>OZ004343.1:13434023-14917027 GCA_963924445.1 Philereme transversata
AATACGATACAAAAACGATACAAATACGATACAAATACGATACAAATACGATACAAATTGGATACAAATACGATACAAATACGATACAAATACGATACAAAAACGATACAAATACGATACAAATACGATACAAATTGGATACAAATACGATACAAATTGGATACAAATACGATACAAATTGGATACAAATACGATACAAATACGATACAAATACGATACAAAAACGATACAAATACGATACAAATACGATACAAATTGGATACAAATACGATACAAATTGGATACAAATACGATACAAATTGGATACAAATACGATACAAATACGATACAAATACGATACAAAAACGATACAAATACGATACAATTACGATACAAATACGATACAAATTGGATACAAATACGATACAAATACGATACAAATTGGATACAAATACGATACAAATACGATACAAATTGGATACAAATACGATACAAATACGATACAAATACGATACAAATACGATACAAATACGATACAAATTGGATACAAATACGATACAAATTGGATACAAATACGATACAAATTGGATACAAATACGATACAAATACGATACAAATACGATACAAAAACGATACAAATACGATACAAATACGATACAAATACGATGCAAATACGATACAAATACGATACAAATACGATACAAAAACGATACAAATACGATACAAATTGGGTACAAATACGATACAAATACGATACAAATACGATACAAATACGATACAAATACGATGCAAAAACGATACAAATACGATACAAATACGATACAAATTGGATACAAATACGATACAAATACGATACAAATACGATACAAAAACGATACAAATACGATACAAATACGATACAAATACGATACAAATTGGATACAAATACGATACAAATACGATACAAATACGATACAAAAACGATACAAATACGATACAAATACGATACAAATTGGATACAAATACGATACAAATTGGATACAAATACGATACAAATTGGATACAAATACGATACAAATACGATACAAATACGATACAAAAACGATACAAATACGATACAAATACGATACAAATTGGATACAAATACGATACAAATTGGATACAAATACGATACAAATTGGATACAAATACGATACAAATACGATACAAATACGATACAAAAACGATACAAATACGATACAATTACGATACAAATACGATACAAATTGGATACAAATACGATACAAATACGATACAAATTGGATACAAATACGATACAAATACGATACAAATTGGATACAAATACGATACAAATACGATACAAATACGATACAAATACGATACAAATACGATACAAATTGGATACAAATACGATACAAATTGGATACAAATACGATACAAATTGGATACAAATACGATACAAATACGATACAAATACGATACAAAAACGATACAAATACGATACAAATACGATTACAAATACGATGCAAATACGATACAAATACGATACAAATACGATACAAAAACGATACAAATACGATACAAATTGGATACAAATACGATACAAATACGATACAAATTGGATACAAATACGATACAAATACGATACAAATACGATACAAATACGATACAAATACGATACAAATACGATACAAATACGATACAAAAACGATACAAATACGATACAAATTGGATACAAATACGATACAAATTGGATACAAATACGATACAAATACGATGCAAATACGATACAAATACGATACAAATACGATACAAATTGGATACAAATACGATACAAATACGATACAAATACGATACAAATTGGATACAAATACGATACAAATACGATACAAATACGATACAAATTGGATACAAATACGATACAAATACGATACAAATACGATACAAATACGATACAAAAACGATACAAATACGATACAAATGCGATACAAATTGGATACAAATACGATACAAATACGATACAAATACGATACAAATACGATACAAATACGATACAAATACGATGCAAATACGATACAAATACGATACAAATTGGATACAAATACGATACAAATTGGATACAAATACGATACAAATTGGATACAAATACGATACAAATACGATACAATTACGATACAAATACGATACAAATACGATGCAAATACGATACAAATACGATACAAATACGATACAAATTGGATACAAATACGATACAAATACGATACAAATACGATACAAAAACGATACAAATACGATACAAATACGATACAAATACGATACAAATTGGATACAAATACGATACAAATACGATACAAATACGATACAAAAACGATACAAATACGATACAAATACGATACTAATTGGATACAAATACGATACAAATTGGATACAAATACGATACAAATTGGATACAAATACGATACAAATACGATACAAAAACGATACAAATACGATACAAATACGATACAAATTGGATACAAATACGATACAAATTGGATACAAATACGATACAAATTGGATACAAATACGATACAAATACGATACAAATACGATACAAAAACGATACAAATACGATACAATTACGATACAAATACGATACAAATTGGATACAAATACGATACAAATACGATACAAATTGGATACAAATACGATACAAATACGATACAAATACGATACAAATTGGATACAAATACGATACAAATACGATACAAATACGATACAAATACGATACAAATACGATACAAATTGGATACAAATACGATACAAATTGGATACAAATACGATACAAATTGGATACAAATACGATACAAATACGATACAAATACGATACAAAAACGATACAAATACGATACAAATACGATACAAATACGATGCAAATACGATACAAATACGATACAAATACGATACAAAAACGATACAAATACGATACAAATTGGATACAAATACGATACAAATACGATACAAATACGATACAAATTGGATACAAATACGATACAAATACGATACAAATACGATACAAATACGATACAAAAACGATACAAATACGATACAAATACGATACAAATACGATACAAATACGATACAAATACGATACAAATACGATACAAATACGATACAAAAACGATACAAATACGATACAAATTGGATACAAATTGGATACAAATACGATACAAATTGGATACAAATACGATACAAATACGATACAAATTGGATACAAATACGATACAAATACGATACAAATACGATACAAATACGATACAAATACGATACAAATACGATACAAATTGGATACAAATACGATACAAATATGATACAAATACGATACAAATTGGATACAAATACGATACAAATTGGATACAAATACGATGCAAATACGATACAAATACGATACAAATACGATACAAATACGATACAAATTGGATACAAATACGATACAAATTGGATACAAATACGATACAAATTGGATACAAATACGATACAAATACGATACAAAAACGATACAAATACGATACAAATACGATACAAATTGGATACAAATACAATACAAATTGGATACAAATACGATACAAATTGGATACAAATACGATACAAATACTATACAAATACGATACAAAAACGATACAAATACGATACAAAAACGATACAAATACGATACAAATACGATACAAAAACGATACAAATACGATACAAATACGATACAAATACGATACAAATTGGATACAAATACGATACAAATACGATACAAATACGATACAAATACAATACAAATACGATACAAATACGATACAAATACGATACAAATTGGATACAAATACGATACAAATTGGATACAAATACGATACAAAAACGATACAAATACGATACAAATACGATACAAATTGGATACAAATACGATACAAATTGGATACAAATACGATACAAATTGGATACAAATACGATACAAATTGGATACAAATACGATACAAATACGATACAAATACGATACAAATACGATACAAATACGATACAAATACGATACAAATACGATACAAATACGATACAAATACGATACAAATACGATACAAATACGATACAAATACGATACAAATACGATACAAATACGATACAAATACGATACAAATACGATACAAATTGGATACAAATACGATACAAATTGGATACAAATACGATACAAATATGATACAAATACGATACAAATTGGATACAAATACGATACAAATTGGATACAAATACGATACAAATTGGATACAAATACGATACAAATACGATACAAATACGATACAAATTGGATACAAATACGATACAAATTGGATGCAAATACGATACAAATACGATACAAATACGATACAAATACGATACAAATACGATACAAATTGGATACAAATACGATACAAATTGGATACAAATACGATACAAATTGGATACAAATTGGATACAAATACGATACAAATACGATACAAATACGATACAAATACGATACAAATTGGATACAAATACGATACAAAAACGATACAAATACGATACAAATACGATACAAATACGATACAAATTTGATACAAATACGATACAAATTGGATACAAATACGATACAAATACGATACAAATACGATACAAAAACGATACAAATACGATACAAATACGATACAAATACGATACAAATACGATACAAATACGATACAAATACGATACAAATACGATACAAATACGATACAAATACGATACAAATACGATACAAATACGATACAAATACGATACAAATTGGATACAAATACGATACAAATTGGATACAAATACGATACAAATACGATACAAAAACGATACAAATACGATACAAATTGGATACAAATACGATACAAATTGGATACAAATACGATACAAATTGGATACAAATACGATACAAATTGGATACAAATACGATACAAATACGATACAAATACGATACAAATACGATACAAATACGATGCAAATACGATACAAATACGATACAAATACGATACAAATTGGATACAAATACGATACAAATACGATACAAATACGATACAAATTGGATACAAATACGATACAAATACGATACAAATACGATACAAATACGATACAAAAACGATACAAATACGATACAAATACGATACAAATACGATACAAATACGATACAAATACGATACAAATACGATACAAATACGATACAAAAAACGATACAAATACGATACAAATTGGATACAAATTGGATACAAATACGATACAAATTGGATACAAATACGATACAAATACGATACAAATTGGATACAAATACGATACAAATACGATACAAATACGATACAAATACGATACAAATACGATACAAATACGATACAAATTGGATACAAATACGATACAAATATGATACAAATACGATACAAATTGGATACAAATACGATACAAATTGGATACAAATACGATGCAAATACGATACAAATACGATACAAATACGATACAAATACGATACAAATTGGATACAAATACGATACAAATTGGATACAAATACGATACAAATTGGATACAAATACGATACAAATACGATACAAAAACGATACAAATACGATACAAATACGATACAAATTGGATACAAATACAATACAAATTGGATACAAATACGATACAAATTGGATACAAATACGATACAAATACGATACAAATACGATACAAAAACGATACAAATACGATACAAAAACGATACAAATACGATACAAATACGATACAAAAACGATACAAATACGATACAAATACGATACAAATACGATACAAATTGGATACAAATACGATACAAATACGATACAAATACGATACAAATACAATACAAATACGATACAAATACGATACAAATACGATACAAATTGGATACAAATACGATACAAATTGGATACAAATACGATACAAAAACGATACAAATACGATACAAATACGATACAAATTGGATACAAATACGATACAAATTGGATACAAATACGATACAAATTGGATACAAATACGATACAAATTGGATACAAATACGATACAAATACGATACAAATACGATACAAATACGATACAAATACGATACAAATACGATACAAATACGATACAAATACGATACAAATACGATACAAATACGATACAAATACGATACAAATACGATACAAATACGATACAAATACGATACAAATACGATACAAATACGATACAAATTGGATACAAATACGATACAAATTGGATACAAATACGATACAAATATGATACAAATACGATACAAATTGGATACAAATACGATACAAATTGGATACAAATACGATACAAATTGGATACAAATACGATACAAATACGATACAAATACGATACAAATTGGATACAAATACGATACAAATTGGATGCAAATACGATACAAATACGATACAAATACGATACAAATACGATACAAATACGATACAAATTGGATACAAATACGATACAAATTGGATACAAATACGATACAAATTGGATACAAATACGATACAAATACGATACAAATACGATACAAATACGATACAAATTGGATACAAATACGATACAAAAACGATACAAATACGATACAAATACGATACAAATACGATACAAATTTGATACAAATACGATACAAATTGGATACAAATACGATACAAATACGATACAAATACGATACAAATACGATACAAAAACGATACAAATACGATACAAATACGATACAAATACGATACAAATACGATACAAATACGATACAAATACGATACAAATACGATACAAATACGATACAAATACGATACAAATACGATACAAAAACGATACAAATACGATACAAATTGGATACAAATACGATACAAATTGGATACAAATACGATACAAATACGATACAAATACGATACAAATTGGATACAAATACGATACAAATATGATACAAATACGATACAAATTGGATACAAATACGATACAAATTGGATACAAATACGATACAAATACGATACAAATTGGATACAAATACGATACAAATTGGATACAAATACGATACAAATTGGATACAAATACGATACAAATTGGATACAAATACGATACAAATTGGATACAAATACGATACAAATACGATACAAATACGATACAAATACGATGCAAATACGATACAAATACGATACAAATACGATACAAAAACGATACAAATACGATACAAATTGGATACAAATACGATACAAATACGATACAAATTGGATACAAATACGATACAAATACGATACAAATACGATACAAATACGATACAAATACGATACAAATTGGATACAAATACGATACAAATACGATACAAATACGATACAAATACGATACAAATACGATACAAATACGATACAAATACGATACAAATTGGATACAAATAGGATACAAATACGATACAAATATGATACAAATACGATACAAATTGGATACAAATACGATACAAATTGGATACAAATACGATACAAATTGGATACAAATACGATACAAATACGATACAAATACGATACAAATACGATACAAAAACGATACAAATACGATACAAATACGATACAAATACGATACAAATACGATACAAATACGATACAAATTGGATACAAATACGATACAAATTGGATACAAATACGATACAAATTGGATACAAATACGATACAAATACGATACAAATTGGATACAAATACGATACAAATTGGATACAAATACGATACAAATACGATACAAATACGATACAAATTGGATACAAATACGATACAAATTGGATACAAATACGATACAAATTGGATACAAATACGATACAAATACGATACAAATACGATACAAAAACGATACAAATACGATACAAATACGATACAAAAACAATACAAATACGATACAAATACGATACAAATACGATACAAATTGGATACAAATACGATACAAATTGGATACAAATACGATACAAATACGATACAAATACGATACAAAAACGATACAAATACGATACAAATACGATACAAATACGATACAAATACGATACAAATTGGATACAAATACGATACAAATACGATACAAATACGATACAAATACGATACAAATTGGATACAAATACGATACAAATTGGATACAAATACGATACAAATACGATACAAATTGGATACAAATACGATACAAATTGGATACAAATACGATACAAATACGATACAAATACGATACAAATACGATACAAATACGATACAAATACGATGCAAATACGACACAAATACGATACAAATACGATACAAATTGGATACAAATACGATACAAATTGGATACAAATACGATACAAATACGATGCAAATACGATACAAATACGATACAAATACGATACAAATTGGATACAAATACGATACAAATACGATACAAATACGATACAAATTGGATACAAATACGATACAAATACGATACAAATACGATACAAATTGGATACAAATACGATACAAATACGATACAAATACGATACAAAAACGATACAAATACGATACAAATACGATACAAATTGGATACAAATACGATACAAAAACGATACAAATACGATACATATACGATACAAATACGATACAAATACGATGCAAATACGATACAAATACGATACAAATACGATACAAATTGGATACAAATACGATACAAATACGATACAAATACGATACAAAAACGATACAAATACGATACAAATACGATACAAATACGATACAAATTGGATACAAATACGATACAAATACGATACAAATACGATACAAAAACGATACAAATACGATACAAATACGATACAAATTGGATACAAATACGATACAAATTGGATACAAATACGATACAAATTGGATACAAATACGATACAAATACGATACAAATACGATACAAAAACGATACAAATACGATACAAATACGATACAAATTGGATACAAATACGATACAAATTGGATACAAATACGATACAAATTGGATACAAATACGATACAAATACGATACAAAAACGATACAAATACGATACAAATACGATACAAATACGATACAAATTGGATACAAATACGATACAAATACGATACAAATTGGATACAAATACGATACAAATACGATACAAATACGATACAAATTGGATACAAATACGATACAAATACGATACAAATACGATACAAATACGATACAAATACGATACAAATACGATACAAATTGGATACAAATACGATACAAATTGGATACAAATACGATACAAATTGGATACAAATACGATACAAATACGATACAAATACGATACAAAAACGATACAAATACGATACAAATACGATACAAATACGATGCAAATACGATACAAATACGATACAAATACGATACAAAAACGATACAAATACGATACAAATTGGATACAAATACGATACAAATACGATACAAATACGATACAAATACGATACAAATTGGATACAAATACGATACAAATTGGATACAAATACGATACAAATACGATACAAATACGATACAAAAACGATACAAATACGATACAAATACGATACAAATTGGATACAAATACGATACAAATTGGATACAAATACGATACAAATTGGATACAAATACGATACAAATACGATACAAAAACGATACAAATACGATACAAATACAAATACGATACAAATTGGATACAAATACGATACAAATACGATACAAATTGGATACAAATACGATACAAATACGATACAAATACGATACAAAAACGATACAAATACGATACAAAAACGATACAAATACGATACAAATACGATACAAAAACGATACAAATACGATACAAATACGATACAAATTGGATACAAATACGATACAAATACGATACAAATACGATACAAATACGATACAAATACGATACAAATACGATACAAATTGGATACAAATACGATACAAATACGATACAAATTGGATACAAATACGATACAAATTGGATACAAATACGATACAAATACGATACAAATACGATACAAATACGATACAAATACGATACAAATACGATGCAAATACGACACAAATACGATACAAATACGATACAAATTGGATACAAATACGATACAAATTGGATACAAATACGATACAAATACGATGCAAATACGATACAAATACGATACAAATACGATACAAATTGGATACAAATACGATACAAATACGATACAAATACGATACAAATTGGATACAAATACGATACAAATACGATACAAATACGATACAAATTGGATACAAATACGATACAAATACGATACAAATACGATACAAATACGATACAAAAACGATACAAATACGATACAAATACGATACAAATTGGATACAAATACGATACAAATACGATACAAATACGATACAAATACGATACAAATACGATGCAAATACGATACAAATACGATACAAATTGGATACAAATACGATACAAATTGGATACAAATACGATACAAATTGGATACAAATACGATACAAATACGATACAAATACGATACAAATACGATACAAATACGATGCAAAAACGATACAAATACGATACAAATACGATACAAATTGGATACAAATACGATACAAATACGATACAAATACGATACAAAAACGATACAAATACGATACAAATACGATACAAATACGATACAAATTGGATACAAATACGATACAAATACGATACAAATACGATACAAAAACGATACAAATACGATACAAATACGATACAAATTGGATACAAATACGATACAAATTGGATACAAATACGATACAAATTGGATACAAATACGATACAAATACGATACAAATACGATACAAAAACGATACAAATACGATACAAATACGATACAAATACGATGCAAATACGATACAAATACGATACAAATACGATACAAAAACGATACAAATACGATACAAATTGGATACAAATACGATACAAATTGGATACAAATACGATACAAATTGGATACAAATACGATACAAATACGATACAAATTGGATACAAATACGATACAAATACGATACAAATACGATACAAAAACGATACAAATACGATACAAATACGATACAAATTGGATACAAATACGATACAAATTGGATACAAATACGATACAAATTGGATACAAATACGATACAAATACGATACAAATACGATACAAAAACGATACAAATACGATACAAATACGATACAAATTGGATACAAATACGATACAAATTGGATACAAATACGATACAAATACGATACAAATTGGATACAAATACGATACAAATACGATACAAATACGATACAAATACGATACAAATACGATACAAATACGATACAAATACGATACAAATACGATACAGAAAACGATACAAATACGATACAAATACGATACAAATTGGATACAAATACGATACAAATACGATACAAATTGGATACAAATACGATACAAATACGATACAAATACGATACAAAAACGATACAAATACGATACAAATACGATACAAATTGGATACAAATACGATACAAATTGGATACAAATACGATACAAATTGGATACAAATACGATACAAATACGATACAAAAACGATACAAATACGATACAAATACGATACAAATACGATACAAATTGGATACAAATACGATACAAATACGATACAAATTGGATACAAATACGATACAAATACGATACAAATACGATACAAATTGGATACAAATACGATACAAATACGATACAAATACGATACAAATACGATACAAATACGATACAAATACGATACAAATTGGATACAAATACGATACAAATTGGATACAAATACGATACAAATTGGATACAAATACGATACAAATACGATACAAATACGATACAAAAACGATACAAATACGATACAAATACGATACAAATACGATACAAATTGGATACAAATACGATACAAATACGATACAAATACGATACAAATACGATGCAAATACGATACAAATACGATACAAATACGATACAAAAACGATACAAATACGATACAAATTGGATACAAATACGATACAAATACGATACAAATACGATACAAATTGGATACAAATACGATACAAATACGATACAAATACGATACAAATACGATACAAATACGATACAAATACGATACAAATACGATACAAAAACGATACAAATAGGATACAAATTGGATACAAATTGGATACAAATACGATACAAATTGGATACAAATACGATACAAATTGGATACAAATACGATACAAATACGATACAAATACGATACAAAAACGATACAAATACGATACAAATTGGATACAAATACGATACAAATTGGATACAAATACGATACAAATACGATACAAATACGATACAAAAACGATACAAATACGATACAAATACGATACAAATACGATACAAATTGGATACAAATACGATACAAATACGATACAAATACGATACAAATACGATGCAAATACGATACAAATACGATACAAATACGATACAAAAACGATACAAATACGATACAAATTGGATACAAATACGATACAAATACGATACAAATACGATACAAATTGGATACAAATACGATACAAATACGATACAAATACGATACAAATACGATACAAATACGATACAAATACGATACAAATACGATACAAAAACGATACAAATAGGATACAAATTGGATACAAATTGGATACAAATACGATACAAATTGGATACAAATACGATACAAATACGATACAAATACGATACAAATTGGATACAAATACGATACAAATACGATACAAATACGATACAAATACGATACAAATTGGATACAAATACGATACAAATATGATACAAATACGATACAAATTGGATACAAATACGATACAAATTGGATACAAATACGATACAAATTGGATACAAATACGATACAAATACGATACAAATACGATACAAATTGGATACAAATACGATACAAATACGATACAAATACGATGCAAATACGATACAAATACGATACAAATACGATACAAATACGATACAAATACGATACAAATTGGATACAAATACGATACAAATTGGATACAAATACGATACAAATTGGATACAAATACGATACAAATACGATACAAATACGATACAAAAACGATACAAATACGATACAAATACGATACAAATTGGATACAAATACAATACAAATTGGATACAAATACGATACAAATTGGATACAAATACGATACAAATACGATACAAATACGATACAAAAACGATACAAATACGATACAATTACGATACAAATACGATACAAATTGGATACAAATACGATACAAATACGATACAAATTGGATACAAATACGATACAAATACGATACAAATTGGATACAAATACGATACAAATACGATACAAATACGATACAAATACGATACAAATACGATACAAATTGGATACAAATACGATACAAATTGGATACAAATACGATACAAATTGGATACAAATACGATACAAATACGATACAAATTGGATACAAATACGATACAAATACGATACAAATACGATACAAATACGATACAAATACGATGCAAAAACGATACAAATACGATACAAATACGATACAAATTGGATACAAATACGATACAAATACGATACAAATACGATACAAAAACGATACAAATACGATACAAATACGATACAAATACGATACAAATTGGATACAAATACGATACAAATACGATACAAATACGATACAAAAACGATACAAATACGATACAAATACGATACAAATTGGATACAAATACGATACAAATACGATACAAATACGATACAAAAACGATACAAATACGATACAAATACGATACAAATTGGATACAAATACGATACAAATTGGATACAAATACGATACAAATTGGATACAAATACGATACAAATACGATACAAATACGATACAAATACGATACAAATACGATACAAATACGATGCAAATACGACACAAATACGATACAAATACGATACAAATTGGATACAAATACGATACAAATTGGATACAAATACGATACAAATACGATGCAAATACGATACAAATACGATACAAATACGATACAAATTGGATACAAATACGATACAAATACGATACAAATACGATACAAATTGGATACAAATACGATACAAATACGATACAAATACGATACAAATTGGATACAAATACGATACAAATACGATACAAATACGATACAAATACGATACAAAAACGATACAAATACGATACAAATACGATACAAATTGGATACAAATACGATACAAATACGATACAAATACGATACAAATACGATACAATTACGATGCAAATACGATACAAATACGATACAAATTGGATACAAATACGATACAAATTGGATACAAATACGATACAAATTGGATACAAATACGATACAAATACGATACAAATACGATACAAATACGATACAAATACGATGCAAAAACGATACAAATACGATACAAATACGATACAAATTGGATACAAATACGATACAAATACGATACAAATACGATACAAAAACGATACAAATACGATACAAATACGATACAAATACGATACAAATTGGATACAAATACGATACAAATACGATACAAATACGATACAAAAACGATACAAATACGATACAAATACGATACAAATTGGATACAAATACGATACAAATTGGATACAAATACGATACAAATTGGATACAAATACGATACAAATACGATACAAATACGATACAAAAACGATACAAATACGATACAAATACGATACAAATTGGATACAAATACGATACAAATTGGATACAAATACGATACAAATTGGATACAAATACGATACAAATACGATACAAATACGATACAAAAACGATACAAATACGATACAATTACGATACAAATACGATACAAATTGGATACAAATACGATACAAATACGATACAAATTGGATACAAATACGATACAAATACGATACAAATTGGATACAAATACGATACAAATACGATACAAATACGATACAAATACGATACAAATACGATACAAATTGGATACAAATACGATACAAATTGGATACAAATACGATACAAATACGATACAAAAACGATACAAATACGATACAAATTGGATACAAATACGATACAAATTGGATACAAATACGATACAAATACGATGCAAATACGATACAAATACGATACAAATACGATACAAATTGGATACAAATACGATACAAATACGATACAAATACGATACAAATTGGATACAAATACGATACAAATACGATACAAATACGATACAAATTGGATACAAATACGATACAAATACGATACAAATACGATACAAATACGATACAAAAACGATACAAATACGATACAAATACGATACAAATTGGATACAAATACGATACAAATACGATACAAATACGATACAAATACGATACAAATACGATGCAAATACGATACAAATACGATACAAATTGGATACAAATACGATTCAAATTGGATACAAATACGATACAAATTGGATACAAATACGATACAAATACGATACAAATACGATACAAATACGATACAAATACGATGCAAATACGATACAAATACGATACAAATACGATACAAATTGGATACAAATACGATACAAATACGATACAAATACGATACAAAAACGATACAAATACGATACAAATACGATACAAATACGATACAAATTGGATACAAATACGATACAAATACGATACAAATACGATACAAAAACGATACAAATACGATACAAATACGATACTAATTGGATACAAATACGATACAAATTGGATACAAATACGATACAAATTGGATACAAATACGATACAAATACGATACAAATACGATACAAAAACGATACAAATACGATACAAATACGATACAAATTGGATACAAATACGATACAAATTGGATACAAATACGATACAAATTGGATACAAATACGATACAAATACGATACAAATACGATACAAAAACGATACAAATACGATACAATTACGATACAAATACGATACAAATTGGATACAAATACGATACAAATACGATACAAATTGGATACAAATACGATACAAATACGATACAAATACGATACAAATTGGATACAAATACGATACAAATACGATACAAATACGATACAAATTGGATACAAATACGATACAAATACGATACAAATACGATACAAATACGATACAAATACGATACAAATACGATACAAATACGATACAAATACGATACAAATACGATACAAATACGATACAAATACGATACAAATTGGATACAAATACGATACAAATTGGATACAAATACGATACAAATATGATACAAATACGATACAAATTGGATACAAATACGATACAAATTGGATACAAATACGATACAAATTGGATACAAATACGATACAAATACGATACAAATACGATACAAATACAATACAAATACGATACAAATACGATACAAATACGATACAAATTGGATACAAATACGATACAAATTGGATACAAATACGATACAAATTGGATACAAATACGATACAAATTGGATACAAATACGATACAAATTGGATACAAATACGATACAAATACGATACAAATACGATACAAATACGATACAAATACGATACAAATACGATACAAATACGATACAAATACAATACAAATACGATACAAATACGATACAAATACGATACAAATACGATACAAATACGATACAAATACGATACAAATACGATACAAATACGATACAAATTGGATACAAATACGATACAAATTGGATACAAATACGATACAAATATGATACAAATACGATACAAATTGGATACAAATACGATACAAATTGGATACAAATACGATACAAATTGGATACAAATACGATACAAATACGATACAAATACGATACAAATTGGATACAAATACGATACAAATTGGATGCAAATACGATACAAATACGATACAAATACGATACAAATACGATACAAATACGATACAAATTGGATACAAATACGATACAAATTGGATACAAATACGATACAAATTGGATACAAATACGATACAAATACGATACAAATACGATACAAATACGATACAAATACGATGCAAAAACGATACAAATACGATACAAATACGATACAAATTGGATACAAATACGATACAAATACGATACAAATACGATACAAAAACGATACAAATACGATACAAATACGATACAAATACGATACAAATTGGATACAAATACGATACAAATACGATACAAATACGATACAAAAACGATACAAATACGATACAAATACGATACAAATTGGATACAAATACGATACAAATTGGATACAAATACGATACAAATTGGATACAAATACGATACAAATACGATACAAATACGATACAAAAACGATACAAATACGATACAAATACGATACAAATTGGATACAAATACGATACAATTGGATACAAATACGATACAAATTGGATACAAATACGATACAAATACGATACAAATACGATACAAAAACGATACAAATACGATACAATTACGATACAAATACGATACAAATTGGATACAAATACGATACAAATACGATACAAATTGGATACAAATACGAAACAAATACGATACAAATTGGATACAAATACGATACAAATACGATACAAATACGATACAAATACGATACAAATTGGATACAAATACGATACAAATTGGATACAAATACGATACAAATTGGATACAAATACGATACAAATACGATACAAATACGATACAAAAACGATACAAATACGATACAAATACGATACAAATACGATGCAAATACGATACAAATACGATACAAATACGATACAAAAACGATACAAATACGATACAAATTGGATACAAATACGATACAAATACGATACAAATACGATACAAATACGATACAAATACGATGCAAAAACGATACAAATACGATACAAATACGATACAAATTGGATACAAATACGATACAAATACGATACAAATACGATACAAAAACGATACAAATACGATACAAATACGATACAAATACGATACAAATTGGATACAAATACGATACAAATACGATACAAATACGATACAAAAACGATACAAATACGATACAAATTGGATACAAATACGATACAAATTGGATACAAATACGATACAAATTGGATACAAATACGATACAAATACGATACAAATACGATACAAAAACGATACAAATACGATACAAATACGATACAAATTGGATACAAATACGATACAAATTGGATACAAATACGATACAAATTGGATACAAATACGATACAAATACGATACAAATACGATACAAAAACGATACAAATACGATACAATTACGATACAAATACGATACAAATTGGATACAAATACGATACAAATACGATACAAATTGGATACAAATACGATACAAATACGATACAAATTGGATACAAATACGATACAAATACGATACAAATACGATACAAATACGATACAAATACGATACAAATTGGATACAAATACGATACAAATTGGATACAAATACGATACAAATTGGATACAAATACGATACAAATACGATACAAATACGATACAAAAACGATACAAATACGATACAAATACGATACAAATACGATGCAAATACGATACAAATACGATACAAATACGATACAAAAACGATACAAATACGATACAAATTGGATACAAATACGATACAAATACGATACAAATTGGATACAAATACGATACAAATACGATACAAATACGATACAAATACGATACAAATACGATACAAATACGATACAAATACGATACAAATACGATACAAAAACGATACAAATACGATACAAATTGGATACAAATACGATACAAATTGGATACAAATAAGATACAAATACGATGCAAATACGATACAAATACGATACAAATACGATACAAATTGGATACAAATACGATACAAATACGATACAAATACGATACAAATTGGATACAAATACGATACAAATACGATACAAATACGATACAAATTGGATACAAATACGATACAAATACGATACAAATACGATACAAATACGATACAAAAACGATACAAATACGATACAAATACGATACAAATTGGATACAAATACGATACAAATACGATACAAATACGATACAAATACGATACAAATACGATACAAATACGATGCAAATACGATACAAATACGATACAAATTGGATACAAATACGATACAAATTGGATACAAATACGATACAAAATGGATACAAATACGATACAAATACGATACAAATACGATACAAATACGATACAAATACGATGCAAATACGATACAAATACGATACAAATACGATACAAATTGGATACAAATACGATACAAATACGATACAAATACGATACAAAAACGATACAAATACGATACAAATACGATACAAATACGATACAAATTGGATACAAATACGATACAAATACGATACAAATACGATACAAAAACGATACAAATACGATACAAATACGATACAAATACGATACAAATTGGATACAAATACGATACAAATACGATACAAATTGGATACAAATACGATACAAATACGATACAAATACGATACAAAAACGATACAAATACGATACAAATACGATACAAATTGGATACAAATACGATACAAATTGGATACAAATACGATACAAATTGGATACAAATACGATACAAATACGATACAAATACGATACAAAAACGATACAAATACGATACAATTACGATACAAATACGATACAAATTGGATACAAATACGATACAAATACGATACAAATTGGATACAAATACGATACAAATACGATACAAATTACGATACAAATTGGATACAAATACGATACAAATACGATACAAATACGATACAAATACGATACAAATACGATACAAATTGGATACAAATACGATACAAATTGGATACAAATACGATACAAATACGATACAAATTGGATACAAATACGATACAAATACGATACAAATACGATACAAATTGGATACAAATACGATACAAATACGATACAAATACGATACAAATTGGATACAAATACGATACAAATACGATACAAATACGATACAAATACGATACAAATACGATACAAATACGATACAAATACGATACAAATACGATACAAATACGATACAAATACGATACAAATACGATACAAATACGATACAAATACGATACAAATACGATACAAATTGGATACAAATACGATACAAATTGGATACAAATACGATACAAATATGATACAAATACGATACAAATTAGATACAAATACGATACAAATTGGATACAAATACGATACAAATTGGATACAAATACGATACAAATACGATACAAATACGATACAAATACGATACAAATACAATACAAATACGATACAAATACGATACAAATACGATACAAATTGGATACAAATACGATACAAATTGGATACAAATACGATACAAATTGGATACAAATACGATACAAATTGGATACAAATACGATACAAATTGGATACAAATACGATACAAATACGATGCAAATACGATACAAATACGATACAAATACGATACAAATTGGATACAAATACGATACAAATACGATACAAATACGATACAAATTGGATACAAATACGATACAAATACGATACAAATACGATACAAATTGGATACAAATACGATACAAATACGATACAAATACGATACAAATACGATACAAAAACGATACAAATACGATACAAATACGATACAAATTGGATACAAATACGATACAAATACGATACAAATACGATACAAATACGATACAAATACGATACAAATACGATGCAAATACGATACAAATACGATACAAATTGGATACAAATACGATACAAATTGGATACAAATACGATACAAATTGGATACAAATACGATACAAATACGATACAATTACGATACAAATACGATACAAATACGATGCAAATACGATACAAATACGATACAAATACGATACAAATTGGATACAAATACGATACAAATACGATACAAATACGATACAAAAACGATACAAATACGATACAAATACGATACAAATACGATACAAATTGGATACAAATACGATACAAATACGATACAAATACGATACAAAAACGATACAAATACGATACAAATACGATACTAATTGGATACAAATACGATACAAATTGGATACAAATACGATACAAATTGGATACAAATACGATACAAATACGATACAAAAACGATACAAATACGATACAATTACGATACAAATACGATACAAATTGGATACAAATACGATACAAATACGATACAAATTGGATACAAATACGATACAAATACGATACAAATACGATACAAATAGGATACAAATACGATACAAAATTACGATCAAATACGATACAAATACGATACAAATACGATACAAATTGGATACAAATACGATACAAATTGGATACAAATACGATACAAATTGGATACAAATACGATACAAATACGATACAAAAACGATACAAATACGATACAAATACGATACAAATACGATACAAATTGGATACAAATACGATACAAATACGATACAAATTGGATACAAATACGATACAAATACGATACAAATACGATACAAATACGATACAAAAACGATACAAATACGATACAATTACGATACAAATACGATACAAATTGGATACAAATACGATACAAATTCGATACAAATTGGATACAAATACGATACAAATACGATACAAATACGATACAAATTGGATACAATTACGATACAAATACGATACAAATACGATACAAATACGATACAAATACGATACAAATTGGATACAAATACGATACAAATTGGATACAAATACGATACAAATACGATACAAATACGATACAAATACGATAACAAATACGATACAAATACCGCAAATACGATACAAATACGATACAAATACGATACAAATACGATACAAATACGATACAAATACGATACAAATACGATACAAATACGATACAAATACGATACAAATACGATACAAATACGATACAAATACGATACAAATACGATACAAATTGGATACAAATACGATACAAATTGGATACAAATACGATACAAATATGATACAAATACGATACAAATTGGATACAAATACGATACAAATTGGATACAAATACGATACAAATTGGATACAAATACGATACAAATACGATACAAATACGATACAAATACAATACAAATACGATACAAATACGATACAAATACGATACAAATACGATACAAATTGGATACAAATACGATACAAATTGGATACAAATACGATACAAATTGGATACAAATACGATACAAATTGGATACAAATACGATACAAATTGGATACAAATACGATACAAATACGATACAAATACGATACAAATACGATACAAATACGATACAAATACGATACAAATACGATACAAATACGATACAAATACAATACAAATACGATACAAATACTATACAAATACGATACAAATACGATACAAATACGATACAAATACGATACAAATACGATACAAATACGATACAAATACGATACAAATTGGATACAAATACGATACAAATTGGATACAAATACGATACAAATATGATACAAATACGATACAAATTGGATACAAATACGATACAAATTGGATACAAATACGATACAAATTGGATACAAATACGATACAAATACGATACAAATACGATACAAATTGGATACAAATACGATACAAATTGGATGCAAATACGATACAAATACGATACAAATACGATACAAATACGATACAAATACGATACAAATTGGATACAAATACGATACAAATTGGATACAAATACGATACAAATTGGATACAAATACGATACAAATACGATACAAATACGATACAAATACGATGCAAAAACGATACAAATACGATACAAATACGATACAAATTGGATACAAATACGATACAAATACGATACAAATACGATACAAAAACGATACAAATACGATACAAATACGATACAAATACGATACAAATTGGATACAAATACGATACAAATACGATACAAATACGATACAAAAACGATACAAATACGATACAAATACGATACAAATTGGATACAAATACGATACAAATTGGATACAAATACGATACAAATTGGATACAAATACGATACAAATACGATACAAATACGATACAAAAACGATACAAATACGATACAAATACGATACAAATTGGATACAAATACGATACAAATTGGATACAAATACGATACAAATTGGATACAAATACGATACAAATACGATACAAATACGATACAAAAACGATACAAATACGATACAATTACGATACAAATACGATACAAATTGGATACAAATACGATACAAATACGATACAAATTGGATACAAATACGATACAAATACGATACAAATTGGATACAAATACGATACAAATACGATACAAATACGATACAAATACGATACAAATACGATACAAATTGGATACAAATACGATACAAATTGGATACAAATACGATACAAATTGGATACAAATACGATACAAATACGATACAAATACGATACAAATTGGATACAAATACGATACAAATTGGATACAAATACGATACAAATTGGATACAAATACGATACAAATACGATACAAATACGATACAAATACGATACAAATACGATGCAAAAACGATACAAATACGATACAAATACGATACAAATTGGATACAAATACGATACAAATACGATACAAATACGATACAAAAACGATACAAATACGATACAAATACGATACAAATACGATACAAATTGGATACAAATACGATACAAATACGATACAAATACGATACAAAAACGATACAAATACGATACAAATACGATACAAATTGGATACAAATACGATACAAATTGGATACAAATACGATACAAATTGGATACAAATACGATACAAATACGATACAAATACGATACAAAAACGATACAAATACGATACAAATACGATACAAATTGGATACAAATACGATACAAATTGGATACAAATACGATACAAATACGATACAAATTGGATACAAATACGATACAAATACGATACAAATACGATACAAATTGGATACAAATACGATACAAATACGATACAAATACGATACAAATACGATACAAATACGATACAAATTGGATACAAATACGATACAAATTGGATACAAATACGATACAAATACGATACAAATTGGATACAAATACGATACAAATACGATACAAATACGATACAAATTGGATACAAATACGATACAAATACGATACAAATACGATACAAATTGGATACAAATACGATACAAATACGATACAAATACGATACAAATACGATACAAATACGATACAAATACGATACAAATTGGATACAAATACGATACAAATTGGATACAAATACGATACAAATATGATACAAATACGATACAAATTGGATACAAATACGATACAAATTGGATACAAATACGATACAAATTGGATACAAATACGATACAAATACGATACAAATACGATACAAATACAATACAAATACGATACAAATACGATACAAATACGATACAAATACGATACAAATTGGATACAAATACGATACAAATTGGATACAAATACGATACAAATTGGATACAAATACGATACAAATTGGATACAAATACGATACAAATACGATACAAATACGATACAAATTGGATACAAATACGATACAAATACGATACAAATACGATACAAATACGATACAAATACGATACAAATACGATACAAATACGATACAAATACGATACAAATACGATACAAATACGATACAAATACGATACAAATACGATACAAATACGATACAAATACGATACAAATACGATACAAATTGGATACAAATACGATACAAATTGGATACAAATACGATACAAATATGATACAAATACGATACAAATTAGATACAAATACGATACAAATTGGATACAAATACGATACAAATTGGATACAAATACGATACAAATACGATACAAATACGATACAAATTGGATACAAATACGATACAAATTGGATACAAATACGATACAAATTGGATACAAATACGATACAAATTGGATACAAATACGATACAAATTGGATACAAATACGATACAAATACGATGCAAATACGATACAAATACGATACAAATACGATACAAATTGGATACAAATACGATACAAATACGATACAAATACGATACAAATTGGATACAAATACGATACAAATACGATACAAATACGATACAAATTGGATACAAATACGATACAAATACGATACAAATACGATACAAATACGATACAAAAACGATACAAATACGATACAAATACGATACAAATTGGATACAAATACGATACAAATACGATACAAATACGATACAAATACGATACAAATACGATACAAATACGATGCAAATACGATACAAATACGATACAAATTGGATACAAATACGATACAAATTGGATACAAATACGATACAAATTGGATACAAATACGATACAAATACGATACAATTACGATACAAATACGATACAAATACGATGCAAATACGATACAAATACGATACAAATACGATACAAATTGGATACAAATACGATACAAATACGATACAAATACGATACAAAAACGATACAAATACGATACAAATACGATACAAATACGATACAAATTGGATACAAATACGATACAAATACGATACAAATACGATACAAAAACGATACAAATACGATACAAATACGATACTAATTGGATACAAATACGATACAAATTGGATACAAATACGATACAAATTGGATACAAATACGATACAAATACGATACAAAAACGATACAAATACGATACAATTACGATACAAATACGATACAAATTGGATACAAATACGATACAAATACGATACAAATTGGATACAAATACGATACAAATACGATACAAATACGATACAAATTGGATACAAATACGATACAAATACGATACAAATACGATACAAATACGATACAAATACGATACAAATTGGATACAAATACGATACAAATTGGATACAAATACGATACAAATTGGATACAAATACGATACAAATACGATACAAAAACGATACAAATACGATACAATTACGATACAAATACGATACAAATTGGATACAAATACGATACAAATACGATACAAATTGGATACAAATACGATACAAATACGATACAAATACGATACAAATACGATACAAAAACGATACAAATACGATACAATTACGATACAAATACGATACAAATTGGATACAAATACGATACAAATACGATACAAATTGGATACAAATACGATACAAATACGATACAAATACGATACAAATTGGATACAAATACGATACAAATACGATACAAATACGATACAAATACGATACAAATACGATACAAATTGGATACAAATACGATACAAATTGGATACAAATACGATACAAATACGATACAAATTGGATACAAATACGATACAAATACGATACAAATACGATACAAATTGGATACAAATACGATACAAATACGATACAAATACGATACAAATTGGATACAAATACGATACAAATACGATACAAATACGATACAAATACGATACAAATACGATACAAATACGATACAAATACGATACAAATACGATACAAATACGATACAAATACGATACAAATACGATACAAATACGATACAAATACGATACAAATACGATACAAATACGATACAAATTGGATACAAATACGATACAAATTGGATACAAATACGATACAAATATGATACAAATACGATACAAATTGGATACAAATACGATACAAATTGGATACAAATACGATACAAATTGGATACAAATACGATACAAATACGATACAAATACGATACAAATACAATACAAATACGATACAAATACGATACAAATACGATACAAATACGATACAAATTGGATACAAATACGATACAAATTGGATACAAATACGATACAAATTGGATACAAATACGATACAAATTGGATACAAATACGATACAAATTGGATACAAATACGATACAAATACGATACAAATACGATACAAATACGATACAAATACGATACAAATACGATACAAATACGATACAAATACGATACAAATACAATACAAATACGATACAAATACGATACAAATACGATACAAATACGATACAAATACGATACAAATACGATACAAATACGATACAAATACGATACAAATACGATACAAATTGGATACAAATACGATACAAATTGGATACAAATACGATACAAATATGATACAAATACGATACAAATTGGATACAAATACGATACAAATTGGATACAAATACGATACAAATTGGATACAAATACGATACAAATACGATACAAATACGATACAAATTGGATACAAATACGATACAAATTGGATGCAAATACGATACAAATACGATACAAATACGATACAAATACGATACAAATACGATACAAATTGGATACAAATACGATACAAATTGGATACAAATACGATACAAATTGGATACAAATACGATACAAATACGATACAAATACGATACAAATACGATGCAAAAACGATACAAATACGATACAAATACGATACAAATTGGATACAAATACGATACAAATACGATACAAATACGATACAAAAACGATACAAATACGATACAAATACGATACAAATACGATACAAATTGGATACAAATACGATACAAATACGATACAAATACGATACAAAAACGATACAAATACGATACAAATACGATACAAATTGGATACAAATACGATACAAATTGGATACAAATACGATACAAATTGGATACAAATACGATACAAATACGATACAAATACGATACAAAAACGATACAAATACGATACAAATACGATACAAATTGGATACAAATACGATACAAATTGGATACAAATACGATACAAATTGGATACAAATACGATACAAATACGATACAAATACGATACAAAAACGATACAAATACGATACAAATACGATACAAATACGATACAAATTGGATACAAATACGATACAAATACGATACAAATTGGATACAAATACGATACAAATACGATACAAATTGGATACAAATACGATACAAATACGATACAAATACGATACAAATACGATACAAATACGATACAAATTGGATACAAATACGATACAAATTGGATACAAATACGATACAAATTGGATACAAATACGATACAAATACGATACAAATACGATACAAAAACGATACAAATACGATACAAATACGATACAAATACGATACAAATACGATACAAATACGATACAAATACGATACAAATACGATACAAATACGATACAAATTGGATACAAATACGATACAAATACGATACAAATACGATACAAATACGATACAAATACGATACAAATACGATACAAATACGATACAAATACGATACAAATTGGATACAAATACGATACAAATACGATACAAATACGATACAAAAACGATACAAATACGATACAAATACGATACAAATACGATACAAATTGGATACAAATACGATACAAATACGATACAAATACGATACAAATACGATACAAATACGATACAAATACGATACAAATTGGATACAAATACGATACAAATTGGATACAAATACGATACAAATTGGATACAAATACGATACAAATACGATACAAATACGATACAAAAACGATACAAATACGATACAAATACGATACAAATTGGATACAAATACGATACAAATTGGATACAAATACGATACAAATTGGATACAAATACGATACAAATACGATACAAATACGATACAAAAACGATACAAATACGATACAATTACGATACAAATACGATACAAATTGGATACAAATACGATACAAATACGATACAAATTGGATACAAATACGATACAAATACGATACAAATTGGATACAAATACGATACAAATACGATACAAATACGATACAAATACGATACAAATACGATACAAATTGGATACAAATACGATACAAATTGGATACAAATACGATACAAATTGGATACAAATACGATACAAATACGATACAAATACGATACAAAAACGATACAAATACGATACAAATACGATACAAATACGATGCAAATACGATACAAATACGATACAAATACGATACAAAAACGATACAAATACGATACAAATTGGATACAAATACGATACAAATACGATACAAATTGGATACAAATACGATACAAATACGATACAAATACGATACAAATACGATACAAATACGATACAAATACGATACAAATACGATACAAAAACGATACAAATACGATACAAATTGGATACAAATACGATACAAATTGGATACAAATACGATACAAATACGATGCAAATACGATACAAATACGATACAAATACGATACAAATTGGATACAAATACGATACAAATACGATACAAATACGATACAAATTGGATACAAATACGATACAAATACGATACAAATACGATACAAATTGGATACAAATACGATACAAATACGATACAAATACGATACAAATACGATACAAAAACGATACAAAATACGAATACAAATGCGATACAAATTGGATACAAATACGATACAAATACGATACAAATACGATACAAATACGATACAAATACGATACAAATACGATGCAAATACGATACAAATACGATACAAATTGGATACAAATACGATACAAATTGGATACAAATACGATACAAATTGGATACAAATACGATACAAATACGATACAATTACGATACAAATACGATACAAATACGATGCAAATACGATACAAATACGATACAAATACGATACAAATTGGATACAAATACGATACAAATACGATACAAATACGATACAAAAACGATACAAATACGATACAAATACGATACAAATACGATACAAATTGGATACAAATACGATACAAATACGATACAAATACGATACAAAACGATACAAATACGATACAAATCGATACTAATTGGATACAAATACGATACAAATTGGATACAAATACGATACAAATTGGATACAAATACGATACAAATACGATACAAAAACGATACAAATACGATACAAATACGATACAAATTGGATACAAATACGATACAAATTGGATACAAATACGATACAAATTGGATACAAATACGATACAAATACGATACAAATACGATACAAAAACGATACAAATACGATACAATTACGATACAAATACGATACAAATTGGATACAAATACGATACAAATACGATACAAATTGGATACAAATACGATACAAATACGATACAAATACGATACAAATTGGATACAAATACGATACAAATACGATACAAATACGATACAAATACGATACAAATACGATACAAATTGGATACAAATACGATACAAATTGGATACAAATACGATACAAATTGGATACAAATACGATACAAATACGATACAAATACGATACAAAAACGATACAAATACGATACAAATACGATACAAATACGATGCAAATACGATACAAATACGATACAAATACGATACAAAAACGATACAAATACGATACAAATTGGATACAAATACGATACAAATACGATACAAATACGATACAAATTGGATACAAATACGATACAAATACGATACAAATACGATACAAATACGATACAAAAACGATACAAATACGATACAAATACGATACAAATACGATACAAATACGATACAAATACGATACAAATACGATACAAATACGATACAAAAACGATACAAATACGATACAAATTGGATACAAATTGGATACAAATACGATACAAATTGGATACAAATACGATACAAATACGATACAAATTGGATACAAATACGATACAAATACGATACAAATACGATACAAATACGATACAAATACGATACAAATACGATACAAATTGGATACAAATACGATACAAATATGATACAAATACGATACAAATTGGATACAAATACGATACAAATTGGATACAAATACGATGCAAATACGATACAAATACGATACAAATACGATACAAATACGATACAAATTGGATACAAATACGATACAAATTGGATACAAATACGATACAAATTGGATACAAATACGATACAAATACGATACAAAAACGATACAAATACGATACAAATACGATACAAATTGGATACAAATACAATACAAATTGGATACAAATACGATACAAATTGGATACAAATACGATACAAATACTATACAAATACGATACAAAAACGATACAAATACGATACAAAAACGATACAAATACGATACAAATACGATACAAAAACGATACAAATACGATACAAATACGATACAAATACGATACAAATTGGATACAAATACGATACAAATACGATACAAATACGATACAAATACAATACAAATACGATACAAATACGATACAAATACGATACAAATTGGATACAAATACGATACAAATTGGATACAAATACGATACAAAAACGATACAAATACGATACAAATACGATACAAATTGGATACAAATACGATACAAATTGGATACAAATACGATACAAATTGGATACAAATACGATACAAATTGGATACAAATACGATACAAATACGATACAAATACGATACAAATACGATACAAATACGATACAAATACGATACAAATACGATACAAATACGATACAAATACGATACAAATACGATACAAATACGATACAAATACGATACAAATACGATACAAATACGATACAAATACGATACAAATACGATACAAATTGGATACAAATACGATACAAATTGGATACAAATACGATACAAATATGATACAAATACGATACAAATTGGATACAAATACGATACAAATTGGATACAAATACGATACAAATTGGATACAAATACGATACAAATACGATACAAATACGATACAAATTGGATACAAATACGATACAAATTGGATGCAAATACGATACAAATACGATACAAATACGATACAAATACGATACAAATACGATACAAATTGGATACAAATACGATACAAATTGGATACAAATACGATACAAATTGGATACAAATTGGATACAAATACGATACAAATACGATACAAATACGATACAAATACGATACAAATTGGATACAAATACGATACAAAAACGATACAAATACGATACAAATACGATACAAATACGATACAAATTTGATACAAATACGATACAAATTGGATACAAATACGATACAAATACGATACAAATACGATACAAAAACGATACAAATACGATACAAATACGATACAAATACGATACAAATACGATACAAATACGATACAAATACGATACAAATACGATACAAATACGATACAAATACGATACAAATACGATACAAATACGATACAAATACGATACAAATTGGATACAAATACGATACAAATTGGATACAAATACGATACAAATACGATACAAAAACGATACAAATACGATACAAATTGGATACAAATACGATACAAATTGGATACAAATACGATACAAATTGGATACAAATACGATACAAATTGGATACAAATACGATACAAATACGATACAAATACGATACAAATACGATACAAATACGATGCAAATACGATACAAATACGATACAAATACGATACAAATTGGATACAAATACGATACAAATACGATACAAATACGATACAAATTGGATACAAATACGATACAAATACGATACAAATACGATACAAATACGATACAAAAACGATACAAATACGATACAAATACGATACAAATACGATACAAATACGATACAAATACGATACAAATACGATACAAATACGATACAAAAACGATACAAATACGATACAAATTGGATACAAATTGGATACAAATACGATACAAATTGGATACAAATACGATACAAATACGATACAAATTGGATACAAATACGATACAAATACGATACAAATACGATACAAATACGATACAAATACGATACAAATACGATACAAATTGGATACAAATACGATACAAATATGATACAAATACGATACAAATTGGATACAAATACGATACAAATTGGATACAAATACGATGCAAATACGATACAAATACGATACAAATACGATACAAATACGATACAAATTGGATACAAATACGATACAAATTGGATACAAATACGATACAAATTGGATACAAATACGATACAAATACGATACAAAAACGATACAAATACGATACAAATACGATACAAATTGGATACAAATACAATACAAATTGGATACAAATACGATACAAATTGGATACAAATACGATACAAATACGATACAAATACGATACAAAAACGATACAAATACGATACAAAAACGATACAAATACGATACAAATACGATACAAAAACGATACAAATACGATACAAATACGATACAAATACGATACAAATTGGATACAAATACGATACAAATACGATACAAATACGATACAAATACAATACAAATACGATACAAATACGATACAAATACGATACAAATTGGATACAAATACGATACAAATTGGATACAAATACGATACAAAAACGATACAAATACGATACAAATACGATACAAATTGGATACAAATACGATACAAATTGGATACAAATACGATACAAATTGGATACAAATACGATACAAATTGGATACAAATACGATACAAATACGATACAAATACGATACAAATACGATACAAATACGATACAAATACGATACAAATACGATACAAATACGATACAAATACGATACAAATACGATACAAATACGATACAAATACGATACAAATACGATACAAATACGATACAAATACGATACAAATACGATACAAATTGGATACAAATACGATACAAATTGGATACAAATACGATACAAATATGATACAAATACGATACAAATTGGATACAAATACGATACAAATTGGATACAAATACGATACAAATTGGATACAAATACGATACAAATACGATACAAATACGATACAAATTGGATACAAATACGATACAAATTGGATGCAAATACGATACAAATACGATACAAATACGATACAAATACGATACAAATACGATACAAATTGGATACAAATACGATACAAATTGGATACAAATACGATACAAATTGGATACAAATACGATACAAATACGATACAAATACGATACAAATACGATACAAATTGGATACAAATACGATACAAAAACGATACAAATACGATACAAATACGATACAAATACGATACAAATTTGATACAAATACGATACAAATTGGATACAAATACGATACAAATACGATACAAATACGATACAAAAACGATACAAATACGATACAAATACGATACAAATACGATACAAATACGATACAAATACGATACAAATACGATACAAATACGATACAAATACGATACAAATACGATACAAATACGATACAAATACGATACAAATTGGATACAAATACGATACAAATTGGATACAAATACGATACAAATACGATACAAAAACGATACAAATACGATACAAATTGGATACAAATACGATACAAATTGGATACAAATACGATACAAATTGGATACAAATACGATACAAATTGGATACAAATACGATACAAATACGATACAAATACGATACAAATACGATACAAATACGATGCAAATACGATACAAATACGATACAAATACGATACAAATTGGATACAAATACGATACAAATACGATACAAATACGATACAAATACGATACAAATACGATACAAATACGATACAAATACGATACAAATACGATACAAATACGATACAGAAACGATACAAATACGATACAAATACGATACAAATTGGATACAAATACGATACAAATACGATACAAATTGGATACAAATACGATACAAATACGATACAAATACGATACAAAAACGATACAAATACGATACAAATACGATACAAATTGGATACAAATACGATACAAATTGGATACAAATACGATACAAATTGGATACAAATACGATACAAATACGATACAAAAACGATACAAATACGATACAAATACGATACAAATACGATACAAATTGGATACAAATACGATACAAATACGATACAAATTGGATACAAATACGATACAAATACGATACAAATACGATACAAATTGGATACAAATACGATACAAATACGATACAAATACGATACAAATACGATACAAATACGATACAAATTGGATACAAATACGATACAAATTGGATACAAATACGATACAAATTGGATACAAATACGATACAAATACGATACAAATACGATACAAAAACGATACAAATACGATACAAATACGATACAAATACGATACAAATTGGATACAAATACGATACAAATACGATACAAATACGATACAAATACGATGCAAATACGATACAAATACGATACAAATACGATACAAAAACGATACAAATACGATACAAATTGGATACAAATACGATACAAATACGATACAAATACGATACAAATTGGATACAAATACGATACAAATACGATACAAATACGATACAAATACGATACAAATACGATACAAATACGATACAAATACGATACAAAAACGATACAAATAGGATACAAATTGGATACAAATTGGATACAAATACGATACAAATTGGATACAAATACGATACAAATACGATACAAATACGATACAAATTGGATACAAATACGATACAAATACGATACAAATACGATACAAATACGATACAAATTGGATACAAATACGATACAAATATGATACAAATACGATACAAATTGGATACAAATACGATACAAATTGGATACAAATACGATACAAATTGGATACAAATACGATACAAATACGATACAAATTGGATACAAATACGATACAAATACGATACAAATACGATGCAAATACGATACAAATACGATACAAATACGATACAAATACGATACAAATACGATACAAATTGGATACAAATACGATACAAATTGGATACAAATACGATACAAATTGGATACAAATACGATACAAATACGATACAAATACGATACAAAAACGATACAAATACGATACAAATACGATACAAATTGGATACAAATACAATACAAATTGGATACAAATACGATACAAATTGGATACAAATACGATACAAATACGATACAAATACGATACAAAAACGATACAAATACGATACAAAAACGATACAAATACGATACAAATACGATACAAAAACGATACAAATACGATACAAATACGATACAAATACGATACAAATTGGATACAAATACGATACAAATACGATACAAATACGATACAAATACGATACAAATACGATACAAATACGATACAAATACGATACAAATACGATACAAATTGGATACAAATACGATACAAATTGGATACAAATACGATACAAAAACGATACAAATACGATACAAATACGATACGAATTGGATACAAATACGATACAAATTGGATACAAATACGATACAAATTGGATACAAATACGATACAAATTGGATACAAATACGATACAAATTGGATACAAATACGATACAAATACGATACAAATACGATACAAATACGATACAAATACGATACAAATACGATACAAATACGATACAAATACGATACAAATACGATACAAATACGATACAAATACGATACAAATACGATACAAATACGATACAAATACGATACAAATACGATACAAATTGGATACAAATACGATACAAATTGGATACAAATACGATACAAATATGATACAAATACGATACAAATTGGATACAAATACGATACAAATTGGATACAAATACGATACAAATTGGATACAAATACGATACAAATACGATACAAATACGATACAAATTGGATACAAATACGATACAAATTGGATGCAAATACGATACAAATACGATACAAATACGATACAAATACGATACAAATTGGATACAAATACGATACAAATTGGATACAAATACGATACAAATTGGATACAAATACGATACAAATACGATACAAATACGATACAAAAACGATACAAATACGATACAAATACGATACAAATTGGATACAAATACAATACAAATTGGATACAAATACGATACAAATTGGATACAAATACGATACAAATACGATACAAAAACGATACAAATACGATACAAATACGATACAAAAACGATACAAATACGATACAAATACGATACAAATTGGATACAAATACGATACAAATTGGATACAAATACGATACAAATACGATACAAATACGATACAAAAACGATACAAATACGATACAAATACGATACAAATACGATACAAATTGGATACAAATACGATACAAATACGATACAAATACGATACAAATACGATACAAAAACGATACAAATACGATACAAATACGATACAAATTGGATACAAATACGATACAAATTGGATACAAATACGATACAAATTGGATACAAATACGATACAAATTGGATACAAATACGATACAAATTGGATACAAATACGATACAAATACGATACAAATACGATACAAATTGGATACAAATACGATACAAATACGATACAAATACGATACAAATTGGATACAAATACGATACAAATACGATACAAATACGATACAAAAACGATACAAATACGATACAAATACGATACAAATACGATACAAATTGGATACAAATACGATACAAATACGATACAAATACGATACAAATACGATACAAAAACGATACAAATACGATACAAATACGATACAAATTGGATACAAATACGATACAAATTGGATACAAATACGATACAAATTGGATACAAATACGATACAAATTGGATACAAATACGATACAAATTGGATACAAATACGATACAAATACGATACAAATACGATACAAATACGATACAAATTGGATACAAATACGATACAAATACGATACAAATACGATACAAATACGATACAAATACGATACAAATACGATACAAATACGATACAAATACGATACAAATACGATACAAATACGATACAAATACGATACAAATTGGATACAAATACGATACAAATTGGATACAAATACGATACAAATACGATACAAAAACGATACAAATACGATACAAATACGATACAAATTGGATACAAATACGATACAAATTGGATACAAATACGATACAAATTGGATACAAATACGATACAAATACGATACAAATACGATACAAAAACGATACAAATACGATACAAATACGATACAAATACGATACAAATTGGATACAAATACGATACAAATACGATACAAATACGATACAAATACGATACAAATACGATACAAATACGATACAAATACGATACAAATTGGATACAAATACGATACAAATACGATACAAATTGGATACAAATACGATACAAATTGGATACAAATACGATACAAATACGATACAAATACGATATAAATACGATACAATTACGATACAAATACGATGCAAATACGATACAAATACGATACAAATACGATACAAATACGATACAAATACGATACAAATTGGATACAAATACGATACAAATTGGATACAAATACGATACAAATTGGATACAAATACGATACAAATACGATACAAATACGATACAAATACGATACAAATTGGATACAAATACGATACAAATTGGATACAAATACGATACAAATACGATACAAATACGATACAAATACGATACAAATTGGATACAAATACGATACAAATTGGATACAAATACGATACAAATTGGATACAAATACGATACAAAAACGATACAAATACGATACAAATTGGATACAAATACGATACAAATTGGATACAAATACGAATACGATACAAATACGATACAAATACGATACAAATACGATACAAATACGATACAAATACGATACAAATACGATACAAATACGAAACAAATACGATACAAATACGATACAAATACGCTACAAATACGATACAAATACGATACAAATACGATACAAATACGATACAAATACGATATAAATACGATACAAATACGATACAAATACGATACAAATACGATACAAATACGCTACAAATACGATACAAATACGATACAAATACGATACAAATACGATACAAATACGCTACAAATACGATACAAATACGATACAAATACGATACAAATACGCTACAAATACGATACAAATACGATACAAATACGATACAAATACGATACAAATACGCTACAAATACGATACAAATACGATACAAATACGATACAAATACGATACAAATACGCTACAAATACGATACAAATACGATACAAATACGCTACAAATACGATACAAATACGATACAAAATATGTCGGTGCGCGCGCGCATCGTAAAAATTTTAACTCTAATATTTTTTTCCAAACGCGCTTTAAAAGAATAGCTTCAAAAAAAAAGATAATTACATATATAAAAAAATAGAAAATGTCATAAAGTAATAAAATTAAATAGAATGTCATTTTGTATTGCATTGTAATTTGAAATCATCCAGTGAATAAAAGCTAATAACAATGTAATTTTAATATTTAGTTACCAAGTATTATACCTACTTAATTTTATGTTAGGCCTCAGCTTTTTGCGACTATTATTATTATGTTCTCCTAGCACTATCACGTTTCCTATGAAAGAATTAAATAAATAACTAAATTGAACAATCAATTCAATAAACTATCAATTTTGTAATCTTTCACCAAACAGTCACTTTTCCATAGAAACAGACATTAACGAGCAGCCCATTAAGAACTTCCTACTTTCCTACAATACTGCTAATAAAATTATCTAACATCGCTAACAGGCAGATGTCTGTGCTCTATGGTTACGGTATTTGAGCTTTGGTTTCCATAAAAGCGGTCACTGTAATTTAACAGCCGTAAAAGGTGATAAGAAATAGGTACGTATCGTTTAGCCTTGTATTAAATAAAGAAAACAAAAGAAATTAGTAAAACTACGGTAATTTAAATTATGTGTAATGTCGGTTTCGGGTTTAAATCTACATACTTAAATTAAATTCAAGTCTACATGATGCCTGTCAATGAAACATTTGACATGAGTAACGCAAGGCGATGCTACTTTTATGTCAAGTTTCAGTAAAAAATTGTATTGTTGTACATACTCGTACGTACATATGCGCCAGTCGCAAACTTGACAATAGGCAAATAGCGCGCTTATCTACCATCGTTCGATTTGTTTCACATTAAATTGAAAATCGTGTTTATTTGCCTATGCACCTTTTTTATTTGCTATCCCGACGTTTCGACTTTGTTGCACTTTGGGGCTTATTTAGCATCACCAAAAAAAAACAAATACAAAATCTTTTATCAAGTCTAGTGCTCCTTTAATTACAGGCGACTACATCTTGCACGATAATAATTGAGTTATCTGCTTACGGCCGCAATGCACGGTTGCCGTTATTTCAGAGACCAGTGGATTAGTCCATGGTGTATGGTTTTGTGGGCGTGTGTCGTAGACAATACTCCTACATAAGGTAATGGGTGGCAGGCAGCTGGTTACTTTCACTTCAATGGATAACGATGTGTTTGAAGCTGGCTAGTTCCTAACTGGCCGGTTTTCATTCCAGCTATAAAATATATATTTTTTTTATCCTACTGGAGATGGAACAAGCATATGGTCCACTGTCCAGCTGATGTTAAGTAGTAACCATCGCCTAGAACCAAGTATTACCTCGTGGATCATGCACCTTAGAAACGTGTTCTACGATGCACTGCCCTGCGTCCACCAACTTGAGGCATACAGGTGTAAAGACTCATGTGCCTGTAATTTGACCGGTAATCATACGGAAACAGCAATGCTGCTTGGCGGCAGAAATAGGCATGATGGTAGTACTCTCCCGGGCAAGCCCTTTCAAACTTCGATTCATTTAGAATTAGGAGGAGCAGGATCTCAATTCAGTTATATTTTTATTTGTTAGATTTTTTTATGTTTGTTACCTCAGAACTCCGTCATTTATCAACCGATTTGGAATATTATTATTTAAGATTCTAAAAATATTTCAAAAATGTTCAAGCTTAGACGGGACTTGAATCCGCAACCTTCGTCTTGATACGAGGATGCACTACCATTTGTGTTACCGGGCTCTGTCACTTCAGGGTTAAAATCAGGAGCAAACGGCGCCTTAGTCATAATCTAAATCATCTCACTAATGTGAATTTTCCGCAAGTGTTCGGTTCTCACATCACTACAAAAATAAAACAATACTAGGATTTTAAATTATTTTTATTTGAGAGGAAATACTTTTATAGTCCCATAGATATTTCATCAAAATGTTAAGTGGGTTATATTTTTGTTAAAAAGTTATTCAGAGAGATTGGTAGTAATTGTATACTTACATTACATACTACATAGGTATTCTTTCTGTTACTAAATGTATAAGCTAATATAATTATTTCCAAAAAAATATAACAAACCAGTAAATAAATGCATAGGCCTCAAATTTATTTAGGTACTTGTTTTTTTTGCAAATATAACTTTTCTGCCCTTTCCATTAGTTTTCACAATCAAAACTTTGTACAACTAATCACCAATTCTCAAATAACGGAAACAGTAAAAGAGCATTCAGTATTCGACAAAAAACATTATTCTTGTCGTGTCCAAAGACTCCACCTTTAAACTCACAATAGAATAGATAAAAGTGAAAAGTAAACAGAAGGACTGGTTGCATCATTAAAGTGACACTTTCGTAAAAAAATAAAAAATAATAAGATAGGGGATGGGACAAAAGACGAGCGTATTCTCGTATCGTGGGAACCGTAGTTACTATTTGCATCAACTACTTAGGAAATTGGAAAACAATACTTATTATTATAATTTTATAATTTAATGTAATGCAAAGGCTTAAGCTCAGTTCATATCTGATAAGGTATATATACCATAATAATTTAATAAACAGATAAAAAAAAGATTTCACAAAAAAAATTGTATAATAAAATGTATGTAAATTGTTTATTTATCTAGGTCTATAAGCGTCAAATTGGCTAAAATAATTATGATCATTTACTTATCCATTTTTACGCCTGACGTTTTCTAACTGATCTCCCAAAAACTTTCAAATCTATTAGTCTATTTTTAGATAAAAACATTTTATTAAATAAAGCAAACTATGTTATCTATTTTATAATAAACGCACATTTCGTTTGTAAATGACGAGACCACCTCAACTTAAAGTGTTGTAGTCTAAAACCTAACTAATACTTATTTGTCCAGAACATACCTTGAATGCTCAAATGACGAGAGCGATACGCGAATGTGATGAGCAAATAACGATGGGCGAGAATTAGCTTAGATAGGTTAACGTTATGTTATCAAGCTTCGCAACCATCGCTCGTTATCTAGCGAAGCATACCCATCTAAATTTCTTAACGCCTAACATATCGCACAAGTAAAGTGAACCACTACTTTGGCTCGCTGCTAGCTCCGGATGAGTTGCAATGCAAGCTCGCTATTCGCTGCGTGTAACTGGCTAAGGCTGCCTGTCCATTGACGCGGAGAGAGGCAGCGGAGCGGAGAAACGAAGAAATATTAACCAATAGGATTGCATGAAATTCTATTCATGCAATCCTATTGGTTAATATTTCTTGTTGTTGTTGGTAATTATTGGTTAATACGCGGAGAGAGGCAGCGGAGCGGAGAAACGAAGAAATATTAACCAATAGGATTGCATGAAATTCTATTCATGCAATCCTATTGGTTAATATTTCTTCGTTTCTCCGCTCCGCTGCCTCTCTCCGCGTCAATGGACAGGCAGCCTAAAACCTAAAAAACGCAGTATACTGAAAAATTATATAGCTAAAAAATATACATATAGTTAAATCAACGTTAATTTAAATCGCTCCTTTCGTTTGGTTATTTGAAAAAGCCACAACTACACATAACTTCTTGATATGAATCATTACTCGCGCCGCACAACGCCCAGCGTCTTCACAAACGTGCCCTTACAGTGGGGTTCAATCCCTTATCTCTACAATAAGATAATTATATTTGATGAATACATCGTTACTGAATGGCTGCAGTTAGGCATGGTAATGAGACGGAAACATTTGCCTTTTTCCTATTGTAAGACGCCATTAGAGACATCTTTTATCACGAGATGTTTATGGCAACCAAGTATGAAAAAGTGAGTAAAAAATCATGAGCTGGTTTTGTACTTATTGTTATGTTAATAGTAAGGAAGCAAATGATTATGTATGGTAGTCTTTGCACATTTGGTGTTCCTCAAAGGTCATGTAGTGATAGACTAAGTTAAATAGGAGTCTGAGTTCCAAACTTGTTATGGTAAAGATTTTTTATGCAGGTTAATGGTGTCATAAATATTTTTTCACACCACCTGCTTGACAATGTCAAATTATATGTCATGTAAACCTCACCGAAAGCAGGTGATTAAGTCCCTACGGCTGAGCCGGCCGTAAAGTTGTACTGAATTTCATTATGCCTTCGCGAGCATAATGTGATTTGAATTTGGAACCTCATCTTTATTTAAATTTGAACCAAAGAGACCCACACAGTAAGAACTTTTTCGTAAATCGAACTAACCTCTGCACAGAATGCACCAACCTAGATTTGGTTTTTATTGTCTCGAAGAAAAAGTAAAAGTAAAAAAGTAGTGTGAAAAGTAGAGTATTCTCCTCGTGGATAAAGTTGTCTGCATCTTGGGCGTGCCCTCAGGATTCTTCTAGAATCCTTCTTTACGTTCGGGATTCAATATATAGCGCCCGTGACGCAATACATTACTTTATCCCCTTGTTTAATAATCTACTATTTTATTACATTTATAAACTGTTTATAATAATATCATATAATTAATTTTTCATTTGAACAAAATGTTCCTGTCATTTTGTCTATCGTATTTCATATCGTAAAACGCTGTCTCTGCTGTGTTACAACCATAATAAGACTGATATGTTACTACTAAATAAAATAACCAACAAAACATTCAAAAATACTGGTATTTATCATCAAAGCTCACTTCAATACTGATAAATTCTCAAAGCAAATTTAATATCCATTAATATCTTATAAATTTGTATTAGATTTTTGTATCCGTTAAAAGTAACACCAAACCATTAAGTTTAACGTAACTTCTCCCCCTAAGATTGCATCCATTGATCAAATCAAATTTTATTTTGTGTGAAACTGTCAAACGCCCAGCAGTCGGTATTGGTATTGTCCAAAGATGGCACATTTTCATTCGTCAAAACTGCATTAGTTCGTAAATAAATTTCTAGAAGATAGAAAATGCTTTATTGCATGCCATACACAACAATATAGCTAATAACTTAAGTGATTGTATAAAATTAGCAGTTCTATCGTATCTGTACTAGACAGCCATACTTAAAGTACTTACATACTATTTAAATTTTAAAGCATAACTGAAAAGTTTAAAAGTTGACGGTGACGGAAATAAAATTAGTTTTTATTTTCTAACCGATGTGTAAAAACAAATAAAAGGAATTCGACATTTCGTAATCCTTTCAACTCTACAATATTATGCCACAAAGCTTTTGATAGAAATGATAGACCAAATTTTTCCGTAAAGTTTTTCAGATAAAATATAAATCTCACTTAGAAAATGATATTCAAAACTTTTACTTCCCCCATCGTATTTTTATACGAGACGTAGGTATTTATATTGCGCCTCTTGTTCACTAATAATTTGTTTATTAGTCCTACATATTTCGATGCTGTAACTATCTGGCAATAAATAATTAACATTCATTCATACTCACAGGTCTTTATTTACTATCTAAAGAGCAAGTTTTCCTCGTATTAGTATCGCTAGTAGAAAATGCTTATAGCTTTATAACTTAAGTACCTAATACATACAGAAGTATATAAAATAAATTTTGTAGTTTCACTGTGTTTTCATTTAGTCTGAAGTTCCCACAAGCAGTATCTTGACGTGACCCAAGCCGGATACAAACCGCTGTACTTCAGGTCATTGAATGCACCACATGTTGGCCACATTCAATTAATTTGCGATGGGAATATTTGTGGCTGAATGTCTCTTTGTTTTGTGTTGCTTTTGCTGTAGCGGGAACTTCCTTTATTTTATTGATGGAAAATAACAGTGAAGAGTTTTATTTATTACTTACGCGTCTTTGATACCAGAAAAATAGCATTTGCGTTTGTTTAATTGACGAAATATAATCCCGTCCAAACGAGAACGGCTAGGTTGGTCTAACCCATATAGGTATTTTCAATTAGAACAACATTTATAACTAACGGTTCGCCCTGAACTGAGATCTCGCGAGTCTACTATATAAACAAAAAAATTATATTATTTATAATCTTTGACTGCAAAAATAGAAGTTAAATAAATAATAATAAAGAAATGCATAAAATGTTTATACTTTTTGACAACATTACAGGACTAAAATAATATTACGTTAAAAAAAATAAACATTGTAAAAAGTAAAATAAAATATGTATATATTATTTAAGTGTTATTTAAATTACAAATTATATTTAATTTATTCATAAAACTTATCCAACAACAATTATATCTCACTGCTATTGGAGGGGTGCACCAGGTTCCATATATGTTTGCCCATTCTCCTTTCGAGTCGTTCCTTGCACGTCGAACTCCAAATTAGAAAAAGATCTCCGGGGACGGTGTCAGTACAAAATCGCAAATTGCGTACAATAAAAAAAATTCATTAGTTCATTGCTTGTTAAAATTCACGTAGGATGCGGTTGGGTACTTATGTTTATATATGTTGCATAGATCTCATACATTACCCAATATTGAAGTGCCTTATCACACGTGTGCCCAAAACTTTGGTGACAGGTGATTAGATAAGAGATAAGCTCGTGAAGTGTCAATATTTTAGTTTTAACAAAGCTGCATTCCATCACAAGCTTTGGCACGCAGCTTATTGACGGACGTGAGATATGGAGCCTATTTATTTTGAAACCGCTCTTGTTGACGTTATATCCAAGGAAAGAGTAGTACTTACGGCTATAGACTACTTTTTCGTAAATATCTATAAGATTGGGAAATAAACATTATAGCTTGATAACTAATATTAGCCAGTAGTCTACTCGAGGTATCGCAGTTTTAGGCTGATTATGACGAGTATGCGCAGATTTTATCCAAATTGGTACGTACCTACGTTCAAATACATTTCTTTTTAAATTTAAATATAGACAATCGTTTGTTTTTTCACCTGATAAGTGATAGTGTAGTCGAAGATGAAACAAACTTGCCTTTAAAAAATAAATTTATTCTTGACTCCGAGACACATTAAAAAAAGAATGATTTATTTGTGTAGATATCAAAACCGTCTTCTTTTACTTGGGTACCTTCCATACCTAATACGGTAAAGGTTCTATGACCAATCAGTAAGAATACCTACACAAAATCAATCTCTTATCCCAACAAGGAATGTCTCAAAACTAACATCAGTCATACCGTCCCTAATCCACATCGATTTATCTAAAGTCGCTAAGACGCAGTCCGTAACCCGAATCACATTAAAGGATAATGGGACATTTCGGCCCGAATGCGCCTTTATGTATCATGGGCTATGGCCCTGTCAATCTTAGGTGATTACCGTGAAATCAGTCAACGCGAAGACCCACCACGGTGTTTGATAAGAATTTCTGGATGGTTAATGAAAATATTTTGTAGAAAGTAGGTACTTACATGATTCATGATTATTAAAACCATCTCAAAAATTTACAAGCCTAGGCGGGATTTGAACCCGCAACCTTCCTCTTGATACGAGGATGCACTGCCATTTGTGCTACCGGGCTCTGTCACACCAGGGTCGAAATTAGAGATATGATTCAGATTACGGCTAAAGCGCCGTTAGTTCCATCTACAGGAAAACTTAAACAGTTTTTGACTTGCTTAATGCCAAACGTTTCAGTTTAGTACACTGACAAGAGATGTCGCATCAAGAGGAAGGTTGCGGGTTCAAGCCCCGTCTAGGCTTGACAATGTTTGATATAGTTTTAATAATCTTAGAATTTTCCGTAAGTGTTCGGTTATCACTATAAAAATATACTATTTACATGATTCACGTTTGGATGAGAAGAGCTGAAGATAGGACTCAATTGCGCACCCTGGGAGAGACCTACATCCAGCAGTGGACCGTTATAGATGATGAAAACAATGATGCACTGGAAAGAGCAGAGTAGGACGGCTCCCACTGGATAGAAAGACGAGCTGATTAAGGTTACTTGGAGCCGCTGGGCCGCACATAATCGGTCTGGAAATGTATGGTGGAGGCCTATGTTCAGCAGTGGACGTCCTAGCATTGATATTATGATGATGATGAGGTACATAAACACAGTCGATGAATTTGAATGCTGAGGGCTATAACAAAAACATGTGTTCTGCTAATTTCTCCCTTTTGGGTATGATGCAATTCTCCACTTTCACTTTCACTCAGTTAAATCATTTATTAGGTATAGGTAGGTCGTTATATCCGTTATAATCATAACGACACCATTGTTTAAGAGTAATCTGTTATTTAACAACGGTAACTGTTAAATTAAACAAGTTACATCTATGTATGATTGTTTTATTTTCAAATTTTACCACGCCTTGCTTTAATCCAACAAACGGATCAAAACAACAACATATTTACTTGTTTTATCTATACTTATACGTCATTAAAATCGTAATTAGTATCTATCTATACTAATCTCTAGTCTTCTCTAACATATAAAATTTTCGTGTCACAGTGTTTGTAACAAAACTCCTCCGAAACGGCTTGACAGATTCTTATGAATTTTTTTGTGTATATTCGGTAGGTCTGAGTATAGGTCGTAAAGTATTTTTCACCCTCCTACCCCCCCCCCCACATTTTTAATCGCGATTTTAGTATTTTTGTATGAACAATACAAATAAATAAATATTTCTGGACATTTCACACATCGCTATCTAGCCCCAAACTAAGCAGAGCTTGTATTATGGGAACCAGATAACTGATAGACTACTTATATACATTGTTTTTTGTAAATACATACTTATAATTTATATGGCAAAACAATTTTTGCGAGGTCAGCTAGTAATATTATAAAGAGGAAAGATTTGTATTTTAGTATGTCCGGTTTCAAAAATTCTTTCACCATTAGAATGCTACATTATCCCTGAGTAACATAGACTACTTTTCACTCAACTGCGCAGAAAGAGGGTAATGTTTTTATTGAAAAACCCACGTGTGTAGCTGCGGATTGGTCAGATACTCGTAGTCATTGATATAGTAAAGAATTTGCACAATTTGTAAACAATACTTTACGTCAGTCAATTTACCATATTAGGAATTATTACCAATTATAACTATATCCAGTTCCTTCCTTCCTCATATTAACTCCAAATTGTACCAATAGGAAGAAAATATAAGCGTAAAAAGTCGTCACGGAGCTTGTACATGCGTCATTAACTTTTTTCCGCCTTTCAAAACATTGAAAGAACGTAAAGTAAATCGACGGTTTTTTTGTGATTCTGTGTTATTGAATGAAAACACTATATTGTACACCATAAAAGAAACAAGCATAAAAGTAAACATTCATACAAGTACACTGAGCGGTCTTATCGCTTAGAAGCGATTTCTTTCAGACAATCTTTGGGTGGAGATGATTTTTGTAATAAAGGACAGTAATGGAGGCGCGCGTGAGGGGGGCCTCACCCTCTATTACTGTCTATTGTATAAAAAAATATATTACAAAACAAAAATTAAAAAGTGTAGCTCTCGCATTAGACTCAAACTCACATGTAATGGTGGACAAATATGCCTGATAACCTATAATTTGTGTTGGTGGGTAAATCCATTATCTAGCCAACTCTTGCAGAAAACAATATTAGGTATAGCTTCTGCCCGCGGCTTCGCACGCGTGGTTTGTCAGTAAATAGTAGCCTAGGCCTCAATCTATCTAAATACCAAATTTCATTCCAGTGGGTTCAGCCGTTGCGACGTAAAGCGTAACAAACAAATAAGTAATAAATAAATAAATATTGCTGGACATTTCACACAGCGCTATCTAGCCCCAAACTAAGCAGAGCTTGTACTATGGGAACCAGATAACTGATAGAATACTTATATATATTTTTTTATTTTTATTGTTATTGTTTTTTTATACATACTTATAATATATAGAAAAACACCCAGACACGTAACACATATCTGTAGATCATGCAAACATTTGTTCCGTGGCGGGAATTGAATCCGCTACCTCCTGCGTCTCAGCCGGCTATACGCCCACTGCGCCACGGAGGTCGTCAAATAAGCAAACTCACTATCCCGTTATATATGTTCTTAATATATAAAAATCGCGTGTCACGGTTTTAGTGGTCACACTCCTCCAAAACGGGTCGACTGATTTTAATAAATTTTTTTTGTGTAGTTGGTAGATATGAGAGTAGGTCGTAAAGTATTGTTCACCCTCCTACTCCCACCCCCCATTTTTAATCGCGATTTTAGTATTTTTCTATAAACAATATCCATTATAATTTAAACGTCTTTCATTGACGTGAAGTCATACATAAAGTGTCGCGTCACTTTGACAAGAGTGTTTTATATAGGTACATAGTTTTTATCTCGAAGTTCCCCCGGGAACGGGAAATTGCAAGCGTGCGAAGCCGCGGACGAGTATTAGTATTAGTATAATATTGAAGAATTTACAAAGATATTGTATAGTCTACGAATCACAAGACGTTTCCAAATCTGAAATGGTAGTTAACGGCACAAATAAATAAAACTGTAAAATTAAGTTACAAATCCTTTGTCATTCGGACAGAAAGAAACAGTCGGAACTTCCTGATGTAATAATTACTTTAACAATGAAAAATTGTTCGTTTGCGAAAGCCAAATTGTATTTACGTGCTCTGCAACAATGCGATACTATCGTGCAACTGACTTGCGACTAGTTGCGACAGATAACGATGCGGCGTCGGCGTCCGTAAAATGCTGCTTTTCTAGAACGTTTCGCTTCTACGTTCTTTATGGTACACAAATAGATCACAGACAAAACAGCTTACAAAATGGACATGTACAAAGGCGAGCATAACCCTAATAAGTGTTTTCTTCCAGCATACCTTTGAAGATAGAGATAGTTGATTATAGTGGGTACATGCACAGAAATGGACATTGGAGTAAAATACTAATAAATAACTACAGTTAGGTATAATACTAGCTGACCCGCCGAACTTCGTACCGCCTTGACATGCATATGCAGCGGGCTGCCAATGTACGTCACCGGTAGAATTGTCAATCGGCTATCATTAGCTGCATCTATGTATGAAAAAAATAATTTTCTTCATAATTTTTTTTTGCATGAATTACTCCAAAAAATTAATAGTTATTCTGCTATTCGGGACGGAAACAAATCCAACAAATTAAAGATCATCAAAATTGGTTTAGCTGTTCTTGAGTTATAAATGGTGCAACTAACCTGACTTTGTTTTATATATATGTATAGGCACTAGCTGACCCGCCCGCGGCTTCGTACGCGTGGTTTGTCAATAAAACATTGCCTTCCTGCTGTGCAGTCGCGTAAAGTGTATCCTATGTCTCAAGTCCATTCATAATCTATCTAGTTATATCGGTACCAAATTCCATCGAAATCCGTCGCGCCGTTAAGTCGTGAAAAGTTAACAAACAGACAGAGAGACAGAGTTACTTAGTGTTTGAGCTCATTTGAATCTTCCTCCGGTTCCGATTATGAATTTTATAAAAGCTTGTTTTCAAAAAGTATTTTTTTAACAAAAATCTTATTTAATACTATCTTAAAAAAAATTAAGCCTAAATGGGACTTGTCAATGTACTAAACGTTTGGCATTGAGCAGGTTAAAAACTGCTTTAGTACATCTCCCTTGGTCTAAGTTTTCCTGTAGATGGAGCTAACAGTGCTTTAGTCGTAATCTGAATCATCTCACTAATTTCGACCCTGACATGACAAGAGCCTGTAGCACAATTGGTAGTGCATCCTCGTATCAAGAGGAAGTTTGCGAGTTCAAGTCCCGCCTAGGCTTGAAAATGTTTGAGATGATTTTAAAAATCATAGATGCATTTATTTTTGTTTTCCATGATATATGAAACACGTAACCGTTTACAAAAATATTTCGAAATATACGTAGTAAACCGGAAAAATTGGCGGTACACGGAAAAATAACGATCGTCTGGTAGATAATTTATCATTTTCAAAATTGAAAGCAAGATTGGAACGTCAAAATTCTCACGCCTCACGAGACCGATTATCCCTACGGGACAATACACGGAAAAAAGTGAATTTATCGATTTTAAACTGGCTGTATCGATCACGATTATTACATCATCAAAAAGCTTTTGTAATAAAATAAAATAAATACATAAATATTGCTGGACATTTTCACACAGCGCTATCTAGCCCCAAACTAAGCAGAGCTTGTATTATGGGAACCAGATAACTGATAGAATACTTAGGTATATACTTTTTTTTGTAAATACATACTTATAATATATAGAAAAACAACCAGACCCGGAACAAATATCAGTAGATCATGCAAACATTTGTTTCGCGGCAGGAATCGAACCCACTACCTCCTGCGTCTCAGCCGGCTATACGCCCACTGCGCCACAGAGGTCATCAAAATAAATAAAAGTTTTGTGACTGTTAACGGACTTATTTTCTTTACTATAGTTTTGGACGGTAACATTATCTGAATATTCTTAATCATACTGCTTCATGTTGTTCACTTACAACATACATAAAATGATATTGTTACGAGCTGAGGGTTCGGGATAAAATAATGGGAATCGATTTAACCAAAATAACACTTTTATTCAACACGATGACGATGAATACACGAACTTGGTCACACGTATCACAACACACTATTCACACCACTGGTGCACCACTTAAAGTCACCGAAATGATCGCACGTATAGCTTAATCCAAACTGACTCGCGAGCAACTACTGTTCACGCGAGACCCTTCTCCACGTCAGTCCTCCAGGGCCTCGCTGAGACTCACTCACTCAGACTAACTCCGACTAACTCACAACTGACTCAGACTGACTGTCCGGCCATCTCTCCGGCCTATTTATATCGCACACATTTCGATTGTTCGAGAACGATGTCGATCCTTCCAGGAAAGGGTTGGTGTTTCGACAGAACGACCCATCCCCATTGTGCGAAACCACAAACAATAGCAACAATAACACAGCAAGACAAAAACGTTCGAGAAGGTTCGATTATTACTCATTGTTTAACAGCCTCGGCGTAACAATATGTAGCACATACATGTAATAAATTCTTTAATAAATAAAAAATCAGTAATGCTATATCCAAAGCCCTTCTGCCCCACCGTACCAGCGACGATTCTATATGTATCTACTATATAAACATAAATAAATATTGCTCGACATACTTTTTTTTGTTGTAAATACATACTTAGATTATATAGAAAATCACCCAGACACGGAACATGCAAACATTTGTTCCGTGGCGGGAATCGAACCCGCTACCTCCTGCGTCTCAGCCGGCTATTCGCCCACTGCGCCATGGAGGTCGTCAAATTGGTGGTATTGTTTTTAAATTTTTACCCATCTACTATCACTATCATTAATGTCCCACTATGGTGTGTACAATTGGTAAAACCCGGAGTCAGCAGGACCTGTAGAATGCGCGCTGGTTAAGTGCTAGTGAAGCCTCTAGCCAACGTGGACGTGAGGCCGAGAGGACGAAGTAGCTCCACCGTGTTCTGGTTGGAGTAAGCTCAAGATGTTAGTATAGTAGTAAATGCGGTGGGCGATTCCGAGGTTAGGCCACCAGATCTCGGTCGATGTAGCAGGCTAGGCCTCCAGGTCTGTATTGAGTAAAGGTCTTCGGCCTCGAGGGTCCAAGAAGGAGAAGTGTGAACTTCAACCTCGAGGAGGTCAGGCTCCCAGGCTCAAGCCGGTAGGGCTTCGCTGTCAACAAACTGTTACCGGGCTGCGCTGACTGATTGATAAAATGAGACTGTTTAAAGTGTTTCTCTCTGAGATCTTTTTCCGGCTATTCCCAAGTGCTGACTCCCTTTTTCCAAGGATCCCAATGTCATCCGGACCTGTTCCAAAGTTAAATATTTAGTATATTCTAGTTGGCGGCCAGTACAGCCATACATCAAATTCAGAGGTCCTATGTAAATTCCAAGTAAAACCTTACAGTTTTACCAAGAATTAAAAGTAGAAATATATATATGTCTAAAACATCATGTCAGTATCAGTACCCTTGTCAGGTCTGTTTAATTTTGCGTTTCTATTCCTAAAATATTAAAATAAATATAGCATCATTTATACTCCTGTGGCAAGAAAATTCTTCTCTTTCCACCCATATAAATATGTAATAATGGGCATTTTAAGGTTTCGAGGATGAATTTAGAATTCTCTGACCAAAATAATGATGAAAATGTAAAAAAGTATGGTAAAAGGAAACACAGAATCTATCTCCCCATGTAAGTACATATTTACATTAGATAACGTGAATATCACGATCAAAATCTAGATAAAAAAGTGAGTGATATTACAGTAAGTATACTTAATCAAATCTAATCTAAAAAGCCCGGGATGGGCCAAGGCCTCCCTTCCCTTCTTATATTCTTCCCATTCTAGGGCTCCAGTCGACCAGTTCGCACTGTATGCGTCAAGTTCGTCCCGCCATCTCCGTCTGGGCCGGCCACGCATAAAATATACTTACATTATTAAAATAATTGATTCAGTGCCAATCACACATCAGAGCTCTTAAGCTCAAAAAAAAACAATCAGGAAGAAAAATGTATACTTACTGTGTACTTCAAATAATTGCATTATATTTATGATCAAAACTCCTTTGGCTGTAACCAACCCGGACAATTCATGTTTACAATTCGGTTACATTTTAAATGACAATACAATAACACAATGCACCCTGACTTGGTTGTGCAACCAGATCTTTATCATTCTGACTCAGATTGAACTGATAAGTCCGTGCTTGGAATTCCGTACAACATAATGGCAGAAATAAAGAGAGTACCTATAATAATTTGGCAGTAAGAATAATATTCTAATCTCTTGTGGAATAGCAGATTATGCAGATTTCCCACACTAGTGTCGATAACCCTTTGATGAGATCCTGATAGAGCTGTAGAGTCCAAGATTGTTTCGTTCGCGGAAACTGCGGTTGATAAGAATCAACAAAGAGACACGATTACTTTAACTATGCCAAATCTCACACCTCCGTGCGCGCAATAAGCTTAAAAGGAGGTACAACGTTTTCTCTTCACCTGTAAACTAGTGGTTCGCCCCGAACTGAGATCTCGCGAGTCTCCCATAAAAATGAAAACAATATTATTTGTAATCTTTGACCATCAAATAGTGCCACAAAATGACCACTAACTTGACCTATAGTTTTATTTAAATTACAGGTAAAAATAGCAGTTATTCTGGATTTCAGACTTTTTCCTATATTTTTGTCACTAAAGCTAAACGAATACCATATTTCAGCACTGTGGGATCACTGTTGTTCCCTGTAAATTTCGTCAAAATTCAGTTTATATTATGGCCAATAACTTAAAAACTACAAAAATTAAACTAAAAATGAAAAAGAGTCGAAATCTACTCATGGAGACTTTTCATTTGACGTGCCACTTGACCGCACCATTTTGTTTATTTTACCCCTCTTGAATCTTAATATCTCAACAACTCCCCAACATTTTTAACTCATTGAGTCACACCAAAATTGTGCCATCACTACCTACTATATACCAAATTTCACGATGATCGGATCAACGCTTCGAACATACATACATACATACAACGCCAATTTGCCCAAGTTGATTTGAATTTTTTTAACAAATGTTTGCGCCGGCCTGGGTCTGCTTTTTGGTTAGTAGTTTCGTATTATTTATTCAAAAAGAAAACTTTCTTCTTTCTTCTGTCTTGACATTTTTTTTTTTTTTTTATAAATTATAGGCTAGCGTTTGACCACTATCTCGCCTGATGGTAAGCGATGATGCAGTCTACGATGGTACACGTTTGCCTAGAAGAAACCTATTCACTCGTGACTTGAAGATCCCTAGGTTGTAGTTATCAGGAAACACAGACTCAGGCAAGGCGTTCCACTCCTTGGCGGTGCGCATAATAAAGGTGGAAGAGTACCGCTTTGTGCGTATGGGAGGTATGTCAACCATGTAGCGGTGGCGCATCGCGGAGCGTCTGGTTGTCCGATCATAGAATGGGGATGGTGGGATCAGGTTGAAAAGCTCCGCAGCACACTCTCCGAAATGTATCCGATAAAAAACCGAGAGGCTTCCAACTTTTCGACGATGCTCGAGGCTGTGGAGCCTTGCTTTTGCTAACTCGTCATTGCAAATGAGCTTCTTGGCTCTTCTCTCAATTGAATCTACATAGAGCCTCTAGCTGGTACTTCGCTACATAAGTACATAAGTAAAGCACACAGAAACTACATACGTAGCTCGTCCCACCCTTTCATTCTACATCTTCCACGTCGCGGCTTTGGATAAATTATTTTGTGGTGGTTTTCTTATAAAGATTTTTTTTATTAGAAAGAAATTTTAAATTTATTAGAAAGATTAAGATTAAGTAATATTTAAATATATTTTATTTACCCTTAGAGCAAATCTGAATTATCGTAGAGTTAACATTATTAAATATTACACACCAGTATTTATTTTGTAGCATTTTTTCCCAAACTACACAAGAGGCTTTGTTTCCAAACAATTTAACTTCAAAACGCTCGACGACGGTTCAACTTTGTCGTTTTGCAATTTTATTCCGATGTTGTGAAACCATGTGTAACAGAAAACATTAAGTAAAATGGGTTTTAATAGTTGTTAGTATTAGCTAGAAGAACTTCTTTTGTTAGGCTTACAAAGGAAAGATTATATATATATGTATATAAGTTTTACATATTTTTATTTTATATTTGATATATGGGCTATGTAAGACAAATGCACTCGGACAGATGGACAACTATCGTCACGCAGTGGGTGCCTGAAGACAGGCGACGGCGCTGAGGAAGGCCTAGTAGACGCTGGCGTGATGATTTCGATGCCTTCGAAACAGATTGGTGGGATTTGGTACGCGAGCGAAAGTCCTGGAAGGCAGTGGGGGAGACCTATGCCCAGCAGTGGGAAGACACAGGTTGAACAAATTTGATATAAGTTACTTAGAAGTACTTCTTTGATTATATTAAATTAATCAAAAACATCCTCTTACTTTATCTATAATAATATAATTGCAGAAAATATTCTAAAATATAATATTTAAGGATAATTATTAATATAATATATTAATATTCTATTAAAGTAAGTACTTAGATAAATACTTCACATTATTAAGTTGCTCTTGATACCTTCGCCCCTTTTGTCCCATTAGTGGTTTTACCCTTAGGACCCAGATTCTTGACATTTAGGGCAGTAACCAGGTACCATACACGGTCCTAGCATTATAACCCTAAATTAAACTAACCCTAAAGCGCCGTCACAAAGCAATTCATCCATGAATTTTCAAGTAGATTCGTAGTAGCTTGTTCATCTATTGTTCTCCTGGGTCCACATTCTCACGTCACTCATTGACATGACGTCATGGAATAATGATGTGTCAAATAATTACTCAGTAGGTGGTCTACACTACTTGTTGAGTGGATCAGCATTTTACTGGGATTTTTATGGGAAATAAGCTTCCGTAAGACCGCTTTGGCCAAGGGTTAAGGGCGCATTGTTCGTGCTCTATTAGTTTCTTGTAAGGTTCAGTGGGGTTCAAAATAATTGGTGTAATACTTCCGTTGCTTTCGGCTTCTAAATCTTTATATATAAAATTCTGAAATGCTTGTGTTCGTAATTCTTCTCCTACTATACCTATCATTTTTGTTTTATATTTTTAGGTAATATTCATCTTGGTGATCATGAGGTTACCATATTAAATGGGTTATCCATAACCTGGGATAAGATTATGTAGGTATAAGTTCCTTTATGTAGGTATAAGTACCTATAACTAGGCTACTATTTACCCAAAAATTACGAAGCCAAAGCCGCGGTTAGAAGCTAGTTTTACTTTATAACCAGTGGTGTTATTTATGTGTTTAATACAGTAATAAATCCCCAAACACTAATTATGAAAGCCAAGTTGAGCCAACACCAGACACAGCAAAGGTTATCTGCAGGTCAACTGAACCACAGGACAGCCAACAGTTAGTAAAGCTACGGAGTTTAGAATAACTACACATAGATATAAAGTACACGCGTGAAAAATAGGCTATTCAATAGAAGCCAAACGTGGCCATACGAGTGCGGCCCTCGGAAAAAAATATCATAATCAAATAAATTGTGCGGTGAAAACGTCCATCCGTTTACTGCATTACTTGTGCGCTTTGTGTGTGTCGACGAATGTGCAACTTGACACTCACACACAAATTCGTTGTTTTATGTCCTACGTTTTAAATTTTATGACACACAGAGGTTAATAATTAAATGTAAAAATAAAGATAGTAAGTAGACAAAGCCACAGATACCTAAACTAAAGGCCTGTACGATACGCATCTGCGCTTCCCCTCGATTATTTTAACATGGATAGCGTTTGATTTTGATAGGCGTTGAAAACTGAACTAATAATACTCGTACTTAAAAAATAAAAATATATTATGTGATATTATAATGAAATTATGATTTTAATGTCAATTTTATACAATTTTCACTGAATAAATTAGGTAGTAAAAGATTATAAAATGATAGAATATTGCTAAACCAAAATAAAACTTGTCTCTATTTTGATTAAAAAAAAATTCAAACTTCTGTTCTATGTGCAGTTATCTGAATGCGACGAGTTATAATTAGTCATGTTGCACTCTTGTTCCTTGAGATCTTGTTCCGTACAATGTAATGAAAGTTCTCTTTGTGAGCTCTATCTATCCAGATGGCCTAGGTTCATCATCATTCTGTATGGTTATGTTTATTGATCGGTTGATAACAGTTTTAATCATCAATTTTGTTGCACCAAGAACAAACAGTATCAAGTGTTTTCGTAAAAGACTGACATCCTAGAACTTATTCCAAAGGAATGTGCCATCGAGATAATCACACTAATATTTGACGACCTCCGTGGTGCAGTGGGCGAATAGCCGGCTGAGACGCAGGAGATAGCGGGTTCGATTCCCGCCGCGGAACAAATGTTTGCATGATTTACAGATATTTGTTCCGGGTCTGGTTATTTCTCTATATATTATAAGTATGTATTTACAAAAAAAAATGTAAGTATATAGGTATTCTATCAGTTATCTGGTTCCCATAGTACAAGCTCTGCTTAGTTTGGGGCTAGATAGCGCTGTGTTAAATGTCCAGCAATATTTATTTATTTATTATTATAAATACGAAAGTTTAGATGTTTATTTGTTTGTAACGTTATCACGTCGTAACGGCAGAACCGATTTAGATGAAATTTACTACGTACGTAGATTATAACCTAGATTACCACATAGGCTACCTTTTAGCGCATAAATCAGGTCCCATGGGATAAAAATGGGGTGTCAAGTCAAGTTGCAACAGCGAGCTTAGCTTTATTTCTAGGTTACCTACACATTTAGTAGTGTAATGCGTATGAAGTCGCGGGCAACAGCTAGTATTCTAATAAGCGGCGATGGTCTTGCAACCTGTCACGTTTATACAAAAAGCGGGCATGTATCAAACGTAATGAATGAAAATATATTTATTGACATCTTATCAATTAAAAGTCCACCTGTGACCACGACTGTTGCAACACAGCTGAAACGTCGGGATAACAAATAAAAAAGGTACATACGCGATAAATACCTATTTTAATCAATAATTATAATCAAAAGTAGATACATTAATCAGAGGTGGTTCAACGGGTTTGAGATAAAAATGGTTTCAGTTTGAGTGTTACAGCGAATGCCTAAACGAAATAATACCTAATACCATGCCTATAGGTATCTAAAGCAGTTGAGCTATCTATAGATCGTTTGAAATGGTATTTAGATGATTCAACTGTTTCTTCTGTATTATAGTATTATAAATAGTGATATAATACCTAAACTAAGATAATGAATATCTTGTGTGATAGGTAACAAGCCCCACCCTCAACACAGATAAAAAGAATCAAGCAATGTTTGGACTTGCCTCTGATTACCCCCTTGTGTGATATCTTCACGGGTCTACGTAATGATTAAGAGATCCGAGGATGTTCATAGCAAGGATTAATATTGTCTTGAGCTAAATAAGTATATTTGATCGAGCAAAGCGAGATCTCTAAATCAACTTGAGCAAATCGGCGTTGTAGGTATGTATGTATGTATGTTTGTTTGTCCGAGGATAACTTTCGAAGCGTTGATCTGATCATCGTGAAATTTGATACATACATAGATAGGTGGACAGGATAGAAGGACAATTTTGGTGTTACTAAATAAGCTAAAAATGTTGGGGGGGTGTTGAGATATTGGTGTTCAAGAGGGTAAAAACAAATGAAATAAAGGTGAAATGAATTAGGTCAAGTGGGTAAAATGTCTTTATTAGTACATTTAGACTCCGTTTTTATTTTTAGTAAAGTTCTTATAGCTTTTGAGTTATTAGCCATAATAAAAACTGAACTTTGACAAAATTCGCAGGGTACACCACAGTGCTGAAATTTGGTACCCCAAAAAAGTGTAACCAAATAACATTAACTACCGTTACCTGTAATTTTTTTTATTTTTTTTTATTTATTTATTTATTTATTGTGAACTTTCTACATGTAACTAAAACAAAGTGAACACTGGAAACTGCATTAGTAAAATACTGAGTCGCAGTTTCCAGTGCCCGTACATACAACTAAATGAGTTTGACGTTCCTTCCTGATTACGAAGTATACCAATTAACCTAATTACAAAATTGATTTAAATAAAAAAAGTAAAGTATATAAAGAAAAATCAAATAAATAAACATGCTATGCCATGGTAAGTAAGTTGTGTGTAAGTATGTGTGTGTGAGTGTGTTTCAGAGTGTTAGCGGAGTGGGTCCATGAGGGTGTAAAAGGGTGTAGTAGTGTGTATGCAGGGGTCTGCGTGTGTGAGGGTTGGAAGGTGTGAAACTTTGAATGAAACTATAGGTCAAGTTAGTTGGTTATTTATTTGTTGGCACTATTTTGATGGTCAAAGCTTACAAATAGTATTTTTTTTAATCGGAGACTCGCGAGACGGTATGGGGCGAACCACTAGTATTTAATGGCACAATCAAAGAGAGGCTTAGAGTGACATTCTACTCGTAACAGTGCGAGGAAGAGAAGTAGTAGAGTTCCTTGTGCAAGGGCTCACCCGGGGAACTATTAGAATACTTATTTCTGACGCCAAGCAGCATTGTTGTGTTTTAGGTTACCGGTGAAACACACTCCACATGTAATATGACTCAAAGTTATTCAAAGCGTCACAGACTCAGCAGTCATCACTTTAAAATACGACATGTCAATAATTCAGCGTTATCGGACCTGGGGGGCAACCTCAATCTCTTATAGCAATATTAAAGTAATATTACTCTGACATTTCGCACCATGACCCTCTATTAGTAAGCATACTTTACTATTGTAAGGGCGCTGCAGTTTGGGGGGCGTCACCATAAATAGTTCACTCAAAACGTTTCACATTAGAGCTGAATTAAAGCGTAAAATTATTCTAAAAATTAAGTATCAAAGATTGTCTGGAAGAGATCGCTTTTAGCGATAAGACTGCCAATTGTACTATCGAGTAACTTGTTTTAAATATAATTTGTTAATTTAACACGCTCACTGCGTAACAGGCCGATATCCGCCTGCCGCGGCACTTGAGCTGGTGCGGACGAAGAAAACTATGTCCCTCTCGCTTGTGCGAAACGATTATCTTAGGTGTTTGTAAAAATTCGACAGAGACAAATATATATTTCATCTTGCGGTCAAAATTGTAGGTGTTCCCCATCAAAACATAACGGCAGGCTTTTATCGATCTACCACGCACTGACGGTGAAAAAACATCCGCGAGTGCGGCAGTGGGCCTATTTCAGCCCGCCCTCTCCCAACAGGCAGCTGGCGACCCGATACCGCACAGAGTGCGCGCTCCGCCATTTAGTGTTGTGCTATCTAACTGATCTGACGTAGCGTTCGATATAATCAACGATGGCAAGCAATAAAAGAAAAATAATTTTTTTGAAAAATAGAGTAATTCGCCCTGCAGTTATTGACAGTGATAGTGACAGCAGTGAAGAAATATTTTCCACTAAGAAAAATAAAACTAATTTGGAAACAAATGTGCACGGAAAACGAAGCACAAGCGGTAAGTTTTGTTTACTACCTACACATATCAACATATCAGCCTTAGACTCATAATGACGTGGAGATGTTTTATGTGATACCATCCTTTATGAAAATTATTATTCTTAATAAAAAATATATAATATTAGATAAAAATCTAATAAAAAAATGTTGGACCTCCCATAGTAATAGTAAATCAATCAGCTGGTTGTCAATTTTGTAAGGGCCAAATTTTTTTTTCATACTATTTCGACCTATGTTCTTTGGGAAAAGTTGTTCAGTTTCGCGAGTTCTGTGGTAAAACTCATAAATGGTCAATAAATCACACGGAATTAAGCAAAAAAAAAATCATTTCAGTAAATCAGGTAATACCTAACGACAATGACCATGTTCTTGAGATGAGCGCTAAACGAAGAAATTGTGCAGGACGCTACGACAGACTGCGAAAAACCTTGAATAGTACCCAAACAAAAAAAAAGTTAAGAAAATAAAAAAATATTGCAGGAAATGCAACCAAAATCTTTGCGTAACATGTTTCCAAGACAGGCATAAGTAAATAAAAACATTTTTCAGTTTTTTTACGATAATTCTGTTTTATTATCGATATCCCCTCATTTTTCTCTGTCCCATCACTACTGAAAATACTTTCTAGTGCGGTTCAGGTCGATATCGGCCTGCCGTTTTTCCTGCTTTATTTCTCATTTCCTGTTTGGCAGATCCCGGGGCGAATCAAACCTAAGGAAGTTGGGTTCAAGGTAATTCTAACAATATAAAAAAATGTATACATTGTGTTTCCACAAAGTTATAGCAATTTAATCTATCCTAGTGCCGGTGGGTCTAGAAAGACCTGCCACGCATTGGCGGAAATATCATTGGGGGCGCATTTTGGCCCGCCGCCGCACCAGATGAAGAATTATGATTTTACTTGCCGCAGTAAACGTGTTAAGTGTGGTATACAATTAAGCGTTTTCTATTCTATTCTAAATCTTGTTTATTATTGCAATGTTTAATACTGAACGTGATGTAATCAAAATCAAAATAACTTTATTTTGGACCAAAAACGTGGTACAACCATACTGGAACACGATAGTATTCGCAGAAGTTATAAACTGTGTCGCGAACAATAACGCCCCCCTCAGAGTTTATTATTCCCAATTTTTTTTATTTATACAAGATAAGCATGCGTGATTATGTGTGCGTATGTGTATATGAGTTTGTGTGTGTGTATAAACTTGTGATAATCACTGGAAAGCATTAAATATGTATACATCATTATTAGAATTAGAACACTAATGTTTAGAAATTTTGTGGTTCAAATCGAAGTAATGTTGCTATAAACTTGAAACAAAACGCTCCTGAGCCATGATGGTTTTCTAAAAGATTGTGGTCGGCGCCCTGCATAATTTTAGGATGACAATACCAACGTGAGTCACCGAAGAGGGGCTGTAGACAGTATTGGAGGGTATTTTGTCCAAATTCCTTACACTTGGAGAGCTGAGTCAGAAAGTATTGTACTTTGTGTATTGTATTGTTTTCAATGGGCAAATATTGTTATTATCAATTTGTACAAAGATTCGTTGGCAAAATTGTACAATAATATTTAAAGAATAGCTTACTAATAAAGATAAGATTATCAACTGCCTATTCATATGTGTATAAGTATGTAGTTTATTATCTCAAACAATGAAATAAATACCCTCGTACTCTTAAGTAAGTTAAGTAGGTATACCTTTATATTTAGAAATTCTAAATTATCAACACGATAAAAAACAATGAATTTCATTGTTATCATGGATAGGAAAGGCGCTTGGCCTACACTCTCAAATAAATCAAACTCTATAGGGTTAATGCATCATAGTTTGATTCGTCACTTCTTGTCGCCGTCCATGTGAACGGAAATAACTAGTGGTTCGCCCCGAACTGAGATCACGCGAGTCTCCCAAAGAAACACAAAAATATTATTTTTAGTCTTTGACTATCAAAATACTCCTACGATATATTAACCAATTAACTGGACCTACAGTTTCATTTAAACTACAGGTATAGATTCATGTTAGTTGGTTATCTTTTTGGGGTAGAAATTACAGTTATTCCGGTTTTAAGACTTTCCCTATATTTGTGTAACTAAAGCTACACGCATACCAAATTTCAGCACTGTGGAGTCACTGGTGTACCTACCCTGTCAAAGTTCAGGTTTTATTATGGATAATAACTTAAAAACTACAGGATTTAAACTAAAACTAAAAACGGGGTCGAAATGTACTCACAAAGACCATTTAGTAGACGTGCCACTTGACCGAATAGTCCTATTTAACAACCCCCCCTCCCTCCCCACCGTTTTAGCTCATTTAGTCACACCTAAATTGTGCCATTACTATACCCCAAATATCACGATGATCGGATAAACGCTTCGAAAGTTATCCTTGGACAAACAAACATACATACATACAGACAACGCCGATTTACCCAAGTTAATTTGGAGATCTCGCTTCGCTCGATAAATGATTAAAAAAGAAAAAAGATATGATTTTTACCAGCATTATCAACATACAACGCTTATATTAAAAATGCACAACAAAGCTGCATTCGTCACGTCCAAGATCTAGATGCAAAGTTAATTCCATGTGACACCTGCGGTATGCCTGCAGTCAACCAAGGTCTGGTTACGTAACCTACCACATGCTTTATGTGTGGAGCTCGTAGGAATGCCATACGTATAGTTACACTGCCTACACCTCAGTACGATACGAACTGTAGTTTAAGAGCTTACTGTCTATCTTTCGCATCATCCATCAGATTGGATTTGGTTACATAGAATAAAATAGAATAATCATTTGTTTGGTACACACAATGGCACATGAATTATAAATAACAGTAGGCATAATTGCATTAATTAAGACAGTTCGACTCATGTGTCTGCGTATCAAAATCGCGTTCAGCTCAGCATAATATTGGATTTTTTACATACAGTCAGAATTCCGAATCATCATCATCCATCATAATATCCGCCAAAAGACGACTACTGCTGAACATAGACCTCCCCCATAGATTTCCAAAGTGACCGATCTTGTGCGGCCTGCTCCCAACGGCTCCCACCAACCTTTATCATGTCTTCTTTCCATCTAGTGTACCATACTACGCTGCACTTTCTAGTGCACGGTGTCCACTCGAGAACCTTTCTGCCCCAACTGCAGTCAGTTCTTTATAACGTTTCAGAATATCGAATCGGAATTTTGAAGACAGCAAATCCATACAAAATCAAGGACCTTATGACACATGTACCTATGCCATTTACCTTTCGGTTTTTTCAAATTTTGTATGGATTTACTGCCTTTGAAATTCGGATTCGATATTCTGACTGTATGTTAATTTAAATGGGTAATTTTAAATGGTCGGTAACGCGCGAGTAATACCTTTGGTGTTACCATGCTCTACCACGCTTACGCTACCATGTAGAACAGCAAAGACATTTCTCCAGTAGGTTTGGGCTGGCCCTAAGATATAGCGTAAGTTCAAACTAATTTAGTTTCTAGTTGACCAATTCATATTTTGGAACTTAATTTAGTTTGAAAATGGAAGCAGGGATAAATCAAATCAAATCATTTATTTCACAAAGTATAACATACATGCTATTCACAGGAAGGTATGTGAACACAAAATGATCACTATCTCCCACCTTAGGTATAAACCTGTGTTGGGGGAAGGTAGTCTCTGTCATCCGTTTTTATACTTCTGGTACTAAACAGAATTATTAAACAAAAAATAATTATTATATTTATAAAGGACATTAATTAATAAATTTATGAGATGCGTGGTCCTCAGCCTGCCCCAATTCTGATTTCCCAAAGATATTGAAATCTCAGAGGTTATGGGACGGGCCGATTAGCGAGCAAACACGGAATCAACTATTTCAAACGTGTACCAGCTCGTCAGATCGTGCCTGCCTTCTAGCCGTTTCTGAGTGGGAATCATGACTGTGGTTACAGGCTCTCCCTTCACGCAATATAGGTACGTTAATTGACTGTTCAGCTTTTCGCATTGCAGCATCTCTTCGCCTGGGAGCACCATGTTGTGCCCCACACCGTTGCCAATGCGGTACTGCCGTCGACCAGCTCGGCCACCACGGTCTTTCCTGTGTAAGAAGCGTGGGGAGAATTCCCCGCCACGCCAGTCTCAATGATGTCATACGTCGAGCTTTTACCACCGCCAACTGCGCCGCCATTTTGGAACCAAGTGGCCTCGTGCGTGACGATGGTAAAAGACCTGACGGAATGACACTAATTCCGTGGAAGATGGGACGGCCTTTAGTGTGGGACGCCACTTGTGTTGACACTTTAGCACCGTCACATCTTTCCGGAACACAAAATAAGGCTGGTGCGGCGGCTGAATCGGCGGAAAACCTCAAAAGGCGCAAATATAGTAGTCTAAACACATGCTTTATATTTGAGCCTTTTGGGGTTGAGACCCTTGGACCGTGGGGACCGAGCGCCCACAAAATTTATAATGACCTTTCAAAACGCCTGGTCGAGGCGACGCGTGACCAAAATGCTGGCCAGTATTTTGGCCAAGGTTTAAGCATTGCCATTCAACGTGGCAATGCGGCCAGCATTCTGGGCACGCTTCCCACTGGCAGCGGCTTGTTAGATTAGGGGTTTATATATAGTTTGCTTTGTATATAGGTTTAGTTATAATAGAAAATTAGTAATAAATTTTGAATATTGAGGGCAGCATTACGTTGTATCATTTTTGTGTTTATGTTTTTGAGTGTATGTGAGGGTTAGTAATGTTCGGCATTAGTCTTTGGAAAAGGTAAAAAAAATGTTTGTTAAAAAAGTTGTATGGCAGTGTCGTCATAAAAGTGTGCACCTTCATAACGCGTTATTTTAAGTGTTACCTTTGTTTTATATCCAATAGTTTGGTTTTGCTGTTACTTTTTTGTACAATACTCATTGTGTGATTACAGAACAATAATTATAATTCTGATTTTTACCATCAGGTAGGGCGTATGCTTGCTTGCTACATTAGTGATATAAAAAAATGTAACCGGCCTAAAGATCCGGTAACGCCAATACACGTCTTTTCCGATTTTTCCTTTTTTACCGTTTTCCGATTACAGCATGAAATTGTAAATTTGAATCTGAGCCTTAAAATGTAAAGACGCGTTCTACTTTTATCTTTATTTATTTTATTTTATTCGGCGCTTAAGGTGGCTTAAACAACTTTAAACACTAATTACCATTTACATGTTTTCGCATATAAGATTTAAATAGAGTTTTTTTGTTTAGTTAGCTTGGTATTATTAAAATAAAAGAAAGGTTATAGGTACAAAAGGTTTTTGTTCATATTTATTTTAGAAATCAAGTATGTACCTAGTATCTATATTACTAATTAATATATTCGAAAGTAACTCTGTCTCTCTGTCTGTTTTTACGTATTCACGACTAAACGGCTGAACTGATTTCGATGAAATTTGGACCCGACTGCTCAGAAGAAGTGTAATGTTTGTATTGCCAAACCACGCGTGCGAAGCTGTGGGCAGGTCAGCTAGTGTAGAATAAGTAAACATGAATTTAATACAAGATTTTGATTAGTTAAATAACGTTTTCACACCACCTGCTCGACAATGTCAAATTATATGTCCTCACCGAAAGCAGCTGATCAGCTACGGCTGAGCCGGGAGTAAAGTTGTACTGAATTTAATTATGCACTGTATTAAAATTTGAACCAAAAAGACCCACACACTAAGAACTTATTCGTAAATCGAACTAACCTCTGCACAGAATGCACCAACCTCAATTTGGTTTTTATCGTCTCGCATCTTGAGCGTGCTTAAATCCCTCTCTGCACTCAGGATTCGAATAACTCCCTCGCTTCGCTTGGCTCGTGAATTAACTCTAGAATCCTTCTTTACGTTCGGGTTTCCATATAGCGCCCGTGACACGCCACACTGCTATATCCCTTCGTTTAATAATCTACTATAATTAAATACCTACACTTGTTTAAAAATACAATAACTAGTGGTTCGCCCCGAACTAAGGTCTCGCGATAACCATAAAAACAAAAAAGTATTATTCGTAATCTTTGACTATCAAAATAGTTCCACGAAATAAATAACCAACTAACTTGACCTACGGTTTCATTCACATTACAGGTAACGGGAATTCATGTTAAGTGGTTACTCTTTTTTGGGGTACAAATTGCAGTTATTCTGGATTTCAGACTATTGCCTATAGTTGTGGTACTTAAGCTACACGCATACCAAATTACAGCACTGTGAGGTCACTGGTGTACCCTGTGAATTTTATCAAAGTTTAGTTTTTATTATGGCTAATAACTCAAAAACTACAAAAAATTTACTAAAAAATAAAACGGGTTCGAAATATACTAATGTAAACCTTTCATTTGACGTCTCATTTGACCTAATAGTCTCATTTTCATTTTTTTAGCCCTCCTGAACCTCAATATCTCAACAACCCCACAACATTTTTAACTTATTTAGTCACACCAAAATTGTGCCATCGCTAATCACCTATATATAAAATTTCACGATAATTGTCCAAGTTGATTTAGAGATCTCGCTTCGCTCGATCAACTAAGCATGTGCATTAAATAAAAAAAATATACATACCTAGCTCAACTGCTCTAGATTCTGACTGCATTGCTTTTCAGAATTGCAATTAAAAAATGTCATTAATGTCATTGTTATGTTAATTAAATGTCATTGCGACTATTTGGAGTTGGCTTTAACTAGATACGTTGCTACGCTTTCAGAAGTGACGTAACAAAAGTGCTCATGTAAATAATGTATTCATAGTAATTAATTACTGTTAACTCCTACTCTACATAACCGTGCCCTAGACTACCTACTCATACAATCACAGGTATTCTGATACAAATATTTGCAAACGCTTACATCAGATTGTTTACCGTGTGTATGGAGTGGTCATCGTGAATACGTTAGAGGTAATAATTATTCTATACATGTATTTAATCCGTGGTGGTATTCAGGAAATGACACGTCGAAGTTATCATCTTCCGTCTCTATCATCAGACCAGCTCGTTGTCGCTATTTATTCTGATGAACCAGCTCACACTCAAAACAAAAGAAACTCACTGACACTAACTGTGATGAAGGTTCACGACTTGAACCGAAACATTGTTTGTGTTGCCAGGTGTCCCGATTTACGCGGGACGTTACGATTTTCAAAGGTCTGGTGACAAGACCCGATTATTATTATTATTTTTTTATTTGTCTGTATTTATTCTATGCACCTAACTTAATTGTTGGATAGGTCTGTGAGGGGGAAAATAAATACCTAGTTTTTTATATGGGATACATTTCTTAACAGAAATGATGTACTATATACTATATAATTATATACTAGCTGTTGCCCGCAACTTCGTACGCGTTACACGACTAAATGTGTAGGTAACCTAGAAATAAAGCTAAACTCGCGTTTGCAACTTGACTTGACACCCCATTTTTATCTCATAGGAACTGATTTATGGGATAAAAGGTAGCCTATGTGGTAATCCAGGTACGTATATACCAAATGTCATCGAAATCGGTTCAGCCGTTACGACGTGATTGAGTAACAAACAAATAAACAAACAAACATACAACATTTCATATTTATAATATTAGTGTGATTATTTACGTCTATTAAAAAAAACTAACCACCCGATAAAAATAAACGATGATTCACAAAAACCAGTTTTTTAGCTATTTGTAGCTATTTTAGCTGTCCCGATTTGAAAATCAAAATCCCGATTATTTTAACCTTCTGATCCGAAATTTACCATACTGGACCTGGCAACACTAGTCGTAACACCGATAAAACGATACGTGATAATTTGATAAATCTCTATTTACATTAATGTACTTAATGACTACATAAAGTTTTCGAGATTAATTTTTTAGAAGTACCCGTTAAGATAAATAATTAATTAATAACATTCGTATAGGTGTATCAAAAGTGTCGCACAAAAAAATTGTACATAACTATCATGCATAAAAAATTGGTAGATAAATAAAGCATTGTTGTTAATAATGACTTTGAGGAAAAACCACTGTTAATCAACGAGACAACGTTTGTTATATCCCTAGTTTTTATGTTATTTGTACATGTTTATTGATTAGATACCTATGTCATGTCGTATAAGGAAAATGTAATATTTAATAAACGTACCTAGTTATAATAATCTAATCTAAAGAGCCCGCTGGACCTCACTGCTGGGAAAAGGTCTTCCTTCCCTTCTTCCATTCATCCCGGTCTAGGGTTTCTATCGACCAGTTCGCACTGTGCGCGTCAAGTTCGTCCTGCCATCTCCGCCTGGGCCGGCCACGCGGTCTCGCGCTTTGTGGGACCCACTCGGTGGTTATCTTGGCCCACAAGTCGTTGCGCATTCGACATACGTGTCCCGCTCAGTCCCACTTCAATTTAGCTGTCTTTTGCATGACATCGGCAATTTTTGTCTTAGAGCGCAATATGGTGTTTTTTATGCGGTCTGTGAGTCTAACTCTCAATATACTACGCTCCATCGCCCTCTGGCAGACACCAAGTTTGGACTTTTGGCTTTGTGCTTTTAAGACCAGGTTTGTGCACCGTAGGTTGGGGCAAAGGGGAAGGTTGCCCTTCATTAAGTCCTACAGTAGTTATAATAACATAAATTTTATTGTCTCGAGTCTTAGATTCAAGGGTGGATGGGGCCGCCGTGCCGATGCCGGGGGGAATAAGATCTGCATTGACGTTTTCCCAACCTCCCCGGTACTGGGTCCAGAATGTCCTCTCGAGGCCAATGATACAAAAAAGTGCCATCTTCCGCGATGAACAAATTGCCGCCTGCCCGGGGCCAATGACATTTATTTTTCCATCCGCTCCGGTTGCCGGGAACGAGTGTATGGAACTGATCCCATGAGTCGTGCTTATGCGTAGAAAATTCCAAATATTACGCAGATAGGTAACTACCTTCTTTCACTGTCCATCCGGATAATTCACTGCAATGTTACATTTTCTGGACTTGGGTGCGGTTTATGAATGATTTATTTACCACAAAAATGTAATTAAATCATAAACCAGTTCAGTGACCGGTATGACCTTGAGAGGAGACTTTTAATTGGTGTTAAAATAACCTGTGTGTGTAGGAAGGAACGTATTGACTATTTGTAACGATAGGTAGCCACATAAAATCTTAGTCCCATACTAAAAAATCATATATCGTTCGTGTCTTCAGTGCCTTGGTTATGTTTTTTAAATGCAACAAATTTACCGTACACTCAAGTAACGTCCTCTCATCATCATCAAATTTACAAATAAGTAATCATATAATACTGCCGCTTTTTTGTATTTATTTAAGTTTATATTTATCTTGTAGACATACAAGCTTAGGTGCACATGCACAGGCGTAAGGGTGCCCTGATGTTCCCTGATTGTGATGATCTACAATCAGCATTGCCAGACGTCCCGATTTTGGCAGGACGTCCCGATTTTTAAATCAAAATTAAATGTCCCACGCGGGACAGGCTCAGTCCCGCTGTTTCCGGGATAACTCGACCGTGCGTGCAGCGTGCTGAGGAAACTTTAAAAGAAGTTAAATCTTTACAGATATATCATAAATAAGTACTTCTTTTATATAAATTATTATCATATTGTAAGTTACAATTTGAAACGCTCACTTTAAATAATTTTTTTATATGATTTCGTTTTTTATTTTTTTTATTCAGAATTCGAAGATAACTTCCTAACGATAAGCTAAGTAAACCTGATTTAAAATATCATAATTTTATTAAAACACATTTTCTATGGCTATTTTTGCTATCTACTCGTACTGTCACGTAAACGTAATTTAAAACTCAAATAAATAGATAAATATTTAAAAACTTCTGCTTATACATATACGGTTTTTTACTATGTCCCGCTTTCGATGAAAACATCCAGCTTTTTTCACTCAATAAGTTTCATAATCCCGACTATGATAAAAAAAAATCTGTCAACGCTGATCTACATCATCATTGAGTTACGTTCAAGATCTTAATCTTGAAGATCATTCAGTGACCAACTCATTTGACAATTCTTGGTAGCTTTTGATAAGTCAGGTTATGTATCATGTATTTATCAAACAATGTAAATCAACACTGAAATATCTCTGGATAAGTTAAACCTGTCAAGGATCAATACATTTTGGTATAGTTGTTTAAAGTACCTGTATATAGCCAAATACGTTAAAATAATAATCGAAATGTATGTCTGCAACCTCAATTGAAATCGCAAATAATTGCTCAAACTCATAATTTGATATTAACTTAATTTGAGAATTTGCTCACTTGTAAGAACGGCATTGAAGCGAAGACCTTAACACGGATGCGTTGGAAGTGGCCCCAATACTAACCAACTAACCTGTACCAGTACGTAATAACTGCTTAGTAATCTGTACGAAAACTTAGTAACTGGGTAATAATCTGTGGCAATTTGATCCAATTTCCAAAGTATACTATCTCTTGTAAACATCCTGCCCGTATGTAAATAATACCTAGTACTTTCTTTGACAATTTCGTAGATAAACGAATAATATGGGCATAGATATGGATGCCAATATACATATTCTGATAAAGGCAAGGTATAGGAGCTACTTTGCTTCCACCCACTGGTCTTCGTTATCAGTTTTTTTTTCTTTTATACCACTAAGGTAGGCCTGCCATAAACATTGAACGTTGTTCTAATATACCTATGAATTTTAAGGTATAGAAATAGGTAGCTCTAGCTATACCATGGATAATTCATACACTCGTTATACACAGTTTTTTTTAAATTGTGTGTTTATACTTTATGATATTTTTATGTTTTCCTGTGTCTGTTTCACTTTATAGTACTAATGTGCCGTTACAAATTAAAACTGTTTTCTTTATTTATAACTTTTTCTAATATTATTGAAGTTATTACTTCTTTTGGCGCGTTTGGAAAAATTATGAGAGTGAAATTTTTACGATGCGCGCGCACACCAACAGCCAAAAAGCAACATGACGATGTTAGCTGATAACTGTCTCTCAAGTTTCCGTGAAAACTCATAACTATATTCAAAGTCGTTTCTCAAATATTCATAAATCTACAAAACGTGTTTTATATTAGTGGAGATAATATATTTATTCATAAATATACTGTATGTGATTTTAAATTATATATTGTGGGGAATGATCGGCCATTGTAAAAAATCGTGATAAAGTGACTTTTATGATACAAAATTTTTAAGTGCATTTATGAGATTAATTGTCGGTATGTATTCTTTTTATTTTTTATTCATTTATCATTCCTTTTACACACAAAGAGTTGTGGCATACGAGATTAAATCTTAAGCTATTTTTGTTCTGTTACTCCAAAGAAGTATAACTTCTTACGTACACACACATGTTTTTTTTTCATTGGCTCAGTCCACTGTTCGAAATAACGAAGGGCAGTGCTGAAGAAATCTTCAGTTTCTGTGTCAAATGCGACTGTTTTGTATTAGCTGAGCCTTCATTCTTCAGTTTGTTATACATATGTAGAGTTGTCTTGTTTGTTACCTACCGGTTTATAGTTGGTCGAGCGAAGCGAGCTCTCCATATCAACTTGGGCGAATCGGCGTAGTATTGTTATGCCGAGGCTGTTACACAATAGAAAATAGTCGAAATTTCTCGATGGCTCTCGACTTACCTACTGTGTCACGGAATACGTAATACTTGGGATGGAATATACCGGCATGCTGTGTTTTTACCTGCAGTTGCGCAGAATGGGGAGTGGTCATTCTGTCGAAACACCGACCCTTTCCTGGAACGATCGAGAACGTTCTAGTGTAGTGAATTGTGCGCGATATAAATAGGCCGGAGAGATGGCCGGACAGTCAGTCTGGATTTTGCTATAAGTGCGAACATTTCAGTGACTTTAAGTGGTGCAACAGTGGTGTGAATTAGTGTGTTGTGATTACGTGTGACGAAGTTTGTGTATTCATCGTTTTAGTGTTGAATAAAAGTGTTATTTTGGTTAGATCGATTATCATTATTTTATCCCGAACCCTCAGCTCGTAACTGTATATATGTATGTTTGTTTGTACGAAGATAACTTTCGAAGCATTGATTCGAAAGTTATTGATGATTCGATCATCGTGAAATTTGGAATACAGGTAAGAAGTAATAGCATAATCCTGGTGTGACTAAATGAGCTAAAAATGTGGGGTGGTGGTTGAAATACTGGGGTTCAAAAGTGGTAAATAAAAATCAAAATGAGACAATCCGGTCAAATGGCAATTAGTACATATCGATCCCGTTTTTATTTTTTGGTTTACCTAAAACTTGTAGTTTTTGATTTATTAGCCATAATAAAAACAGAACTTTGACAAAAGGGTACACCAGTGTTGTAATTTGGTATATAAACTAAGGACAATAATGTTTTTTTTAGAAAAGGTATCAACATTTTCGTTATATTTTTTTAAATCACTATCTAGGGCGCTTACAAGATCAATCATCATGTATTCCTCCATACACAAACAGTAAACAATAAGACATAGATACCTACATATTTTATCGGTTTCATTGTCTGAGGCGAACCTCAATATGTCATGTCTTCATTTATCGCAAGTGCGAACCGACCTTTAACTGATACTTCATGCCTTTCAAATAGGTATAAACAAACAAAATGTATTTGTTATCAACGTACTGGCTACGGAATCCTTCACAGCACGTGGTCCGAAACGCGCTTAACCAATTATATCATGTATTCCATCTCTGTGCAATGCACCCGTTTTGTACAATTCGTGATTACTCACTTATACCTGTTGAATTTCAAAATCGGAGCCTCTGTAAGTTGCAAATCACGTTTATGGTATTTGCTCTACTTATTTCAATATCACGACTTTACTAAATAACAAACAAGACATTGGTAACATTACATTGATACAGTTATAATAGATTTTCCTTGTGGAAAAATTCCATAAAATATAACAAAACAGCATAAATTAGATCAATAACTCTACATACATTATGTAACCTTATGTAAAATACTATATTCGTATTTTATTATATTAGAATATTTTATTATTTATTATATTATTCCGATATATTCCGTAATTCCGATGGTAGACGAAATTTGCCGAAACCTCTAACTTAAATCGTACTACCACTTGTCCAACCAACAATCATTATTATCATCATCATTATTATTAAGTTTTTATCAGAAATTATGCCTGCATGAGTTAGTCTATGTGAGTTTTGCTTACTTTTGCGGAGTAAACAGAACCAAAACAGAACTCACTTCGGAGAGTGTGCGGTTGAACTAACCTAATCCCACCATCTCCATTCCATCTTCGGGCAACCAGACGCTCTGCGACGCGCTACTGCTATATGGTTGAAATACCTCCCATTTGCACAAAGCGGTTCTCTTCAACCTTTATTAAGCGCACCGCCAAAGAGTAGAACGCCTTGCCTGAGTCTTTGTATCCTGATAACTACAACCTGGGTGTCTTCAAGTCGCAAGTGAATAGGTTTCTTCTCGGCAAGCGTGATCCATCGTAGACTGCATCATCGCTTACCATCAGGCGAAATTGTGGTCAAACGCAAGCCATAATAGTAATAATAAGTCGGTCAACGGACTGATAGCGAAGAGGCTCGACCAGTACCTTAAGAGGCTCTCGCTAGGAAGTTGGATCAAGGGTCAGATACAGAAGGCGGTACTCCTGGACTCGGCATGCATAGTCAGGAGGTTCCTCTCTCTGTAGCCCTAGCCACCGATCACTTAGGCCTTGCTTCGCGGTCGGTGGTTTACCGTTTTTATAAATATGTTTTTTACTAGAATGGGTGTTTTTGTACTTTGTACTTTACTTTGTAATGAAAAATGTATTTTTTATAAACGAGTTTTAAAATAAATATCTGTGAATAATAATAATAATAAGCAATGTATAAAAAAAAGTTGCTAGGCCATGTCCAGAAGTGACCAACGCCTAAATTGGCGTAATGAAAATATATAAGTACGAGTACCTATGTGTGGAACAAATCAATGTTCTATTGCGTCTCTATTGAAGCACGATTTAAAAGTACACAAAAATACTCGTTCTTCCAAGTCATCAAGAGTAGAATCGCATGTCAACTCATGCTTACAGCGAGTAAATGATGCAAAAATTGTATTGTAAAAACGTCTCTACATTCCGTAGATTGATGAGGAAAACTAGAAGCAATGATCCAAAGGAATACCGGGGTAGGTATTAGTAATTGTGTGGTGGACGTTGGTGGCATTGTTGGTGTAGCGAAACAAACATGACAAAACAACAATGAACAAATGTGATCTCGTCAAGAGCGCTCAATTTTGTTTTATGCGCTGATGACATAGTCATCATCACTTGATTATCAACGATTATCTGAGCAATTTCGGATAAACTTTGCACCGGTAGTACCCTGATGGCCTCTACTTTATCAAGCCATTCATTGTACACACGGCTACACATTAAGCTATACATTTCCAGTCTATGCTGACCTCTCATTGTACGGTAAACCTACACAATACGAGGTCAGCTTATACTGGAAATTATAGCTTGAGGTGTAGCCGTGTGTACGACGAACCCAACTATTGTTTTCATGGATCAAAAGATACGATGTCATCTGATTTCAAAGAAGAGGGTATTTACCTATTACCTATTACCCTATCAATAGTTTGCAAGATATTGATGTAACAAGTACAGATTATAAAAAATATGAGAACCTCCAAACTTTCGTCCTTACAATGAGGTTTTCAGATCCACGTAAAAATAGTTACAGTTTCTTAGATAGATGGCGCTGTGTAATGGGTGGTCTTCTCATTATCATCATCACTATCATTATTAGCAGCCATAGGACGGCTACTACTGAACATATGCCTCCTCCATATATTTACATAGCGACCGATCTTGTGCAGTCTGTACCCAACGGCTATCAGTTTGTCATTCCATCTGATGGAATAACGCACTTACAGTTTACCATAGATGGGTCATATATTAGAAGCAGCGGTAGCCCGGCTTGCATTCCAATTTATTATTACGACGCGACGTATTTAGCGACTAGTATGATTTGACAATACTCTAAATTATATTAAGTCACTAAATACGTTTAGGCATCGTTGCGCAAGTCGCCAAAAAATAAAACACTATGAAGTAACTATAAAGGCAATCAAACACTTTAAAATTTTATCTTGGATCTCGAACCGTCAAAACAGCACAACTCTACCCGATAAAAAGATGGATGTCATTAGTTTGTTAGGCACGTCAAACTGTCAAAATGTGCCCATGACCTTCGTCTGATGGATCGGTCACTTCGACATAAGCATGGTGAATACAAAACGCTATTGTATTTAAATAAAACAAAAACCTCAGCTTTACTGAGGCTTTAACCCGTAGGAGGTATTCTTTTGTGGATTGAATTGTTGTAAACAGTTGATTAGGATGTTAGCATCGCTAACAGGTAACCCCTGCATGTTTTAAAGATTGAAATAAAAGCTTGTAGAAGGATGATTTCCAAAAAGTTTGTTTATTAAAATATAGATTTTATCTTAACTCACAACGTTTATTAACAACTATAAGGCAATCATCCTTCTACAAGTTTTTATTTTAAGAGGTTGGCAGTGCACGTTGTATGAAATCGACCGTAATTCATTTATTCTATATAAACTTTAACTATCACACTGCCCTCATATCTTCCGTGCGCAATAAGCTTAAAAAGGGGTACAGAGTTTTCTCTTCAAGTAGGTTTAACTCGGCCTTATTGTTAGGCTTAGTGCTAGGCCTTAGTGCGTGGGTTAAAATCATGTTCACCAACGACATATGAAAGACGGAGCAGTGTAAACCATAAATTCGGTTCTTTCTTGGTTACTATACTGGTTCAACAATCATTATGAGTCATCTATCATTATTTTTCTGAACATGTAAGGCAATTTGTTTTACTTTCTATCAATTAATTCAAACAAAACGGACAGGCAGACAGTGTCATAAATAAAGGTGAAAGCTTACGAGATAATTGGGTTTAATAACATCCTTGAATGATTGTCTGTCTATCAGTATCCGTATACAGTCCGACAGCAAAGTTGTCTATCTTTGGGATAAAGATATTGTTCATTTTTTGTATGGAGAAACTTTAGTTCGAACATTTTAGCAAAGCCGTCAATTTCGACGGTTTTACGTTCGTAATTAATCACTCGATCACCTTTTGATCGAAAAATATTAGCTTATTGTTTTCAAAACTGTCGTATACATATTATCGTATGTGAACATTAAACACCACTAATTTTTATTTTATTTTATTCTTTATATTTATTCAAAAATATATATAAACACATTTGGTGGAACAGTTTAGATGCCAGTATCTTCAGTTTTATTATATAAGTAGGTAAAATATATAAAACCAGTTTGCGTTGCCCAAAGACTTTTTTGCATACGATCCTATATACATAGATAGTTCAACTAGGTGCTCCACAAGGCACTATCTGAATCATCCTGTTGAATTACAATGCTTAAAGCTTATACCCAGCTAGGCACCAGTTCTTGAACCACTCGTCGGTTCGACCAGACCATCTTTTAGATAGTCTTTGCCATTTATGACAGGTCAGTAATTCTGTGTCCCATGTCACAAACATCTTTCCTAGAAATACGCCCAGTTATTCCGAGCTCGAGAGTGGGTGAAAGCCATTTGTGGACAATTATTATTTTACGATCAGCCAATAAAGATATCCTACTGCTATTACTTATTTGTATAAATTACGTGAGGTAAAACGTTATTTATTATTGGAAATAAACCTCATTTCTTTGAGGAAACGAGAATATTGTAGGAGTCACTATTATAATCTCTATATAGTATCACTATATAGTATCTTTACTTATAATACTTAATTATGACTAGAAGGTATACTAGTCATCAGGCTGTTCAACATTATTGACAAATAAATTGGGATGCCATCCGCACATTGGCCAAAAGTTCTGTTTGTATCGATCGATTTTTAATGTCACCAATAGCTGCCAGTACCCTTACGAGTTGGCCAATACACTGGCTAGAGTTCTGTCTGGCCGTTATGACTTTACTTCTCTTCGTATTCGAGAACCTTGGCGTTATTATTTGTGCATTAGCATATCTATTTGCTTACGAATATCCTAGATGTCGGCTTTGGTTTCTTAACAAATTTCCTCTAATAGAATATGAAGAGCTACAAATTATTGACTTGTCTTAAGTACCTACTTAAACCTCAGTGGTTTACCATTCCAAGTTTCATTGGGTGTTTACTTCAGCAGGTGTGGTGATAAGCATTGCATTAGCTGTTAATACTCAAAGGTAATGGTTTAGAAAAGGGAAAAGGCTGGGTCAGAACCGGTTGCAACACCGTTGGCCAATAGGAAGCGAGTGACCTACTTCGGACAGGTGCGGCGCCGAGCCGTCTGCTTGGATGCTACGAGGAATACCATTGCTTTTGGAATCTGTACTTTAACTTTCCCGATCTAGAGTTCTAATTTGTCTGATCAGAGTTTACGATGTTCCACTCGAAATGCAAGTGGTTTTGGACTTTGGGGTCCACGACGAAGATGAAAGGATTAAGTTTGAAGTAGGGGTGGGTTCAGCTAAGGAAATAAACAAACTAAAGATGCAATCAGTTATGACTACTCACTATAAAAGAGCATCATCAACAAACTACTTATAAGTACTGATATTCTGTATTGAACAACATACACAAATAAGATTAAATACATGTTTTACTTTGTGCATCCTACAGCATTCCTTGCTAACGAATGTTTGAACCCACGCGTATGAGGAGGATCCTACTCAATTATTACATCAGCTATCAACAATAGGCAATAAGTCAACTGTACGCGTTGGTAAATTACTGAGATTATAATCTTTATACCAGAGAAAATATGTGCACCAACTTTGGTTTAACTATGATGTACTAATTCACCAGCAAAAAAACCTCTCATCTCTAATGTCTTGTAGTACGAGTATGAACTTTTGCTTCATTATTTTTAATTATGTGCAATAATGATTGGTAGCCAAGCCAAAGAAAAAAAGACCTATGTTTAAGATACTATCAACAGCCGATGATAGATAGATAGACGATGATGACTCCTAGATATTAAGACCTGCCCAAGAAACGTCACGATGAACTTTTCTGGGCCGAACCCGGACTTTTATTTCCACCGTTGATCTTCGCGTCGACTTTCTGTAACCAATACATACAATACAATGTCATCAAACCATCCAGTATCTCCAAATTATCGAACAATTCATTTTTCTATCTATTTTAGAGTTCCCTTCGAATGATTCCTTAGTTCATATCTGAGTTGGATGAAAGCTTGAGTTCAATGGCCATCAATTTAATTGGTTATCAATTACATATATCGATGAAGACAATAACGCCGACCCAGACAATTAGACATTGCTGTAAATAAGCAATTATGGCTTCTTTATGGAAACTTTTATAGTGACGACTGATTTAGTTATTAAAAGAAACCTGTCCCTAAAGTGTTTCAAAATTTAGAGTCAAGATGTTTCTGAAACTACCAGATATGCTTTTAGCCATCACCGCCGCACGATCAATAATCAGTCGCTAATCAAGCGCAGTAACTAGCGTTAATAACTAAAACAATCGATACCACAAACATTAAAGTGAATAGGACCTTATCTTATCAAATGAAATTCTATCATTTGCCTTTCATATTTACTCGTCACGTAGAGAATGTCCTTGGTGGGTGGTATTGCAATTGTTGGGCATGCAGTAGTCAATTTACATGCAGGCTGGTCATACCATTCAATTCATATTGATATGCCATACTTTGCCAGTAATATCGAGAAATATAGTCATCACATAGCCTAGAGTTTCCTTGAAGATGCAACTATTTATAACGAGCACCATTTATCACCTCCTCCTGCGTTAGTATATTCCGAACGTATGTGTCTGAAACAGAGTTATTAGACAAATAATGGCTAAAGATTGTTATGTTTAAAATTATCGCAAGTATTGTATTGGAACAGATATTTCCAATGACGCATTCAGTCGGTACGCCTACAAGGGAACGGTTGCAGATAAAATTCGATAATGAATTGCGGTGCGACCTTACCACCCCACTTTGGTTCTATGTACAAGTAGGTGGTTGAAGCTCAAATGGGCATAAGTGACTCAATTTTCAAGCCAATGTTCTCATAAATGCTAAGGAACTGGAAACAATATACTGATAATATTGTGGCGCCAAAGAGCAATCTACTCTTATAGGGTTTGGCTGACTGCTCATTATTATGGATAAAACGAAACTACCTCTTTTCACTCAGGTCTTATTTAAAACTGCACTGTGCAGTGTGCACCAAAGATAGTCTCCGGTCTATTTGTTACCAAAATCTTTGTAACCCAGATGAAAATTAGCATTCCGTGGTAGAAACAACGGGACGGACACGGCACGTTAAAAGATTTGGGTAGAGACGGTTACTTCCTCCATTTTTTTAATGTGAAACGTCTATTGGTGCGTCTTGGCAGTAAAACCGACTCGTATGCCGACACGTCGTGACGGCAGGCATCCCGACGATGTCTATTATAAAGGGGTAAGACGTCGGGTGTTTCGGATTATTTTTCCCAAGTCCCAAGTCCGTTGGGCCGTTATGCGTATAGATAGAATAAGATGGTTATAAACGGTTTTATAAATTCTTTCAATATCCATCAATTTAGATGTTTCACATCTGCAGGGAATCCCGCGACGGCCACATTAAAAAAAAATATAATTACTACCTGAATTGGAAATGGAACAAACATATGGCTGACCTGTTGTTAAGTGTTAACCACCGCCTATAACAAAGTATTGCCTCGTAGGTCACGTACCTTAGAAACTTGCCATATGATGCACTGCTCTGCATCCATTAACCCGCCATACAGATGTAAAGCCTCATGTGCCTGTTATTTTACCGGCAACCATACCCTTCAAACCGAAAAACAGCAATGCTGCTTGGCGGCAGAAATAGGTACCTATGATGATTTCCCGGCCGAGTCCTTTAACAAGGAACTTTTACTACTCTTGAAGATTTCGATTCGCCATTGCATGACATTTGAAGGATGATGTTGAGTTTTTTGATGACGAAGCGGTTCAGTGACATCATAGCGAACGAAGGTCAAGAGTGAGACGCCCGCTACCACTGTCAATCCCTTGTCTCAAAACATGGGGTCCGTATCCAATTTAGTATGAGTATGGTGTGTTGCATAGGTACGTAAGTGTCCACATCCCGTTCCGTGAAAATATTCTTTGAAGCATCTTGTTTACGGTATGCTATGGAAAGATAATATGGTACAGCTCTCGGAGCAACAATTACGTCCCGTAACCGCCTCGTTGAAATTTCAATAGAAGTATCACCACAAATATTTCGCGTGAGATTCTTGAACACATCGCACGCGCTGAAGCTCCATTGCAGTATAATTAATTAGATATACAAGTAATCCGACAAAGGCAACTGACTCACGCAGAATGTGGAACAGGTAATATTACAACAAAGATTACTAAAGCAGTTTTAATTGTTCGGATTCCTTTCATATTGTAAGGTTATCCTTCGTTTTGTAGGTAATAAATAATATTTCACAGGTGGATTTAGAAATCTAACCGCAAAATTATAAGGGAAAGACCCAAGGTCTTTTGATCAAATTAAAAACATCTTGGAGAAAGGACAGGTCAAGAGTATTAAACCTATACCATTTGTGAGGAATTTGATGAGAGTAAATGAAGCAAAAGAAATTTATCAGAATCGTACTAATCGGAGTACCGTGGTCTCTGCCTATCACCACAAGAAACAGACATGACAGTATGTACCTATATAATTACGTAAAATCATATGCATAAATTGTTTAAAATAACAAACATTTGTACCCATAAATGGCAGAAGTCGACATGATTGCCACAAGAAGATGCTGACACGACAATCTAGATCTGATCTAGTCTTTTCCGTTAAATAATATATACATAGTTTTTTCCTATATTGTACCTAAGCAAACTATACGAGTACATCATTCTTACAAGATTGGTATAATAAGTTCGTATGCCATTTTAACATTTAAAAAAATCTGGAAATTCTTGATACATTTAGGATGAGTGAGGTTTCAAAGACCAACAAAATCAATTCAAAGTCGGAAACACCTACATTTACCCAAGCTAAATCACGGAACCAATGTATCATCAACAGACCTTCAGTAACAAATGGTGGATTTAAATTAATTGTTTTAACAAAAGACGAGGTCAATAGAAGTTGTTTTGAAGAGCAGTTAATAGGTATAGTGTGGGTTTTACTGTTATCCTTAACCACAGACCTCGAAAGGAATTTAATTTGCCAATTTTGCTGCGTTTGCGCTCATATGTATAAAACTTTTCATGACACATGGTACCATTAATTTATGTTCACATGTTATTATTTCTATCAATTGGGGGTTTCTATTCATCATGGGTAAATTTTCGAAAAACAAGATAAACCGAATCTCAAAAATATACATATTTATGTTGTTTTGTAAACATATTGCCATAAGGTCATGGAATGAAATTCACTGCAAAAACTAATAAAATGTTGGAAAAAACAGAATTTATGTCAAAAACAACAGAGTTTCCTAAGACTCCCAATCGTGAAAATACATTTATAAAATAAACATACCTATAGCCACCTAAACAATACAACTATGATATGCCAGAAAAAAAATCTGAAGCTATGTGACCCTACTTATTAATATGAAAAACTTTTACTTCGGTACAGGAGCAATCTTTTAACGCCTTGAATACAATTAATATACAAATACATAATAATACCGCCCATTGAACTTAGTTTTATTTTTGTGTATTCTTTTGTTATTTTAATTTTGTTTTGTGTGCAATAAAGAGTATATCTATCTATCTATAAATAATTTATTTCAAATCAAACATGGGTACAGAGTAGATAGTCCTCTTTCTTCTTATTTAGTTCTAAAAACTATATTACTGAACACAGCTTCTTCCCCAAAACAATGCTTACACATACCTACCGGTTGACAAGAAGAATTTACAATCTAAAACGCTTTTTGCACATGCGTGGTATCTCGCATGAGTGACATGTGCATACGCTGGCGCTGCTGGTGCCGTGGGAATCCATTGATCGCACTCATCAAGGCTGTTTGCTGAATTGATTGTTTACACTTCCCTGTTATTTCAATGGAAATGTGTAGGTACAATCTGTACTTATAAAATGCTTTGTCCTGAATGACTGACTGACGAATCAACGGACAGCCTAATTTCCGCCGATTTTCCGAAATTCTACCCCTAAGGGGGTGAAAAGGGTGGCAAAGTTTTTATGGGACAACGTGATTCCTGGGCCCAATCTACTTCAAATTTCACATAAACCTTTTTTAACAAAACTGATGGAAGACGTGTTTCGTATTTTATTAAAATTCATCCCCTAACGGGGTTAAAAGGGGTAGAAAGTTATTTTGGCAGTGATTTGCTCCGAAGTTGATATCAATACTCCTTGGTGCTTTGGATTTAAATTACATTTTATTTTGACACATGTTTGAAAACCAATCTGATTTCATTCAAAAAAGGTTGAACTCACTTAAAAACATAAGCAAATACTCTTTAAAATTGGAATGTCTCGAAAGTCACCGTACTATATTATAATAGTACCTCATTTGAAGGTTTCTAAACACAAAGAGGTTATGCACTTTTAGAACACGGCCTCATAGGGACGTAGAGTACAAAATTTGAAATGGTAAGGACTAGAACATTTTGATCATAAGAAAATAGTTTTACCCGACTGCACAGGATGGTAATATATTTATTGACAATCCACGCGTGCCAAGCTGCGGGCGGGTCAGCTAGTGTATTAATAAACATTTTGCGACAATCACCAAAATAGAATTCTTATAATTTTAATAAGAAGTCTCGTGGGACAATGGTTTTCGACAAATTTTACTTGTGGTAAAGAGGATGGTGGTGCTGGGCATTTCATTGCCTTTCATTGGTTTTCATTATTAGCACGAGTAAAGAGCCGAACTTGCTTCCAGCGTCTGCTTTTTCGGACGATTATAATCTCGGATATAATCTCACTATAAATCTTGGAGTCTTCAAGTCAAATTAGGCAGGTTTTTTCTAGACAGGCGTGCTCTTTATTCAACCGAACCATCACTCACCATCGAGTGAGTGGACAAGAGATTGATAAAACATCGTCTCAACTTGGACATCTTCAATCCAAAGAAACGACATGGTCGATACAAGTCATGATACATACACATCATACCATTCGCTCGCCCCGCAGCTTATCTCCAGCAAGCGCCATCTATAACGCTAAGTTGGAACTAGTTATTTAGTTATTTTTTACCGAAAGAGAAAAGCCCTCATTAGCAGATACTCTAATATTTTTCTAATATTTGACGACCTCCGTGGCGCAGTGGGCGAATATCCGGCTGAGACGCAGGAGGTAGCGGGTTCGATTCCCACCGCGGAACAAATGTTTATGTAAGATTTACAGATGTTTGTTCCGGGTCTGGATGTTTTTCTATATATTATAAGTATGGATTTACAAAAAAAAGTATATAAGTATTCTATCAGTTATCTGGTTCCCATCGTACAAGCTTTGCTTAGTTTGGGGCTAGATAGCGCTGTGTGAAATGTCCAGCCATATTTATTATTATTTATTTATATTTAATGTACAGACAGAATCTCTAACTAGTAACCCCCTGTATGTGTAAAGATTGAAATTCAAAACTTGTTGAAGGAGGATTGCCAAAGTTTGTTTATTCTTCTTCTTTCGAGTCAACGATTTACTTCGCAATCACATTATGGATGAATAAAAATTTTCCACTTCTACTGCATTGTCAGTGGCTAGATTTAAGTCGTCTTTTGTGCAGGTCGTAGGGAAGACAGATAAGGATGTGGTCCATGCTTTTAATGGGTTCCTCGCAGTCGCAGCCAGTCAATATAGGGTCCCGCATTCTCCGTGTACACAGATTCCTCCTGCACCAGCCGACCTGAGCTCGGAGTCGGTTCATGGACTTCCAAACTGGCCACTGAAGATCGTGTCCCAGGGGAAGTTATTCCTGTGATGCGATAAAGTCATGTGGCGGTGGTTTGTTTATTAAAATATAGCTTTTATCGAAACACACGACGTCACACGACGGTTATTTATAAGTTAGCGATGCTGTCGGTACATGCATGTTCGTACATTTTCTATACAGTTTAGGAGTAAGAACTTAAGTTACAAAATGAAGTGTTAACACAACCGTTCTGCTATTTGCCACGGCCAACAGACACCTGAGAAGCATCATGGACAAGGTTGCAACCAGACACGGAGTGTTATATGACGGATTAGTGTATGCGATTACATTGATCTATTGTTTTATGATATGTGTAGGCTGGCATTTTGTGTGATTAATATTTTGAATTCAAGTTTATGCATTTGTTTGTTGTTTGCGATTATGTATGATGATGATGAAAATACATCTAAGTAGAGACTGTTTTACGAAAGAAGTGTCGTGACTTGTACGCTTAGTGTCTATGCTTCTTAAATGATCGAAATCATAAATGTTCAACCTTATTTTCTTATAACCCTTAACTAACGCACAAAAGTTAGCAGGTATAACATAGATCAATAACAAAACTAAAAATAAATTAAATAAAACTTCACTATGTGTTCAGTATAGTCCAAATAAAAGCTAAAAGCTTGTGGTCCATTAGCACAAAACAAAACAAAAGATTTGGTTTATACTGGATTTTATCAAGTTTTTATCATGCGCAGGCGCCGGACCGACCGACGTGTGTGTGACATGTTATCGCAACTTTGGAGGTCGCATCCCCCCCACTCTATATTTGCATCCACATGTCCAATTCTTTCGTTAATGGCAGAGATGTGTGTGTGCGCGTGTGTGTGTCTGTTAAGGTAGGTAAATATATCTCCAAAATGGTTTTTTATTTGACTGCATGACTGTTTGTTTGTACCTACTACAATTTTTACGTTTTGTATTACTTCGAGAAAAGTTCCAAGAAAAGTTTTCCCACATGTTGCTAAGGCCTCCCAAGATCGGTTGCTACGTAGAACCAAAGAATACTGAAAATGAATGAGGCCTATGTTCAGCAGTAGCTGATATAATGATAATGAAGTTGATGATATATTGCTAATTGTTGCAATTGAATTTGATTTTACAGTAAAAACAGTAAAGATGTTGATATCCTCGATGTCTATTTACGATATCGATGTACATAGTTTTAATCTACTATGTATTTCATGTTTGTTTATATAATGGTTTCTTCTCTTATTTCCCAATTTACGTCCTTGCAAACCAGGTGAACTGCGTGTCACGATACTGTTGACCAAATAGCTTTTTACCCTATTACCCTACTCACAAACTTTTTACTACAATGTGTATTTAGGACAATGTCTGGGGCACACCCAAGTTTAATAAAAATATTTCGCACGACTTCTGCCAGTAATATCCTTGCTACACGACTCTAGTTAGTGGTCTAGGTTAATATAGGAAAATAAATGTTCTATGTTTGGTGTTTCTCTACGCGATCGAGTCAGAAATGAGAGATCCGTACACAAACCAAGGTCAAAGACATAGCCAAGAGGATCAGCATGCTGAAGTTGCAGTGGGAGGAGGTAGAAAAGTTCTAGAGTAGAGACCACGCACTGGAAAGCGCAGCGTAGGACGGCCCACCACTAGATGGAAAGCCGACCTGATAAAGGTTGCTGGGAGCCGTTGGATGCAGGCCGCACTAGATCGATCGCCCTGGAGATCTACGTTGACGTCCTGAGGTTTATATGATAATAATGATGATGCCGAGAACTTACATGTTATCTATCTACATATCTACTATTAATATTATTATATCAATAATAAAATTAAATTGGCTGTCTGTGATTCCAAAATAATGCGTTTATTTAAGTGAAATCGACTATTTATATACCGTTTTTGTATGGCTGTCCGTTTGAAACTTTGTCTCGAATAGACTCCGAAACGGTTCAACGGAATCCAATGAAAATTCTAGGAATTAAAACAAGAATTTCAACTAAAATTTTCGTGTTTGTTCCATTTCGATATCATGTTTAGAAGATATGAAAATAAATTTTTGTTAGGAATATAACAATCCGTGCGAAGGGTCAGCTAGTATGTAATAAACTAGTAGTTCACCCCGAACTGAGATCTCGCGAGTCTCTCATAAAAACAAAAACATATAAAAAAAATTTTATAATAAAAAAAAAAATTGTTTTTTTTTGTTCCGCCTGTTTCTCTCTGACACACGTCAGAGACGTTTTTAGGCATAACATTTTACACAGACGGTTTACTTTATTTGGTAATGACAGAGTAATTTGTACATCTGTGGGTGGGTCCAATAAATACTTATATTTAATACATGTTTTTTATTCATGTGGTGTGTTGTTTGTTTTTTTTTTGTTTATTGCGTTTGTGTCTTAAATTTAAGTTTTTTTTATACTTATATTATTATGTACAGAACCTGGTTAGTCGTTATTATAAGTATTTAATATTGTGCTTAGTCTCTATTTAACTTATTATTTATTTTATACATCTATAAGTAGGTACCTATTGAGCAAGTTTGAGCTGTAATTATCTAGGTATGTAGTGTAGTCTATTTATTTCTAATATTTGCTTCCTTTGTTACGAGGCTGACAAATTTCATAAATTTATTTAAATACCTTCTACATTGTTCACCCATTCCGACAACGTGTCTGGCCGTATGTCCTTACCAAACTCTATTTCAAGATCATATCTTTTACGCGCGTAGTAAGGACATTCTGTTATTAAGTGAACACTGGTTTCTTCCTTGTCTGGGTCGCACCGGCAGAAAGGGGAAGGTCTTAAGTGGAATCGGTGAAGGTACTGGAGGAAACCCCCGTGCCCCGTGAATCCGTGGTTATCCTTTTTTTGGGGTAGAAATCGCAGTTATTCTGGATTTCAGTCTCCGTCGTGCAGTGCACGAATAGACGGGTGAGACGCCGGAGGTAGCGGGTTCGATTCCCGCCGCGGAACAAATGTTTGCATGATCTACAGATATTTGTTCCGGGTCTGGTTGTTTCTCTATATATTATAAGTATGTATTTACAAAAAAAAAGTATATAAGTATTCTATCTGTTATCTAGTACCCATAGTACAAGCTCTGCTTAGTTTGGGGCTAGATAGCGCTGTGTGAAAAAGTCCAGCAATATTTACTATTTATTTATTTATTATTTAGGTATTCACTACATAAGTACACGATACCGTTGCATTTGGAATAGACAGAGACAATAAAATAAAAACATAGCATGTGGTAGAACTAAGAACTGTGTGGTATTCTGCCTTGCTTGGTTTACTAGCTTCGTGTACACCGTGCATTATAAATGAGGGTAAAGTCTACTGGCTAGAACTTAGAGGGTGGCATTTTACGACAAATTTTAATTGCTCTCCCTTAAAATGAAACTCGTAAAAGCTTTACGACTCACAATGAGATGTTTACGATGACCATATTTTATCCTTTTATGATGTTAATGACTAAGTAACAAATTAAATTTATCTAACGGAAAGTAAAATTAATAGAACCTAAACCGTTAGATTTATACGGTAAATTTTTGAACAATGTAATATTCGGCATCAGGAGTGAAGCGGAGATGTTTTTGAGTAGGTAATATCAATCACTTGGCTATAAATAAGAATAGGTCTTATCTAAATTGATATTATATTTCGACATTGATAATTTCAACTATTTTTTGTTATTAAAATTGAAACATCATTGATTAATTTTTTTGTTTGCTTAACCGTTAGTAAACGGTGAAGTTTGTGAAACTGATCAATCATAACTATATCTTATACCTTTATACAGCCATGCTTCCGGCAAAATAAAATAGATGATTTAATTGAATTAATATTTCTTTCTTAAGCTATAAATAATTTTACACTACGAGTTCGTAGTTTGTAGGAAGCTGTTTATTTCTCGACTAAAAGAATCAAACAGAATTAGATGTCTATTATTTAGATAAAAACTGATGTTGACATTTGAAACCGGCTACCTACTACAAACCCAGGATCTTCTAAAAATAAAACAACTGATATATCATCCATAGATCCATAAAAAAAGTTTCGAGTTGGTGTTAATCGCTCCAATGCATTTTTGTGGCTACCTGTCTATTTTATTGAGTCGACCTAAGGGTTCTCATATTTAAACCAGATCTAATCTTTGATTTAAATAAAAAAAGATTTTGTCGGTTAAAAATAATGAACAAGATATTCATTGAATTTTGACCATAAAATGCATATTTACTCAACAACACCTCTAGACCTTTTGTCGACCATTTCAGTGAACAACGCCTACTGAAAACAAAGCGTCATCAAGCTATGAAAGAAAAGTCTTCCAAATTCCTTAATAAATCACAACTGTTGGAAGTAAAAAAGTAAAGGACTTCAAACAGTAGATATCTTATTTCCAGGAATAACACATCCTGATGAGTCTGAAACTTTCCCACCTAAATGAACATCAATCTTGTATTTGAATAACAAATAATTTCGAGATTTTCTCGGAAAGATTCACTGATTTTATCACGACATTTTGACAGATAGTTCTTGATTGTAGGGTTTCAGATGATAATATGCTCTAGCAAATTGCAATAGAATCCAATTTTATTTACTTTAAGCAGAACTGTGTGTGATATTTTGACTTATAAAAGAGAGTTTATTACAAAGTTACGATCTTGGGAATTTCGTTCCCTTTCAGTCCGTATCTTAAACACAATAAGAATGCTTTAAAAATCTTTTGAATGTGGTTTTAGGGGTGATAAAATTTTCATCCCCTCTGTTAATGGTCGATCTTAAATGTTGTATTTTATTGAAGATGTTAATCACGACCATTCAAAGCAATAAATGTCTGAACTTTATTGCTCAAAAAAGTGAACTTTGATACAGTTTACATAATTACGACAAAACAGACGTATTTGAAAATTTGGAAACTGTATCTATGAACGAATTAGATTTTTGACCTTTGAATCATTTGCCGTGCGTTATGCTGGCAAAAACTCAAAAATAGCTCGACCTATATGAATATATATATTTTTTTATATTTGTTATTTTCAGGACAAACTCAAGACCATTAGGATAGATTTTATTTTGAAATCCGAGCAAAACCGGGGCGAGTCAACTAGTAATTAATAAAACAATAAATACATAATGTATTTTATTTTATTTTCACATGAATATGGCATTATTGTATTCTAAAGGTCTAACAACGATATGTTTTCTCATCGCAGATTGAAATGTTGAGTTATTTTGTCTCTGCCATTAATCATTATGCACAAGGCGTACGATGCCAAAGGGTTACTTGTATAGCCACCGCAGCGTCTTATTTCAACACTGATAAATTACCTTAAACGTGTTTAAATCTTTCAATACAAACTAAACTTGCTATACAAAAAACTACCCTAACCCACGGGAATAACGTAAAAAGTTTTAGGGTAAAATATTTTGTCAAGTTCGTCCTTGATACTAATTCCTGTTGCTTATTCAGATGTCTCCCCTCTGCTCATAAATTAAGATTAAAAGATTAAGGCATAATCTGTGAATGGAGTCTGGATTCTGGTTGGTGATATTGCTCAATTGGCCTGTGTTCGTGTGTCTGCAATTCAAGGTGTGTTGATTGCTGACAAATTGAGAAACCTTAATGGGCTTAAAAAAGCCATGAACTTAGAACTTATGAGTAGTAGGGTATCTCAAAATGGATTTCGATTAGACTTCTTCTCATGTCAATAACTCACTCAGTCCTGGATTAGCCTATAAGCTATTTAAGCAATTGCTTAGGGCATCCCGTCTAGGGGGGCACCAGAGACGGTCAAATGTGACGAACACACAATTAGATGTTCCCGAGGTGAGTTGACGTCAGGTAGGCGGCCGGTCGTAAAAATATAGCCCACTCTTAGGACACCATGTGAAACCATGTTGTGTAGCATGGGATAAGGGCAGGAAGAACAACACATACATATTCTACATACGATATGTTTTGAATTTTTTCTTAATTAATTCTTAGTAGTTCACTTAAGGATAGGGGGGCCCACAGGGGAAGATTGCTTAGGGCATCAAGTTACCTTAATCCGGCACTGGACTCACTAGATATACGAAATTTTATTAATTCAAACCAAGTATTATATTTTAGTAGGTATTACAAAGTATTTAGGTGGCTACCTTAACAACCTTATTAATTATTTAATTGAGTTCTACGGTGCAACTAGGGTTCTAGGGTTCAGTGGTTCTTGGGTGGGGTGCAGGTCTATAACTTTGCTAATCTTTTTAAATACATGAATTTATTTTTGTTCGATGTGTACCATACAAAGCTTTTATTCTTCTTTATATTCAAAATTCATGTTTGTGTCCGCAATACTTAAACAGTATTCGATAGATTGACTTGAAGTTTCACTGCGTTGCATTTCTATAAAAAAGTGTTTTATATACTTTTTTTATATAAAACACTTTTTTGAAGCGGGCCGGTCAACTAGTAAAATATATAATCAATATAATTCTGGTTTTACTAGACTTGCTTGCATTAGAATAAGCTAACGTAGATGATTCAATGATTAAGATAACTGAAACAGACGGTGTCCAAAACACAGAATAAGAAGTTACTCAGTTGTATAACCCACATACACCGCACTCACTAACCCAAGTTGATATGTTACAAAAGAAGTATGGTAAGCCACTACTACCAAGTGCTAGCTAAGAACATACTCTACAAGGTATAACTGTATCACAAACAATAAGCCGGCAAGCCTATCGATCTTCGTCTCAGAGTTCAGTGATCTAGAAAACTAATATGATTATGAAGAACTCAATAAGCCTAAAATCGAAGACGTGTAACCAGGTTAGCGGCTCAGCGTAATTAGGTAAGCTTGGTTATTCATAACTGGGGACATTTTGTAAGAGCATTAAGAAACTAATGAAATTTGTGTAAAATTTATAGCAATTATAATGTATAGAAACATTGGCATACTGGCATGTGACATATAATATATTTTATTGCTGAAAATTTGATCATATATAAACATATATAAAAATCAATTGCTGTTCGTTAGTCTCACTAAAACTCATAAACGGCTGAACCGATTTGCCTAATTTTAGTTTTGAAATATTTGTACAAGTCCAAGGAAGATTTAAAATATGAGAAAAAATAAAGAAATTGCAATGAAAGTAGTAAAAAAAGTAGTAAGTAACTATTTTATTTTCCCATATAAACTGTTCGTACCTGTCAAACTGGATACGTTTATTTCATTTGTTATCAAAGCGTTATTTTAATTATTTAATTTCTGAACGCACTATAAATATTTGACCACAAACAAATGTGACATATACGAGCATGTTTGTTGTCAAATATTGGTGAATCCTTGGATATCTTCTTTATAATTTGTGTTTGTGAATTCGTGAAGTGCGCGGAAACTTTTAATGTATCCATATAATTTAGCCGTCGTTCATTGGCCTGAATTCATTTACATGAAGTGTCGCGTCACTTTGACAAGACTGTTTTATATAGTTTTTATCCCGAAGTTCTACGGGAGCGGGAAATTTCAAGCGTGCGAAGCCACGGGCGGGTCAACTAGTTTAGTATAAATATGTCTGCGCTAGGTCTAATATTTGTATTGTGAGATTTGTGGGTGCCCGGGCTGAGGTTGAAAACCCGATAGAAGAAATTCGGATAGAAAACAATGAAAAGTTATAAGTACTTTAGAAATAACATAGTATAGTAAAAACATTAAACATGTGTAAATATTTATAGGTGTTGGATTACATGTTTATTTCCTTTTCAATAGAATTACAGGTAATTAGTGTTATCGATATGTACATCACTAACGGCGCCCGTAAGGGCTGCAAGAGCGAGCGAGTTAGCAATATCATATTTGCCCACGTTTTATGATTCTGCAAGGAGCGTTGGCGTCTAGTACGAGTATACCAAAATTTCTCTTCACAACTTCAATTACAAAAACATAGCGATACAATATGCTCCAGTAACACAGTTACATGAAAGGTCAGGTGGGTGCGTCTTAGTGCCATGCCTAAAATTATGTACAGTAAGAGACATAAGTTGATTCACAAATTGAACTTACTCCCGCGACTTGCCTGTATAGGCAAGACTGAGTACGGGGGGACCACCAGTAAATTTTAATGTTGAAACAATTGTTCGGCAAATAAAATATTTTGTATCTGTATAACTTTTAAACCCGATAAATCCGACGAGCAGTCTATTGGACTAAAATTAACCGACCTATGTGGAGAAATGGGCGGTTCTTTCCCGCTGTGGGACAAAGGTTTGCATGATTACAATGCCAGATTTAGAGGTCTGGAGGCGTCGGGGCAACAAAGGAGTGGAGGGTTCTGGCCCCAAATAAAATGCCAAATTTTTTTCAGTCGAGCTTTCCAATAAATAATTTATTGTGAAACCAAGTATAGATTATTTTATTATTTAACAAACATATAAATATAATCAGAAACAAGAATTATCTAAAATTAAATTTTAGCGTTAACGAACGGAGCCTTCTGAGCTTTTTTCGCCGAAAAATCGTTGATGATTTCGCTGATTTTTTTTTCCGAAGTCTCTATTGTAAGGGTCTCTTTTGTGGAGGCCACGGGGCTGTAGCCCCGGTTGCCCTCCACTAATTCCGGCTCTGCATGATAAGCAAAATGAGTTGTTCTAGGCCGGGGTGAATTAGTACTGTAGTCGAGTTAGCATAGTTTCTGATATCCACGATACAGGGAATCCTAACGTATATGTATTTGGACTTGACTTATGTATTTGACTATAAGGTTTGTTGGAATAAGTAATCTTGATTTAAAGATGCGTATCGTGTAATTAACTTATCTAGCTGACTGTATCTAAATACTTGCTATTGACTTACTTTCGATTGTGACTGGCACCGGGGGCTCGCAATGGAAGCACTTATCGGAAAATACCCTAAATCGTGTTTTTGCCGTATTTTGCGTAGTATCGTTATACGGAGGGAATATATTCCGTAAATACTACATCCGATCTTTGCAGAATGGACTGGGAGTTTAATAAATTGGCCTCTTTGGGTGTTTCATAGGTATATGAATTGTTTTGATTCAGTTAATCAAATATGTAGACCTACTTTACAAATAACAGAACACATAAACAAAAATAAATTTCTGACATACTAATAATAATAAATAATACTAATAAATATTGCTGGATATTTTACACAGCGCTATCTAGACCCAAACTATGCGGAGCTCGTACTATGGGAACCAGATAACTGATAGAACACTTATATAGATACTTTTTTTTGTAAATACATACTTATATTATATAGAGAAACATCCAGACCCGGAACAAATATATGTAGATCATGCAAACATTTGTTCCGCGGTGGGAATCGAACCCGCTACCTCCTGCATCTCAGCCGGCTATTCGCCCACTGCGCCACGCATTATAACAGAATTATTTCGTCTTAGTCCACGTAATATCACAAATACACAAAAGTTATCTGGAAGAGAATTCACTTTAGCATTAAGTTTGGCTTTGTACTAGTTTATAAGTGCAATAAAGCATTTTCAATCAATCAATCAATATCACTACGATAATATTAATAAGTATTTCTATAGATCGTTTAAGATGATTCAACTGATTCTTTTGTAAAATTTTACATATATTATATAATTTGTATGATGTTTTCAATAAATAAGTATATTTTGTTAATAGGTTAACAATTTAGTCTTCCTGCGGATACCTATCACAAGTTGCTCATGTTTTTAAATCAATCGAACTACCACCCTTTTGGTCATATCCGGTTCCCGTTTCTCAAGCTTTGTATCCAGGAACCTTATTGTGTTTAAACAGGAATTTAAATTAAACTTCACTATGCCACGATTAATTTATGCGTCTTATCGCTTCATCTACTAATTTCGTAAATAGCAAAGTAACCGTTGAATATTCAACGCCCTGACAATGCCGAGCTTTTAATATAAGATTTATGTTCGAAGATCATAATCTTTCCTAATTATAATCTCCGTTACTTGAAATTTAATCAACTGTAAGCATTTTTTATCAATAAATATCCTGAGATAGGATAGGGAGATAATAAAATTGATTATATAATATGGAATTTGAAATCACCTTCAAGTTGAAATTTTAATTGAAAATTGGGGTTTTACCGTTCTTGCTTGTGAAAAAGTAAAGAAGGTAAGTAAATATATAAAACAATTTTTCGAGTAGTCATTTACACATTTTAACAAAAAAAAAACAAACAACATTCACTAATCAAATCAAATAAAAAAAAAAGTTTTTATTCATTTCAATCACAAGGATCACTTTGAAACGTCAATTTTACGGCCTGTTCCTTCGTGGTCAGGAAAGAAAGGCAAGAAACAAGGCTAGTTGTTCTTTTAAACTAATTTTGTATTAGCATAGCTGCACCAAAGATTAACATCAGGTATCCTCGCCCATTCTCACATTATATACACTAAGACCGCCACATTGTAACATAAAGAAATCAAGCCAAATTTTACCCAGCCACAACGTAAATAACGCCTCTTTATCAACCGTCATTTTTCTAGTCATCTTTCACGCAATCCATCCATCTCTTCTTGGACCTTTCTCTACTTTTATATCCTATCAATGCAAAAGAAAAAAGTATAAATTAAACAACTAAAAACTTCCGATATCCTCTTTTTGCGACGGGTTTAAACTCTGACAGCTAAGGGCGCAACGATGCCTAAACGTAGGTATTATGTGGCTAAATATGATTTAGACAGTTGTCAAATCATACAAATACGTCACATTTAAACATGTTTAGTCGCAAATACGTTTAGATCGTTGTGCAAGCCGGGCTAAGAACCACCTCAGTTAAACTTATATTTTATAAAAAAAAAGATTGTGTGGTTTTATGAAACCACGGTAAAAGTGAAACTTTGTTTCACATTATTGTATACATTTAACTAAAAATTTTCGTTGGCACAAATGAGATAGTCTATACATTACACGGTCAGCTGATGCGAACTATAGGCGCCGCCACATTGGCCTCGGCTGCTCTGACGAGCGCCTTTCACTTTATCCCTACTCCGCGGCCGACCGTCACGCGACATGCAACACACAGACGAAAAAGTTTGAGACGATGTGATAAAAGTTTCACTTAAAAAAAAATCGGTCCATCGGTTTGGGATGATACAATGATGATACATACATACAGGCGTCAAACTTAAAACACCCGTCTTTTTGCGTCGGGGGCTAAAAACATGATATAGCTATTTCAAGGATAATAGGTGTATTAGAGTTAGTCGATGTCACCAATGTTTATGTGTAACAGACACAAGTCCAATTGTGCACATCCTGCAAGCAGCCGTTTGACTCACCATGTGACACATTTGGGCCAAAGATATCGGCAAGTGCACAAGTTTGAATCACGTTGCTTCCTGCAACTTTAATGTTCAATGCGTGTTTTTCTACACATCTGTTTGAAAAGCTTTGTATAAAGCAGCAATGGTTGTACGTATGGTGGACGATGTTGACCTGAAAAGTCCTTCGTTGCTGGGGAGAACCGAATGGGACGCACCACGCGTTGGTTTATTATTAGACTGTATCTTTTCTATATTAGTCATTGTTTTAAACGATCACTTGCGTGTATTTAATTTTAAGTGTGTTAAAATTATAATATCTTCTGGAGACTTAACCATTAGGATAAGTATGTACCAAGAATAAATAAATTACAGGCACATGAGGCTTTACACCTGTATGCTTCAAGTTGATGGGCGTCTCTTTGTGGTTCTGTGTGGTGAGGGTTACCACTTAACATCAGATAGCTTATAGATAGCAGATAGCTTGTTCTACCTCCAGATAGTATAAAAATATAAAAAATAATATTGTAACTCACTCTGTCCACCGGGTTATTCATTTTATGATAAGTCATATAATACAATGACATCACTTTGTGGACATGCAGAGTATAGATTAGATACCTAAAAAAATTAACTCACTTTCTGTTTTTTTTAGTCCAATTCATTATAAGGATCTTTATAAGGATACATGTCGCTCCTATTGCACGTACATATTAATTAAATCAAAGGTACAAAATAAAGTTAAACAAAACAAACAATTACTTAACTTATTTAAATCGGTCCGGAACCACAACCATACAAAAATGTACAGGTGTGATCCCTGACGGGTTAACTTAAAAAAAAACAATATTTAGACAGAAGTAAATTAAAATATCTATCTATATGTATGTCACTTGTGGCGACTTACAGCATTAAATAATTCCTTAGCTACTTACATCTGATGTAGGCTAAGATTTCATTGAAAATGCCCACGTCGAATCTGTTCAAGTTGTAAGTCGCCACCAGTGACTGTCTTTCTCGCTGAAAGCGGACACATTCTACCAATAAATGGTGCACATCCTCGACCACTCCACATGTGTCACAATTAGGTGTTCATCATTAAGAACGCAAACAGTTTGAATGGCATATGACCTGATCCTGTACAGTTAGAATTGGCTAGTGTACATAATAATAAAAAGAAATTTAATGTCACAGACGTAGACGAATAAAACACTCTAAACTCAGCCATCGTCTTTAAGAAGATATCAATTACAGAGAGCAGTGGCTTTTAGAGTCAAAACATATATAAATAAACTCTCCATCAGCAATTAATCAACAGTTGGACTCCTTTTATTATGTCTGGATGCGGTTTGTTTGACTGTCATGTAAGCTTCCTTGAACTATCTTTAGTGGTGACCCCAATTTTTGAATCAAAAGGCTTCAAGATTGTGACGTGTCCACTGGTCATACTGGTTTATACTTAAAATAATACTATTATTTTGCTGTGCTAATATAAATAACATTTACACAAATACACAAGGTCTTACGCAAAACGAGGAACCGAGAGTAGAATTATTGATTTAAGTTTCGAAGGAAACCCTTGAGTTTCTTTATTCCGTCTCTCTACCCGTTTGTAGATACAGCCATTTTACTCGTAGAGTGATGTAAAGCTGTAAGTTACGAAATGAAAACTAAAACTAGTAACTTTAAAAAATATATACATATATAACCGACTTATCAAACTACTGAACCGATTTTGATGAAATTTCTATGGAACAATCGCAAAGTATATCCTGTAAAATAAAAATAAAAATATTCAAATCGGTTGATAAAAGAAATAGGTATATAAAACACATTATGCGTCCCTATAAAATTTGAGGGTTGTCCTCGATTTTTTTGATGGGTCCCATTATCCTGACTTGGTGCCAATGGGAAAACCTGGGAAGACCTTTTAAACAAAATAATAATTTCGTCTAGGCGTTTGCCAGTAATCGGGGAACATATTTAAATAAAAAAAAGATTAAAAGATCCTCCTCCTTTTTTTGAAGTCGGTTTAAAACTTAGCGTGGAGGTACGCTGAGTGTTTTTTTTTTCGCGTTCCCTATTTTGTGGTTATCGTTGAATAGGTCTTGTCACGGCGCGTGCTTGTTACTTATGTTTTAGCGAGCACTAAATAATTTTTTAACGCTGTTTTAAACCCAACCACAGAGTCTTTTCAGGGTCATCTGACAGAGTACTTACTTTAGCTGGTCATTGAACTAACGCAGAGAGACTAAAGGGATAGGAATCAGCCCTCATCAGCAATTAATCAGTGAAGAAGACAGTCCTCTTATTATGTCTGGCATTGGTCCGTCTGTCTGTCACGCCAATTGCACCAGGGCATCGTTAACATTTAACTGTTAACCCCTTGCTTGTCCAATTAGAGAGTTGGTTTGTTAATTAGTTGAGTTACTGTTTTATTTTTACCCGAGCTTAAGTAAAAGGAGGATTGATACTGAGTACCAGTTATTTTCGTACGTTAGATTCTTCTATTACCTTTATTTTTATTGTACGTAAACACTTGATAAAATATATTGCATAATATTGCTGGATATTTCACATAGCTCTATCTAGCAGAAAACTAAGCAGAGCTTGTACTATGTATGTAGGTAGATTTTTTGTGAAAAATTCGTTAGGTCTACAAGAACCGCGAATATAAAGATAGGGATTTTTACATTATAACTAAAGTTACTAAATTTTGACCACTCTTGGGTACCTACTGTACCTTAATCATACATATTTTGAAGTACACTTCTCTAACTATGCCGAAATAGGACTTGCAATGGTTTAACTCAGCATCAGAGCTTTTTTTGGACATCGTTTGAGAGATTTACATTGGGCAAGTTTTCTTGGGTATGATTATAGTGGCCAATGCCATAATTTCAATAATTTGAACACGCCCAAATCGTCCTTGGGACTCGAAAAGATACGTGCGCTCAGTCACAATGAGACAATAGGAGATTTTTTTTCGAAACCGTTGGGTAAAGGAATCCGAACAAAAAAAACGGCAAAAAGCTGTGACACACGTGGTTTGACAATAGTAGCCACGGCACATGTTGTAAAATAATGAATCGTACTGCAAGTGTATAATAATAGCAGATGGATTGATGGACAATTGAAGCATCAAAGACTATCGGCGTCTGCCGCCTTTATTACAAATTTTCCGTTCAAACCTTTAAAATAAAATATACAAAAACATTACCAATTCTACGCTTCTTGACATTAAAAATGCGCGCTATACAAAGTGCTCATATGAACTTTTAAATAAGTAATTACCTCTGTATTATGTTTGTTGTATTGTGTTATGTACATAACATTAAGAAAATTGATTTACAAAGTGCAACTCTATTATAAATAGTAATTTTATCAAAAAACTTATAAAGGTGCTATAGCCTGCTGAGTTATTCTAAATCAAGATATGATTATACTAAACTGTGTTTAGCTGTAATACGTTTATAACATTTATGTTTAATAAAGACCTTTTTAAAAACAAAAACAAAACCAATTCTACGCTGGTTTACTTTGATCATTGGAAATTCATCAATATATTTCACACGTCTTCATACGCGTTACACTACTAAATGTGTAAGTAACCTAGAAATAAAGCTAAACTCGCTGTTGCAACTTGACACCCCATTTTTATCCCATATGACCATATGACCATATCTATGGACTATGGACTAAAAAGTAGCCTACGTGATAATCCAGGTAATCTACGTACATACTAAATTTCATCAAAATCAGTTCAGCCGTTACGATGTGATTGAGTAACAAACAAACAAATAAACATCCAAACGTTCGCATTTATAATATTAGTGTGAAGTGAAAAAATAATCAGATATTTGTGTATAATGTTATACTCTTATCTGAAGTCGGTTATATTTTTGAAACGATATATTATTACTGAAAGGTTTTTTCTTAGGTTTTACATTATTTTTACATTAAACTTTAATAATAGTAAGAAAATACAATTTTTTACAATAAAATACAGAAGAAACAGTTGAATCATCTAAAGACCGTTGCAAACGATCTATAAATAGCTCAACTGCTCCAGTTCACTATCAGGCGGAAGTGTCCCCAAGACACTGGCTGCATTGCCGCGCTGAATTGCAATGCTTATGCGTTGACCCAGATAAGCGCCAGCTCTCGGATCACACGTCGCTTCGACCAGACGCCCAGAAAGAATTTTGAAAACGCGATGGGCCTCGTCACCCCATAGACCCAGGGTCTCGACCCAAAATGGCTTAAATACGTAAGCTCTCTCGAGACTTCCATATTTGCACCGCTTGAGATCTTCGGCTGAATTTGCCGCTCCACCGGCCCCAACTGCTGTACAATCCGCGAGGTATAAGCTGAGCTTTGCATTTGTGTGAGTGTACATGGATAGTGTAGGTGTGACAACCGGCCTTAGGCGCGGCGCCATTTTCGCCCGGTAAAAACCGGTTTAAACTGATTTTGGGTAACCGGCCTGAGGCGCGGCGCCATTCTGTCTCGCCGCGCTCCTGCCTGATTGGTGATCACTCACACTAATGCAAAGCTCAGCTTATACCTCGCGGACTGTACCAGACAGATGAGATGGCGCAAGGGTAGCGATGCACGTGGCGTCCCACACCAAAGGCCAACTCTTCTCCCAAGGTACAAGAGTCATACCGTCAGGCCTCTTACTATCGTCACGTATCAGACCGTTCGGTTCGAAAACGACTGGAATTTTGACGCTGCAAAAAGCCCGACGGATGATATCATTAAGACTAGCATAACGGGAAATTCTACAGGCGGCCCTGGAACATGATAATTTATGGTGACCAAGCTGTTCGACTGCCGAACCGCACTGGCACTGATGAGGGCGCAGCACCGCGCACCCAACCGTAAACAAATAGCAATCTGGAAAGTTATAGGATCCATTATACCAGTATTGTGAGAAGGAAGAGCTTACAGCCAAAGTCCTGACTCCCATATGGAAACCGCATAAGGTTTTTATTATTTGGATATCTAGTCACTAAATAAATGTAACTTATCGTTTTTCTTAGATCTAAAATACATTGTGTAGTTGGTTATTCATCTAATGTATTTGATGTTTCTTGACGGGTATAAAGACTAGTATTGCAACTTCCCTGTTAAGTTAACTGTTAAGTAGGTACTTTTATATACTTAGTTAATACTTACTTTGATTGCAACACCGAAGTAATGATTTACCTAAAAATGGTCTATTACCTTCAAGCAGAGGGATTATATGAACAAACGTCATATAAATATTGGATTATGAATAATACTTAGGAATAAATTACTGTACTTTCACTTGATATTTATTCACTTTCATGTCTTCTACATAAAAATTTGAATCTCTTCAAGGTGAATAGAAGTTTGATGGCGCAATCGAAAAGTGATAATACATACTTTCCTAGTGCAACTTGAACTACAAGTTATATCATATCAATATTTTTAACATATTTTCTAATTGTTTACAACTAAAGACTATAGCTCAACTGCTACAAATCACTACCAAGCGGAAGTTTCCTCAAGACACTGGCTGCATTGCCCCACTGATTTGCAATTGTATGCGTTGACCCAGATAGGTACACTCACCGGCAGAACATGTGGCCCAAATTTTGAATGAATGAATGAATTGAATTGAAGAAAATGAATTGAATGAATCGAAAAAGTGAATGAATGAAAAATGAATGAATTACATTACATTACATTTTCCAATTTCAATTACATTTACATGAATTTGTACTAAAGTTTAGTTACAAATTCATTTAAAAGGCTTGAAATTTGATAAAAAATTGCATAAAAAAAATAAGCAACATTTTTTTTAATTTTAAATCACTTATAAAACACAATACTGTTACTTAATCTTAATTAAAACTGATCCTAATAACGCATATAGGTAAGCGCCTGTTCTCGAATCGTCTCGCTTGGACAAGACGCCCAAAAAGAATTTTGAAAACGCGATAGCCCCGGTTCTTCTGGACCCAGTGTTTAGATTCCTAATGACTCCAATACGTTAGATTTTTAATTTACCCAAGGTACGGTTCAATCCTAAAACAACCTTCTCAAGTTCTCAGTTTTTTAATTTGTTTGCAGCAAATATTAAAGTCAAATATTGTGTTCAAAGCAAATGAGGAAACGAAAACCCTTTATTTTGTACTCATCTTGAATCACCAATTTTATATAGATAGCTAATGGTTAGCAATTTTTTATGCTAACAAATAATTGTTTCACCGTCCTTGTATTTTGATTACATAGCGAACTACATACATTTTATTTGTTTTAATAGTACATTACTGCAGCGGCCAGCAAAAGAGGCATTGATGGACGAACGTGTAAATGTGGGCCGAGGCGAAGCCGAGGCACACATACGTAAGTCCATCAATGCCTAGTTGTGGCCAAAGCTTGTATAGTACTTTTCTCAAATAATGCGCGGAAATTATAAAATAAAATAAAAAATAGTATTACTTTTCAAGATCAATGACGAACAACGAACAACAATAATTTTTCCGGCGTTAAAGTGTTCATTTGTTTTTTTTTTCAATAAACAGACTATTTGCAAGCCAGTTCGAAACTTAATTAAAACCTTTGATAAAATTACACGACAGATATGAGTGTTAGCTTTATTTATATTTTAATGATTTTTGCATATAATTTTTTTGAAAATTCATATGAATAAATAAATAAATGTAAAATGAATATATTTTGTACTCCTATTTTTGTAATTAGAATTTGGATCTATTTTTGGGTGGTTGTACTGACTTGTTATTTCCTGTAGTTGATATCTGTCAAAATGTAATGGCGCATCGTGTTAGATTTATTTAAATTATAGTAATTATTGCATTTAAATTTATTGAAAATTAATAAACATAATTTATTAAATGTGAAATGAATATATTTCGTATTCATATTTTTGTAATTAGAATTTGAACCTATTTTTGTGTTGTCAACAACAACAAGTAACAACAATAACAAGTCAGAACGACTTGTTATTTCCGGTGGTTTTGTAGTTGTTAAAATTAGAATGGCGGTTCGTCGCATATATTTGGCCAGTACAGCAATTTCGATTTATCTCGAAGAAGGTTGTCAAAATAATGCTAAAATTTCCAAGCATGTTTGAGAAAAAACTTTAACCATTGTGCTTAGCTGAAGTCTGAAGTTATGAAAATTGATGCAATTGTTTTTGTCAATCATTATCATCATCAACAGCCTGCATTCACCCACTAGATGAGATAGCATAAGCCTATTTCATCTAAACGCTCGCAATTTAAGTCGTCCACCACGCTGTCTGCCATAGTTTTTAACTTAGATATACATATTTTGCTCAACGCCAGTGTTTATTTGAAGTTTTTTCCATCGATATCCAATTATCTAGAGAGCCGACAGGTTTCCAAGGAAGGTGGTTCAAGTTAGGGGCAGACCGTCCGACTTAGGGCAATTACACACGCGACCGTACAACTATTATATCATTAAATACCGTTATGAGACACCGTGGTCATGCAGCCAATAACACGAAACGAGTGGCATTCTAGGTATATCGGTCGTGCTTGATTGCAGACTAGACCGTGTTGTTATTTTATTGGGGACGATAGTTATTATGTTGGAATGTTAGTAAGTGCCTAAAGTTAGGTTAAGATGTTTTTTATACGACTTGGAGATGGAACAAGCTTTATTATAAATACGGGATTTATCACGTACCGTCTTATCGGTGTTTCGACCGACAATGTTTATGTTCAATTCATGAACCTCAGGGTGAGTGCGATCCGCTCCGAATAACGTCTCGCCTCTCACTGATCGCCTGTTATTCGGAGCGGATCGCACTCACCCTGATAAAGGTTCACGAATTGAAGTACCGATAAGACGGTACGTGATAAATTCCGTATTTATAATAATGATTGACATAAATCACGAAAGTTTTCTAAGTAAAAATGGAACAAGCTTATGGCCCAGTGGTAACCATCGCCTGTAACAAAGTATCGTCTCGTAAGTCATCTTAGATACGTGCCCTACGATGAACTGATTTGCATCCATCAACTGGAGGCATACAGGTGTAAAGCCTCAAGTGCCTATAATTTCAGAGTTGTTCCTTTATAAGATGCAGAGAGATTTCGTGCCGCTTGCCGTGCTAATGTACTTTCATGCTAAATGTATAGAAGTTTAATATGCAGAGAATACAGGACGCACACGCGACACTTCTTTTTATTATCTACAAGCTTCAGTCCGCGGACTCACACGCTTGATGTGTCAATAAAAAGTAATCCATGTCTCAATCCAGTTATTATTTATCTACATATCAAATTTCATCGAAATAGGTCCAGCATTTTAGTCGTTGAAAGGTATGAATGAAAGGGGCAGTTTCTTACGTTGGTCTTGCATGACGTTGAAAATTATCTATAAATTTTGTAGCTTTGACTGATTGAATTCATTAAAGAATGGAAAATAGGTACCCATCCACATAATATTGATGAACATTGCAAATAAAATATTGATGAACATTGCAAAATGTAATAATACGTTTAATAACGTAGTTACGTTTAATAACGTAGTTACGTTTAGCAAAGTTTATCACGGTGGGGTTAACGCACAACAGTAATTCGCAAACATTCAAGTTATTAGATTGTTAGTTCACCTTAACATTGATTAATATTGATATTGTGCTATTAGACAATAAATTAAACGACAGGGTCAATTCAAATTATTATCTCCTAAATTCTAAACATTCTAAAATTGCAAAGCAACTTAGTCCAGCGCTGCAGTGCAAAAAAGCACAGGCATATTTCTAAATACCTACATAATCTGAACTCATGGGGACCACAGAGCGTTCTATTTTTTAATATGTAATCACAGTTCTCTAATACGTTGATAATTTATTTTTCACACCACCGAACGACATGTCACGACGACACAACGACAATGTCAAATTATACGTCATGTAAACCTCACCGAAAGCAGGTGATTATATCCCTACGGCTGAGCTGGGAGTAAAGTTATACTGAACTTCATTATGCCCTCGCGGGCATAATGCGAATTGAATTTGGGTTCTCATTTGTATTAAAATTTGAACTAACGAGAGCCACACTATAAGAACTTATTCGTAAACCGAACTAATCTCTGCACAGAATGCACCAACCTAGATTTGGTTTTTATTGTCTCGCAGAAAGTGTGAAAAGTAGAGTATTCATCTCGTGGATAAAGCTCCGCTCGTGAGTTAACTCTAGAATCCTTCGTTACGTTCGGGATTCAATATAGCGCCCGTAACGCAAGACACTGCTTTATAATCGTTTTATAATCTACTATTAGATCAGTGATAATGTAGACCCGACCACCAGTTCTAAAGCGCGTCACACACAATGAAGATGCTATAATATTATAAGTTATCGCTATAAATATCGCTCGCCATACAATCCAAATATTATACAGTTTCTTCATCGCGTATGACGCGCTTAAGGGTCCAGCGTACAATGAATTTCTCATATATGCTATAATTTGGATTCGGATAGTATTTAGTATATAGGTTCCTGGATATTTTTTTTGATTAGCTAGCGATTTTTTATCAGCTAACTAATAAGCAACACATCTTGATGCGATTTGATGCGCAAAAACAGCAACTTTACCTAATAAAATGTGATCATTTTACGCATTGTACCTATTTGTTGCTAGTCGCTTTAAAACTCACAATACTGGTATCATATCCAGATCAATAATATAAATACCTAGCTTCTTCCAGCGGCTTCGCGCGCGTTGTTTTTTAGTAAAAAGTAGCTTATGCTTCAATCCAGGTCATAATCTATCAATACACCAAATTTCATCGGAATCGGTTCAGCCATTACGACGTGCTTGAGTTACAAACAAATAAACTAACATCCATACTTTCACATTTATAATATTAGTGGGATTTCGCAAGGTGCTTATTCACAGTGCATTATAGCATTTAAAGCTTTGTTTCCCTAAAGCAGTGACCGTAATAATGGCAGTAAACTACATCATTTATTTATCGCCCACCGGGAAAATTTAAGAAACTTAAAGAAAAAAAAAGGATTGTGTGGTTTTATGAAACCACGGTAAAAGTGAAACTTTGTTTCACATTATAGACATTTAACTAAAAATTTTCGTGGGCACAAATGAGTAATAGTCTATACACTACACTTAGAGCATTAAACTACACGGTCAGCTGATGCGAACTATATAGCCGCCGCCATATTGGCCTCGGCTGCTCTGACGAGCGCCTTTCACTTTATCCCTACTCCGCGGCCGACCGTCACGCGACATGCAACACACAGACGAAAAAGTTTGAGACGATGTAATAAAAGTTTCACTTGAAAAATAATTGTTTATTCGCATATGAAAAATACATCTTTGATATCAGTCAAGATTGTTTTAAAGAGGTTCACATCCCAAACTTAGCATGGCAACTTCCATACTAATATGTATTATAAATTTACAAGTCACTCTGTCTCTGTCTGTCTGTTTGTTACGTTTTCACGTCTAAACTGTTGGATCGATTTGTTATAGATAAATACATCATGATCTGGATTTAGATAAGCTATTTTTATTGACAAACCACGCGTGAGCTAAGCCGCGGGCGGAAGCTCTATTTTAAAATATTATTTTCGATCATTAACTGAACCCACGTGGCCCATTTATATATTTTCTTTGACGGTATGTTGATAATCTCCTTCCTAACAAAATTACGATCGACATATAACAGCTAAAGCATTTTAGCAAACGAATGTTTTATTTTCAAGTAGCTAAGACCACGTTTAATGAATATTAATATAGCCTTGGACTAAGATGATATATTGTTAAACCGCATTCCACACCTAATTGATTGATAACGATATGTTAATCCCGTATTATTGTCATGGATTTGCCATAAATTTATTTTTGATTTCATTATGTATTTAGTAAATCTGATCGAGTTTCAAAAGCTAACCTTAGATAAAGCATTACAATATAGACCAGGGTCCCATTGTAGTCAAACTTGTCTAATCAAACTGTTCTGATACTCCAGAATGCACTTCGAGCATAAAAAACTTGAGTTACATATTTATTTCATAACTAAACATGTTTAGGAGATTATTTATTGCCTAATTAATCACGATGTGTACGCGTTTTGGAATATTATCTAGTACTAAACTTTAATTTGGTGTATACAGGGTTACAGGAAAAATCGTGCTAGATCCGTTAAGGGCGTGGAGTACCCATCATTTCTGACTTATTTCACTATGAAACACCCTACCCTAAACTTAACCCTTTTCGAGATATTCGACTTTTAATTTTTTTATTGAAAATTGCCGATTTTTAGGCTACTAAATTTATTTTTGTTTATTTTGTGTATCTTATTATTATTATTGCATTTTTACATGTGTAATAAGATGCTTTAGGACGTCTATCATTAAAATAGTGCATAAGTTAATTGAATAGACCGTAGTAGACAAGTGAAAGTTAAGAAATAAAAAAAAAATTAGAAAGTTTATTTTTCTCTAAGGGATATCTAAAAAAAATATTATGGCAATTGTTCGGCAGATGTTTTTTAAAATATCTACGTTTCATCAGCTATCTAACGAGGTATAATAATCTAGGGTTTTATTCAAATGCATTGAAAAAAAATTTAGTTTTATAGGCGACAGTGGAGAAGAAAATTTATACTTAGCCCTAAAAAGTAAAATAAAATAATAGGTAAGCATGAAATGTCATTTATTAAAGATTTTCACACAACTTTTTCTTATTCTACAGTTCATGTTCAACATGGCCGCCTCTATTTCTGATACATTGTCGCATCCTTCTACGGAGACCAGTCTTTACTACTCCAGTGGTTAACGTGGTCCTCATTTTATTGGCTGCATCCACAATCCTTTCTCGTACGTCTTCCACAGACGAAACTGGATTCGGCTCGCTGTACACAAGACTTTTTATGCACCCCCACACGTGAAAATCCATGGGGGTTAGGTCCGGACTTCTTGCTGGCCATGGCAACGGTCCACCTCGTCCTATCCATTTGTTTGGATAATTTGTGTCCAGCCAGTCTCTGACACTTCTCCTGAAATGGGCAGGGCAGCCATCGTGTTGGAACCACATGTCCCTGATCAGGTTGAGTGGCAGATCATCCAGCAAATCACTTAAGTCTGCTCTCAGGAAATTTTCGTAGCTTTCCCCATTTAGATTATCCGGAGAAAGTAAGGTCCAATCAAATGATTGGAGATAATGCCCATCCACACATTCACGCTGAATCTTCGTTGGGACCCCTTCACTCTTTTCTTATTGGGATTCCTTAGCTCTTTTGGGGCCCAGTAATGGGCGTTGTGATAGTTAGTTATGCCATCTTTATCAAATTTGGACTCATCCGTCCACAAGATATTTCTTAGAAAATCTGGGTCTTCTACGTCAGCATTTAGCATAAATCTGCAAAAGTCCAATCTTCTCGCGAGGTCTCCTTCTTCAATAACATGTACCGGCGTGTAATGGTACGGGTATAGGCCAGCAGTATGCACTGTAAACCACACTCTCCATTGCGAAAGTCCCAGATCACGGGCAACAATATTAGTGGAAGTAGTCGGATCCGCTCGAAAGCGTTGCACTATCTCATTGTCCTGTTCTTCGTCATCAATTCGTGGTCTTCCCATGTCTGTATTTTGTCTCAAAACAGAGCCAGTTTCTCGAAGTCTTCGATAGACTCTGTCAAAAACGGCCACATCCGGCACTCGACGACTACTTTTTTTCCACGAAATGTAATACAAACCCTAGATTGTTATACCTCGTTAGCTGATGAAACGTAGATATTTTAAAAAACATCTGCCGAACCATTGCCATAATATTTTTTTTAGATATCCCTTAGAGAAAAATAAACTTTCTAATATTTTTTTTTATTTCTTAACTTTCACTTGTCTACTACGGTCTATTCAATTAACTTATGCACTATTTTAATGATTGACGTCCTAAAGCATCTTATTACACATGTAAAAATGCAATAATAATAATAATAATAAGATACACAAAATAAACAAAAATAAATTTAGTAGCCTAAAAATCGGCAATTTTCAATAAAAAAATTAAAAGTCGAATATCTCGAAAAGGGTTAAGTTTAGGGTAGGGTGTTTCATAGTGAAATAAGTCAGAAATGATGGGTACTCCACGCCCTTAACGGATCTAGCACGATTTTTCCTGTAACCCTGTATATGTTAAATGTTAATCTAATTGTATTATGTTAAATATACGCCGTTGGTTTCTTTAAATAAATAAATACAAAAATAAAAATAAATATACATAATTTACTAATATAAAATCATGTTGCATTTTTTTTATCGCCGGTGTAAGTCTGCCTGCGTATTAATGAAACTAAGTATCGAACGATTCTTTATAAAACTTTATAAAGTTATTTTTTTTATTGATTAGCAAGAGCTTTACCTACTACTACCTCACCTGATGGTAGTGTGATCGAATATGGAGCACGCATATTGTTATATTACATAATTATATTATTGAATGTCTATTGGTCTTATTGATACACAGGCTTTGTAACCCCTTGAGGGGGTTAGAGAAAATCAAAATTTATATAAATAATGTATTAAAAATGCAAATACTTATTGAAACTTGCAAAATATTACTTCCCGTGTTAGCCTGGGCGGGTCAGCTTGGACATATCAATAGTTAGAGACCGTTTACTCTAAAAACTTCAGTAGCGAAACTTTATTCATGTCCGTCAACACAACACCAAGACAATTTAAAATAAGCCTTGGGGTCACAGTCAATAAAGAACATTTCTCTTTGACGTAATGAAGTGTAGGAGCGTTCATTTTTAGAGTAGACAGTCTACCTAATTAGCTAAATAAAACGATTATGTTGAAAACAATAACAATAGTACTTACGCAATAATACATCAAAAAAAATCTGTTGACGCAGTTGAATCACCAAAATCAGTTGTTTTGATTTGAATTTTACGTCATAGCAAAATCATAATCAAATGTGGTCCAGTATAATGACGTATATCAATAATAAACTGAGCTCATACTGTTTTCCACGCTTCATTCAAAAACTACTAGTTATGTGTTTTAGATGCAAAGTTTATTTACATATTATTATTATTATTATTTTTTAATCAATTTAATAAATGGCTAAAACAATTATACAAATATGTTGCATAATAATACTAGAGATATAAAATAAAACGTTATAAAAAATTTATTGAAATACTTCATCATCATATCAATCCTAGGACGTCCACTGCTGAACAGGCCTCCCCAATTCCCAGAGCGGCCGATGTTGTGCAGCTTGCGCCCAACCGCTCCCAAAAACCTTAATAAGGTTTAGAAGGTTGTTATCTGGAAGCGTCATACGCTGTGCTTTTCGGTGTGTGGTCTTCACCTTTCTGACCCAACGGCCGTCCTTCTTTGAGCTTTGTGCCCCTAAGAATAAAAATTTTATAAATATGAATGTAGGTACTACATACTCGTATAATTCAAAGTAGACGGTACGGTTACGGGTATTCTTTGTTAGTTTTTATTTAAATAGCTAACTAAATATGTATTTTATAGTTTTATGTTAGTTATACTTACATTATGAGATATTTAGTGAGACAACTATTCCCACCATTTCATATTGTTTTTAAATAAATGTTTTTAGTTTTACTTACTTAATTCTTTTTTAACTTTAACCACTCCCATAAAATATATGTTGTTAAAAAAACTCTTTTTTATCGCGTAGTCTGAATAAAAATCTGCATTCTACCTGTGTTGAATACAAACCGGTAGTAAAGTGTGTTTCTTAGGGCAGTGTGTTTATTGACGCCACGTGGCCCCAAGGCCTTCAAGGACGCGGGTTTCACACGAAGATGCTCTTTAAATACTGAGAAATATATTTATTTTTAATACTAGACGGACTGAATACAAAGTAAGTTGCTGCCTCTGAACTTATTTGTGTTGACAAATAGTAAACGATAATATCAAGAAAATTTCGCTTAATTTCTGGGTGTTAGCCTTATTTTGACTTTATGTGGGCTTTTAGGCTTATAGGTGAGCAATATATAGCGGAGACTAAGACCCAAAGTCTCGAACACCGCCGTAAAGTTGCAAGCCTATCGATCTTTTACGTAATACATTTTGGGAAATGTGCCCAGGAACTATACGATCTGATCCCGCCATCTCCCTTTCATCAAAGGACAAGCAGGCGCACGGCTCAGTACCATCCGTACTGTTACGCCGAGGCTGTTAAACAATGAGTAATAATCGCACCTTCTCGAACGCTTTTGTCTTGCTGTGTTATTGTTGCTATTGTTTGTGGTTTCGCAGAATGGGGAGTGGCCATTGTGTCGAGGGACCGACCCTTTCCTGGAAGGATCGACATCGTACTCGAACAATCGAAATGTGTGCGATATAAATAGGCCGGAGAGATGGCCGGACGGTCAGTCTGAGTGAGTCTCATCGAGGCCCTGGAGGACTGACGTGGAGAAGGGTCTCGCGAGTCAGTCTGGATTTTGCTATACGTGCGAACATTTCGGTGACTTTAAGTGGTGCACCAGTGGTGTGAATTAGTGTGTTGTGATACGTGTGATCAAGTTCGTGTATTCATCGTTTAGTGCTGAATAAAAGTGTTATTTTGGTTATACCGATTCCCATTATTTTATCCCGAACCCTCAGCTCGTAACAGTACCTAGTTGATATACCACCCATTCGCACACACCGTTTTGGTTCTACGTTCTTGATGCGTACAGCTAAGGTACACTTAGCCGTCGTCTGTTTTTCTTAAAGAATACAATCCGGGCCTCTTTAAGGTAAGAGTAAATAGGTTTCTTCTAGATCTTCGTGCTTCTTCTTAGACCACATCATCGCTTACCATCAGGTGAGATTGTGGTCAAACGAAGTGCTATCCAATTTAAAAAAAATCTTTCCTTATCCTTGTATGTAGCATTTTTGAGTCTTTAAAACTTAACTGTAGTTATCGAAAATACTTTTGAATTAGTAAATATTCCATGCTTATTAACACGCAGTTTTTATCTCACAATCATTAGTGCGTATCAGCTCTACGCAAGTGGTTCAATTTTAAGTTGAGTTTATAATCTTGTTTTACACAGCACTTGTTATTGCAGTATCAAGTTGATCTCGTAGGTGTGAAGTCCAATAAATAGTAACTTTATTTAACTCTGGTGATTGAATCAACGTAAAAGTAAGACGTAATAACAAATACATATTGTTTCTTATGACTTATATCGTGCGAGATCTCGTGCTACTACTGAAAACTACCTTTTTATTGCTGTTTTTTTATTCTGAAAATCCCTCCCTCCCTACATACTATTCAGAACCCTATATCAATAGAATTATGTAGCATTAGTAAAATAGATTCCAAGACAACGCTCTCCTTCTTTCACACTACCACAGGTACACACTACACATCAAGCACACACGTGCACTTACATACACACAACCACACACAATACCCACACACACAAACACTGACATACATAGACACACACTTACACTCACAAACAGGACGAAAGAGACTATCTCCCACAACACAGGTATTACCTAGGGTGGGAGCTAGTGAGCTTGTATAATGGATTTTTCATTCGTTAGGATATTTGCTAAAAGTATAGCTTGCTAACTGTATGTAACATTGTAATATTTAATTCACTTTGTATAAACGCAATAAATACTTATAATATATATATATTATACGACCTGCATATAGAACAAACATTGGCCTATCTGATGTTAAGCGATAATCATTGCCTATAACAAAGTAATTCCTTGTAGGTAACCTTAGAAACGAGCCCCACAACGCACTGCCCTGCATCCATCAACTTAAAATTCATAATTTCACCTAAAACCCTACCCTTCAAACCGAAACACAGTAATACGTTTTATTTTACGAGATACAGATTTCACACTTTATGAATGTTCATAAGAAAAATATTCTATTTTAATCAAGTTTTTAGAGCAGTTTTAGTGAAAATCTTGTAATATATTTGATACTTATCTCAGTTTATTTTGTAATACAACTATTTTATCACAAACATTAATCAATACTTATGTCACCTAGTAATCGTCGGTAAGGTCTTTGAAAGCGACCTATTAAACTAAGTAAAGCCGCCTATAGCTTCCATAAGTATTGCCCACACAATATCATTTATTTTCTTACACTTTTGGTCATAAAATGATCTCATCTAGTAAAAGTTATAAGTAAAGAGCTTTATTAAAGCTTTCACTTTTTTGAGCTCACTCATTGATCTCTGATGAAGCCCAAAAAGGATTAAGTAGGTAGGCGTTTAAAAATAAATATCATCTAAAGTGACAGCGTGAAATGAATATGAAACTGAAATAATTCCACTTTTTGACCTACTGCCATTGTAAATTACATGGCATAAGCTTATGGACCAGGAGGGTAGCTTAAATAGATAGATTAACTCTTCATCTATACAGGATGTTTGGTAATATACTGACGAAACTCAAGTGAGGGTTTCTCAAAACTTAAAAAAAACTCCTACGACTAAATTTAGGTGATTATTCGGTACTAGCTGTTACCCGCGACTTCGTCTGCGTAGAACTACTACTTCGTGTAAATTTGTTTGGACTGAATAGGCTCTGAAACTATAATGAAACGATTCTAATGAAGCCGGCACATTGAATTATTGAGATTAACATAGGTAGACTTTTCCTGACCCTGATCCATGACTTAACTTAGTTTAATACGTTTTTGTATACGACATTTTTTGTTTTTCCTTCTTTGGTCAAAACATGTAGGTTTTGTGGACTCGATACTCGTGAGCACGCCACATACAGTTGCCCATGGGAGAAACAGTTTTTTTCTAAATGAACACCAGCTACTTTGAGTGTCTGTCCTTGAGCTTTGTTTATCGTCATAGCGAATGCTGCTTTCAGGGGAAATTGTACTCTTTTGAATTGGAATGGCAAATCGGTAGGGATTATTGGAATACGGGGAATTAACACTTCTTCTCCCTTTGCTGTTCCTGTCATAATTATTGCTCTCACAATATTGCGTCCCAGGTGTGTAATTTGTAGACGTGTGCCATTACACATTCTTGGTGCGTCAAGATTTCGCATCAACAGGACCGGGACACCTACTTTTAGCCTCAACTTATGGGAAGGCACCCCCGATAATTCTAAGGAGTTAAGAAATTCTACAGGGAACGATGTCACTTGCTCAGTGTCCATGACATTGTCTACGGACAGATACTCAACAAAATCACCTTCCACATCTGACATGATTTGTTCGTTGATCTGCCCCACTACTTCGTTTGTCGGTGCTAAAATTTCCCTTTCGCACAGCCATTGTCTGTTCTTCATATTGGTTGCAAGATCGGGATAGACGTTGTTCTTTAAGTCATCCATGTTACAGACAACATTACAAAATTCACGATTCAATGTAATCATTCCGTCACTATTTGTTTCCATACGGTCTTCTCCGATTTTCAGAAGAGCATCCGCATATTGCACCAATTGTGTATCACTGTGCAGTTGTACTCGCATATTTGTAGTCAGACAAAAATTTTTTACATGCACCCATAATGGAGACGCTTTTAAACATGCATTTATTTCATCTGCCGGCGTGCCTCTAGTAATTACCGGCAGAGTCTGTCTAAAATCGCCAGCTAAAAGTACCACCATACCACCCATGATACTTTGGTTACTCTTAATATCTTTTATGGTCCGATCTAGTGCTTCTATCGCTCTTTTGTGGGACATGGTACATTCATCCCAAACCAACAGCTTACATTGCTGTAACATTCGTCCACGGTCACTATTTTTAGTAATGTTACAAACTGGCATTTCCTCATGAGCTAAGTTCAATGGCAGTTTAAGTACTGAATGTGCCGTTCGGCCACCATTAAGTAACGTAGCTGCTATTCCAGAAGAAGCTACAGCAACAGCAACTCCTTTATCTTTACGAATTTGGGCTAAAAGTAAATTTAAAAGAAATGTTTTACCCGTGCCTCCTGGCGCATCCAAAAAGAATAAACCACCTTCGCCACTTTCGATTTTTTGCACAACATTCTCAAAAACTAATCTTTGTTCTGGGTTTAGACGCGGAACAGACTCAGTTATTTGTTGTTGTAAAGAAGCAGCATCGTAACTCAATTCTCTTATTATATCACTGCAAACTTCCCCAGTTCTTTGCGGCCTGCTCAACCCAAAATCTGACAAATCTTTCCCAGTTATAGTTATGACTTGGTCTTCTATCTTTGTTAGGGCTTCATTAAAAATGAAATCATTGTATGTAACGTTTGGATTATGATGTTGTACTCTGTGTAAAATATCGTCGGCCATTTGAATTTTGTACCTTTCCCACAGTTGTTGAGGGTTTGAAAGCCCACATGTCGCTATTAGTATAGCAAAAAGCATTCTCACCTTGGCCGCTGATCTACATTATGCAGCCTCTTCCAGTGTTATATTCCAATGATTGTCATCCTCCAATAATCCTCTTGCCTCACATGCCTCTCGAAATGTTGAAAATTCTTGATTGTTGTATTTTTTGAGATCATTGAAAGAGGTTGGCCCACGCACATGGTGTAGAAGCATCCTTAAACAAAAACATTCCATGTTAGTAACATGGACTGTGTAAACCCGTCCTAAGGCATCTCCAGATTTGACACCAGGCCAGTTCTGAACCGAAGTTCCTTGAATTCGGCGTTTCCAAGTTTTTCTGGTTGCGTCCCATGTGTAATATCTCGGTACCTCAGCATACATAAGAGTTCTTGCAAACTCATCTCTTATGCAAAGTTCAAAAAAAGCTGTAAGGGTGGTTTTTGGTCGAGTAGATAGTCGCTCGTGGAAATTATCTTCTGTAAAATAAACTCGTTCACCGTTCTCTAAGTGTACACTTAGATGTGTAACGGTGGGGTGCCTTTCGTGCAACGGGAACCCTAATAACCGCCACATGGCTTCGTTGCTGCTAACATAACGACCAGATTGATATGTATGTACTTCATTTACGCGATTTGCAAGCTCTGTGCTCCTAAAATTGAAAATAGCTTGGTCACTGCCTTTGTTAATATATTTGCAGATATATTTGATAGCGCGCACTGAACTGCAAGCCTCAACATTTATATGGGCGTTAAATATTTTTAATAGAATAGCGGAATAAGGGACCACCCAACTATTATCAATAGTGACGTAACTCCCATTTCGTAGTTTCACAGATGCCGTTCGACCTCCGTCTGCTGGTGCTCTTCTACGATAGAGTGGGTATCCGTTTTCACTGTGGACAGTGTCTTTGTGTAATTTGCGAGGAAATTTCTTTGTGCATTTTCCATCTTTCATGCAAGGGCACTGAGGATTTTCAGGTCCACATGGACCATGAATCATGTTTTTAACTATAATATCATGAAGTGTCTTGTCAGTGCTTGGATCGGGTATTTCTGCGCTGATAATATTATCAATTTGATCGGGTCTCAACTTGTCTTTTAACCACAATAATATGTGGACATGTGGTAGGCCACGCTTCTGCCACTCTATGGAATACATAAAGCAGATCACTTCTCCAAATATTCTGCCTTTGGAAATAACAGACATAAGTTTTTTTAACTTTCAACCTAAAAACTCTTGCGACTACATCATGCCTATCAATCGCGCTTTGACCCGGCATTAATTCATTTACTATTTCCGGCCATGCTGGGTTGCAAGTAAACGTAACGAATAAGTCAGGGCGACCATATGTACGTACATAAGCAAACGCATCCTGAGTATATTCGTGTAAGTACCTCGGACTATTTACAAATGAAGACGGTAAAATTATCATTCTACCAATATCATTTGGATTTAGATTAGCGTCATTCGCTACTGCGTCTTGAAGGTGGATATAATTTTCTGCTCTTAATTTAGTTTGATTTAATGTTATGTATCGTAATCGTTCACTTTCTACCTTAACGTACATATCAACATAAAACTGATTGGCCAGTTGCCTGCATCGTGATATAATATTAAAATCATTTTCTCTAATCATGATATGAAAGGCATAAAAGTCCATACATGATACCTTTTTGTTAGGCAAGGGCAGGCCAGTTACAGGATCGACTTGTGGAATTTGAAAGTGATACCCTTCTTGCCCTTTGCTAAATATTAGCGGATATTGTAACGCATCGTAAAATTTATGTGTATCCGGCACCCTAGTTAGTGTGTTATCACGGGCATGTAAAACTATATCACGGGAAGCAAACTGTTCACCACAAACCATGGCTGCGACTTCATTTATTAAAGGTGCATTATATCGTCTTTCGTGTTCCCCACTTGGTGTACGATCTGGGTGAATCACCAACTTATAATCATCTCCCGGCATTCTTTCTAAGGCTGTTGTGAAAGTGTTTATTAGGCGGTTATGTTCATGCAACATTCTCTGAATCTTTAAGACAATATCCTTTTCTACTAATTGAATGTTTTGACACCTGCGGTCAACCTCGTCGTTTTCATTTCCCATAAAATAAATCTGTAAAAATTTTGGTTGCTCATTATTTGTAGGAAGCAAAGAACCAATCCTATGATAGATTTGACCTTGGATTGTAAAAGTAGATGAAAACCCAGGCATAACCACCTCATTTTCTACACCAAATGACGTCATTTGAAAGCATGAATTATATTTCCTTATTTTGATTAAAAAACGCCGCGATTCGTTGTTATCACCTAAAAGTAAAGACTTCAATGGTTCCTCTGGTTCTCCAAGTATTGGAATTGAAACCTTGCCACCAGAACAACACATACCCGGAGTTTCTTCTTTCCACTTGAGTGCTTCACAATGTATACATTTTTTATCCATTCCACCTATGAGAAGTAATCGATGGTTATTATACTCAATCGATGGGTCATAATCAAAAGCAGCATTGTGGAATGCTCCCCATGTATACATTGTAAACGCATTTCTCCTTTCTGACTGCCGTTCAGCATTTAACACACGTCGTCTTTGGGATTCTTCTGGCATCTCTGCAGCTATCAATGATGCGTGTCGCTCAGTATCTAAAATCTGCCGGGCCTGAGTCTGTTCATAGGTCTCGGCAGCTCTTTGCGTTGCGTGTCGCTCAGCATCTATAATCTGCCGGGCCTGAGTCTGTTCATAGGTTTCGGCAGCTCTTTGCGTTGCGTGTCGCTCAGCATCTAAAATCTGCCGGGCCTGAGTCTGTTCATAGGTCTCGGCAGCTCTTTGCGTTGCGTGTCGCTCAGCATCTAAAATCTGCCGGGCCTGAGTTTGTTCATAGGTCTCGGCAGCTCTTTGCGTTGCGTGTCGCTCAGCATCTAAAATCTGCCGGGCCTGAGTTTGTTCATAGGTCTCGGCAGCTCTTTGCGTTGCGTGTCGCTCAGCATCTAAAATCTGCCGGGCCTGAGTTTGTTCATAGGTCTCGGCAGCTCTTTGCGTTGCGTGTCGCTCAGCATCTAAAATCTGCCGGCCTGAGTTTGTTCATAGGTCTCGGCAGCTCTTTGCGTTGCGTGTCGCTCAGCATCTAAAATCTGCCGGGCCTGAGTTTGTTCATAGGTCTCGGCAGCTCTTTGCGTTGCGTGTCGCTCAGCATCTAAAATCTGCCGGGCCTGAGTCTGCTCCTCAGATTCTTGGGATCTAGCTACTTGCGCAGTTCGAGCTCTTTTAGAGCTACGCGCTAAATTAGATTTACGCTTGCGAGGCATATTACTTAACCAGTTACCTACCTAAAGTAATAAAAACAGGTAAGTACTTATGCAAAAAAAAATTCTTTAGCTGACAAAAAAATTTAGTTAAAGGTACTGAGTACGAAACTATACTTAAGGTAGGTACTTATACACATTGCATGAAATAAAACAAAAACAAAACGAATTGCTAAACTAAAACTAAATGTTAAAAAAAATATACTATCCACATGGAATAAAAACAAAATGAATACGAAACAAAATTATATGCGAAACTACTGGAACTATTTTATTCACAAAACAACATTACTTACCTATTAATACTCAATAAAAACTATGCTGACCTTCTTAGGTACCGTAACTACTTACTAAATGTGAAAAAACTTAAAAAAACCTGCCTACTAATCTACTACAATTTTATACCTATCCTAAAAAATGAATTAAAGTATTTATTTTACCTATTAACTATAATTCTACCTACTACTAACTTATGCTAAACTAATAATAACAACCAAAACAACTAAGTAAATAACACAAAATGCTTATCCAAGAAACCCTAAACACCAATGAAAACGTAAAGAAAGCGAATACGTTGCAGCTCAAAATTGTAGATATCGCATGCGTCCGCCAACGACGTCTGCCCTCACGTGTCTGCCCGTTCGGGTAAGCATACTTTGTGATCTACACTCCTCCCACCGAGCCATCCGCGTCCCCCGCACGTCTTTGCCGCCGCGCCGCGCAGCGCGCCCGCGCCCGCCAGCCCCGCCACACCACACCATGCATCGTCACACTCACACATTCATAGTGTATAGGCCGATGGGCCTGATGGACATGTCAGGCAGAAAGTATTCTAAAAGCTGGCTAGGAGTATTTGAATTATGCGATACATAACTGCACCCCGCGTTTTCACCCGCATAATTCCGGGATCGGGATCGGGATAAAAAGTAAAGATGTCCTTTCCCAAGGTTCCATCTATCTCTATACCAAAATTCATCAAAATCGGTTCAGCGGTTTAGGCGTGAAAACGAAACAGACAGACTGTCTATGTCTTTCCCCAAGGTTCCATCTATCTCTATACCAAAATTCATTTAGTAGGCATATACGATACATAACTGCACCCTGCGTTATCTATCACTCGCATAATTACGGGATCGGGATCGGGATCGGGATAAAAGGTTGCCTTTGTCCTTTTCCAAGGTTCCATCTATCTCTTACCAAAATTCATTTAGTAGGGATATACGATACACAACTGCACTCTGCGTTTCCACCCGTATAATTCCGGGATCGGGATCGGGATCTGGATAAAAAGTACCCTATGTCCTTTCCCAAGGTTCCATCTATCTCTATACCAAAATTCATCAAAATCGGTTCAGCGGTTTAGGCGTGAAAAGGTAACAGACAGACAGACAGACAGACAGAGTTACTTTCGCATTTATAATATTAAGTAGGGATAAAACTTACTGCCTACTCTTGCAATCGACATCCAAAAATAAAGGCCGTAATCCACAAAACCTCCATAAGGTTCTAAGGACATAAACTATACTCACAAAACAGATACAAAAAGTCTTACACATTTTTTAAAAAAATCCGTTATTTTTATCTATTTTGCCGTTTTTACATTTTGTACATGCTTTTCTAATTCATAAATTTTATCAAAAAATGTCTTAACAACAACCTATCACTTATCATGTCATCATGTCATCATCATGAGTATTCACTTATCAACTGCAGTAAGGTAGCAACAGTGACTAATAAAATAATAAAAGTAAAGGCCAAATATGCGCAAAGACAATATAAGTGAGTTCCCCAAAACTTTAGAAAACACAAACAATACAGCTGTTATTGAAGACTCATTGTTAAGTTCAAAGAAATGTGACAATGAGTCATAAATAGCAACTGCAGAAGAGTGATCAACTGTCTCTTATAGAGTTACCGATACGTAGCGTCTCAATACTACAGGTTCATGCACAGATATCTGAAGGTCCACGACTCTCTCTTAAAGAGGTTTCTATCTTTCACTGAAGAGGTTTTAGAGGCTAAATATGACGGGACCAGGCAGTTACTCTCATTTATAGAGCTTTCTCACTTACCCAGTTCTCACTTATACAGGTTCAACTCGCTGCATAGTATTTTCACTGCAACTATATGAACTGACCGTACAAAGAATTAAGAAGGAAACATTTTTCCCGAACTTTTTATTTAGATATGGACAGAAAACACCGTAGTAAACAATTCGATACAATTTTCAATGTTTAAAAAAATACGAGCAAAGAGTTGAGTTCGTTACCGGCGCGACCGATGTCTACTTTTAGTCCATTCTAGGACAAAAAAAACAAATGAGTTGTGTAGACATAGACATACACAATCATTTATTTGCTAAATAGCACACACATTTACAAAAATTAACATAAAAATGAAGAAGACGCCAGACGAAAGTCCAAGACGTCGGAACAAGGGTGGTGGACCTCAAGTGGAACTGGGCAGGACACTTGGCTAGATGAGGTGATGGCAGGTGGAGTAAATCTTTGACCGAATGGTGGATAAAAACAGACCTAAGAAGTCCAGGACGTCCAACGGCGCGGTGGGTCAGCGACATAAAGAAAGTCGCGGGCAACTCCTGGATGCGCGCAGCACAGGACCGGGAAGGGTGGCGTTTACAAAGGGAGGCCTATACCCAGCAGTGGGTACTTATGGACTGTGGATGATGATAATGATGATGAACATAAAAATAACCATTATACAGTACCTACACTTTGTACACATAGTAGTTTTTTCACAGTGTACTTTGAAATATGATAATTAAATTTCGTAACTCGAAGGATTAGCTTCCATTACATGTGGTAATAGTTGCAGTAACATGAGCCAGTTAGATCGCAGTTAATGCGCGGTTTGTGCAATGCAATGATATTAACTACTTTACCCTCCAATTGATTACTGCATTTAGTTGTGCCTGTTCTTCCTCACTAAATAAATAAATTTTTATTTCTATTATCTTTGTTCTTTATTCATAAAAAAACAAGTAAAAGTTTATTAAATTAAAAATAAAAACACATTTTTCTTTTGATGTGTAACATCTTTCCTATCGGTTTGTGGGAGTGATTTTGGCAAAAGGAACGGAACTGTGTAAAAGTAACCCGTGGAAGCGCGCGCTAATTGATTTGACCAATAAGCGCGCGCGGTGTTCAGATGTTACACATCATATGCGACTACTGTAAGACTCGTAGTTTTTTTTATTTTAGACGGTCTCATTCTAATATTGGGATGAATAATCAACGGTAAACTGGGTCCAGTTTCATAAGAAACTGGCCCAGTTTAAAAGGGGTACAATAGTTCAAAATTGAACAAAATGACAAAGAAAAATAGATAGAAAACATGGGGAAAAGAAGAACAAGAATTAAAATTATTTAAAAACCTTGGTAAAATAAATTATAAAATTACTACCATACCTTTTTGGGCCGAGAGCCGGGTAAGCCAAAGAGGGCATGCCGTCGCTGTTTGGTGCACCATCCATGGCGCAGCGCACATCAGGAGGAGAGTAATATCTGCAGTATAAATATAAAATAGATTAAGAAACTATGTTAATATATAATAGTAACATAGGAATAGTAGTAGAAAATAGTAATAGTATATCTGTGTATTAATTAAGTAACTTATAAATTGTAAAATAGTAAATTAAGAAATCAATAAATAGAATAATAGTTATGTTAGTCGTATATTATGCAAATAATATATAGTAGCATAAGCAATAAAATATTAGAATTAAGTAACTTAAGTTAATCAACATTGTAATAGATATTAGATATAAGAAAATTTGGTAAATAAATAAACGCAACCCTAAGAAACTAACCGAAGGACAGACAAAACAGTAACACCAAGGTCTCTGATCATGTTAGAGGTAGTGTAGGATAGCTCGCGGGCCGGGCCTCCGCGCCCGGACAGGGGAAAAAAAATATATTGGGATGAATCGGCAACCAACCCAATTGGAAGGTAAAACTACACACACTGTCAATTGTGGGCCCCATACACGTCAATGATTTCTTTGTGCAAGGCTTGTGTAATTAACATCGTAATTTGAACAAAGTCTTCCCGAAGAGGCTTACGCAATCCTCTCACAAGCCAAGCTTGCAAGGAAAGAAATCGTTACGACGTGGCCTCCATAGCTCACTGGTCATGTTAATATACATGTAGGAACTGACTTAGCTCTATATAAATATTTGTAATCATATCAAGCCAGTAAAACTGGACCCTGCCCGACTTTTCAAAACATGTTACTATATAAAAAATGTTATCTAACGGATGAATTTCGCGTGTCAGTGTTACTTGCGTCGACTAATTACATCAAAAATAATTGATAGTTATGTTCCACAGTATATTATTAAGTATGTAATACAGGTTACATGTGCCTAAATAAACTCATATTTACAATTCAAATTATGATAGTTAATGTGTGTTGCATGCGATAATTTCGGGTTTTGTTTTGTACTATACACGATATTTGCATCATAAACATACTATCAAACGCGACCTAACGTCGCGACTGTCATGAACGTCAGTCGACATGTGCAAACTGTCAGCAATAAATCGCGGACGTGACTTCAAGCGCTCGGATGTCCGAGCAGAATCTGGCTCCTCGGATGTTTGTAAAAGTCGCGGACGCGGATTCGACACGATGTGCAGATTAGTAAGTCGCTTTAGAAATACTTTTTCTACTTCAAAGCCCCTCCTAACAGCCCTTTCACACGGCAATATCCCGGTGTTTGCAGAATCCCGATTAGAATTGTACACACGTGCTACTATAACTACTATACTAAGAATGCTCATCACACGAGTACGAGTATCCTGTTTAGAGTATCCAGCAAAAAACCGATCCGTTCGATTTTGGCATTCGGTTTTGCCCCTACAACATGTCCAGTAAAAACATGATCCAGTTTAATTATACGTATAGTTTAATGGAAGTGTTTCCACCAGCTTCCTGCATACCGTTTTTTGCTGGATGGGGTGCGGGGAGCAGGGAGAGGTGCCCGCCCCGCCTCGACCACCGCTGCCTGTCGACCGCGCCCGTGCGCGCCGACTCACCACTCTTCGCCGCAGTTACGATAGGGACGGTTGTGATTGTGCCGCGAGATGACGCAAACGAAAATAGACACAGAACTGCTTATTTCTCTTATAGAAAATAGACCTATAATATGGGATAAAACTTTAGAAAACTATAAGGATAGAAATTTGCGAACTGCCGCATGGCGCGATGTTTGCATTATTTTGAAAGAAGATTTTGAGGGGATGGAAGAGAAAGAAAGACAAAATTATGGTAAGTCTTAAATTTATTGAAATAGTATTAATTTAGCTCTGTATTGCTTCATATTGCCACGGAAAAGCTCCCACTTCAGACACAAAATAATTTGCAAACTCATTTCGTATTGTATTCGCACAACGTCCTGTATGTGCTTACCTCGCTACGTAATACATTGAAAGCATCGAATCAACGATATCTTGGTTAAATGTACATTTATGTATGAACTTTCATTATTTATTAAATAGTTAATGTAGTACCTTGCAAGCTTTTACTATAGAGATAGCTGTACTAATGCTTACGTCCAATGGGCGATGAAACATTCGCCATTTGTTTGCCAATATTCCGAATACAAATTCTACGTAGCGTCTGGCCCTCGTCAATCGATGATTAAATATTCTTTTATTTTTATCTAAATAAGTTCCTCCGTAGGATCTCAACAAATTATAATGCAAACCAAATCCTTCATCGCCTATTATCACAAAAGGAACACTTGATTCTAAACCTGTAGAAAGAGGAGTAACTTCTAGCAAATCTAAACTGCCATCAGTTAGCTTTTGGTTAGTAAGCCACCAGAAAGTCGATTCTTTGAATATAGAGGAATCATATTCTTTTCCACATGAGCCTACGCTGATATAGGTGAATCTATATTTCGAATCCACTACTGCTGCAATAGAAATGGATAAAATCCTTGTAATTGAAGTACATAGAATCACTGCGACTTTGTTTCTTTAATCTAATGTGTTTCCCATCTACTAGACCAATACAGAGAGGGAAATTTGCTCCAGTATAAAATTCGTCCACAATTTCTTCCCATTCAGATTTTGTGTTTGGCAGTTTCATATACTCTTCACACAAGTTGTTCCATATGACATTTGTTACTTCTATAATAATCTTATTGATTGTTGAAACTCCCACTCGATACGTATAATGTAAATCCATAAAAGAACACCTAGATGCCAAGAACCTGCAAATATTTTTGAATGTATCATTATGTTTTATTTTTCAGCAAAAAATGTCGTTAAGAAATGGAATCAAATAAGAGACAGCTGGTCGAGAAGTTTAAATGCGAATAAAAAAACTAAGAAATTTGGATCTGCTTCGGTGAATGTAAAAAAATACTATTATCACAAACAGTTATTGTTTTTAAAAAAAATTATAAAACCAGCTAAAACATACGACAGTGTAAATAATACAGAAAAAAATCAGGATAATACAGATACTGAGAACGGTGAGCCGGAAAATTATTTTAACCAAAATGAAGAAATTGAGTATGAACCTTCTGTTGTAAATGAAAGCCTTAGCCAAGTAAATCCCACAAGTGGTGCTAAACGATTTAAGAAAAGTTACGTACCAAGGCAAAAGCTTAATGTAATAGATCAAAAATTTATGTCATTTATTGATCACCAGATGAAAACTCGAAACAATTCGCAAAATGAAGATCGTAGCTTGTCCTTCTTCAAAAGCTTACTTCCAACAATTGCCTTACTTAATGATGATCAAATGCTACAATTTCAAGCAGGTGTTATAAGTTTATTGCAAAACATAAAAAGCCACAATACTAACTAATGTTATAATCAAGAAACATCCACTTTCATAACACAGTACGATCAATCATCGCTAAGTACGTCAAATCAAAGTTGACACAATTTGAAAACTTTCAACCATCACCAGCTGAATCAACTCGCTCTGATTTTCCAGACATCCCTTTGATGTAATTACACACATACAACGCACACGTAAATGCCGACGCGCGTACGCATACTCACACACACACACACACACACCAACACACACACATACACTATAACCTTAATAAACACCTATTAATAACAGTAGTAATGTGTTTTATTCTCACCTTAAACAAATTGCAAACTTTTTTTCAGGGGTGACGCTTTTACTCATATTTGTATCCTGTTTTTTCAAAAGGTCAAACTTGGCAATGGGCATCCTAAAGTAATTAAAACATTTTGATTCATCTTTTCTCAAATCGCCGATGAAAGATACCCAATTTCGGTCGTTGTTTCAGAATCGGGTGAACCCAAAATCTTCTATTTTTACACTGCCGGCGGCGGCGGCGGTAATACCAATACAATATCGCAAGCGTGTTCACGTCCATCACGTCTAAATTTTTGTTTTATTCTGCCCAATTTATACCGCTCGATGCTGTACCGCAAAAAACAGGATGAAAACTACTGTGTGTGAACACACCCGTGGTTTTTGCGGGATTCAGTAAAAAACCATTCCCGCAGAACTGGACGGCCGTGGAAAAGGGCTGTAACTCATGTCCCACATTTCTAGTTCATTATATTCTTCTTGATACTTCGTGACCAATTCACTCAGATGAACCGCGTCCGACTAATGTTTCTTGGGTTCAAAAACCTGTGCGTTTGTAAGAATCCTAAAATCAAGTCAAACTTAAGTTAATAACGTCATCTCGTACACGATATTTAATTGTATACAGGACTAGATGACACTACCATTTATCTCTATCGACATTATTTACAAGCAGGATATCAAATGACATTTTATAATTTCTAACATTCTCTCAGAGCGGCTTATAAACCAAAGAGAAAACACGAACAAATCATAACTGGAGGCTCGTTAATTAGCCTTATCAGTTAGTATCAGGCATATACACAGAATTTATAATAGTTTATACAGTAAAAGCATAAAGTAAGTACCACAACGTAGAACGGAAACTCGGTTACTGCATTTGTCGTGCGGCTGACGACGGTCTTAACTTTACTAAAGCAAAATAGAATGTGATAATGGTACTAGTGGTTCACCCCGAACTGAGATATCGCGAGTCTCTGATTAAAACAAAAAAATATTATTTGTAATCTTTGATTATCAAAATAGTGTCACAAAATAAATAACTAACATACTTGACCCATAGTTTCATTCAAATTACAGGTAACAGGAGTTCATGTTATGTGGTTATTTTTTTTGGGGTACAAATTGCCGTTATTCTGGATTTCAGACTTTTGCTTATATTTGTGTCACTTAAGCTACAAGTATACTAAATTACAGCACTGTGGAGTCACTGGTGTACCCTCTGAATTTTGTCATAGTTCAGTTTTTATTATGGCTATTAACTCAAAAACTATAAAGATTTTACCAAAAATAGAAACGGAGTCTAAATTTATTAATGAAGACCTTTCATTTGACGTCCTACTTGACCTTATAGTCTTATTTTAATTTTTTTTACCCCTCTTGAACCCGAATATCTCAACAACCCCCCCACATTTTTAGCTCATTCAGTCACACCAAAATTGTGCTATCACTACATACCTATGTATCAAACTTCACGATGATCGGATCAACGCTTCGAAAGTTATCCTCGGACAAACAAACATACATACGTACAAGAATATTTTCTTGACATGGAGAATATATATAAAGAAGCTGCGTTTCTATGCATACTTTAATATTTAAGTACTTTCTCAGGGCTTTGAAAGTGTGTCGGCACTAATGAGTAGAGCATACCTACTGATTAGTTAGATACTGTCTGTTTAGTACATTGAGGTAGGCAAATAATATTGCAACTGCTTTACTTGACATGAAGTAACTGTGTAATACAGATTACTAAGTACCTACGAGTATGTGGCTTCATACTAATATTTAGTTTTGTTTACATTTTTAATTATATTGTGCAAGATGTAGACGTCTATATTTGGTAAGTAACTTTTTAACAAAAAGGTAAGCGACTTAACATAACAAAAAACGAACTACTGAACCGATTTTGATAAAAGACCTTTCAAATAAAAATAATTATCCAAATCGGTTGGTAACTGACGCTATTAATCATAAAAAAAATAATAACGACAACAGAATTAAAAATCTTCTCCTTTTTTTGAAGTCGGTTAAAAAAAAAAAAAAAAAATACAGTAAGTTTTAGTCGATTCAGTGACTAGGCAACATTAGATACCAAATACCTATAAAACATATAGGGTAAAACCTATCATATCAGAAAAGAACCATTCGAAGGATAGATTTTTTTTACCCTTTTTTATGATCCCTAAATTAAATAGGATTCTTGGTTTCTTCATCGAAAATTATAATTTATTGAATTTCTTATATCTTTTTAGTCTGTCTAATCATCACATAATGAGGAGCCTAATACCTTACAGTGGGTGAACTACCGCTGGTATAAGGCCTTCTGATTTGCACGCCATGAATCCAGTGAAATCCCACCGCTTTTACCATATCATCTGACCAACGGGCTGGTATATCTAAAGCCTACATGTGGCCAAATTCTTCCGTCTATCACAAATTCCCGTTTTTCTAATATCGTACTAAAATACGTGTAAAATTCTGAGTGGTACTTTAAAAATTACCTATTCTGTAACGATTTCACAACTTGACATGGTTACTGCCAAGGCAAGGTTCTAGTGACCGGAGTCTAACGAGTGTAAACGGACATTGAGAAATAAAACATGTTTGGAAAACTTGTGTAATAAAGGCTCAACGAGTTTAAAATACTGCGATAACGGATCAATCAAGTATAATAATTAATCAGTGCTTAGATAGCTTACCTATTTCTAATATGGTAATTTAACCGCGATGGAGAGTTGCGTGGGCATCATAATCATCACTAGTGGTTCGCCCCGAACTGAGATCTCGCGAGTCTCGCATAAAAACAAAAACATATTATTTGTAATCTTTGACTACCAAAACAATGCCACAAAATCAATAACCAACTAACTTGACCTACATTTTCATTCAAATTACAGGTAACGGGAGTTCATGTAAATTGGTTAATTTTTTGGGGTAGAAATTGCAGTTATTCTGAATTTCAGACTTTTCCCTATATTTGTGCCACTAAGGCTACACGCATACCAAATTTTAGCTCTGTAGGGTTACTGGTGTACCCTGTGACTTTTGCCAAAGTTCAGTTTTTATTATGGCTAATAACTTAAAAACTACAAGGTTTAAACTAATAATAAAAACGGGGTCGAAATGTACTCACAAAGACCTTTTATTAGAAGTGCCATTTGATCAGGTAGTCCCATTTTTTTTTTTTGCCTCTCTTGAACCCCAATATCTCAACAACCCCCCTCCCACATTTTTAGCTCATTTAGTCACACCAAAATTGTGCCATCACTACCTACTTATAAAGCAAATTTTACGATGATCGGATAAACGTTTCGAAAGTTATCCTCGGACAAACAAACATACATACATACAACGCCGATTTGGCCAAGTTGATTTAGAGATCTCGCTTCGCTCGATCAATAATATAGACGTCTACTGCTGAACATAGGCGGCCGTGAAAGATTTTTCTTCGAATGTTCTTGTGTGGCGTGCACTTTACGACTCCCAGGAACTTTATTAAATCGCCTTTCATTTAGTTGAGACCGTTCTAGCGGTAATGGTTAGTATTATTTGGTCATAGCGTGCGTGGTGCCCAAATAAAAATAATATTTCATCTACAATGCATTATGCTAGCTGAGTGCAAAATTTCATAAGATGGAATGTAATGGCGGAAATACAAAATATAACTTCAGTTTCGCATATATTAGCAAAATCTATCGGAATTTATTAAAGACTACCTGTTGCCCGCGACTTCGTATGAACACTACTAAATGTGAAGGTAACCTAGAAACAAGTAACTTTTAACAAAAATATAACCGACTTCACTGATTTTGATGAAATTTCTATGAGACCAATACGAAAATAAAAAAAGATTTTTCCAAATCGGTTGATAAATTCATTACAGCACAAATAAAGGAAAAATTCCAAAAAATAAAAAAAAGTTGAATATTAAAGGGTGTCCCCATATATACATAGTTGACGCCAGTTAAGATAGTCCTCTGAGTTGTATGGGCGCTCAGACAATTTAGAGAACTAGCTTAATCGGCACCAACCTCAAACAAGGTAAATAAATAAAATTGTGCTATTGTGTAAAAGAAAATAAATAAAAGTATTTGATCAAGCGAAGCGAGATCTCTAAATCAACTTGGGCAAATCGGCGTTGTATGTATGTATGTTTGTTTGTCCGAGGATAACTTTCGAAACGTTTATCCGATCATCGTAAAATTTGCTTTATAATTAGGTAGTGATGGCACAATTTTGGTGTGACTAAATGAGCTAAAAATGTGGGAGGGGGGTTGTTGAGATATTGGGGTTCAAGAGAGGCAAAACAAACAAAATGGGACTACCCGGTCAAATGGCACTTCTAATAAAATGTCTTTGTGAGTACATTTCGACCCCGTTTTAATTATTAGTTTAAAATTCTGTAGTTTTTAAGTTATTAGCCATAATAAAAACAGAACTTTGGCAAAAGTCACAGGGTACACTAGTGACCCCACAGAGCTAAAATTTGGTATGCGTCTAGCTTTAGTGGCACAAATATAGGGAAAAGTCTGAAATTCAGAATAGCTGCAATTTCTACCCCAAAAGTTTAACCAATTAACATGAACTCCCGTTACCTGTAATTTGAATGAAACTGTAGGTAAAGTTATTTGGTTTTTCATTTCGTGGCACTATTTATTAGTCAAAGATTAAGGCCGGCTTGCACAACTATCCCTAAACGTATTTAGTGACTAAACATGTTTAAATTTTACGTACATGTATCATTTAACAACTTAAACCATTACTAAATACGTTTAGGTATCGTTGCGCGAGTCGTCCTAACGTTTTCGTGTTTTGGGAGACCCGGAGATCTCAGTTCGGGGCGAGCCACTAGTTTAAGCAATAGAACAAACACAATACAATTGAAAATATTAAAACATACTAAACCATTAAATTGTAGCAACAGCCGACAATATGCAAATGAAGTAGCTCCAGTATCAATCATTATCACACCAGTTACAAAACTCTTTTGAAACCATCGCCATTTCAATGTTTGAGTGAAAGTACTGATAACACTTATTGCACCTCGGCCCGCATAGCCACAGCTAATTAGAATCATCAGATTCACTTATGAATAAAGGATGAATCCAGGCTCGCAAAATATCGTTTTTTTTACTCCAGCTGGAGACGCCATCCTTTCCAGCTACATATTGTTATCTAATTTCTCCGTGTTTCTAACTTGCTATGTATTTTTGACTTATTTTCAATTATTGTAAACAAGCTATGAAACGTCGGTCGTGGTGATCTGTATGATGTTTTGGTATGAATTGTCAAAATAGCTTTGGCGTCGATACCAGTTTTGAAAGAATGTCATGCGTAGGGAAGAAAATCATGTGACAAAAAGAGTGTTAGATATGAGTGTGGATGGATATAGAAGTAGAGGAAGGTCGAAGAAGAGATGGATGGACTGTGTGAAAAATGATATGGGTGGGAAGGAAGTGACAACGGAGATGACGGCTGATAGAGAGATGTGGACGAGGAATAGATATTGTGCCGACCCCGCATAATGTGGGCAAAAGGGCAGGAAGAAAAAGACCAGTTTTGAAAGAAAAAACCGCTCCTGTATAAAAACAGATAAAACAGTTTTAGTAACGACATCAACGTTGAGACTTAGATAGTCACTTTTATTGAGATGACCAGCTGTATTTAGCAAGCTGTGGACTAAGCTTATGAGCCGGTGTCTTGCCAATCCTGATTTATGAATTATGAGAGCGATTTACATTCTATATTTATAATGATGTTAGCAAAGTGGTTCTGTATCAGGTAATTCAGAGGCTGAAAATTATCAAAATTATGTTTTAGTGGTAATAGCGTTATCCCACTTAACACAAACATGATAAATGCGATCCAAATCCAAAAGTTTGGATGTCTGTTTATTTATTTATTTGTTTGTTGACTCAATCACGTCGCAACAGCTAAACCAATTTCGATGAAAGATCATAACCTGGATTCACACATAAGCTACTCGTACTTTTTATCCCATAAATCAGGTCCCATGGGATAAAAGTGGGGTGTCAAGTCAAGTTGCAACAGCGAGTTTAGTTTAGTTTCTATGTTTTTTAATTTAGTAATGTAACGCGTACGGAATCGCGGGCAACAGCTAGTTTCTCATTTTTAATCTCAAGCTTGCGGGCGACATAAATGTATACGTCCAATTCTGTATACTTTTTCAGAGCAATTCAAATTGAAACGATTGCCTTTCAGGTAGCAATTAGTGTCCATGGGAAACGTTACCATCGCACTTGGATGACCGTTTATCTGCGGCCTTCACGCGCGGCGATCGCTAATCTCAGTCAACTTCCTGGTGTAGTTGCCACCCAACTTTATACCACATACATTAATGAAAACACTGGACGTATTATTACATTTGTTTAATGGATGTTACTGCTAAATAATAGAGTTGGAATCGGCAACTGAAAAGTCTAGCAAACCTGCTTACATGATTATGATTAGAAGTCATACTGTTATAACCCTCGGGGTCCTGACACAGGAAGTTGCGGCTTTGATTTCTGAAGTCGAACAAATGAAAACATACACTCGTGAGCAAAAAAATCGACTCAGAACTCACGCTCGCGGTTAAAAGTCCCTAGCCAAAAATCGGAAGCTTTCATTCTATTTCTGAGTTTAACATCTCAAAGCTGTTAGTTTAAGCCTTAAAATAAGTGGTCTACTTTGTTATTTAATTTATTTTTTGGTAAACAAAAAATATTAAATGAGAAGAAGTCTTAAACAATGAAAACAGGTAATAATTAACAGTAAAGAAAATACAAGCTTAAACTCGTCAAAATATTAATTGTATTTGTTCACCGTCATCAAGCTATTTAGAATAGTGGTAGAACCGCACATACTTATATTCAATCTACTATTGTAATTACTGGGTATAAGTAGAAAACAGCTTTTATAAATTATTATCGTTGTAAATCAATTCAACACTTGTTTAGAAACAACTTATCCTTTTTATATTCTACAACTACAAAAATACTAGCTGATGACCGTGACTTCGTACGCGTTAAACTACTAAATGTGTAGGTAACCTAGAAATAAAGCTAAACTCACTGTTTCAACTTGACTTAACGCCCCATTTTTATCACATGGGGCCTGATATATGGGATAAAAAGTATGATCACATAGGCTACTTTTTATCCCATATATCAGGCCATAATCTAGGTTATAAACTACGTACATAAGAACTAAACTTCATCGAAATCGATTCAGCTGTTACGACGTGATTGAGTAACAAACAAACAAATAAATAAATAAACAAACATCTAAACTTCCTTATTTATAATATTAGTGAGATAAATTGCACTATAACGATTGCTGCATATGCTTTCACCACAATTATGCTGTTTAAGAAAATTATTGCTACAGTTATTTTCATGGCACAGAATTTGGTGTGTTCCGTTAGTCTAACTTCTGTCATGAGCCTACTAATCATAACTTATAAAAATTATGTCGCATCATTAGATATGATGATGGTCCAAATGCCATTGAATATCTCCCATCTCGCTTGAGAGTATTCGATACACTTTGAGCAAGCCGCCCCAAATAGTTCAGTGCGGTGAATATATTACGATTTTATTTTGTACTGAGCATTTAAAATAAACAAAAAAAAACACACAAAAATGTATTCATTAAAATCACAAGGATCATTTGAAACGTCAATTTTACTGCTTGTTCCTTAATTAAAAGGGTTCCCAAAAATTACCGACTTTAAATTTAATTTTAACGTGAACTTCCCATTGTTACAAACTTAGGCTGTCATGAAATAATGAAATTAACTCGAACCGCGAGCTGTTCAAAACTATAATCATTAAGAAGTTTAATTATTCTTATCATCAGACCAGCTCATGCTCATCATAATATACCTACCTTAGTATTGTCACTGTATAAAATCAGGTACTGCAGAAATATCAGCATAATCAGAAAACAGAAACTGGGTCCGAAATGTACAGGTAATTTGACAAATATTCAGTACAGTCAGAAAACAGAAACTGGGTCTAAACTGGTTTGCAACTAACGGCAGTAAACATATTTTCACACCACCTGCTCGAAAATTTTAATCATGTAAACCTAACCGAGAGCAGGTGATCCCTACGGCTGAGCCGGGAGTAAAGTTGTACTGAATTTCATCATGCCCGCGCGGGCATAATGTGATTTGAATTTGAAACCTCATCTGTACTAAAATTTTAACCAAAGAAACCCACAAAATAAGAACTTATTCATTAATCGAACTAACCTCTGCACAGAATGCACCAACCTAGATTTGGTTTTTATTGTCTCGCAGAAAGTATGAAAAGTAGAGTATTCTCCTCGTGGATAAAGCTGTCTGAATCTTGGGCGTGCTTATATCCCTCTCTGCACTCAGGATTCTAGTGACTCCCTCGCTCCCCTCGTGTGTTAAAGCATTCGTTACGTTCGGGATTCAATATATCACCCGTGACGCATGACACTGCTTTATCCCCTCTTTTAATAATCTACTATTAATAAATTACCCGGCGAATTAAAAGCCTTCGACTTTATTAAAACGCCGAATTGATAAACGGGTATCATCCAAATGTTTTTACATAATTTTGACTGCCTCCGTGGCGCAGTGGGCGTATAGCCGGCTGAGACGCAGGAGGTAGCGGGTTCGATTCCCAGATCGATCTACAGATATTTGTTCCGTGTCTGGGTGTTTTTTATATAATATATTATGAGTATGTACTACAAAAAAAAAGTATATAAGTAATCTAAACTTGAGAGCAAAAAAATCGCACATTCATGATTTTTTGACATAACTAAAAAAAAAACAAAAAATATTATGTTTCTGTAATGCAGATTCATAGTCTATTTTAATACCTATCCAGTGGTATCTGATTTGTCTTTCAATCATTACATAAAAATGCTTTTGTGGATCAATAACAAAAATGCATGTTTAGTAAAAAATTCTTTATTCAAGTATTGGTGTCAAAGTTATGAAATTAAAAGATAAAATTAATTTAAAGTTTGTTATTAATACCGAGTGTTCCCTCCCCTAGCCTGAATCACTGACTCCATCCGTGTTTTCATTGATGTTACTAGACTTTTGATAAAGTCTTGAGGAATAGCCTCCCATTCCTCTGCGATCGCCTGTTGCAGCTCCTGTAGAGTCGATGGAGGAGCATCTCGGCCTCGAACTCTTCTTTTCAGCTCGTCCCATAGATGTTCGATGGGATTGAGGTCTGGGCTTCGAGCTGGCCACTCCATAACGGTCACATCCACCTCTTGAAGGTACTCGATCACTATGCCAGCAGTATGCGGTCTTGCATTATCTTGCATAAACAGAAAGTTTTCGCCGATAAACCCAGCAAAAGGTACGACGTGGCTCTCGAGTACTTCCTCAATGTATCGTATGGAAGTCAATCCTCTTGATTGGCGACCAGTATTCGGTCCGGTGATGAAGGCAAGCTCGGTTTTTGCTTCCATAGACATGCCTCCCCAAAACATGATTGATCCACCGCCATAGGCGACACGTTCTGTTATGCAGCATTGGGCAAATCGCTCTCCCGATCTTCTATACACCTTCCCCCGTCCGTCGTTGCCATGCAAGCACATCCTGCACTCATCAGAGAACAGGACTGCACTCCACTGCTCTTCGGTCCAATTCAAATGGTCTCGAGCGGACTGAAGGCGGGCTTCTCGGTGGGCTGGGGTAAATTTCGGCCCGTTTGCTGGCCTGTGTGCAGTCAGACCACCTTCTCTCAATCGTCTTCTGACTGTCCACCGGCTAACTTCTACTTCACGAACTTCTTGAAGTCGTTGGCCCAGTTGAACTGCGTTCAAACGACGATTTCTTAAAAATGTCGTTATAAGAAAGCGGTTATCACGCTCTGTTGTAGCACGGGGACGGCCCGATCCTTGTCGCCGTTGGTAGTCACCAGTCTCTTGATACCTCTGGTATACACGCCGAACGGTAAATCGGCTCAAACTCAATTGTCGAGCCACTTGACTTTGCTTAAGCCCCGATTCAACAAGGGCAACCACTTGAGCGGCTACTTCTGGTGTAGTATCCATTTTCGTGTTCCGTTTGAAGCCAATATCAATAGACAACCTTTCACACTGTACGTTGGTATGCAAATGATGACCATTTTTTTTTTTTTTTTTTCGAATGGACTAATCTCGCTGTTGGCCTCTGAGGCCGTGACAGCTTAACCGAACTTTTGGCGAGCGCAGATGGCGCTCAGCCCAGGAATGATGACCATTCCCTCAATATGCACTCTTTTATACCTGCGATAAATCCCGCTGCCGGCCTTACCTGGATCGAGCGACATAAGGGGGTCTATTGTTTTGTTGCTAATGAGTTGTTTTTAAAGGTAAATGTCAACCCTTTATCAGTTCTGCGAATGCCTAGATTATGCACTTTAATTTAATTTGATTTTAATTTGCTGTAAGCTCCAAATAAAAAAATTTTTAACTTTTAAGTAAAAATGTGCGGATGTGCGATTTTATTGCTCTCAAGTGTATCAGTTACCTGTTTCCCATAGTACAAACTCTGCTTAGTTTGGGGCTAGATAGCGCTGTTTTAAATGTCCAGCGATATTTATTTATTTAATTGCGGAATTTATTAATTATAAGTAAATATGTAGGTACATGTTATTTAATTGATTTTTTTGTATTATGTGTAGGGAACGAAATAGAACTAATTTTTATGACATGGAGTGTACGGTAATTTAAATTTTTAATTATTTATGTAATATTTGCACACTAGGCCATTAATTGTTAGAATGTTAATTGAGCTTAAATTGTATACATTAAGGCCCATTTAAAATTGAAGTAACATTCTTCAAATAAATGATATTTATCTTTATCTTTAACGTTACGCAGATTGTAGACCTTAATAGATTCTCACTAATAGATGACCACACATCGATTGTTTATATAACTAATAGCACGCAACATTTGCATTGGATCTCGTTTCATAGAGAACCGAAACAGATGGCCGAGTAACTAAAACGTGATTAAAACAAAAGACCTTCTTGGAAACTGACCTCTGAATTTGAGCCCATTTGTCTTAATGCTCATACGATATTCTGTCAACTTAATGACATGCGACAAAATATCGGGTTTCCAAATCTTTTGGCATTCCTCGAAGATAACAGTAGTAAAGCTAACTGGTTCTACCCTGACATCACGTGGTCAAATGACTATTTACTTGAATACTGAACTTGATGGAGGCCGCACAAGATCGCTTTCGAAATCTATGAAGAAGGCCCTATACAGTAGTGGATTTCCTGAGTATGATTAATTCTACCACTACCTATTGTGGTGTCACAGGGTGGAAATTATCTAAGAAACCACCATCTGATCTCAGTAACCATTTTTGTTCCAAGATGAGCTCAACAACCGTCGAGAACTGTACTATCTGGACATATTTATGTTAATGACTGTCAATTTTTCACTACTTACATCCGTTTAATGATCAGAAATTATACACACCAGAACTGAACAGCTAAGAAAGCTGTAATGTCACGCATTATGGATAATTTGCGATATTTGCTTCATTTGAAAGGTCAACGGCACTTTTCAGAATTGCTCAATTTTGACGAATCTTGGTCCTCATTTCTGTGATTTGCCATTTCCTCTGCAATTTCAGTGAATATTCCTAATTCTTTAAATTATCTATAATAACTGGCTACTGATGTTTCTCTCGAATTCTGTCAGTCTATTTTTGAAAGGCATGACAATCAGTAACGTCGCTTTAGTTCGTCTTGACACTGTTATTTTCTTATGTGACTTTCTTGATAATAAATAATAATCTAGGATTATTTGACTGCCTCCGTGGCGCAGTGGGCGTATAGCCGGCTGAGACGCAGGAGGTAGCGGGTTCGATTCCCGCCACGGAACAAATGTTTGCATGATCTACAGATTTTTGTTTCGTGTCTGGGTGTTTTTCTATATATATTATAAGTATGTATTTACAAAGAAAAAGTATATGTATAAGTATTCTATCAGTTATCTGGTTCCCATAGTACAAGCTCTGCTTAATTTGGGGCTAGATAGCGCTGTGTGAAATGTCCAGCGATATTATATTTATTTATTATCAAATGAGTCGGTCACTGATGGGTTAGTATACAGGGTGTGTTTGTACACAGCCCACATCGAGAAACGGTTATATCCGAAATCCAAAACAAAAATCTGTAGTTATTTCAATCCAATAGTCTTTGCCCTGGACCGGCGGATTTTTAATTTAAATATTGTTTTATAATACTAGCCGCCCCGCCCGAGGCGTCGTAAGCGTGGTTTTTCAATAACAACATTACCCACATGCGCAGTTGGCTAAAAAGTAGCCTATGTCCCGATCCCAGTCATAATCTATCTATATACCAAATCTATTCCGCAGGCAGTTAGGTTTCGTTTAAGGACATCTTTGTAGCGAAGGTATTGTCCACCTGGTTTACGTTTGCCGTCTGACAGCTCTGAATAGAAGACCGCTTTCGGTAGCCTATGATCGATCATACGATGTACATGGCCACACCACCTTAGCTGGGTTTTTGCTAGCAGAGCCTCCAGCTGGGAAGGGCTCGCTGCTAAACGATCCGAATGGCGTTCTATCATCCACAAAGGCGTACAATCGTTCGAAGACACTCGCCTGGCGACCTTTGACGAGAAACGCCTACAGAGCAAACGCCGAACGAAACGTCTGTACAGCTACACATACAATAGTGCCGGTCAACTTTACTGTTCGTCATGCGACAGGGTATTCAAAACCAAATTCGGTTTGGCCAGCCATATAAGAGCTCATGATAGGCAATAAACTAGTGTGTAAAGGGTTCGCCATAATCGAAAACGATTAGGAGGACATCATCATATACCAAATTATATTGAGATCGGTCCAGCTCGTCGGTCAGCAGTCGTGAAAACGTAACAAACAGACATAGAGACAGAGCTACTTTCGAGTTCATAATATTAGTATGCACAAGTCTAATTGTGTGTTATTATTTCTATTCTAATTATATTATGTTATCGTATGTATAATTCTTATTTCTTTAGACGCGGCAGCTGCACGTGCAGTCGGCAGTTACAGTCGGCAGCAGCGCTGGGAACGCCTGTCATATTAGAAATACTACCGTAGTGCCGATGCATCTGACTGCGTGCAACCGCGGTACTTGCAGTTGGCAGTTGCCAGTCAGCAGAGTCACTCGAAATACATATGTGCAGAGCTGTTGCCTAAAATTTGTTTAAGGGCGCTACTCACACACCTGCCGCAGGGGCAATCTAGGGTGTAGGAGTGGGGATGACCCTTAATTGCATCCTTAATTGTGATGTGTGTAGGCATGCAGGGGCAATTTGGAGGATTGGCCCTGCGGCAGGGCGGCAGGGGCGCGAGACCATCCTTGATCCCTAAGTCGTCCCTGCCGTCGCTGCGTGTGTAGCGCGATTGGGGCAATTTCTCAGTCAGTTTGTCAGTATCTGTCACACGGAGTGCACGTATACATAGCGTACAATCAAAATGGCGGCCGACAACGAACGCGAAGTTTGGACGCGAATTATAGAAGTTTATCAAGACCGACCTCACATGTGGGATAAAAATCATAAACATTATTTTAACCGTGACATGAGGCAGCAAACATTCACACTAATGTTTGAAATTTTTGGGGAACTCAAAACCAACATGGAGCTGCCGGCTTTCAAAAAAAAATTTGAAAATATGCGGACATCCTTTTTTCGGGAGTTAAAAAAGGTACGTATTTTTAATTAAGTAATGATTATTCAAAATTGTGTTTTGAAATTTTTTTTTGTAGGTATTTGTATTTCATTTCAATGTGTTATCTTTTTTAGGTTAATTCTTCAAAACAAACAGGATCTGGCAGCGATGATGTGTACAAACCATCTCTTTGGTATTATAATCTCTTTACTTTTATTGAAGAGACTACTGAACCATCTCGCACGGGAGTAGATACCATGGACTATGACGAGGTAATACTTAAAATAAAACAAGAATAAAATCACTTGGCACAATTATATATATATTTATTAGAATTACTTCTAAATATTAGGTATAAGTACTTACTTAAGTATTTCATCAACATTAAAACTATTTTAATGCTCTTATATTACTCGTAACATGTCTTCTTGAAAATCAACACTGCCTTGTCCGTTAAAATACGACATAAATTGACTTCTAACGTAGTTTCCTTCATCGTTGCGCTGTTTTTCATTTCTTTGCGCAAGTGATACTAATTCGAATGATTCTGCCCGCCAATCACCTGGTCGATAAGTTCGATCGTTTGTATTTTCAGAATCTGTACATGAATTTGTCAAATAGATTTTTGATTTTGTTCTTAAAAAATTGTGTAAAGCGCAACATGCTAGAACAATAGCATCGACGTTCTCAACATTTACACTTATTTTTCGGCGAAATATCCTAAAACGTGTTGCCAGTATCCCAAAAGCATTTTCTACTACCCGTCTTGCCCTAGATAACCTATAATTAAATATTCTTTGTTCATGGTTTATATTCTTGAATGGATAGGGCTTCATCACGTGTCTGTTGAGAGAAAATGCACTGTCTCCTACAAATACATAGGGCACTGTAGTATTACTATTTGGTAACGTTGAAGCTGGTGGTAGGTTTAACTGGCTTTTCATTAGTTTTTCATGAAATTTTGTATGTTGTATTACACCACCATCAGAGACGCTTCCATTTATGCCAGTGTGTACATACATAAACTCATAATTTGCATTAACAATGGCAAAAAGTACTACACTAAAAAACTGTTTGTAATTAAAAAAACACGAGCCACTACCAGGGGGCTTTTCTATAGCTACGTGTTTTCCGTCCATTGCTCCAACACAGTGACTGAAATTCCATTTTTCTTCAAACATTTTTGCTGTGTTCTTCCATTCAGTTTCCGATGTGGGCATCTGAAACAAACAGTAATTGAGAAATTTAATATTTCAGGTTTCACAGAGTTTGGAATTGGATGAACCATCTGGTAGTCAATCACTCAACCTAAAACGTCCAAGTAAGCTAGACAAAACAGAAGAAGAACCTGCTCCAAGAAAACCGCGATTAAACTTACAAAAAAAACAAGAGAAACTGTTTGATACTGCTCAAAAACTTCTTACCACTACAGATGAATGGGAAGTCATAGGAATGGGCTATGGTATTCAATTGAAAAATTTAAGTAAACACCAGCAAGTTGTTGCGAAAAAATTAATATCCGAAGTCATTTTCTATGGGCAACTTGGAAAACTAACAGAAGAATCGTCAATCACTTTGAAAAACCAATATCACAATCCGTACATTCATTCAGTACCTATTAATACTCTTACACCATCCCCACAATATCAATCCTACGTATCTGCTCCTACTCCATCCCCACAACATCAATCCTACGCATCTGCTCCTACTCCATCCCCACAACATCAATCGTACGCATCTGCTCATACTCCATCCCCACAACATCAATCGTACGCATCTGCTCCTACTCCATCCCCACAACATCAATCATACTTATCTGCTCCTACTCCATCCCCACAACATCAATCGTACGCATCTGCTCATACTCCATCCCCACAACATCAATCGTACGCATCTGCTCCTACTCCATCCCCACAACATCAATCGTACGCATCTGCTCCTACTCCAACCCCACAACATCAATCGTACGCATCTGCTCATACTCCATCCCCACAACATCAATCGTACGCATCTGCTCATACTCCATCCCCACAACATCAATCGTACGCATCTGCTCCTACTCCATCCCCACAACATCAATCATACTCATCTGCTCCTACTCCATCCCCACAACATCAATCGTACGCATCTGCTCATACTCCATCCCCACAACATCAATCGTACGCATCTGCTCCTACTCCATCCCCACAACATCAATCGTACGCATCTGCTCCTACTCCAACCCCACAACATCAATCGTACGCATCTGCTCCTACTCCAACCCCACAACATCAAGCCTATGCATCTGTTCCTACTCCTACACAATCCTCACAACTTTCTGAGGTTCAATATGATGACATTACCATTGATTTCCCTAACACTACTTTTAGTAATAATAATAATTTAGTGGAAGGTAGTTTCACTAAAGTTAAAGATTTTCTTATATTTAAACACAAAAAGTAATTAAAATGATAATGTCTTATCCTTTAAAATTCTCACAATTAACTTAATATTTGGAAACTGGGTACCTATAACTTGTTACCGTATTAATAAAAAATATTTCACCGACTGTGATTGTTTTTTTTGTGGTTGAATCTTGGTTGAGTACTTACAAGAAAAAACAGTTTATCTAGAATTTCGGGAAATTAAATTTCTAACATGCAGGTTTACTTTTTATAATTATACTTTATATAAACTTACCTTTATATAATGTTTCAGACAATTGTAAATCGCCCAACAAGTCTCAGGAATCATTGTTGACATCAATTGTGGTGATATGATACAACTAAATTTCAAATCCTCGTAGGTTTGTCCACTGGCCAAAAACCGAAGCGTAGCAATTAATCGTTCTCTAGCGCTTACGGCATTCCGCATCAATGTATTTTTTTTTTCTATTAATGGTGCCACCATTGCAAGAAGCTCTTCAAAAGAGTCAGAATCCATCCGTAAAAAGTTATTGAAGTCATCTACTTCCAGTTCTTTTATAATATTCATGTGGCATAACTCACTTCTTTTCAGTAGCCATTTCTTCACCCAGTATCTCCTTTTCCTTTTTTTTTGAGGTAGCACCACTGAAAGCGCCAAGGCTACTCCAATCTTTTGATTGGTCGATAATACGGGTGCCATTCTCAATACGTGTGCTCAGCTCAGCTTACTCGGAAACACTGCACGGCAGGCAAGTGTGTAGAGATACTCCCGATATCGCCACAACCGCCATGCACCCTAGATTGCCCCTGCGGCAGGTGTGTGAGTAGCGCCCTTTACTGTTTACAAGTTCACCCTGTATTGTGGAGCTGGGCTAGTTTAAACATAGCTTCGTGTTTGACTGACACCGACAGCACAGTTTAAAATATAATTAGCGATAGTAGGAAGAGTACTGTAAATATTTTGCTTTGTACAGTTACATCCTTCTCTTTGTTATAGGTACTATAAAATAAACTAACTCATAGAAGCGCAACTCTACTTAATTTCCCCGTATGGCCTCCGCTCGGCCGCCAGTGCACGGCACCATCGCGTCGCGTCGAGTCGTCGAAAAAACTGTTGTCCGCCCCTCGATTTCATTTTTAAAAAATCACTCGTTTTCAATCGTAAAGCACGCCTCTTAAGATGTATGACCGCTGCTAAGTTGCGAGTCAATGCTTTTTATCGATGGTGACCGAATAAAAATATATATATATACCTATATATATAAAAATATAATAAAATCAGGTCTACTATTTCCAAAAAAAGAGAAAAAACTCATTTTATAATTATTGATTCTACTTTGGGCAGTACATTAGCAGATTATGTCAAAAACGTTACCTATTAATAGATTTTCAAGATATAGAATAGAAGATTGTTCGATTAGATATCACGTCAATGTCAGCTGAATCGAAAAAGCCCTAAAGAGGGAGTTTCGCTTCTTTAGTCCTTTCTTTATTCTGTAGTGATATACTGGTCTAACTATTGTTTTATTCTGTGTAGGGTCGGTCGACATGGCCATTGTCATATCTGCCACAAATTCTACTACATTAAACTACTATGCCGTGCAAATTCTGGTTTAAGAACCGGAAATTAAAATAGAGCTTATTCACGACAAAAAGTTTTCTCAAGAGGTTTTCAGGGGGTCAAACGGATGCCTCAAAGAAGTGGTAACCAACAGATAAAGGTGAATATTGAAGTGGCATTTTTAACTACGAAGTTAATTATTAGACGGCTACGGGACAACGGACTGACTCAATCTAGATATTGGAGGCAAATTTTATGACCCTCGACTCAAACTAAAATAGTAGGTAGAAGATCTTTCAGTTTTAAACTGGGCACCCGAATATCTCATAATTGATCGAGCGAAGCGAGATCTTCAAATCAACTTGGCCAAATCGGCGTTTTATATATGTAAGTATGTATGTGTGTGTGTATGTTTATTTGTCCGAGGATAACATTCGAAGCGTTGATCCGATCATCGTGAAATTTGATACATAGGTAGGTAGTGACGGCACAATTTTGGTGTGCCTAGGGCGGCATAATCGCATGTGCGACAAAGCCCTTTTACATGAATAAAAAAAAAATTTTTGGTGTGACTAAATGAGCTAAATATGTGGGTTGTTGAGTGTTGGGGTTCAAGAGGGGTAAATAAAATTTAAATGAGACTATAATGAAAGGTCTTCATTAGTACATTTCAACCGTGTTTTTATTTTTAATTTAAGATTTGCAGTTTTTTAGTCATTAGCCATAATAAAAACAAAACTTTGACAAAATTCACAGGGACACACCAGTGACCCAACAATGCTGAAATTTAGTATTCCTGTAGCTTTAGTAAAACAAATATAGCCAATAGTCTGAAATCCAGCAGGACTTCATTTTGTACCCCAAAAAAGAGAAACCAATGAACATGAACTCCCGTTATTGTAATTTGAATGAAACTGTAGGTCAAGTAATTTGGTTGTTTATTTCGTGGCACTATTTTGATAGTCAAAGATTAGGAATAACACATTTTTGTTTTTATGGGAGACTCGCGAGATCTCAGTTCGAGGCAAACCACTAGTATCAAAGCCAACCAAACGGTATCATTGCAGTCATAAGAATATTTTGTACAGTGCTGTGAGTAAACATCAACTGGAAGTGATAGAGCGGCGCGCAATTTTAGCTTGTAGGCATCATTTTCTACAAAAACCAGCTACTTTTTACTTACCAGATTTTTGGCTACTCGTAAAGTCTGATGGATGTAAGAAGAAACAAAGTCTCCAGGGTCGATGCACCTCGTGGGACGACAAGACAATAATTGTTGTAGGTACTCGACGAATCATGTGCCAAACAATACGTGGGCAGATGTACCGACTGTAGAATGGAATAATTAAGTACGTAACTAACTTGCTTGTCTCACTTATCTGCAAATGTGGGTGTGATTGTCTGGTAAACAAACACATCGGTAAAACCACAAAGACACTCCTCCGATAAGGCCCGATTATATCGTGATGAGCTTTGTAGTTTGTTAGTGACCAAATTCCCTGGCATAGCACAAGGAATTAGTAAGTTGAAGTGGCAGTGGGCAGAGCATATAGCTTTAAGAACTGGCGGCCATTATTGGGTCAGAAAGGTTCTCGAGTTCCACGCACTTGAAAGTTCAGCGTAGAACGGCCCCCAACTAGATGAAAAGAGGACCTAATAAAGGTATCTTTGGAAATCTATGAGGGGGCTTATGTTTAGCAGTAGACTCCTATGGCTGATATTATTATGATGATGATGAAAATACAGAAATATTATCTATTCCATTTTTCAAATGCTATCAAGAAAACTTTCAGAAAATTTTGAAACATTTGACATGTGCATGAAAGGAACCTTTGTGAAGCACTGTCAAAACATTCTTTACCAGTCTCAAGACCTTTTTCAAGGTGATCTGCACAAATATGATAATAAAAAAAATGCAGCCTTACAGTAGTCATCTGATGTGTAACATCTATTCTGATCACTGCGCGCTTTCATATCAAATAGCGCGCGCTTCCCCGGTTTTCTGTTTTCCGTCCCTTTTGCCAAAATCACTCCCACAAACCGATAAGAAAGATGTTACACATTAAAAAACTAAATATCCACATAATTTAATTTTTATCATTTTATGGGTTCGTCTACTATCGTCGCGTTGTGAGTCAGAGACACTAAACTTTCCTGTAAATGCAAGAGGGCCGAAAACTTGTTGGGGAATCAACTGAATTACAGAAATCTATTAACAACTATTTCTTTGTTATCAAATTATATTAGCCACGTCCTTCTGATACCTACCATCGACCACATAAAAACGCAATATAACGATAAATAATTGTAATGTTTTGAATGCTTCCACAAAAGATAAAGTGCGATTTTATTATGAAGGTCAATGCTTTGATAGCCACGTTTAACACAAAATAAGTTATTTTAAGTTACCAATATACTTATTTACCAACTAAGAACATAATATACTTACTAGGAGATCAATAGTAATCATCATCACCTTCCTTCTCTTTGTGAGGTGAACACAACATGTTTTATTTAAAAAATATATTAATAGTGTACCTATATCGTTATTTATATCATAAAGTAATATGAATTTTACTAAACGGTAAGTATATGAGCTGTGCAAGTTATGTACTTTAAATAAAACTGCAACTTGCTTTCAGACGCTGTATAAATCAAGTTACATTTTTAAGTTAAAATGATTAGGTAGGTACAAATGATCTCATAATAAGTGTAACAATTTAAATATAGGTAGACAATGTTATCTACTCTTCTTGAAACTTGGAAGACGTTTGAAAACTTTTGGTGTAGATCTGTCATTTTTATTTTTCAAAGTCCTGTCGCTCTTTGAACCATCTATTTATATTTGGATTGGAGACATTATAGACGAACAAAAAATTACATGTTACTTAGGGCGACTATGATGCCTAAACGTATTTAGTAGCTAAATATGATGTAAGGAGTCAAATCATACAAATACGTCAAATTTAATAATGTTTAGTTGCTAAATACGTTTAGGGATCATTGTGCAAGCCGGGCTAAGTTCCCAATCTAAGCATGTGTGTACAAGTGCGATGCGTTATTTAAAAAAACCGGCCAAGTGCGAGTTGGACTCGCGCACGAAGGGTTCTGTACCATTATCTATAAAAACGGTTAAAAAAATCACGTTTGTTGTATGGGAGCCCCACTTGAATATTTGTTTTCTTTAATTTAATTATTTATTTTTAAAGTGAATATATAACTAAATATTCTGTGAATATTTCTACCTATTGCCGTTATTAACATCGAGCAAAAACGAGTAAAAAAATCACGTTTGTTGTATGTGAGTCCCCTTAAATATTTATTTTATTCTGTTTTTAGTATTTATTGTTATAGCGGCAACAGAAATACATCATCTGTGAAAATTAATTATTACGGTTCATGAGATACTGCCTGGTGACAAACGGACAGATAGACAGACAGACGGACAGACAGACCGCGGAGTCTTAGTAATAGGGTCCCGTTTTACCCTTTGGGTACGGAACTCTGAAAATGGCCGAACTGGACTATGCCGACCTATCATACAAAAATGTTCAGACCCCTTTATGTCATTAGGAATTGCAATTTGCAATCGTCTAAGCGCAAAAATTGCAAACAGTGTCAAAAAACTATGTTAGCATTATAAGAAAGCCATTTTTTCCTCACCAGCTTTATCACAATCATTTCTCATATTCCAAGTAGGTATAATTACAGTCTCACACAACTTTATTTGCCCTCAGTTAAGCGGATATACATCCTACTACTAAGTCCCCTTTGGTCTACAGGAAACATGAGTAACGATGAGGGGAGCAACGGCTGGGGGCAATGTAGGTCAGTAGGGTTAAATAAACTAATTCAAAAGAAAGTGACTGTTTCCACAGGGTACCACAAGCCATAAAGCTTACATTTCTGCAAAAACACCTATCAAGTTAGTATTATTATAAACCTGATATTTTCCATGTAGTGCAATGGCCTCCTTTCTTTTCTTCCACTGGCCTCAATGAGAATCTTCAAATCCAAACCCTATAAAACACTACATTTCTTTTCAAAGTAGCCAACAAAATTGAGCTTTATGTATTTCGTTTGTAATTGTGAATTTTTGTAAGATATTTTATTGATCCGAAGTTAAATGTTTCTAAATATATTTTCTAGAAAACACTACCACTCTATCTACATCTCGCGATCTTAAAGCTTCTCTTAAAGTTAAAGTATGATTCCAAAATAGTATATTTGCAGTGGATACCATCTCATATCGGCTTAGATGGTAATGAACAAGTTGATTTGTTGGCTAAGCAAGCTATCTCAGATGGAATTGAAATAAATATAATACGCTCTTTCAAAATTATATACCTAATTTAAAACATCATTGCTATAATCTTTGGAAGGAGTACTTTGATGAAAGGTCAAGGGAGAAGGGCATTTGGTACCGCACGATTCAGCCACATCCACTTAGTTATTCATGGATAGATAACAGAGTGTTAAGCAGACGCGAGACTGTTACAGCTTTGCGACTTAGATCTGGACACATTCCATGCAATAAATTCTCTTATCCAATGCGTAAAACTACCTTGCCAAATTGCTTGACTTGCAATGTTATTGATGATGTATATCACATATTGATGGAATGTGTTGAGAATGCTAGTGCGAGAGATTCTTCTAACTTTAATATTGGTGATTGTAATAGTATTTTGGCAGATCCGTTATCAGATACTGCCAAAAAACTATTTAAGTTAGTAGATAGGAGGTAGTTCAATAAGTATTTACCTATATAATTAGTAAATTTGTTTTGTTTACATTACCAGGGTGTCATAATCGCATGAGCGACAAAGCCCTTTTGATAACTGATTAAAAAAAATCTACATCTACTTATTGCAATAAATATTTTTTTAATTTTAATCTAATCTCTATCTGGATCTATAATGGGCCATTCCTTATCGCAGGAGTCCAGCTCATCCCGCCATCCACTGCGGGAGTTGCGGGTCCCACGCAGTGGTCGTTTTAGCCCAGAGTTCTTCGGACATGCGGCGTATGTGTCTGGCCCACTTTATAATTACAGCTTTCTGAGCTTAAAAGTTAGTAAATCGTAAAATTGTTTATTAATTTTGACAACCTCGTTGGTTGAGGCCCTGAGTCCATAGGGTACCGGGAACATTCGTTATTTTTTTTATAATATCTGGGTGTCTACTTGTCTGGTCGAAGCGACGTGTGATCCGAGAGCTGGTGCTTATCTGGGTCAACTCATAAGCATTGCAGTCATTGTCTTGGGGACACTTCCGCCGATAGTGATCTGGAGCAGTTGAGTTATCTATAGATCGTTTGCATCGGTGTTTGTATGATTCAACTGTTTCTTTTTTATATTTATAAAGAGACTAGAGGTTGCGTAGTGCGCGAGTTGCACGCAACTCGCGTGTTATTGTTTTTGTCGAAGAAGCAATCAAAGAGGATTTCGAGCTGTTAAAAGCGATCAAAAAGGATATCCATGTGTAAGAAGCAGTCAAAGACGATATCGAAATGGAAGAAGCAATCAAATCAAAGAAGATATCCAAATGGAAGCAGCAATCAAATATGATTTCGAAGTGCAAGAAGCAATCAAACAGGATATTGAAGTGAAAGCAGCAATCAAATAGGATATCGAATTAGCAGAAACTATTAAAGAGGAAATTGAAGTTGAGTAAGCAATCAAAGAGGATACCGAGGTGGTAGAAGCATTCTAAGATGACGAAGTGAAAAAAGCAATCAAAGACGATATCGAAGTGGAAGAAGCAATCAAAGAAGGTATCGAAGTGGAAGAAGCAATCTTAGAGGATATCGAAGTGGAAGAAGCAATCAAAGATGATATCGAAGTGGAAGAAGCAATCAAAGAGGATATTGAAGTGAAAGAAGCAATCAAATAGGATATCGAAGTAGCAGAAACAATCAAAGAGGAAATTAAAGTTGAGGAAGAAATCAAAGAGGATACCAAGGTGGTAGAAGCATTCTAAGAGGATGACGAAGTAAAAAAAGCAATCAAAGACGATATCGAAGTGGAAGAAGCAATCCAATGGATATTGAAGATGAAGAAGGAATAAAAGAGGATATCGAAGCGGAACAAGCAATCGTAGAGGATATCAAAGTTAAAGAAGCAATCAAAGATAAACAAGCAATCAAAGAGAAAAAAATTGGATGTTCCAAAATGATCATGATATTGGTTGTATAAAAAAAAATTGAACGTTGCAAAAAAGATCATGATGAACGTTGCATAAAAAAAAATCTGGACGTTCCAAAATGATCATGATTAACGTTGCATAATATAAATGTATGTTGCAAAATGATAATGATCAAAAATTTGTACTAATATTTTGTCAAAGTTTGCTAGTGCTATCTCTTCCCGTTTAGAAGATACGAGCGATTAAAGTTTTGTAAGAAAAATCATAAATTTGTTGATTGGATATCGAAGTGGAAGAAACTATCAAAGAGAATGTTGAAGTGGAAGAAGCAATCAAATAGGATATCGAAGTGGCAGAAACAATCAAAGAGGAAATTGAAGTTGAGTAAGCAATCAAAGAGGATACCGAGGCGGTAGAAGCATTCAAAGAAGATGACGAAGTGAAAAAAGCAATCAAAGACGATATCGAAATGGAAGAAGCAGTCAAAGACGATATCGAAGAGGGAGAAACAATCAAAGAGGAAATTGAAGTTGAGTAAGCAATCAAAGAGGATACCGAGGTGGTAGAAGCATTCAAAGAAGATGACGAAGTGAAAAAAGCAATCAAAGACGATATCGAAATGGAAGAAGCAGTCAAAGACGATATCGAAGTGGGAGAAGCAATCAAAGAGGATATTGAAGTTAAAGAAGCAGTCAAAGATGATGTCGAAGTGGAAAAAACATTCAAAGAAGATGACGAAGTGAGAGAAACATTCAAAAAGGTTGTCAAGGATGACAATAAAAAAACAGTTGCACCAAAAATTTATACCAATATTTTGTACAAGTTTGCTAGGGCTATCTCTTCCCGTTTAGAAGATACGAGCGATTGAAGTTTTGTATGAAAGACCACAATTTTGTAGAGAGCATAATGAAGTAACTGAAGCAATTAAAGAGGATATGAAAGTAGAAGAAGCATTTTAAAGGGATAACGAAGTGGAACATGCAAAAATAGAAGATGTCGAGGCGGAAGAAACAATCAAAGAGGATATCGAAGTGGAAGAAGCAATCAAAGAGGGTATCGAAGTGGAAGAAGCCATCACAGAGGATATCGAAGTGAAAATGCTATCAAAGACGATATCGAAGATGAAGACGCAATCAAAGAGAATAATGCAGTGCAAGAAGCAATCAAAAGGAAATCGAAGATGATATCGAAGTGGAAGGAGTAAACAAAGAGGATATTGAAGTGGGAGAAGCAATCAAATAGGATATCGAAGTAGCAAAAATAATCAAAGAGGAAATTGAAGTTGACTAAGGAATCAAAGAGGATACCGAGTTGGTAGAAGTATTCAAAGAGGATGACGAACTGAAAAAAGCAATCAAAGACGATATCGAAGTGAAAGAAATAGTCAAAGACGATATCAAAATGGAACAAGCAATCAAAGCGGATATCGAAGTGGAAGAAGCAATCAAAGAGGATATCAAAGTGGAAGAAGCCATCACAGGATATCGAAGTAAAAATGCAATCAAAAACTATATCGAATATGAAGACGCAATCAAAGAAAATATTGCAGTGCAAGAAGCAATCAAACGGAAATCAAAGAGGAAGGAGCCCTTACAGAGGATACCGAAGTGAAAATGCCATCAAAGAGGATATCAAAGATGAAGAAGCAATCCAATGGATATTGAAGATGAAGAAGGAATAAAAGAGGATATCGAAGTGGAAGAAGCAATCGTAGAGGATACCAAAGTTAAAGAAGCAATCAAATAGGATATCAATGTGGAAGAAGCAATCAAAGAGGATATCGAAGTGGAACAAGCAATCAAAGAGAAAAAAATTGGATGTTCCAAAATGATCATGATAATAGTTGTATAAAAAAAATTGAACGTTGCAAAAAAGATCATGATGAACGTTGCATAAAAAAAATCTGGACGTTCCAAAATGATCAGGATTGACGTTGCATAATATAAATGTATGTTGTAAAATGATAATGATCAAAAATTTGTACTAATATTTTGTCAAAGTTTGCTAGTGCTATCTCTTCCCGTTTAGAAGATACGAGCGATTAAAGTTTTGTAAGAAAAATCATAAATTTGTTGATTGGATATCGAAGTGGAAGAAACTATCAAAGAGAATATTGAAGTGGGAGAAGCAATCAAATAGGATATCGAAGTGGCAGAAACAATCAAAGAGGAAATATAATAAAAACAATGAAATTGACGTTCCAAAATAATCATTGTGGATGAGGCATAATTTAAAAAAAATGATTTTCCAAAATGATCACAAAGGATTTTGCATAATAAAAAAAATGACGTTCCAAAAGTGATCATTGTGGATGAGGCATAATTTAAAACAAAATGATGTTCCAAAATGATCACAAAGGATTTTGCATAGTAAAAAAAAATTGACGTTCCAAAAGTGATCATTGTGGATGAGGCATAATTAAAAAAAATTGATTTTCCAAAAAGATCACAAAGGATTTTGCATAATAAAAAAAAATAATTGACGTTCCAAAGTGATCATTGTGGATGAGGCATAATAAAAAAAATGATGTACCAAAATGATCACAGTGGATGTTGCATAATAAAAAAAAAAAAAATTGACGTTCCAAAGTGATCATTGTGGATGAGGCATAATTAAAAAAAATGATGTACCAAAATGATCACAGTGGATGTTGCATAATAAAAAAAAAATAATTGACGTTCCAAAGTGATCATTGTGGATGAGGCATAATTAAAAAAATGTGGATGTTCCAAAATAAACATGATGAACGTTGCATACTAAAAAAAAAAAAAATTGGATGTTCCAAAATGATGATGATGACCTTTGCATAAACTATGAAAGTTGTCTCATGCCCCTCCACCACCATTATATAGAATCAAGCAAATTTACAGTAATTTTATAGTACACACAAGCCGTGGGCTCCCTACAAAAACAGTATGAAAATTACGGCAAACGAAATATACGGTTTACGGTATTCATACAGAAATATTTTGTATGGGACAATTTTTTTTTGTATGAAAGACAATTTTTTTTTCATGGAACCGGATATAAAAAAATGTCCTCTGCAACATTAGTTTTTGCACCAACGCTCTAAGACCTATACTTTCCGAGATACGATGTTAATGGGAGCGAATGGGGGACAAAAGGGGTACTTTAGGATTTATTCCCAACTCACCGGAACTCCCTCTATACGATCCCACCAAACATTTCCCCCCTACGAGGTGGCATCTGGGAGAACAATGATGTCAATCAGTCAGTGAGTCAGTGGTAATCGAGCTTTATATAATATAATGTAAATAGTTGTATATTCGTTCTGTTAATACATTTATTCATGTCATTAAGTTATCAGAAACTGCTAATGATGAATTGGGAATGATTGATCGTGTTCACAGCTTTTTGTAATGGAAAGGCACGTTCTATTAGTTAGATACACCATCTGTGTTAATGATAGGTAAGGTAATTAATGCAGGTCAGTGAACTCCGTAAACCTTGGTGAACTGGTATCATTTCACTACATGTTGGGTTAAAACCGCATCTATTTTTGCTGTTATTTATAATACTAATCTATTCTATACTAATAGGTAAGTACTACAAAGAGGTAACGTTTATTGTTTGTATGTTTGAAGAGGGTTATCTCAGAAACTACTGAATCGATTCTGAATGCTATTTTATTGATAGACTACACTACCATATTTTATTTTGATATAAATCTGCGCGAAGCCAGGGCCCGTTAGCTAGTTTTTAATTTATTTATAGATAGATAGATATACTCTTTATTGCACACCAAACAAAATAAAACATACAAAGAAATATACAAAAATGGAGGTAAGTACAATGGGCGTATCGCTAAAAGCGATCTATTCCAGACAACCTTTGGATGGGCAGGACAAAACAAAATCAAAAAGACGTCGGTGTATCTATGTTCATATTTATTTTTAGTGAAAAGAATTATATTTACGATACAAGTGAGTGATAAGATTTAGCCTTTGTTTATTTATTTATCTTTATGCTCAAAAATAAATTGCCGTACGTAAGAAAAATTATCAATGAAAGATTTTTATTTGTTGTGTTCATTATTGTCCGGACAAGGTTTTTAGAAAGAAAATTATGAAAAGATTTCTGAAATATTTGAAAATTCTGGAAAACCCTTTTATCTAGCTAGAAGATGGAAATTCTCACATGCTGCTTAAGTAAGTACAGTCAGCGAAGTAAGTTAATTAAGAAACTGGGTTCTTTAAAACCAAATAACCGTTTTGACTGCACCTAGTAATAAATACTTCCTTATTTCTTTTATTACGTCCTAGAAAATAAAGAAAATTCAGAGCAAGAAAAGTTATACGTCAAAATTTCTTTATTCAATGAACTCTTAAAGATTAATGAATCGTCATTTTATATATAATTTCTGAAATTAATTTCTTAAGTGATGTCTAAATTGTTACATTTAAATTATTATTATTATAATTTTACTAGCCCATACTGTCCCACTGCTAGGTCTCCCCCTCTTCCTTCCACTTATCACGGTCTAGAGCCAGATCCCGCCAGTCTCTTTGGAAGACGTCCAAGTCATCGCTCCAGCGCTTTTTAGGCCTTTCTCGGCGTCGCTTTCCGTCTTAAATGTTAAAAAAATATTAAAATAAATCTAAATGTAACATAATAATGTAAATACATATGTAAATTATTTTATGTTTAAATAAATAAGGAGTAATAAGAGTTATTTATTTAAACATTTCCATTCACATTCTAAATTACATTTGTTCGACTTAAAAGAAAGCGATATTGATATGGATAGCCTAATAAATTGAAACTCAAAAAGACATTTTCAAACAAACATCTGTATGCAGTAGGCTCTATATTTAATGTCCGTAAACTATATCGTAGAGTAATAATGAGCAAACTATATAACAGAGCACTTAAAGCAAAATCCTGAGCATATACCTATTTTAGTTGTGACTGATAAGCTTATTTTGCTGATAGTTTATTGTACAACAAAAAAAAGTTAAACACTTTTAAAGCGTGTTTTATAATTCCTTACTAATATTGACGTGAATACTTTTTTAAAATTGCTTCCATAGTAGGAGGCAATTAAAAAAACTAATTATAACAATATCGGGGGATACAGTTTCGTGTTGCTATATATAGCTATATATATATATATATAGTATATACATATATCATCTCCATCCAAAATTTAATTATGCTACAAAAGATCAAAGAATTTGTTACGCTGTGTGATGAGGACTGTGATGTATCGCCCGCGGTGGAGGGGGAAACGCCGCCATTTTCAGGTCATTTTGCTGCATTTCGAGATTTCCATTTAGTATGACCCGAAGGACTTCTTAATGTTCAAACATGGAGACATGGATTATAACATACATAAAATAGCGTATTTTTTTGTATTCACGTACACACCGCCGTGTCCATAACACAGCCACACCCCATTTTCTGTTTAGGATTTTGTCAAACAGTATTTAACGGATGTTAAACTTTGTTGTGGCAACCCCTAATGTTTAGTTCTGTTTTTTAGATATGCCAAAAGTTCACCCAAATTCATATCAAACTGCGCCACCAATTTTGTTTGTCTAAGTAGTTAGTTGAGCGTTGTATGTATGTATATTTGGATGGTTGTCTGAAAATAACTTACGAAGCGTTTATCCGATCGTCGTGAAATTTGGTATATAGGTAGGTAGTGATAGCACAATTTTGGTGCGACTAAATGAGCTAAAAATGTGGGGGGGTTGTAGAAAAAAAAAAAAAATGGGACTATCCGGTCGAGTGGCACGTCTAATAAAAGGTCTTTGTAAGTAAATTTTGACTCCGTTTTTATTTTTAGTTTCAACCTTGTAGATTTTAAGTTATTAGTCATAATAAAAACTCAACTTTGAAAAATATACAAGGTACATCAGTGACCCCACAGTGCTAAAATTTGGTATGCGTGTAGCTTTAGTGACACAAATATAGGAAAACGTCTAAAATCCAGAATAACTGCAATTTCTACCCCAAAAAAGTGTAACCAATTAACACTAACTCCCGTTGCCTGTAATTTGAATGAAACTGTAGGTCAAATTAGTTGGTTATGCACTTCGTGTCACTATTTTGATAGTCAGAGATTACAAATAATATATTTTTGTTTTTATTGGAGTCTAGCGAGATCTCAGTTCGGGCGAACCACAAGTTATGAAGAGAATAACTAACATATTTAAGATTCTTGGAGCAAGGTGTAGCTTAACGCAGCAGCTCCAGCTACCTCCTGCTACCAAAGGACATCCACTGCTGAATATATTACACATAGATTTCCTGAGCGACCGATTTTATGCGGCCTACACCCAACGGCTCCCAGTAACCTTTATCAGGTCGTCTTTCCATCTAGTGGAGGGCCTTCCTACGCTGCACTTTTCTCTAACTATTATTTCATGCTAGGAAGAGTTTTGGCCGAAAAGTGTGTTATTTCGTCGTTTTCGCGGGCGACTATACGACACAGCGCAAGTGCGTTACACGTCGCAGACCTTAATAGTTAAAACCTAAATAGTTTTGAGTATTATAATATGTTGGTAGACACTAAAATAAATAATAAAAAAATATTTTTTTATATTTATTTCTAGCCACATGAAGGTTACAAATAGAAATATAAATTAAATTATATCAAATTAAATCAAATCAAATTAAAAAAACTGACACTCCGGGAGTGCCGACAGAAGTCAAAACTTGAATAATTACAAGATATTTATATACAGAGGTGCCGGTAACGGTAACACTGTCACGAGTTCAATGGGTTTTTCCCATCTCAAAAATGGCCAAACGCGACTAAAGAAGTTTTCACTTCAAAAATAATTTATCTAAGTAATATACTTAAGTAATTATACTTTATTTATTTAATTATGTTCGTGTTATTTGTACTAAAAACGGGATATTTGCTATGATTGTGAGTTTTTGAATATTGTATTTGCGAGTTGGTAATTATTGGCAGATATAGCGTTATATCTGCCAATAACTACCCACTCGTAAAGACTTCAGTTTACCCGTGATCATGGCGCATGCAAATGCGTCGAAATATAAATATAATATCCCGTTTTTAGTACAAATAGTTGTATAAAAATTAGTACATAACCATGATAGTTTCAAAAGTTATAAGTACATCTTCTACTTTTCTATTGTTGCCTGAAATAAAGATTATTATTATGGTTCATACCGCTATTACAGATACGCTGTACACTGTACAAGTCTACACTACAGCTAGTTTATTCGTACTCCATATAGTAAGTTGTATCGCCAAACAGTCTGGCAAGCGTCCAGGACCATTAGTCGGCTCTCGTGCCAAGTACGAGAGGTCAATGAACTGTAGTAGAAAATGTATTTCTCCCATTCATGTCTACGTGGTAGTCTTTATGTAGGTAGGTAGTTTATAACGCAACAATGCTACTGTAAAGGATTTCCTTTTTGCAAGTGAACATTTTCGATAACTTATTTGTCATATACAAAGTGCTTCCAAATATGTATGTATAGTCTAGAGAGCTCATTGTCCTCACTTTAGCGCATCACAAACGATGAAGAAGCTATAATATTTTATGATAATATCGCTCGCCATAGTCGCCGTACAATCCAATGTAAGATAAATAAATAAATATTGCCGGACAATTTACAAAGTGCTATCTAGCCCCAAACTAAGCAGAGCTTGTACTATTGACACCAAATAACTGATATAATACTTATATACTTTTTTTTGTAAATACATACTTAAAAACATCCAGACCTGGAACAAATATCTAAAGATCATGCAAACATTTGTTCCGCGGTGGGAATCTAACACGCTACCTCATGCGTCTCAGCCGTCTATTCGCCCACTGCGCGACTGAGCCGTCTCGTCGAGATAAAATATGGACCATCACACACTGCGAAGATAATATTATGTTCCATTAGATGTAGAGTAGATGTTCCAGAGAGATATTTTATCTATGATAGCATCTTCACCGTGTGCGACGCGCTTTAGGCTTGCTAAGAAGAATAATGTCTACATCATCATCGTATCCAGCCATAGGAAGTCCACTGCTGAACATACATAGACTGCAAAAAAATTAGAAATTCCCAAAAGTCGAACGTTGCATTGTTACATTGTTGGGGCCTATAGCTTGAAGATCTGATAGACATTGGAGTAGAATGGTTCTAGAGTGGAGACCACGCACTAGAACGCATAGCACACATAGCGTATGATGCCCCCCCCCCCTGCTAGATAGAAAGACGACCTGGTAAAGGTGGCTGGGAGCCGTTGGGTACAGGACGCACAAGATCAGTCGCTCTGGAAATCTACGGAGAATGTCTATGTTCAGCAGTAGTAGTCCAATAGCTGTTATGATGATGATTCTCTAATTACTAAATTCGTACATCTGGATGTCACAATGTGACAAGTTCAATAACCCAATGGTGCTATAAAAATTGCCTCGTCCACTACATTAACCTACGAATAAATATATCATCACAAGTCATTATCTACGGTAAAAAACTGAGTGCTTCAGTTATTTTTAACGTGCGATACCATTTTAGATGACGCGATTGTTAATGGAACAAATTGCTCATCAAGCTAAAAGCTTTGAGTACCTACCTACCAACCCACAAAATAGATGGGTGCAGAAGTTGAAGTTAAGTTTAGTACAACGACCGATAACGAATACCATTAAATAATATAAAATTAATTATCAATTGTACTAACATAGTTGTAAGCTTTATTTTTTACTAATTAATTATGGTTGTAATGTCGGAATATTAAATTAAATTGATAACAGACATGCACACATAGAGGTGCGTAGAACGATCCAGAATATTATAACGATCATAGAACAACTTAGATCATAGAACTAACGACTTAGATTATAGAACGGTCTTAAAGGCGCATAGAACGTTCATAGAACGACTTGATCCAAGATCCTCGTGCACGCGCGTCTATGTGTGCTTGCACCTGTTATCGCTCGTTGTACTAAGCTTCTGTATCTTTTTATTTTGTGAACTACCCTCTGCAGAGTACAGTTAGCGACGTAATTTTATTAACAAATTAAATTGCGAATAGACGCAAAGAATCTATCTAGGATTGAGACATGTGGGAATAATTGGTGGGGAGGTTTTTGCCCAGCAGTGGGAAAATTTTGGTTAGTAAATAAAACTAATGTCCGTAATCACTTCTAATAAACTAAACAAAGAAACATTTTATTTGAATGCAATGAATGATTCATGAAGTTTTTGTAAGTAATTAGAACAATGGAGATCACTATCACACCACAGTCCAGGCAAAACAACTAATTCACTCGTAAACTCGAAATAACTTCAGTCATTTAGGCTTTTTAAGTAACGTTTAAAGTTTCTTGGGTATGTATGTATGTACATATATGTTTATTTTATATTTATTTTTGATCGAGCGAAGCGAGATCTCCTAATCAACTTGGGCAAATTGGCGTTGTATTTATGTATGTAAGTATGTATCAATAATGTATTTATGTATGGATGTATGTTTGTCCGAGGATAACTTACGAAGCGTTAATCCGATCATCGTGAAATTTGATATATAGGTAGGTAGTGATAGCACAATGGCACAATCCTGGTGTGACTAAATGAGCTAAACATTGGGGGGGGGGGGGTGAGATATTGGGGTTCAATAGGAATAAAAAAACAAAATGAGACTATCCGCTCAAATGGCACGATTAATTAAAGGTATCAATAGCTAATCAATACATTCCAACTCCGTTTTTATTTAACTCTTGTACTTCTTAAGTTATTAGCTATAATGTGCTATGGTAGCTTTAGTCACACAAATACGTATACCTAAGGAAAAGTCTAAAACCAGAATAACTGTAATTTATACCCCAAAAAACAGTAACCAATTTACATGAACTCCCGTGATTTGAATTAAACTGTAGGTTATTTGGTTAATCATTTCGTATTAGTATTTCATCGTCAAAGTTACACACATATTTATTTTTGTTTTTATGTGAGACTCGCAAGCTCTCAGTTTGGGGCCAACCACTAGTCATATAGGTAGATTGTGCACAAATAGTTTACATACAAAAAAAGCTTTCCAAATGGGCATGCACAAAGGCGATTCATCACTTGCTGAAATTAATAAATGTTTAGGTTACGTGTAGTATGCCAGCTGCTAGTATTTCAGCTATGATCAACAATTAGTGCTGTTTATTTTAATATATTTTGATATTTCTAAAGCATTTGGATGATTCAATAATTGCAAAAACTGCTAAAGCAATCAAAATCACTCCTAACGTTTTGTAATAAAGGGCGTTAAAAACTAGCGTTAATTTTGAAATTAAAGTTTGTTTTTGATGAAATACAAAACAAAGACTGTATTGTTCGATTCATGGGATTTTTCTTTCATAATCTGCGCTTATAATCAGCAACAACAATTAACTTTTAACACTTTACGACATTAATAAATGAAAACACGGGAATGGCTAGTATTGTTGTAAAATAGGTGTTTTAATGCGTTTCAATAAAACAAGTCCTAAAATAACAATGAAACTACCTGATAAAATAGGTAAACAAATGATATTCATTCATCATGTAAGTAGGTACCTGTTAAACTTACTAAGCGGCATCGTCGCAAAGGCGCGACCGATTTACGTTAAAAATTGTTTATTGAAAATGTATCGATTACTTTATAAATATTCAAGCTAACGCACCTCTAAAACCGGTTAATCAGATTCTGGATTTGTTTTTAAATTAATGTCCAACATAACAAAACAGGTTGTATTGTATAAATATATACCTATAATATGCCTATAGCATAAGGATCGGAAAAGAGAAAAACTGCAGTTATTCTGGATTTCAGACTTTTGCTTATATGTGTGTCACTAAAGCTACACGCATATCAAATTTCAGCATTGTGGGGTCACTGGTGTACCCTGTGAATTTTGTCAACGTTCCGTTTTTATTATAGCTAATAACTCGAAAACTATAAGGACTTTACTAAAAATAAAAACAAAATCTAAATGTACTAATGAAGACCTTTCATTTGACGTCCCACTTGACCTAATAGTCTCATTTTCATTTACTCCTTTTGAACCCCAATATCTCAACACCCAAATTTTTAGCTCATTTAGTCACACCAAAATTGTGCCATCACTACCTACCTGTATACTAAATTTCACGATAATCAGATCAACGCTTCGAAAGTTATCCTCGGACAAATAAACATACATACATACAACGCCGATTTGCCCAAGTTGATTCAGAGATTTCGCTTCGCTCGATCAATGACCGCTTTCTGCACGACGACTGTCGTAACGACTGGTCGCCGACGCAAGCGACAACTCCGCGTCTAGTCGTGGCGTTCAAGACAAGTCGCCCAGTTTGCGATGGCCCTTAACCAATATTGATAATAGGAAATGCATAGTAACTATGTGGTATTCTATGTAACATGACAGCTTGCAACACCATTGAGCAAGAAACCGCAACTAACAAGAGGTTTGAAAGGCCTGTCAAACATAGTCAGTTTTCACTCAGTGACATTCAGTGGCAACTTTGATTTGCTTTGCGAAATGAAGCAAGCGCAGCGTGACTACGTTCTGGACCCTAAAATGTGACACATTATTTGTATTTTATGTTAGTTTCAAGCTTCCGCCACGGCTTCGCACGCGTGGTTTGTCAATAAAAACATTACCCTCCTTCTCCGCCGTGGGGTAAAAGTAGCATAATATATCTCCTATCGTATAGTTCAGGAACTTATTTGTACTATAACGCCCTTGAAAATATGCCATTTTTTTACGACGCCCTCCCCAGCTTGTTTGTAATTCAATTAGGTCGTAATGGCTGAATCGATTTCGATGAAATTTGGTGTGCTGATAGATTCCTGGATTCAAACATATGCTACTTTTTTGTTGACAAACAACGCGTGCGAAGCTGCTGGTAGAAGATAAGATTTAAGAAACTAGTGAATAAATAAATAAACAACGCGTGCGAAGCTGCTGGTAGAAGATAAGATAAGATTTAAGAAACTAGTGAATAAATAAATAAATAATGCTGGGCATTTCACACAGCGCCATCTAGCCCCAAACTAAGCAAAGCTTGTACTATGGGAACCAGATAACTGATAGAATACTTATATAGATTTTTATGTTATTATATACTTATATAATATAAAGAGAAACAACCAGACCCTGAACAAATATCTGTAGATCATGCAAACATTTATTCCGCGTCGAGTGTCGCATTTGCAACTTCCTGCGTCTCAGTCGGCTATTCACCCAATGTGCTGGAGGTTTTGGAATGAATTAAAACACTTTATGAGAACACCAAGAATGTTCTATCTAAAAGTTCATAATTCATAATTCGTTTATTAGCTGTAAGCCTAGGTACAAAAGATGGTTGTGCTTAATATAGAACTATACTAGGTTTCGCCATTTTAGCGTACAAACATTATATTTTGTCACATAAATTAAAACAATAAAAATAAATCAAATACCCCCATAATTAATTATAAAGGTCAAAGGGTTTCGATATTTGAGTATAATTGATACAATAATAATAATAATGTCAAAATTATGATAAATGTCGGAAATCATAGTAACAATAATACATAAAATAGTTTAGAATAGATACAAATCATAACTTATTTAATTTGACTCATATTTATTCGAATAGTCGCACACATGGTTGTCTCAGTGTCACCGACAGGCGTAAACTATAATTCAACACCCTGCAAACCTAATGTTTAGATATCTACGGGAGAAACCTGTGTTCTGTAGCGGACGTCCTAACAACGACTGATATGATGATGATGAACTTAATATTTTACTAAAATGCTTTGGCACGTGACTTCAAACATTGTATGTAAGAAGACAGACAGTTTTTGAACACTTTTATGGCCTGGAATTCGATTGATAATTGATTTAAGTCTCACTCAGTACAATCAAAATCAAATGAAAATAACTTTATTTTGGATCAAAAACATAGTACAACAATACTGGAACACGATAGTATTTGCAGAAGTTATAAACTGTGTCGCGAACACAATAAATGGGAACATTCTTTTTTTGCACACAGAAACAACCTTTCACCCTAAACGCATACACCTTCTCCGTTCCGTCGTGGGTAAAAAAAAAAATATGATTGATGAAGAACTCTAGAATGAGGCAGTGTCCTAACGCTTGCGATCGCGCGAATACGCAATGCGATCATCGCACGTTCTCGTCATTTTACCTATAAACATGAACGCGCGCGATACGAACCAAGTTCGCGAACTAGCGATAATCGTGTTCTATTAGACACCGCCTTACCTGTTAGATACCCTTATAAGACTGAGAAATTATGGACAGACTGGAAACGTATGAAAGGCAAAGAATGTAAAAGTGTTGCGAAAACTTCCACAGCGCATGCGCAACGGTTGCGTTTCTTGTCCATTATTGGGTATACTTCTTGGATCACTATCATTCCGTGTCCATATTTGTAACCTCATTAGTTATGTGAGAATCTAGAGATGTATTTGCGGAGCCTATTTCGTACTATTTCTAAGTTGTCCTAGCGATTTAATTAATCATGGCGAAAGCAAATAATATTTAAATTATTTAAAAAATAAACTTGTCGATCCATAAATTTACGACGGACGTTACAATTCGGTATAACCCTCGACTATTGAAAGTCTATAAATTCGCAAAGTTATAACAATTTGGTCGAATATTTTACAATCGTAAATTCCATAGATATGAACTTGCACTGCAGAATCGAAAAATAGCATTCTAAAGTTGGGAAATAGATGGACAAATTTGATTGAGCCTTAAATTAAAGTTCATTTTAGATGCCTAATGGCGTAATAATATTAAGCTTTAATAAAAAATAAAGCTTTATCCCCATATCATTTGAGCTAGAAAAGAACTTTAGATCTTAAATCAAATGTATAGCTTAACGTGGATAATGTAACATAAAAACAAAGGACAAGACTCATCCCCGTAAGGTCAGTGCCTACACACTACCGCAGCATTGCGGTCAATTCCTGTTCGGTCAGTAGGATAGTGTGTCGACCGCAGTCACGTTACCGTCAATGTGGAAGGTCCCAGCTGACTGCATTGAGTTCAACTCCTTGACGGCGTCTAAATGGATTAGAATATAATAGAAAACGCTTTACTGTATACTACACTTAAATTAACCAATAATTTTTAAAACACTTAAAACTAGACACACAATAGTAACACTATTAGCGGTCTTATTGCTAAAAGCGATTTCCTCTAGACAACCATGGATTGTGACAACTCATGGGGAAACACAATGAAGGTAATGGCCTCGTCTCCACGTTTTGTTTAAACATTTGTTTATTGGAAAACCAATAGCTTATTCATATAATAGTAGAGTAGGTTTTAAAAGCCCTTATAATAGTGGTAAGAAGAATAGGAATGAATTATCAGAGAAAGACAGTCAAAACAATATGAGAGATTTCACGTGAGGCGCAATGCAGTGCAATAGCGGCATTTATGGCAAGTGTTCGTACCTGTAAGATAATGCAATTTTGATACGCAGTATCACCTTTTCTGATAAAAAAGTAGGTTTTAAAAACATGAAGATCCAATTATAATGAAACCCAAAAGAACAAAAATGGTAATCAGCGAAGGAAGTCAACATAATATAGGGAAGCAAAATAGCTAGAGCTAACAGAAAATGCTGAAGTTACTACCAATAGGGCCTTATGCTATAATTCATCTCGAAGAATTTTGAACTCACTTTTTGTTGAAAGACGAGTAAATTTTTTGTTAAATTTGTACAAAAAAAATCTCGCTATTAGTAGATCATTGTCTCTTAGTCACAAAAGAGAGATAGAGAGCATATATTGAGTTTGCAGTCTTTATTTTTCTCAAGTGCAGGTTCAAAATTCATTCCAACTTTGCTTTCGCTCAAAAGATCAATCTATCTTTCCAGATACCATACTGACGTAAACACCAATCGATCACTGATATCGGATGCCATTGGCATCGGTACGAGGAAATGTGCGTGCGCGATTGTTGATACCGTCGCATGCGCCGATGTTCAAACCATGACGGAGGAAGGAAAGTGTGGTATTGTGGCATTATGCGTGAAAATTATTGACAATTATTGAGATAAGGAAATGTAAACTTTAATTATGGATCTATCAAAGTTGCAGCAATTGATGGAAGAAAAAAACTTGGAAAATCCCTATAATGGAAACGTATGAAAGACTTGATTTTGGTTAGAGCTGCGGTTATTTATCTAACGCGAAAAAAGAGTTAAAATCTTTTAGCATTTTGGCTTTATGTAATGCTTTAAGATACCTGTACTTTGGGCAAAAAAAAACTAAAAAACAACAAATAAACTTGTGTTCAACAATTCTTGCTGTGTAGTTGACCATCGATACCTTGATATTGATATTTGGAGCCTTGGTCTGTGTTTGTCCGCATCATAGCTTCAAAAAGTGAACCTATTCCTCTGCTAAATAGAGCTTGACAGTAAGTTACCTATGTAGGTACTCGTAGTAGGTTCTAAAACATATAATTTATATTCTACGCTGGTTCAGCTACTTCAGGTTACTTCAGCTACTTCCACAGCATTATGTCATACGGTATACTGCTGTGGGGGAGTGCTGCAGATATAAACACCATTTTTGTGCTGCAGAAGAGGGTTGTTCGTGCAATTTATAATATGGGCCCCAGAGAATCATTACGCAATAAGTTTAAAGAAACAAATGTTATGACATTCCCTTGTCAATACATCTATGAAAATCTGATGTATGTTCACAAGAATATTAATGTGATTAAGAAAAATAGCAATAATCATAATTTTAATACTAGACATAAAGATAAACTCGCTGTTGCTACTTGTAGACTCCATAAAAGGGCAAGGTGTACGCTTTTATAACAAACTCCCAAGGGATGTACAAAAATTGACAATTAATAAATTAAAAAACGTAATTAAACTAAATCTTTATAAAAAAGCCTACTATAAAATATCGGATTATTTAGATGATAGAGAAGCTTGGGATTGAAATTGCTCCAACTCGTTCAAAATGTTACAATTTAGACGTAATTTATTTTCTGTATTATGTATTGTAAAAGGATCATTAAAAAAACAACCAGCCTTGTTTCTTGCCTTTCTTTCCTGGCTTGGTCGCGAAGGAACAGGCAGTAAAATTGACGTTTCAAAGTGATCCTTGTGATTTTAATGAATAAAAATATTTGACTTTGACTTTGGTTATAATTTTTATTCATGTTTATAGTTTTGATTGGTTGCGCTGATTCAATTGTAATCGTAATTTTTACCTCATTACTTTCTTCGTAAAACGAACCGTTTGATTGTTGTCAAAACTCCTATATCTCGGTTCCTTTCCCACGCACAACTATCCCTATACGTGTGAGCGAGTACGCGCTATACGCTCGACATAACCGTATGCGCCTAGAAAGTGACGCCATCCACCGAAGGCGTGACGACAAACAGTTTGGAAAAAAGACAATGGCCGCGCTGGTACCGCTTCGAATTCGTCTCGCAAATACTCAATTTTGTGATTGAACTAGGTATGGTGAAAATTAGTGCATCCTGTTGTGGAATTGTCGCTTCAACTCGCCGTCAAAGGATATAAAGGTATTGTGCACCCTTCCTTATGGAAACTGTTTTCTTTCTAATCCAATACCTAAACAGTTTTCAGCCTCCATCTTTCGCAACAATCAAACTCATATTTTCGAACATTTTCGCTATATTTCGCATTCCCCGCGTAAACAGTATGGTCCTTCATCCCGGATATTGAATCAGTGTTAGCTATTAACCTAGGTATTCTAGATTCTTCGTAAAAACCATTCGCTTATCATCGCATCGGCCGGCACGCCTGTCTACATACAATTCGTTCACTCACATTGAAAAATCTTCAATCAAATTTCGTTCGTTTTACTCGCATTTAGTAACTTGAATAACTCGCATACGTACATACCGTATTATATTGTCGTTCATCCCGCATTAGGTATAAGTTAACTTTCGTCGTCGTTTTATCATCCATCCATTCGTAAAAATAAAGCAGGTACCTACTTAGTTACATCTACAAAGTAGTTCGTTCACCCCGCGTAAAATAAATTATAATTATTTACTTACAACTCGTATTTATTCATATTCGTAGTAATTATAGGTAATTATGTACTTGCAATAGGTTAGCGCACGCGCATCACTTGTCGTATACCTACCTATCGTTGTTGCTAGGAAGTAGGTAAGCTTATTGTATAGGTACCTACCTACCCGCGTCGCGTCGATCGGTACCTACGGAGATCGCCGTAGATCAGTGCCGTGATTTTGTCTTTATTTAAATATCTACCTACATATAATTAGGTGCAGATAGGTATTTAGGTTCTAATATTTCGATACAGAGACGTATAGCTGTACGTAGGTATTATTTATCTAGTTGCTAAAATTGGAACTCGTGTATCGTGATTTAACCGACTGCCTACGAAGGTATTCCGTTTTCCGCTGATTGGAAACCTATTCGTGTCGTTTATCATAAAGATAGCCTATCTATTTTAAAATGGCACCTACTACCGCAGCCAGTAAGGTAGATTGTAACGTTCAATTGAAGGTGTTATACGTTAAAAGAGATAGGATATTTTCTCGCATGCAAGGTATTTGTAATCGCGTAAAGGATCTTGACTCCACAGCGTCTAAAGAATCATTTTTGTGTGAAATGGAAACTGTAGATACATTGCATGAGGATTTCGAAAGTGTGCTGGACCAAATAGTCAATCTGGAGCTAAAATTAGATCCCGATTTCGTTATCAGTTATCAGTCGCTCTCAGCGTTCGAAGATCTATTAGGTTGCGTCAAGCGAGCTGCTAAGAAATTATGTTCGTTAACGGGCGATGTCAAGGTAGGAAGCCAACCTAGGTCACCTAAATTACCACCGATGGAGATCCCCGAATTTAATGGCGAGATCAAAAATTGGCCGCTATTTTTCGCTAGTTTCCAAAACGCCGTACACAATAATGCATCGTTAACAGACTCGGAAAGATTGTACTATTTGATAGGAAAATTGACCGGAAGGGCTAAGTCCGTCTGCGCCGGCATAACTCCATGCGCCGAAAATTATTCGATTATTTTCGACTTGCTTAAAAATAAGTACGAAGACAAACGGTTGGTAGCTACTTCGTATTTAGATCAAATGTTTGATTTCAAAGCTATCGTATCCGCAACCCCTAGTAATCTAGAACAATTTTTAGATAAATTCGCATCGTCTGTCGCCGCTTTGAAAAATCTGAAGGTCAAGGACCTCTCGGATTTCTTATTTCTGTATATCGCACTTAAGAAGTTAGACCCAGACACCGCACGTTCGTTCGAGTCAGACAACCGTAAATGCGATATGCCATCTTTCGATGATCTAACGTTGTTTGTGCGCGATCACATAAAAATATTGCAACGCACCTCGTCCGCGAAACACGAAGTGCCGAAGAAATACATTGAACGTAAAACGGATGCGGCGTCCAAGTTTCCGAAATCGTCTACTACGCATGCCTACGTAAATGCCACATCCAGTTCTCACGAATCTTCGTGCTCCTTGTGCAATAGTCAACATGACCATTTATATAAATGTTCAGTGTTTCACCATTATAAACCTAATGAACGTTTTAAATTCGTTAAAGCGAATAATTTGTGCATCAATTGCTTAAGTGGAGGACATCGCGTTTCCGCGTGTGGGTCGAATTCTTTGTGTAAAAAATGCAATTCAAAACACCACACTTTGTTGTGTTTCGGAAATGTATCCGTGGATAGTAGTGCGCCCGCGCCACGCGTGTCTGCCGCTACATCCGCGCCCGCACCGCCGCCGCCGCCGGTACTCTCTGCGGGTCCCAGTGACGCGTCGGTTGCACCCGCTCGCTCCGCTCGTATTAATGACGTCACACTCTGTGCGTTATCAGATAACGTAAACAAACTTGTTCGCGGTCCTACCACGGTACTAATTGCAACCGCTCGTATTATTATTGTTGATTCTCGTGGTTATGAACATAGCGTACGCGCTTTATTGGACAGCGCTTCTCAAAGCAACTTTATCACTAGTGATTGTTGTCAACGTTTAGGCTTGAATGTAAACCGTAGACCAGCTTGTTCCGTAGTTAAGGGAATAGGGGGCTCGTCTAAAACGATTCAAGGGTCGGTAAAAATTAAATTTTCATCTCGCTTTGATCGAAACGTTAATTACGACATGGAATCGCTGGTGGTAGATAAAATAACGGAACGCTTGCCCACTGTCTCGGTTGATGTTTCGCATTTATCGAACTTCAAAGACCTACCACTGGCGGACGATACGTACTGCGTTTCTGGTCCTATAGAAGCGTTAGTTGGAGCTTCGATTTTCCCGCATCTGCTTTTGTCTCACAAGGTTTACGGACAATCTTTGCATCCGTCCCCGCTCGCTATAGAAACCGTCCTTGGCTATGTGATTGTAGGTGATGCTCCGGTCTACGTTGGTAGTTCCGAGACCGTTTCCTATTGTTGTGCCACGGACCCCCTGAACTCCGCCGTCCGTAAATTCTGGGAATTGGAGGAGGTGAACGTTCCACCTATACTCAGTCCAGATGACAAAATCTGTGAGGAATTTTATACCCGCACGACCTCTCGCGATGATGATGGACGTTACGTAGTAGCGCTCCCATTCAAGGGTGATATTCATTCGCTTGGTAACTCTCGTCAAGCAAGCGAACGACGCTTCCTTTGCTTAGAAAAAAGGATGCTGGCATCTCCGAAATTAAAGGAAGCCTATGATGCCGTCATTCATGAATATTTAGAAAAGGGTTACATTTCGCCTGCTTCGGCAAACATAGATCAATCGGATGCACAATCGTATATAATACCGCATCACGGAGTGATTAGGGAAGATAAGGTCACGTCTAAATTACGTGTCGTACTAGACGGTAGTTGCAAGACAACTACTAATGTTTCTCTCAATGACCTTCTGTATAATGGTCAAAATCTCCAGGGAAATTTGTTTAATATAATCGTTAACTTTCGTTTGTTTTCGATCGCCCTCTCTGCCGACATTCGTCAAATGTTTCTCAGTATAGGCATTCGGGATTGCGATCGAAGATTTCAACGCATCTTATATCGTTTCTCCCCGCAAGAACCTTTAAAGGTCTACGAATTCAATAGAGTCGTTTTTGGACTTAAATCAAGTCCATTCCATGCACTACGTACGATTAGACAGCTCGCGACTGATGAAGGAGATTCTTACACTAAGGCTAAAGATATTATTGGATCTGGGCTGTACATGGATGATTTTGTGCATTCCGTCCAAGATGAAGAAGACGGCATATCTACCGCTTCTGAAATGATAGGTCTTATGAAGTCTGGTCAGTTTGAACTCGTCAAATGGACGAGCAACTCGCAAGCCGTTCTTGATTCGATTCCGCCATCGCATCGTCTCTCTTCAGTCAAAGAATTTGATGAGTCGGATCAACATAAAATACTCGGCTTATGTTGGTCACCTGAAACCGATCTGTTCGGTCTAAAGATTAGTACACCCGCTAATACTTGCACAAAACGCATCATATTGTCATGTGTCGCAAAAATATGGGACGTAATGGGATTCGTTGCGCCCGTTGTGTTGTATGCCAAACTCTTAATTAAGCAGCTTTGGTTGTGCGAGTGTGATTGGGATGACATGCCACCTGAAGGTATCGTTCAATTGTGGTCTCGATTTAGGGAAGAACTTCCTTTGCTCTCTAATATAAAGGTTCCACGCCACGTGGGTATCATCTCTGATAGTGTCGTTACGATTATTGGCTTCGCAGATGCCAGTGAGAAGGCGTACGGGGGAGTGGTTTACTTCCACGTTCAGAATGGCAATGCTAATACATTTAGCTTGGTAAGCGCTAAATCAAAGGTTTCCCCTCGTAAAGTCGTTTCGCTCGCGAGACTTGAGCTTTGTGGTATTCTCATTCTTGCCCAGCTCATAAAGAACATCGTCGTCGCTTGTCAAAACCGTATCAATCTTCGAAACGTTTTCGCATTTTCGGATTCGACAGTCGCTCTGTGCTGGGTACATTCGTCGCCCCATCGATGGGACACATTTGTGGCCAACAGAGTATCGAAAATACAAAGTGACTTATTACCGCAAAATTTGTATCATGTCGCCGGTACTGAAAATCCTGCGGATTGCTTGTCACGCGGACTTACACCTGCGCAAATTATTGACCACCCGCTTTGGTTTAATGGCCCCACATGGGCCCGTTTAGATATCTCTCAGTGGCCTATTGTTCCCTTCAATCCTTCCACGGTGACAGAGGCACCGGAAGAAAAGAAACATTCTTTGCTTACCGCTACGCCACGTGTTGAGTCTCCAATTATTTCGTTGGCATATCGTCTTTCGTCGTGGTCAAAATTGTTGCGCTGCGTCGTTTATGTGTGCAGATTTGTAAAACTTTTACTATCTCATGACCAAATATCGGCGTCAGATCTCGACTTCGCTGAGATACTGACACTTCGTGAACTTCAACGTTATTATTTTCCGGATGAGATCGCTAATCTGAGATCAGGCAAAGCTTGTAGCCGTTCCTTTCAACACCTCAAACCATTTCTCGATGGTGGGGTTATTAGAGTCGGAGGTCGTTTGTCTAATTCCAACTTAGATTATCATCAAAAGCACCCTATTGTGCTGCCTCGAAAGGATCCCATTTTGGATTTGTTGATAGATTACCACCACAAGGTAAATTGTCACGCAGGTCCTGACCTGTTGATGTCACTCTTACGTCAGAAGTATTGGATACTCTCAGCTCGTAGCTTGATTAGGAATAGGATACACAAATGTCTCCCTTGCTTTAGACTTCGACCAAAACCAACGTTTCCTGAAATGGCGGATCATCGCTCATGTCGTGTCGTTCAATCTGCAAAACCGTTCGTTCACACGGGTACGGACTACGCAGGCCCGTTTAAGGTTACTTTAACTCGTGGTCGTGGTATTCGGTCCACAAAGGCCTACGTGTGCCTTTTCGTCTGTATGACGACTCGCGCAGTACACATAGAGCTTGCTGGTGATTTAAGCACGTCAAGCTTTATGGGTGCTTTTAAACGGTTTTTATCGCGCCGCGGTCCAATCAGTAGAATTTATTCTGATAATGGAACTAATTACATCGGTGCTAAACGTTTACTTTCGGAGCTTCACGAATTTTTGACTTCAAACCATAAAACTGAATTTGGTAAAATATTAGCTGATAATCGGATAGATTGGTCTCTTAATGTCCCAGCTGCAAGTCATTTTGGGGGAAATTGGGAGGCTAATATCAAGACTTTGAAAACTCACCTGTATCGAGTGATAGGTGAGCAAATCCTATCGTTTGAGGAGTTAAGTACTGTACTCGCTCAGATTGAATCGGTCATGAATACTCGACCTCTATGTAGAACGCTCTCCAGTGACCCTTCTGAGGCTCTGGCGCTGACTCCAGCGCACTTTTTGAATCTCACGCCATTGAAATATTTACCCTCTAGAGAAATAGACGATAATTTGCATACTCTATCGCGACATGATTTGCTTGACAAATTAGTCCAGTCTTTCTGGAAGCGCTGGAGAACGGACTACCTCCATACTCTGCAGTCGCGTCGCAAATGGAACACTCCGTCCAATCCAATCGCTGTCGGGACTGTGGTGATCCTTTTGACAGAAAACGCGCCTCCCCTTCACTGGCCTATGGGTGTTGTGGAGGAAGTTTTCCCCGGTTCAAATGGTGTTACCCGGGTGGTACGTATTAGAACAGCAACTGGATCGTACTTGCGTCCGGTTGTACGTCTCTGCCCGTTACCTAACCAGTAGCTCAAATAGCTTTGTTCGTCTAGATTAGGTTAGGTTATTAGTAGCTAGTTTAAGGTACGTTATTTGTAATTATTACAATAGATTAGCATTATAGTTCGTGTTAGTTCTTGTAACAGATTGGCATAATAGTTTGATATACATTTTTGAAGGTATCCCTTCAAGCCCGGGGGAATGGTTGCGCTGATTCAATTGTAATCGTAATTTTTACCTCATTACTTTCTTCGTAAAACGAACCGTTTGATTGTTGTCAAAACTCCTATATCTCGGTTCCTTTCCCACGCACAACTATCCCTATACGTGTGAGCGAGTACGCGCTATACGCTCGACATAACCGTATGCGCCTAGAAAGTGACGCCATCCACCGAAGGCGTGACGACAAACAGTTTGGAAAAAAGACAATGGCCGCGCTGGTACCGCTTCGAATTCGTCTCGCAAATACTCAATTTTGTGATTGAACTAGGTATGGTGAAAATTAGTGCATCCTGTTGTGGAATTGTCGCTTCAACTCGCCGTCAAAGGATATAAAGGTATTGTGCACCCTTCCTTATGGAAACTGTTTTCTTTCTAATCCAATACCTAAACAGTTTTCAGCCTCCATCTTTCGCAACAATCAAACTCATATTTTCGAACATTTTCGCTATATTTCGCATTCCCCGCGTAAACATTGATTGTGTTTTGTTTTTATTGTGATAACGTCTTCGTCTTGTAAAGTTGTATGGTACATACATACCTATTTATTTTATTTATTTTTATTTTTAACCTGTGTTGTCCCACTGCAGGGCAAAGGCCTCCCTTCCCTCTTTCCAGTTTTTTCTGTCCTTTGCTGTAGTGGACCAGTCTGGTAAATGCACATCTAAGTCGTCACGCCATCTCCGTGGTGGTCTGCCGCGTGGGCGTGTTGCGTTAGGAACCCAATCAGTTGTGATCTTTGCCCATAGATCTTCGGGCATGCGGCAGACGTGGCCGGCCCAATCCCACTTGAGCTGCGCTGATTTTTTTGTGACATCCATAATCTTTGTTTGCGAACGTAGTACGGAGTTCCGTATTCGGTCTGATATTCGGACACCTAAAATACTGCGCTCCATAGCCCGCTGACATACCTCGAGTTTGGACCTTTGCTGAACAGTCAAAGACCAAGTCTGTGCACCATAGGTGAGGATGGGGAGAACGCACATGTCCATGAGTTTGCGTTTAAGGCAGAGTGGTAGTTCGCCTTTCATTAATTGTTTCATCGACCAGTATCTTCTCCAGGCATTTTCAATGCGTCGAGCAACTTCTTTTTCTTGTCGCGCCTGGAAGGAGACAAACTGGCCAAGATACACATACTCATGGACATATTCGATCTCGACCCCCTCGATGTGCAGCCGTTGTCGTGTGCTGTTGGTCATAAGCTTAGTCTTCGACATATTCATCGCAAGTCCAACCTCGAGGCACATACCTACCTACTGCATATTTTTACATATAAATTGAACAATTTTATTTTTAATTTTAGTAAATACAATTGTCAACAACAAAAAAACTATTATCAAAAATAAATAATAGTTTAAGAATTATTTTATGACTTATTCGTATTTATTGTAGATTGCTAGCTGACCCCGCAAACGTTGTTCTGCCATATAAAGTAAGAAATCAAATGCAGAATGAAATGTCAAAGTGACGCGACACTTCATGTTAAATGTCTTCACGTATTGACGTTAAAATATATGGATATTGTTCATACGAAAATACTAAAATCGCGATTAAAAAATAGGGGGTTGGGGTAGGAGGATGAAAATTACTTTACGACCTCTCAGACCCACCGAATATACACAAACTATTTCATAAGAATCGTTCAAGCCGTTTCGGAGGAGTTTTGCTACAAACACTGTGACACGAGATGTATATTAGATATATAGTTTGAACTCGAATATGTTTTTTTCCTACTACTAACCTACGAGTAACTTCTAGTTGTATAAGTTTATAGTCTCCTAGTGCACCAAGGTTTACGATCTATCGTCAAACACGTTATTTTAACGCCCGTTTGTCTTTTGACGCATTTAAGTTTTATAGCAAACATTGGAAGTGTTTATGTTTAAACCGTAAAGTGTTTTGTGGTCTATTCTTGGTTATTCTAAAGAAGACTTTTTAGTGATGATTCGTGATGATGATGATGTGTATGTAGCTTTACACTGTATTTCTGGAGTTATTATTTCTTAAATTGTATTTCGTAATTGAATATTATTATTCTGAATCGAAAAACTTTGTGTACTTTCTCCTCAAGTTAATAAACAAAAACTTCTTGAATAGTTCTGAAGTAAGTGGACCAAAAACCAAACAACAAATAGGTTTTAAAAAAGTAATTGTAAAGGTAAGTAATTTGCTATAGATTTGTCTCACAAATGAACCATCTACCGTGACGGTAACTAGCGTCATTCTAATCTTGTTTCCTGGGGTACGGAGGTCGTCTATCTATCTAGGAATAGATAAGTTATACGACCTCCGTTGCGCAGAAGGCGAATAGCCGTCTGAAACACAGGAGGAAACGACCTCCATAGCGCAGTGGGCAAATACCATCTGAAACGCAGGAGAGACGACCTCCGTGGCGCAGTGGGCGAATAGCCATCTGAAACGCAGGAGAGACGACCTCCGTAGTGCAGTGGGCGAATAGCCGTCTGAGACGCAGGAGAGACGACCTCCGTAGCGGAATGGGTGAATAGCCGTCTGAGATGCAGGCGAAGACGACCTACGTAGCGCAGTGGGCGAATAGCCGTCTGAGATGCAGGCGAAGACGACCTCCGTAGCGCAGTGGGCGAATAGCCGTCTGAGACGCAGGAGGAAACGGCCTCCGTGGCGCAGTGGGCGAATATCCGTCTAGACGCAGGAGGTTGCGGGTACGATTCCCGCCGCGGACCAAATTTTTGCATAATCTACAGATATTTGTATGGTTGTTTCACTACATATTAAAAATATGTATTTACAAAAAATCTTCCTATAAAAATATTCAAAATCGGATCAGGAATTCCGGAGGAATTCTACATGGAAACAACCGCAAAAACTTTACCCCTAATACCTATTAGTATCGATTTAAAAGCTTCGCTCTTGTCGATGCTACATATGCAATTCCCTCAATTTATCTCTTACTTTAGTTTATTATTATTATAGTTTACTTAAATAAAAAATTATAAACTATTGTTTTGAAAGCGGTCCATCTGTTTTGGGGTTGAGTTGGACAATATAATAGAATATTCATTTATTTTTCTCTAACAAGTTAATAATTTAATTAGCATAGGTCTAACTACAGAGGCAAGTTGGATGTCAAATAACATTGTAAGAGAATGGTGCCTGAAGTAGGTTCATAGGAAGCTGTATTGCAGGTCACTCACAGACGGACGGAAAAAACATAAACGAACTTACATTACATTAGAACTTTTTGCGATAAGTGTTAAAAATTAAGCTATTACCTCGTAGAGATGCTACCAGCTACGAACTGGCTACAAAGACATTAGGTCCAAAAAAGTGCGTTGCTTCTCTCTCGCCTAGACATTTTATTAAAATTTGCCTAGATATTTTTTTTATTCATTACGTAACTAAGTATTTACCTATAAATGTTTAGCTAGACATCATCAAATAATTCTTCGATCTAAAAATCAAATCAATTATTTTACATAATACTAGGTACCATTTTACGTCGTAGATACCGAGGTATAATATTTATCTGTGCTACCATTATATTATTATCACGTAATAAACTGAGCTAACAAAATAAATGCTTCTTATATTTATATTCGGCGTGTCGACTCTGATGTAAAATTAGTGCGTCTAATTGGCTACTTTTACTCAGAATTCAGAGTATTTTTATTTAGTCTGTTTAGCTAAATGCAAAGTGTAAAGCCCGCTTTAGGTAGGTATGTACCTAAGTACAGTTATTTTGATTGAAAAGGTACCGCGAGGCTATAACTTTACCGTCGTCGGCATCAATTAAAACCCATGTATTGCCTGTCCACATCAACTTTCCTACCAGTTTATTTTCTTGTATCTATTGCGACTTGGAACACATGATTGTATAGGTATTGTTTTGCGAAAAATCAAAAAATATTCATTATAAGCAAACTCTTTTAATTATTTTACCTCATTATAACAAAAAAACAAGATAGCAAAACATGAATAAAAGTAAATCACATATTCAGGATAAGTAGCGCTATCTATGGTTGACTGGAAAACACGTGATTTGGTTGCAGAGTGCTGCCACCTAGCGTTGAGTAGCAGATTTTTTTTTAACGAGTATTAAACTTTAGAACATAATTTACAGTAACATCACTAGATGGCAGTATTTAAGATCATGAAACAGTTAACTTTTGATGTTTTTAATTTGTCTTTCAATTCCAATTTATAAAACAATATTCTAACACATATTTTTTTTCATGGGAATCAAAATCAGGAAATAACACAAAAATTGTCAAATAATGCAATAAGTAAAGCCAAATAATGTGCCTACTTAATTTTTTTTGAACATGGTAACAAAACAGCTGTAGCATTCTTCGCATTCTTTGTTTCACATCTTTTGTCATAACTCCATCGTTATTTGAAATCGCGGAAAACGGAAAGTAATTTGAACCCTAACGTCATAGCTGCGGTGTCCGAGTGGTTAAGGAGATGGACTTGAAATCCATTGGGTTCTACCCGCACAGGTTCGAATCCTGTCCGCAGCGATTCGTTTTGCTGTTTTTATGATCTTTTTTCGATATTTTTGTAAATTGGCATACAGCCTGAATCAAAGCAAATTAAAAAACCTATTATCTAGAACTCTGATGCTTTTCAGGTTGAAATAATGTATGCGTGTTAAAATTGATTATTTCAACTGGGAGTTCGTTTAATAAATTAATTAAATTATGTTTTTTTTTTTAATTCAGAGTTAGGTTAGGTTAGGTTATACATAAATTCCAACAAGAATTTATGTATAAAATGGATTACAAGCGTATTAAAATTATTTAATTTTTATTTTTAATATTTAATTGTAATTATTCTAATAAAAAACCAAGGTAAATATAACAAAAAAATTATTTTAGTGCAAAAAAGGTTCCTTCGAGCCGGATTTGAACCAGCGACCTATGGATGACAGTGATTTTCCTCTACAGTCCACCGCTCTACCAACTGAGCTATCGAAGGTAGTGATAACTAAGCTGAAATTTTAAATAAGGCTCTGTAATCAAATAAATTATGACACTTATGTCATATTTGAGTCACAACTCAAATATTACTTTTTTTACTTTTAAGTCTTAGCGTTTTAATCTCATTAGTTTAATTAAATAAATAAAGATACAGTTGAATGACAAGGAAATATAATAACATACCTATCCGCCCATCTAAGAACCAAAATAATAAAAGTATTATTAAAACATAAAATTGTATTTCATTAGATAACATTATGAGTTTAATCTTCTAATAAATAAAAATCTCGTATCACGTTGTTTGTGGTCGCACTTCTCCGAAACGGGTAGACCGATTTTAATGATTTTTTCGTATATTTGGTAGGTATGAGAATAGGTCTTAAATTATTTTTCACCCTCCTACACCGACCCTCCATTTTTTAATCGCGATTTTAGTATTTTTGTATGAACAATATTCATATAATTTAACCGTCGTTCATTGACGTGAAGTCATTTATATAAAGTGTCGCGTCACTTTAACAAGAGTGTTTTATATAGTTATTATCCCGAAGTTCCAACGGGAACGGGAAATTTCAAGCGTGCAAAGCCGCGGGCGGGTCTGCTAGTACTTAATATGAATACATTAAGAGAATCGCGAACGATGCATCCGCAAGAAATAAGGCACAGTAACTTCTCCTGTGACAATTTCCATTTGTGAATCCATACTAGCCATACTAATTGGTATTATAAATTCGAAAGTAACTGTCTTTTTGTCTGTTTGTCTGTTTGTGACGTTTTCACGACTAAACGGCTGTGCCTATTTCGATGAAATTTGGTGCATATACATATATGAGATAGATTATAACCGGGATTAAATAAATAAATAGCGCTGGACATTTCACACAGCGCTATCTAGCCCCAAACTAAGCAGAGCTTGTACTATGGGAACCAGGTAACTGATAGAATACTTATATACTTTTTTTGTAAATACATACTTATAATATATAGAAAAACACCCAGACACGGAACAAATATCTGTAGATCATGCAAACATTTGTTCCGCGGCGGGAATTGAACCCGCTACCTCCTGCGTCTCAGCCGGCTATACGCCCACTGCGCCACGGAGGCAGTCAAGACAATTAACAGCCTACTTTTTACCCGACTGTACAGGAGGGTAATGTTTTTATTGCTACACCATGGGTGGAAGCCGCGGGCTAGTCAGGTCGTCTACGATAGATATAAAGATGACACGATGACATGGTTGCTTGGAGCCGTTGGGTGCAAGCCACACAAAATAGTTTGTCCAGGAAATATATGGGAGAGGCCTATTGTTCAGCAGTGCACGTTATTATGGCTGATATGGTGATGATGATGACTTGTACGATAATGATGATGATGATAACTTGTTATAAAGTGAGTTTAGCAAACATCGAGTTGTTGTTCCAAACATCGATAGTTCGACCGGTCGGGCCGGCAACCGGAACCTCTATCAGAGGAAGTGTATCAAGCCTTCGCAGTCCACATCTAGTACAAACTCGTAAACAAAGTTACAATATCTGGACTTCTGGTTTTAACGTAACTTAGGGTTGCGTAGGATCAAATTTAATAATATAAAGAAAATATGGATTTACCCACGGATCACGGGTTTACCCGTGATCATGGCGCATGCAACTGCGTCGAAATATCGGGACACTCAAGAACTCACAAATCATGGTATATATCCCGTTTTTAGTACAAATAGTGTTAATAACCATGATAGTTTCAAGTTATATTGAAAATATGGATGTTAAAAATGTTCATATTATGATCATATGATTTTTATTCACGGCTATTTCACATGTGAAAAATCACGGACAATGATTTTTCATTATGATGCCGTCATTTTACACTTACTATTCTTTCTAGTGCTATTTCACATGTGAGAAATCACGGGCAATAAAAAGGCCGGTGCATTCCGAATGACTGCGACCGATATAGGTACGATGAAAACCGAAAGTGATTTAATTTAAATGATTTTTAGCGGGTTATGCGAAAGAAAATAGCTATGATAACATATGATTTTTAATTTCATATGATTTTTTTATTCCATTCCTAGTACCTAGGTATGTATTTCGTGTAGGTGTAGGTATGTAGGTGTTGCTTTTGGCTTTCTCAAACGTCCACACTTTTCACAAAGTTGCTAAATTTAATAGATCCCAAAAGGGACATGCCCATATAATGATGTCAACTGCACAAAAAATTGCGTTCATCCAAAAAATATGTTACATTTTTTCGTTAATCTACGTATCAATCGATTAACACGAAAAGTATCCTACAATATTTTAAAATAATAATGAATATGAAAACGACAGGAAATGAAATGGTAGCAAATTGCCTCCAGTTGCAAACATTAGTGTTGAGCCAGAGTTGTTCTGAGACAATAATCGATTGTTGATAAAAGACCATAAATAAAACAATAGATTTATTTGACTGTATTTTCACTGACACGAAAAATCGGTCACCGATTTCAGAAGTACGAAACCAAAACGATATTTGTTTCCCAATGAGCGTTTTGTAAATCGTTTTTTTTTCTCTTTAATTAACCCGGGGGTGGTAGGTATTATGCTTGACTCGCGCTGGTAGCGAGCGCCCGAGCGAGATAATCTCAGCCAATCGCAGTGCGCGCTGAATTTGCGCTCAGCTGTTGACGCACCGCAATTGATCTAAATCCTCTCGCTCTCAGCTAACCTTGATCATAATCGGCGGGCCGTTGATCTCAGCGCCACCTTCTAGATGGCTTTAGGATTAACCAGTGGAGAGAAAAAAAGCGGAAAAAAATAACTCGGCTTATCTGTAGCATTATCTCGATTTTAATTCGATCAACAGATGAGAGGTTAAAGCTTCGCACGATTTTTGCATAAGGCCACGCAGAGACGAGTTAATGACACAGACATGAGATATTTTTTAGTTAGGCACCTATCACTCGTTATTCCTCCCAAATCATCAATTTAAGAACAAACTCAAACGATAGTCGATATCGATCGATATCGACTACCTATTCAATCCAAGTTTACAAAATCAACACAGAAATACATAATGAATTCTATTAAACATCTCTAAAGGCAAATAAGTACATTTTTTTTCGCTTGGGTACAATTGGTACTTACATTTTTCGTACATTTTATTACCTTATTACTACCCCTGACACACTAATTTAGGTAGGTATATTTTTGTATTTATGTATCTGTGGCGCTCGTGTTGAATCGAAATAAACTCGATTTTACTTCGATTCAACATTTGCTCAACAGAATCAGATGATTATTATTTCTTTGCATTAAAATATTGAATTTTGATTTACTGGAATAATTGCCCTCGTCTGTTGATTGTATAGGAGCGCGATGTCAAAAATGGCACTTCTGTGCGCGCGCGCCTTGAGATTAAATATAATCGATTGCTCGATTTGACCAATTATTTTGCGCCGATAAATCGATATTTCGGATAATAGTCGATGGTCGATATGCCAATCCCTATGACTGTGCGCGTACGTCATTCACAAACAAGTACCTACACAAGCCGTTTCCTGTGATCTGTGTCTGTGACCGTTTCGTTTGTTTTCTCGCGTATTTTTGTTTGTTTGCTGAGCTTAAACGATTAAATTGATAGTAATTATCAATATCATAATTTATCTAGGAATCGTTATAATTACAATAATAAACTATTTAAGTTGTAGTTGAATACAGTGATGTAAAACTGGTTGTTTGTCAAAAATAAAACTGATTTTTCTCATTACCTATAGTAAACTTTTTTATAACTAACTTCTTAGCTCTTTTATTACTAACTAAGCCTAGAATCATTAGCAATTAGTTTCAAGTGTGTGCAGTGACAGCATTTTTTACAAGGGAGAGTGGGCATGCCCCTTTACTAACTTCGCACGCCAGTTCGTCTTTGACGGCTAGTGCGAAAGCCGTTTTATGACCGTTGGGCCAGAAAGGTTCTCGAGTGAAAACCACATACTGGAAAGCGCAGCGTAGGACAGCCCCCCAGTAGATGGCAAGACGACCTCATAAAGGTTGCTGGGCGCCGTTAGGTGCAGGCCGCACAAGTCGCTCTTGAGACCGATAGGGGAGGCCCAACAGTGGACGTCCTATGAGTGATATTATGTGACGAACAGTGAGCCCTTAGTGAGAAAACTCTCACATCAGAGCTGATAGTGAAATTAGAAAATAATTAATTGATGTATATTAAAAAACACACAGTTTGCCACAATTTATTTGTATATTTTTTTTTATTATGGCACACAAATCAGAATACAATCAATCTAAAATCAATCACAAAATATAATTATAAACTCTTAAACCTAGATTGCATCCCAAAGCATGTGTGCAGAGTATGACAACTCTAGAGCAGTTCTGAAGGGAATTGCTAGATACTATAGTCTTCCATCAACACAACAACACACAAACATCAAAACAGTTGAAAAGTGAAGCTCTCCCTAACCAAAGGTTCTATTTCCGAATCTATGAGTCCACTAATTCTACAACCTGTCTGCGAATCCGCGACTATTTCCATCCCAAACAGCCCGGAGCGTTCAAGAGCAGTGACCGAATGCAAATAGCCTGATATAGAAGGTTGTGGGTAGTTGTACAGCGGGGGAGTTGAGCTTGGGAAGTTACGAGTTTTCCTCAAACGATACCTTACTTTAAAGACTAACAACAGTATGTTGGTTGTAGATAGAAGATGGAATAGATAGAAAACACTTTATTGCACACCATAAAACACATAGGGTCTTATCACAAAAATACCTTTTTTGACCACTAACTCACCTGATGGTCAGAACACTCTGATATGGAGCACGAAGATCGAGAAGACACCTTCCAAACTTTTCTTATCTTCTAAAACGACCGAAACAACTATTTAATACTACTATTGTCTATTAACAATTAGCGGTCTTATCACTAAATATCGATCTCTACCAGACAACCTTAGGCTGTATGTGAGTAGGTGATAAAGTGTTTAAAGTGATCTTTGGATGTTTCATATAGTTCCAATAGAGCAAAACTTGTTTTTGATAAATCAGTAAAAGTTCTTGAAATGATTCAGATATGAAATGTTTGCTCCCAATTCTTTTAGAATTATGTCCAATTTACAACGAAATTTTTGTGTGGAAGTTAATATCGTTAGAGAACTGTAGAAAAAGCTGGCATCTATTTTAGGTTAACACACTTAAGTTTATAAACCTGTCGGGCCATCCCTGTCTGTAAACCTTGACCCCTTTTTCTTAGAAACGACTAAAGTAAGTATACCTAATAAGACTACGAAGTATAACTTTCTTCTTCCAAAACAGGAGAATAATGTATCTACAAAGCACATTAGACGTGGTGAACGTTTGTCCAAAATAGAAGGCCCATTTCGCGTGTTTCATGCATGAATACACGAATGAATACTTTATTTGCACACCCCAAAAACATAAATAAAAGAAGACATAGTCACAAGTACAGTTGCCGGCCTTACCGCGATTTCTTCCAAACAACCTTTAGATGCAGAGGATTTTTGTAATGTTAAAGAAATTATCAGTTGCATTTCAGAGCACATCTGATTTTTTATGTCCTATCTTTAAAAGTTCTCTTAGTGATTTTGATGAGTAGGTACGCAATGTTTAACTTCCAATTCATTTAGAGTAACGCCAATATCACAAATAATAGGGGAAACCAATATGATCTGCTTGCTTACAAAGCTGCTAATTAAACATATATGATAGAGTGGCTTTAGACTCCCAGAAGTATTTTCGAGTCCCCCTACGCTTGTCTTTTATGGACCTTATTTTTTGCAAATTTACATTTCAGGGTCAAATATTTATATTAATGAGGGATTAATCTATTTGCAACTTAAAAAATAAGTTTCGCAAGACAATGTTCTTTCGAACGATCAAGTGCAAGCTCGAGTATAATCAAAAGTGATTCCGCTTTGTTTGAAGCCCTCAAACCCACTAAGCGCTTTCCACGTGAATGCTTTCATCTCTTCAGCACATTGACGTCACAGCCGCTGTAGCAATACCATTGTCAAACACATATTTAATTACCATCGTGTGCAGTGCGGCACACGCAATCCTCTCCCGACAACGTCGCAACCATCAATAATACTATGCAGGAAAACCTGCTTTACTGCACCACGATAAGTCTGAAATTTGGAGTGTCTTCTTGAGGGTGGTTGGGGCATTGTGGGAATAGAGTGAAGGGTAAATTTCGGACGATCCTGCGTTGTACTACGCCTGCGCAAAAAACGTTGAAACGCTCAGTTGAAGAGTGGCGGCGCGCCGGGTCGCGCGCTCGCCCGCCGGTCGTATGCCATCCCTCCAGTCGCCGGGATCCCCATACCATAACTAAAACTATGTCCCAAACTGCATAAAAATGCTCGTGTATCGTGTCAATTGTGAGCGGGGAAAGTAGAAGACGTGACCGCAGTCTTGTCTTCCCTTAGTATATACATCGGCTGGAGTATCGTTGTTTGGATGAGGTGAGTATGCAGTCCAGTACAGAGGTCGAGGGTTACCCTTGGTAAATGCCAAGTTGATCACATGAGCATGGTCAAATTGGTGGCGTGTCTGCACGAAGAATCATTCAGTAAATTGCCGCCGCGATGCGGTGTATGTTTTTCAGTTGTTAGGCTGTGCAGCAATTTTCCCGTAATAGAAGGGAAACATGCTAATGTTTATGAAAACAATGATGGTGAGGGTCGGAATTATTATTTGATCGCATGTTTACCTATTGTAGATAGGTATAGTAAAGTGAAGTAAAAAGAAACCTGTTACCTAATCTAATTTGATTCAATCGCCTTTGCCAAAAAAGATCGACAGGGTAAACATTACCTTTGATAATGAATGGGTCATCCAATGATAGGTTAATAATAGAAAAAAGTATTGACTATAAATTTCTTGTTTAATGTACACGTCCCACTGCTGGACAATTGAACGACTTTGATGATCAAATATAACCTTTTCCAGATTTTGTTTCTTATTTTTTTTTAAACTACCTAGTTAGATCTTCGTTTGACCACAATCTCACCTGATGGTAAGCGATGATGTGATCTAAGATGAAGCACGAAGATCTAGAAGAAACCTATTTACTCTTACCTTATAGAGGCCCAGATTGTTTTCTTTAAGAAAAACAGACGACGGCAAAGTGGTCCATACCAAGTGACAACCCCCGTGGCGCAGTGGGCGAATAGCCAGCTGAGACGCAGAAGGTAGCGGATTCGATTCCCGCCGCGAAACAAATGTGAGCATGATCTACAGATATTTGTTCGAGGACTGGATGTTTTTCTATGTATTGTTTTCTAGTAGGTATATATTTACAAAAAAAAAGTATATAAGTATTCTATCAGTTATCTAGTTCCCATAGTACAAGCTCTGCTTTGTTTGGGGCTAGATAGCGCTGTTTGAAATATCCAGCAATATTTATTTATTATGTATTATACCTTAGCTGTATCTTGGTATAGTCGTTTGGGGCTGTTGCTAAAACTACTTACAAAAAAATACACAAAATCGGATTAAAATTGCCACCTTTCCGGTCAGTACGATAACCCTCTCACGAAAGGCGTCAATAAGACCTTAGGGCAATGTTTATAACCTACTTACTGGTCATAAATTATAGCATGGTTAAGCGAAATAATACATCTAAATTAGGCATTGTAATGGAATTACATTACCTGAAATTTATCACAAATAACTATCCCATTAGGCAAATGAAATGGAGCACGTAGGTAGTCTATATAATTTATTTGGCAGGTTAGCTTTTCGCAAAAATATGCCTACATGTTTTATGTACAATTATGGGTAATATTCTAGACTCCAAATTTCCAATACAGTTTTTATGGAAGTAGCCTACAATTTGGCTTTCTGGTTTTAGAATGAAAAATGGTATTTTGTAGAGCCACTGAAAGCTTTTGCCTTCACTGCTTCTTTTAACATCAGTCACAAGGTTTTCAGAACTAACAAACTTCAGGTGAAGGCCGATTCCCACTAGTGGTTCGCCACAAAAATCTCCCATAAAATAAAATAAATATTTTTCGTATTCTTTGACTAACAAAATAGTGCCACGAAATAATAACCAACATACTTGACCTACAGTTTCGTTCAAATTACAGGTAACGAAAGTTCATGTTAATCGGTTACTCTTTTTTTGGGTAGATTTCAGATTTTTCCCTATATTTGTGTCACTAAAGCTACACGCATACCAAATTTCAGCACTGTGGGGTCACTGGTGTACCCTGTGAATTTGGTCAAAGCTCGGTTTTAATTATGGCTAATAACTTGAAAACTATAAGGTTTAAACTAAAAATAAAAACGGAATCAAAATGTACTCACAAAAACCTTTTATGATGTTTTCGTGTTGAAGACGTGACACTTGAGTCTAATTTTGTTTTTTTTTATCTCTCTTGAACCAATATCTCAACAACTCCCCCACATTTTTAGCTCATTTAGTCACACCAAAATTGTGCCATCACTTCCTACCTATATACCAAATTTCATGACGATGATCAGATAAACGCTTCGACAGTAATCCTCGGACAAACAAACATGCATACATACATACATACAACGCCGATTTGCCGAAATTGATTTGGAGATCTTTCTTCGCTCGATCAATAATTCATAGTGACATACCTGTTCATGTTTTAACTCTATTTTAAATAAGGAGATCCGTAGACAACCCAAGGTCACAAGAGATAGCCATGAGAATAAGCAAGCTGAAGTGGCAGCGAAGCATATAGCTCGAAGAACTGACGGCCGTTGGGTCAAAAAGGTTTTAGAATGAAGACCACGCACTGGATGTAAAGAAGTTATGATAATGGTTGCTGGGAGCCATTAGGTACCTACTGACCGCACATGATCGGTCGCTCTGTAAATCTATGGGGGTGGCCTATGTTCAGCAGAGAACGTCCTATAGCTGATATGATGATGGTGATGCCTGTTTCTCCCGTAGGAGTAGGCAGAGAACAAGTCTCTTACTTGTTACGGTACAGTCTCATCCCAGTCTTGTTATTCTTTACTCGTCTATTCAGAGTACTGTGTTGACTAGCCTTTACGTTCGCCATATATTCGTCAATCTTCTTTCGTCTGTCCTCTATAAATCCCAAAGTTTCAATCTAATCTTGATACCTGTCAATGCAATGTTAGTACTCAAAATGTGATGCTGCCAATAAATACGAGTATATTAGATTTCATAAGTTATCTAAAGTTAACTAGCTTGTACTAGAAATAGGAAAAAGAGGAAGAGCGAAAGATGACTTCAAATTCAAATATTTACTAAAACAGATACTAGTAAAAATATAGGAGTACCATCCCTCCTTCCCCCTTCTACCACCGGACAAGCAGACGTACCGGGACGTACCACCTATACCTGGTCGACATACCACATTGCCGCACCAAACTATTTGTTTCAACTTTCCTTGTTAGCACAAGTAAGGAGAGGAACTCACTTCCAGCGTATGTTTTTCCGAACCAGTATAATCTCGGAGTTTTCAAGTCCAGAGTGAAAAGGTTCTGTGTACTTAGGCAAGCGTGCTCCATCTTCGATCACACCATCACTTACCACCAGGCGAGGTAGTGGTCAAGCGCTTGACTATCATCAATAAAAAAGAGTACTAGAGTCAGATCCACTGAGTCATCTTACGACAAAAGATATAACCTCACAAAATAAAAGTGAGTCCCTTCCTCTTAACTCGAGGCAATGATAAAAAGTCCACAGCTTAAACAAACCCCAAAACAAACACCAAAAATAAATTCGGGGTTTCCGCCCCAAACGGTAAACAAAGTGCTTATTTCAGAGCTTAAACAGGATTAACAAACAAAACATCATATTCAGAGAGACACCTATTGTAAGCCGCTTATCCCGTTATGAAGGTCCAAGGCTGAAAGGATTTCACAAAAGGGAATGATTAATGAGACATCTGATGTTGGTGCTAACACTCTCTCTTTCTCTCGTGGCTGTATAATTCTAGCCTCCGATGGCACCGTAGAAAACATCAGACTTATAGCTTGTACAAAATAATTACTTTACTATGATAGCAATAATAAACATAATATTACCGATCTGAAACGTTAATTAGTAATTAGTAGGCTTATGGTTCGTAGGGGGCTTTGCCCTGCAGTGGGACATTACAGGGTACAAATAATAATATAATGATTGACATATTTTAGAGAGAGCTTTTATAGACATAACTATGTTATATCAAACACCTGATCAAATTTTTAATAAACTTCGTAAAACGAAACTAGATGAAGCAACTACAAACAAACTACACTTGAGAGCAATAAAATCGCACATCCGCACATTTTTGCTTAAAAGTTAAATTTTTTTTTATTTGGAGCTTACAGCAAATTAAAATCAAATTAAATTAAAGTGCATAATCTAGGCATTCGCAGAACTGATAAAGGGTTGACATTTACCTTTAAAAACAACTCATTAGCAACAAAACAATAGACCCCCTTATGTCGCTCGATCCAGGTAAGGCCGGCGGCGGGATTTATCGCAGGTATAAAAGAGTGCATATTGAGGGAATGGTCATCATTTAAATCCTCCGTCGACCGAGACACGTTCTCGGAGACCCGGATGACGAAATCACCTCTGCTAATGCGGAAGGTGAGTCATCTATATCAGACAGAGCAAACACTTCACAGAAACACCGACCTCGCCGGCGAGGTCGACGAGTCCCTTCAGTCGCCGCTTATACGAGGTACAGACATGTACCCGGGCGTTTCTCTCCTATCCCCATCCCGGCAACAGCCCAAGCCGAGGTTCGTACCTAAGTGGTGCCCTTGCGCTAGTTGCCTAAAAAACTTACTGGGCTGAGCGCCATCTGCGCTCGCCAAAAGTTCGGTTAAGCTGTCACGGCCTCAGAGGCCAACAGCGAGATTAGTCCATCCGAAAAAAAAAAAAAAAAAATGGTCATCATTTAAATCCTCCGTCGTCCGAGACACGTTCTCGGAGACCCGGATGACGAAATCACCTCTGCTAATGCGGAAGGTGAGTCATCTATATCAGACAGAGCAAACACTTCACAGAAACACCGACCTCCCCGGCGAGGTCGACGAGTCCCTTCAGTCGCCGCTTATACGAGGTACAGACATGTACCCGGGCGTTTCTCTCCTATCCCCATCCCGGCAACAGCCCAAGCCGAGGTTCGTACCGAAGTGGTGCCCTTGCGCTAGTTGCCTAAAAAACTTACTGGGCTGAGCGCCATCTGCGCTCGCCAAAAGTTCGGTTAAGCTGTCACGGCCTCAGAGGCCAACAGCGATATAAGTCCATTCGAAAAAAAAAAAAATGGTCATCATTTGCATACCAACGTACAGTGTGAAAGGTTCTCTATTGATATTGGCTTCAAACGGAACACGAAAATGGATACTACACCAGAAGTAGCCGCTCAAGTGGTTGCCCTTGTTGAATCGGGGCTTAAGCAAAGTCAAGTGGCTCGACAATTGAGTTTGAGCCGATTTACCGTTCGGCGTGTATACCAGAGGTATCAAAAGACTGGTGGCTACCAACGCCGACAAGGATCGGGCCGTCCCCGTGCTACAACAGAGCGTGATAACCGCTTTCTTATAACGACATCTTTAAGAAATCGTCGTTTGAACGCAGTTCAACTGGGCCAACGACTTCAAGAAGTTCGTGAAGTAGAAGTTAGCCGGTGGACAGTCAGAAGACGATTGAGAGAAGGTGGCCTGACTGCACACAGGCCAGCAAACGGGCCGAAATTGACCCCAGCCCACCGAGAAGCCCGCCTTCAGTTCGCTCGAGACCATTTGAATTGGACCGAAGAGCAGTGGAGTGCAGTCCTGTTCTCTGATGAGTGCAGGATGTGCTTGCATGGCAACGACGGACGGGGGAAGGTGTATAGAAGATCGGGAGAGCGATTTGCCCAATGCTGCATAACAGAACGTGTCGCCTATGGCGGTGGATCAATCATGTTTTGGGGAGGCATGTCTATGGAAGCAAAAACCGAGCTTGCCTTCATCACCGGACCGAATACTGGTCGCCAATCAAGAGGATTGACTTCCATACGATACATTGAGGAAGTACTCGAGAGCCACGTCGTACCTTTTGCTGGGTTTATCGGCGAAAACTTTCTGTTTATGCAAGATAATGCAAGACCGCATACTGCTGGCATAGTGATCGAGTACCTTCAAGAGGTGGATGTGACCGTTATGGAGTGGCCAGCTCGAAGCCCAGACCTCAATCCCATCGAACATCTATGGGACGAGCTGAAAAGAAGAGTTCGAGGCCGAGATGCTCCTCCATCGACTCTACAGGAGCTGCAACAGGCGATCGCAGAGGAATGGGAGGCTATTCCTCAAGACTTTATCAAAAGTCTAGTAACATCAATGAAAACACGGATGGAGTCAGTGATTCAGGCTAGGGGAGGGACACTCGGTATTAATAACAAACTTTAAATTAATTTTATCTTTTAATTTCATAACTTTGACACCAATACTTGAATAAAGAATTTTTTACTAAACATGCATTTTTGTTATTGATCCACAAAAGCATTTTTATGTAATGATTGAAAGACAAATCAGATACCACTGGATAGGTATTAAAATAGACTATGAATCTGCATTACAGAAACATAATATTTTTTGTTTTTTTTTAGTTATGTCAAAAAATCATGAATGTGCGATTTTTTTGCTCTCAAGTTTAGTTAAACTGTAAACCCAATCATGTCGCACAAAGCGAAGCCGCTGGTTAATGATGCTTTGTTAAATGTTTCCATTCACCATTCGGCCTACTATTTGCACCCAGTATTTGCATGGGTGCTACGACAAACAGCAGTGAACTATAAAATGTACACTTGTAGTTTTAAATTTGTTTTAAAAAATTCCAGGGAATCGGAACATTTTAATGATGTCGTATTGAAATGACATGTAGGTTGTGCCTTCAGATATGAAAATAAATAATTCTGGACATTTCACACTGCTCCAAACTAAGCGAAGCTTTTACTACGGAAACCAGATAACTGATAGAATACTTAATACTTTTTTTTTTAAATACATACTTATTAAAACAATGTCGGGTTAGTTACACCATTTATAGCTCAAGAACGGCTGGACCGATTTTGATGATCTTTGATTTGTTGGATTTGTCTACGCCCCGAATAGCAGAATAACTATGAAAATATCGGAAAAATTAAAGCCAAAAAAAATTACAAAGAAAATACATTTTCTCATAAATAGATGCCGCTAATTATGGCCGATTGACAATTCTACCGGTGACATACATTGGCAGCCCGCGTCATATGCATGTCAAGGCGGTACGAAGTTCGCCGGGTCAGCTAGTAATATATAGACAAACAACCACACCGGAACAAACTGTATCAATAATCTCGCAATTCTTTGTTTGGGGTAGATAGATGGGTAATGTTGTGGATGGTGATTTATCGCAACATAATTTTGCTCGGCTGCTATCGTAACTTCATAATCTAGGATTATATATGTACCTAGTATGTCAGAAAATATACCTAATATATACTGATGCACAGTTGATGCACACGCTCAATCTAGTTGCGAAGAACACAGATGGGTCCAAGAACACAATGAATTCGCAAAGGCCATATTGTTTAATTTATGTTTGTAAATATTGTATGAAGTATTAGTAGTTCTATGTTGTAGTGTGAATTCATTTCAATATTAGTGTAGTAAATTAATTATTTGGGATCGAGAGGGGTGGAAAGAATTTGGGGAGACCTTTGCCCACCGTGGGACAGTACGGGTTAGGAAAAAAAAATATTATTTGTAAATCCACCACCGAGTGGATCCCAAAAGACAGAAAACGACCACGTGGCAGACCGCGACGCCGATGGAAAGACGAACTCGACTCGTATATGGATGACTGGACTACACAAGCGTATGATAGTGTGCGTCCACACTGCGAGCCTAGCGCGGTTGCGACGACGGGCGCGAAGTATTAAACATATGAAAAGCGCCTTTGCGTCCATACTGTAGTGACTAAGGCGGAAGCCTAGTGCGACGGGACCGAGCGAGACAGAGCGCGTAGTTTTCAAACGTTCCTGTCCGCGCGTTCTGTTCTTTCGCCCCCGCTCGCCGCACTAGCATTAGGCCCTAGTCGCCGCGCATTCAGTGTGGACGCAGCCATAGAGTGGAGTGGAAAGAAGGAAGGGAGGCCTTTGCCCTGCAGTATAATAATAATTTGTAATTTGAGTAAAATAACTTAGGTAATATGTAATCTACACTATTGTTAATACTGTATTAGATGTAAGTGAAAATAAATAAATACTTATTACTAAATTTCAGTAATGGTAACAGAAATTCTTATCCTGGGTCACCGCTGTACCTTTTATTAGGTTATTGATAATTAGCAGGTGCTTTCAATACTCGCCAAATAGGACATCTTCGTGCCGTGGGAAAGTAACTACTGCGTATCAAACATTCATAAAACACCGGTTCGGACTAGCCAGGCTAGCATGACCACCCTAGAAACGTTTATCTGTACGGAAGAATAGAGACTTTTGTTTTTTACAAGCTTTTTATTAACTTGCAATGTATGCATATTTGTCCGGGTGGAATCTTGCAACAGAATTTTAAATCCGTTCCCCTCAACCGATTGAGCTGAAATTTGGAATACATATGTAACTTCGGTGACAATGCAATAATATGATACCATGAAGCTGGTCTCATGATGGAGACGGATGCTAGACAACGGAACTTCTGGATGGATTACAGTAGGCTACTAGTGTTTGGGCTCATTTGAATCTGATAGTGGTTCCGATAATGAATTTTATAAAAGCTTGTTTGGAAAAAGTAATTTAAAAAAAAACTTATTACATGTTAAGTTCACTGAAATATCAAAATTGTATAGAAACTATACCTTACCAGTGGATCTTGCAATGTGTCCATCACATACGTAACTTTTATATAATTGATAAACATTAAAAATATACGACAAATTATTAGTTTTTTATACTACATGGAGATTTATCAAGCTTATGTACCACCTGATGTTAAGTGGTAACTGTGCTCTACGATGCACTTCCCTGCATCCATCAACTGGAGGCATACAGGTGTAAAGCCTGTAATTTCAGCGGCAACCATACCCTTTAAACCGAAACAGCAATGCTGCTTATCGGCAGAAATCGGTATGGTGGTAGTACTTCCCAGGGCAAGCCCTTTCACAAGGAACTCTACTACTCTTAGGTATGCAAAGTTCCAGTTCATTAGGACAATTTGCAGAGGAGCTCTGTGGAACAAATCATGACTCCATCATCTGTCATTGTCATTGTCGTCAGAATTACATATACATATTTGCAAAGTTTCGTGGATACGAGCATTATAAACCATAACCACAACATGAACTATGAAGTCATCGAAATTTTTGGAACCCTATACAAACCCTGCATCGATTTTGCTCATATACTTATCAGCAAAACTTCATAGCACACGTTATCGACCTACTGAATTTCATGCAGATCGAATCAATAGTTCGATAGTTATGCTCCAACATACATACATAAAAAAGCAAAAACACCCAAGTTGTCACTGAGATCTGCTCACACTTCAATATTTCGATCAATACAAGAAGTTATTTTAATCATCTAACAAAATGTGTGCTATGGTACCAAATCACTGAGTATGTTAAGTAGTCAAAAAAAAACTAGTTAGAAATGACCTGCAACTAATTCTTATAATTTGGTTTTTGTTCTTATTATTAGCGTGTCAATAATCCTACTTATAAGAACTTGGGTTCATTGATCACGTCAATATTATGTAGCCGCTGTGTATAGGTAAAATGCAAGCTCTGTCCCTTTGTTTTTCTGCGATTTTATCTGTCAAAACAAAGGAAGCGCACGAAAAATACTTGGGTCGGGAAGTAGCGCCCTAAAATTGAAATTGGGAAAGTGGGGTCTGCAAATCAAATATTTAAGAAAAATATTCGGAAAGTGGGGTCTGCAAAATCTGCAAATCAAATATTCATAAAGCAGCTCGGTCCTTTGGAAACCAAACAGAACGAGTGTTGACTATGTACTGAGTTTCTAATAGGCTCGTACAAAGAGAATTGTGCAGTAATTATTACCAAAATTTTAAATATTATGAAGATTGGCGAGATCCAAAAATTATTGGAAAGAACATAAATGTAATCAATTTTTATAAATTAGAAAACAATATAACATTGTGTACGTATGCCTCAAACAAAACGTCATGATTATCGTAAAATTAAATGAATAATTACACAGTATAACTTGTTATGTTATATAACTATATAACAAATATGTAACAAATAAAAAATATGTATATAACTATGTTAGGGAGAATCCGCACAGCAATATTTCACCGCGCGTTATTTATTCTTGCGAATTATATTCCGTGCTCGAAATTACGCCTAGTACGCACCACGAATAAACTTCCGCGCGATTTTTGTCAGTTCGATGCAGCTTCCGGCTGAGACGGACGTAATGGACGTCAGAAAAATTTTGATTTACCTGCTATTACGGCAAAACGTATAAGTCATGAATACTGGATTCACCCTTTTACGGCCTTGAGACCTATGAAAGGATTTTTCTTTCTTTTTCTCTTTTTTCTTCGTTTTCTTTCTTTTTCTTTTTTCTTCTTGATTCATCGAATGGGTCAATTTCGTGGCAGTATGATAAAATATAAAGAAACGTATGTACCTACTATCTATTTTGTAACCGAGATACATACATACCTACCTAGAAAAATGAAATAAAAAATTTTTTGTCAATTTGTAAACTTATTACATATTAATAAAGTATTTACTTTACTTACCTTTTTGTTTTCTCTCAGCAATATTGCGTTGTTCCCAATTAAAATATATCTGTTTATATATTTCCTCCCACAATCTTGCTTTCATCCAATACTCGAACGTGGTACTTAGGATCAAATTTGTCCCACAAGGGAGGTCTCCTGTGCATCAGGGTGATTAATTGTTCTATTTCAATGTTGTCATTTTCTGCTAACTCCTGCTGGTCTGCCGATCAGGCGGGAGACGAAGCTCGCGACATCTTGTCAATACCGTTTCCAGTGCACGACTGAGTGAAACGCGCGAATTTTATTTCCCAGTGTGGCCACATTCGTACTATTTCATATTGCACAAAATTTTCGCGCGGAAATAAATCCGTTTGAATTTGCATTAGATCACAGATTTTTTTCCGCTCAGATTTTTTATCGCCAGTGCGGATACTTATGTAAGATTCAATGTGTTACAGAATTGCAATAAAAAATTCGCGCGGTGAAATATCGCTGTGCGGACAGGGCCTTACTCTTCGATAATACATTTTTTAAGATATAGTGTCATGTGTGAGTCATTTTTACTGGATTTACGCTATTGGACAATCTACTTATTTGCAATTTTGTGGAATACCTAATCTGATATATTCGTTTTTTACCTATATAAATTTAGATGATGTCTTTTGATTTGCCTTTATAATTTTAAAGTCATAGACTATAAACTAGGTAGGTAAATATATATATTTACTAACAAAAATAATATTTACACATCTCTTTAAAATATACAAAAGAAACAGTTTAATCAACTACCCCAGATGTAAGTTATATATTCTAACACGTCTGAGAAAAACTAAGTTCATACTTTTAAGCGCACTAAAAAATGGCATGAAGCTCCTGAGTAATAAAGCCTCACAGACGGTAGTTTAATAAAGTAAATAAATAAGCTCTGAACTCAAGCATCCAAGAGTAAAGAGTTATAAGAAATAGCCTTTGTCGAATGTTCCGGAATAAGATTACAGCGTGCATAAGCATAATGATGAGGTTGAAACAACATTTTACAAACATGCTGAAGACTACATTAAAATTAAGCACTAACTACGCCACCCTAAGTAACTGAACTTGTAACAAGTCACATTTCGATGCAAGAAAGCAAAAGGCTAACGATTTTATTAATACCTACCCATGATTGAAATCCATAGATCTCTTACTCGGTACGCAGATCCGTGAAGATATCTACAAGGGGTCAGTAAAGTAAGTCCAAACACTACGTTTTAAACATGACCATTTTTTGCATGTAGATATTATGTATTGGATTCTGTCACGTATGCATGACATTGCATACGGTGACAGTCCATCGCCGCTTATCGAACATTAACCGATGGTACATACCCTCAAACTATGATTGCAATTATTGTAATAAATGATAAAAATAATATAGCTGCTCAATATAATTGTTTTAATTCTCTTTCATAACACAAACATCTTTTCAGTCCAAATATTATTGGTCGAGCGGCATCGATGGGCAAATCGGCGTTGTTTGTATGTATGTTTGTTTGTCCGAGGATAACTTTCGAAGCGTTTATCCGATGATCGTGAAATTTGGTTAGGTAAGTAGTGATGGCACAATTTTGGTGTGAACTAAAAATGTGGGGGGCTGTTGAGATATTGGGGTTCAAGAGAGGTAAAAATCCAGTCAAGTGGCACGTTTAATAAAAGGTCTTTGTGAATACGTTTCGACCCTGTTTTTATTTTATGTTTAAACCTTGAAGTTATTAGCCATAATAAAAACTAACTTTGACAAAATTCACAGGGTACACCAATGACCCCGCGCAGTGCTGAAATTTGGTATGCGTTTAGCTTTAGTGATACAAATACAGGGAAAAGTCTGAAATCCAGAATAACTGCAATTTTTACCCCAATAAGTATAACCAATTAACATAAACTCCCGTTACCTGTAATTTGAATGAAACTGTAGGTCAAGTCAGTTTTGATAGTCAAAGATTACAAATAATATTTTTTTGTTTTTATGGGAGACTCGCGAGATCTCAGTTCGGGGCAAACCAAAAAGGAAATGTAGGTCATTTATCAGAATGTATTGATTGCCAGAAAATTCACAATGTAAATGAATACTGAGCTCATTCATTTCACTCCGCATTTCATTGCATACCCCATGAATTCTATGTTCGGAACAGAAAAGGAGCAATTCAAATGTTTATGAATGAAACGTAATTTAACATTGGCGATTTTTGCATAAATGGTTTCAAATATTTTTCCGTATAGCTGACTATTTTGTACTGATTGAATGGATAACCTATTCCGCGTGACTGAATGTTTTATCAAATTATTTATTGTTTACGACATCGCGCGAGTTGTTGGAATGCAATGCACAGGACATGAGCAGACATGTCAGGTCATGGCAGAGAGTGGCGTGATAACGAGGAGGCTTATACTCAGCAGTGGGAGGATGTAGGCTAGTACTTATGTCCTCAGATTAGTAAGCTTTAGCCGCGTTGACACAGTCAAAGTGCGCTTTGTCAAAGTAGATTTGACAAAATAATTTTGGTCAAAGTTCACTTTGATACCGGTTGTCACTAACATTATGTAGTTCACTTGGATCACTTTCTTTATTAAAGCAATAGTTTTTGCAATTGACGCCATTTTGTTTTGTCAAATGACATCTAAGTAGCTATGAAAAGTAGAACGCGGTCCTAGTCTACTTTGATTGGAAGCCGTCAGTCGTCCAAGTGCGCTTTGATCAGTGTTGCCACAATCATATAGACACCACACGTCAACGATTTCTTTACGCAAGCCTTGGACAAGCCTAGAAATTTTAACCAAATCGTTGATAAGTGCCGGACTGTTTCAAGAGCTACAATACTATAATATTGATATTCTAATAGGTTAGCTATAGAAAGACTCCCACCGAGTAGATGAAGCTATTAATAAAAATTAAAATTTAACAAACCCCCGGGCCCCTCCTTTTGCTTCGAGGGTTAAAAACTGACAAATCTAAGAACCAGTTTAAACTAGTTAAAATAAAAACCGTGTCCGAATCGGTCCATGCGATTGAGAAATACGATGCCACAGACAGACACCCAGACACACAGATACTCGTATAGGCGTCAAACTAACACCCACTTCTTGCTTCGGGGGTTAAAAACAAATGAAACAAAGATTGATGCACAAAATTATGTTTATGTCACTATCTAGATTGAAACTGTAATTCTGTTATTTCGTATTATCTTCCGCCCGCGGTTGCAACACGTGTTTATCAATAAAAATCAATCCAGGCCATAATATTATATTTATAAAATTCATCAAAATATGGACACCCGCTACGACGTGATTGAGTAAGAAACAAACAAACCAAAAATCATACAATTAAACTTACGCAGATGTGATTAGTGCGATAGTGTTATTTTAGTGAAGTTATCTAATCTGTGTTTTTTTACGTCTAAACAAAAAATAAAAATATCAGATTGTAACCAATCGAAACAAAATATGTGCTAAATATGCCCCTTAAAATATTTATTGATGTAATTTATCTCTATAAAAATAAATTGTCGCTTGCAACGTGCTAAAACTGCAAAGCCCCTAAATTGAGCTCGTAACAAAAACCATAGTCCATGCCTAAAGCCTATAAATATTGCGGCAGTTTCGTCCAATACCATAATTTGTAGAGCGGGAATGCCGCTGCGGCGCGTGACGTCATCACCGCACTGCCCACTAACTGACCACTGCCCCTGTCCACTGCCCACTAACAGAGGCTAGTCTGAACAACTTGTTTAGAACTTGAACTTATAAACTTGTGCATGATGCGTGTAATATGATCCACTTCTAAGTGAAGTCTAAAGTGAACACTTTGGATGTTGTGTTAGATAAATAAACACTTTATAAAAAGGTTTACTATAAAATATCAGATTATTTACGTGATAAAACTTGGGATGGAAATTGCTCCGACCCGATCAAAAAAAGTAACAATTTTACGTAACTCGTCTTATTTTCTATACTGCACTATGTTTATGTATTGTAAAAGGGTAATTTAAAAAAATAACCAGCCTTGTTGCTTGCCTGATTCTTTCCTGGCTTGGTCGCGGAGGAACAGGTGGTAAAACGTTGCAATGTAATCCTTGAGATTTTAATGAATAAGTGATGTTTTATTTAGAATAGTTTAAACATTTCTAGGATTTATCGCCCTAGCAATAAAAGTTCTTTAAATAGGAACTTATTGATGACTTTATTATGATCCACCTCTAAATGAAGTCTAGGGTTTTGGCCAGTTTAAGATCCTGATAAGCACATATCTATATGTTTATTGCCCAAGCATTAAAAATTCTTAAAATTATTATTAAATGTTTTGTTTGTCATAAAATGTCTAATTAATATTGTTATTATCGGGTACTTATCGGGTATTTTTACCTTTTTATTCAAAAAAGGTTTAAAAAACAGTGATTGTATAACTTTGAAAAATATTATATATAATTTACGATTTATGAATACGTGGCCACTTCTATAGATCTATATCAAAAACGAGTTCTTAATTCTTGGGATGGTTTTAAATCGTCCGTTACTGATTCGCTCATCACTGTCCATCCAAAAGTTGCCTGGAAAAAATCACTTTCAGAGATAAAATTTGTATTGTTCAAAAAAGGAAATCTGGTGTACAATAGAGCGTTAATCTATGTTTCTACTTTAGGTTAGCAGTTATCTTACAACTTCTCTTTAATTTACCAAACTTGAATTTTTGATTATAAATACACTTAACGGAAAGATTGAAGAAGAAACAGTTGAATGATATAAAGACTTTTTCTGATTATATAAATAAAGTGGTCTAGTTTTAGTCGTCTAGACTTATTTCCTGTAAGCCCTTGAGAAACCAAGGCGACATGAGTATCGCACATAGTAATTTGTGTTATGACGTACACAAGCTGGTATAACTTTTTTCGTTCAGAAGTGAAGGATACCTCCAGAAACCTCCAACTTTGAATCAAGGAAAGGACTAAGCGACTAGTTAAATGAAAATGTAGTACGTACGAAACTGAAGTTAATTTTTCGATGAAGCAAGTAAATGTAACGAGTCTTAATGGCTACACTGCCTACTTCACAATCTCTGAGTAAAGCTATACGGATAAAAAATATACAACCTGTTTTGTTATGTTTAAAACATACATCCGGAAACGTATTAACTGATTTTAGAGGTGGGTTTGGTACCGGTAGCTTGAATATTTATTCAGTAATCGATACATTTCCAATAAACAATTTTTAACGTAAATTGGCGGCGCCTTTGCGACGATGGCGCCTAGTCAGTCTAATGGGTACCTACTTACATGATGAATGAATATGATTCGTTAACCTATTTTATGCAGGCTGTTTCATCCATATTTTAGGATATTCATTCAGGATATTTAGGATATAAGATAGAATGAAAAATTAAAATTTTCTATAGTAATAAATTAAAACAAAACCTAGTTTACAACAATACTAGACATTAGCCCTACCCTTGTTTTCATTTAATGTCGTACATAATTAAACACGTAGTACACGTCTTTTGTTTTGACAAGAACACAGATAAAGAGAGAATGATTTTCATCCGTCAAATAAAGGTACTCGTGATCGTGGAATAGGCTATTTGACCGCCTTTTTTTAGTAACGCTAGTGATGATACCTGTTAGTGATGTTACTAAAGTAAGTTAGTATGGGAGTTTAATTTTTTAATGATATTATACCGCCTTAGTTTTATTATAATACAAAGTCATAGCTAATATTTTAAGAACGGTTTAGCAAGCTTCATTTCTTTGTGAACTAAAGTCGATATCACATAAAGAAGCGATGCCCAAAACAAAGAATTTGTATTTGTATTTAGAGGATTTAATAAGTGTATGTGACCGTCATTTCCTTCGAAAGTTTTAAATGTTGTCTTTTACAAATATCCACGATTTAAAATGATTATTCCCAGTAGGATATGATTAGTTAGCTAAATTTAGATTTACAGATTAAAATTGCGCGTTGAAATCGGGCTCTGGCAACAAATAGAACAAAAGGCTTAATTTCCGACACGCTGAATCCACATAATGGAGGCTTTCCTGTTATTTCAAGACGTGAGAAAGGAAAAGAATTTTCGTTTAGACGAGAACGAAACAAAAGACGTGTTTGTACAGGCGAGAAACTTGCTTTGGTGCCTAAAATGTCGGTTTTCTCGTTATCTACTGCGCTAAAATTGCCGGCAGACACCATTTAGCAAATTCTTTGAGAAAATACAGTACAGAATTTATATTTTCACTTAAATTAAAATTTCATTTTCGGTAACGTTAAACAAAGTATATAAATTATTGGTCTGAAATGAATATCTTTATCTTCTTTTCTTTACATAGTATAAAATGAAGTCACTTCCGCTGTCTGTTCGCTGAGATCTTTTAAACTACTCAACAGATTTTAATGCAGTTTTCAGCAATAGATAGAGTGATTCAAGAGGAAGGTTATGTATGTTTAATACATACATAACTCGGTTTTTTTGTTAGTTTGTTTGTTACCTTTACACGACTAAACAGCTGAACGGATCGTAATGAAATTTTGTAAGGAGATAGATTATATCCTGGGAAAGGATATAGGCTACTTTTTAGCCAACTGCGCAAAATGAGGGTAAAGTTTAATTGAAAACCCACCCGTGCGAAGCCGCGGGCGGATCAGCTACATTTTTTTTTAAATAATTGAGTTTAGACCAGTAAAAAACCATCTCTTTTGCGTTTATCATCCTCTTCCCGTCTATAACTTCCACTGCTGAACAAAATTTAGAACAGAGCGTCCGATTCTGTGCTGTCTGCACACAACCAACGGCTCCCAGCTCCCTTTATTTCATTGTCTTTCCATCAACCTTATAGCAGTCATTTGTTTGGCAAATGACTGCATACATAAAGTATGATCTGACAAGCAACATCTCGAGCCTGTTATTTTCTCCCACTATCATTCAAGAACACAAACGAACAGTTTTTTTATTTACGAACACAGTAATGATATTTGGTTTTGCTCTTATTCTACGTCAAGGTTTTTATGTTGATTAGTCCTTTGAAGAGCCGTGTTGGGTGCCTGCAGTCGGTACTTCTCGTGTAATGAAACACGAGTTGAGCTACTTCCCGACTTGTTATTTTAGCTAAAAGGAAAAGATTGCTTTTAAAATCTGTTTTTCCAGATTAATCCCAAATATTTTACTCTAAAAAGAGCTGATATACAGAGTGTACAGTATTTTTTTTTGAAAATTTAGATGTTGCAAAATGAGATGGTAGGGGTTTAACTTCATTATTGGATTGAAATTAACACAGATTGTGGTTCTGGATTAATAATAAACTAAATACATTTATTTCAGACAAACAAGGTCCATAATTTGTTAGTTAGAAATTATTTCTTACAGCTAAGTTAGTACCAAAACCTAAAGTTCAGCTAAAAAAAATAATGCTGGACATTTCACACAGCTCCATCTAGCTCAAAACTAAGCAAAGCTATGGGAACCAGATAACTGATTAACACTTATACAGATTGTTTGGTAATATACTGACGATATTCAAGTGACGGTTTCTCAAAACATAAAGAAAAGACTTCTCGAAAAAATAACTACTAGTTATATTATCAAATTTTAAAGAAAATCGACTAAGTGTAGGTGATTAATTAGATATAAAACTGCCTACTCTTGCAATCGACATCCAAAAATTAAGGCCGATTTGATATCTCTTTCGGAAATGGCTGTGGGTTTTGGGTTAGAAAGGGACAACAAGAGATATCTCGAAACGTCACCAATACAGTATCTGTGGTTAGATGGCAAGCTTTATGCAATAGCACAACATAAGTTTAATAAAGTGTTTGTTTAATAAAACATTTCACAAATTTATTTATTATGCTCATCAAAATAACCCCTTTCATTTTTGTGCGTATATTATCAAACACCCTAAATACTTTTGTTTGTAAATACATACTTACAATAGTCGTAATCTGAATCATCCCACTAATTTTGACCTTGACGTGACATGACCTGGTGGCACAATTGGACAGTGCGTCCTCGTATCAATAGGAAGGTTGCGGGTTCAAGTCCCGTCTAGGATTGAAATTTTTGAGATAAATCTTGGAATTTTCCGTATGAGTTCGGATAACACTATAAAAATAAAAATACTATACTTACAATATATAGAGAAACCACCCGGAACAAATATCTGTAGATCGTGCAAACATTTGTTCCGCAGCGGGAGTCGGACCCGCTACCTCCTGCGTCTTAGCCCTGGTTATTAGCCCACTATACCACGGAGGTTGGAGGGCAACGGACTTATTAGCCGTTTACCAAAATTTAAAAACTGTTCATAAATTCACTCTGTATTACGGTTATTATTCTAAGATAATATAAGGAAGAAGTAGCCTAGAAGAGAAATCGTGACATAAAAAGGTTTTGAAATCACCAACTTCTCCTCTTGGCCTTCCTATTTAAGTTCTTAACTGGACAGGCACATCATAGGACACGAAATAAACTTCGATACGTGATAAGAAGATAAGAAAATAAGATATTAGGTAACTAGAAGTCAATAACTCAATAAATAACAAAGATTATGGAGTCGCCAGGTCAAAAAGTTCCATTAAAATACCTAACAAGAAGGCATGTTATCGCAGTATCTATGTTCGTGTCAATAACCCTTTATAATGGAAAAGCAAATCGTAGACCTATATTTCATACTTTCACCATTGATTATTCAACAGTTAGAATTCAGAACACAGAATTGTGGTTAGTTAGTTGGTAACTTTCGTTTGTCAGGTGACTATAAATATTGGTAGTCGTATGTTTAGGCATAGAAAAGCAATTTCCTCGTCTATTTCCATAAATATCCTCTGGATTTTCTATTGACCTAATCTAATCTATGTGGTTGTAAAACCTCTAAGTTCATTCAAGGCGGAAAGATCAGAGGTTCTTATTAGGATGCAATATTTATTTAAGATCCTAACGTTGGCCTCTATCGATTTGAGTCAATACAGACTGTTATTTTTATAAATGACTGAGGCAAGCCACTTAAAAAATTATAATGCGGTTTTACTAATACAGATAAAGTTAAATTAAGTAAATTTTGCTTACTCTTAATTATATCGGGTATATCATTGAAACTTCATCCTCCGCTAACACCGCTACTACAACATGTGGATGTTATAGTAGGGTATTCTGAAAAGCTACTGCCATCAACTCAAAATTCTTTGTCATTTCAAGGATTTAGGATGGCTGGGGTCAGGGTAAAAGGGGGTAATGCACAATACACGCCTACGGAACGTCAGTGCAGATCTCGTTCCCCCCACCTAGAATTAGAATTAGACAGCGCCTGCAGCATTAGCTGGGTAAAGGACGCAAACGCTGTGCTTGGGACAGGATTTTGAGATTTAATAGGCCTACCCGCAGGAAAGAGAAAAATTAGAAAACTGGCTTACCTGAAATAATAATTTTATAAAATGCTATTATTACTAGCTGATCCGCCCACGGCTTTGCACGCGTGTTTGTCAATAAAAACATTACCCTCCTGCGCAGTTGTGTAAAAAGTATCTAAGTCCCATTCCTAATCCCGGTCACAATATATATATATACCAACTGTACATTAGGAGTGCATCTAAAGAATACCTCACAATTTTAACTCCTTACTTTACCCCCCCCCCCCCTTAGGGATGAGTTTGTAAAAAAGTTGAAACACGTATTTCTTACCAAAAGCCTAAATATGAATTATCAGATCCATAACTCGAGAAATTATGGATTACCCATATAAACTAACAACCCCTATTGGACAATTATTTTTGAGATAAAAGTAGCCTATATCCTTCTCCAGCATATTATATCTTCTAGCCAAATTTAATTACGATCCGTTCAGCCGTTTAGTTGTGAAAAGGTAAGAAACAAACATGCAGAGTTACTTGCGTATTTATAATATTAGTATGGATATGGATTATAAGCCTTGAAAAATAAGTTTGGGTAAAAGATTTGATTATTAATAATTTTAGCTCGCTTTACAGCTGAGCTAAAGTTTCGAAAGAAGACCTTCAAACGAATTGCTACAAGAAATCAAGTCGTAGAACAGACTTAGACTTTCGTAGACCTTTTCGTAGATTTCTCGTAGGCCTGACGTAGACGTAGGCGTATCGTAGACCTGACTATGATTTATAGAGTTAGCATAGAACTAACATAAACTGTTGTAGAATTGACTTAGGCTGTCGTAAATTTAACTAAGACTTTTGTAGAGATAGCGCAAGTTTTGCGCGATGTTTTTATAATATTGTTACGAGCTGAGGGTTCGGGATAAAATAATGGCAATCGGGCTGACCAAAATAACACTTTTATTCAACACGATGACGATGAATACACGAACTTGGTCACACGTATCACAACACACTAATTCACACCACTTGTACACCTAAAGTCACCGAAATGATCGCACGTATAGCTTAATCCAGACTGACTCGCGAGACCCTTCCACACGTCAGTCCTCCAGGGCCTCGCTGAGACTCACTCAGACTGACTGTCCGGCCATCTCTCCGGCCTATTTATATCGCACACATTTCAAAGTCACCGAAATGATCGCACGTATAGCTTAATCCAGACTGACTCGCGAGACCCTTCCACACGTCAGTCCTCCAGGGCCTCGCTGAGACTCACTCAGACTGACTGTCCGGCCATCTCTCCGGCCTATTTATATCGCACACATTTCGATTGTTCGAGAACGATGTCGATCCTTCCAGGAAAGGGTCGGTCCCTCGACACAATGGCCACTCCCCATTCTGCGAAACCACAAACAATAGCAACAATAACACAGCAAGACAAAAGCGTTCGAGAAGGTTCAATTATTACTCATTGTTTAACAGCCTCGGCGTAACAATATATTTTATCAACTTCGCAGTCAGTTAGCTATTTTCCGGTCCATGATTGGCCAGAAAGTTGTGACGAGTTCGAAAGAAACTTATGACTGGATTGGGAATTAAAGTTGATAGCGCTGATAGCAGTCTGACAACCTAAGATTAGTTTATGTTACAAGTTTAAAGTGAGAGAAAAGTTGCAGTTTCCTTTTTTATCATAATTTATTTAATTACAATAAAATTACTTCGTGTGTAGTATTTTATGTTAGTTTTACAGTACTTAGCTAGCATGCATTATATAGAAAAGATAAGTAGTAAATTTTCAACATTTAAGTAGATAGGGTAGATAGGTTACATAAAACAATACTAACCCCCACACTAGGATACCCTGGGTGGTGGCTAGTCTCTTCCTGTTTGAGTAGGTAAGTAGTTATCGAAAGGTAGTGCAGAAACACACATTATACTTAGCACATTAATTCTCTTATTATTAATATTCAATTTCAAATAGCTAATAGTACGGGAGTTGACTGCAAAAACTCCTACGTATTTTGATACAAAGTTAGGTATGATCTATTTGATGCCCTTATTCGCGTATCAAATGACAGTAATTATTTTTGAATCCTCTCCTTATTACTTGAGGGTGATTTTTTTAACTCACGCAGCAAATATTGTGAATTGTCATTAAATAGGTATTTCAAAAAGCATTAAAAAGTATATGCATAAGTATATGTATGTATGTACATATAGTATGTTAGGTACACCATTACACCCCAGGTAATGTCCACATAGTCCATTCCATCCAAAGGTTGTCTGGAGGTTGTTAGAGATCGCTATTTAGCGATAAGACCGCCAATTGTATCCATAAATTTATGTAGTGGTTTTTTATATGTATTTGTTTCGTCGTGTGGAATAAAGAATTATCTAATCTAATCTAATCAAAAGCGATCTCTTCCATACAACCTAACCGAGCAGTAAATTAGGAGTTCTTACGGTCTTCTCCCGTAATATGTTGACCCTTTGTTACAAAAGAAAAAGGGCATTTGAATTATTAGTCGAAATATCGGAGCACATTTGCACTTCATTGTAATTCAATTCTTGTACGGGTCCGCGTATAACCCAAAATTTTTCACTGAACCCTCTTTGGAATATTCAAACAGTGTGTGCAACGTTGCAAAATGGCAAAGTGCTTGACATTTGGAAATTGTGTTGTTGAGCGTAAAGGGCTCATGTGAGCTGGTATGTTATGTATTTGTTCCTTTACCCTTTCGTTCGATAAATGTATGAAATAACATCACAGAAAACCTAGATTAAAGGACCTACACGACCTCTTAGCTTAGCCAACTACGAGTAAAAGTTTATAACCAAAACAGCATCACAGAAAACCTAGATTAATTGGATCCCAGTATCACACACAACTCTACATTCCAGCTCCATAGAAACGCTTCATATTTCTATGTTAGGGTAGAGTGGAACTCCAATGGATCAACCTTGTATCATGTCTGTATATCAAGAGCTCTGCCATCGCGGCGATCGAACCGCATCAATTGTCAGTGGGCTGGCACCGACTTATACCGAGTAGGCATATTGAATCTCAAGTTCGATTTGATTTCCTTCTGACGTAACTGATAACGGATCTATGATGAAAGGAGCAGCATTTCTGCTACTCTGCCATGTTCATCATATCATTCTTATTCTAACTAACTGCGTGATTATAATTTATCTAAAGACAGTTAAACAAAATTATTAGGAAAAAATTTACTAATATTATTTTATTAACATTAATAGCGGTCATATTTCAATATACCGCTAGTAATTTTAAGCATATTACTCTATTCATAATTATCTATAAAAAATATTTGAATTAAAAAACAGAATAGGACGTGGGGCTATAAAAAGGAGCAAAATTTAGGTATTTTTTTTAACCTTCTTACATATTGCAAAGTGCTTACCTTAAACATAATAAAAATTGTGTTCCTCACTTAGGAGAACAAATAATTCTTCTAAAACTTTCTGTTATTCAAATATATTTTTACATTGAACAATCAGCTATTTAAACAATACAGTAGATATTTCCGCAGTTATGGGGTGCATTATGCGATATATTGGATCATAAGTCATAAAGAAGGCACAAAGTTCTAGAAAACGGGAAGTTTGAAAGTTGACATTTTTTCTTGAAATTCAACTTTATTTTGAGGAATTTATTGTATACTAGCTGTTGCCCGCGACTTCGTACGCGTTGCACTCCTAAATGTGTAGGTAACCTAGAAATAAAGTTAAACTCTCTGTTGCAACTTGACTTGACACCCCATTTTTATCCCATGGAAACTGATTTAACGGATAAATGGTAGCCTATGTGGTGATCCAGGTTCTACGTATATATTTCATCGAAATCGGTTCAGCCGTTACGCCGTGATTGAGTAACAAACAAACAAATATCAAAACTTTCACATTTATAATATTAGTGTTATGATAAAGTACATAAAGTTTATGAAACAATAAGTGGGCTTAATGTTTTCACATTTTACATTAAAATAGTTAATTTTCGTGATAAAAATTATCCAAAAGAAGCACAGTAAACACAGTGCACTATATAAATATGTCTATATTTCGCTTGATACGAGATAATCATTTCAAACAACTTTAATTTGCCAAATAATACACATTCCCCAATACGATATCCAACATATCCCCCCCATTCATCTGTATTGATAAACAGCATAAGTAAAAGCTATTATCTCTACATCCCACAGGAAGGCATCAATCAACTCCGGCTGTTAGCCTTATTCCTGGACGAAAATTGCATTCGCCAGCAATATTGGCAAGCAAGCTATCAACTAATTTATGGACTTAATTGGGCGTGAGATGACGGTTAGCTAAGAGTTATAAAGCTAGTATATTTTATTTGTCTATGATAGTATTCTCTAGGCGGTGATTTGAAAAGTTCCAGTTGTACCGCGCTACTAATAGGCTAGTATTATACTCTGAATTTTAACTGATAGCCGTTGGGGCACAAAGATTCTCGAGTGAACACCACGCACTGGAGCGCAGCGTAGGACGGCCCTCTATCTATTACATGGAAAGATTGTTGGAAGGCTTGTTTGTCAGGAAGATTATTTGGCTTCGCCATAATGTAATACTTATTTAATATTATACGAAAAGGATCTTGTATATTTTGGAAGTGAAAACTTCTTTAGGCGCGTTGGGCATTTTTGAGATGGGAAAGAACCGTTGAACTCGCAACACTGTTGCCGCTACCGACACCTCTGTATATATGTAGTTTTCAACTTCAGTAGGCGCGTTGGGCATTTTGAGATGGGAAAAAACTATTGAACTCGTGACTGTTACCGACACCTCTGTGTATAAGTATCTCGTAATTGTTCGAGTTTTCACTTCTGTCGGCACTCTCGTGTGTCTGCCACTTTTGTTTTTTTTTATTTTCGCCCTTTTGTATCATTGCAAATGCAAATTAACTTTTTTTGTGTCCATTTAATGAAAGGAGTAATTGGGGATGAGATAACAAGTAACTTTGATGTTAATTTAACAAAAACAAAACAGAAACATTATTATGTGCTCGCTTGTTTCATTCTTAACGTTGATTGACTACCCAATTGACGACCTCCGTGGCTCAGTGGGCGAATAGCCAGCTTAGACGCAGGAGGTTGCGGGTACGATTCCCACCGCGGAACAAATGTTTGCACGATCTACAGATATTTGTTCCGGTTCTGGTTGTTTCTCTATACATTATAAAGAGTGTATTTCCAAAAAAATAAAAGTATATAAGTATTCTATCAGTTATCTGGTTCCCATAGTACAAGCTTTGCTTAGTTTGGGGCTGGATGGGGTTGTGTGAAATATCCAGCATTATTTATATATTTATCCATTCACAATCTTATTTTATCTTATTTTATTTATCTTTTGTTTCAGATTGGAATACTGGAGTTACAGAAGCTAACGCTGTTATAAAATAACGTAATTAGGTCTATTAATAAAGCAATAATTAAAACGTAGAAACCCCGTAGTGTTAGTGCTTAGTGTTAAATTTTCTTCCATGACTTTAATAATAAACAGTGACATTTTAAAATGATTTTTTGATCAAATCGCGTTGGCTGCCATAATGACTCTTAAGATAGAACGTTTAAAGTTGAAAAGAGTTCGGTGTCGTACAGTCGCCGACGCAAGTGTTCTGTGAAGTATGGTAAGATGCCGGCACGCAGTGGGAGTTCTAACTTGATGCGACCGTTCGTTGTGCTGGCTCTGCCCGGGATGTATTTGCTGTTCAAGTACAACCAGTACCGTCAGCAGCAAATGGAGACCGCGCGCCGCAGAGTCACCGAGCGGGAGCTGACCCATCTCAACACTAAAATTGTAAGTCAAAACTTTTTAGTTTAACCTTTTACACACTCTTCTTCGGGTGCTACTGTACCTACTCTCATTAGGACTCATTAAATCATTACTAGGTTTTTTTACTATCGTTATGCGGCTTTGGCATCACTGCTGCGGCCATAAGGCCTATTGTAACGTGTGTTTATGTCACCCCTAGTTCATTGGGCATACAAAGATCACTGTTAAACTCTATAGCTGTTAAAATTTGAACGTTTTTATATTGGATCACATTTGCATAACAGATATAGGGACAAAATCCTTAGTAAGTTAGAATTTTTCTAAGGTCCTACCTTTATTTAAGCACGACATAGCACATAAAATATTTCAAATTATATTAAGTTTGACAAAACAATTTACTGAAATCACTCTCCTAAAAAATACAGGCGTAAAATGTTATCAAACACGAAGAGGCCAATATTTTTAATGGAATGAAAATATTCGAGTTGACCTCTCGAGTGGAGTGCGGCGGAGTTCCAAACGAGAGGAAACCAATTAGAGAATTAGCCCTGCGAACTGCGTGCCAGCGAAAACTGGGTCTGTAGGTGGTTCGGAGTTTGTGAGGTTCTTTTCAGGTTTTCATCTCGTTATAGGATTACGTAAGCAGATGTTAGAATGTTGAAAGAATATATAATAACAATGGAGCACCTTTATTTAAGCATTTTAAGGTGGCAACTTACTAAAGATAAATAGATTAATGAACACTTTTCTACACAACAACATTTATAGAACACAAAATTCTTTAAATTATTCCTGCATGTAACTTACTTGAACACTTTATACCTATTACATACCTTCTTAGCTTATATGCATCTACTAGCTGACCCATTCTGCGCAGTTGGGTAAAAAGTAGCCTATGTTTCAATCTCGATCATAATCCATCTATACTAGTTGTTCGCCCCAAACTGAGATCTCGCGAATCTCCCAAAATAAATATTATTCTTAGGGCGACTTGCACCACGATATATAACGTATTTAGTGGCTAAATATGATTTAAGGAGTTGTCAAATCATACAAATACTTCAAATTTAAACATGTTTAGTCGCTAAATACGTTTAGTGATCTTTGTGCATGCCGGGTTTAATCTTTGACTAATAAATTGGTGCCACGAAATGCATAACCAACCTACTTGACCTACAGTTTCATTCAAATTAGATGTAAAAGGGGTTCTTATTAATTGGTTATTTTTTTGGGGTACAAATGGCAGTTATTTTGGATTTCAGATTTTTGCCTATATTTGTATCACTAAAGCTACACGAATACCAAATTTCTGCATTGTGGGGTCACTGGTGTACCCTGTGAATTTTGTCATAGTTTTGTTTGTATTATGGCTAATAACTCAAAAACTTCAAAAATTAAACTAAACATAAAAAAGGGATTCAAATGTACTAATGAAGACTTTTCATTTGACGTCTCACTTGATCTAATAGCTTCATTTTAAATTTTCTTACCCCTCTTGAACCCTAATATCTCAACAACCCCCCAATATTTTTAGCTCATTGAGTCACACCAAAATTGTGCCATCACTTCCTACCTATATACCAAATTTCATGATGATCGGATAAACGCTACGAAAGTTATCCTCGGACAAACAAACATACATACATACAACGCCGATTTACCCAAGTTGATTTGGAGATCTCGCTTCACTCGATCAATAACAAATTTCATAAAAATCGGTCCAGCCGTTCTTGAGTATTACCTACCACGTACTTAAATGCTTGCTATATTAACTAAACTAATATGTTTATGTAGGTACCTACCTACTTATGTAATGTTGATTTGAGACGACGTATAATGTTACTAAGTTTATAATTCTTCACATTGTAAGTGACAGTGTTTTAAAGGAGAAATAAGATTCTACTCATCATCCAGAAAACTGAAAACATTTAACTGTTAAAGTTAATTCGACTTGAGGTCTCAACGATCTGATAAATAAATAAAGTAAAGAAATAAATAAATATTGCTGGACATTTCACACAGCGCTATCTAGCCTCAAATTAAGCAGAGCTTGTACTATGAGAACCAGATAACTGATAGAATACTTATATACTTTTTTTTTTGTAAATACATACTTATAATATATAGAAAAACATCCAGACCCGAAACAAATATCTGTAGATCATGCAAACATTTGTTCCGCGGCGGGAATCGAACCCGCAACCTCCTGCGTCACAGCCGACTATTCGCCCACTGTGCCACAGAGGTCGTCAAATGATCAAACGATCTGATGCAAATATGATAGCGTATAAACCCGTGATTCATATACTTAACTATTTAATCGATATTCTAGCATATTTTTTATAGAATTGCCCTCTGATTCCAGCAAACTGACTGAGTCATATAGGTATACATCGCGTGTTTGACACGCCCAGTCCAGTGGACTACGCAGCCTGACCCTGGATTTGGCTACGTAGACCTTGGAATAATGAGGGCTTTAAAGACCGTTTAATATAATTAAATATCACGTTTAAGCTCAGAACGTGATCTAGGGTTGAAGTCATAGATAATGATAGATTACTATGTTCATACCTCTTTTTAATAAGACGCCCTCTGTGGCGCAGTGGTCAAATAGCCGGCTGAGAAGAAAGTGCGGGTTTGTATGTATGGTAAGAAAATGTTTGTATGGTCTTCAAATATTTGTTCCCGGTTTAAGTATTTTTCTATATATTTTATTATGATTTACAACAAAAAAAGTATATATGTATTTATTCTATCCGTTATTTGGTTCCCATAGTACAAGCGTTGCTTTGTTTGGGGCTAGATAGCGCTGTGTGAAATGTCCAGTATTTTTTATTTAGTTTATACTAGCTGACCTACCTGCGGCTTCGCACGCATGGTTTGTCAATAAAAACATTACCCTCCTTCTGCGCAGTCAGGTAAAAAGTAACCTATGTTACTCAGAAATAATATAGCATTCGAATGATGAATTTTATTTTGAAATCGAACTAGTTTTTGAGTTTATTCGTTACAAACATATAAAAATACAAATCTTTCCTCTTTATAATATTAGTATAGATTACCAGGGCCCGTAGCCAAATTACTTTCGCTCCGAATCGACTCGATTTCTACATACATTTGTTGTCGCTATACCACGTGGTATTTCTATAGCATGTGTCAAATTCCATACATTTTCGGACTTATCGATTAGCGTCATCGCCAATCGACTGTAACTTGGCTAAGCCCTCAGTACGCCATTCGTCATAATTATCCATTCTATCTAGCTGGTAGAATCGTAGCGTAGTACCTATTTAATTTAATTTATTTATTAGGCTCATCAACACACTTTACATTAGTACTTGCTTATTTACTAGGTATTAGCTATGATTACATGCAATTTCATTTATAACCGAATACAACATGCACATTACATTATAAATAAATAAATAAATCTTTATTCATTTTTCATATTGCTAAGATTAATATTAGGGATTAATATCTAGGTACTTATAGGTAACACTTTATACATTGCCTGAACTAGGAGAACCTGTATCTCAGGCGAAAAAGGCTGGACTGGGGTAACTTATGAATACTCAAATTAACAAAACTTAGAATCTATTTACATAATGAAAACTATAACTAAAAAACTAAGTGCAAACATAGCCAGGTATAAGTTTACGTGCTATATACAATATTTGAAATCTTACTTTATTACAGTTAGCAACTCCTCAGTTTCCTCGTAAGATAGATTGGATAGAGTAGACTGTAAGGCTCTTTACAGTTTCAAAAGTTAATTGAGTGGATGCTCAATTTACGATTTAGCCTGTTGTACAGGTATGGTCCTAGGAACATTAAAAATCTGGATGCAAAAGCATGCTTTACTGGGGTGTTGTTACTGCGGACGATATCTTTTCATCTTTTATTAGTATGTTCAGTGCTATAGGGAAGTGCTCTGTGCTGTCTTAAACTATGTTTACTATAAATAGCTGCTTAACTGTTAGAACTTTACATGACTTTATTGGTACGTTAATTTTATGTGAAGTAGAGGATTACTTTTTTAATAAATGTTATTAAAAACTATTCAACGAATTAACTTTTGAAACTATCATGGGTATAAACACTATTATCAATAAAAACGGGTTTATTATGATTTGTGAGTATTTCACTTTCCCGATATTTCGGCACAGTTGCATGCGCCATAATAACAGTGCCGAATTATCGGGATACTCAAAAACTCACAAATCATGGGAAATGTTCCATCTCTTAGTAAAAATAATATTCATGGAATTGTGAAAAGTGTCCTAGAAAAGACGACCTAAAATCTCAAGTTTCATTAAAAGACCATAACACTGTCATATTAGCAAAAAGATACTTTCGAGAGTCAATAAATAAAACCTACAGGCAAGCTGATAAAGTAGATCCGTTTATTGAACCCAAATGTCCATTTCCAAGATTTATTAAAACGTCACTATGGTTTCCCTAATACATGTGGAGCGCTTGAATAACGCTTCCTCAAGAAGATTGATGGTTTTGCTTCACCAATGACCCACTAGGTGGATATTTACGTCGTTTCAGTCTTATAACAGCTTATAAGAACATTTTAGCAGGTAATTTTGCAGAAAGTTGTGCTTTTCACAAGAAAATAAAATCACACGGGTAAGTTTAAGATATTATTATTATCATATCAACCACAGGACTACTGAACTTAAGCATCATAGATTTCCAGAGTGTTCTTGTGCGGCCTGCACCCAACGGCTCCCAGCAACCTTTATCAGGTCGTCTTTCCATCTAGTGGAGGGCCGTACTACTTTGCGCTTTCCAGCGCACCGTCTTCACTATATATATAATCTCTATATGTATAGAAAAACTATTCTACAACCTACTATAGTTGAGACCGTTTACTCTATCGATTGAGGGCTTAGTGGCAGCACTAGCTGGGTGAAGAATGCAGTCGCTTAAGTGCCTGGGACTGAATTTTAGATGGATTAAGCTTGCCCAGCAATTATAACATCCACTTATCTTAGTCAGCGTTAATCCGCCGAAAAACCAGGTAAGCTCATCTTTTCTATCTCTTCCAATCAGTTCTAGTTGAATATTTTTGTTTACTATTTGAGAACTGAATATTGTGTGATCTTGGGCCTTCAAAATGAACGAGTCTATATTCGAAGATTTAACAATATGTTGTTAAAAGAATCGTGACTGCACTGGCTACTTCTGTGCAAATTCTTCTTGAAACAATACAGATACATCAAAGACTCGATACAGCTCCAATCGGAAATAGAAGAATAGGCCAATACCAGCAGAGAGTTGCTATAAATATCGCAGTGTCAAGGCGGGCCGTTGCACCGTCTTTCATGCTTTCCCTCTCGATATAGGCTCTATTAATATCATAGTACCAGAACCAGTGCTCATTATTAATGGACTGCTAGTGTTCATCTCTTGGCCAATGAGCTTATCGTTTTAAATTGAAAATTCGGCTTCTTTAGTGTACTTTGATTAACAAATACGTACATGAAGTGAAATATTTAATTTTCCTGTAAAATTAGTTTCTTTGTAACCTAAAAGAAATAAAAATAAAAAAGTAATTTCATTAGCTATGTAGGCCAAGTGATTTTCTTTAATTTCCTTATACTTACTGGCCTCCTTTGATATTTTCATTATAATTTTTCATTAGAAAAATTACAACCTCAGATATTAAAACAATGGCCATAATTAAATCTCCTTCTAATTAAAAATAAAACACCTATCAAAAAACCTCACAAAACCATGCTGAAAGAAATACGTCATAGCAAATAAAAATTTACAACAGCAACAAATTCATTCAACATTTTTCAAAATTGTAAAGTAAATATGAGTTCATCAAATCTGTTGTCTAGATCAAGATGTATGTGGTCCAGTTTAGTTAACTTTAAAACTGAAGCTTTTTTTCTACGAACATTTACAAAAAAGCCGGACGATGAGTGCAGGAGAGCGAAAGTGGATATCCCACCTGAAGTGGATCCTATTTGTCCCAAGCCTTGCAAGAGGAGAACCAAGAAAGAAGGCATTCTGCAAAGAATAAAATTAAGGGTCCTCGAGGGTGGCACCAACTTTGGCAGTAAGTAATTTTTGAGTAGTGAAATTCATCTTCTGGAATCTGCGTAGCTTGAGCTCCGTTTAAGATAAAAGGCTACGAACACTAAATTGCCAGCCCCTCAAAACAGAACAGTATTCTAGATAGCTCTTCATTCTCTATGTCAATTAATATGATTGACTTACTTGTATTCTCTAGCTCCATTTCGTCGTCTCGCATGCAAGAAACAAGAGAAGCCAATATGCAAAGAAATGGAGGTGCCTGAGAAACCGAAGGCGTTGCCCGCACCCCAGAAGAAAGCACTTCCAATGCCGCTGTCTAGGGCGGGCGTGCAAGTATCAGTGCTTGGCGCGGACACTGGCATAGGCCAGTATGTATCCCTGCTTCTGAAACAGTGCCCTTGTATCAAGAAGTGAGTTTATCTTCCAAATTACTTATTGGTACTAATGTAGCTCTACTAACTCCTCAGAAAAAAGTGAGCCGCAATCTGGCTTGCAATGCGCTTGGACACTGAGGGCGACTTGCGCAACGATGCCTAAACGTATTTAGTGGCTAATTATGATTTAGAGAGTTGTCAAATCATACAAATACGTCAAAACATGTTTAGTCGCTAAATACGTTTAGGGATCGTTGTGCAAGCCGGGCTGAGAATCATATGACTGATAAGACACTTGTTGCTAAAATTGTGCTTTAATTAAGTAGTCAGTTCGTTCTTTTATCTGCTAATAAACTGACTCCACTACTATTATGTCACACATAGTACGTATTACTACTACATAGTAGGTCCTTTCTTTCATTCATTAGCTTCTGATGCATTTCAATACTTTATTAGTTTCTTTTCAAAAGACTCTCTTACCGGTAAAACGTTTGGTTTTCATAAAATATTTACACCGTTTAATATAACCGTACCATGAGCAATGTCTACGTAAATGTTTCATGTTAATTACTATCCCAAAATACTCTCATCTTTTCCTGCCTCGTTTGGCATTTAAGATAACCTTTCCGGCTTCATTTGGATAATGCGTAATTAAAAGGCACGCCTGGTTAAATTTCATAAGGTCAGTTCATTGTACAGAACCGTTAATCTCTTTCAGTTCCTCTTGGTTGCAGATATCTAATAATGTACTGTGTTAGTACATAAATAATATTGAACCATCATGAAAAACACACCCTTTGTGGATAAAATCAACGACTAATCATACATTCTTCCTAAATAGTACGCATGCTTTATGGGAAACGGAGCATAACCTGCCAAAGCTTATGTTTTGCCAACTCTAGACTTCATTAATTTTGTCTAGATTTTTGCGTTGATTTAAACTCTGTTCTGTAACTGTCTGAAACTCTTCTAGTTTCCAGCTTTTTTATACTACTAGACATAAAACGTGCATCTACGTCATTTTTGTCTTCTCTATCGGAGACGAAACCTTTTTTTTTATTTCAGTTTGTTATAAGGACCTTTATAAAGATACAAGTCCAAGCAAAGGCTTAGGCCTATTCTAAGCTGGCAGGTTTCTTTTAAGTACATATCTTAAAACAAACAGTAGAATTTATCAGACCTTTTGTGTCTCATAGTCACTTAAACTCAATGCCTCATCATTGTCCGTCAGTCGTCTGTGACGTCACGCGACCCCCCAAGACACGACTCATGAAACGCCGCGCCGGTGCCCCTGAGGGACCATTCGTCTGGCCCGCTGTCACAACGTCACTTTATTCGCGCCCGGCGGCGTCCCTACTCGTATTTATGTTTATCGTGTGCCGTGTACCGGATACAAGATAGATCGGCATTTAGCTAATGTAAATTTCAGTCAGTTTAGCGTGATTTTACGTGTATTCGATTTATAAAGTTTTGTTATGCTGTAATGAGTAGAAAAGGAGCACGAGTCCCTTTCGTTAGTTTTCTATAAAGGGTTCCATCGCTTCAGAACACTTTTCACCGCTATTAAAAACTGTTTTTACAAAAGGGTACGCTTTACAAGCTGTACAAACAAAAGAGCCATTCACTAGCTCCTGTCTTCTATCTCCCATAGCGGATGTTTCGCCATTAGTTCAGTCTTTAATAGCATACTTAGGCTATAAAATAGGGAAAATGGAAGACTCGTAGTAGATTGCGGCCCGTAAATAGAGAACCAAACCGTAGTAACTCTTTATATTCCGTGTATAACCTAGCATTGTAGTCCCTCGGACGGAGGTAAATAGATAGTGTAGCTTAGTTTCGCGGTATTTATGTTGGGACCTATTGAAATCGAGGCCGAAGTGACCCTACTGTGTTTCTGTTAAAAAGTGGTGTTCTGTGAAGTGGTATACCTATGTTTAAAATAGTCTTGTGTTTAGAACTGGTAGTATCTAACCCTCCCTGTAAAATGATAATATAATGTACACAAGTGGAATAAACCTCTGCCATAAAGCACATAACCATACATACGGCAAATATTTGAAACACATAGATCTCAATAATTTTTTACAATGATGGGAACTTTTAATTAGAAATAGGTAGGTATTTCTTATATTTTTAAACATTATGTTCGCCGAGTGGAACCCCGACGCAGCCCGAAGACGTCGCGGCAGACCAAAGAAAAGATGGAGGGACGAGCTCACTAATTTCCAAGCGGACTGGACCATCTTAGCGCCTGAAAAAAGTGCCTGGAAAGAATGGGGGGAGGCCTTTGCCCAGCAGTGGGATACAGTGGGCTGATAATAATAATAATAACATAATATAACCTCGCAGGGCACGCTTGTAGCGAGCGTTCGGTGCGTGGCGACACCGCGGAGCCCCATTTCTCCCTGGGGTTGACAGAAACCCCTGACCCTTGGTTTGCCTTAGTTGGCCGGTCAAGGGTGGAGGCGCAAGAGCTGAACCTATGCTCCAAGGGTTGAAGTGTTTAAAGGTATAAAGCCGGGAGTAGCGCTTAGTGAAACTGCAGCACGCCTCTCAAAACCCTTTAACCGCCCACACCAACGTTGCCTTCTATTGGTGGCACTTATGGGGGCCCGTTTAGTGGACGGCTAGTCACCACCTGCCTCAATCATTCTTAATATTACAGGATTGGCAGGTGCCGTATCTCATTTCTCTGATAACCCATACTCTATTTCATAAGCATTACTCTAACAATAGCCCGAACTCTAATCCATGTGTTGCAATAGTACTACCATCTGTCTCACCTCCCCCCTTATCGTAATGCCTTAGTAAAGGTCCAGGCCTAAAGCTTGTGTAAAGTAACACATGTGTGGAATAATAATAATAAGTATGACATGTACGATAAGAAATATTGCGATAAAATCAATGGTCCAACCAAGAAGGGTTTCGTGCACCCCCAAGATAACAAGCTCCAATGAATCAGCGCCCGTCAGTTCCCACTAGTCAATATTAGCTTAGGCTCTCTGCCAATCTTATCGCCAACAGCCACATTCACACAAACACGCCTGGAATGTGGCACTCACAAAGCACACATGAAGCTTACTGACGGCCTTAGACATGTCATTATACGGTTCATTCGGCCAAACGTAATAAAAGGCCAAGATTTTACGAGAGGGCCGTGACTGCCGCGCCCCTTCTTGTGAGATTTTATTTGTAGAAAACTTAGGCTCAAGCCTAACATGCTTCTTAATGTTAATAACACAAATATCATAAACTTTTTTTAAGCACAAGACATATTGAAACTCTGAAATGTATGGAAATATGTTCGATAAACTTAAGGTGTCTAATAGTGTAAAATTTCTGGATTTTTGGCTAGACACCAAATTGATATGGGCAATCGATCTTGACATTCTATTTATGAAGTTGTGCTCTGCAACATATGCAATCAAAATAATAAAGGAGTTCGGAGGGATAAAGGACGAGCGTGATCTTTTTTCATATTTTCACGTTTTATTTTCCTTACGGCATTTTGTTTTGGGGTACAGCTGCAGATGCTAATAAAGTATTTTTACATCAAAAACGGGCAATCCGTTATATTTTGAGTATGGGGGTACTCTTGTTGGGTAAAGTTTAGTAAACTAGGTATTATGACAATGACTGGAAAGTAGTATAACTACAGAAAGTTCTATATGTAAGAGAAAACATTAGTAAAATAAATACTAGAAATAAAGCTGTATAACTTTTCGTCAATACGAGAAAATGTCTGATTTATTTCCGATTTAACTACGCATCATTGCCTATCCTATTTCAAAAGAAAGGTTGAAAAACACACATGTATTGAGCGTAAGTATCAATTTATTCGCCAAATCGCAATGTAATCACACCGTAAAACCGACCATCCTAAGGTATCCAATAAGCATCATGCTTCACTACCTCCATTTCCAATTCGATTCCAGGACACGACTGTACGAACTCGCAGTGCTCTGATTGCAACTCTTGAACTGGGCCAAAGTTTTTAGTTTGTTTTTACACCACGCAAATAATACCTACCCAATAGTGGATTTTCATAGGAGTTTTAGTTAAAGTTGGTCTAACTTAATTAATTAATTAATTGTAATTGGAGTAGAATAAGTTAGGTAATTACGTTAAAAATTAAGTTTACTACACTCGTATTCGGTTTAGACGTGTGTAAATAGATGTATGTGGATATAAATAAATACTAACTTAAAAAATGTCGTTATCGTAGTAGTTTTAAATGAGTTGTTCGTTTGTTGATACATTCTACCGGGCATAGCTAGTGACATGGTAGGTGGTCGAATCGCCTGAATATTGTAGCCGACAATGAAACGATGCTGGTGATGCCTTTAGTGTTACAAACGTCTTAGGCTACCGTAATCACGTAGGTACCATGCTTGTTTGCCACCTAAGTGGTATAAAAAAACTCCATGTACCTTCGTGTTTTATCATAGCTGTATTACGTAATAACGCCTTGTCACTTTTGACCATTCTTTATTCCCCTTTCCTTCATCAGCATCATCATCATCAACCTATAATAGTTCACTGCTGGACAGGGTATATCCCAGGGTGTGCCATTGAGCCCGATCCTCAACTTTTCTCATCTAATCCTTGCCAGCCACAGCGCGCAAGTCACTTCATCTAGCCGGAGCGCGTCCTACACTTCGTTTGCCTAGACGTGGTCTCCACTCCAAAACACGTTTACCCCAACGGGTATCGGTTCTGCGACAGATATGACCAGCCCACTGCCATTTCAGCTTGCTGAACTTCTGAGCTATGTCGATTACCTTGGTTCTCTGTCGGATAACCTCGTTTCGGAATACTTCAGAGAAATTCCGAGCATAGCCTTTTCCATAGCTCGCTGAGCGACTTTCAATTTGTGGACCAGTCCCACCGTAAGTGCCCACGTTTCGGCTGCGTAGGTCCGTGACCGACCCCTTTCCTTCCTCACCTGTAAATACCCTTTCATTCCAGATTAAGACTATACGAATCGCAGGATTCTGCGTGTTGCGATTGCAGCCGTAACCTGAGTCAAGTAGTGCAAGACCTGCAGCATATCAACACTAATTGCCTTGTGCAGTCGTTTAGCTGTGCCCGCTGCGAGCTGGAGAGATGTTTACAGGTGAAACAACATCATGGGATCTAAATAATTACTAAGCAGATTGATGAACTCTCTACATTTTCCGGGTAATGTATTAATTAAGAACTAGGTACGCCAAATTTAAGGTGATTTGCAATTCTCGGGTCCGTTTGAGAAGCAGTTTTCTTTTGCATTTCTTTTGTCATTCTTTCAAAAAACTAAGGTAAATATTTTTAATACCTGTATAAAATATAGGCTTACATTATCAAAAGTCTTCAAAGTAAAATACTAACAGGTATTCACACAAGCGTCTGAATTATTTTAATTCCGGTGGCGGCTAACTTAACAGAAAACACACGAGATATGCTAATGGCATTATTCAAAAGTTCCCCTATCACCAGGCACATCTAACATCATTATGTTGTGAAGTTCTGAACATTCTGAATTTGCATATCTTCACTTGCAGTCGGCAAACTGATGTCAAAGTTACAAGTTCGCTGAAATAGAAGTTGAAGCTTGTGGGCTTACCATGTTGGTTAGATAAGTTATGACTTTACTGAGACCTCTGATATCTTATTTAAATAAACCTCTATAGCCTCAGGACTAGTAACTAATTATTATATGACTATTAGATAGATATAAAATGCTTTATTGTGCACTATAAATTAACAAATAATATTTAAAACATGTATTATGTGCATACAAGCTCCGTGGCGCAGTGGGTGAATAGCCGGCTGAGACGCATGAGGTAGCGGGTTCGATTCCCGCTGCGGAACAAATGTTTGCATGATCTACATATATTTGTTTCGGATGTGGATGTTTTTCTATATATTATAAGTATGTATTTACAAAAAAAAGTACATAAATATTCTATCAGTTATCTGGTTCCCTTAGTAGGTACAAGCTTTGCTTAGTTTGGCGCTAGATGGCGTTGTGTGAAATGTCTAGCATTATTTATTTATTATTATTTATTTATAATTATGTGTAACACACGGAAATAGTCCCATTTACTGCTGTAGCACACAGCATTTACCAAGTTCTCCCATTTTTATGTTTATGTTTCACGTTTATACTATTTGTTTATTTTTTTTTGTCTGTTCTCTGTCTTAAAATGTAACTTTATTGTGTATTGTGTGCTATTGTAGTGAATAAATGATTGTCTATGTCTAAATACAAGCGGTGGTCAAAAAGAAATGAAAATAAAAAAGAGATCTTATCTCTTTTTTATTTTCATTTCTTTTTGTCTCAAATACCAGGTGAAGAAAGAAATCTGCGTTTGTGAAAGAAAGAGAGAAAGAAGTTAAACCGAAACTTTGACAATTCCTGCGGTTAAACACGTTTGTAAATAAAGTTAAAGTTACAGCCATGTAATATTTATACGTGTAGTAGATATCCTAGTTTCGGAGGCTGTTTACTTTATGCTAAATGTTGTATTTCATCATAAAGTAGTGAAAGAGCATAAAACATATAATCAAACATTTAAACAAAACAGGTTAAAGTAAAAATCAATCAGCTTTCTCAATAGGTGCAAGGTCTACTGAGTCAATTGGAAGCGTTTATTGAATTTCTTTCACCGCCCATGCATGGTATTCGCAGAAGGCTATTGACCCCAGGTAGCTTGCCAATCAATATCACACTGTTCACGCGAAAGGTGGCTACGTTTTACAAATATGAGGACAAGTTACAAAGAAACAACTTAGATGAGGAATGAAATGTGGATCTTTTATCAAAAAAATATTGTCTCAGTCCAATTTTAAAACTGTTTTCTAAGACGATTTTTATTGAAAGGTGTATCACACCTACCAAAGATACTTTTTGCTCTTCGAGGTGAAAAGGTGGTAAAGATAGGTCTTCATAAAATTGGAAATGATGAAGTCAAGATTAGCAAAAAATCATGGACAAGAACCATGGAACTTGCCATGGAAACCGTTTTCTTTGTTAGATTTTACACGTATAATATTACACATGATTCAAGCTCTTACCAACACAAGCCAATAAGTTGTACTACGAAGCGATAAGCCAGCCTTCATTCGGCGCCAATCTGTCTGTAGAAAATGCGCATAAATCTGACTTCATTCCTTGTCTGCTTACATTTCCGTTCAATTCACAAATTATTACGCGCATGAATTTCTCTTTACATGAAGTAGATTCCGGTTTCTGCTCTTTATTTCCATACTATCTCACAGATTATGGAGATGCAAGACAAGTTTATCTGCAATTTCATAAAAATTTACGATCTTTGTGTGCAAGTACAATCCAATGTTATTTTATATCAATGGACATATTTAACTTAATTGTAGATCCATTTCTGTAGTAAGTTCCGCTGTACTTTTAAAATATTTTCACGGGTTCAAAAAACCGATAAACCAGTCTGAATACGATTATTTCAGCCACCCCCAGGTAAGTAAACCTGGGTAGGGGCAGTTGGACATTTGGAAAATCACCCCTTTGTTAGTCGTAGGTTCAACAACGCATATACTTGCTAGTTGCAAGTAATTGAATGAGCTGACACTGTGGTCGTAGTTTAATTTACCGGGTTTATGCTAAGAGTCGAAGATATTGTTACGAGCTGAGGGTTCGGGATAAAATAATGGGAATCGATCTAACCAAAATAACACTTTTATTCAACACTAAAACGATGAATACACGAACGTGGTCACACGTAATCACAACACACTAGTTCACACCACTGTTGCACCACTTAAAGTCACCGAAATGTTCGCACGTATAGCAAAATCCAGACTGACTGTCCGGCCATCTCTCCGGCCTATTTATATCGCACACAATTCACTACACTAGAACGATCTCGAACGTTCCAGGAAAGGGTCGGTGTTTCGACAGAATGACCACTCCCCATCCTGCTCAACCGCAGACACAGCAGGTAAGACAAAAGCCTTCGAGAAATTTCGGCTATTTCTTATTGTGTAACAGCGTAACAATATTATGCACCTGCCTTTAATGAGATAGTTGCCAAATATAGAGCGGAACTCTGACCGCAGAGCTCCTGAACAACTCTCTTATACCATTTACTTCGAAAAGTATACCCAAAAAAAGTAAGGTAGGTAAAGGTTCTGTCTAATGAAGTGACCAGCTACCAAACAACCAATAAACAGCTTTATATTTTAGGAATCATCCATCGAAATCACTTCCAATTTATTAGGCACCTCTGAACTTGCCGACCTATTAAGGCAACTTTAAATTTTTATTGCAAGAATCCGGTGACTTATCTCTTCATCATCGATCTCTTATCTCTTCGATATTTGCTATATCGGTACATCAGAGTTCTCCTTTTCCAGAACACAGACATAGTGTTGATGTTAGAAAGTGGCTACCTGAACATAGACATGCCATTTGAGAAGAGGTTCTGCTACCAAGCGCCGATAGTGAAGCACTATGCCGACTGCATTGCCATCGAGTGTCCCAAGGCTTTCGTCATTGTGTGCGCTTCACCGATCGACTGCATGGTGCCTTTGGTTGCTGAGGTGATGTCTTCATTTACACTAACTTTAGGATGTCGGTTTATGCTATAACACGATCAAACTGTTAGATCCACCGTTCATTCTTCTGCCACTAAGAAGTACCTAAAACTCGCTTGCTGTGTTTCGGTTTTAGTTGCCAATGCCGGTAAAATTGACACATGTGATTTTTCACCTGTGTTATAGGACAGGGGTGACTGGCACAATGCTATGCCACGTAACCCACGTAGCATCAGGTAGGCGTATTGAATTGATTTCGATTGGCTTGTCCGATCACCTAATAAAATAGAGTCATGACGAAGGGTTTATAGCCATTGAACTCCGATGTTAGAGTACCTACTTTAGCTAGAGTAGAGTTTTATCTACCATATATACATAAATTTTGAGCAGGCTGACGTCTGAAACCTCACATTTTTCTTCTCTCTCTCTTCATGTCCTAATGGTTTCTTCTTGATAATTTTGTTTATTGAGCCGGTCGTGATAAAACGGTGCCACATTACTCAGTTTTATGATGTATGGGCTCTTGCATTTCATGTTTTGAATATGAACTGTCTGTCGTATCGTATATAAATTTAAATACGTAAGTATATCAATAAATCAACTCTTGAACACGAAACGAACGTATAAACTGCCCTTTCCCGACCTTCACAACACAAACAGAGTTACATAACAAGTCTGCAGTGCATCCTCTGAGTGGCATAAAGTATTTACGAGCTGATGGCGGGATACCCACAATGCTATGAAATACCATTGTTTATGGCTTGTACCGCAAGGAATGTAAAGGGTAATTTGTTTATGGGTATCGGTAGCTTATTTCAATGGATGGAGATGTAAATGTATCCTGTGTTATATTGTACAAAGTTTTTAATTAACTTGCCTTGTAAAATTATAATTTGTTTGTGTGATTTCAATCTTGTGGGGCGATATTTATGAAGTGTTTTATCTAACTATGAACTGTCTTTAGCTCTCTTTTCAGTATTACTGCAATTTGCAATAGATCGCTGTTTATCTTCCCTAAAGCAATTTCATTTGAATGAAAAAGCAGTAATCATCTACTGGCATCTAATCTTTCACAAAGCTGTATAATGAAGGCAAATTAATAAGATTCAAACGCACACGAACGTCTGGCTTCGTAGCCTGTACAAATTGATCGCCAACCTAATCAGTAATAACTAATAACAATAACCATACCTGGTTCCCATAGTTGGTTTTCCTTGTTTGTCTGATACGACCAATTTGGCAAGTCAACATTCTCGGTGTAATGGCTCGAGTAAATATGTACGTCGTCAACCTTAAAAGCTTTCACATTGGTGCCTATAATCGCAATCTAACAGCTTGTTGACGCTGTTTGTGGTGCTGACTAGTTTAACAGTTTCATTTTATCGTTGGTGTATTTTGCTTAGCTTTCGCGAGAAAGCAAACTATGGGGTTGAAACGTCCCGAAATCAACATGAGGGTAATTTGAAAAGCAGTTACCCTTATCAACTAATCAGTCTGGTGCATTTGTAGGGACACACGTCATACAGAATAGCTGTCTCGTGCAAGTCGCTCATTCAGTTAATGTCATGTAACTTAATAAAAAATTGGTTATAATCTCGCATCTACAATCTCCCAGACATACACAGCATCTACATTTTAATTGAAACTAAATTTAAGACCTTCCCGAGGACCAACTTGTAACACACTGGACGTAGCTACCTCAGTAACTGGGTGGTCCATAATTTGACTGCCTCCGTGGCGCAGTGGGCGTATAGCCGGCTAAGACGCAGGAGGTAGCGGGTTCGATTCCCGCCGCGGAACAAATGTTTGCAAGATCTACAGATATTTGTTCCGTGTCTGGGTGTTTTTCTATATATTATAAGTATGTATTTACAAAAAAAACTATATAAGTATTCTATCAGTTATCTGGTTCCCATAGTACAAGCTCTGCTTAGTTTGGGGCTAGATAGCGCGGCGTGAAATGTCCAGCTTTATTTATTTATTTAATTTATTTATTTAATTGGAACATTCTACTAGAAACAGTGGTTTCTGCTACTTCAATAAACTGATTTGAAAACCAACTCGGTAACTGGCTACGAATTAATAAGTGAACATTCAAAAACCTATATTTTCGTACTAAGATCCGCACGAAAAAATACTCAATGTGAAAGCAGCCAAGCAACGGCTTGCGACAAATATCCATTTTCTTTGCGAGCGGAATGATTAAGCATGAAAGCTATTGCTTAACAGGTTCGTTTTCTAGGGTCAAGGCTTACGGGGAGTGAGGGCAAGGTTCTCATTAACTGAACGTTATATTTTGTATAACTTTACTGACTTTAACGATAGGACCCTCAAGTTCCTGAGAGATTGCTGAGAGCCGTTGGGGGCAGGCCGCACAAGATCGATCGGCCTGGAAATCTATGGGGAGGCCTGTGTTCAGCAGTAGACGTTCTGTGGCTGATATGATGATGATAACTTACTGTTACTACCCTCATTATGAAATATGATAACGGCTGATAGAGGTACATATACGAGGGGCACACTAAAAGTTTCCGGAATCAATAATAAAAAATACTATTAATGGTTAAAAATGAATTTATTGTTTCTCAAAATATTCTCCCTTTGCGTTAATGCACTTTTTCATACGATTGAACCAATTTTGAAAACATTTGTGCCACTCCTCCGTGGTGACATCAGATACATGTTTTTCATACTCTTCGACAGCCTCTTCTGGTGATGAAAAACGTTGATCGCGTGATTGGTTCTTGATTTTTGGGACAGAAAAAAGTCACACGGTGCCAGGTCAGGACTGTATGCTAGATAACTCATAAGTTGTACGTTTTTCGCCTTCAAAAACTCATGTGTCTGTCTAGCCGTGTGGGAACTTGCATTGTCGTGGTGCAAGATTATACGGCGTTTACCGTTATTTTCACGGAGTTTGTCAATAATTTCCGGTAAAAAATGGTCGTGTACCAGTCACTATTCACGGCACGACGATTTTCTAAAGCAACAGTAGCCACATATCCAGTTTTATTAAAAAAAGAAGAAATCATCCGCTACGAGGCACTTTTCACGCGCGTCACTTTGGTTGGTTTCGGCTCATCTCGAAAGACCCATACGCTCGATTGCTGCTTCGTTTTGAAATCATAATTATAAATCCATATTTCGTTACCTGTTACTATGTTCCACACCAAATTGGAAGCCCCTTCGTTGTATCTGGCAAGCATAGCATGGCACCAAGTGATGCGGTCCGTTTTTTGAGCATCAGTCAAATTGTCTTTCTGATACCTAAATGTTTGTGTAGGATTGACTATATTTGACTCATGCCTATTTCCAAAGATGTCCGGATCTCATGGTAGGTCACATACCTGTCTGTTTCGATCATACAGCGCACAGCATCAATGTTTTTGTTGTTCACAGCGGTGCACGGGCGACCTTCACGAATTTCATCATGGAGATTGACACAACCGCGTTTGAATTCTGCAAACCAGCTATAAATAGTTGTCTTGCATGGTGCTCCTTTTCCAAAAGCAGATTGAAGCCGAACGACGATTTGCTGAGCTGTCAAGTTACACTTAAAATCCTAAAAAATCACGCAACGAAAATTTTCCCGAGTTAAATCCATTTTATTGTAATCACGCATTTTTTAAATGACGCCAGAATGTGAAATCAATTGACAAACAGATGAAACAAATTTTATTCTACGGCTAAAGAGTTCCATTTTCAAATGTAGTAATAACTTTTTAAATATTGTTTATGTAAGCGGCCAATTCCGGAAACTTTTAGTGTGACCTACATATGTATAAAAGAATATTACATGTTCTGCCGACCCAACGTACCTAATGTAGCAGAAAATCACGATGATGTTGAATTAAAACTACTTTTTAACAGTACCTAGTAGTAGTCTAGTATTCTATTATACTGTTCTGGGGAGCAACTAATGTTCATTATAAAACAATCAGACAGAGTGGAACAACTAAGTGGATGCCTTAGTTCCTACGACTACGAGATTAATTAGTTTCCTCATCACAAAGTGCTTAATAAAGAAGCTTTAACTAGGATTTTCCTACGACTTGAATTTACAGTTATTTTGCTAACCATTGGTTTCTTCAATACACTCAAAAAAAGCACTATCAGTTTCAATAATGTCCCAGATAGTATTTAATCAAGAAAATGTTTTGGCTCTGCTCTACTCTGTAACATGAACCGGGCTGAGTTCCAAGAAAATTAAACGTTGTTTTTGTGCCGCGCCACCCTGTAAGCTGTGACGTAACTCTGCCCAGTATGTAAGACCTCGCAGAATAAGAAATAGGTGGTTGGTACGAGAAGAGACGCAAAAGAGACGCTTTCGTAATCTCCGCTACCCTTTGTTGCCAAATTAGGAATGAACTTTCTAATATAAGAATGTTTTTTTTTATGTTTATGCCGCGTCTTATCAAGTTTATGTTTGAGATTGTGTACAATATGATTCGGGATTTTTCGGGCTGCGCCTTAAAAACCGGGTCGTGTTTTATTTTACTTTATTTGGAGCAAGAACATTTTATCATGGTAGTGATTTTGCGCTGGTATGAATAAAAAACTTCTTTCATAAGCCCTCAATTATTGTTTTATGCATATTCTGATGTAAATTACTTTTCAAGAGAAATAGACTCATCTTGGAAGATTTAACTTATTCCAAACTCAGTGCAAACTAACACAGGAAGAAGTGCATCACTAATCATGCACGATGTATATTGTTTTGTGTAGTAAGTTGGTTTTGGTTGGATCAATGATACGGACTGATAGAAATAAGTTAACCAGACAGAGACAGTTCATACCAAAAAAGTGAAATGAGACTTTATATTTAAAAAGATCGCGGTGTTACCTCATTTTTGAGGTAACACACTCTCTACAAGTAAACTGTGTTATAATTCCTGTAGACAGACACAGTTAGCAGAAAAGCAAAACTTTGGCACGCTATTGCCTGGACATGAACTTTTCCTTGGCTACTAACTAAGCGGTTTCGACACGCAACTTTCCTAGTCAAACTTACTTGTACTAATCTTTGGTATTTTATTAATAAACTAAAGTCCAGTGGGTTTATATAATTTAATTAGACGTGAGCATTATTTTATTATTAAAGAATTTGTAAATAACACGAAATATAATACCGTAATAATTGTAACAAGCTTTGCAAGCAGAATTACAGAAAATTCATTAGTTAATGGAAAAAGTGAAGCTTTTATAATAGTTACCGTTTATAAAACTTCGCAAGGCCCCATTGTCCTAACATTAACTTGACTGTATGCAAATTTTGAAAACAAAGAAGAAGCCATAAAAGTTCATTAGCAAGTCTAAAATTCACTTAGAAGTAGTCGTAAAGTTGCATCCGCCCATTACGCCGCAGTCAACCACTCTTAACTCCTCAATTATTCACGAGCTCTTTCGCAATTTTGTCATCTACAAGACTTTAAAGGAACCCTTGCTTCTTACCTTTGTAAAGAGCTCTCCACTTGGTAACTCATACCCTACATAATCTTTCTTCAAACACTTAAAAAGAACAAAGCATCCCATCATGATAAACACGCGTAGACATAATTGATAATTACCCAGTGTTAGCCACTGCTTGCCTTAAAAAAAATTACTAATGAAAACTCTTTACACTTAACTTAACAACTCTCTTTAACTTTTCAATTATTCATTTACCACTTTGTTCAGCCTAGTCTGACCAAAAACCTCTATAAAATCATCGAAAAGACCTTTTGTATGTGTTCCTTTGTATATTTTCTCGTGGTGATATGTATGATTGATTTTTACTTAACGTTTATGTCAGTGAGGCACCATCTGTTTGATCCTTATCGAGGACTTTATCAGAGCGAGCGTGATCCATGCAAATGGTATAGTTCTCAGTGGTTTTTTTCTGACACCATTATAAACTACTTACTCGTACATAGAAGATTGTGGACTAGGCATATAGTCAAATTATGAATGAATTAATGAAATACTCTTTATTGCACACCAAACAAAATACATTAACAAAGGAAATAAACAATAAATAACGGTACAATGGGTGGTCTTATCGCTAAAAGCGATCTCTTCCAGACAGCCTTTGGATGGACACGATAAACGAAAATCAAAAGACGGCGGTGTAAGAGTACCTTTATGATACCTTTATCATAGAATCCATAAAATACAATATACCTATTGATTATACAAATAAACATAAATATTATATTATGAACGTGACTGAGAATCAGGAGAGGAGACTTGCGGAGACCGGGCAGAATGACATAATAAAGAGGAGGTATTTACCAGCAGTGGTTGCAGACGGGCTGATGATGACACCATTATTAAGTACGTTAAAACTCGAGTTTTATGTATCTACAGACGCTAAAGGAGACGGGATGGTACAACCCGTGCAAAGTGTTGGGCTCGTTAGCGGTGCCCGAGATGCGGGCCAGCACCCTGGCAGCGCGCGCTCTGTGTCTCGAGCCATGCTACACGAGGGTTCCTTGTGTCGGCGGAACGGAGGGCGAGTCGTTGGTGCCGCTGTTCTCGAAAGCTGTGGAATACTTTGACTTTGCTGCGGTATTTAATTTAATTCCTTATTTACCGAAGTATTGCAGTCAACAAACTTTGCAGGGGCCATTCTAGCGATCTATTCTGTTCGTAATAACTGTAGCTTTTGCCTGATCTGTATTCAATTACGATCACACTCATTAGATTGGGTTCAAAATAGGGTAAAGGACGACTCCACTTTAGTTTCATAAATTCATTTATCCAAGGTATGTATAGGGTTAGAATGTATAAGATTCTGTAGCTCGGTGTTTTTAGACATGACTGACATGTTTAAAAAGGACCAGTAGATGATAGGCTCCGCTCTTAATACAACAATGCTCGTAGTATGTCATAATATCATGACATCTGGTAGACCAATGTGATCTAGCGCAATATTGCCTTGGATTATACTGACATGATACACAAATAGACACGTATCAAGTCCATCCTAATAAATTTCAGACACATGTTGTGAACTTGTGACGTGATTTACTAGTTACTACACGTGACTGATTGTGTGCCAAACTAATACCCGATAACATATCACACTGATGTGGGGATTGATCCAACACTGCTACTATTGTGTAGAAGTTGCGACTGTGCTAGTAAGCACCGTTAATGTTTCGAGTACTACAGGGTTTACGAGTTTTTCCACATAACTGTGTACTTCAAAGTCAAAGTCAAATATTATTATTCATTAAAATCACAAGGATCACTTTGAAACTTAAATTTTACCGCCTGTACCTTCGCGACCAAGCCAGGAAAGAAAGGCAAGAAACAAGGCTGGTTGTTTTTTTTAATGATGCTTTTACAATACATAATAATATAAAATAAAAAAAAAAAAAAAAAAAAAAGCATTTATTAAGGAACAACAAATATACAGTCATGTGTACAGTTTAAAACGATGATGCCTGTATTAGTATGAATACTGTGTTACAGACACCAACGCCCTCCTCCTATATATCTATGAGTTCCAATCAGGTAAATGGTACATTATCATAAAACTAAACTAAAAATACTAGTTATTCTCCAACAGACCAGAAGGATCTGTGTGGGTGGATGTATTTGTGAGTGTGTGTGTGAGTGTGTGCGTGTGTGTGTGCGTGTGTGTGTGTGTGTGTTTGTATGAGGGTGTATGTGTATGTATGTGTGTAATGGAGTGTGTGTTTTTGTGTGTAGGCACTATTTGGGAATCTTTAGGAGCTCCTCAGTATCTTCGTAATTTAAAGATTTAAGCCACTCTAGACATTTAATCTTACATTTGTTGTGGGGTAGCGGGTAAATGTTAATTTCCTTGTTAACTCTGTTGTACAAGGAAGAGCTAATAAAAAAGAAGTGACGACTTGCCACTGCTGTACGTCGTTGAGCTATTTTGCAAACTTTATCTGCTCTCCGTTTCGAATGTTTCAGGTTAGGGTCATAGAACAACTGAGAGTGCTTGCGAAGAATAGTTTGCAAAATGAATGTTTGCCGAACTGTGGGGACTGAACAGATCGAGTAAAGCTCAGTAGTAGGGAACCAGATTGGTTTTTTATTCATCACTTTAAGAACAGCTCTCTGAGCCCTTTCTAGTCTTAGCATCGAGGTTTTAACTGAGCCACCCCAGGAAGTGATGCAGTATGCTATGATGGATTGGGCTAGTGCCAGGTAGATGATTTTTAAGGATTTTAGGTCAATAACTGTTCTTAGAGTTTTGAAAACGAATAACAGCTTTCTTATGCGGGATACTGTTGAATCTATCTGCTTCTTCCAATTTAGAGCGTTGTCAATCATGACGCCAAGATATTTGAGACAAGATGTTTGCTCTATGTGCGTACAATTGCAAGTGGTGGGGACTGCATCTCTTGAACAAACATGGGCACATACAGATAGAGAGGAAGGTGGAGTGGATAGGTTGGGAGTGAAAGCAATAAATTTACTTTTGGATATGTTAAGGGTGAGAAGGTTTGTGCGTAGCCAGTCCATAACAAATTTAAGGGCATTTTCAGAGAAATCACAAACTTCTGGCCAGCTCCTACCATGGACCAAGAGAGCCGTGTCGTCAGCGTATGTGATTATCTTACAGTTAGGGAGATGTAAATTACAAAGCTGGTTTATATATAATAAGAATAAAGTAGGTCCGAGAACACTACCTTGTGGAACGCCAAAAGATACATGTTCTTCTCCGCTCTCGAAATCATCTATCTTTACATATTGTGTACGATTTTCTAGGTAGCTACTGAACATGTTCAGAGCGACACCTCGTACGCCTATATGTTCCAACTTGTATAGAAGTATAGGGACCGAGACAGTGTCAAAAGCTTTGGATAGATCCAAGAAAATACCTATGGTTTTGAGTTTTTTATCGAAGTTTTTAACAACAGTGTCTGTCAATTCCAGTACGGCATCATCTGTGGATTTTCCACTCCTGAAACCAAATTGGTTTGGTGACAAGACGTTGTTTTCTTTAACGAAGTTAATTAATCTCTTATTAAGAATTTTTTCAAAAATCTTCGATAAAACGGTCAATACTGATATAGGTCTGTAATTAGTGACTCTGTCTCGGTCTCCAGACTTGAAAATTGGATGCACTACTGCTTTTTTAAAAACACTAGGAAAGACTCCGGAAGAGAGGGCAGAGTTAAAAACATATGAAAGCACAGGAACAAGGGTTTCGCGGGCAGATTTAATCACAGTAGTAGAGATGCCGTCCCATCCCACAGCACACTTGTCCTTTAGGTTTAAGATAATATTATTAATCTCAGTGTTGTCTGTACTAAAGAGGACCATCGAATGTACAGTGGATTGGCTTAGGTCATAGGTAGACTGAAAAGGTGTTATTGAAGCCTTATTGGCGTTTAGTATATCCGAAGCGAGGGATTTTCCCACATTTGCAAAAAATGTGTTAACAGAGTTTACGGAAGATAAGGGACTATGACACAGTTTTAAAAGATGCGATGGGCTGGATTTTGATTTATTCAAGTTACCGATTTCCTTGATGATGTTCCATGTGGCTCTTGGATTTTTCCTCGCCTTCTGAATTTCTTGTTGATGATATTCTTGTTTAACTTTTTTTAAAAGGCGGTTGCAGAAATTACGGTATCGGAAATAGATGATTTTAGGAATGTTATTTTCTGGATTTTTCTTAAATATTCGATACAGTTTATCTCTGTGGCGTATGCATTTTAGAAGACCAGGAGAGATCCAGGGTTTGATAATGCGTTTCCGACTGGGGATAGATGACTTGATACAATGGGTTTTTATGACCGTGGAAACAACATTAACTAAGGAATCAGCTATTATATCAGGGTCGCTAGAATTAAATATAAAAGAAAAGTCGGTATTTTGTAGATCTTTAACGATTTCCGGAATATTATTACGATAGGTATGACGGTTTGTGAAATTATGTTTTTCCTTAGTACTGCAATACAACAGAAGAGGCAAATGATCAGTAAGTGGGGTATCAAGGACAAGTGCGGTTGCCGGATTTGAAGTCCGAAGAATTATATGATCGAGGCAATTTCTATCTCGAGTAGAGATAAGGTGCGCTGGCAGCATAGCGTGTGAAGCTACCAGGTTTAAATAATCGTCTGCTGAACAGTCGTGGTTTGTAGGTAATAGATTGATGTTTATATCTCCAATGATAACAGCGGTTTTATAAGAACTTAGTGTATTTAACATGGTGTCCAGGCTTTGTAGAAAAGGAGTCAAGTTTTTATAGGACGGAGATCGATATAACGCTATTACCGCAATGCTGTCGGTAAATTTAAGAGTAATGCAATTTGCGTCATTGAAGTCAGGAGTATCAACATTACAATTCAGGTTATTTCTAATGTAAACAACCACGCCATCGTTTTGGTTTCTAAAGGAGGATACATGATGAGTAAAGTCTGGAAGCGAAGGAATGTACGAAGATTTACTCAGCCAACATTCTGAGAGGACAATCACATCAAGATTTAGGTTAATTCTTTTTAGGAGAATGAGAAGGTGGTTAAAATTGCAGTTTATACTCCGTATGTTAGCATGAAGAATTTTTAACCCAACACTATTACTGTTAACATGAAGAGTTACATCTTCTGGTGAACAAATATTTGATTCCGACACAGAAACTTGTTCAATGTCATTATAAAGCATATTTATGTCATCCATAATGAGTGTGAAAGTTTAACAAGGGATCTTTCTGAGTCAAGAGAGCTGGCTTTTTAATTAAGTAGGAAGATCTATGGGGATGCCTAAAGAATATGTGTGTTTGTGTATATGTGTGCATGTAGAGTGTAAGTAGAATGGGACAAAGTGAATTACTTTTGCAACTAACTAATATGTATACAAAACTAAAAATAAGGCGAGTGATGCAATAGAGCTTCTGTAGTTCTGAGGGATACAAACAGGAACAATCGCGAGTAGTGATCTTAAATGTGGCATCTAGTCACTTTAGGTTGTTCAGTTTGTCCAAGTCCGCCTCGTGCAACACACGGATCAGCGGACCATTTTCTCTCTTACGCAAAAATATCTTCCCGTGAGACACCCAACAAAACTTAAAATCGTTTTTTTTTGCTGCCTCTCTAGCTAGATAGAACAATTTCTTCATCTTGGCGGAGAGATTCTCTGAGATGAAAATAGGTCTCGCTGGTCCACTATAACGCAGGTGCTGAGTAGACAGCTTTGATGAGCCTTTGTTGAATTGGCGGAACATGGTGATTATTTTTTCCTTTTGCAAAACGCTGGTGAGGTCCACAATTATCGTGCTGTTTGCCGGATCCTTAGTTTTGATTCTAAAAATGTCTTTGACATCGTGCTCTTGGATGGGCACATTTATCACCTTCGTGGTATTTATAAAGGTATCTAGAAGTGTAGACTTCGATTCCGAGACAGGGGCGGGTACATTTCTTAATTCAATACACGTAGATCTACTACTACGCTCGAAATTTTCTAGCCTGTCTTCTAGTGTCTTTATGTACTGCACGTCTGTTTTACGCTCGTCTTCCAACTTGTCGAGTCTGGTCTGAAGCAAGTCGTGCTTTTCCGCCAAGAAGTCGACGGTAGATCGTATGTCCTCAACAGCGGAGCAAATTCTGTCGTACTTTTGCTCTTGCTCTGCTTTGAAATCTCTAAACATCTGCTTCATTTCTACCATAAAACTTTTTAGCTCCTCATTTACGCAAGCTGACCGTTTTCGCTTCCGGGCATGTAGGTTTTCTGAGAGGTTTGGTTCTGATGAGCTGCCGTGTAACTGCTGCAAGGCTGGTACTCGCAGTTTTTCAATCTGTACCTGAGTTGGCGCTGGCGTGGATGACGAGCGCTCGAGCCCGGGCGCAGTAACAGTCAGCGCAAGCGCATTCCCAAGGGGTGAGGGGGGTGGCGTTCGTTTAAGTGGCATCGTGAGTAAGCCAACTACCGGAAGCGATTCAGGCGAATGCAATTAGCAAGTGTCCAGAACCAACAGCGACACAAAAGCGCAATGGAACGATGCTCTTATACTGCGGTGATTGTAGTTGCAAAATAGCTCCCGGTTTAGTCGTCCTTAAGGAAAAAAATGATAAGCGGCAGCAGCGTGGTTGCTATTTCGTAAGTAGTAGGCTCGTGGCTGGGCCGCCGTAGCAGCTTCGTAGCACTGTGTGAATCGCGTAGCAGGCGCGCGGATGCGCGTAGCATTGAGTGTGAAAGCGGTGTGTAATTTTGTCGCGCCCACTCACGCACTGATGACGCAGCGGGTCTACGCACGGCTGAGGTGCGGACGACCGCTGGTTCGAGCCTCACGACAAGCAAAAAGTGACGTCCACTTACTGGCGTCCGCGACGTGAAGGGGCTCCGCTTGACACTCGGGGCGTAGCACCAATTTGACCAAGGACAGTCGCGCAGACCCGGGGCGTAGTCCCAACAATTGAATTATTTATAATTTAAAAACGACAAACACGTCCGTTCGGTACGAGAGCCGAGGAGGAAGCCAATATACAATACAGAAAATAAATTACGACTAAATTGTAACATTTTGAACGAGTTGGAGCAATTTCAATCCCAAGCTTCTCTATCATCTAAATAATCCGATATTTTATAGTAGGCTTTTTTTATAAAAATTCTGTTTAATTACGTTTTTAAATTTATTAATTGTCAATTTTTGTACATCCCTTGGGAGTTTGTTATAAAAGTGTACACCTTGCCCTTTAAGCGATTTACTAACTTTATGGAGTCTACAAGTGGCAACAGCGACTGATAATCCTTGCTTATAATTTCATCGTGTTATCTTCCATACATACATATATTTTTTTATTCATATATGTAGTTCACTTACTTATAAAATAAAATACTCTTATAAAAAACTTAGAAAGTTTGTCCTCAGTGAAACAGAAGGTATTCCTCTATATTAAGCTATTTGTATAGCTATAGCAAAATCCATAAAGCTTATTTTTAAATTTCTAACAATTGAACGTCATTGGATCCATAACATTGCCCTGAAGAAGCCCTACAAAAACAATCACTATAAACGGAGATCGAACAAATCCTTGGATTATCCGCTGGTCGGTCCTGGCAAATCCCTTTACCTTCAGCGCGGGATATTGATGGCCGTGGTGAACCCCAAGTTTTTAGACAACAGACTAAAATAAGCTCTTTAGCCTTGGCAGTAATACTCAGTATTCATTGGCTGTGGCAAGTAGGCCTATCAATAAAAAATACGCATTAATGAATTTACGGATAGACAGTATAGTCAGGATTGTAGAATAAAGAGTATTAAGGCAACCCTTAGACTATCAGCTGATTTCTACCATCACAACTAAAAACTCCTCATTCCTGCAGCATAACGCATTGATGATGACGGACGCAGTGCGTGCTGCCCCAGGGGCGGTAGCAAGGTCTGACGGCGTCTGTGTGAGGGCAGCGGACCTCAGCGAAGCCCATGCTTTAGCAAGACTGGTGACTAAAGTGGCCCATGCATTGTTATGTCACGACGTCCCGAGAGTGACGGGTTTTGTGGAAACAGATGCTGGACAAGTCATATCTCCTGCCAGGTGATTTATTACGACAGATTTATAGTGTAGATACCTATCTAAAAGATTTTTCCGTTATGATTTTGGCACATATGAGTAGCAACTTTACCAACTCTTATTTTCGCAATATTGTTTTACAATATCATTTTTTTACCCTGGGTTGATAATTGAATTCGATTTTATAATGGTACTATCCTAGCGTAATATTATCAGAAGCAGTTTCCATATTGCCAATTTTACTGTTTGTACACAAAATCACTCGTAAAATGTTATAATCCTCGTCCTCATCGGCATTACAGATACTAAAATTTTACGATGATATCAAATTCTTACAACCAAATATAGACAGTGCTTTGCGTTGTTCCGTATATTGATTTCGCTCCTGTGGTTTGAAGAGGATAGCAAAAACATTCGAGTTCAACCTTGATAGATATAATAACTGTGAGAAACATGTTAACTAGAACGATCAATTGAGCTAAACAATGTTTTTGAGCTGAACAGAGTTGGATTACAATAAAGATCACATTTAAACTGTTCAAAGACTCCTTCTATTTCGATGGTATTTGAATCCATGTCCAAATCATAGACCTGGTTTCCAAATCGGACAGGTGGATGCTTTACATCAGATTGTTCTTGCTGCAGATTCATCGCGAACGCAGTGGAACTTGGAAGACATGGTATAAAGAAGAACCTCGGTTTACCAAAGATGACAGATCACGAGACAACCCTCACGAACCTTGCGCTGAGTGAACTAAACGCGAAGTTGGATTATGTGCTAGACTGGTATGTCAAGTACAACAGTTCGACTATTCGCCTCGACTCTTGCGCAGTTCAAAGTATGTTCTTTGCCCCCTCTGCGTACCATAAGTTTGATGACTGTGCCTACGCAAACGTTTGAAGGTTATTCAGTGCAGTCAGTGTTCAGCGCTGTGCAACTGTTGTATTTTTAGAGATAGGTCTGTTGTGAAATTGCCTTTGGTTACTTTCAAAATGCTTTTGAAATAAACGTTGTTATAAAATTTCGTTGTTTTATTATTGAACGTCCACCTTGATATTTAGAAAATTTATGTAGATTATAGAACTAGTAAGAATAAATCAGTTTAGAATTTAGGCGCTCTCATAATTAGATAGGATGACGGAACGGCATCAATTTACCTAATAATCAATCTTTTAGATTCCTCGCGATCGAAATGCTATTGAACAACCGAGGCATTAGCAAGAAATTTGACATACCAAGAATGAGTTCCATTGAAACAGAGCTTGTGGACATAGCTCTGGCCCACTTGGAGTACAACGTGGGGTTAGCACATAGCTGGTACACATAACTAATACGAGAGGATTGTGAACGGCGCAAAATGCAGATGTGTACACACTTGCAAAAGAAGGCATTAAGATAACTTGGATGGTTGCTCTCTTCAACTGACGTAACATGTAGTAGAGGAGACCGTGGAGATCGACCTTCACCGATCTGATAACCAGATGAGACGTATTTTTTATCAAATATAATTTATAAACAAATATGCCTATAATTACTTGCCTATCTAAAAGTGCTTATGGCTATTTTTAATTAAATTAACTTTAATCGATTTTTTTTTCATCACTTTCATTCTTTTGATAACCAAATGAATTTTATTTCACTGTTAGTTTTTAACACATAGAATATGCCTCAGTAGGCTTGCCTACTCATTTCTGTGTATAGCTACCTGGCAAGCCGATGTGAACAGGTAAGTCAATATAGGTGACTCCATCGTTCTGCTAACTTATCGAAAGTTATATCAAATTTTAGATTATTTTATTACAAAATCAGTCATATTTCAAAATCATTGCCTGCAAAAAATCATACTTATAGTACTGTTGCCTAGCTAAAAACTTTTAGAGAGCACTTTTAGATAGGCAAGTAATTATAGGCATATTTGTTTATAAATTATATTTGATAAAAAATATGTCTCATCTGGTTATCAGATCGGTGAAGGTCGATCTTCACCGGCTCTTAGACCAATGGATAATGACGAGAAGGCAGTTGTCAAAAAAAGCAGTTTGAACATAAAAAGCAATCTGATTTATGTAGTTGAGTTAATGGAAACATGACAGTGGTTTCTTGCAAACGGCTTTAAACGCTTTATCGAATCCCAAAAATCAAATATTATCAGAAGTTTCAAAAAATACTACGTGATTCAGTAAATTCCGCATTTCGTGAATATTTTTTTTTCGTAAGTGAATAGTAAAAAAATGGAAAACTGATAAGAAATAAAAAAAATGTTTTAAATGATTACCCTGTTTTATTTTCACAATGACACTTATACTTTCTTCTGTTATTGGAGTAATTTTTACGGACCATTTTTCGCAAAAGGGGGACTGTCGTTTGTTTCCAGGTACATTTTCCCCGCCATTCTGCAAACAAAATCTTAATAAATTTATATGAAAATGGCATGAGGAAAATCTGCGAAGAAATACCTACTCCTAACTTTTCTTCGAAATTTTTATTCACTTAAATTTTTACAACTCATTTCTTGTAATGCTTAGGAGTCATGCGTTAATGTCCCCTAGATTGTTAATAAAATTGGGCCACCATATTATTCATATTTACTTTAATTTCACATCACCAACTTACATATACGTCACGTTCACTTAGAGTAAGAAGTCTTATCTTTTTCTTGACTCCTAGTATAGTAAAATCACAGATGAAGAAAAGTTATGTTTCCTTTCCCCGATAAAATACAAGGTTACATCTAAAGGATTTTTAAATTCCATCGCCCCCTGTGTGATGTATGTATAGGTACAGTCACGAGCAATAAGATAAATAAAGTTTAGTAAATGTTGCATTAATTTAGACTTGTTCGTCGACCGCGTACGTTCTATCAGTGTTTTAATGACGCATGATACAGATCGACAAAGAAATACCAACACAAACATTCGACAATATACCATAGGGTTGGTATGATATGGTGCTAAAATGCTAACATCTTATTGCTCCTGATTTTACATGTCACTTACGGAGGTCTTGCAGCAAATCCCATGTAGCCTTGGATTTGGAACTGGCATTTCCTGGTCGCTGATTTCCACTCCCTGCAGAGAGTCGCCGGAAACCCGCTAGGATTCAATATGGACTCTGCATAGAGTCTCCAGGCACGCACGTGGCTACAACCATCTGCAACAAAATAACGTTCGTTTATTGACTAGCTCACTTATTTCTGGAAAATAAATAAATAATAAATAAATATTACTGGACATTTCACACTGCGCTATCTGGCCCCAAACTAAGCAGAACTTGTACTATGGGAACCAGATAACTGATAGAATACTTATATACTTTTTTGTAAATGCATACTTATAATATATAGAAAAACATCCAGACCCGAAACAAATATATGTAGATCATGCAAACATTTGTTCCGCAGCGGGAATCGAACCCGCTAACTTCTGCGTCTCAGCCGGCTGTTCGCCCACTGCGCCACGGATGTCGTCAATCACTTAGAGTTGTAACTTGCAAGCATTTGACATGGTCTTTTAGGAGTTTTAAAGCATTTTCTGGTAAAATGGTGGACACTGGGTGCTTTTCAGCAACATATTGCAGTGTAACAGAACAGTCTTTTATTTGGGCAGTCCCCTGTGCAGGATAAGTTATTCTGTTTCTGCCCAAATTCTGTTTGGCAATTATTGACATGAATCCTTTATAAATCCCCGGGTATTTCCGGTCCGAGGAATGGCGTAAATTTACAGATTGATTCAAAATTATCTAAAACCTTGTCTAAAACAAATAATTGATTAAATAAATTTTGAGTTGGAGTTTGAATAAGAAGTAAAAGAAACAACTCTACGCTGCTTTCCACCGCGCCGTTTGTGGTGATGGATGCTACAAAAGATCCGAATTACAATACCAGTCAATATTAAAACTTTCTCAAGAAATCTTACTTCATAAAGTTTGTAGGTTTCAGTATCGCGTTTCTTTCATTTCATTCAAGTTATGAATGTAACCCCTTGAGGCTCACGACGAAGCTCCGCTTTTAGCAACACGAATCATTTTCGAACAAAGAATAACCTTTCGCCAACATCGGAAACATCCCGCCCCATTTTTCCCGTAACCCAGTAATATTTAGGTTGTATTTTAATGGCAGGTTGTTTCTACAGTTATCGGCTATTGCTGTGGCACATACCGGAAAATATTTAGCGGTTTACTGTTATTTTTAACAATTTCATATTATGGAACTGAACTGGAAATAAATAAGCTTAAACGTAGATTTGTCTACATGCCCATATATTATGGAACTGAACTGGAATTAAAACGTATATTTGTGACAGTTGTTTCTTTAAAACCCATAGCTTAAGTTTAAGTTAATATGGGATCAGAAATTTAGTTTCGCTTAGAAATCGGGATTGCAAAGACATGCTGAAGAGAAAGTGGATTAGAGAAACAGCTTAGAATTTTGCATATAACCCGAAGTTATATCATCTTGTTCACATTATATGGTGTACCATTACAACAGCCGGAAACTGTATAATGACAGGTCTACCGTGTATCTAATCTGCTATTGACATTTTCCCTAACGATCTGTAGTTCGATCTTTGGATAGGAGCCAAGTGCTGCTAGGTGCAGTTTTTAGATAAGAACTATCAACTCAAGAGTCGGATCTCTCGACTTCCAAATACTCTGTTATGTAATTTAGAACTTTGTACGGAATAAAATAAAGTTAAAATCTGTCCTCACTGAGCCAGGAAATAAGAAGTCCATGATTACATCCATAATATTATTATGACGACCTCCGTGGCGCAGTGGGCGAATAGCCGGCTGAGACGCAGGAGGTAGCGCGTTCGATTCCCATCGCAGAACAAATGTTTCTACGGGTCTGGATGTTTTTCTATGTATTATAAGTATGTATTTACAACAAAAAAAAAGTATATAAGTATTCTATCAGTTATCTGGTTCCCATAGTACAAGCTTTGCTTAGTTTGGGGCTAGATAGCGCTGTGTGAAATGTCCAGCAATATATTATTATTAATAATATATTATATTATTATGTTTTGTGCGTATTATTTGCATTGGGGTGTTTAAGATCAGAAGATCATAACAGAAGATTGTAAGACACTTTTTGGCATAATTTGTAAACTGAACGTGAAAGAAGACGTGCTTCTAATAATAGGTCTTTACCTATGAAATTGCCGTTCTTCAGTACTGGTCATTTCAAATAGAAAAAAAGTTTGGAATGGCTTTGTATTCTAAATTAAAATTAATTTTGTTTTAAAAACATGACATTCTTTTATAATTTTTTTACGGAGAGAACTGTACAAACGAACGCACAACCCGTTATTGGTTTTCCCGGTTCCGTTCTGGAAATTTTGACTTGAAAAATGAAGCTCGTGGTCGTTCGGAGGCAATTGTGGAAGCTGACGAAACTCAATCTACAGCTGAGCTAGCAGCAGCTTTTGATGTTAGCATCAAAATAATTTTGATCCATTTGCGACAAATAGGCAAGGTAAAAAAACTTGATAGATGGGTGCCCCACGAACTTAACGATCGCCAGCGCAACGTACGCGTCGAGACCTGCCTCGCGCTGCTCAATAGGCAAAGAAATGAAGGAATTTGAACCGAATTGTTACGTGCGATGAAAAATGGATTCTGTTTGTCAATCGAAAGCGCTCAGCAAGTTGGTTAGATCCTGGTTCAGCACCAAAGCAATGCCCTAAACCAAAAATGACCCCTAAAAAGGTGATGGTCACTGTTTGGTGGTCTCGTGCGGGTGTGATTCACCACAGCTTTTTACAAAACGGCATGATCATTACTGCAGATGTGTACTGTGAAGAACATGAACACAAGAAAGTGACAATGATGGAGAAGCTTGCACATCGGCAACCAGCTTTGGTCAATCGGTCGTCCCCACTGCTCCTTCACGACAATGCGCGACCCCATACTGCACAATAGACAATCTCCAAGCTGCAAGAGCTGGGGTTGAAAGCTCTCCCTCATCCGCCATACTCACCAGACCTTGCACCTACCGACTATTACTTTTTCTAAAATTTAGACAACTTTTTAGTGGGTAAAAAATTTAATTCCCGAGAGGCAGTACAAAATGTCTTTGAAGAGTTTGTTGCCTCCCATCCAGCTGATTTTTACAAGAAGGGCATCAATAAACTGCCAATGCGTTGGCAAAGATGCATCGATTGCATGGGTGATTACTTTGAATAACAGAAATAAAAAAAGTTTAAAAAAATAAGTACTTTCACTTATTCCATACAAAACGGCAATTTCATAGGTAAAGACCTAATATTTATGGCGACTTATGAGGATGTACTCGAAATCTACAAAACTTCAACACGCAAGGGTTATTGTTTCGCTACCAGGTTTTTAACAGCAACAGTTACTAGAATCATTGTTGAATGAAATCTTGTAGGTTACGCCTCTTCTCTCGTCGCAGTGGACCCTACAATTTTTCTCCCGTCTTTCAGCTTTTTCTCCCATCTATCTCTTGTCCAAGGTCAGTTCCCAGGGGATACGTTCTCAAAATGATCAAAATATTTTTTTTTCCATTAAAATTACAGCATGTTCAAAATTTTATATATTTAATGCAGTACTTAACTAGTATGTATTTTAAATAAAAGATAGTTAGTAGGTTACAACATTTAAGTGGGTAGGTTACAAGGTATACGATTTTATAACAAACTCCCAAGTGATATACAAAAATTGACAATTAACAAATTAAAGCCTACTTTAAAATATCGGATTATTTAGATGATAGAGAAGCTTGGAATTGAAATTGCTCCAACTCATTCAAAAATGCTACAATTTAGACGTAATATATTTTCTTTATTATTATGTATTCTAAAAGGATCACTAAAAAAAACCACCAGCCTTGTTTCTTACCTTTCTTTCCTGGCTTGATCGCGAAGGAACAGGCAGTAAAATTGACGTTTCAAAGTGATCCTTGCATGATGCCTTTTGAATTTTAATGAATAAAATAATTTGACTTTGACATAAAACACTTAAGCTTAAGGTAATGTTTAAGAGCATACATGTATATATTTGGAACATATATATGGTGGAACAAGCAATGGTCCACCTGATGTTAGGTGGTATAAACATCAAAGTGTAGCCCACCTATCAAAGTGTACCTTACGATGCAATGCTCTACGTCCATCAACTTGAGGCATACCTACAGATGTAAAGCCTCAAGCCTGTAATTTAACCGGCAACCATACCCTTCAAACCGAAACACAGTAATGCAACTTGGAAGCAGAAGTAGCTATAAATAAAATTATTGAAATGATTTGCTTCCAATTAACATAAAATGTATGTCCAATTTACGAGTACCTAGTAGAGGAATATAATAATGGTTTAGATACTTTAAAGCTGCTATTTATATTTATTTATATATCATAAAGCAGAGGGTACATTATTTAATAAATACACCTAAAAAACTTCAATGGTTTATCGAAAGATGAAATGATTAAATGATGATTCACCTAAAATTAGACCCATTTTAGACCACCAGGACTATATTTTTGGTTGATATTTTATTTATTATAGAACTAGCTGGCCCGGCGAACTTCGTACCACTTTGACGTGCATATGACGCGAGCTGCCAATGTACGTCTCGCCGATAGAATTGTCAATCGGCCATCATTAGCTATCTATGCATGAGAAAATTATTTATCTTCGTAATATCTTTTTGCTTGTTTTTTTCCGATATTTTAATAGTTATTCTGCTACTGGACTGAGACAAATACAACAAATAAAAAATCATCAATATCGATCCAGCCGTTCTCGAGTTATAAGTGTTCGAACAAACCCGACTTTGTTTTATATATATATATATATATATATATATATATATATATATATATGTATAAGTGCAGTATGTGTTAGTACATGGTATATCACGTGTGATCTATTTGATACTGTAGTCCACGACCGACGTTATCCAGATGCTAGATTTTTTTTTTCGATATTGCTTCTAGCATTATCTAACAGTCATCCTGCTGTTTATCAAATATGTATCATATAAAATTAAAGACCCAGCTAAAGGATATGTGAGAGGGTAAGATAGATTACAAAAAGACCCTTACACAATAAAATGTTGTTGTAACTATTATTTATTAACATTAGAAAGAACGTGGAAATTTTTCATTGCTACTATTCGTCCCCCAGAGAAAATCTACCTCTCCGTATACACTACGTAACCAAATTAAGTTTTGGCTCCAACACAAGCATTACAAGCATTTTGTAGAGCGTGCCAAAACTTAATTCTTAAGACTTAAAACTTACTAAGCTTGTACGAGGTAAGCACATCAGTTTGCCTCAGCACCTCCTAAACTAATTACATGTCGAATTACACCCTTTTCGATACCTCGCGAACCACAACGATCGATGCTCTGACGTCACGGGACAGGATAAGGGGAGGGGGGGTACAGTCAGTAGATAACTGTATTGGTCGTAAAGTAACAATAGGGGCCTTACCACAAAAAAACTAACTAAACATCCGTTTTAAAAAAAATCCTAAGCAATAATCTGTACAGAATTTTATAAACAGGTGTTCAACTTTTATGTGGTAAGGCTCCTCACGGTTATGCATTTATTTTATCATAAGTATTTTATTTGGAAAACAAACAGATACATATACATACATTATACTTATAGGTAAAAACAACTATAAATAATGCACAATCCAAACTACAAAAATTGTGGACAACTCGAGATAAAGCACACAGTTTATATTTTATCATCAGCTGAACGGATGTCTACCTACTAGTAGTGACTTGGTAGAACTATCTTAAAGTAGTCATTAGGCCTTCAAATATTTATTCAACCCTTTTACAGCGTCATCATCATCAGCTATAGAATTTCCACTGTTGAACATACGACGACACCATAGATTTTCTGAAGGACCGATTTTGTGCCGCCTGTCCCTAATGGTACAACATGATTTTGTCCACAGCGACCTTTACCATGCAGTGAGGTCGTAGGCTACATATCCATGCTAACTAGCTGCTAGTGCACAGTGGGGGAAATTCGACCGTAATTACTATTTGTTTAGCTTAATTTTAGCATTTGGCCCTTTTTCTTCATATAAACGCCATATAATATGCCAAATCTGACACTCCTCCGTGTATGCAATAAGCATAAAAAGGTTACAGAGTTTTCTCTTCACGGTTTTCTCTCATCGGTAGCTTCGCGAACGCAAAATGTACATAAATAAATATATTTATACATAATAAATAGGTGCAAGCATCCGGGGTCATAGCTAAGTAGGTATAATATTGCCAATTTGTGTTTTTTTTTGGCTTTGTCGCACGGTTTTGTGTATTTGTCAGTGACAGTTAAAAAAATTAGAAAAACAGAATAAACACAAAACCCGGGAGATACCTACACTGGAGAGGAAAGGAACACATGAAAGAGAGATTATATATCCGATTTGTGTTATACTGTGTTGACAAATGGATGACAGTGATATATGCCGTCATCATTAGCTGACAGAAAACTGTATGTCACTAGTCGGACACGCAAGCAAACAGGATTAATCAATGGCGGGCTATAAAATAAAATCAAAAACGGTCAAATAAAAAAATACGCTTATTTTGAACTATTGATAGCTTAGCCATTGAATCACAAGGTAACTTTAGCTGCCACCTACTTTTGCATGCGACTGTAGTCTTCCCCAACTCTGATTATTCGCTGAAAAAGCTATTATTAGCGTTCATGTTTACGAAACGAGCGTCTGACAACGGGGAAATTAATTTTGTCGATTTTTCGTAAATTGCCTTTCAGTGAAACCCTTTGCGCTGAGTTTTTCGTATGACGAGCAAACGGAATTCTTTGCGTGATTTTGTTTGATGCTAACAAGTTAGTTAGTTATTTTATTGATTATTCATGAAATATTTTCATTTATAGAATAACCTATTTATTTAAACAGGGTGGCGATGTAAACAGTATTAGTTTTTAAGGACCCCGTATGTATGCAAGTGATTTATGAGACTAATCAATTTTTGTTTACATATTAAAAATAAAAAGTAAGTAGGTACACATATTAAATTAGATTCAGTTTCAATAAAGGAAAACGTGCGATTTGAGAACAAACGCAGTGCAGTGATGCACAAGCATCTCTAATCTCTCGTAATTACCTTCTGACATTTTAGTGGATGTTTTTAACTGATATCGATTTATAATTACTTACTATGTTTTTTGAGAACTCAGTAAGACCTTGTGTTCGGTATTGCCATTGTACCTGCAACCTGTGTACCCCAAATGTCATATACCGAAGTCGTAATCCTCTACACTAGTATGTCCTATACCGCGGATACCAAGAACTATGTGTGTTTCGGTACCACATCACCCAGAACCAAATTATTTAAAGACTACGAAAACATTTGTCTCGCAGCGGAAATCGAACCGGCGACCAGTCAAATCGCTTAACTCATCTTAATTTACATGAATATCGCACACGATAAGTAGGTACTGTTGTTAAGTAATTCTTAACAAACACAAATGACGATTTATCTCATTCATAATTTTATTGGCAGTGTTATTTACTCTGTAAATAGAAAGTTTATTTGTAAAAACTATAAAAAGTTTCTCAATATTATTCGCGTTTTACATTAAATAAAGGGAAACTTATTTCCAGGAAATAATCTTCAATCTCGCTTACACTTTTCAGTCGCTTTGCATCGTGTTAAGGGTCAATCTCCTGAATGTGCAATTTTCAGCACTTTAGTACAGCAGATATTGAAGTTGTCTAGGTAGGCAGCTAAGCTGTACAGTGTCATCGTGAACTTTAGGTAGGTACTAATTTTGCCAACATAGGACTAGTTGACTAAGACTGTGGGTTTTCGTAGAACTGCTATAATCACATAAATCATAAATGCTTCGATTTCAATATGGTATACAAACTGATAGATTAAGACCTGGATTGAAACAATGGCTACTTTTTACTGTCAAACAACGCATGCAAAGCCGCGGGTGGAAGTTAATTACGTTCCTAAAAGTTTAGATAAATAAAATACTTACAAAAGAACCGCGTCTCCCTATTCTTGATGAGCTGGTCCGCCCAGCAGCCCGGTTGCACCCAGCTCCCAGCATTAGGATAGAAGTCCACATCTCCAATTGCGCCTGGGAAGCCGAACACGCCAGGGTTGGTGTGGAGGACATCCACAAAAGTAGCGTCTCCTTTGGCGAGGTGGCCAGCACTGTCGGTGAGACTGTAGCCTGGGTATGCTGGGTCTAGACCTGGAAGTAAGGCTCATTTTAGGTAGTAGCTTCTCATGATGGTAAAGTCAATATTCTCAGGGGTATACCTTTGGCGTGGTATCATTATTCAGTTCCAATGATGTTACTGCAAATTTTTTTTAATGGTTTATTATATTTTAATAAATTTAACTGATTTTTTTTGCCGTTATTCTATCTTATGATGGCAAGATGCTATCGCAAAAAAAACCTAACGACCTTCCAGTGCAGTAGTGGCAGAGTTTGTTTGTTATTTTTTCAGAGTACTTTTATAATACAAATCCGTTACAATCTGTCCGAGCCACCATGTAACAAGAGTCTAAACAAACAAAAATTCAAACATGTGCAATGGAATCAATGAATTCACTTGAGACGCGAAATATTTTTACCCCACTGCGAAGAAGGAGAGTAATGGTGTATGTATGTATGTCTGCTCAATTGGCGCATCGTGTAGGCTAAAGTATTATTGGAATCATCTGAATAACGAGAGCTGTTTACTTATTTTCAGTTCATTTTGCACATATTTTTTTCTTGTATCGTATTTTTTACACAGAGAGGTATTTAGAGGTCTGCTTGTACAATTAGCAAATAAATTCACCAGTGATTCTTCCTATCATAATCCCTCTTGCCCTTAGCCTCTTGCCGGCAAACCCAGCTGCTTCCGCTCCCAATGAAAATCCGATGACGTGTAACGAAGACGCAGGTACCCCAGCAGTCTCCAGGAATCGTATGAAGGTGGCCAATTTGCTGCCCATATAGCGAGTGTTTTGGACTGCTTGGACATACCTGAAAATGATAAAGTATACCTTATTTTCAATCCAAAGAAACCTCTTTACATGGCGCTGAACCCTTCAATCTGCTTTAATTCTTTGGAGAAAACTATAAAGTAACTCATCTTGATCAATGATCTCAAGGGGACCATAAAATACTAGTGTAACGATGAATAAACATATCTTTATATTTTTTTTTAAGATTGGGGTTTGGAAATCCGCCATTTAAAATAACATCATCATCATATCAGCCACAGGAGGTCCACAGCTGAAGATAAGCCTCCCCCATAGATTTCCAGAGTGACCGATCTTGTGCTCCCTGCTCCCAACGGTTCCCAGCAGCCTTTCCATCTAATGAAGGGCATTTAAAATAGGGACAATAAAGATTCCGTGTTCGTCAATACATTGATTTTTCAGTAAGAAAGTACTGGATGCGTACGCGTAGACGTTACGTGCACGTCACATGCGTTGTATCTGTGTGGAATGGAATATCTATTTCAAAATATAAACTATAACTTTAGGTAAGTACTTTCTTGGAAAATTACTTTTAAAATAGAAACTGAATTGAAAAATTGACCAGCTAGAAATAGGTATAAACCGCCATCCACCGTGTCGTTGTAAATAAAATGCTCAAAATATTTCGTGCCCTGCACAAATTTAATATTCAGGCTTCAAACGTGCCAGAATTTTAAGTTTCTAACTTTATTTCATTCACTTCGTCCGTTTTATATGCTTTACGTGCGGCCACCAAAAGTTATAAATTGAACCTAATATACTTAAAGGGAGCTAACTTATGACTAGCTTGTAGATTTATTAAACTCGAATTTATACTGTGCTCCTAAATGCATTGTCCGTTTTCTTTTCCTTACCATGGAAACGCAATAAGTCTTGACCAATCCACAGCAATGAAATTGTAATCACCTGATGATAAATAAGCTGGAAAAAAAAGATTGAAACATAAACATAATGCGAGGAAATAAAAAAGTCTTTTTATAATATTCGTTGTTCAAGAACGTGCGAAGCCAAAAAAAAAAACAGTTTGTTGCTAAAAACAAAATTAGTGTTTCCTGTATCCATTGTTTTTTACTATGGCCTCTTTCATTTAATAGAAATAAGGGTTTGTCATGGATTTGTCATTTTATTTCATTTTAGTATATTATTATTATATTAATGTGGTTTTTTTTAATTTTTAAATAGAAATAGGTTCAATGGCAATTTAGTTTCGAATCTAATCATAATTATGCATAAACCATTTACACGATAGAAGAAGAATACGAATAGAAATAAGGAGTTATCATGGAGATTGTATTTCATTTTAGCATAATATGAATGCAACATGCCTCATTCTATTTTCAAATTTACTTACGGCTGTAAATCGCATTTTACGGAGCCGTTATCGAGTTTACAATAACCAACTTTCAGAGTTTTTGTGTGATTATAAAAGGATACGTATAGTACCTACTAGCTGACCCGTCCGCGGCTTCGCACGCGTGGATTATCAATAAAAACATTACCTTACTGCGCAGTCGGGTAAAAAGTAGCCTATGTCCCCAACCTCGGTCACAATCTATCTATATACCTACCAACCTATACATAAAAAAAGGAGTGCACCTAAAGAATTTCTAAAAAATTCTCCCTCTCCCTTTAGGGATGATTTTGCAATAAAGTTTAAACACGTATTTCTTTATTGCTTAGATACCAAAACCCTAAATATGGACTATCAGATCCCTATATTGAGGAATTATGGAGTGCCCATACAAACTTTCAACCCCTATTTCACCCTCTTCAAGATTATTTTTGGAGACAAATGATAGCCTATGTCCTTCTCCAGAATATAATCTATTTCCTTGTAAAATTTCATTACGATCCGTGCAGTCGATTAGTCGTGAAAAAGTAACAAACAAGCAAACAAACAGAGTTATTTTTGCATTTATATAATTAGTAAGGATGTGTAAAGTCCAACTAAACAATTGAAGTTTTTATCGTATCATCGTAAACATTAATAACAAAAAGGCAGTGTGCTAATTATATCGCGAACTTCCGTATTCCGGAGTAGATACGAGTTCATAATATTATTATAGGCTCGTTAAGGTTTTTTTATCAATACACTCGTAAATATAAATATCACTCAAAGATCAATACTACAATTTTTTTGCATGCCTTTTTTTAAATCCGACTATACTAGTGGTTCGCCCCGAACTGAGATCTCGCGAATCTCCCAAAATAAATATTATTCTTAGGGCGACTTGCACAACGATGCCTAAACATATTTACCGGCTAAATATGATTTAAACAGTTGTCAAATCATTCAAATACTTGAAATTTAAACATGTTTAGTCGCTAAACACGTTTAGTGATCTTTGTGCATGTCGGCTTAAATCTTTGACTAATAAATAAATAAATAAAATAGGCTTTATTTCTACTGTGTATTTTTACATTACTTACTTAATCACCTATATTTACATAAACTATTGTGGTCCTATTGTTCTATTTCTTCCGCAATAGTCGCCTCCACGGCGTAGGCCTCTCCTAAATCTCTCCATACATCCCTCTCTCTCGCTGTTCTCATCCAAACCGGTCCACAACGTTGGGTAAAGATGTCTCTCCGTCTCTTTTTTGGTCTACCCTGTCTCCCTTTTCCTTCCAGTGGGATCCACTCTGTCACCAGTTTTGTCCACCTATCGTTTTCTAATCTACAGATGTGTCCTGCCCACTGCCATTTTAATTGCCTTATGCGTTTTCTTATTTCTATTAGCTTTGTTTTTTTCCTTATAGCTCTGTTCTTTATTTGATCAGATATTTTTAGCCCTAACATGCTCCTCTCCATTTTTCTCTGGCAAACAGCTAATTTATCTTCGTCTACTTTCTTCGTAACTAATAAATAGGTGCCACGAAATGGATAACCAACCTAACTTGACCCACAGTTTCATTTAAATTACAGGTAACGGGAGTTCATGTTAATTGGTCACTTTTTTGGGGTACAAAATGCGGTTATTCTGGATTTCAGACTTGTGCCTATATTTGTATTACTAAAGCTACACGAATACCAAATTTCAGCATTGTGGGGTCACTGGTGTACCATGTGAATTTTGCCAAAGTTTTGTTTTTATTATGGCTAATAACTCAAAAACAACAAAAATTAAACTAAAAGTAAAAACGGGGTTCAAATGTACTAATAAATACCTTTCATTTGACGTCCCACTTGACCTAATAGTCTCTTTTTTTTTTACCCCTCTTGAACCCCAATATCTCAACAACCCCCCAATATTTTTAGCTCATTGAGTCACACTAAAATTGTGCCATCACTACCTACCTACATACCAAATTTCATGATGATCGGATAAACGCTACGAAAGTTATCCTCGGACAAATAAACATACATACATACAACGCCGATTTGCCCAAGTTGATTTGGAGATCTCGCTTCGCTCGGTCAATTAAGCAGGTTTGGACAGTAGTTAGGTGTAAGTACTAAACATGTAGAATGATACAAAATGAGTTGCCGCATATTACATATTTTTATAGTTTTGTTGAGTAGGGAAAATTCGTAATTTTGTTAAATTTTATTTTTTATAAACTCTGAAACCCGTAAATTTCACAGTAATATTGTAAATGCGAAAGTTTGGATGTTTGTTTATTCATTTATTTGGTTATTTGTTACTTAATCACTTCGTAACGGCTGAACCGCTTTCAATGAAATTTAGTATGTGCGTAGATTATAACCTGGATTAACACATAGGCTACTTTCTATTCCATAAATCAAGGGTCGTCCAAGTTACGTGAGGTGTTCAGGGGGTCCAGCCGAATCTCGCTCAATATCATGTGGGGGAGAGGGGTCGGCTAATATCACGTATTTCTTTTTATCACTGTAAATCTAGTTTACGAGAGAAGCAATCTCGAAATAATGAAGCCAATTGTGTTTTTTAAATCCAACGCATTTGCCCTATGAATATTTGAAAAATCTCACGTGAGATAAAGGGGGGAGGGGGTTGAAACAAATCTCGCGACATCTCACCAGAGGGGTAGGGGGGGGTCAAAAAATCGTCAAAAACGTCTTACGTAATTAATGGACGCCCCCTCAGATACCATGCAGCTTTATTTCTAGGTAACATTTAGTAGTGTAACGCGTACGAAGTCGGGAGCTACAGTTAGTGGACAATTGATAAGTTATTTATAGAAGGTTACACGTGTAAATTTCTAAAAATAATTACTCTGTAGGCGTGTAATTCTTTGTAAATACTTACTATCCCTAAGTAATGTAGTGCTTATCCCATCCGTGGCTTCAGAGAACCCCATCAGATAGATAACAGTCGGCCAGGATGTGTCGAACGCTGTGTTTTTGATCCCGTTCAAGTCTCCAACAGGTATCAGTTGGAACTCTGTTGGGTTTATCCTGTAAAGAAATATATACATATTTTACTCATAGATAGAAAACCCGTGACGAAATGAAGATTATGATATAATAAGAAGGGGTTGTGTCCACTAGTAGCAGTGTCCACTTAGCTCATAAACGGTAAAACTGTTAATTAATAAAACCTAGGTATGCATTTAAATTGGAAACGAGTACCTGGAGATGATCGAATCTTATGTGTACCTTGGTCATGTTTTATCTTTCGGAAAAGAATTACAGGCCAAGGAGATATCTAGGAGAATTCAGTTGGCATGGGCGGCGTTCAGCAAGCTGGACGATATTTTGAAATCTACCACCGTTTCACAATGTCTGAAGACCCGCCTCTACAACCAATGTGCCCTGCCAACATTAACCTACAGTGCTGAGACATGGACGCTCACGAAGGAGACTGTGCACAGGATTAGAGTCGCACAGCGAGCCATGGAGCGCGCCATGCTCGGCATCACACTGCTAGACCGAGTCCCCAATACCGAAATTCGCAAGCGGACTAAAGTTCAAGACGTTAGCTAGCGTATATTGGGACTCAAATGGAGTTGGGCAGGACATGTGGCCAGGCGCGGTGATGACAGTTGGAGCAGGGTGCTGACTGAGTGGTGGCCCCAAGATAGAACCAGGAACGCAGGTCGTCCACCGGCCAGATGGGTCGACGACATTATAAAAATCGCAGGTCGTATGTGGGTTAGAACAGCGCAGGACAGAGGCGAATGGCGACGACGAAGAGAGGCCTATGCCCAGCAGTGGGATGAGAAGGGCTGACGATGATGATGATGACGATGATGCATTTAAATAACCTCTTATTGTTGTACCCGAATTCCACTTTCTGTGGCATTGTTTAAATCTTTCCTCGACAAATGCTTGGGGACTGGGGACACGGGGCATTGGGCATGGGTTGAGTAGGTAAGTACCTACATCTAAATAGCCCCCGTTAGTTCCCAAACGGATGGACCAATTTGGACGCGGGTTTATTTAATAGCAAGTTAATTTAACTTGGATAGTTCATAGCTGTGTCAGTTTTACGTGGTTTAAGGGTTTTTATGTGATGGGGGTTTTCCAAATTATTAATACAACGATATTTCACCAAAAAGTAACTTATAAGATAAAGTAAGCATTATTATTTTCTTAGTTAACGGCACTGTATTGTATCTTAAGTTAAAAAGTATGGTGGAAGTAGGTACATTATATAGCTTACCCAGTGAAAAGTTTGTACTGAATATCTGCAGCATCTCTGACACAGCATTCGTTGCACTCTCCTACTGGAGCAGCCATGTAACATAATTTAGAGATACCTAGAAAAAAATAAGATCTCTATTTTTATAATTAACTAGCTGACCCACCGAACTTCGTACCGCCTTGGCATGCATATGACGCGGGCTGCCAATGCGTCGCCCCGGTAGAATTGTCAATCGTTATCATTAGCTGCATATATGTATGAGAAAATTAATTTTCTTCATAATTTCTTTTTGCGTGTACTTTTCCGATATTTTACTCGTAATAATTATTCTGCTATTCAGAGCGGAGACAAATCCAACAAATCAAAGATCATCGAAATCGGCCCAGGCGTTCTTGAGTTATAAGTTGTGTAACTAATCCAACTTTGTTTTATATATATTATATAAAAATAAGGCAAATTAAAAAGAAACTAAATAGTTTCCATTTAGATATAATCTAGATGTCTTTATCCGCAATACACAAATGTTATCTGGAAGAGAATGCTCTTTAGCATTAAGTTCGCCTTTGTACTATTTTTATAAGTGCAATAAAGTATTTACAATCAATCAATCAATATAAGTCGCTGACCGTCAAGCGGAGCTAACAAAATATGCTTCATAAGTTCCTCTTTTAAAACTTGTCTACTTTGATACTTTGTGCTACTTGGCGGTAGAAATAGGTATGGTGGTAGTACTTCCCCTGGCGAGCCCTTTAACAAGGAACTCTTGGTCTTAAGTAGGAACCATACTTAGCAAACAACTATGACAGAAACTACCTTGAGAAATAACTTAGCTAATTTAATTCAATTGAAAGATAAATAAATCCATACCACTTGGTCGCATAGACAATCATCTTGGAAAACAAAGTATAATACTGTATGTATGTACCTACCTAGGCAGCTATAGCGATTTATGCACCACTGCATGCAGTAAGAATTTTACAATTTCAATAAATTACAGCTACTAATATTACATACATGACATCAGATTATGCACTTGTTTGTTGCAAATAACAAAATAGTTAGGTATTATCTATATAAAGATGTAATGTTTGTTTTGCGTATAATCAAAGCGGATCAGCAGCTCCTTGGCTACGGCTCGCCGCCCGCTGGCTGACGGCTAGGCGGCACCAGTTTCACCAATCAGTTTGAATCCGAACGTGAAAGAACGTGAAGTGTAGCGCACGGTTATATCCCGGTTCCCAATACGCAAGATGGCTATCATAGCCATAGTAATTTGCTGTAATGTACTGCAGGCAGGCCACGGGAGGCGTGAGAGGGGCAAGCGTGGACAAAGAGACGTAAGCTCGGGTACAGAGAGACGTAAGCTCGGGTACGGAGAGACGTAAGCGCGGGGACGACGAGCCGTAAGCGCACCGCACCGCGGTTCGTGAGCTTGTTCCGAGGCGAGGCGATTACGTTACGGTTCCGACTAGTGTGCGTTGTAGTAGGGAGTTTCATACAAGCAATACTGAACGGCTCGAGTTGATACGGTGACGATCCCTTTCCGAGTTGAAATGTGTGCTAGGAACCTTTAGTTTGTTGTTTATATTATGTTCATAAGGGGCAATCACAGAAACAACTAAACCGATTCTGAAAATTATTTTATTGATAGAACGCTACACTATCTCTGAGTGATATATACAACTTGTTGTGTTATGTACGACATTCATTTAAAACACACATCCGGAATCATATTAACCGATTTTAGTACCGGTGTAGCTTGTCGTCCAGTAGATAATACATTTCCAATAAACAATTTTTAACGTAAATCGGCGGTGCCTTTGCGACGATGCCGCTTAGAACAGGTATCTACTTACTTATGAATGAATATGATTTGTTTACCTATTTTATACAGGCTGTTTCATTAACATTTTAGGAATTGATTTTAAGGTTCTTTGAAAATTTAAATTTGTCTATGAAAATTAATTAAAAAAAACAATTTTACAACAATACTAGCCAATGAGCCCTACCCGTGTTTTCATTTAATGTCGTACATAACAAAACACGTAGTAGGTATATATTTTATTTTGTTTTAATAAAAATCCGTGCGAAGCCAGGGTCAGCTAGTCATAGATTAAGTACAAGTAGGTAAGTATGTAATACGTGATTTACAATGAAAATATTCCGTATCTAAGACTTTTTACTTATCCGTATTCCTTTCTTCGTTACTCTGTATAAAGCGATTAACTAACTAGTTAACTGTAAGACCTTAATTAAACCTTATCTAATTTCAAGCATTAATGTCGATGCCTGTCAATGCAACGTCAGACATAATTATGCTTTTAAAAAATGCAACCAATGAGTGAGGGAAAAATCTATGCGATCGAAAGTTGACAGATGTAATAAACTTTTTGTTGATAAATTACTTTTTCAAAACAAGCTTTTATAATATTCATAATCAGAACCGCAAGCAGATTCAAATGAGATCAAACACTAGTAGCCTACTATAATCCATTCAGAAGTTCCGTTGTCTAGCATCCGTCTCCATCATGAGACCACCTCCATGGTACCTTATTATTCCATTGTCACCAAAGTTAGATATGTATTCCAAATTTCAGCTCAATCGGTTGAGGGGAACGGGTTTAAAATTCAGTTGCAAGATTCCACCCGGACAAACATACATACATTGCAAGTTAATAAAAAGCTTGTAAAATACAATAATTGGGGTAAGCAAGCATAGCATGGCATAGCATAGGTATATTGGCAGCACAAAAATAAACCAATAGGTGGTAAAATACCAAAAGGATTTCTTGTGACAAACAGTCTTCTTTATCGTACAAAACGCATGTTGAAATGAAAAATCAAGTTAAAGTTTTATCTGCTAATAAAAGGCATAAAAAGATTACGAACCATGTTTAGAACGAATGACATAACACTGCCTTTTTCAGTTGAGCTATAAACCTAGAACCTAGAATTTGAGCTCAAATGCAACTAAAGCCCAACCAATGACTTATATACTGTACACCTAAAGCCGGCCATATCTAAAGGTCCATACCTTTATTTAAGCCGAGTGTATTTTAACATTGGTTTGTCAATTGTTTTTTTGCGATTTTTTATATTGATGAACTACTTTGATCCCCAGAAGTTTTCATAAATTTTTTAAAGATAATTTTTACACCCGTTATACCTATGTAAAACAGTATGTACCTATATGAATGTGTGCTATTTCTAAGATAGCTGCAGGTATGTAATTTTTTGTGACCTACGTGTATCATTTATGTGTTTAATAGGTAGGCAAGAAGTCCAGGAGGCAAAAGGTCTGTTTTTGTTATTATAATAATTACAGTTTTATGGTATTATTATGCGTTCATGAATATTCACACGCGTTAACATTATTAATAGTCTTATTCGTAAATATAATTTAAAAATATATTTTACTACTTACCTGCTGATATTACAAATAAGCTTATAAATTACAAGCTGTTGCTCGCGACTTCGTACGCGTTACACTACTAAATGTGTAGGTAACATAGAAATAAAGCTAAACTCGCTATTGCAACTTGACATCCCATTTTTATCCCATGGTAACTGATTTATGGAATAAAAGCCTATGTGGTAATTCAGGTTATAATCTACGTATATACCAAATTTTATCGAAATCGGTTTAGACGTTACGACGTGATTAAGTAACAAACAAATAAATTATCAAACATCCAAACTTTCACATTTATAATATTAGTTGATGCATCTAAATGAATGAAATCTAAACTTCTAAAACTTGTAAATCTGTTACCTGAAATGTAATGTTTTTAGTTCCCAAAAGTACTTACATACCTAAATAAAAAAAGAATTTCTGAAAGGGAGTATTTCAGAAAATCTTTTTTTCTATTCAAATAAATAAATATTGCTGGACATTTCACACAGCGCTATCTAGCGTCAAACTAAGCAGAGCTTATACTACCCATATACATAGTTTAAGCTCTGCTTAGTTTGGGGTCATAGTAACCAGATGACTGATATAATACTTATATACTTTTTTTTTGTTTTGTAAATACATACCTATAATATATAGAAAAACATCCAGACCCGGAACAAATATCCATAGATCATGCAAACATTTGTTCTGTGGTGAGAATCGAACCCGCAACCTCCTGCGTCTCAGCCGGCTATTCGCCCACTGCGCCACAGAGGTCGTCGAATAAATAAAATAAAAATTATATTCAGTAACAAAATCCATAAAATCGTTAGTAAAGCGTACTTTAATCATTACCATCAGTAACCAGGTATAGGTAAAGGTAAGGGTGAATAGGTTTCTTCTTGATCTTCGTGCTTCATCTTATATCACATCATCGCTTACCATCAGGTGAGATTGTGGTCAAACGAAGATCTACCCAGTTAAAATAAAATATATATTTTGAGTACTTATGCCAATTATAAGTAGGTAGGTAAATAATGAGTTGACCAATGGGTGAAATTAACGAACGGGCCCTAGAGGGAAAGTACCTTCTCTAAATATTAGAGTTAGCAAATTTATACGAAAAGAACAAAATCCTGTATTTTTAAAAGTAAACAACATTAAAACATATTTTGAAAATTAACTAGTCTTAGCCGAGAACTGAATCAATCAAAATAAAAATATTTGTATTTATATAGTGTACAATTTTATTCACGACTTATACCTATTAACCGACAACAAATCTAGCTGGTTTACCTACTTTTATTGTTTTAATTTATCAATTGACAATGTAAACTCACTCGGACATGGTATACCATTAACTCCTGAGCTTCGATATCTGACATTAGGAACACATTAAGGTGATTTTCCAATCCTAAAAACCCCTGAAGTTTTCTAATAACTTACCAATAAAAACCGATGCGATCTGGCAATACGATGATGCATGCATTTTCCCGGATAACCCTTAAAACAACACTTCACTGCGTTCCTGAAAACTTCGTCCCACTACCGCACATAATTTCAACTCTGCATTTTTTCCCGGCACAATAGACTCGGTACAATAGTCGGAAACTCGTTAAAACTTTTTTCCCGGGGAATTTTTCTATTACCAGTCGGAAAACCGGAGTAGACTATCAACATACACTGAAACGAGTTGAAATGTTCGCATATAAGATTTACAGCGGTTTTTACATATGCCTTGATTACAGAAATAGTTGGTACTAGGAACTTATGCAGAATTGTAGGCACTTAGGTTCATCATTATTTGTTTGCTATCAGTCTGAGGGCTGTTCAGTCACTGTAGCTACAGCGAATTAGGTATAGAGGTCAGTTATGCAACAAACCTCGTTTTATTTTACTCCATCGAATTGATTTCGACTCCGACGAACGGTCAAATCGCTACCATTAGACAATAGCAAATAATTTCTGACGAAATTTCGATACGTTACTTAGCCAGTGCTTAGATAAGCCAGTATTATCTATTTCGCTCACACTAATATAAAAACACGTAGACTGTAGACTATTTTATCTCGGTCGTATTATTTCTTATACTGCGCAATTTTTTTTTGTTTTTAACTTAAAAGCCTCTTAGCTATACAATGTAACGTGTAAATGATGAAATGTAGGTACTTCTTTATTCGCACGACTTCCTGGTGGCTATTTACAGACTGGTCTGTTTTTACATTTGATTCTAATTATATTAAAACCTAGAGTGATTTCATGTGAATTTGTTTTGTATTATGAGGAACAATAGGTAGTTTTTTTAGTTTTGAGATATTTTATAAAACACTTTTATTACTTAGGTAAAGGTACTTTGTTGTATAAAAAGAGGTCTAGCTGGATTTTCAAGTACCTACCACTCTGTCTTCTCAAACTCAGATCCTATGAATACGATACCTTAGCCTTAGGTACTACAGGAAATCCTATTGTGAGATCAAGACAGGGCTATGTAGGTATGCGACTGATGTGTGTACTTATTTATTTAGCATTCCCAATCAAAGCTAAGGTCCCTTTTCTTTTGTTACAGGACAAATTGCTCAATAAGCTTGAAGAAAATGAGCCAGAACTAGCCACTTCACCTGAAGAAGAAGTAAGTTTAAAACTTTGTACAGTCAGAGACAAAAGTTGACCATAACAATATGATAGTGTTACGCCGAGGCTGTTAAACAATGAGTAATAATCGAACCTTCTCGAACGCTTTTGTCTTGCTGTGTTATTGTTGCTATTGTTTGTGGTTTCGCACAATGGGGAGTGGCCATTGTGTCGAGGGACCGACCCTTTCCTGGAAGGATCGACATCGTTCTCGAACAATCGAAATGTGTGCGATATAAATAGGCCGGAGAGATGGCCGGACAGTCAGTCTCGAGTCTGAGTGAGTCTCAGCGAGGCCCTGGAGGACTGACGTGGAGAAGGGTCTCGCGAGTCAATCTGGATTAAGCTATACCTGCGAACATTTCGGTGACTTTAAGTGGTGCAACAGTGGTGTGAATTAGTGTGTTGTGATACGTGTGACCAAGTTCGTGTATTCATCGTTCTAGTGTTAAATAAAAGTGTTATTTTGGTTGGATCGATTCCCATTATTTTATCCCGAACCCTCAGCTCGTAACAATTTGGTGTCAGAAGTGGGATAAAATAATGCCGGTTCTGCCAAAGGATAACGTGGACGGTGTCAGGACGAGAGGTCAACGACAACAGGAAATAGGTGAAAGGCGGTTTGGAGAGTCTCCGGTTCAAGAAGCTCGGCAGAGTCGTCAGCCGATGGAGATGGAATCAGCCACCACCGAATCATTTGGAGCACCATCATCATCATCATCATCATCCGTGGGCCAAGCTCCTGTGACAGGCGATCTTGCTGCTATTATGGCCATGCTTTGTCGTCAAGAAGAGCAGGCTCGGTTGCAGGAACAATAGCGACGTCAGGATAAGGAAGAGCAGCGTCGTTAGCAAGAAGAGCAGGCTCGATTGCAGGAAGAACAGCGACGTCAGGATAAGGAAGAGCAGCGTCGTCAGCAAGAAGGGCAGGCTCGGTTGCTGGCAGAACAGCGACGTCAAGATAAGGAAGAGCAGCGTCGTCAGCAAGAAGAGCAGGCTCGGTTGCAGGAGGAACAACGCCATCAGCATTAAGAAGAGAAGCGTCGTCAGCAGGAAGAGCAGGCTCGGTTGCAGAAGGAACAGCGACATGAACAGGTAGAGCAGACTCGGTTGCAAGAGGAACAGCGACGTCAGGATAAAGAAGAGCAGCGTCGTCAACAGGAAGATCAGCGACGTTGGCCATAAGAGCGTGCTCGACTGATGAGGGAATTGTTCGGTTCATCTGAAAAGTAATTCCAGGAAGTGAAAGAACAGATAGAAATCATAAGAGCCGTGTTTTGGAGGCTGGAATTGGGATCGCTGATGAGAAAGGGACTTTGGGTGTCCTGAAGTACTGGAGACGGCAATGTGGCTCCTCTAGTTGCTACATCTTCAGCGCGAGGTGCGCCTAAAATTGTTCGTGTTGATCGGCTGCCGCGATATGGGGCTAAGAATGCTCGGGACGAGCATGTTTTAGGAGGGGGCAGTGTTACGCCGAGGCTGTTAAACAATGAGTAATAATCGAACCTTCTCGAACGCTTTTGTCTTGCTGTGTTATTGTTGCTATTGTTTGTGGTTTCGCACAATGGGGAGTGGCCATTGTGTCGAGGGACCGACCCTTTCCTGGAAGGATCGACATCGTTCTCGAACAATCGAAATGTGTGCGATATAAATAGGCCGGAGAGATGGCCGGACAGTCAGTCTCGAGTCTGAGTGAGTCTCAGCGAGGCCCTGGAGGACTGACGTGGAGAAGGGTCTCGCGAGTCAATCTGGATTAAGCTATACCTGCGAACATTTCGGTGACTTTAAGTGGTGCAACAGTGGTGTGAATTAGTGTGTTGTGATACGTGTGACCAAGTTCGTGTATTCATCGTTCTAGTGTTAAATAAAAGTGTTATTTTGGTTGGATCGATTCCCATTATTTTATCCCGAACCCTCAGCTCGTAACAATAGGTACATGCTTACTAAAATTACCTTGTCACTTGAGTAGCATTCTATCTTATTTTATGACAAAAACTATTTGAAATCTTGAAATGTCATCTTAAGTCTTTGTCTGCAGCTCTTCTGTACCAAAAGCAGAGTTCTTAACTAAATCCGTTTGCTTCAGCACGATTTCTTGACCCGTTTGGATAGGTTTGCAATTACAACTGAGTGCTTCGTGTAGGACCCCAATAACAAGCATTGCTAAATTATATGCATCGCGAAGCAGTAACGTCTGAATTCTGTATCCGGAATAAACAAATCTAAACTTATCTACTGTTTCGCGAAGGATTCCGGCCACGGGAGTAGCTAGGGGGGTTCAATCGTTCCAAAGATATTCAAAATATTACATAAATATTTTATTGAAATAAGGGAGAGGCGAGGATTACTTATAAATTATTACAATGCAAACCTTTTTATCGCTTGTCGATTAGGTTTATGACCGCCAATTAACCTTCTTTTATTTTTTCACGTTCATGGTGCCTATGGCCTACCAGTTTTCATTTCTTTTGTTACTTACGCTAAACTCTAGTTTTATATCACAAAGGTATACAGCAATTAGAGTAAATATTCGATTGAGTAAACTATGAAAGTTTCTGGCTCCGGTGGTAAAATGGCGCAATCTAAGACATGGTCAATGAATTACGCTAAATCAGGATTACTAGACTTACCTTGAAAAGTCAAGGCCAGTTATCACACTAATATTATAAATGCGAAAGTTTGGATGTTTTTTGTTTGTTACTCAATCACGTCGTAACGGCTTAACCGAATTCGATGAAATTTGGTATGTTCGTAGATTGTAACCTGGATTAACACAATATGCTACTTTTTATCGACAAACCACTCGTGCAAAACCGCGGGCTCAAGACCACCCGCTCAATGCTCGAATGACATTATCAACGACTCAATGTAGCTGGAAACCAATGGACGAGAGACCAAAGATATTGCAGTAATATAGCGGACGGAGGCCTATACCTATACTGTGGGTGCAGACGGGCTGAAATGATGATGATCTAAAAGTATATTTATCATCATATCAGCCATAGGACACCCACTGCTGAACATAGGCCTCCCCCATAGTTTTCCAGAGCGACCGATCTTGTGCGGCCTGCATCCAACTGCTCCCAGCAACTTACAGGCCATAATTATGACATCATCATAATATATGTACCTATAATAGACTGCGAAAAAACAGTAATTAAACTATCCGTTTTTGTGATTTTCATTATAACATATTGCTATTTTTTGTAAGGTGTTAGTTTTAGCTAGATGTTCCAAGGTCTCATATCAGATGATAATGATCTGACAAATAAGTAGCCATTTTGGAAAAAAACTTAATTACGATTAATAATATTTTGTATGCCGTTGAGGGTAACAAGGCATTAGGAGAGGTCTACGCGGTCACTACGTAAGGCCTCCGCTCCGCAGCATATGTATACGCGATGTCAACGCTTTAAAGTTCTAAAAATGCCTACTTACACATTATAATGCTAGTGTTTTTTGATTTTGGAATTTAAGAGCTCTGATCTGTTCCCTCTGTTCGTGGACCGAGCCCAAAAGTCGTCAAGAAATAATCCACGCAGTTATTTAGGTAATACTTACTTATTCATACATTATTTTGTTATTTTCCAGTGTGTAATATGCGTAAACGCAAAGGCTACGATGCAGACGTCGCCGTGCGGCCACCGCGTGGTCTGCCGGCGATGCTTCGTAAAGACCATCCAGATGGCTGTGAGCCAGCGACTGCTGCCGCTGCGCTGCGTCATCTGCCGCGCCAAGATACTGCGGCTGCGGCAGGCGCCTAGACTTGTCACTAGCAAGAGCTGGCAGGTGTGTGCTCTTACTCTACCTAAGTCTGTACTGTTATAGAGTCAGCTAGTACTATGCTGAGATTTTCGACGTTGCTTATACTGTAGTTGCTAAAGGTAGTAGCGAATATAAACCCGCGTTTTAACTCTCTTATCACTAGGGTTCGCCCCGAACTGAGATCTCGCGAGTCTCCCATAAAAACGGAAAAATATTACTTATTTGTAATCTTTGACTATCAAAATAGTGCCACGAAATGTACAACCAACTAACTTGACTTACAGTTTCATTCAAATTACTGGTAACGGGAGTTCATGTTAATTGGTTACAATTTTTTGGGGTAGAAATTGCAGTTATTCGCATTCCAGACTTTTCCCTATATTTGTGTAACTAAAGCTACACGCATACCAAATTTGAGCACTGTGGGGTCACTGGTGTACCCTGTGAATTTTGTCAAAGTTCAGTTTTTATTATGGCTAATTACTCAAAAACTACAAGGTTTAAACTAAAAATAAAAACGGGGTCGAAATGTACTCACAAAGACCTTTTATAAGACGTGCCATTTGACTGGATAGTCTCATTTTGTTTTTTTTTATCCCTCTTGAACCCCAATATCTCAACAACCCCCCCAAATTTTTAGCTCATTTAGTCACACCAAAATTGTGCCATCACTACCTATCTATATATCAAATTACACGATGTACGGATAAACGATTCGAAAGTTATCCTCGGACAAACAAGTTGATTTAGAGGTCTCGCTTCGCTCGCTCTAATGTACAGCATCTCTCTCAAAGACTGAATATGTTGTATACAGGCTTTTAAAGGGTCGTGATATTTCGCCCTACACTACAGTACAACTGAATAGAATTGAGATGTAATTAAGGCATTCAGTGTCTCCTGCCTGATTCGGCGACCATATCATAGATTTGATGCGAAAACTGAACGAGTGCGCATAGGGTTTAGCTTGCAGGAGCTAGATTTTTGTAGTCCCATTATTTGTTTGTAATTTTCCAGGTGTCAAGTAGCAGTGGCAAGTCATGGGGCGTTCCGGGCTCCGTGTCCTCTTACTCCGTGGGAGCTCGCTCCGTGCCCGCCTCGGCCTCGCTCTACTCCGTCACCAGCGGCGAGTCTTCCCTTTCTGGTAAGAACTGCTGAACTACCGCGTCTAACCAAAGAATACTTAGGGGAGGGGGGGGCATAACGGGGACGTGGGGCGCGACGGGGTCACCCACACATACAAGTAACCAGAGGTACTAGGTGTGTGCTTAAATTATTATTAAGCGGCCATTTTAGATCGACACTCAGTGCGGAAGCGACCGGAGGTGAACGTGAACGAGTGCATTTATTACGAGCGAAAATATTTTTTCGTGCTTTTTGATCTAAGTTTGTGTCACTACTTAAACGCCGATAAAAAGGTAAGCATTCACATTTTATATTTTAGTATTTTGTCAGATTTTTTATAGATATCACTTGTTGATTTGTATTGCTCAAAACTAAGGTATCATGCATCTTGTTTTTTTTATTTGTCTTCAAACACAATACTAGGCATAGGGGCATAACGGGGACATGACTACGGGGCATGGTGGGGTACCCCATCGAGCCTCGTCCCCGTTTTGCCCCTTCGGTAGGTAGATAGTCTGTAGGTACTCTTTTCTCGGTTAATTGTAATACATAATTGTATTTATTTTTGTTTTAGGTATGGAAGATGGTGCGAACTTACAAGAAAAAATCTACGAGAGGAAGTTGGTCTGTAGAGAGTATGAAGAAGGCTGTAGATGCTGTGTGATCCTCGATTGAAAAAAAAATGCAAAGAAACAAAAGAAACCTATTTTCGAAACCGAAAACGAAGACGAAGATACCTTATGCCTGTATTGTGTAGATGCAAATAACACATATCTGAAGTCTTCGGAGGGTTGGGTGGGCTGCCAGATTTGTGGATGCTGGTCTCACACGGCTTGCGCCGGTGTGGATGACGATAACATCGAAGAAGTACATATATGCTTGTACTGCGAACATATATGCTAAGTAACAGGTTTAAGCGGGTTACGCTTAAACCTGTTACTTAGCATATATAATGCTCCGTTTTTGGGTACCCCATATTGCCCCTACCCCGGGGCATAATGGGGTTTTCACATAGTCGCAGTAGAATTAAAATATTCAAGATATTTGAATATTTAACAAACCAAAATATATGTCAAATTGTAGTTTGATAAGTTAAGATTGTATTGTGATTAATGATAATGACTAAATACAGGTTTTTGATACTTTTATTAATGGTTTCCCTTAGCGTCCCCGTTACGCCCCCCCCCTTCCCCTACTAGGTATTACTTCGTAGTCTAACTGTCTTATTTCTTCATCTAGCTAGGTACCTTCGAGTACTATACCAGTCTTACTGTGATAAATGATAGGTAACGTTTAAGAAGATCATAAGATAGATCAAAATTATTTATTTAAATATTCTAATAAAAATTGTAATACTCAGTTAGATGAAGTGCCACTATTATTGTAAACTTGTATTTATTTCTAAGTAGGTATGTTATAGTAAACAGGTGGCTACTTATCCGCGTCAGATTATAAACGTTTAGGATTACTAAGGCTAAGTTCATATGAACGCGCGGTACCGCGTGGAACTACTAACCGCGCGGTACAAGATCAAACTAAATAGTGTTTATTGTCTACATTACCGCGCGCTACCGGACGATAAACACTATTTAGTTTGATCTTGTACCGCGCGGTACCGCGCGTTCATATGAACAAAGCCTTATTATTGTAGATTCAATTTAGTTTAAGTTCAGTGCTATGCTCATTTGTTTATAATATACGGTAGGTAATGTAACTGGGAATCTAAGTATTAATAAATACAATAAAACATTTATCTGGCAATCCATATTCCAAACTGACCGACAGAAAAAGAAAAAATGTATTTGATAGTTGTAGTTAAAAAAGTAAAAGTAGATTTGAAATGATAGGTCTTGCTACTAAGGGTGATGTCCTACAGGACAAAGAAGACACTAACAAACTTAGACTTTCTACGGTGCGTTGGCAGGCAGGCACTCCATCTTTTCACCACACCAAAATCTTCTTCTCCCAGGTGTGTCTTCCGTGTCATCAAACAGCGGCGCCAGCGTTCCTGGCGCATGCTCTACGAAACTATGCGGTGGCGCAAAATGCGGGGGCGCCTGTCTCGGTGCAGTGCCGAGGAATACAGCGTCTGCGCCACCGAAAGCTAGACAGCCAGCCTCTAACTCGCTCCGGCGTTCACAGCATCATAGCATGAAGGTAACTAATAAGATCCTATCAGCCTTGGTCAAAAGGCAGGTGTGCGTTTAATATAAGTATTACCCGTGCGCGATAAGTTGGGACCTGAGCGCGGTGACGTCATATTGGCGTGTTTGTACCGCCCGCAAAAAAGCGAACATAACAAGCAGCCGCCCGCGGCTTCGTTTTTGTTTTATTTAACCTAATTTATTATGTTACTCAGGGAGGACGCTGCTTTTTAACTAATCTTTTTTGCACTATTTGAATAAAATAAAAATACAATGCTTAAGTTTATACATTTATTTTATCTATTATTTACATTATCTCATCTTCGTCACTACTTGTGGATTTATGCCTTCTAGAGGACTATAACAACAAAAACTACAACAACAAAACAATGACACAAACTATATCAACAAAAACTACAACAACAAAACAATAACACAAACGAAAACTAAAAGAATTCCAGAGCGCGTCGTTTCCAGTACGAGACTAAAAACCCTAGTAAAAAATAGTGATGCGAACGGTACAATACGGGCGCCATCGGGGAAGTGCAGGGGAAGCGGTCGGGGAGTCGCATTCCTAGCAGGTCCCAAGTTATCGCGCACGAGTTATACATTGGAACACTAAACTTTCTATCCATGCCTGATCATATTTGAATGAATGGATTAGAACTAGTTTACGACTTTTATTATCAATAGGTACCTACCTAAATCTATATCTTTTGAAACTATCGTGGTTAAGAAATATATACTATTACCTATATATAATTACCAGCCTATTTGTCGTTTCTCGAGAGCTCGTGCAGATTGCAGTTTGCTAATTTATTTTCTGAAAGCTACTCTACTCTGAAGCATCTATAATTATGTTATAAATGAATGAGAGAAAAATCTATAAGTAATTTAATTTCAATTTAGTTTTGAGTTTAGCTTTAGAGTACTCTTATACAATTACCTACCGCTCTTATACAATTACGTAACGTCAATGCAACATGACATCACAAAAATACAAAAAAATCAATGGGCAAAACGTACTGGTTCTTATTCTGATTTCCTCATTTATCGACAATCTATAGATACCTACTTCTTTTGTCGTTCCAGGCTCGTCTACAGGAGTACAACGTGCACAGTTACACTGGAGGGCCGGCAGGAGGCGAGCCTTCGGGCCGGCTGCCACCCATCCGTGAGTTCCAGCGGGAATTCCGTGAGGGGCGCCGCGAGAGCGCCAGCGCTACTGCCTCGGCCTCTACTAGAATACGGTAACTCACTTCTAGCCCGATGGTTTTTAACTTCACGCAGACGTGGTCATTGACCGAGTCACAGAAGTCCAAACTCAAGTCAAACGCACTGACAGTAAGAAATAACTACTGGTATTTCCGATGTGGGGAGAAAAACGGCCAGGTCGAAGTGGGACTGGGCGGGCCACGTTAGCCGGATGGACCCAACGAAATGGGCAAATGTAACAACACCTTAGTAGACTGAGGGAACGCTATGTCGTGGTCGGCCAACATAGCGTTGACGGGAGGATCTGGACGTTTTTGAGATAGGATGGTGGGTGATACCTAAGAACAGAGATGATTGGATGGATTTGAGGGAGACCTTTGCCCAGCAGAGGGACGACATAGGTTAATTAAGAGTACGATGTATACATATGTACATCGCACGTGTACCTAATATAATTACTTAGTCTTAGTTCTATGTTACGGTTTACTATTCTTAGGTTTATTTTAATTTCCATGCAGTGTTATGTATGTATGTGTATAATATGTAATGTAAAATAATAATTGAATGTATCGTTGTAACTATCGTTGGATGACCTAAATAAATTAAAAAAAAATAAGAAAAACCAAACGAGCTGTTATTTTTAAATGTCACTTGTGTGGACACACTAATCTTGTAAAACTGAACGCTTCTCTACCACGTATACTTGAAGTTGATACTCAGTAAATCATTTCAAAATAAGTCTTGTGATTCCTTAGAATAAAGAACATTTCGCTTGGACGTAATGAAATAGAGAGGTGTTCCGTTTTCGATTAGACGGTCTATACTTAATCTAGTGCTACTTGCCTAAATCATCTTTATTAATACCATGTAAAGACCTCAGACCAAAGTTTTTGACACTTCTCCAGGAGGATGAGGTTTGATTAGGATACGAGTTTGATTGCCGCTACGGGACATAATTATGTTTGTTTAATTGGTATCGTTCGGTACCCGAAACCGGTTTTGCATTACGTTGTTTCTCACATGTCAAAAGGAATGTCAGTATGGTACCTATACTGGATTGTTTGTATAGAGTCCACTTATCTGTTGATCCTATAATGTGAAAGTCATATTTAACCTATAATTTTTGTCCCTAGGTGTGCACAGAAAATAGTAACACAACTAGAAACATCACCGCAAAAGAACGCACAGCATTTCTTCCGGCCACTGAAACCGTCGAACAAAGACGACCCGCCCAAATCACGAGACCATAGCAAGGAGACTGAACCAAAAAAGGAAACCCCCAAAGCCAAGCCCAAAAAAGAAGAAAAAAAAGACGATCAGCCAGAAGATAAACACAAAAAAGACGAAACTAATGACAATAGAAAGAACGAAACAGCAGAGAAGAAGAAAGAAGAGAAGCTAAGGTTAAAGGCCGAGAAAGAGGCTAAAAAGGAAGCTAAGCAACTAGCTAAGGAAGAAGAACGACAAGCCAAGCTCTTGGCGAAAGAAGAAGAAAAACAGGCCAAATTATTAGCAAAGGAAGAAAAGAAGAAAGCTAAAAAAGAAGCGAAACTAGCAGCCCAAGCCGAGAAGGAGAAGAACAAATAACGTACAGTTTAAATTTTAATTGTAGAAAACTCGTAGCCGTCTTACTAAAATTAGATTCAAATTGTTATAGCGATGAACAATTTTAAATAGCATAAACTTAGCAGTCTAAAAACGTAGTCCATTTAATCTAAGATTACTTTATTTATTTTTTTACTTCGATCAGAGTCTATTACGCTCTGATACTCATTTTACAATTTTGTTGATTACGTAGCTTAGTTGCAAATTTTACTCGAAAATGTTAAACTAGGAATGTTTGTAAATAGTTTTAAAATCATGTTAAAGAGAAGCAATCTAAGTGCATAGTTGTTGGGTCATAGTTGGAACTACAAACTGCAAAGACTGAAAGATGAAATGAAAATGAAATCATATCGTTTTGTAATTTACTTGAGTAACAGATTAGTTAAGGGCTTGTGCGGTCTGCAGCCGAACATTAATGTTTGCTCTCAGATAATATTCAAACTTAGTTGACGCTTAGATTTAGCAGTTATTTAACTTATAATTTGGCAATAGCTGTAACAATGTGGACAATACATAACTTTACTCATATTCTAAATACTCATAAGGGATTTAGTTATATCATAATAAATATATATATATATCTTAGTTTTGACTCCACTGCTGTACATTGTAAGCTCAGAATCATTAGACTTTCTATAGAGATAGAATCGATCTGTTTGTAAAATGATGAATGGCAAATAAGAACAAGAATTTCTGCAGAATCATCTACTAAATTCAACAGCATGTGTATCGTAACTTGTTACAATTAAAGAAAAGAATATGTTGATATGTTTTTCAGGCAGCAGTGATCTCAAAATATCTGTAGCTTTCTCATAAAATGATTTAATAACTCATCAAATTATCTACTATATATTCTAAGAATGGTCTAAATTAAAGTCTTTAGTAAGAAATCCAGCAATAAAATAATGAAATATTTCTATCTTACAATAAGATTGCCTAATACATGAACCCATAGCTCTTAATATTTTAATCCTTAGCAAAGTTCTAACGTAGAATCATATCAGATTGTGTTTAGCGTACGCTAGATAAGTGTTGACATTAATTTTATAAGGGTTCCATGAATCGGAATTTATTATTGTCAATCGTTAGATCTCCTGTAAAATAAATAACAATGTTACCATAATCTTATTCTTTTATTTACCCCAAAGCTATATCACACTAAAATGAACTTAAAAACATTTTAAATTAAGGAGTCAATGTATGGTAAAAGCAACAATGTTCTGCGGTAAATAAATGTTACAAAACTGGACCGAGTCGCCATTGCTGCACAGAGAAGCGATGTGTCCATGAAAAACAAGCTAAATAACAATCAATAGTTTATTTATCTACACTGAAATAGTAACACTTGATCTAAATACATACTAACACATTGGGATTTATTCTTTGTAGTTATCTCCGAGACGGTCCTGGAGCTCTTCTCCGGTCTGTTTATTGATGCGCAGATATTTGTTGACAACAGGCTTATAGTAGTATGCCTGGTAGTCCTGGCGCTCACCCATCTTCTTGATTATCTGTTTCTCAAGCTCCCGAAGTTTCATCTTCTGTTTCTCTTCATCGATAAAGTGCAAGAATTTTTCATAATCCTGGAATAGTTGTTGGATATGATAAAAATTAGTTGATGTTTGGCAGTGATAAACATGTCTTAGAAGTGAGTTAGGATAGTTTCCTTGACAAGGGCTATGTACTCTACAGCTGCTAGACTAAATTATGTTAATGACAAAACCAGGCATTCCATGTGTCTTTGGGACACATGGCTAAATAAATAAATCTTTGTTTTATACAATATCAGAATAATAAACATCTCACACATAGCCTTCACTAGATGAACGAAAACACTTTATTGTTCACCACAAAAAAAACAAACATAAAATACACATAGCTAAAATTACAATAGGCGGTCTTACTGCTTAGAAGCTTCCAGACAAATATTGGAGGCCAAATCTACTAAATCTACGAATAGATAGTACCATCAATTGTCATCAAACATCAACTTCAACAAAAGAATCAATCATTTACACATATACATGTAATTTATTACATATATCTATGGTATTTGGGTCTTTTTCTGTTTTTCTGTCATTTATGGTCAATGGCTTTCCCTATTTTTCTTAATCAACTATAATAGTTAAACCAGTTAAAGTATTAACTTAGCAGACTTTATGTGACAGAGGGACTGTCTGATCCCATACAAGATGCCCTGTGTTATGGGTATCGAAAACTATTGTCTGTCCTAGGTGTTCAGCCAGGTAGTCGGTAAGCTAGGCAATGAACATGAAGACAGCGAAGGGTCACACTAAGGGGATGGGCTCTATATGAAGGATGCCACACTGTGATTAAATTTATATCAATATTGTCATTATTCACAGCAAAGTACCTACTACTGGGTATAAGCCTCAATTGTTTATGCTATTCTTGTTTGTGCTGGCATCTTGAGCCGGTCATTATCTAACAACTTAATTAATTATTTTTTGGTTTGCATATAGCTATGTAAGTAAAATGTTGAATTACCTGCTGCGGGTTATTATGAACGTAGCGAGCGAACCACCTAGTGATTGGATGACGGAAGTACTCCCAGTGTTGAGGAATGCTCTCATCAGAATCAGGGACAGGAGTCAGGGTAGCCGGGCCAATAAACACGTTGGCGTAAAATATAATGGCACTAACGGGAATCAGCCCTAGCACGGTGTAGAAGTGGAACATATCCTTGAATTTGTCCCATTGCCATCTGTAAAACGTAAACAATAGTGTTAGGTTATGTGCAAATTCTAGATCGTCTAGAACGAAATATAACTATATAATTCTAAATAACAGTGGAAATGTGGTAATATCTGCTGTAACCCAGATAAAAATGACAACAAAATAAATCCACAAATACAAAAGAAAACTGGTTAGGTAATCACACCAGAAGACTACCTGGATGGCTGCATAGCCATTGTGTTGTGCCCATGGCCAGACTTGAGCACTGTATTTGTTGACAAGGTAACATTTTTGGTCAATTGTGGAGTTTTAAGGTGGTTTTTTACGATATTTATGCCGAAAGATCGGCCAAGAGCACTCCAAGACACCATTTTTTATTGACTATAATTTTGACTATTTTTGACAGACAGGTGCAGGATAGACAGAAGTTGACAGATGACGCATTGACAGTCCGCTGCGGGAAATCGATAGTGCTATTGTAAAACCACAAACAAAAGCCGTAAAATCAGCAATTGGCCACAATTAGTCGATTCATTGGACCAAACACCGTTTTAGTATGCATCACTAGCTGTCAATACAAAGTAAAAATATAAAATGCTCTTTGCGTAAATGACAGTGAGGCGCGAACATACAAAAAAGAAGTAGATACACACAAATGGATTTATTTTAATAATTTCAAGATTACTACGAATCAGTTCCAACTCAGAACCAGATATTCTTAGCGGTGTTGGAAGGACTTTCTTACTAACTGAATGACTAAAGTTAGTGAGTAAACCAATACGAAATCTTTAAATTATTCTTAGTTGGCTTATCTTTATTTTGTAATAACATCATAGTCTAAGTCTAGTCTAGTTTAAGAGTAGTAGAGTTTTTTGTGAAAGGGTTCGCCCGGGCAAGTGCTACCACCATACCTATTTCTACCGCGGGGTGTTGTGGACTTTCAGCGTCTGATTCTGCCAGCCGGCCCTCTTGGGCGATGGAATATTCAGTTAAATTCGTTGTTCGTCTATAAACTCTCACCAGTGGCTCCAAGAAGTTGTCCTGCATGCAACGGCCACACCCTGGAAACCACGTCGGCTCGTGGGCTAAACCTGGTAGAGGGGGGCTTAAGTGTTTCGGCACTTAGGCCTGGCGGCTGCTCCCCGCATAGTGCATAAAGACTGCCTCGGCAATTAGCAACCCACCTACGGTGGCGAGGCAGCAAGGCAGTGATGGAAGGCCTTAAAGGCGATGATAGGGGTCATACAGTTATCGTCGGCTAGACACTGCATCCACCCCTCCTCCAATTGTAGCGGTCTTCTGTTCCATTGGATCTAGGAGGGACGGACGAGAGAGTGCACCTGCTGTTGCGCGCCCGCTTGTGCACTTAAATATGTTCTGCGCATCTGACATGTTTCTGCTTACTGGATACTGAGTTAACACAGTTACAAAGTCCTGCGGCGATAGGTAGAGGTAGAGAGCTCTGGCTTTGATGCCGGACAGGGTTTGTCTGATACCTGCACGTAGGCGGCAAAGGGAGAGTGGTCGCTTTAGCACTGCAGGGGGGTAACAGTGTAAGCTCGGCAGCACCCTATGTGACGAAGCAGCTCTATTTAGAGAGGCACTGCTTCCCCCGCTCAGCCGGGGAGGGGACTAGAAAAGGTGTCCTAAAAATTGCTTACCCTAAAAACATATGGGAGGTAGTAACCGCGGCTGCCTACGCATCCATATACTCGTGGTCGAAATAAAAATAAGAATACTAATAAACTGAAAATACATCGCATCAGCAAGATGATATTTGGTGCCTGGAACGTGCGTACACTCCTCGACCGTGCTGACAGTATGTGCCCTGAACGGAAAACTGCAATTGTAGCTCGTGAACTTGGACGCTATGATGTGGACATTGCTGCTCTCAGTGAAACCCATCTGGCTGATGAAGGCGAGCTTGTGGAACAAGGTGGAGGATACACATTTTACTGGAAAGGTACAGCGGCAACTGAGCCTAGAAGATCTGGTGTAGGCTTTGCAATTAAAAACAAAATTGTCTCAAAACTAGAAGAGCAACCAACTGGAATGTCAGATCGAGTTATATCTCTACGTCTTAATTTAGATGATGGAAACCACCTTAACATAATAAGCATCTATGCTCCAACGCTAGATAAAAGTGACGATATTAAAGATAAGTTCTATGAAGAGCTAACACAAACCCTGACAAAAATTCACCCTAGCGAAAAGATATTACTGTTGGGTGATTTTAACGCACGCGTTGGGCGTGATTTTGAAGCATGGCCACGTGTCTTGGGAAGACATGGAGTTGGTGCCATGAACAGAAATGGGCAGCTCTTGCTTACTCTATGCTCACAATTTAATCTGGCTATCACGAACACCATGTTTAGACTTCCCATGAAATATAAGACGACATGGATGCATCCACGCTCGAAACACTGGCACTGGCACTTAATTGACTTTGCGATTGTGAGGCAAAGAGATCTCTCACAAGTTACAGTGACACGTGTTATGCGCGGTGCAAACTGTTGGACAGATCACAGACTTGTAATCACTAAATTGAGCTTGCGTATTCGGCAACCTATTAGACCTACCAGAGCTAAGCCAACTAGTTTTAATTTGCAGGGATTGGAAAGTAAGGAAGTGCGACTACAGTATGTGCATTCCTTGAACAGCGTATTATTCGGAAAAGGTCTAGCCGAGAAAACTAGTTTAGAAAAAGGCTGGCAGTATCTATCTGCACATATAACTGACACGGCGAAAGAAGTCCTTGGCTTAAAACCCCGCGTCAATGAAGATTGGTTTGATGAAAATGATGTCACCCTTAATGCGGCCATATCAAAGCATCGCACTCTTCTCCGTCAAAGTGGTCCAGTTAACCAGGAACACGCAGCAAAAATCAAGCAAAGTGCTTCAGACTTAAGGAAGCTGACGAGAGTAACAAAAGAGGAGTGGTGGATAAATAAGGTTAATCATATTCAGTGGCTTTCAGATACCAACCAGCTTGGAGCATTCTTTGCTGAAGTACGAAAATTGACTGGGACGCCATATCTGTACATATATAAATATTTTTCTTTCTTTCTTTCTTTCTTTCTTTCTTTCTTTCATATCGGGGAAACACACCACTTAGGTCGATTGAGGGTACCATTATCACCAGCAAAAAAGATGTTTTAGAGCGATGGGCCCAACATTTTAACCAATTACTTAATTGTGAACGTTCAGCAGATCTAAATTTCATCAGTTCACTTCCAGAACATCCGCGAGCGAGTGATCTAGATGTACCTCCCTCCCTTGAAGAGGTTGTCAGAGCTATTAAGGCCCAGCAAAATAAAAAGGCAGTTGGCATTGACAACTTACCAGGGGAATTACTCAAATACGGGGGGAAAAGTTTACATAGCATAATTTACCAGTTCTTCTCACGCATGTGGGAAGATGAGCAGGTCCCGACCCAATTTGTGATATCCCGCATCTGTTCTTTGTATAAAAACAAAGGAGACCGTACAGACTGTAACTCATATAGAGGTATTTCACTTTTATCGACTCCGGGCAAAATATTTGCAAAAGTACTCCTAAGTCGTCTCATGAAGCTGTCTGAAGGTATACTACCTGAAACCCAATTTGGCTTTCGGCCAAACCGAGGAACCTGCGAGGCAATATTCTCACTGCGTCAGTTACAAGAAAAAAGTAGAGAGCAAAGGCAATCACTGTATCTCTGTTTTGTGGACCTCGAGAAAGCATTTGATAGCGTTCCCCGAGATGCCCTTTGGATAGTGCTGGATAAGCTTGGGTGTACTGAGAAGTTTATTAAAATGATCAGGCTTCTTCATGACAACATGTCTTGCTGCGTTTTTGCAAATGGCCAGCAATCTAATTTCTTTCCTGTCACCTGTGGAGTTAAGCAAGGCTGTATTCTTGCACCTACTTTATTTGCTCTATATTTTTCAGTAGTTGTTAGAGAAGCATTAAACGACAATACAGATGGCATTCGTATAAGGTTTCGCATGGACGGTGGCATTTTCAACTTAGCCAGATTCAAAGCCTATACCAAAGTTTCGTACGATATAATCACAGAAATAATGTACGCTGACGATCTGTGCTTTGTAGCCGATACATCCGAGGGCCTACAAAACTTGATGTCTAAACTCGACGCCACATGTTGTAGATTTGGTCTTAAAATCAGCGTTACTAAAACTGAAGCGATGGTAATGGATGCTCCGCCAAATCTGCTTCTTGGTGAAAGAGTTCTAAAGCAGGTGGAGAAATTTAATTATTTAGGCAGCACCATAACATCTAAAACCGACCTTGACTGTGAAATTAATCATAGAATCGGTGCTGCCTCCTCTGCTTTTGGAAAACTTAGGGTCAAAGTTTTCCGCTCACATCACATCAAGCTAAGCACAAAGATCAAGGTGTACCTGGCGATCGTTTTACCTAACTTATTATACTCCGCTGAAACATGGTGCCTGTACTCCAGGCATATAAGAACCCTTGATAGGTTCCACCTCAAGTGTCTCCGTGATATTATGAATATTCATTGGTCGGATCGTGTTAGAAACACTGATGTTCTTCGACGAGCTAATGTCTGCGGAATGGAAGCGTATTTTATGCGCCGACAACTGCGGTGGTGCGGGCACCTAACGCGTATGTCCAACAACAGGGTGGCGAAGCGCACTTTCTACTCAGAGCTCCAGGACGGCAAGCGAAAGAGTGGCGGCCAGCTGCTCAGATACAAAGACGCTCAGAAGAGAAATATGAAAAAGTGCAAGATTGAGCCCTCTGAGTGGGAATCATTGGCAGAAAATCGGCCAGAGTGGAGACGATTGGTTCAACAAAGCGTCTTCAACTTTGAAGATGAGCGCAGGTGTGATCTAGATAATAAACGCGATCACCTTAAAAATAAACCACCTGCCAACATTCACTATAATTACGTAAATGGCGTTTTGACATGCACATTATGTGCGCGCACATTTAAGGCCAAAATTGGATATGCTAGTCACCAAAGAGCGCATCAACGGAAACAAGCAGAAACAATGTCGCCGTAGCCGAAATCGGCCTGGATGACATCATCATCATTTCTACCGCCAAGCAGCATTGCTGTGTTTCGGTTTGAAGGGAATGGTTGCCGGTGAAATTACAGGCACATGAGGCTTTACACCTGTATTGTATGCCTCAAGTGGGCGCAGGGAAGTGCATCGTAGGGCACATTTCTAAGGAGCGTGACCTACGAGACAAACTTTGTTATAGGCGATGATTACCACTTAACATCAGGTGGGCCATAGGCCAGTTCCATCTCCATAGTAAAAAAAAAAAAATCTCAGACTCCCAGTAGACAAAAAAAACCTTTATTTTTAACCGACTTCAAAAAAAAGAAGGCGGTTCTCAATTCATCGGAATCTTTTTTTATGCATATTACCGATTACTCGAAGATGCCAGGACCGATTCGAGAAATTATTTTTTTGTTTAAAAAGGTATACTTCAGATTCAGACTTGGTGCCAATGGGACCACCATTATATATACCCTGGATGTGGTTATGGAACCCCAAAAAAATGGAGAGTACCTACCTAACCCTCAATTTTATAAGGATGCTTAATTGTTTTATGTTTTACCTCAGAACTCCGACATTTATCAACCGATTTGGAAAATTCTTTTTTTATTTTAAAGGATCACCTATCCTTTACTTTGTTTGTATGTTTGTTTTAAATTCTTTATTGCACAAAAAGAAAAATGTAGAAATGGAGGACTTAATGCTAAAAGCTAGGTATAAAAAAACTTAGGTTGGTTACTTATAGTTACTTAGTTAGGTATACTTTCATATTGGTATCATAGAAATTTCATCAAAATCAGTTCAGTAGTTTGGTTAAGTCGGTTATGTTTTTGTTAAAAAGTTATTTGTTATTAAGTCAAGTTACCAATTACAATGTTTACTATCAAAGAACCCAATTAAAATTCCACCTGTTGGCGATGTTTTTATAAAAATGGCATAACTCTAGCCTGCATCGAAAGCCGTATTGATTTTTACACTGAGCATGCTCCGTTGTGTTGTGCTTACGTAGAGTAAGTGATAAGCCCTGTATTTGACACCCACATACGGCGGAATTGCGCTAAAAGAACAGTCTTTAGAACAATTTGCTCTATTTAATTATAAACATGTTATTTATTGTGATTATAACGGTGTAAGAGAGTGGCAGTGAAATGGAGGAACTCTTGCAAGATATCTTCAAGGAGGCCACGGGGCCGAAGCTAACGGCGTTGAGAAAAGCATGTGAAGGTGCATTAGGTAAGAAATGATTAGGTATCTACCAGAAGTAAATGCTTGGTATAAACTAGTGCCAGCTAGTAACTAGATTAGGTAACTTGTTTAGCATAGTAGGTATGTAAAATCTTGGTTTCGACACGAAATACTACATATACCTTGGTAGGTACAACCTTTTTATCCAAAATATATGTTTTTTTTCTAGTTATGTACTTATAATTAAAATACGTAAGTATGTAGTTTAAAACTAAGCAAGCTAACACCACTTGGCGATTCACATCAAGCGATGTTTGTTTTGAATATGACTAATCGACGTGGGTTTTACCAAAGAAACGCTAGCGATCGTTGTTCTGATTCAGACTCGGGGTTTTATTCCCCGAGTAGGATTTGGGGTAATTTTGACGTCAATACCAACTATCCACTCCAAGCTATCTATCTTCATGTCCAGGAAATATCCAAGCCAAGCTAACATATGTTTTTAAAATTGCCGCCATCACAGGATTGTGGTGGTTTTCAACCCTCATCAAATTATCAGCCATATTAGGACGTCCACTACTGGGCATAAGGCTCTCCCTGTGATTCCAGAGCGACCGATCTTGTGCGACCTGCACCATACGGCTACCGTAGCAACCGTCACTAGGTCGTCTTTTTATTTAGTAAGGAAATTATGTTAAAGTTCGCCACAAGATCTCTTCTATCTCTAGTCGTAAATCGGCTATTTCAGAAGTGCTTTGCATTGAAGAGAGCAACGGTCGGCGTCCTTCGTACGAGCTGAGACGAGCGTGTCTGCTACCGCTGCAGATCGCTCTGGAGACCAAGAAGCCGAGACTTGTCGGGTTTGCACTCCAGGGATTCCATGTAAGTTTAAATACAGGCCGATTCTTAGATTACACTTACATTGGTATATAGGTAGGTATAACTTCGTGAACAAACTTAGTATCTCATACCATTAAATAGGTAGGTACACTAGATACCTACGTACGTTTGTGTAGCCGCAGGCCCATAAAACTGTGGGAATCATGTTATTTATTAGCCTTATTTAATATGTACTAAAGTTAATTTATTTAATTTTAAGTCAACAAATACACACACAGTTCATAGTGACTGTCACGATCGTTTATAGAAATTCGTAGATAAATTAATATGTTGTAAGAATTTGGCATATTCTGTAAGCGTATTTTGTAGCCGTCAACGCCCAAGGGGCAATTGGATTAAAGGGTATAGTCCCTTTATTCCCATTAGATATGCCGCACTGTTCACCTAACTGGAATACATTGGTAAAAATGATTCAACGCATTGAGAAGTCCTTCAGCAATCAGATTATTATAAGCCAAACTTTTGCAGAAAATCCTTCGAGATGACAGATTCCACCGAGGCATCGAGCCGGAGGACGATTCTCTATGGATGCCGTCGCAGTTGCTTTGCGCTACCGCATCAGTCATGTATCACTTGCCTGATACGCAGGTCAGTTCTATAAAGGATGTCCGACTCAGTACCATCCCGAGTTCCCCCGTCGTCCCAAAGCTGCCTACCTATTAGCGTGCTCCTCCGCGCGTCTTCTGCAGTGCCAACACCGGGAAAACTCATTTTTACTTAAAATGGATTATTATGGATATATTACTATTAAGGATGGATGGTAATGACGATTAGCCGAAATGATAGTGTCCGTTTTGTCGTCAGCTCGATTCATAGTGATATAGGAGCGATACGAACCGAGTTTTAAACGATACCATCTTGTTTTCAGAGATGGACTAAAATTTTGTAGTCACGGCACTATCTCGTAGCCCATCCGATCTCTGCTCATATAATGTACCCTCTAAACTGCAATGCGAGCCTTCATTCTTAGGTGCGAAGCGAGTCTCACAATCGTGCTGTCTGCCTGTAAATCCACCTACCTAACTAATGCTACCTAATTTAAAAAACCTACATAATTTAAATAACGTCATTGCATAGTCACAAATATTTCACTGGAGCTCTATCAGTTTTAGCTATTTATAATTCTAGGATGTAGGGAATGAGATGCACTAGCGTCCCGCATTGGAATGTAATCAGAAATCAGAACGTTTATTTGCCAGGATATAGGTACTTAAGTTTCGATGTTACATTTTGTATTGTGTATTACATCCCCTTCTAACCTGAGTAAGGATCGCTGGGATCGGGTTAACTCTAGCTAATACTATTGTCATACAGGTACAAATCTTCCGCATGTATCTCTCCCTGGCGCTGTCGCCGCGACGCACGCTGAACGGGCGGCTGTGCGTGTGGGCGTGCGGCCGCTGCGGCGAGGCGGCTGCGCAGGCGCCGCATGTGGCCGCTGCAGCCAGGGCCGCGGCTGCGCAGGCGTTGAGAGCATACTGTGCTCAACTTGGTTAGTTTACCTTAGGGGGCGTCTATTAATTACGTGAGGTGTTCGGGGGGGATCTTTTTTCTGTCGAAAACAGTGTGGAAATTGCTGAAAATATAATGAAAACCTCTCGAATAACAAAATTAAATTTAAATTTTGATAAATCTCAGGTCAGATAAGAAGTGGAGATCAGGGGGTCGAACCAAATCTTGCGACATCTCACCAAGGGGGGTCAAAACCCCGTCAAAAACGTATCATTTAATAAATGGACGCCCCCTTATCACTATTTTTACCCGAGAATCGTAAGCATATCCCTAAAATTTGTTCTAGAAATGTGCCACATTTCGTTACCATCGAACTCTTAAATTGACACTAGGAAGATCGTTGATCTCTAAGTTAGCAGTATGAGGCAGTTTTTTTTGTGAGACTATTTCCATCACTAACTTTTAGAAGTCCCCATAAGGTTTTATAAGGTTTTCCATCAATAACTTTAATAATTTGGTTTGCAGATGAAGAGTGTCAAGAGCTCCTATCAGAAGGCTCACCGCTCGGCAGAAACCATATTGTAGCAGTGGGCTGCTACAGCGAAGTCATTCCCGTTATTCAGTATTTATGCGGACGATTATCCGAGACCCAACTGTAAGTACTTACTACCGGAGCCATTAAAGTCATAGCAACCATAGAACATCGACCAGTCCCGGATCTAGGGAGGGGGCAAACCGGTCACTTGCTCCGGGCGGCAATTCCCTGAAATTGGCGTTGCATTCATGTTTAAAAAAAACTTGTTTCACAAAGCGCTTAGCTAGCATCCAGCGCAGGTATCGATTATTCTTTTGATTTGAGCCCCCAAAACCCCCCTCTTGCTACACTCGATATCGGTGTAAATATGTAGTCCAGTCCAATAGCCCCAAAATGACATAAAATGTAGAAATTGAAACATTGAAATTTGACAAAAAGTAAAAAATGCGTGTCTCATATTACTATCCCCCTTCCCTCTCCCGTCTTTCAAACGCTGGAGGAGAAGGGGCGCCACATCAAGTTTCTGCCCCGGTTCGGAAGTATCGTAGATCCGAGGCTGACGTCTACTGATGCACAAATTAAAGGGTTTTTCACAACCTAAAAACACAAATTAAATAGGATCAAATGTAAAGGTTAGTACAACAAGCTAAAACAACCGCACGCACCATGCACACATAGACGCGCGCGTACGAGGATCTCGGGTCAAGCCGATCGAAGCAAAGAATAAATTGATTAATTTGTAGTAGTCATGTCCTCGAACATACCTATTTCTGCCGCCAAGCAGCATTGCTGTGTTTCGATGTAAAGGGTATGGTCTTTATAATTCCACAACTGCTTATTTTAAGGCTAATCTAGGGTCAGCCAGGTATTAGTAACCTAAGGCCTACGTTATACGTAGATGACCTACGAAGCTTCGGGCTACGACGCGTAGAACGCGTCTACGAGAGCTTTAACAATCAATCTGTCGGTGCTAAAAAAAGGCAAAAAAAAATATTATTCGAATAAGAAAAACACACGACTACTTGAAGAACAAAAAAGAAGTAAACAAGCGTGCTAATTTTGATAATCGCAGACGGGGACTATTATAATCAAAAATAATAATACCAACACTTTTCTATAATCATATTAATTATAGTCTCCGATTGCAATTATTAAAATGAGCAAGTTAGTTTATTTCTTTTCAGTTCATTAAGTTGTCGGGGTTTTTTGTTTTTTCGATTTTGATTTTATTGTTATGTCTTTCTACTTTGTTTATGTTAATGTTCACGACACACAAAAAAAGTACGTGTTTTGTTATGTACGACATTAATTTAAAACACAAATCCGGAATCGTAATATCTAATTTTAGAGGTGGGTTTAATACCGGTAGCTTGAATATTTCTCCAGTAATCGATACATTTCCAATAAACAATTTTTAACGTAAATCGGCGGTGCCATTGCGATGATAACGTTTAGTCAGTTTAACAGGTACCTACTTACATGATGAATGAATATGATTTGTTTACCTATTTTATACGGGCTGTTTCATTGATCTTTTAGGACTTGATATAATGGTTGTTTAAAAATTTAAAATTTTCTTGGTACTGAAAAAAACCTTTTTTGCAACAATACTATTCATTAGCCCTACAAGTGTTTGCATTTAATGTCGTACATAACAAAACACGTAGTATACGTATTCTACCAGTTATTTGGTTCCTATATCACTTGCTTTGCTTAGTTTGGGGCTAGATGGCGCTGTGTGAAATGTCCAGCATTATTTATTATTATTATTATTTTGTTTCAGAACACCAAAACAGAATCCACTAGCGCTGTTCTTCCTCGAGTGCCTCCTCACGCTGATGTCGAGTCTCTCCGAGCGCGTCAGCGGCAATTCTCACTTCACCACATTCCTCTGGCAGAAGTTCTGTCCTTCGCTTATTTCCTTCCTTGGAACCCCACGCGTAGATAAAAATATTAAATCCAGGTAAGTGAATAATCATCATCATCATCATCCATAGCCCGACTTCACCCACTGCTGGGTACAGGCCTCCCCAAGTTTGTGCCATCCGCCACGATCCTGCGCTAGTCTCACCCACTGACGGCCCACGAGTCTAACGATGTCGTCCACCTATCTCGCTGCCGGACGTCCTACCCTTCTACAGCAATTCCTCGGTCACCATTCAGCCGCTACTCTGCTCCACCTGTCATCACCACGTCTTGCCAACTGTCCCGCCCAAGACCATTTGAGCTCCATAACTCGATTCCCAACGTCATGAACCTTCGTTCTTCTATGGATCTCGACCCTTTGCACGACTAACCTCTAAATAGAAAAATGACAAAAAAGACGATTGTCCAAAGGCATGTCCAATTAGATATTTGGCCAATGATAAAATTGCCCCAACTTAATAATTACCAGTAAACATATTACCCAACCATAAAAAAGTCCAATGATAAATATGATCAAAAATACGGAATCTTAAAAATGTAAAAAAGACCGACACGTTATTTCTACTATTATAAATACGTTGGATAATGGATGGATGTTTTTTACGCAACCACGCCAGAATGGCTTAACAGATCTGAATGAAACCTTACATTTTGTAGCTTTGAGCGAACTAATCTGACAAAATAGTGAGAGAGAATCTCTATTTTTTGGTTTTAAGTTTTGGCTACATATTAATAAAAGTCACATATCAAATTCAGACAATTATTGTTTATTAATTAATTATTATTTATTTAATATTCATTTATTATTATTTTATTATTAATTAATGATTATTTATTTATTTAATTTTATTATTGTTTATTATGGTGGTATTTGATATTATGTATAACCAAAGTAGATTTGTATGTATAGAATACTAGCGGCCTGCCGGGTTTTACAGTTGAAAATTTTTATAGCTGATCATGTATCTGGTCGGATATATCTTAAGTTGGATATTTTTATAGCTGAACGTTATTATAGCTGGTCATCTATCTGGTCGGATATTTCTATAGTTGGATATTTTTATGGATGGACAAATTACTGATTGGACATATTTTAACACTTGGACATTTTTCTATTTAGACATTAGTCGTGCGAAGGATCTCGACGTTTGGAACTCGATCTAAGAATTTGATGCCAAGCATGGTACGCTCCATGACTCTTTGTGCAACTCTTAACCTGTACACAGCCTCCTGCGTGAGCGTCCATGTCTCGGCACCGTAATTCATGATGGGCAGAACATATTGGTTAAATAAGTGAGTCTTCAGACTCTGTGGAGTTTTAGACGTCTTAACGATGTTGTCCAGCTTGTCGAATGCAGCAATGAATAATAACTTTTTTTATTTCAGATAACTGACTTAAAAATAAGTAAAGACCCATGTAGATTTAAACCTGTATTTTAACCTTAAAAATAATTCTGAATCGAAGCAGCAGCTAAGAACGAATAATTTAACGATAATGCTACGTTAGCGACTGTAAAAATTGCTAAAATGCCTCTAATATCTTTTTGATAGCAGTATTTATCAAATATTTGGGATAGCAAACGTCTAGCTGAGAAACGCTTATGTAAATTATCCGTAGAGTAGATATAGGTTTTTTGGCAGCATTCAAATAATATTGTTAAGGCCGCGATCCATTGCAGCGCAGGAGGCTACACACGTGTAGCTTCGCTTTGTATGAAAATGTAGGCGGATCAATCCACTGCGACCCCACGGCTACGCTACGTATGGTACGGACTCAGAATAGATAAAACAACAGAAGTCGCATTCAGCAGAAGCCGTGTGCTGTGTCCATAAAACAAAACCCGCGTCCCGCGCCCACCTCACTTACGTAATGTTGCTAGTTTAGTCATTATATACCTATTTTGGTGTAAATGTTTTTGGTAAGATACAACTAACGTAACTATGACACTATTTTATCAATCAATATATATCAATATAATATAATAAAATATCAGAGCTGGTTTCCAAAACGACCCCTAAACGTATTTACCGACTAAACATGTTTAAATTTTACATATTTGTATGATTTTAATCATATTTACCCACTAAATACGTTTATGCATCAATGCGCAAGTCGCCTTAAAAATATTTGTTTTTGGTTTTTGGGAGATTAGCGAGATCTCAGTGCGGGGCGAACCACCTAGTAGGTATAATTTAAAACTACAACTAATAAAAGTTTTTAATCTCAGAATTCTAGAGTAGGGAAAATAATAACACTCGATATTTGGCAACACCAGCAAAATGGAGGATCATTATTTACGACAATTACAAACCGAACAATTTATTCAATAAACTAACACAACATCTAAATGCGCTTCTACATAAATTTCTTACGTAAGAAATGTGATCCCAATTTGTTTATTTTTTGAGCCCTGCTGAATTTTTACACGTTGGGACGACACAAGAAGGCATAACTTAATTAAATTGAACACTGTAAAACACGTCACGCGTGATGACAGTCACAGAGTAACTAATGGCGTTCACGTACAACTACTCTATTTAGAGTAGATGTTGACGCTTCAGTATTAGGCGCGTTCACTTCTTCTAGTATGTCTATTCTGTGGGTACGGATGACAAAGACTCACGTAGCACATCCTACGCAGCAATGGAACGGCGGCTTAGTGTCAATTTTGTCCACTTTCTTGAATGAAATAATTAGGAAAACAAATATATGGACTGCATATATAGATACATTTCTGGCACCCTGCTAAATATGTTTATATTTTAGGGAACATGAAGGGCATTTAGTGGATGACTCGGGCAGAGGATCTGGTGCGCTTAACTCGGCGCCTAGTTTCAACAGCAAACAAGCAAAAGCTATTTACAGGTGAGCTCTTGCCTAAATCATCATCTTAAATTGTAAAGATCTCAATCTCAATTGTTTTACTAGCGAACAACTTATCTACTGATTTTAAAGATCCTTCGTTTCTGGTTTTAGTTAGTAAAGAATAATTATTGTTAGTAAGTTGCCAGTGCACAGTTGTCGCATTTCGACCATAATTCAATATGTATATATTTATTATGTTAGTTTTAGCATTCACCCCTCTTTTTCCATATAAACTTTAACCATACCAAATCTCACACCGTGCACGTAATAAGCATAAAATGGGTACAAAGTTTTCTCTACATATTTATGTATAGATTCTGAAGTCGTATTATTTTATACAGCATAGCCAACCAATTAGTCCGCCTTGTTGGATCGACTTCGAACCTTCGTCCGGTCCTCGAAGCTCTGTACCATAGAATGCTGCTTTACCCCCCGATCTCCCACCGAGTGGAACCATTGAGGAGTGCCAGAGAACTGCTCCAGAATCCCAAGAGCTTATGCCAGTTGGTGCTGATGAAGAGAACTGATCATCACGAGAGGCATAGTGATGATATGGCTATCATCAGATTGTGAGTATAAGAGCTTTCTTGAGACCAAACAGCATTTTACTGTATTCGAAATGGTCATTTAGAGTGTAGGAGAAAGTTGTTAATATTATAGCAAATCGATGAAATATTGACATCAATAGCTAACTTTTTAAGGAAATCTTTAACTAGATATTCATATGCATAAGAGTTCAAACTGGGTTAATTTTGTGGGGATGTGAAGACATATATAGCGAGCTAATAAAACCATCACCGGTCAATACTTTGCGCACGTAAGAACCTCCAGGATTTAAAAGGTCTACCTCTATTATGCACACCACCACAGAGTGCAACACCTTGCCTGAGTCTGTGTTTCCTGATAATTACAACCTAGGTGTCTTCAAGTCGCGCGCGATTGAACAGGTTCTTTTAAGCAAGCGTGCTCCATCGTAGACTGCATCATCGCTTACCATCAGGTGAGATCGTGGTCAATCGCGAGACTATAATGTATTAAAAAATAATTGCGGGCGGAAAGGCTCAATAAATATATATATCATATCAATGACAATAAATCACACAAGCTGGTGGCTATTTGTCCATTATAAACCTATATCAGTGACTTATGGTGACATCGTCTACAAATACCTATGATAGTGATTTTCATGTTCTTCTCTTTTTCGTAGAATAATGGATGGTATAGAAGAATGCGGCCGCAGTGGCAATCCAGAAGTGATAGCAGCGGCTGTCGAATGCGTCGTATCTTTACTCGATGCTTTGGAGAAGCTATGCTCTGGCACAGTTGAATATATATCGCCTGAAGTCGCAAGCCTCATACTGGGACATTGGCCGAAGTTACAGGATGCTGACTATACTGGACCATTGACTTACCAGACACTGGCTAGACTGCCCAGTCCATACCGGTAAGAATTTTATCTTTACTAATTTAAGTTTATTGTTTTGTTTGACAGTTTTTGGATCAAGCTATCATCATCATATCAGCCAAAGAACGTCCACTGTTGAACATAGGCCTCCCTCGTATATTTCCAGAGTGATTAATCTTGTGCGGCCTGCAATAAACGACTCCCAGCAACTTTTAAGAGCCGGCTTACGCTCCACTTTTCAGTGCATGATCTCCAGTCTAGAACACCACTTCTTTCTGCCCCAACGGCAGCCATTTCTTAGTGCTATGTGCCCCACCCACTACCACTTTAGCCTGCTAATCCTCTGGGCAAGCTATTATAATCTATGTGAATTTGTACATATATATTGTGAATCTATTTCTTTCCATTTGAAAATACACACTGGAAAACTGAAATCATCAAATTTACCCTTTTAATATTCTTCCACATTGGTTTTCAATATGAAAATATATGTATGTGCTTGGTTTCAGAGATGTTGTTGCTGTTTTACAGAGCAATGAGAGCAAGGACCATGATTCTTCAGGTAACATTTAAATTCGATACTTTTATTTCGTCAATTCAATATTATGACACGAACTATACAAACGAAAACGTATAAACTACTAGCTGCCACCCAGCACACACAGTTGTTTTTCAATAAAAACACTTCTCCTTTTTGTCGTGTAAAAAGTAGTATTAATAATATTAGATGCGCTCTCTATCTGTCACCTGTTTCGTGCAAATATGTAAACGCAATGTATCTAATTCTAATTCAAGGGTGGGGGAATGAGATCAACATTAGGGGGAATTGTGACCCCCTTTTTTTGCTTTAAATTTTGCTGTGGTCATGTTAGAATGACAACAATAAGGATTATTCTTACGTTCTAGACACATCTGGTCCAGAAAACGTGAGTTCTGGTAGTGATGGAGAAGCTGACTCCGATGCTGACAACGTGTTCCTGCCCTCAAGAGCAAACAATCCTTCCAGTGATACCGACAGAGATTCTATCAGCGACAAAACAAAGGCCATTCCGAAGACCTTGAATCTTGGCAGGTAATTTAAATAAATTAAATGTCTTGTAATGCAAAGATAATAATGGTTTCCCAAAATGTTAGTCTTCTAGGTAGTGGTGTGCCGAATAGAGATTTTAACGAATACGAATAGTCATTCAATGTTGTTCGGTAAAAAGTTTACCGAATCAATTTTTCGGCTAATTTGGCAGGATTTGGCGCGCTTTGTATTACATTGCAAAATAACAATGTAAGACGCATTGACTTTGCGTACTCGTTCGCGACTTCGTAGGTAGTGATGTGCCGAATAGAGATTTTAACAAATACGAATATCGGTTGAATTTTCGGTAAAAAGTTACCGAACCGAATGTTCGGCCGAATGATTCGGGAGGATTTGGCGCGCTTTGTCTTGCATTGCAAAATAACAATGCAAGACAAAGTCGATTCGAGTTGAGCGCATGACCCTTCTGCCCGCTGACCCCGCTCAACTAAAAGCTTGTATTCAACTAAAAGTTAAACAACATTTCCGTTTCAATTATGTTCAACAGTAGATTTAAACGCGAGCAAAAAGTTCTTATATATAGACATGTTCCAATTGATGATTAATAAAACTAGATTGCTTTACATTATAGTATATTATAGGTACCACTTCATATATTTTGTACATTACAGATGCACTATTACGGAATGTAACGTGGATTTAGAAAGGCACAACGCTAGACAATTTGCAAAAACTCTACAAAATTCACTGCTCCCGAAATTGCTCAATCTCCGAACCTGTATTGAGGTAAGTATTTTAGTACATCAAGCACACTTTTTAAAATTATACCAGTGACGCCTAATATAATGGAAGTTGGGGTGATATTTTTATACTCATGCGCCGGTCGTCTGCGGTATCGTTGAATAGTTCTAAAAACATGGCCGTGATAACCCCTCATTCAAATTAGTGTTGCCCAAATGCAAGAACAAGACGAGACTTAGCCAGTCTTGGTCTTGGTCTTGCGCCAATACACCTGGTCTTGGTCTTGGTCTTGGTCTTGCGCTCCCAGTCTTGGTCTTGGTCTTGGTCTTGCAGCAAGAGTCTTGCAAGTCTTGCAATTACCTATTAGTCTATTACTATTTATTAAAGTTTACTTTAAATCTTAGAAAAACGTATTAGAATTGGAACATTGTGAGCTTAAATTAACATAGCCATAGTAAAGATCAAGCAGATTAATAAATAACTGAAGATTTGATAAGAAATTCGAAAAATCAACTGACCTATATGTCGTTTTCCATGGAAGTAACTGTTTCTTAATAAACATTTATGATTTATAAGCTTACATTTGCTAAAACATGTAAAAAAACAAATTAATTACAATAACTTGACTGTATTTTAAAGAACAACACTTATCTGTCTAGAAAGAGATTGAACCCTCAACTTATAAGAAATTTAATAAAAGAGTTTTACGATTTATCATTTATTTGAATAAAAAATAAAATACAACACAAATCAACAGCTTTATCATTAGGTTATGATACTTTATATAATTTTTTTTGACCAAGAATTAATACAAAGTAACCATCTGGCTGACTCATCACTTAACCTATTTCTATGTTTTCTAATTACTAATGATGCTTTAGAAAATAACCTCTCAGCAGGTACTGAAGTTGCAGGTATTGAGAGAAAATCACGGGCCATTTTCGATAAAATCGGATACTCTGTCTCATGCGTCCTCCACCAATCTAAAATGTCTTCCGAGCTGGCAGTTCTTGGTTTTCTTAGGTACTCCTCCAACTCGTCTATCACCAAGCCTTGAAGACAAGATCCAGATGACGTCGAGGGACATTCATAGAGTTTATCAAAGTCTATTACGTCTTCATCTTCATCACATACTTTATTTTCTTTTTCTGGTAATTCCAGAGATTTGTTCAGTGAGTGTAGACTTTTATATTCTTCATAAAGTTCATTGAACTTGCGCAGACTTTCTGTTTTAAGTTGCTTCCCCCACATTGTCAGGTCAAAAGTCTGAGCCTTATGCCTTGGGTCTAAAATTAAAGAAGTACAATAAATCCAGTTGCTCTTCTTGTAATGTTTAAGCATTTTGTCTCGAGCTGCTTGGAAAGCTAGAATGAGCCTTTCATCCACTTCAGATCGATTAGGTTTCTCATCTAACTGTTTTACCATGGATTCAATTTTATCTAGCAAGAGATTGAATGATACAATGACTAGCGGTAATGTAACATATTTGTCTCCACCAAGTTTTGTACTTAAAAGTTTAAAGTTTATTAGAAATTTATGTAATTTTTCGAGTACCTGCCATTCATTAGCTGTGATTTGAAAATCATTTAATTCGGTGACAGAACTGCACAATATGTCAATGCCCGCTCTCACTTTTAAACCAAATTCAATCATATTATGTGTGGAATTCCATCTCGTTGGACAGTCAAGAATGGCATTTAGATTTGATGGCACGCCAGCTGCTTCACAAGCAGACTGAAACTTCTTCTTCACTATCTCACTTCTTTTTATTTTACTGGAAATACTGCGTAACTTTGTTACAGATGTACGCGAGTCAGCAATATTTGGTGCAGATTCTTCATCTTCCTCATCCTCAGTTTTGTCTGCATAGTCTTCGTACTGCTGATCTTGCGCGTTAGTGTCAGACTCACAGTGTAATGCTAAGGTCTTTAATAAATCTTGTACACCAAGGTTTAAAATGTGAGCAAAGCACCGGAAATGTTGATTGTCTGAATCAAAGTGTGGCGGCAGCTGTTTGCCCAGTTCATACATAAATTTGGTATTTGCAGTTGCGTTGTCGACCGTGATACCTTGTATTTTATCAATTATGCCATATTCCAATAAACATTCATGGAAAATCGTTGCAATATCTTCCCCAGTATGTCGACCGCGTGATGGTATAAAATCAAGAACTACAGATTGATACTTCCATTCGTTGTCTATATAATGAATAGTAACCCCGTAGTAACTCCTACCAGCAATTGACGTCCACCCATCAATGGTAAAAGACATTTTAGATGATAATTGTTGAAGTCGTTCCTTGAGATTCAATTGGAGCTCTTCAAATCGCTCTTTGACTTTCCTTCTAAGTGTAGACCTTTTAGGAAACACCATATTAGGGCAAATACGTCGAAAATATACTTGTGTAGCTTCGTCATCGAAAAATGAGAAGGGAAGATATTTTTTCACCACCCAATCAACTGTAGCTGTCGTGATGTTGTCACTGCTGTTTTCCGACTGAAACAAAACAATAAATCTTGTGTTATTATTTAAAACATACTAGGTTTGTTTGAGCGTATAAGAGGAGGAGGTTTGTTGTTGTTAAATCGAGAAAATCGTTAAATTGATATTTGTTATATTAAGGTTGCACTGTACTGTAATTTACCAAAATAAAGTACTTAGTTGTTACTGGCCGATTAAATGAAAATATGGGTGTTTATAAAAAATATTTAAGACGATAATTACATACTTAATATGTCGCACCCCTAGATGAAAACTGTGAAAACACCACTAACTCAAAAATACTTACGTAAGTTAATGGCGTTTTTGAAAGTATCGCATGAATAGCTACGCGGAGTTAAAATTCTTTTAACTGTTAAAAAAATATTCTTACCTGTCCACTTCTTCCAGCGGTTACTAAAAAGCTTGTGATATCTCCACTTAATTTTGGTTTAACAGGAAGAAATATTTCTGATTCCTTTTTGTGGAAAGATATTAGATGTTTCCTTAAGCCTGAAGTGTTTCTGTTTTTCATTTTTATTTCAATCTTTTTATGTTGGCACAATTTACAGAAGGCAGTTTGGGATGCATGAATTATTTCGAAAAACTCCTCAAATTTGCTTTTGGGTCTTTTAGATCTGTGACTCAAACTCTCGTTACTCGGACTAGAATAATTTGAATCTTCGTCACTCATATTAAATTGTACACGTGATACGTTTTTAGAAAACAACGAGAATTAGTAAAAACAATTATTAAGTTAGACTCGAAGCACAGCTCAATTGGAAATGACTGGAATTAAAATAATTCCTTTATTTATAGTACGTTTCCTTGCTTTCTACCGCGCCGCCTCGCTACGTGCCGGCTCTATGAAAAGGATGCCGCCGCAAGTCAAACAATGCCGCGTGCGGCGTACAAATACACACTAAATATAACCTACTTGTACAGACGCGACGCGTGAATAAAATAGAATTAGTGCCAATCACTATTCTTTACATATAAGTGAATGTTTTGGCGTACATCTATACTAATATTATAAAGCTGAAGAGTTCGTTTGTATGTTTGATGACAGAAGTTTTAAAATAAATAAATAAGTCCTGAACGTCACTATACCTCCAAAGTTACTATTCCTCGTGGACGAAGTCGCGGGCACAGCTAGTAAATACTTACTCTCATCATCTCTCTCAGAGATATTCGGGCTGGTAAGTAATACAAAACTCTTATCGCAGGCTTTTTATTTTATTAGTAGGTAAGTACCTACGCTTTTTATATTATTTTATTAGTTTCGTAGAATTTTTTTACACGTTTCAAGGATATTTAAAAGTGGCTACAATATTTATTAAACGGGTGATATTTGAACACTTTTTTGCTATTTTTTCTTGTAAAAACTTAAGAAATATAATGACTAAATGTACAACAATAGTACCTAAGTAATTAGTTTAAAACCATATAAGTAATCAATATTATAATATATACTTACTATAATGAATTAATATGACATCTACTACCTATCCTTACAATTTTATCCTAATCATAATACTACTTGCGTGATCAGTATAATGTATTCATTTTCATTCTAAGCACTCTGAAACTTATTTATTCTTTGGAACACCTGTAGGTACTCTACTAGGAAATTATTTTGCATGAGTATACCTACGCCCTATGGCGGCAATCAAATAGTGTCAAATGTTATGATTTCGGCGTGGCGGCAACGATTGTTTTAGATTTCAAAAGAAGCCGCCGGCGCGTGTATCATAACCATGTACTTCCGAAAAGCGGCAAATTTCTTTGAGAAGTAAGTACAAAACCTTTGACGCCGCATTATCAAAGTGCCGATGGTTAAAACATAACTATGCATGCACTCAGTTTGATTTTAATAGATATTTTTTTATTCGCTATGTTTATGGTATTAGTCGTAATGCGCATAGGTCCAGTTTTTCATATTCTTTGATACAGTTTTTTGCGTCTCATAGAATTCCTAAGCGTACCTACCTATACACCGAACTGTTACACCTAACTACTCAGTGAAATAGCGCTAAGTCCTAGCTGCAAGACGCAAGAGTCTTGCAGGCTATGTCTTGTTCTTGCTCAAGTCTTGCACGGTCAGTCTTGGTCTTGGTCTTGCTAAAAATACGCGGTCTTGTTCTTGGTCTTGGTCTTGCAAAAACGCAAGAACAAGACCAAGACTGCAAGACCAAGACTGAATTTGGGCAACACTAATTCAAATGTGTTTACAGGTTGACGAAGCTATGCAGGAGTTTGCTTCTAAATGTTGCCAACACAACGCGGCTCAGCCTCCAGCCACGGCCTGCATTATGAACGCGGACGGGATCTACCTGGCGACCTATGCCGCTTTGCTATTGACACTCAAGCAAAGACGGACTAGCTTCTATAATGAATCTAGTGTAAGTATTCTTTGACAGACACTTCAACACATTTCTATGGTTAAATTATTGCATGTTAACTCGGGACAGGGTTATACTTTAAAACCTCCATTTCATTTCATTTATTACTGTAAAAATTATCAACACCACTTTTCCCAATAAGAGATTCCTTACTCTCGTATTACCGCGTATGTTTTTATTCATCATTTAACATCATAATTCACCCACTGCTGGGATTAGGCTTTCAATGATAAAACATAAAGACCAGCGTTCACTGCACGAGCCTGTCCGCCGGATTTGTCGCTGGCGACAAGTATTTTGCCATCGTACCTACTTTTTGCGCGAGATACCGAGGTATAGAAAAAAAATAAAGAAAACTACACTCTGTGTGAAAGTCTTTTTTCTCATCTTAATTTTGTCCCACTTCTGAGCAAAGATCTTCTCTAGTTCCTTCCATTTGTCCCTGTTTTAGGTGGTCACCCACCGAGAAGGAGTGAAGTTTTATGACATTTAGTTATATTTATTATACAGTTATATTTATTTATCGCATCGAGGTTTTTCATTAATTGGTATCAAATAACTTACAGAAGGTTCAAGTATCTCTGACAGAGGACGAATTCGTGGAAGAAGTCCAGGGCAGTGGTGTCCTCGTCTACCTCTCCGCCACTTGGCTCCGGGAGTTGTACCAACAGGTGCTTGCGAATGATCTGCTCAAAGACACCCCCATTTCTGACCATCCACTAGTACATCTTCTATCAGGTAAGGCTATCGAGATTTAATAAAGCCTACACACTTCAACGATTTCTTTGCCCAAGTCTTGCGCAAGCCTAGAATTTTGAACAAATCCTTCCCACAGAGGCTTGTTTAAAGCTTGTTTGAAGATGTAGCCTCCACAAGACTGTTTTAACCCCTTGGCTCCCGCCGACTCGATATCGAGCCTATAACAATTTATAATCTGTTGTTGTGTGTGTTTATGCTATATTTCCTGGTTTTCGACTTCTTCCTGCCGTATTCCAACATTACGTGGTGCACATAATATTTTTGTAGATTAATAAGGAATTGAGAAAACAATAATAATAAAATAAACGCGAGTGAATAGGTTTCTTCTAGGCTAGCGTGTACCAACGTAGACTGCATCATGGCGCGCCATCAGGCGAGATCGTGGTCAAACGATAGCCTATAATTTATACTTAAAAAAAATTTACATTGTGGTAATGATAAAAACAACTTTTTAACGAAAATATAACCGACTTTAGAAAACAAAAAATCTAAAAAAAGATGCCTATGAAAATTAAGTGTTTGTGATTCTCTCATGGATCCCATCATCAGATTTTGACTTATGTGGGATCACTCTTAAGGTACGCCTGTTCAATCAAAAAAGAATAAGTAATTAAAATCGGACAATGTGGTAAAGAATTAAAACTGAACATAAAACAAGGAAAAAATATTCCGGCGAATTGAGAACACCTTTTTTATGAAGTTTGTTAAAAATACCAAATTTCCGAATAAATATCCATTAAAATATTACTATTAACAAGCATGCTAAGTGTCATCATTTAACTTGCATGTATGTTATTAAGTTAATTGTTTTCAGATCTAGGTGGGTTGGATCAGAGTCCAGTGATGTCCGATTGGCAAAAGTTGAAAGAAGTGTCTATGTTGTACAATAACACAGACGATTCTCCACAAAACCAAGCTAGCTTACGCTGGGCAAGAAGGTAAGAAAGGGTGCTATAATAATTACAATTAATAAACTAGCTAAGCACTATTGCCAACTTAATATTAATATTTAATATATGAGAATTAAATGAGAGAATGAGATTAAATGAGCCAGTATAGAGCAGGGATTCCCAAACTATTTTGGGCAAAAGACCCCTTTTCCAAAATGAACTAATACCTCAGACCCAATACTTAAATACCAAATTACTTTAAAAATCCTATCTCGAGTTGTTTTCCTATTGATACAAAATACTTAACAATTTAAAAACTGCGGTTGGTTAAATGAGTAAACTTGACATCATTTTACATTAAAAATTTAACAAAATAAATAGACATAAAATTCAGTAAATATCAAGTTTAACTAATAAATATTATTACAAATTACGTAAAAGTACTTAAGTAGGTAATTATTTATTGAAATATACATTAAAATTGCTAAATTAAGAAAAAATAATAATATGTCCACCTCTGGGAAATCGACCCCTTGGGGTCGATATCACTTTGGAAAATCCCTAGTGTAGAAGATGAGATTAAAACTATGCAAACAGAAGAGAGAAAATGATCGGACACCTTATGTGACATGACAGCTTCACAAAGAGCATCATAGAATGTAGATATAAGTTGAAGGAAAGCGAGGAAGGAGAAGACCAAGAATAAGTTACATGAGCCAGATAAAAGAGAAAGCCGCCGATGTCGTATAGGGGAAGTGAAAAAAGCCGCATTTGAAAGACCAATATGGAGGAAATTACATCATTACGCTGATAAGACCTAAATAATGCTTTTAAATAAAAATTAAAAAAATATACAACATTGAAAAAAAAGCTCTAAAAAGCTTCCCTGCAGTCATTTTTGGTTAGTTAACAAACGAATTAAGCTTAGAAATGATAAAATGGCCAAAATCTATTTTCTAATCAGAAAGCTAATTTTAAGAATTTTCCACCTCACCGTCTTTGAAGGCCGATTTTCGCCAAAGTAGCCGATTAAGATCGCTAATTAGCGATAAGACCGCCAATTGTATTCATAGATTTACGTAGTTGTTTTTTATATGTATTTGTTTCGTGATGTGCAATGAAGTATTATCTAATCTAATCTAATCTAAGTAGATACTACTTTTTTTAATGATTATGAAAGCTGAAAGTCTGGAAAATTCTTAAGACTTATTTAAGAACCATGAAATCACTTGTTAAGATTATTAATTTAAAATTGAAAATTAAGTCTAAGTGGTTACCTATCCGCCTTCGCCGGAATGCGCACATCCTTTCCCTCCTTTACAGCATCCTTTTCATCCCTTCTACTCCGTCCTACCTCAAAGAACGCTTTGACTTTCTTCACCTTTCCAACTCTCGACCCTTACGTTCCTCTGAAACCCTTCAATTAAAAACTCCCCATCATACCTCAGTATTTTATAGTTCCTCTTTTACTTTGCAGGCTACCAGGCTCTGGAATGCCCTACCTGTCTCAATTCGTCACGCTAAATCTCTCCCTATCTTTAAAAACTTGGTCAGACAACACTATCTGTCATCCATCGCTCACTAGGCCACTTATTAATTATTACATTTTTATAATTTATATATGCAAGTATGACAATATATATTTTATGTATTATAATATTAATATTTATGTAATTTTATGATTATATTATACATTATAATTATGCATTTTATTTTATATTATCTATATTTTTAATAAATATATGTGTACTATATCGGATTTACGCCGCCGTCTTTATTTTGTTCACATAGATCCTGTCCATCCAAAGGTTGCCTGGAAGAGATCGCTTTTAGCGATAAGGCCGCCCATTGTACCTATTATTTAAGTGTATTTTCTGATAAATGTTTGTATTTAAATGGTGTGCAATAAAGAAATTATCTATCTATCTAAGTCATAATTCACCGAATGTAATTTTTTGACTTTACGCCAACATTTTCATAGTTTTCTCAAAATGTCACGTAGCTGATTATTTTATGCATAAAAGAACAACTCATAAAAATTCAATAGCAAAAAAAAGTCTCACAAAGTTTTCTACTTTTTTTTAAAGAGTTTTTTTAGTTGTTCAAGTCGAAAATTTTCAAAAATTCGGAAAAAAATTCATGACTCGAAAACTATAAAAATCGCCATATAAGGGCATATAAGTAATATAAGTAAATGGACATATAAGTGTATGCATGAAGAAATGCTACCATGTACAGGCTTATGTGAAAATCTCTGAGCTCAGCATGTGCTGTAAACTGTTTAAAACAGCACAAGGCTTTGGTGACTGCAGTGGGTGGAGCAGTGTGTATTGGATATAAACGGCTGAAAGGATGTTTTTTATACGACCTGAAGATGGAACGAGCATATGGCCCATCGGATGTTAAGTGGTAACAAAGAATTCCCAGAGCAAAGATGCAGGTCACACACCTTAGAAACGTGCCCTACGGTGCTCAGCTTCGTCCATCAACTTTAGGCATACAGGTCTAAAGCCTCATGTGCCTGTAATTTCACCGGCAACCATAACCTTCAAACCGAAAAACAGATATGCGTATGATAGTAGATAGGTTGTGGTGACATGGACGCACTTGATAGAGTTTTCATTTAGTAATAGAAAATATTATTTACCACACAAACAAGTAAAACCATAAAATAAAAACAAGCAAACCGTTTTTCCCCTAAGTTTTGTGATTTCAGAATTTTAACTTGCATCTGGGAGTCTATGGTGACGGTACTAAGCGTGCCTCTATCGGGGTACAGGGGTGGGAAGCAGAAGTTACATGGTTTGCTTACGAAGAAAATAAATACATTCGGGAAGAGAAAGCGAATGGCTTGGGAAGGACTTACTATACAATGTCTTGAAGGATTACACAAGGTATGGAACATGAAAATTGGAATACAAAAATAATTTTATAAAAATATAGTATCAATTTTGGTATTTATTCTTAAATAGGAAAGCATACATATTATAAAAAGTATTTGTAATTATGAGGTCTAGGGCCGATAATATGCCAATTACAGGTGCACACATAACTGACCTTAATAAACAACTTAAAATTAACTTTTGTTAATGTTTATCTTAAATTATGCCTAATACTCAAAAACTCGTACACTTTTCGTCTTCAAGTGTTCGAATACTCAAATATTCTTCAGTATTTTATTAGCTACTAGTTGTATGTCCGCGACTTCGTCTGCAATTTTCCGGATCTCGATAACAGCGCCGCCAATTGTAAATCTAAACCATCCAGGGACCCACACAAACACATACAAAAAAATCATTAAAATCAGTTCAGCCGTTTAGGAGTTCAGTGACATACACACGTACAGTAGAATTATATATATAAAGATTTGGACGTTTTTTAAAAAGCTCGTGCAAACTATATAATTAGCATTTAACTCAGTGAATGTTGTTTTTCCAGGCTGCCAGAATAAGCAATACCCTAAGCTTGCAAAGTCGATGCAGCAGTATTCTTGCACTGTTAGCAAACTCTGCCATCTCACAACCGCCGAATGGCAAAATTCTGTCTACACATGCGTTGTCTTTGGACATTCTTATCACGGGTAAGATTTTATTACGTTCTTTTGTTACGTGGCTTTAACATTTCAAAGCGTCTATCCTTATAATAATATCTATCTGCCTCTTGGATGGTCATGTTTTATTAGCCTTTCGTGTTCTGAAGTTTGTAAAGAAAAAATCTCGCCATTAAGCTTTATTCTTACTTCTTCTTTATTAATTAATCTGGATAAATTTTCTTCTAGGCTGGATGACTAATATAATTGTTACTAACTTTACACTGACTTGCAATCACGCATAACCTAAACGCGATCCTGAGAAACGCTCGATTTATAATGCTAGTCTTAAAATTATATTCCTTTTAAGATATGGGGATGACACAATCTTAACACTCTACCCTTTCCAAATTTTATTCAGAAGAATCCCAATGTTTGGAGAGAACTCCAACTATTTCTTGTTGTGTTTCAGGAGGTCTAGAACTGGGTTCAAAAGCGCCAGAATGTTGGGAGCACATATTCTCAGCCTGCCAATACGTGTCCAGTTTTGAACATTCTCTCTTCGGTCAGCAAGGAAACAACGCCACTCCTATAGTCACGATGCAGACCGGACGGAACAAAACTGTGTCTATTCTTCAAGCTGATGCTAAGCTGGGCTTGGACGGGAAAGACGATGAAACTTGGTAAGACAACCTAGTAAAGTTAGCTGGGAGCTATTGGGCGGAGACTTATGTTTAGCTGTGGACATCTCGGGGATGATAATGATGATAAATTGGCCCGTTAACTGTTGCAACTGTCGTAGTGCTGGAAGCAACTATTATTATGTTATGGCTACAAGTATTAGTGTTTTCTGAAAAATCTACACATCAACAAATTATATCAAATCAAATTAAATAAATATTATGACATTCCCTTGTCAATACATCTATGAAAATCTAATGTACGTTCACAAAAATATTAATTTGTTTAAGAAAAATAGCGACTATCGTAATTTTAATACTAGAAATAAAGATAAACTCGTTGTTGCCACTTGTAGACTCCATAAAATTAGTAAATCGTTTAAAGGGCAAGGTGTACGCTTTTATAACAAACTCCCAAGGGATGTACAAAAATGTACAATTAACAAATTTAAAAACGTAATTAAACAAAATCTTTATAAAAGAGCCTACTATAAAATATCGGATTATTTAGATGATAGAGAAGCTTGGGATTGAAATTTCTCCAACTCGTTCAAAATGTTACAATTTAGACGTACGAGGGTGATCCAAAAGTAATGATAATCAATAATAAACACAATGAATAAAATAAAAAAATAAATTTATTTCTCAACATAGTCTCCTAGCAAGTCTATACATTTAGTCCATCTCTTTTCTAAACCTAAAATTCCCTTAGAAAAAAAATCTTTATCTTGACTCTCAAAAAAGTCCTCAACCGCGGCCATCACGTCGCTATCTAAATTCGCTATACACGTCGCTAAATTTCTTGCCTCGGAGGTGTTCCTTGAGTCGTGGAAAGAGATAGAAGTCACTGGGGGCTAGATCTGGTGAATAGGGAGGGTGTTCCACCAGCTCGAAGCCCGCTTCCTGAATGGCAGCCATGGCAATTGCAGCTTTGTGAACCGGTGCGTTGTCTTGATGAAACAGCACTCCAGCCCGCAGTTTGCCTCGCCTTTTCTCCTTAATTAGCCTCCCGCAATCTTCTTATTTGTTCTGCATAGTAGGAGCCTGTAATACTCGTAGTGGCCCCCTTTTCCAAGTAGTCCACCATGATTATTCCTTTAGCGTCCCAAAAAACAGACGCCATAACCTTCCCTGCTGAGCTTGACACTTTGAATTTCTTCGGCGTCGGTTCATCGGATCGTTTCCATGCCATCAATTGTTGTTTTGTTTCAGGATCAAAATGGTGGATCCAGGTCTCGTCCATGGTCACAAAACGTGACAAAAAATTATCTTTGTCTGCCTGAAACTTTTCGAGATTTGCTCTTGACATGTCGACTCGTTTCTTCTTTTGCTCGTCGTTTAACATTTTCGGTACCCAACGCGCGGAGACCTTTCTCATATGCAATTCGTTCGCAAGGATTCTTTGAATGCTGCCATATGAGATCCCTGTGACCTCAGCTACATGCTTGATAGTCACTCTTCGATCTTCCAATACAACTTCTTCAACTTTTTTCACATTTTCTTCAGTGAGGGACGTCGATGGGCGTCCTTCGCGGTGTTCGTCTTCTGTCGATGTTCTTCCCAGCTTAAACTCCTTAGCCCAGCGTGCAACTGTGGAATATGGAGGAGAAGAGTCCCTTAATGTTTCCACCAAGTCGCTGTGTATGTCTTTGGTACACATTTTTTTCAAGTAGAGGTATTTAATGACAGCTCTGATTTCGTGTTTTTCCATTTTTATGTTCACTCCTTGACAGTCCGTATTCAAATGAATGTAGCTCTGGACGTGTCTTCATCTCACACACCGGCGAAGCCGGTGTGGGGGATGCAGTGCCGGGCTTTTTGGCCCTTTCCTGCGGAGTTCTTACCGCCCCCCGTTTCTACGGGGGGGTCATCGGGTCGGCTCGCGGAGCCTCAGGTTTGCTACTCACGCGTTACTGGCCGCCCGATGCTCACTCCGCAGGGAGGATCTTCGGACAGTCGCCGCGCAGGTACCTTCAAAGGAAGATGGGTAGGGGGAAGGGATGAGGGAGGGATACCCCTATCTGACGACGCCTGGTCGTCGTCAGTGTCTGTGGCCAGTTCCCGCGGGTACGGCTTACTCTTCGGTGGTCTTTCTGCGAGAGGGGCCAGTTCTCGCAGATGAGAGTAAGTGGAGTTATCTAGGCGCTCGAACATCCTGGTCGCTAAGCGGCCTATAAATTGATCCAGACTTTCAATTTTCAGGTCCCGCTGTATGGTGGCGTTTCGAACGTACCGTGGCGCGTTTACGATCGTCCGGAGGCATAGGCTTTGCTGACTTCGCAGTATCTTTCTGTGGCCTTTGGCTAGCAAAGCATACCACGCGGGGGCCGCGTATGTGAGACGCGGGCGGACGTACGTCTTATACAATCCAACCTTCATTCGGAGCGGAATGTTGGACTGCAGGACGGGCTTGAGTAGCGCTCGGGTTACGCTCGCTAGACCGCGGACGTCCCTTGCGTGCTTTCTCATCGTGAGGTTGCGGTCTAGAGTTACTCCCAGGTATTTCGCCGTGTGCGACCAGGCCACGGGTTGTTCCTCCAGAGTGAGCTTCGGCGGCAGGGTGAGCCTCTTCGAGAATGCCACCGCCTGTGTTTTACTCACGTTGACACTCAGTCTCCATTTAGTAAGCCAGGCGGGGAGCTCTGTTAGGACCCTTTGCATTTTGGTGGCGGCGTGGTTGAGGTTCATCGACTTGGTGATGTATGCTGCGTCGTCCGCGTAAAGGGCCAACAGAGCGTCTTCGGTGATGGGAATGTCATCAGTGTATCGTGAGTAACACACAGGGGAGAGGCAGCTGCCTTGCGGTACTCCCGCCTCGATGGGTCGTCTGGAGGAGAGCGCTTGCTCCACGCGCACTGAGAAGCTGCGGCCATGTAGGAACGACGCTATTACCTTCACCACCTTCTGCGGTATTGGTGAGGTAGCCATCTTGTAGAGGAGTCCCGCGTGCCAGACTCGGTCGAACGCTTTTTCCATATCCAGGAATACTGCGACTGAGTGTTCGCGCCTGTTGTAGGCGGTGGTGAGGTGATGCAGTACCCTAGTCAATTGGAGCGTCGTGCTGTGTTCAGACCGAAATCCGTATTGTTCTGGACGCGGGGGGATATAGGGATTTATGTGGGTGAGGAGGAGCTTTTCAAACAGTTTCGATAGGCTGGGAAGAAGGGTGATAGGACGGTAGCTCTCTGGGAGCAGGATGTTTTTGCCGGGTTTCGGTATCATGATAACCCGGCCGGATTTCCAGGGGGAGGGGAAGTGACCGCTTCGCATGATCCCGTTGAAGAGCCGGGTCACGGAGGCGATCGTTTTGGGGGGGAAGTGACGGATGGCAGCGTTCGTTATATTGTCTTCGCCGGGTGCCTTCCTTGGCTTTGTCCGACGTATGGCCCGTTGGACTTGCCCGGGAGAGAAGAAAATACCTTCTGCGGTGTCTGCCTCCTGGGTATCGGCCTTGAGGTAGTTTTCGACAAAGGCTTCCACTTCTATTGTGTGTGCCGGGTCTTTGTCTGGGTTGTTTTTGAACTGTGCCTCAAGGCTATCTGCGAAGATTTCCGCTCTGTCTTCAGCTCGGTATCTGGGGTTACCATCTTGGTGTCTGAGAGGTCGAATCGGGGTTGGTGTGTTCCTCAGCTGTCGACAGAGTTTGTGGAGTGATGCCCAGTCATCTGTGGCGTCATCTATCCTTCTCTCCCATTTCTTGGCTTTGTCTTCTTGCAGCTCTGCCTTCACCTCGTCGCAGAGGGCGTTCAATTTGGTTTTCAGACGTGGGTCCCTTGTTCTCTGCCACTCTTTCCTCAGCCTACGTTTCTCTGAGAGAAGTCTGGTCAGGTGTGCCGGTGTTTTGGTGAGTCTGTTTTGACGTGGTGGTAGTGAGGCTTCGGAAAGTGCCCTTTGGATTGCGCTCGTGATCTCCCCGGCCAGTTTGTCCACATCTGCGGGGTTTTTCACTGGCCTTGTGGGGGTTGCGGTGTGTAGGGCTTCTGAGAACAAGGCCCAGTCGATTCCAGGTCTTGGTGGAGGAGGTTTTAGGGCGGCCGGGCTGGTTTCCACAACCATCAGGATTGGTTGGTGGTCCGACTGCAGTTCATCCAGGAGTACCTCCAGCTTTGGGTGTTGAGGCAGCTGTGCGTGGACTGCGAGGTCGATGACGTCTGGGAGTTGGTTGGCTATCTCTGGATAGTGGGTAGGCGTATCAGTGCCTGCGACCTCGTAGCCGTGAGTATCCGTGTATTGCTGGAGGATACCCCCGTCTCTGTTTCTGGTGTTCGAGTTCCAGTTCCTGTGCTTGCAGTTCCAGTCCCCGGCCGCTATGATTGGGCGTCCCGGTGCGGTTGGCAGCAGCTTTTGTAGGTCCATATGTGCTAGGGGCGTTCCTGGGGGGTGGTAGATGGAGTGGACTTGGATGGGTGTTCCGTCTATGCAGATCTCAACCCCCAGTGCCTTCATGGACCTCAAATCCAGCTCTGGGAGCGGCTGGTGTATCAGGCGTCTCCTCACCAGGACGAGCAGGCCCCTGATGCATCTTCCTTCCGCGTTCTGGTCGTCCCTTCGGTAGATGTGGTAGCCCGGGAACTTTGGCTTGTCTGATGGCTTGAGGAGGGTCTCGCTGATGAGAACCACGTCGATGTTCTGCTCTTTCAGTAGGGGCCTCAGTAGCAAGGTTTTGTTCCCTTTGCTCTTACTTGTGAGGCCCCGAGCGTTCCAGAACAGGATTCTCAACTCCCTACCTTGAAGAGTTTCCCGATCCCGCTGAGCACTATTGGGATCGGGTCTCCCCCCGTTCGTAGGGTTTGCAGAACCTCCTGCAAGATTTGTAGGGCCGTGTCCAGCAGCTCCAACCGGTCGCTGTCGTAACGGTGAGTGGTCTTGGGCGGTAGGGGTGCAGGTCTGTGCGGTTTCCCCCCCCTGCGCTTGGGTTGTTGCGGTGGTGGTGGTTGCGGGTTGGAGTGCTGGCTCAGTGGGTGGTGTTCCTGTTCCTGGGGGGCGGGGGTCGGGAGGGCTCCTGGCCTGGGAGTCCGTTTCCCGATCACCGCTGGCAGATCGGTCCGAGGGGGCTGCGGGGGCCCTGGTGGGGGAGCGTCTGAGTCTGAGGATGAGGGGTCCTCTGTCACTCTCACCCGCTTGGTCTTCCTCCTCCTCTTTTTGGTGGCCTTCCCTGTCTGCGGGTTATTCGCTGGGGCCATCAGCGACTGGCCCGCGGTCTCCTTCACCGTGTGGTGGAGGGGTGTGTATGGGGCCGGGGGCCGAGTCTGAGTCTGGGTCTGGGGGAGTGCGGGGTTTTGAGCTCCGCTGTTCGCAGAGCGCTCCCTTCTACCTCCTCGATGGGGGGCCGCGGACGCGGTGGAATGGGCCGTGGTGCCCGCCCTCTTGTTCCTCGCCTCCTTTTTATATACCGGGCACGTCTTGTTGTTGGCGGTGTGCGCCCCCTCGCAGTTTATGCACGTTGGGGGCATTTCGCGCGGTCGGGGGCAGTCGCCCGCGAAGTGCGGTCCTCCGCACCGTACACAGGCGAGTGGTCGGTGGCAATTGTGGCTGCTATGCCGGAAGGCTTGGCAGCGGTGGCACTGGGCGGGGCCCTTTTTACCCCTCCAGCTTTCTATTACCACCCCGGGCATGTTCAGCAGCTCCGTCACATTATAAATGTCCGGGGTGAGGTTGGGGGTTTTCTTCAGGGTGCCGAAGAATATGCACCCTGGGCGACCTTTGGATGGGCGGACGGCCCGTATGGCCTCCGGTTCGTAGCCTAACCGGCGGAGGTCGCCCTCTATTTCTTCGGTTGGGGTGTCGGCGGGGAGTCCACGAATTGCCACCTTAAGATTGAGCTCCTCGGGGAGAGCGTACGAAAACCATACTACTTTTTCCGTACGCTCTATTGTGGTCAGGTACGCCTGTACGGTGCGGTATTCCTCTCCGGTCGCTGGCGAGAACCTAACTCCTTTTCCGTACGGGCGGGCATTTGGTGGGAATGTAGCTCCCGGGAATCGTGGCCTATTTATATGATTTTTTTTCCTGAACTAGTGGGTAACTGAGCAAGTGACTGATATTTTATTGTATTTTTGTGTGCACTAGAAATAACTGATTATCACTACTTTTGGATCACCCCTAGTAATTTATTTTTTGTATTATGTATTGTAAAAGGATCATTAAAAAAAACAACCAGCCTTGTTTCTTGCCTTTCTTTCCTGGCTTGGTCGCGAAGGAACAGACAGTTAAATTGACGTTTCAAAGTGATCCTTGTGATTTTGTGAATAAAAATATTTTACTTTGACTTTGATCCCTGTTTATGCTTATTGCACGCATTAAGAGGAAATCTGGGCTGCGTTTCGCCCATACAAACGTAGTCCCCTGTTTCCTCTCTGGATAGTGATACTAGAGCAAATATTTTTTTACCATACAATGTACAAGTACCACGGTCATGTCCCTACGTTTAGTTTTTCTCCATAAATTAATTATTATAAGAACTAGGAACCTTCTAAAGTCACAGAAATTGCTAATTTTTACTGCCCCTTTTCAGACATCCAGCATATAAATTTGACGAATATAAATAAAAAACGAAACGTACAAACATAGTCAAAGCCCTTTTTATTACATATTTAAAAAAAAAAAATCGGTCCAGTTTTGGAGGAGGAAACAGGGGACTACGAAACAGTGATTTCGTCTATTTTAAATAGGTATAATCAGTCCGACCTGCAGTTGTCTCCGTCGCACGCACATAGGGCATATAGGGCACAGCGCGACAGCAATAGATTTGTTAAATACCTATTTTCCAAATGTCTTGCTTCCCGGATTTCCTCTTAAGTGTGAAATTTGGGATAGTTAAAGTTTAGAGGGAGGAGCAATTGCTAAAATTACACTAAAATATGAAAAACTTAATGGAGTACGGATTAATTACGACCACTGTATACTGGCAACTAGAATAGAAGCAACATTATGAATTCTGGTTACAAAACTTTAGACTGGGCATTTTAATTTTCAGTGTGGATGTCTTCAACTTTCTACAGCCAGTGATGGAAAGCAACACCAACAATGACATGTCTGTGTCGAAGATTGTTGAAACTTGTCGGCAAGAGGTAAGGCTCAGAAGCTTGAGAACTTAACTTCCATAATTGTTTAGTTATAAGCCTAGTGTAAGTACGAATCGGAAATGAGGAGATTCGTAGACGAACTAAAGTCACCGACATACCACAAAAGATTAGCAATCTGAAGTGGCAGTGGGCAGGGCACATAGCTCGAAGAACTGATAGAACTGATGGCCGTTGGGGCCTCCCCCTAGATATCCAGAGCAACCGATCTTATGCGGCCTGCACTCAACGGCTTCCAGTAATCTTATCTTAATGTGTTTTAAATATTTTCAGGGTGGCAACGTGATCTCCGGTTCCGGAGCTGCCCGCGTGTGCTGTGCCCTATCAGCGGCTGCCGATACTTTGTTCACGCGATTAGCAGCTACAACTACTTTACCGACTTTGAAGGCAGCTTTACAAAGACTTGTGGCACATCAGCATAAATTGGTAAGTGAACTTAATAACGTTAGCATAACTAGAACTTCGTACCGCCTTGACATGTTATACATGACGCGGGCTGCCAACGTACGTCGCCGATAGAATTGTCAATTGGCCATCATTAACTACATCTATGTATGAGAAAATTTTCGCCATAATTTTTTTAGCGTAAATTTTTTAATATTTTAATAGTTATTCTGCTATTCGGGACAGAGACAAATCCAACAAATTAAAGATCATCAAAATTGGTCCCGCCGTTCTTGAGTTATAAATCGTGTTACTAACCCGACTTTATTTTTTATATATATATTTACATAGATATATAGATTTATATACATAGATGGTGTGCAATAAATAAATTATCCAATCTAATCTAATTAAATGAAGAGAAAATTAGCGATGACTTTTAAGTCGCTAAGACATACTGAAAATGCTAATAAGCAATGACTTTGTATCCGAATTCGGTCGCTTGAAGTCATCGTTAACAATGTCGGACTTCCACCCCAGCAGATTGGATGCATTATACTTGAGCTGACTGTATGAAGTTAGATGATAGGTCTAAATATATAATACATGTGTGTGTTTGTGTGTGTATCTGTATGTGTGTGTGTACCCTGTTTCATGGGTATTTTAGGACTTTATATTAAGGTTGTTTGACTATTTTAAATTTTCTATGGTAATTAATTTGAAAAAAAACTATTTTACATCAATAATAACTACATATTAGCTCTATCCGTGTTCTCATTTAATGTCGTACACACGTATATACACACGTTTAAAACACGTATATACTTTGATTTTTTTTTCATTAAAATATCTATGTATCGTCGTTCAATTCGATTTTAACATTTTTGGATCATACAAACCTAATCCTTTCCTAAAAAATTATCAATACACAAATGAGCAAATCGTACAAGTAAAATTAAATTCTGTGACCCCAAAATTAAGCTTTAATATTTTCGCACAGCTGTTTACCTCCTGGGATCAAGATGTAGTAAACAACAACGTCCCATGGTGGCGTCGAGGTAGTGCTAGGAGTGGGAGTGGGGGGGAGGCAGCACGCGCTTTGTGTCGCGCAGGAGATGTGGCATTACGTTGTCTGCGCGCGGCCAGACCGCTCGCGCATCGCATGCAGATATGGACTGTTATTGGACCGCACTTTATGCAGGTATGATTATGTTGATGAAGAAATTATACCTGAATTTCCTTCGAGCCAGATCCCAGATCTCCCTCTTCCTATCCGGCTTGAAGGACAAAAGATAAGATATTGCCAGCAGAAGTTTGGTTCTTATGTTTCTTTCTCTTAGAGGTAAGATAGGAATAAGTTATTCATTTTAATTTCTTCATAGTTTTATGTGTAGGATATAAAGATGTTCCTGATTTAAATATTCGAAACATACAGATGTTGACATAACTTAAGATGTAGTATATGTATAAGAAGTTAAGAACTAACGCGCACTGAACTATCTCTTTATTCTTCACAAGAAAATTCATTAAAAAGTACAGAAATAGAGGACATGTACAGATGCAATTTTATAATACTAAGCTATTTATGCTTTATTGAACCTAATGCAAACCTTATGTTTTCGAATACTAGATCCATATTTACTATCCATAGGTTTTCGTGTCCGTTTAGAAAAAATATTTTTTTTTCTAGGCTGCATGCCATAAGGATATACAAATCTCTAGTCTCGCCATCCAATGCCTTCACGACTGTGCCACTACGCTATTGAACCAACAAGTGGAGCTGCCTCATTTCCACTTCAACGAAGCTCTCCTGAAGCCTTTCGAGAACCTTCTGTGTTTGGAACTTTGCGATGATGATATTCAGGTTGGTACACTTCTAGTTTTTGTAACTAGATATTAACATGAAGGAACCACTTACGTGAATAAATCGATGCTTTCTTTCAGGAACAAATAATATCATGCATCTGTGAGTTTGTAGAGACAAACAGAATGGAAATAAGATCTGGTTGGCGTCCCCTGTTCAATACTCTTCGCGCAGCCAACAATTCCAACCAATATTCCGCTATACTAGAGATATTCAAAGTATTCCTCAGCACTGATAATACTTTAGTATTTGCAAATGCTGCACTCGATTGTATTTTGTGTCTTTTGAGTCACATAAAAGGTCTACATTATGACGAAACACAAGCAACTGAAGCTAAGCCGAAGAAAGTTACAACACCCTCTCAACCAAAACCAAGCCTTAGTCTCAAGTTTTCAAAAAACAGTAAGTTTATTCCGTTGAGCGAGGAAAAATCAGAAAAAATTATAGTGGACATGTGCAGAGAAGCACTTTATCATTTAGAAAATTGTGCAGATATTCTAACAATGATGTACAATATGCCAAAATGCCCAATATTTAACACTGGAAATAGAATCAAAGGTGATATCCCACTCTCAGTTGTCGATCCTATAATCCCGAGCTCTTCTCTCGATATCACAAAATACATAACGAATGAGCCTTGTGAAGAAGAGTTAATTTCATACCGAAAGCTATCTACGACTTTACCACTAACCAATACAACGAACTCTTGCTTGTTGAAACTCGATAAGCAAAGCAATATTTTGAAAGTCTGGTACGTTTTGATTGAAGGGTTGATCTCAGCTACGGTGGTATGCTCAAAGAAGAACCAACCAGCAGCTATGGAAACCCTATTTAAGCTATTAAGAAACACGGTTGACGTACCAGGAACACACTTTGGTCTACATTGCATAAACCATCTACTACTTCCAATGGTCCAAAACTGGCTTCGACAAATATCCAGTGTCAATTCCAATTGGGACAGTGTTATGCCAAATTTCAAGCAATGTTGCGGACTTACAACAGATACGCTTGTTATATACCTGCACCATTTGCAACAAATCAATGTTGAAAGATCAACTGCCGAAGAATCTGAGGAAGTTGAGATCGAACCCATTGAAAGTCTTGAAGTAACTTTTGCTTTAAAACAAATAATGTTGATACTAGTCGAGTGTATCGCTCAACCACAAGAACCTATAGCTAGATTGGGAGCATCTTGCATAAGACATATAATACTAACTTCAGGACATCTTCTAACAGACAACCAATGGGAAATCATATCCACAAGTCTGCACAGAGCTTGTAATGTCAGTTTAACTCCTCTGAAGCAGATAACATACGCTTTTAAGGAGAACTCAAGTAGTTTCTACGGTGATTTGGCTATTGTCAAAGTGGCTGCTAGACGAGATTGTTCAATCAATGATAATGTGAGACTGCATGCTATGGCTCAACAAGTATTTCTGACAGAGCAAGTAAAAGGGGATTGCCCAGTGAAACTGACACCTAAAAATTCCTCACAAAATTTGATGTTGATAGATGATAGAAGCTACATTTTCCTTATTTATTTACAGGAATCAGTAAATTCTCTAAACCCTGAAATGTATACGGCAAGAATTCCACACAGAGGATTAGTTGTTGGGCTGTTAGCGCATCAAATTCTAGTCCAAATAATAGCTACAGTATTGATTCAAGCATCTTCAGATGTTTTTCAGGGTATCAACAGTATTTTATTCGACAGTCTGAAAACTGGTGCCAATACTTGTAACTATAAGTTTTTCTTGAACAACCATAATACCGAATTGCTATTGAAGAGTCTGGAGCTATCGTTCAGACGTGCAATGCAGTTCGATTCAAGACCAGGCTTGAAATTTTTGGTTCAAAAGGTTTCTAACTTGGATCACGCTGCAAACCTATACAAACAGACAACGTCGTCTTGGCTCATAAAAATAATCACTCTGACCGAAATATTTTTTAGTGGTGTACAAAAATTCAAATTAAAAGCCACCGATATACCTATAATACTACACAACTACACAACTTCCTTGAATTTGACTTTAGAATACGATAGGTTTGTGACAAAAATATTTGACTTGAAGGACACGTGGGAGTTGCTGTGCTATAACTACGTCAAACATTTGATCAACGTATCAGACTTCGATGACCCTGAGGCTGCTAAAGACGAAATCTCGTACTGCTCTGTTGATTCAGAGTCATCTTCAACTCATTACGAACAGTATTATACACAAGCAACAGTGGAACAGACTGAAAATCAAGTAGAACCAAATGATTCTGATAGTGATATTGTTCTAGAAAAAGTAGATAATGATGTTGAAAGTAAGATGGAAATAGGCAAAATAGAAAAAGAAGAACATAAGCCAAAACCATTTACATTCGCAGATTTTAAAGTAAACAGTCAAGCTTCCATACAAGTAGAAATCCACGCAGAAAGAGAAACGGAAGTCTATGAAGAAACTGATAAAACAGAGTTTAAAAATGATGATATAAATGGACCAATCATAAAAAGTTATGACGCAGACGAAGAAGAGGAAAGTGAATTAGCTAGAGAAAAGGGAATTTTAGAGAAAGATAAACTAATCAGGGCTTCCAATTTACTTGATAAACAGTTGACACGAAAAGTAAACCTTTCGATAAGCGATGGACTGACGTATGATAAACCGAAAAATATTGAGCCTTTGATAATACCCCCGCAACCGGTACCGCCTGAGATTGAGCAACAAAGAGCTCTTAGCATTAGTAAGGTAAGTTGAGTTACAATGCTGGTAAATTTTTTACAATACTCCATAGGCAAAATAAAAATAGCATATTTTTTTCAGGATTTGGAAGTACAACGAAATTGCTTCCAAAACATTTTGATGGCATATCTGGAACTGGTGCTTACGTTTTCGTTGGAACGGTTCCAATTGATCCAACCGGTGCTACAAAGTGGCTTCGTGCAACTCGCCAAAACTGTGACAGACCCACAACTACTCGAAAGAATCAATATATTTTTCGATAAAAAAGACTTATCTGAATTTAGTTATAAGTAATCTATTTATTGTGATAAATATAATCCCGTACTAATGTTATATTCCACGATTGTTCAGTGTTATGTGCAAAATAAAAATCATACTGTATTGAAATATTTATTTTAATAAATCTGGTCAGCTTTAAGCAGTAAACAATCTCAAATTTACATTAAACATCTAACAAGGCAGTCATAACAAAATGATAAATATATCGACGTATTTGGTATAAAGACTACTTCAAATGTCTTTTAATGGGGTTGGTATAAAATGCTTGCAATCTTCGATCATCTATCAAAGTATTACAAATCCAAGGCGTACAACTATGATATGATGGCACAATGAACTCACAACAACCGTGACTGTACATTTTCTATACAATATACTTTGTGCCTGGAACTATTAAAGCAAACCAAAGCAAAATTCTTGGTAAATTACAATGGCACTACATTATTTGGTGAATGATTTTTATGTACAACTTACAGAAACTATATACAAAATATGTACAACCGTTAAAGTGCTTAGCTATCTTGTCACAAGTATACAAACTGATAATAATAACACGAATAGTGATAAACTTACACTACTCGCCGCACTTGTGGGATATGTGTGAACAGTCAAAGCATATGACAAAGCACTGAGACCAAGATCACTCGTTATCAACACACTCTGTCTATTTATCATGTCGGCTAGCTTCTCTGCTTCCAAAACACATACATTGAGTTGCAAATCTGTTGCATTCTGCAAAATTGTTTCTACTGAAATGAATATCTCCATTTCAATAGTCAGGTATCCTCTGAGAGCGCATTCGGCTATCTTCACATGTCTGTCTAAGGACTTCAGGATGTTCTGTAGGTTGATAACGGACGCTGAAATGTTGGTTCCATATAAAGCTCTATCTATTTGCTTTTGAGAATATAGAATTCGCAAAGCTCCACCACATTTTGGGCAACACGCGCCGGGAGCGGTAAACCCTAAGCAGTTTGATTTCTTTAATGGAGGACAAGCGATTCTATCGATTGTGCACTTTGGTTCCATCAGTTTGGAGATAGGCCCGACTGCTAAGCAAGGCCCGTAGTAATCCACAGTGACGAATTCTGACCAAGCCGCGCATTCTGAATTGTATGTGACCCCGTTTAGACCACAGACAGTCCCATTCTGAAAAATAGCCAAATTATATGCTTATGCTGTCTCTACGTACATTAATTTTACACGTTTTTTGCAAAATGAAATTATGTACCTTCTACAATCTAAAGTTACTCGAATCCAATCGTAAAGTTGGAAACTAGAAACATTTTACCTAAAAGTCACATCCAAACTTACATTTGAACATCTCTTCATACAGGGTCCCCAATATGCCATCCTCTTTCCGGGGATATTGATGAGATAGCAAGGATTAGTATGGGTCCTTCCATCGGTATCGCAAATTGGCATTGGAGGTTGAGCTTCGCAGTTATCATACGTGTTTACTGAAACAAAAAAATAAAATATTGCTGGACATTTCACACGCGCTATCTAGCCTCCAACTAAGCAAAGCTGGTACTATGGGAACTAAAATACTTATATACTTTTTTTGTAAATACATAGGTACTTATAATATATACAGACCCGGAACAAATATCTGTAGATCATGCTAACATTTGTTCCGCGGCGGGAATCGAACCCGCTACCTCCTGCGTCTCAGCTGGCTATTCGCCCTGTGCCACGGAGATCGTTGACAGCATATTTTAAAGTGCCGCCTCCAAACGTCTGTATAAGCTCCTGAATTGGAATTAAAAACCGCTTTAAGACGTTCAAATAAAGGTAATATTGATCCTTTCTCATTGGGAGTATAATGGCTGAAATAAAAGCCATACTTCGTTATATATTTTTTTTAACTAGGGTTCCTTAATCAAGTTATACCAGAAGAAAACAAAATGATTTATCTTTTTCTGGCGTAACTTTTTATGGCGGAATCCTAGATAAACAATATTATTGACTTTGACCAACGAGGCGATGCAATGGCGTGTAAATAATTTTCAAACTTACAGCAAATATACTGCGGACAGGAAGCTTGCAACTTGGAAAGGCACACGTTGGCTACAGGTAAGCAAACCCTCCACATGGAGCACTTTTCGCTGTTAAAACAAGGATCCTGTGTCCTGAACTGTATCTCGGCATCAGTTGCGCCAGCGCATCTGAAAACAAGCATACAAGTTTATGGGTATATTATGGATAATAAACTATTACAGATCATCCATTCCCAAATTTGAGCAATCTATGGACCTTTTCACAGCAGTTAATATTTCTACCAACGGTAATTTACCTATACGATCATCATATTTCACGCAGGGTGAAATTATTAACACGAAAGGAAAAAACATTGCCATGTTGATTGTTATTGGGTCATAAAAGACAACAATATTTGGGAACAGCAGTAGGGTTTATAAGTTTTCAATAATGAATTATGATAAACGGGTAGTAATAGGAAAGATAAAAGCAAAAAAAATTGCGGTTATTACCTAGCCGCTAGTATAATTCCCTAACGTGCGGTTTATTCAAACGCACGTTCTCAACAATAAATAGGGTATGATCGAAGCTCTTACACTAGAAAAACAGTCGCCATGGTTGAAATCGGCCTGGATGACATCATCATCATCATCAGCTGCTCGTCTGAACAGGCTTTGACAGGACTCTGTTATCATCTAAAACCCACCTTCACCTACTGGTAATTTTAGGCATTTCTCTGATACGAGTATTCCCCACGATCCTTTGCCATCCTCTTCATGACTGAGTATACTCACTGTGCGAGGCAGGAGTTGGGGTAGTGCACGGCCCGCGCGTGCACGGGGAGATGGTGCGGCGGGCAGTTGCACGGCAGCCCCGTGAGCAGCGCTGCGCGTCCGCACGCGCGCCGCGCGCATACCTTCTCACCGCCCACGCATACGCACTCGTTGCATTCTATGTAGTATTTCTCGCCTTAAAAAACAATAAATCACATTATTACACTAATATTATACAAATTCAAATTCAAATATTTTTATTCATTAAAATCACAAGGATCACTTTGAAACGTCAATTTTACAGCCTGTTCCTTCGCGACCAAGCCAGGAAAGAAAGGCAAGAAAACAAGGCTGGTTGTTTTTTTTTAATGATCCTTTTACAATACATAATACACAAAAGAAATTACATCTAAATTGTAACATTTTGAACGAGTTGGAGCAGTTTCAATCCCAAGCTTCTCTATCATCTAAATAATCAGATATTTTATAGTAGGCTCTTTTATAAAGATTTTGTTTAATTACGTTTTTAAATTTGTTAATAGTAAATTTTTGTACATCCCTTGGGAGTTTGTTATAAAAGCGCACACCTTGCCCTTTAAACGATTTACTAACTTTATGGAGTCTACAAGTGGCAACAGCGAGTTTATCTTTATTTCTAGTATTAAAATTAGGATTATCGCTATTTTTCTTAAACAAATTAATATTTTTGTGAACATACATTAGATTTTCATAGATGTATTGACAAGGGAATGTCATAATATTTATTTCTTTAAACTTATTGCGTAATGATTCTCTGGGGCCCATATTATAAATTGCACGAACAGCCCTCTTCTGCAGCACAAAAACGGTGTTTATATCTGCAGCACTCTCCCACAGCAGTATACCGTATGACATAATGCTGTGGAAGTAGCTGAAGTAAACTAGTCTAGCTGTGTCTGCGTCTGAAAAAAGACGGATCTTTTTGACTGCGTATGCCGTAGAACTAAGTCTCTTCGACAACCCATCAATGTGAGGGCCCCATTGAAGCTTATTATCTAGGGTTATACCTAAGAATACGGTGGTGTCCACAAGAGCCAACTCCTCGTCTTTGATTTTTATATCTGCTTTAACTTGTGTAACATTAGGTAGTATAAATCTAATACACTTTGTTTTCTTATCATTTAGAAGTAGATTGTTTACATTGAACCATTTTACCACCTTAGAGATTGCATTGTTTACATCGTCAAAATCGGTTTGTCGTCGCTTTAATTTAAATAAAAGTGACGTATCGTCTGCAAACAATACAACCTCATGATCGTCCCTTACAAGATGGGGAAGATCATTAATATATACTAAAAACAAAAATGGTCCCCATTTTAACCAGAGACCCCGGAGAACGCTTCCCATTCACGTCAACTCTTTGCACTCTGCCACTTAAATAAGAAGTGAGAAAGTCTAGAGCAACGCTCCTAATGCCATAATGGTATAGTTTCCTGATCAATGTGTCATGGTCTACGCAATCAAATGCCTTGGACAAATCACAAAAAACACCTAAAGCGTCGTGAGACTTCTCCCAGGCATCAAATATGTGCGATATTAACTCAATACCAGCATCAGTGGTTGAGCGACCCCTGGTAAATCCGAATTGTTTATGATGCAGTAAATTATGTGAATTGAAATGTCTAAGCAGTTGATTTAAAATTAGTTTTTCAAATATTTTACTAAATGTCGGAAGTACTGAGATTGGTCTAAAATTACCAGGATCAGAACTAGTGCCTGATTTGAAAAGTGGAGTTATTTTACTGTGTTTCATTAAATCAGGGAATACACCACAGTCACAGTGAGAGTGAGAGTACATGGGAAAGTTTGGATGTTTGTTACTTAATCACGTCGTAAAAGCTGAACCGATTTCGATGAAATTTGGTATGTAGATAGATTTATGGCCTGGATGATTTAAACATAGGCTACGTTTTATTGAAAAGCTCACATGCGAAGTCGTTGGCGGAATCTAGTCATATATTATTTAAAATATAGGTACCTACTTAAGTATTTTTAATCGATCAGCAATGGATAAGGATACCGCAGGATTTCAGAGCGTGACGTAAAAGAAAGGAAGCCAATTGAGGGTGCGAACAGGAACAGGATTCGTGTAGATGAAAAATGTTGCTTACCGCCAATAAACGACAATAGTACATTGTTATACGAGGGGCGTAAGTGATCAATTGCATCTGAGACATTTTGGCGTACAAGCAGAAAGTTATTTGGTTCCCATAGACAAGCTCTGCTTAGTTTAGGGCTAGATAGCGCTGTGTGAAATGTATTTATTTATTTACTTTGTTTACCACCTTGTAAACCTTATAAACCAATGTGTCCTGCCAACTATGACATATGGTGCAGAGACATGGAGGCTCACGAAGGCTGTGCGCAAAATAAGTGTAGCACAGAGAGCCATGGAGCGCGCCATGTTCGGCATCACACTCTTAGATCGAGTTCCCAATACTTACCGAAATTCGCAAGCAGACTAAATTACAAAGACGTCAGCAAGCAAATATTGGGGCTGAAGTGGAGTTGGGCAGGACACTTAGCCAGACGAAGTGACGACAGGTGGACTAAGGCACTAACATAGTGGAGGCCGAGGAACTGGGGACGAAATATCGAAATAGGGGGCGTCCACCAGCGAGTTGGGTCGACGATATCAATAAGTTCGTTGGTCGTACGTGATTCAGACTGACCCAGGATTAGGAAGAATGGCAGAAACAAAGAGACGCTTATGCCCAGCAGTGGGTCGACACGGGCTGAGAATGATGATACCTTGTTTAACCATCTTATCATGCAGTATACAGTCTTCTAGCTCCACACACGGGAGCGGCTGGCAGTGGCTCAGTCCTTTCTTAGTGCAATTGCAGATCTTGTGGCACGACTTCTGGGAGGGGAGAGACATCGGGATCCGAACCCACGAACCGACTGCCACTATGTATGGACTGTTGCTTCCTGAAACAAACCAGAAAAATAATATAGTTCTTGGTGAGATGAAATCTCTTCCGCTTCCGCGTTTCCGCGAATCCGCTTCTCTGTAAGTGCATATAATTTATAAGGTATAATTTCCATGGGACCTCTAATTTTTTTTTCTATCATTCTTTCTTTTATGTGACTTACAATAAAAATATTAAAACATATATATATAGGTAGGAATAATTATTTATTGCACAAAAAATAAAAAACCGGCCAAGTGCGAGTCCGTACCATTATCAGATTATTACATACTAGCAGCCCGTCCCGGCTTCGCACGGGGTAGACAATTATTTATTTTGGAAATTTGGACATAACACTTTTTTTCACAAATATTTTTATTTATTAAAAAATTATTATTTATTATTTATTAATTATATATTAATGATAATAGCCTCCACCCCGCCCGCCGCGATGCCCGGCGTGCTTTTCAGACTGCATCGCAAACAACGGCCACGGCGCTATGGCGGTTTTGTTTACTGTTTGAATTTTTTAATTCGTAATATCTTTTGAATGGAAAGTCCAATTTAAATAATTTAAAAACTATTTTATAGGTAGTTAAATGGTCTTGACCATAAAATAATTTATTTGGATAAGGATTAATATAAACACATAAATAGCATGGTTTGAATTTGGTTAGCATTTTCATTAATGTTTAAAATGAAAAACTTGTTGTAGTGACATAACTACAATAGTTGGACATATGCTACCGCGGAGTTTTTTGTAGACATTATGATGTTCTTCAATATTGTTGTACATTATTTTGTTCTATCGCTAATAGTTTCGGCAGCGCATTCGACGAAATAAATTTTAAGACTCATTTTTCTACACCTTCGGTTACATTGTTCAAATTTTACCAAGGATCCCTAATTTTTTTCAAAATGAAATGTAGCCTATGTCAAATTGGAAGAATGTAGCATTCTATTGGTGAAAGAATTTTTTAAATCGGCCCAGTACTTTTTGAGCCTATTCATTACAAACATACAAACATACAAAAATAGGTACAAATCTTTCCTCTTTATAATATTAGTGTATGTATGTATGTATGTATGTAGATGTAGACTAGATAGATGTAGATGTAGATGTAGATAAATTGTATGAGCGCCCATACAACTCAGAGGACTATCTTAATTGGCGTCAACTATGTATGTATGGGGACACCCTTTAATTTTCAATTTTTTGAAGACCTTGCTTTTGAAAGCATTATCTTTAAAGAAAAAGAAGAAACAATGAAAATCCATTGATTTGACACACACACAGGACAGACCATTCAGAACAGAACAAACATACCTACCATAAAAGATTATAGATGATTAAAAAGAAGAATTATATAAATTCTTTCATTGTTTGACATTGTTATTACCTACAATTTAAACGAACCTACTAATTAAACTGACATTGCATGCGTAAAACCCGGAATATAGCTGCAGCCTGCACTTATACATGTAATAGTAAACACCTTGTTACGCATATTACACAATAAATACGAGTAGATTTGTATTTCAGGTAACCTTTGAAATTTTGTAGGAAGAGGAAGAAGAAAGCAGAGGCAGAACATGATGTTAACCCTACATTTTGATTAACAGCTCTTGAGGAAGTGAAAAATACACAAGATTTTTGAGCCAAGTGACCGCAACTTTTGAATTCAAATTACACACAAAAGGCATTATATTTTTTCATACCAAGTCTACATCCATCAATGCAGCGATATCTCTTGCAGTTGTCCCCTTGCAGACAGTCTCGGTTGACGACACACACTTGCCCATCCCCGCACGGAGACCCTGTGCATGGTGACGTCACGGCTTCTCTGGCAGACAAGAGAGCGGGTTCTGTACCTGAAACAGTGAACAAAGTCATAAAATAAAGGAAAAAAGTCGAATAAACATAGTTCATAAACTTATTATTCTTATAAATTAAAGAGGTTCACGCCCTGAAACCTATGGTCGACATCCTTAAATAAATCAAATATCATGATCTGGACTTGTCTCTGACTATCCCCTAAATTCACCAGACAAGGGGCAAGACAAAACATAACATTTAGTAAGTACTTTGCAGACGTGAAGATAACATACTCTTCTTTTGAGATGGACTTTTGTTAAATTTCCCCTAGAGCCTAGTTAGAGTCATTTGGTACTTAATTACCAGTTTTTAACCAACTTCAAAAAGGAGAAGGTTCTCAATTCGTTTTTATTTTTATGTTACTTCATATTCCGTCATTTTACAAACGATTTGGAAAACTCTTTTTTATTTACAAGGATATACATATGCACTTTCAGATTGGTTCCATAGAAATTTCTTCAAAATCGGTTCTGTAGTTTGGGTAAGTTATATTTTTGTTAAAAAGTTACTTGTTATTTTGGTAAATGCATAAGAGCTTACTTGGAGTCATATACTGGCGTAATGGAACACAAGGTGCGTTGGGCTCACGAGGGGCGAGGCGCGCACACAGCGCTCGCGCCGTCAGCATTTGCGGAGGAGCTCGGGACCATTCCACGCATGACGACACGAGGCGGAGGCAGTCTTCTTCGCAGAGGAGGCTGGTGTGACCCTGGATATTATGATGAAGATGGAATGATAACAAGCTGATTGGTTTTTATTGTATATGGAAATCTTTGATTGTTTTATGGCCTACAGGAATGTATACGCTATAATTAGGACAAAAATCAGACTTTTGAAGATCCTTCTAAAAAGCTACTTACAGTCTCATTTAGTAGTAACAGTAAGCTGGTAAAATAATAGTAAACTTTTTCAGGCTTTGAAGGAATACCTCCGTCTCGTTAGAAGGTGAAAAAAGCCAGTTGGAGCAGTCTTCGTACCTTTTAGTCGCATTTTCAATATGAGGAGTCCTGATTTCCTTACCCTAGCAGTGCATGGTTTGACGTGTAAAGCGCACGCGACGCTCCTCCAGATATCTGTTGGGCACTGACTTGAATTCTTCAACGGCAATGCCAAATCCGAAACGTAGACGAACCTAAAATACAACAAAGAATATGTGGTAAATGCATGTGCCTATGCATGTATCCTGAATTACGTCAAAAACGATTACGAGTGATTCACGTTTCATAATAAACGTGATTATATTTGTCATTTTATTATTATAAGTTCTTCTATTTCCGTGAACTGTCTGTCTAGTGATTACAGTGGTTAAGACAGGCTAATTAAAGTCCACACCGCTAAAACATTGCTGATTGACCGGTGTCTTGCTATTTCTATACTTAGCATGTTTTCCACTGTCTCTTATTATTTTGTGTCTATATCACTGAACTGTCCCTTGTTTCTCTTTACTTTTTTCTGAAAGAATGGATCACAATCTTACCCACTTCCTTTCTGTTCAGCAACAGCTAAATGAGCTCCAAAGTCAGCTTGAGCGGTACACGAACGAAACAGACTTGTAGGACGATTGTTCAGATGACTGCAGTAGGTTAGACCGTTGCATCCCAATGAACACGGAGAATTTACTAAAAGAAAATTGTTAGATTATTCAATCAGCCATAAACGTGGTAAGTTACGTTTCCAAAGAGTTCTAGCCGTCGTCTTACCTTCATCAATACATTCTGAAAGATCCAATTCTTGGGGATCGCTCAAACACTCCGAATGAAATCGTTGCCAATTATTCTGCCAGGCGGTATTGAATGTTTGGAAGCACAGTTTTCGGCAGTTTATTGTTGTAGCCTGAAATCAACCAGTCAACTAAGATTGTAAACCTACAGAGTCTTTAAAAATAACATATTTTCGCCCGTTTCTGCCAACATTATTGGTGCCACATTTATTCCTGCCAGAATCTACAACCGCTATGAAATGAACTCCATGCCAGTGGGTTTGCAAAAGCAAGAAAGATTGACGGTATTACTCACAGTAGAGTTTTATCCCGTCGCGTTTCTGTACAGTTTGAACGACGACAGGACAACTCAGAAGGAATGAACGTTAGTGGATGGGCCGGTATTGTTCTAAGTTCCAAAAAGTTTGTTAATTACCCAAACTTAGTTAAATGTTTAGTAATTAGGTAGTACTAAAAGTACTAATACTAAGTGCCTACTGACCTTTTCACAGCAATGTAGCTTAGCTATATCATACGGTATTAGATCCTTATTATCAATAGGTTGGTCTTTTTTTAAGAAACAAAGCCAAATATCGCTATCAATGGCGGGAGGACCACAGTCAGGTACTAAAGCTTCTTCTATACTTGATAGATCGTCTAAACGGTTGAGGACTGACTCGCATGTGCTACGACATTTTGGGTTTTCTGTGTCCTGACAACAGGATAAATCTGGAATTAATAAAAATTATTATTGGTCAAAAAGATTAACAAATTCCTACAGTTTCCTAAAGATATACTATTCCTAAAGATTAACAAACTGAAATGGGTCGGGTCAGATTGCTCAATAAAATGTAAGGAATTTAGTAGCCTTAATTTGGTATATACTGCATATCACATTTGTTCACGAATGACCATTATGACGAATTAAAATACCCACTAGCTTACCCAACATTTCATTGGCTTATAATGTCCGCTATTACCGCTATACACATATTTTGCTAACATCAGTTTATGCACATAACTAGAATAACTTACTAGTTTGAATCACAGCAAAAAAAAACCTATAAAAAAAACACCACCACTGTAAAAATGACTCACATTTAGAAGTGTCGATATGAATAGTGGTGCCACCCAATTCCTTCAAACATTTCAGTAGAGGAGGAGACTGGTCACATTCCTCCACCGCCTTCTCTCTGGCTCCGCTCTCGATCTTGGAGTGGCCAACTCTCCATAGCACCTTCTGACATGCTTCTAGGCACTTGAGGGTTTGAGTTTGTGCTGAAACCAAAAGAAAAGATCCAAAATAAAGTGGCAGGAACTAATGTTCCATCCATAAATAAATAATAAATATTGCTGAAAATTTCACACAACGCTATCCAGCCCCAAACTAAGCAGAGCTTGAACTATGGGAACCAGATAACTGATAGTATACTTATATACTTTTTTTATACATACTTATGATATACTAGCTGTTGCCCACGACTTCGTACGCGTTACACTACTACTACTCCATATTTCAAGTCTCTAAGATCAGCGGTTTACGCTGTGCGTTGATTTTCAGTCAGTCTGTCAGAACCTGTAACGATTATTTAATATATTGATGACAGTATTGTTGATTAAGCCGCCCATTGTACCGTTATTTATTGTTTATTTCCTTGATTCCGTATTTTTGTTTAGTGTGCAGTAAAGAGTATTTCATTCATTCATTAAGAACAGTCGATTTGTGCAGCAGTGGCAAGTCGTCACTTCTTTTTTATTAGCTCTTCCTTGTACAACAGAGTTAACAAGGAAATTAACATTTACCCGCTACCCCACAACAAATGTAAGATTAAATGTCTAGAGTGGCTTAAATCTTTAAATTACGAAGATACTGAGGAGCTCCTAAAGATTCCCAAATAGTGCCTACACACAAAAACACACACTCCATTACACACATACATACACATACACCCTCATACAAACACACACACACACGCACACACTCACACACACACTCACAAATACATCCACCCACACAGATCCTTCTGGTCTGTTGGAGAATAACTAGTATTTTTAGTTTAGTTTTATGATAATGTACCATTTACCTGATTGGAACTCATAGATATATAGGAGGAGGGCGTTGGTGTCTGTAACACAGTATTCATACTAATACAGGCATCATCGTTTTAAACTGTACACATGACTGTATATTTGTTGTTCCTTAATAAATGCTTTATTATTATTATTATTATTATTTCCTCATCTACAGACGCTGGTAGTCAATTGTATCGTGAAACGTCTCGCAAAAACAATTTAATAGAACCCAAACACGATACATCTACTGTTATCCATTAATGAGTTCTGTAGATTCCCTCCTGGCTCCATCATCAGACTCTGGTGGTGTTACCATGATAAAATGTTTCATTATTGACCTATAAAAAGCATTTATGCAAAGTTATACGTTCGTAATTGCAATTAACATTGTTTTAGAACAAACTACAACATCCCTTTTCAACCCCAGGGAGTGATTTACAAAAAAAGTAACTATGCCATGTTACATTATGTACCTTGATAAGTATTTATGCAAAGTTTTCCGTTTATTAACCTCAGGAATAATGTTTTACCATACAAAGTTCAACACCCTTTTTCACCCACCCAGGGGATGATTTTTGAAAAACAAAAAAATACTATTTCTCTTATTTTTGTTAAAAATATATTTACCAAGTTTCAAGTTTATAAATCCAGGAACCACTGTTTTTCATACAAACTTAAAACCCTCTTTTAACCCCTTTAGGGGTTGAATTTCAAAAAATCCTTTCGTAGTACACCCCTACGCATCAAGACACACATACTCTCTAAATTTCAAGTTTCTACGACCAGTGGTTTAGGCTGTGCGTTGTCTGTCAGTCAGTCAGGACTTTGATTCTTATATAATAGATAGAAAACATCTAGACCCGGAACAAATATCCGTAGGTACATCATGCAAACATTTGTTCCGCGGCGGGAATCGAACCCGCTACCTCCTGCATCTCAGCCGGCTATTCGGCCACTGCGCCATGGAGGTTGTCGTGTGTGTCATAACCTCGTGTGTGCTGCTACCTGCTGAAAAAACTAAATTAATAGTGAGAGATTATATTTAGTTCTTCGTAGTGTTTGGTATATCTTTTCAAGAAATTAATTTATGAAACACATTTTCATAAACGTAAGATCTTAGAACGTTTACTTACTGCAACACCACTGAGCCTCTTGTTGTTTCTGTACGCAGTTGAAGAAGTCAATCTCGTCACTTCGCCGGCAAAAGTCTGTGAGAGTGGTCGCGTTGGTAGAGCTCGAGCAAGCTTGGCGACAGGGCGGGGCTTGGGCTAGGGTACAGCACCCTCGACCCCACCAGCCTGAGTCGGAGACTACAACATCTGTATACCAACATGGAAATAGTCATATAGTACCGAAAGTATTACTTTTGAATGAAGAAGAAAGTGTCACCCAAATATTCACTAACTAGCTGTTGCACGCAACTTCGTACGCGTTACACTAATAAATGTGTAGGTAACCTATAAATAAAGCTAAACTCACTGTTGCAACTTGACACCCCATTTTAATCCTAGACCTGATTTATGCGATAAAAAGTAGCGTATGTGTTAATCCAAGTTATAATCTACGTACATACCAAATTTCATCGAAATCGGTTCTGCCGTTACGACGCGATTGAGTAATACGAGGGGTGATCCAAAAGTAATATCAATAATAATCAATAATAAACAATGAATAAAATAAAAAAATAAATTTATTTCTCAACATAGTCTCCTTGCAAGTCTATGCATTTAGTCCATCTCTTTTCTAAACCTAAAATTCCCTTGGAAAAAAAATCTTTATCTTGACTCAAAAAAGTCCTCAACCGCGGCCATCACGTCGCTATCATCGTCCAATTTCTTGCCTCGGAGGTGTTCCTTGAGTCGTGGAAAGAGATAGAAGTCACTGGGGGCTAGATCTGGTGAATAGGGGGGGTGTTCCACCAGCTCGAAGCCCGCTTCCTGAATGGCAGCCATGGCAATTGCAGCTTTGTGAACCGGTGCGTTGTCTTGATGGAACAGCACTCCAGCCCGCAGTTTGCCTCGCCTTTTCTCCTTAATAGCCTCCCGCAATCTTCTTATTTGTTCTGCATAGTAGAAGCCTGTAATAGTGGCCCCCTTTTCCAAGTAGTCCACCATGGTTATTCCTTTAGCGTCCCAAAAAACAGACGCCATAACCTTCCCTGCTGAGCTTGACACTTTGAATTTCTTCGGCGTCGGTTCATCGGATCGTTTCCATGTCATCGATTGTTGTTTTATTTCAGGATCAAAATGGTGGATCCAGGTCTCGTCCATGGTCACAAAACGTGACAAAAAATTATCTTTGTCTGCATGAAACTTTTCGAGATTTGCTCTTGGCATGTCGACTCGTTTCTTCTTTTGCTCGTCGTTTAACATTTTCGGTACCCAACGCGCGGAGACCTTTCTCATATGCAATTCATTCGCAAGGATTCTTTGAATGCTGCCATATGAGATCCCTGTGACCTCAGCTACATGCCTGATAGTCACTCTTCGATCTTCCAATACAACTTCTTCAACTTTTTTCACATTTTCTTCAGTGAGGGACGTCGATGGGCGTCCTTCGCGGTGTTCGTCTTCTGTCGATGTTCTTCCCAGCTTAAACTCCTTAGCCCAGCGTGCAACTGTGGAATATGAAGGAGAAGAGTCCCTTAACGTTTCCACCAAGTCGCTGTGTATGTCTTTGGTACACATTTTTTTCAAGCAGAGGTATTTAATGACAGCTCTGATTTCGTGTTTTTCCATTTTTATGTTCACTCCTTGACAGTCCGTATTCAAATGAATGTAGCTCCCAGGAATCGTGGCCTATTTATATAATTTTTTTTTCCTGAACTAGTGGGTAACTGAGCAAGTGACTGATATTTTTTTGTATTTTTGTGTGCACTAGAAATAACTGATTATCACTACTTTTGGATCACCCCTAGTAAACAAACAAATCAATAAACAAACATCTAAACTTTCGCATTTATAATATTAGTGTCACAGATAAATTCAGATAAGATATTCATAATAATATTATCATCAATTATTTAAAAGTATTTTAAACGAACTTGCTTTCATTGCTGGTAATTTGATTAACAATTCCTAGTGTTCAGATCATTCAGATCGATTAGGTTAGGTCTCGATCGAGCTATTAACAGCACGATCGCATTCGTAATTACGACTAACATAATTGTCCCAAAACATGCATTTGACGACCTCCGTGGCGCAGTGGGCGAATAGCCGGCTGAGACGCAGGAGGTAGCGGGTTCGATTCCTACCGCGGAACAAATGTTTGTATGATTAACAGATATTTGTCACGGGTCTGGATGTTTTTCTATATATTATAAGTATGTATTTACAAAAAAAAAGTATATAAGTATTCTATCAGTTATTTGGTTCCCATAATACAAGCTCTGCTTAGTTTGGGGCTAGATAGCGCTGTGTGAAATGTCCATTCATATTTATTATTATTTATTATTGTAAAATGTGGACAGTTGAATGACACGTTGGTATAGGCAACGTGGTTCGGACATTCGGAACGTATCGTTTTTATAGGTTAGACTAGAGGTTGCGTTGTGCGCGAGCTGCTCGCAGCTCGCGTGTTTTTGTTTTAGTCGAAGAAGTTGTTAAAGAGGATATCGAGCTGTTAAAAGCCATCAAAGAGGATATCCATGTGTAAGAAGCAGTCAAAGACGATATCGAAATGGAAGAAGCAATCAAATCAAAGAGAATTTCCAAGTGGAAGCAGCAATTAAAGAGGATATTGAAGTGAAAGAAGCAATCAAATAGGATATCGAAGTAGCAGAAACAATCAAAGAGGAAATTAAAGTTGAGTAAGCAATCAAAGAGGATACCGAGGTGGAAGAGCATTCTAAGAGGATGACGAAGTGAAAAAAGCAATCAAAGACGATATCAAAGTGGAAGAAACAGTCAAAAACGATATCGAAGTGGAAGAAGCAATCAAAGAGGATATTGAAGTGAAAGAAGCAATCAAATAGGATATCGAAGTAGCAGAAACAATCAAAGAGGAAATTAAAGTTGAGTAAGCAATCAAAGAGGATACTGAGGTGGTAGAAGCGTTCTAAGAGGATGACGAAGTGAAAAAAGCAATCAAAGACGATATCGAAGTGGAAGAAACAGTCAAAAACGATATCGAAGTGGAAGAAGCAATCAAAGAGGATATTGAAGTGAAAGAAGCAATCAAATAGGATATCGAAGTAGCAGAAACAATCAAAGAGGAAATTAAAGTTGAGTAAGCAATCAAAGAGAATACCGAGGTGGTAGAAGCGTTCTAAGAGGATGACGAAGTGAAAAAAGCAATCAAAGACGATATCGAAGTGGAAGAAACAGTCAAAGACGATATCGAAGTGGAAGAAGCAATCAAAGAGGATATTGAAGTGAAAGAAGCAATCAAATAGGATATCGAAGTAGCAGAAACAATCAAAGAGGAAATTAAAGTTGAGTAAGCAATCAAAGAGGATACTGAGGTGGTAGAAGCGTTCTAAGAGGATGACGAAGTGAAAAAAGCAATCAAAGACGATATCGAAGTGGAAGAAACAGTCAAAAACGATATCGAAGTGGAAGAAGCAATCAAAGAGGATATTGAAGTGAAAGAAGCAATCAAATAGGATATCGAAGTAGCAGAAACAATCAAAGAGGAAATTAAAGTTGAGTAAGCAATCAAAGAGAATACCGAGGTGGTAGAAGCGTTCTAAGAGGATGACGAAGTGAAAAAAGCAATCAAAGACGATATCGAAGTGGAAGAAACAGTCAAAGACGATATCGAAGTGGAAGAAGCAATCAAAGAGGATATCGAAGTGGAAGAAGCAATCAAAGAGGATATCAAAATGGAAGAAGCAATCAAAGAGGGTATCGAAGTGGAAGAAACCATCACAGAGGATATCGAAGTGAAAATGCTATCAAAAACGATATCGAAGATGAAGACGCAATCAAAGAGAATATTGCAGTGCAAGAAGCAATCAAAAGGAAATCGAAGATGATATCGAATTGGTAGAAGCAATAAAAGAGGATATCAAAGTGAGAGAAGCAATCAAAGAGGATATCGAGCTGTTTAAAGTTATCGAAGAGGATATCCATGTGTAAGAAGCAGTCAAAGACGATCGAAATGGAAGAAGCAATCAAATCAAAGAGGATATCCAAGTGGAAGCAGCAATCAAAGATGATATCGAAGTGGAAGAAGCAATCAAAGAGGATATTGAAGTGAAAGAAGCAATCAAATAGGATATCGAAGTAGCAGAAACAATTAAAGAGGAAATTGAAATTGAGTAAAAGACGTCGAGGACAATGATAAAAATAAAAAAAGGTTTCACCAAAAACTTATACTAATATTTTGTAAAAGTGTCCTCGAGCTATCTCTTCCCGTTTAAAAGATACGAGCGATTTAAGTTTTGTATGAAAACCCATAATTTTGTAGAGTGGAAATTGAAGTAAAAGAAGCAATTGAAGAAGACATATAAGTAGAAAAAGACATTAAAAAGGATATCAAAGTGGAAGAAGCAAAAATAGAGGATATCGAGGTGAAAGAAGCATTCAAGGAGGAAGACCAAGTGAGAGAAGCATTCAAAAAGGATGTCAAGAGCAATGATGGTAATAAAAAAACTATTCGACCAAAAATTTGTACCAATATTTTGTAAAAGTTTGCTAGGCGTAACTGTTCCCGTTTAGAAGATACGAGCGATTTAAGATTTGTATTAAAACCCATAATTTTGTAGAGTGGAAATTGTAGTAAAAGAAGCAATTGAAGAAAATATATAAGTAGAAAAAGCAATTAAAAAGGATATCAAAGTGGAAGAAGCAAAAATAGAGGATATCGAGGTGAAAGAAGCATTTAAAGCGGAAGACGAAGTAAGAGAAGCATTCAAAAAGGATCTCAAGGGCAATGATGGTATTAAAAAAACTGTTCCACCAAAAATTAGTACCAATATTTTGTAAAAGTTTGCTGGGGGTAACTCTTCCCGTTTAGAAGATACGAGCGATTTAAGATTTGTATTAAACCCATAATTTTGTAGAGTGGAAATTGTAGTAAAAGAAGCAATTGAAGAAAATATATAAGTAGAAAAAGCAATTAAAAAGGATATCAAAGTGGAAGAAGCCAAAATAGAGGATATCGAGGTGAAAGAAGCATTCAAAGCGGAAGACGAAGTAAGAGAAGCATTCAAAAAGGATCTCAAGGGCAATGATGGTATTAAAAAAGTTATTCCACCAAAAATTAGTACCAATATTTTGTAAAAGATTGCTGGGGGTAACTCTTCCCGTTTAGAAGATACGAGCGATTTAAGATTTGTATTAAAACCCATAATTTTGTAGAGTCGATATTGAAGTAAGAGAAGTAATTGAAGAAAATAGAAAAATAGAAAAAACAATTCAAAAGTATATTGAAGTAAAAATGCCATCAAAGAGGATTTCGAAGTTATAGAAACAATTAAAGAGGATATCAATGTGGAAGAAACATTTGAAAACGAAAAGGAAGTGAGAGATCAATTCAAAATAATGGCAAGGGCAATGATGACCGTAAAATAACGATTCCACCAAAAATTTGTGCTACAAAAAAAAATTGATTTTCCAAAGTGATCACAGTGCATAATAAAAAAAAATTGACGTTCCAAAATGATCATGTGGATGAGGCATAATTTAAAAAAAATATGTACCAAAATGATCACAGTGGATGTTGCATAATAAAAAAAAAATTGACGTTCCAAAGTGATCATTGTGGATGAGGCATAATTAAAAAAAAATGATGTACCAAAATGATTACAGTGGAAGTTGCATAATAAAAAAAAAATTGACGTTCCAAAGTGATCATTGTGGATGAGGCATAATTAAAAAAAATGATGTACCAAAATGATCACAGTGGATGTTGCATAATACAAAAAAAATAATAATAATTGACGTTCCAAAGTGATCATTGTGGATGAGGCATATTTTAAAAAAATGATGTACCAAAATGATCACAGTGGATGATGCATAATAAAAAAAAAATTGACGTTCCAAAGTGATAATTGTGGATGAGGCATAATTAAAAAAAATTATGTGTTGCATAATAAAAAAAAATAATTGACGTTCCAAAGTGATCATTGTGGATGAGGCGTAATTAAAAAAATTATGTACCAAAATGATCACAGTGGATGTTGCATAATAAAAAAAAAATTGACGTTCCAAAGTGATCATTGTGGATGAGGCATAATTAAAAAAAATGATGTACCAAAATGATCACAGTGGATGATGCATAATAAAAAAAAAATAATTGACGTTCCAAAGTGATCATTGTGGATGAGGCATAATTAAAAAAAATTATGTGTTGCATAATAAAAAAAAAATAATTGACGTTCCAAAGTGATCATTGTGGATGAGGCGTAAATAAAAAAATGATGTACCAAAATGATCACAGTGGATGTTGCATAATAAAAAAAAAATTGACGTTCCAAAGTGATCATTGTGGATGAGGCATGATTAAAAAAAATTATGTACCAAAATGATCACAGTGGATGTTGCATAATAAAAAAAAATTGACGTTCCAAAGTGATCATTGTGGATGAGCCATAATTAAAAAAAATGATGTACCAAAATATTACAGTGGATGTTGCATAATAAAAAAAAAATTGACGTTCCAAAGTGATCATTGTGGATGAGGCATAATTAAAAAAATGATGTACCAAAATATCACAGTGGATGTTGCATAATAAAAAAAAAAAAAAATTGACGTTCCAAAGTGATCATTGTGGATGAGGCATAATTAAAAAAAATGATGTACCAAAATGATCACAGTGGATGTTGCATAATAAAAAAAAAAAATTGACGTTCCAAAGTGATCATTGTGGATGAGGCATAATTAAAAAAATGTGGATGTTCCAAAATAAACATGATGAACGTTGCATACTAAAAAAAAAAAAAATTGGATGTTCCAAAATGATGATGATGACCTTTGCAAACACTATGAAAGTTGTCTCATGCCCCTCCACCACCATTATATAGAATCAAGCAAATTTACAGTAATTTTATAGTACACACAAGCCGTGGGCTCCCTACAAAAACAGTATGAAAATTACGGCAAACGAAATATACGGTTTACGGTATTCATACAGAAATATTTTGTATGGGACAACTTTTTTTTTGTATGAAAGACAATTTTTTTTTCATGGAACCGGATATAAAAAAATGTCCTCTGCAACATTAGTTTTTGCACCAACGCTGTAAGACCTATACTTTCCGAGATACGAGGTGGATGGGAGCGAATGGGGGACAAAAGGGGTACTTTAGGATTTATTCCCAACTCATCGGAACTCCCTCTATACGATCCCACCAAACATTTTCACCCTACGAGGTGGCATCTGGGAGAACAAACATGTCAATGAGTCAGTCAGTCAGTCAGTGGTAATCGAGCTTTATATAATATAACTAGAGGTTGCGTTGTGCGCGAGCTGCTTGCAGCTCGCGTGTTTTTCTTTTAGTCGAAGAAGTAATTAAAGAGGATATCGAGCTGTTAAAAGCCATCAAACAGGATATCCATGTGTAAGAAGCAGTCAAAGACGATATCGAAATGGAAGAAGCAATCAAATCAAAGAGGATTTCCAAGTAGAAGCAGCAATTAAAGAGGATATTGAAGTGAAAGAAGCAATCAAATAGGATATCGAAGCAGCAGAAACAATCAATGAGGAAATTAAAGTTGAGTAAGCAATCAAAGAGGATACCGAGGTGGTAAGAGCATTCTAAGAGGATGGAGAAGTAAAAAAAGCAATCAAAGACGATATCGAAGTGGAAGAAACAGTCAAAAACGATATCGAAGTGGAAGAAGCAATCAAAGAGGATATTGAAGGGAAAGAAGCAATCAAATAGGATATCGAAGTAGCAGAAAAAATCAAAGAGGAAATTAAAGTTGAGTAAGCAATCAAAGAGGATACCGAGGTGGTAGAAGCGTTCTAAGAGGATGACGAAGTGAAAAAAGCAATCGAAGACGATATCGAAGTGGAAGAAACAGTCAAAAACGATATCGAAGTGGAAGAAGCAATCAAAGAGGATATTGAAGTGAAAGAAGCAATCAAATAGAATATCGAAGTAGCAGAAACAATCAAAGAGGAAATTAAAGTTGAGTAAGCAATCAAAGAGGATACCGAGGTGGTAGAAGCGTTCTAAGAGGATGACGAAGTGAAAAAAGCAATCAAAGACGATATCGAAGTGGAAGAAACAGTCAAAGACGATATCGAGGTGGAAGAAGCAATCAAAGAGGATATCGAAGTGGAAGAAGCAATCAAAGAGGATATTGAAGTGGACGAAGCAATCAAAGAGGGTATCGAAGTGGAAGAAGCCACCACAGAGGATATCGAAGTGAAAATGCTATCAAAAACGATATCGAAGATGAAGACTCAATCAAAGAGAATATTGCAGTGCAAGAAGCACTCAAAAGGAAATCGAAGATGATATCGAATAGGTAGAAGCAATAAAAGAGGATATCAAAGTGGAAGAAGCAATCAAAGAGGATATCGAGCTGTTTAAAGTTATCGAAGAGGATATCCATGTGTCAGAAGCAATCAAAGACGATCGAAATGGAAAAAGCAATCAAATTAAAGAGGATATCCAAGTGGAAGCAGCAATCAAAAATGATATTGAAGTGGAAGAAGCAATCAAAGAGGATATTGAAGTGAAAGAAGCAATCAAATAGGATATCGAAGTAGCAGAAACAATTAAAGAGGAAATTGAAATTGAGTAAAAGACGTCGAGGACAATGATAAAAATAAAAAACGGTTTCACCAAAAACTTATACTAATATTTTGTAAAAGTTTCCTCGAGCTATCTCTTCCCGTTTAAAAGATACGAGCGATTTAAGTTTAGTATGAAAACCCATAATTTTGTGGAGTGGAAATTGAAGTAAAAGAAGCAATTGAAGAAGACATATAAGTAGAAAAAGACATTAAAAGGGATATCAAAGTGGAAGAAGCAAAAATAGAGGATATCGAGGTGAAAGAAGCATTTAAGGAGGAAGACCAAGTGAGAGAAGCATTCAAAAAGGATGTCAAGAGCAATGATGGTAATAAAAAAACTATTCGACCAAAAATTTGTACCAATATTTTGTAAAAGTTTGCTAGGCGTAACTGTTCCCGTTTAGAAGATACGAGCGATTTAAGATTTGTATTAAAACCCATAATTTTGTAGAGTGGGAATTGAAGTAAAAGAAGCAATTCAGGAAAACAAATAAGTAGAAAAGCAATTAAAAAGGGTATCAAAGTGGAAGAAGCAAAAATAGAGGATATCGAGGTGAAAGAAGCATTCAAGGAGGAAGACCAACTGAGAGAAGCATTCAAAAAGGATGTCAAGAGCAATGATGGTAATAAAAAAACTATTCGACCAAAAATTAGTACCAATATTTTGTAAAAGTTTGCTGGGGGTAACTCTTCCCGTTTAGAAGATACGAGCGATTTAAGATTTGTATTAAAACCCATAATTTTGTAGAGTCGATATTGAAGTAAGAGAAGTAATTGAAGAAAATAGAAAAATAGAAAAAACAATTCAAAAGTATATTGAAGTAAAAATGCCATCAAAGAGGATTACGAAGTTATAGAAACAATTAAAAAGGATATCAATGTGGAAGAAACATTCGAAAACGAAAAGGAAGTGAGAGAAGAATTCAAAATGATGGCAAGGGCGACGATGACCGTAAAATAACGATTCCACCAAAAATTTGTGCTACAAAAAAATTGATTTTCCAAAATGATCACAGTGGATGTTGCATAATAAAAAAAATTGACGTTCCAAAATGATCATGTGGATGAGGCATAATTTAAAAAAAATGATGTTCCAAAATGATCACAGTGGATGATGCATAATAAAAAAAATAATAATAATTGACGTTCCAAAGTGATCTTTGTGGATGAGGCGTAATTAAAAAAATGATGTACCAAAATGATCACAGTGGATGTTGCATAATAAAAAAAAATAATTGACGTTCCAAAGTGATCATTGTGGATGAGGCATAATTAAAAAAAATTATGTACCAAAATGATCACAGTGGATGATGCATAATAAAAAAAAAATTGACGTTCCAAAGTGATCATTGTGGATGAGGCGTAATTAAAAAATGATGTACCAAAATGATCACAGTGGATGTTGCATAATACAAAAAAAAAAAAAATTGACGTTCCAAAGTGATCATTGTGGATGAGGCATAATTAAAAAAAATGATGTTCCAAAATGATCACAGTGGATGATGCATAATAAAAAAAAAATTGACGTTCCAAAGTGATCATTGTGGGTGAGGCATAATTTAAAAAAATGATGTACCAAAATGATCACAGTGGATGTTGCATAATACAAAAAAAAAAAAAATAATTGACGTTCCAAAGTGATCATTGTGGATGAGGCATAATTAAAAAAATAATAATAATTGACGTTCCAAAGTGATCATTGTGGATGAGGCATTATTAAAAAAAATGATGTTCCAAAATGATCACAGTGGATGATGCATAATAAAAAAATCAAAAATAATTGACGTTCCAAAGTGATCATTGTGGATGAGGCGTAATTAAAAAAATGATGTACCAAAATGATCACAGTGGATGTTGCATAATAAAAAAAAAATAATAATTGACGTTCCAAAGTGATCATTGTGGATGAGGCATAATTAAAAAAAAATGATGTACTAAAATATCACAGTGGATGTTGCATAATAAAAAAAAATTGACGTTCCAAAGTGATCATAGTGGATGAGGCATAATTGAAAAAAAAATGATGTTCCAAAATGATCACAGTAGATGATGCATAATAAAAAAAAATTGACGTTCCAAAGTGATCATTGTGGATGAGGCATAATTTAAAAAAATGATGTACCAAAATGATCACAGTGGATGATGCATAATAATAAAAAAAAATTGACGTTCCAAAAGTGATCATTGTGGATGAGGCATAATTAAAAAAAATTGATGTTCCAAAATAAACATGATGAACGTTGCATACTAAAAAAAAAAAAATTGGATGTTCCAAAATGATGATAATGACCTTTGCAAAAACTATGAAAGTTATCTCATGTCCCTCCACCACCATTATATAGAATCAAGCAAATTTACAGTAATTTTATAGTACACACAAGCCGTGGGCTCCCTACAAAAACAGTATGAAAATTACGGCAAACGAAATATACGGTTTACGGTATTCATACAGAAATATTTTGTATGGGACAATTTTTTTTTGTATGAAAGACAATTTTTTTTTCATGGATCCGGATATAAAAAAATGTCCTAAGCAACATTAGTTTTTGCACCAACGCTGTAAGACCTATACTTTCCGAGATACGAGGTAGATGGGAGCGAATGGGGGACAAAAGGGGTACTTTAGGATTTATTCCCAACTCATTGGAACTCCCTCTATACGATCCCACCAAACATTTTCACCCTACGAGGTGGCATCTGGGAGAACAAACATGTCAATGAGTCAGTCAGTCAGTCAGTGGTAATCGAGCTTTATATAATATAACTAGAGGTTGCGTAGTGCGCGAGTTGCACGCAACTCGCGTGTTATTGTTTTTGTCGAAGAAGCAATCAAAGAGGATTTCGAGCTGTTAAAAGCGATCAAAAAGGATATCCATGTGTAAGAAGCAGTCAAAGACGATATCGAAATGGAAGAAGCAATCAAATCAAAGAAGATATCCAAATGGAAGCAGCAATCAAATATGATTTCGAAGTGCAAGAAGCAATCAAACAGGATATTGAAGTGAAAGCAGCAATCAAATAGGATATCGAATTAGCAGAAACTATTAAAGAGGAAATTGAAGTTGAGTAAGCAATCAAAGAGGATACCGAGGTGGTAGAAGCATTCTAAGATGACGAAGTGAAAAAAGCAATCAAAGACGATATCGAAGTGGAAGAAGCAATCAAAGAAGGTATCGAAGTGGAAGAAGCAATCTTAGAGGATATCGAAGTGGAAGAAGCAATCAAAGAAGATATCGAAGTGTAAGAAGCCATCACAGAGGATATTGAAGTGAAAATGCTATCAAAAACCATATCGAAGATAAAGACGCAATCAAAGAGAATATTGCAGTGCAAGAAGCAATCAAAAGGAAATCGAAGATGATATCGAATTGGTAGAAGCAATAAAAGAGGATATCAAAGTGGAAGAAGCAATCAAAGAGGATATCGAGCTGTTAAAAGCTATCGAAGAGGATATCCATGTGTAAGAAGCAGTCAAAGACGATATCTAAATGGAAGAAGCAATGAAATCATAGAGGATTTCCAAGTGGACGCAGCATTCAAAGATGATATCGAAGTGGAAGAAGCAATCAAATAGGATATCGAAGTAGCAGAAACAATCAAAGAGGAAATTGAAATTGAGTAAAAGACGTCGAGGACAATGATAAAAATAAAAAAACGGTTCCACCAAAAACTTATACCAATATTTTGTAAAAGTTTCCTCGAGCTATCTCTTCCCGTTTAAAAGATACGAGCGATTTAAGTTTTGTATGAAACCCCATAATTTTGTAGAGTGGAAATTGAAGTAAAAGAAGCAATTGAAGAAAACATATAAGTAGAAAAAGCAATTAAAAAGGATATCAAAGTGGAAGAAGCAAAAATAGAGGATATCGAGGTGAAAGAAGCATTCAAGGAGGAAGACCAAGTGAGAGAAGTATTTAAAAAGGATGTCAAGGGCAATGATGGTATTAAAAAACTATTCCATCAAAAATTTGTACCAATATTTTGTAAAAGTTTGGTAGGCGTAACTCTTCCCGTTTAGAAGATACGAGCGATTTAAGATTTGTATTAAAACCCATAATTTTGTAGAGTGGAAATTGAAGTAAAAGAAGCAATTGAAGAAAATATATAAGTAGAAAAAGCAATTAAAAAGGATATCAAAGCGGAAGAAGCAAAAATAGAGGATATCGTGGTGAAATAAGCATTTAAAGAGGAAGACGAAGTAAGAGAAGCATTCAGAAAGGATGTCAAGGGCAATGATGGTATTAAAAAAACTATTCCAACAAAAATTTGTACCAATATTTTGTAAAAGTTTGCTACACGTAACTCTTCCCGTTTAGAAGATACGAGCGATTTAAGATTTGTATTTTGTAGAGTGGAAATTGAAGTAACAGAAGCAATTGAAGAAAATATATAAGTAGAAAAAGCAATTAAAAAGGATATCAAAGTGGAAGAAGCAAAAATAGAGGATATCGAGTTGAAAGAATCATTCAAAGTGGAAGACGAAGTGAAAGAAGCATTTAAAAAGGATGTCAAGGGCAATGTGGTATTAAAAAAACTACTCCACCAAAAATTAGTACCAATATTTTGTAAAAGTTTGCTACGCGTAACTCTTCCCGTTTAGAAGATACGAGCGATTTAAGATTTGTATTAAAACCCATAATTTTGTAGAGTGGGAATTGAAGTAAAAGAAGCAATTGAAGAAAATATATAAGTAGAAAAAGCAATTAAAAAGGATATCAATGTGAAAGAAGCAAAAATAGAGGATATCGAGGTTAAAGAAGCATTCAAGGAGGAAGACCAAGTGAGAGAAGCATTCAAAAAGGATGTCAAGCGCAATGATGGTATTAAAAAAACCATTCCACCAAAAATTTGTACCAATATTTTGTAAAAGTTTGCTACGCGTAACTCTTCCCGTTTAGAAGATACGAGCGATTTAAGATATGTATTAAAACCCATAATTTTGAAGAGTCGATATTGAAGTAAGAGAAGTAATTGAAGAAAATATAAAAATAGAAAAAACAATTCAAAAGTATATTGAAGTAAAAATGCCATCAAAGAGGATTTCGAAGTTATAGAAACAATTAAAGAGGATATCAATGTGGAAGAAACATTCGAAAACGAAAAGGAAGTGAGAGAAGAATTCAAAATAATGGCAAGGGCGATGATGACCGTAAAATAACGATTCCACCAAAAATTTGTGATACAAAAAAAATTAATTTTCCAAAATGATCACAGTGGATGTTGCATAATAAAAAAAAATTGACGTTCCAAAATGATCATGCGGATCAGGCAAAATTAAAAAAAAATTATGTTCCAAAATGATCACAGTGGATGATGCATAATAAAAAAAATTGACGTTCCAAAGTGATCATTGTGGATGAGGCGTAATTAAAAAAATGATGTACCAAAATGATCACAGTGGATGTTGCATAATACAAAAAAAAAAAAATAATTGACGTTCCAAAGTGATCATTGTGGATAAGGCATAATTAAAAAAAATGATGTTCCAAAATGATCACAGTGGATGATGCATAATAAAAAAAAAATTATGTTCCAAAGTGATCATTGTGGATGAGGCATAATTAAAAAAATGATGTACCAAAATGATTACAGTGGATGTTGCATAATAAAAAAAATAATTGACGTTCCAAAGTGATCATTGTGGATGAGGCATAATAAAAAAAATTATGTACCAAAATGATCACAGTGGATGTTGCATAATACAAAAAATAAAAAATAATTGACGTTCCAAAGTGATCATTGTGGATGAGGCATAATTAAAAAAATGATGTACCAAAATGATTACAGTGGATGTTGCATAATAAAAAAAATAATTGACGTTCCAAAGTGATCATTGTGGATGAGGCATAATAAAAAAAATTATGTTCCAAAATGATCACAGTGGATGATGCATAATAAAAAAAATTGACGTTCCAAAGTGATCATTGTGGATGAGGCGTAATTAAAAAAATGATGTACCAAAATGATCACAGTGGATGTTGCATAATACAAAAAAAATAATAATAATTGACGTTCCAAAGTGATCATTGTGGATGAGGCATAATTAAAAAAAATGATGTTCCAAAATGATCACAGTGGATGATGCATAATAAAAAAAAAAATTATGTTCTAAAGTGATCATTGTGGATGAGGCATAATTAAAAAAATGATGTACCAAAATGATTACAGTGGATGTTGCATAATAAAAAAAATAATTGACGTTCCAAAGTGATCATTGTGGATGAGGCATAATAAAAAAAATTATGTACCAAAATGATCATAGTGGATGTTGCATAATACAAAAAAAATAATAATAATTGACGTTCCAAAGTGATCATTGTGGATGAGGCATAATTAAAAAAATGATGTTCCAAAATGATCACAGTGGATGATGCATAATAAAAAAAATAATTGACGTTCCAAAGTGATCATTGTGGATGAGGCATAATTAAAAAAAATGATGTACCAAAATGATTACAGTGGATGTTGCATAATAAAAAAAATAATTGACGTTCCAAAGTGATCATTGTGGATGAGGCATAATAAAAAAAATTATGTACCAAAATGATCACAGTGGATGTTGCATAATACAAAAAAAAAAAAATAATTGACGTTCCAAAATGATCATGTGGATGAGGCAAAATTAAAAAAAAATTATGTTCCAAAATGATCACAGTGGATGATGCATAATTAAAAAAATTATGTACCAAAATGATCACAGTGGATGTTGCATAATACAAAAAAAAAATAATTGACGTTCCAAAGTGATCATTGTGGATGAGGCATAATTAAAAAAATGATGTACCAAAATGATTACAGTGGATGTTGCATAATAAAAAAAATAATTGACGTTCCAAAGTGATCATTGTGGATGAGGCATAATAAAAAAAATTATGTACCAAAATGATCACAGTGGATGTTGCATAATACAAAAAAAAAAAAAATAATTGACGTTCCAAAATGATCATGTGGATGAGGCAAAATTAAAAAAAAATGATGTACCAAAATGATAACAGTGGATGTTGCATAATAAAAAAAATAATTGACGTTCCAAAGTGATCATTGTGGATGAGGCATAATAAAAAAAATTATGTACCAAAATGATCACAGTGGATGTTGCATAATACAAAAAAAAAATAATTGACGTTCCAAAGTGATCATTGTGGATGAGGCATAATTAAAAAAATGATGTACCAAAATGATTACAGTGGATGTTGCATAATAAAAAAAATAATTGACGTTCCAAAGTGATCATTGTGGATGAGGCATAATAAAAAAAATTATGTACCAAAATGATCACAGTGGATGTTGCATAATACAAAAAAAAAATAATTGACGTTCCAAAGTGATCATTGTGGATGAGGCATAATAAAAAAAATTATGTACCAAAATGATCACAGTGGATGATGCATAATAAAAAAAAAAAATTATGTTCCAAAGTGATCATTGTGGATGAGGCATAATTAAAAAAATGATGTACCAAAATGATTACAGTGGATGTTGCATAATAAAAAAAATAATTGACGTTCCAAAGTGATCATTGTGGATGAGGCATAATAAAAAAAATTATGTACCAAAATGATCACAGTGGATGTTGCATAATACAAAAAAAAAAAATAATTGACGTTCCAAAGTGATCATTGTGGATGAGGCATAATTAAAAAAATGATGTACCAAAATGATTACAGTGGATGTTGCATAATAAAAAAAATAATTGACGTTCCAAAGTGATCATTGTGGATGAGGCATAATAAAAAAAATTATGTACCAAAATGATCACAGTGGATGTTGCATAATACAAAAAAAAAAATAATAATTGACGTTCCAAAATGATCATGTGGATGAGGCAAAATTAAAAAAAAATTATGTTCCAAAATGATCACAGTGGATGATGCATAATAAAAAAATAATTGACGTTCCAAAGTGATCATTGTGGATGAGGCGTAATTAAAAAAATGATGTACCAAAATGATCACAGTGGATGTTGCATAATACAAAAAAATAATAATAATTGACGTTCCAAAGTGATCATTGTGGATGAGGCATAATTAAAAAAAATGATGTTCCAAAATGATCACAGTGGATGATGCATAATAAAAAAAAATAATTGACGTTCCAAAGTGATCATTGTGGATGAGGCATAATTAAAAAAAAATTATGTGTTGCATAATAAAAAAAAATAATTGACGTTCCAAAGTGATCATTGTGGATGAGGCGTAATTAAAAAAATGATGTACCAAAATGATTACAGTGGATGTTGCATGATAAAAAAAATAATTGACGTTCCAAAGTGATCATTGTGGATGAGGCATAATAAAAAAAATTATGTACCATAATGATCACAGTGGATGTTGCATAATACAAAAAAAATAATAATAATTGACGTTCCAAAGTGATCATTGTGGATGAGGCATAATTAAAAAAAATGATGTACCAAAATGATCACAGTGGATGTTGCATAATAAAAAAAAAAAAATTGACGTTCCAAAGTGATCATTGTGGATGAGGCATAATAAAAAAAATTATGTACCAAAATGATCATAGTGGATGTTGCATAATACAAAAAAAATAATAATAATTGACGTTCCAAAGTGATCATTGTGGATGAGGCATAATTAAAAAAATGATGTTCCAAAATGATCACAGTGGATGATGCATAATAAAAAAAATAATTGACGTTCCAAAGTGATCATTGTGGATGAGGCATAATTAAAAAAAATTATGTGTTGCATGATAAAAAAAAAATAATTGACGTTCCAAAGAGATCATTGTGGATGAGGCGTAATTAAAAAAATGATGTACCAAAATTACTACAGTGGATGTTGCATAATAAAAAAAATAATTGACGTTCCAAAGTGATCATTGTGGATGAGGCATAATAAAAAAAATTATGTACCAAAATGATCACAGTGGATGTTGCATAATACAAAAAAAATAATAATAATTGACGTTCCAAAGTGATCATTGTGGATGAGGCATAATTAAAAAAAATGATGTACCAAAATGATCACAGTGGATGTTGCATAATAAAAAAAAAAATAATTGACGTTCCAAAGTGATCATTGTGGATGAGGCATAATTAAAAAAATGTGGATGTTCCAAAATAAACATGATGAACGTTGCATACTAAAAAAAAAAAAAAATTGGATGTTCCAAAATGATGATGATGACCTTTGCAAAAAACTATGAAAGTTATCTCATGTCCCTCCACCACCATTATATAGAATCAAGCAAATTTACAGTAATTTTATAGTACACACAAGCCGTGGGCTCCCTACAAAAACAGTATGAAAATTACGGCAAACGAAATATACGGTTTACGGTATTCATACAGAAATATTTTGTATGGGACAATTTTATTTTTGTATGAAAGACAATTTTTTTTTCATGGAACCGGATATAAAAAAATGTCCTCTGCAACATTAGTTTTTGCACCAACTCTCTAAGACCTATACTTTCCGAGATACGAGGTCGATGTGAGCGAATGGGGGACAAAAGGGGTACTTTAGGATTTATTCCCAACTCATCGGAACTCCCTCTATACGATCCCACCAAACATTTTCACCCTACGAGGTGGCATCTGGGAGAACAAACATGTCAATGAGTCAGTCAGTCAGTCAGTCAGTGAGTGGTAATCGAGCTTTATATAATATAATGTACACAAATAAATACATTAATTTACCTTGTATAGTGTGATTCATGCATATCCAGAACTCCACCTGCAATAGACAGAGAATCAATAAATTATAAGCTTTATTGAGTTAACTTTATTTTAAGTAATTCGATACATGCATTTCAATCGCAGCAGGAAACTCAAATCCACCCCAATTACAATACAATGCGTATAGGCGGTTTATTGACTGAATGAAGATTTATTTCCAAGAAATGAATAGGGCAGGACAAAAGACAGCGAGTGAATTGCTTTCATATGATATCACCTTACCGTGATTGAAAGTATTATTTATACTGTGACATGATGTACTGCGATAGAATTTATGATGTGTTCGTAAACATTTTGAATTATTGTAGGAACGATAATATCGAAAGAATTTGATATAATTATGCCCTCTGATACTTGGGTGAATCAACTATTTTACCTACACAAGTCTGTCCCAGACCAATTTTTATAAAAATACACATATTAATAGTAGTTGCACACAAAAATAATACCACAATGATGTCTCAGATTATAAGTCGCAATGGGAAACTCAATTACGTTCTCGAAAATCTTTTATTTATATGAAATTTCATGGTAACACAGTACACGAAATGTTCGCGCCATACAAAATATTGCTGTCCGCGAGCCACATTCGCCTGTTCAGTTGTCATTTAAATTGATTTTTCCCTCCTAAGTTCGGTTCATTTTTTTTTATAGAACGAGATATTACTTTACAGCTCAGCATCCCAAATATAAAACAGCATTAAATCAAACAGTTTTCGCAAAAAAAAAACTTAAAAAAGTGTCCGCTACTTGTGTGCATTTACTTTCGTGTACTGAGTTACCTACATAAATTCCACCCGGAGACACATAGATGGCTCTGTTTGCCGGAAGTAGTTCCAATTCTATCGGTGTTCGCTCAAATAGCGCGGCGGTATCCTTTGATGCACCGGCGAGCCGCCAGTCTGCGACGAGTGTTCAGAGGGAGTGCGTGCCTGTTTATGTCGTATCCTGAGTGACCGCGATATCTTTGACGTAAGTAAAAAAAAATAAATAATAATCGGATGTTTTTGTAGTACTTAACATATATTTTAAGATATTGTTCACGCCAAGAACCGTAATTAAGTTTTATTATGATCTTTTTATAAAAATGTGCCGTTTGTATCCGGAGTTACCCGTATGCTCAGTTACTTTGTCGGTAACTCCAGATACATTTTTGGTAACTCTAGAGACATTATATACCTACTAGTTTGTAAGATCGAATTATACAACATAAGGTGGCTGGTACACGGAAATATTTTTTGGTAAATAGTAGCATCAAGTCACTTTTATAAGCTTTGAAGCTACAATTGTCCAAATAATAGGTATTTTTCGCATACCTATCATGATATTGGCTTTCTTGTACTATTAGTTGTTCTGTGGTATGGATGGCTTACCAAGTTAAGCCGATTTCATGAATTAATATCTGCAATTGAATTAACATACCTACCTGTAGTCAGCTGGTTACAATGTTTTGGCTAACCACAGAATATACAATTTTTGATCTAATCGACATCAAGATAAATTTTTGGATAGAATAGTAGCATTTATACTTAACCTACTTTCCCACTGCTGGGCAAAGGTCTTATAGTAGCATAATAATATTTTTTTATTTTCAGAAAATAATATAGTTGGCCTAAAATGGCGCGACTTTCAGCAGCTGAAAAACAAAGAAGGTACAGAGAAAGAATTAAACAACAACCCGAAAAATACGAGGAAGCTAAGAAAAAGCATCGTGAACACTACCACAAAGTTAAAAGGCTTGTGAAAGACTTAACACCAAAAGAAAAGAAACAAGCAAACATCATCTGGAAGTTAAGACAAAGAGATTACAGAAAGAAACGAAAGAACTTACAATCGCTCTTGGATGCAACACCGCCAAGTTCTCCGGTACTTGACGTAATCAATGTCTACAATCAAAGACCACCAGCATCTCCAGTACAGGTAAGAAAAAATAGCAGTACAGTCAAAAGACAGAACAAAAAATTAAAAGAGGAAAACAAAATGCTTAAGAAAACATGTGAGAAGTACAGGAAAAGACTCATTAGAAACAAAATTAAGGAAAAAAAGGGTCAAGAGCAGAAAGAGAATCGTAATTATGCGCTATTGACGAATTCAATTAGAGAGAGGTATAAAAAGATTAAGAGCCACAAAGAAAGAAGATTGCTCAGGAGCCTGATTATAAGTGATTCTATAGAAAAACATCGTAAGAAAAAACAATTCTTCCAAGAAGTGTTGGGAATAAGTAGAGAATACGCTAAGAAAAACACAACACAACGGCTTATGCTACTTCAAATAAAAATTCGTCAGTTTTTTTTGCGTGATGAAGTTTCCAGAGCTACTGCTGGGAAAAAAGAAACAGTGACTCGAAATCGAGAGAAGGTACAGAAAAGATATTTGCTGGATACAATGCGAAAATTATATGGCGATTTTAAGGAAGAAAACCCGGACATAAATTGCTCCTATTACTATTTTACAAAGAACCGCCCATTTTACGTCAAAAGCGCATCAGTCGACGCCCGTGAAACATGCTTGTGTAAAACTCATGCCAACATCACGAGCAAGGCTCAAGCATTGAAAAAACAAGGTGTCATCAAAACCAACGACTTGAATGTCATTATCAAAACTATAGTTTGTAGCGACCGATCTAAGGATTGTATGTATAATAATTGTGAGGCATGCAAGGACAAAAAGATAGAATATGCTCAAGAAAAAGTAACTGGTATTGTTAAGTACAGTGAATGGATAAGGAAGGAAGCTAATTACGAAAAAGATGGGAAAAAAATTAAAACAATAAAGAATGTGAAAGAAGAACTGTGTAAAGACACAGTACACTTACTGCAGGTTTTTGAGAGGGATTTGATTAACTTCAAAAAACATGTATATAACATCAAGATCCAATTCCAAAAGTTTCGAGAATGCTTAAACGATCTGCAACCCAATGAATGCGTGATTTTAGTTGACTTTAGTGAAAACTATAACTGCAAGTACCATGAAGAGGTCCAGTCCCACCATTTTGGAGCCTCTCGAAATCAAATATCGTTGCATACTGTCATGGTTTATACATACAATCCTGAAAAAAGATACACAGCAAACTCATTTTGTACAGTTTCTGCGTCAAATTGTCACCAGCCTGCAGCCATCTGGACACACTTACACCCGATATTGCAATGGGTAAGAAATGAACACAAAACTGTTGATACAGTTCATTTCTTTTCCGATGGGCCGTCTACACAATACCGACAGAAGCAAAACTTTTATTTGCTTTGCACAAAGTACTTCGACTATGGATTTGCTGCTGCCACTTGGTCTTTTTTTGAAGCGGGACACGGAAAGGGGCCAGCAGATGGGATCGGAGGGTTCCTGAAGCGTACTGCTGACAAGATTGTTGCCACAGGTACAGATATTCCTAATGCACAAGAATTTATAAATCAATTGAAGGGCACAAGTAAAATCCAACTTTTCCTTGTGGAAGATGAAGCTATAAAACAAATCCAAGACAAGCTGCCAAAAGCGATCCCACGACTTCTCGGAACGTTACAAGTCCATCAAGTGTTTACAGAAACACGAAATTCGTTAATGTTTAGGTGGCTAACTTGCTTTTGTAAATCACCGAAAAGAGGTTTTTGCAATTGTCTGAACCCCAAAACATATAAAGCAAAAATTGACTATGAGATAGAAGAGACCGTCGAACTGCCAAGACTGGAAAACGTAACAGGATATTATTCTCCAGATCTATCTGATGATGATGTGTCACTTGCTGTACTGAAAGACATTCAAAATATACCAGCTCGTCCCAGTATTTATCGAGCAATTTATGGATCTTCTGATAGTGATGGTGAACAAGAGTGCAGCAAAGAAAACGTCAAAGAACGAAAACATAGAGCTAATTTAAAGCGCGATACTCAATTAGAAGATTTAGAGGCACCACTAGCTACGACCAGTAACAAAGAAGCACCACGACAAATATCCACTGGTGATTTTCTCCATGTGTTTGTGCATGTCATGAAAATAAAAAAGAAAATGTATTCTTACGTTTGTAAAGTGCAAACTCCAATCGACGAAGACGGTGAAGTTAAAGTTATGTTCCTACGGGTTGTTGATAATACTGCACAGACGTTCAGATTAGATGTTAATGATGTGAGTTATGTCTGTTATGATGACATAATAAAAATCTTGCCATCACCAACCTATTTGGGTAGAGAGCAATATAAATTTAAAACACCGATTTCAATTTTCGAAAAATAAGTTTATTTATTACCTGAAATGTGCCTGTTGTTGATTTATTATGTTTGATGTTTTCATTGTTTTTTTATGATTATTTCACTTGTGACTTGTGATTATTTGACTTGTGTGTCGTCCATTGGTCAAAGTAATATTTTTTATTCAATGTCTTAGGCGTTACCCATATTTGTCTCTGGAGTTACTTTTTGTCCCAAAATTTTAAGCTACATTTTCGAACACAACTTCCTCTTTTTACAAATTAATTAATTTATTGTTACCAGTAATTAATTCAAATACCAGCCAAGTTACTATACTCTATTTATTTCAACCTGTATTTATTGTATAATCCGTTTATTTTGAATATAGCCCTTCATTTTGTACTGAGGTAACGCAAAAGACAAAACTTCTAATATTTTAGTTAGAAAACTAAAGAATGTTTAATGACTGATTATGCCAAATAGTTGATTATGCATGCAAAAGTAAAATAAAACTTATAGTTTAGATTTTTTATGTTTCATTTACCATTTATCTAACACTGAATGCCGGTAACACTGGTGACAGATTTTGAGGGTTCGTGTTTTAATTTTGCCTGTAACTGCTTCAAATATCTTCAAACCACGCTCCCTTTTTTGGAAATTATAGTACAATATAATATATAGAAGGCTCAGATATTATTTTTCAAAAAAATTGATATTTTTTTTTTCAAAAAATATCTTTGTATCTCTTTCGTTGTGTAGGTAAAATAGTTGATTGACCCACTTACCAGCGAAGGTGCGCAAAACTTATAAATGTTTGGTATTTTTTCTTCCATAAATGTTTCTGTAGATACAATATCCATCAAGGACATCTGAAACAATTAGATTTTTCAAGTTACGACATATGCGGACAAACTAGTCCTTAATATCTTAGTAAAACAATAAAAACATAGGTTTGAATGGGAAATACCTAAACAGTAAAATGACACAAATATTCAACTCTACTGTTATGTTACGTTCTCTCATTAATTAAGTATCAACGCATATAAACTAAACCAAAGTTTTGGTTAATTGAAATTCCGTAAAAAACGCTTATGTAACTTTATCAAAAGCCTTAGTAAAGTTCAATTTACTACGCACTTGTCAAATCAAACTAATTAGAGACCGTCTCATCTAAAACTGAATGCCTCTACCGCGTTTACGTAAAGTTGACGTACAGCAAATCATTTCAAAATGAAACTTGTGATTACAGTGATTAAGAACATTTCGCTTTGACGTAATGAAGTAGAGGGGCGTTTAGTTTTAGATTAGACAGTCTCTACATGTCAGCAACAAAGTGTTAGATAAGTAGGAAAGTACCAAAACAAACTTCAAATTAGGGCAGTAATAAAATTTACGTAAGAGTAGGGACGTGTATAGATCTACAGTGAGTAAACACATGTTCCCGGTCCTTTACTGGGCTACATTATGCTTGCTTAATTATATTAATTGACATACAGCCATTCTATCTAACACTCTTATTCCCTTGATAATAGAGTAGAAATTAAACAACTTTGTAATGTACACTAGTGACAATGTCACTTTACGACCCGAAGAAGAAACAGGGAATGGAAAAATAAAGCGTATTGCGTTGATATGTGAACTAAATTTCAATAAGATCTGCTATTTCTGTTGTAATCTTGAACAGACAACCCAAATAACATTGATGTTGTGTTACCAAATATCCGATTACATTTAATTAATGAATGCTTGTTTATTTTTCTTGGTGTATCGTTCTAATGAATTATCATTTATCATTATCACATAAAAATAAATGAAACATTTTGTCATCGTCATAATAAAAACATGAATGGAAGTGGACTTGAAAAGTTTAGACTCTGCAAGTTGTTGTAAGTCGTTTATAAAACTCAACGATCCATTGATTTTGGTTTAAACTAAAATGTATCTCAAAAATAATGTGGAAAGTGGGAGCTATAAAGAGGTGGACTGAATTCTTAAAAAGTTCTACCTATTTTTTGGAGTGCTACATAACATAGGTTTACTACAAATTATATTTACCTACTACTTTTGTACTAACATTTGAACAAGCAATTATTAACTATACCTACATAATTTAAAAACAGACGTAGGTACATGTTGCATCCAGATTTATCTCTTATGGAGTCATAAGGTTATCGAAAAGTTCATTTCTATCGCACTCAGCTCTAGACGAAGTTCTTATGACACTGATTTTTGATCGAGCGAAGCGAGATCTCCAAAGTAAGTTGGGCAAATCGGCGTTGTATATATGTATGTATGCATGTATGTATGTTTGTTTGTCCGAGGATAACCTTCGAAGCGTTTATCCGATCATCGTGAAATATGTAGGTAATGATGGCACAATTTTGGTGTGACACAATGAGCTAAAAATATTTGGGGGGGGGGGGGGGGGGGGTTGTTGAGACATTGAGGTTCAAGAGGGGTAAAAAAAAACAAAATGGAACTATCCGGTCAAATGGCACGTCTAATAAAAGGTATTTGTGAGTACATTTCGACCCCGTTTTTATTTTTAGTTTTACTTTGTAGTTTTTATTTATTAGCAATAATATAAACTGAACTTTGACATAATTCACAGGGTACACCAGTAACCCCACAGTGCTGAAATTTGGTTACACGCATAGTGTAGCTTTCGTGACAAACTAACCAACTAACTTGACCTACAGTTTCATTCAAATTACAGGTACCGGGAGTTCATGTTATTTGGTTTTTTTTGGAGTAGGAATTGCAGTTATTCTGGATTTCAGACTTTAGGCAAAAGTCTGAAATAACCAAAAAAAACCAAATAACATGAACTCCCGGTACCTGTAATTTGAATGAAACTGTAGGTCAAGCTAGTTGGTTACGCATTTCGTGGCATTATTTTGATAGTCAAAGATTACAAATACTATTTTTTTGTTTTTATGGGAGACTCGCAGGATTTGGAGCGAACAACTAGTTATTACATGTGCATTTTGTTTTACTTTCAACACTAAGGGTAGTTGGTACTGATAAAACAAACGATTTTCAATGTATAATTATTATTAGCAAAGCACCAGAACAAACAAATATTTTATCTAAAGTACTTGGTTGTCATTACCACCGATTAACCTTCTGCCATTGAACACACCTCGCAAAGTGTTGAACGTGTTGGAACAATGTTCATTGTATACAAATCATAAACACCCACACTTGCCAATCAAGCCCTATTGGACAATTGCTTTTAAAGATAGCAACTTAATATGCACCTTCTATGGTGATAAATGTGATAAGAGTCATCTTTAATTCAGTTTTGACATACGAGTATGTACGAGTAGGTATTTTGATTGTAACAAAGCTAGCTTAGCAGTTAGTAGTTCAGCAATAACTTAACTGAATTCTCTGTTAAATTACTGAGAATTTCTCAAAAGTTACCTTACATTGTAAAATAAATAATTAAACTTCCCTTTAGTTTCTAAATAGGATATTAAAAAATCAGTAATCTCTAGATTCAAGCGATAATTGTTTTAAAGTCTGGTCTAGAACAATAGTATGTTCTTTTGATATATATGTTTACATAGAAACAATAATATACAAGTATACAAAATATATGTACATCTCTTCTTTGAGTTAAATTATTATAGGTACTTAATAATTCTTTATTTTAAGATTGTTATATCACCAATGAGTCATTTCTCATCTCCTGTCGCGTTGATTATGAGGCTGTTGGCACCATTCATAATTCCGTTAATTTAACTTCTATTTGATGAGTCTGGTGGGATGTTAAAATATTGTGATTATTGAAATAAATAAGTTATTTAAGAATGTTGAATTCAAATGTTCGAGATAATGAAATAACTCTATTCAGCTAAAGACGTGTTTGCATTTAATACTAACCGAGAATGGTAGAATCAGCACCTAAGCTTGGTTTAATGATGTTATAAATTAGCATTAGCATGCAAAGTTTGCGTAAAAGCTCAGACTAATTCAGGAAGTGAAAACTCATTTGAAATTCCCGATCCTACTCCACAATCCAATCCAAATAATCCTTCAAAAACACCGAATTCCGAGAACCGCGATAAGTCGAGTGTATTTATGCATCGGGAACTTATTATTCAGTCCTCGATCGTCAATGGTGATGGAATAAAATCTCTTATATCAGAGAGGTGGTCTGAGTTGCCATTAGCATGGGGACAATCGGATATAGTTGACATCATCGCGCTTGCACTGACGCCATGGCACGTCCTGTGACGGACGTGGATAGCATTTGATTCGATCAATGCAGGTAAATTTCCTGGAAGGCTGGAAACCAAACAAATCAAAGTTTAAACTAAGTTCGTGATAGTTGTTGATCACTATTGCTTTTTCTTGTGGAAACGGTTAAGTGATTAATTTTCAGATGATTATAATTGTCTATTACTTATTTACAGAATACTGAGAAACGATAAGTCCTTTACTAAGTTGAATACACCTTACAACTTCAGCAGGGGCGTTTATAAGAACACCTAAAATTGTAGAGCAAAAGGCAATAACCTGAAAATACTTCTAACAACCTCAATACGTTACTCAAGCTTATGTTTGCTGCACATAATTTGCTAGTCCAGTAGCATGATCCATTTGATAGACGGGCCTGATACCGAGGTTTTCGACCTCATGTCACAAACGGCATCCAGAATGAATCTATTAGAATTCGAAACACAACCATTTTGCGACCGCGTAACAGCTCTATAAAATTGTCCGTGTGCATACTACAGTTTACCTTGCAATAAGTATTTTTCCCGATTGTTAGACACTGGCAAATCGAGGACCAGTGATGATTGATCGAAGATCTTTGTACGTATATATACAGGGTGTTTGGTAATATACTGACGATATTCAAGTGATGGTTTCTCAAAACATAAAAAAAGACTTCTTGAAAAAAAAACTACTATTTATATTATCAATTTTTAAAGAAAATCGACTAAGTTTAGGTGATAAATTCGATATAAAACTTACTGCCTACTCTTGCAATCGACATCCAAAAATAAAGGCCAATTTTATATAAAATAAATAAATAGATAAACACTTAATTATACACCAGGAAAACATCTACCTAAATTATATTGACTATTTATGTATCATTGTAACTATTGTACCACTTATGTATTTTATTTTGTCATTTAACGTGGGAAGAAACTGACTCCTGACATACAGCTTACGCTAGTTCAGGAGCCAGGGCTTCAACCAGAATTGTAAAAATTGATATAAAACCAATAAAGCATTTTTTGATTTTGATTGATTTTGATATATCTCTTTCGGAAATAGCTGCGGGTTTTGGGTTAGAAAGGGACAACAAGAGATATCTCGAGACGTCACCAATACAGTATCTGTGGTTAGATGACAAGCACTATGCAATAGCACAATATAAATTTAATAAAGTGTTTGTTTTTACATGCCAAAATGAATTTCACATTTCTATGGTAAACATTTCAGAAACTTATTTAGAATAGAATAGAATAGAATAGAATAGAATAGAATAATCCTTTATTGTACACCAGGAATACTTAAAAAAACTAATTTAAGCTAAATAAAGTACAATGGGTTATTTATTATGCTTATCAAAATAACCCCTTGGGTTTTTGTGCGTATATTATCAAACACCCTATATATACCGTCAATAAAAACATAACTCTCTAAACTCGGCTAAAAAGTAGACTACGTCTCCGCCCTGGTTATGATCTATCTATATTACAAATTTAATCGAAATCGGTCTAGCCAGCCTTGAAAACGTAACGATAACAAACGGGCAGACAGAGACAGAGTGGCATACTTTAGAATTTATAATATTAGTTGTACTTGTACATAGTATATTATTTCTCTGTGATGTGTTTGTAACTGGGTAGACGATGATGGCAAAATCGATCCCATGAACTGTTTACCTTCCAGAGGATAGACCCATCTTTGTATCCCTTTTAAAAATGAATTAAAAGGTGTTCAAGTAATTCACACCTTAACTACTGTTAAAAATTATAATGTCTGATTTCAAGATTAACAAAAGTAAGATAGATGACATACATAAGCTCTTGTGTCTCTATCCAGTATCCAGCGGGAACACCTGTCCTGTCCACCACGTCTTAATTCAAGGAATGTAGCTTAATATTGGATCCGTCGATTATTAATATAACTAAAATTGGATCCGACCTAATTACGGAGTTATACGCCTTGAAGTAAAACTTATAATAACCTAAAATCTTCCTAATTAGGTCGAATCCAATTTCAGTTTTATACACCTCTAATTATAGAGCTATGTTTTCACTCGATCAGTTTAATACATGAGAAGTGTCCTGCTGCCTATAGGTTCTACTTAGTAGCTTATAACTCGGATCCAATTTTAGTTATATTACTAATCGACGGATCCAACATTAAGCAACATTCTTTGAATTAAGACCTTCTCCCTAGACAGGTGTTCCCACTGGATAGAGATACACCATAAGCTCTGCCACATTTAACCAAAGTGTATACCTACCCATAATATTAACGAATTTACTCAATAGATCCATTATTCATTTATTTGATTAAATAATAGGATAACAGTAGATATAATAGTACCAAACTCCAACATCATGCATTTAAGTTTTTTCAAAATATTCTCATATTTTGAGATCAAAAGTTATGAGGTCTAGGACCGGTACAATATCCTTCAAATAGACGTAGTGTGCACGTAGACGAGTTGTAAACTAGTAAAATTTAACGATTCCATTGTCCATTGGAGCCCGGCAGTTTCACCCCATTCAATTGGTCAATATTATTTGGCATTTATTTTATTCCCAGAATGTATTATACCTACCGTAGTATACGAGTGCCTGGTATTTATAAGTCTTGACGGATCTAGACGGTTCCTAGACGATTTTCTATGTAAACATGAGCCATTATAAGTAGAGATAAAGAATGATGATCAGAATATTAATGACCACAAAAATCGTAAACCCTTCGTCGCAAATAGTACCTAGCCCACCTGGCGTATATATATATTCGTACGAGTAACAAAACAAAGAGAGCACGTATGTATATATTTATTATTATTTATTATTTATGTTTCTTAAAATATATAATTTTATGTGATATTAAGTGTGGTAAGTAAGTTCACTATTACACCCCAGGGCCAGTAGCCAAATTACTTTCGCTTTGAATCTATTCGATTTCTACATACATACATTTGTTGTCGCTGAATCACGTGGTATTTCTATAGCATGTGTCAAATCCCATACATTTTCGGGCGTATCGACTAGCGTCATCGCTAATCGACTGTAACTTGGCTAAGCCCTCAGGTCCATTCCACACATCCACAGAATCCATTCCATCCAAAGGTTGCTGGTACTGATTGCTATTTAGCGATAATACCGCCAATTGTTTACGTTGTTCTCTTGTAATTGTTATGTTTTATGGTAAGCAATAAAGTGTTTTGTATTCTATTCTATTCTATGTTTAAGAGGAAATCCGGGAAGCAAGACATTTGGAAAATAGGTATTTAACAAATATTTTGCTGTCGCGCTGTGCCCTATATGCCCTATGTGCGTGCGATAGAGACAACTGCAGGTCGTACTGATTATACCTATTTAAAATAGATGAAATCACTGTTTCGTAGTCCCCTGTTTCCTCCTCCAAAACTAGACCGATTTTTTTTTCAAATATGTAATAAAAAATGCTATGTTTGTACGTTTCGTTTTTTTTTATTTATATTCGTCAAATTTGTTTGCTGGATGTCTGAAAAGGGGCAGTAAAAATTTGCAATTTCTGTGACTTTAGAAGGTTCCTAGTTCTTATAATAATTAATTTATGGAGAAAAACTAAACGTAGGGACATGACCGTGATACTTGTAGATTGTATGGCAAAAAAATATTTGCTCTAGTATCACTATCCAGAGAGGAAACAGGGGACTACGTTTGTATGGGCGAAATGCAGCCCAAATTTCCTCTTAAACGCTACGCTTGTCACGTGGTTCGTGCGTGCGTGGCGAGCGTTGGCTCATCTACACGAACATTACGACGAGCATTTTGACAAGCAACGAGCACGTTGTAAACCCTGTTTCAAGTCGATTTCCTCTTCATAATCTTCTGTAAAAAAAAAAAAAATAGTTGGTACGATTTTCATAGCTATGTATGCTTGGTTTAGCTTGTATAGGGTGGGCCAGAAAGAATTGCGAATTTGAAAAAATCATTAAAAAAAAAACTAAGTACAATTCACATACAAATTTTTATTTCTACAAAAATTTACATCTGGGAAATTCATTTCTTAAAAATAACATCATCCAGATGTGCACCATCGCGCTGCAAACATTCTTCGAATCTGAACCTCAAATTGGTAAAAACTCGCTGGCACATTGCACGGGGAATATATGCCATTTCTTTCCGGATATTGGTCTTCAACTGGTCAATTGTGGCTGGGTTATTGGAGTAGAATCTACTTTTTAGGTATCCCCACAAAAAAAAAGTCCAGTGGTGTAAGATCCGGACTTTTAGGAGGCCATTCAATGTCACCTTGGCGCGATATCAGTTTCTCAGCAAACATCTCGTTTACGACCGCCAAAGAGGCATTAGCAGTGTGGCATGTCGCGCCATCTTGTTGAAACCATGTCGCACGAGTATAGGCTTCAAATTGTTGCAGTTGTGGAAAGAAAAAATCTCTTATCATGGCTATGTATCGGTCAGAATTTTAAAATCGTACTCCTTTCTGGTCCACCCACCAATTTGAGGTTCAGATTCGAAGAATGTTTGCAGCGCGATGGTGCACATCTGGATGATGTTATTTTTAAGAAATGAATTTCCCAGATGTAAATTTTTGTAGAAATAAAAATTTGTATGTGAATTGTACTTAGTTTTTTTTTAATGATTTTTTCAAATTCGCAATTTCTTCTGGCCCACCCTATACAAACATCGTCGCTAACTGGTAACTCGCTGCATGTTTAAAGATTGAAATAAAAACTCGTAAAAGGATGATTTCCAAAAAGTTTGGTTAAATAAATATAGATCGTATCTAAACACACGTCTAATAAATTATTTTTGGAAATATCCTTCTAAAAGTTTTTATTTCAGTCTTTAAACATTCAGGGGTTACCAATTAGCAACGCTGTCTGTTCATACGATACGAGTATAAAGGTTGGTTTAACTTGATATATATATAATTTTATTATAAATTATAGGTTAGCGTTTGACCGCGATCTCGCCTGATGGTAAGCGATGATTCTACGATGGTACACGCTTGCCTAGAAGAAACCTATTCACTCGCTACTTGAAGATCCCTAGGTTGTAATGATCAGGAACACAGACACAGGCAAGGCGTTCCACTCCTTGGCGGTGCGCATAATAAAGGCGGAAGAGTACCGCTTTGTGCGTATGGGAGGTATCTCTACCATGTAGCGGTGGCGCATCGCAGGGCGTCTGGTTGTCCGATGATAGAATGGGGATGGTGGGATCAGGTTGAAAAGCTCCGCAGCACACATGTTATTTATCTGTAGTCTAGCCTAGCCATTTCTATGAGAAATAAAAAGTTTTAAGTACCTACTATCCTTTACTAGTTAACTGTCTCACTTTTACGACAACATTCACACCAGCTACGTGTTTCTGTGAGCTATAATATGAATACGTGGTGCATGAGTAACGCAGATTTGCTATTTTCACATGCCAGCCCGTATTACCCACTTGAGCAGCACTTGATGCAATTACAATCTTCCTTCTTCCTTATTATAGGACTAATAGGATTTAACTGCGAAGCAGTTTTAATTGAGTATGTTAGTAACATTATTAAAAATCCTTGTACAGGCACTAGAGCGGTTGCCGGTAATGATGCAACGTGCCACAGGCGCTGTCTATATCCCTTTACCAGAAAGGAAAAAGAGCTGACCTGATCTTCATCATACAAAGCTGAGAACCAGCTAAATTATACTTTCTATTAAAAAAATACGCGTACGAATTAATCCATCCGTTTGGAAGCTACGATGCCACCGACAAACACACAAACATAAGCGTCAAACTTATATCTTTCATATATCATCCTCTTCTTGGCGTCGAAGCTTCAAAAATAATCTTTTAGGAACGTAGTAAAACTATATCGGTGTAATTAACTGCATTTCACAAGACTTATCCTTTAATATCGTCAGTACACCACTCGCGAACCTTTCAGAGCGAATTAAATTCAAAAGGCTATATAAACGTGTTAGGAGAGCCCGCTTGTGCTCTAAATTAGTTTAGTGAGCTTCTTCCTTTAGTTATTGTAGAGTTTAGTAAGATACTTGCGGCCCATTTCTCTCACTCGCCTTTTTCATTGAGACGAAAAAAAAAACTCAAAACGTTGTAGATTTACATAATATTATTTCTCAGCACGTACGTCAGCGACATTAACAACTAATGAGCTTTTATTTGAGTTTTCAAAGTCAATAACATAAATTGTGTATCGGGTACTAAACTGTATTGTTACTAGGTAAATACAAATGTAAAGCTAAAGTTAGATTTATTAGGGGCTTCAACTTCCGAATTTGTTAATCTATTTATGCCACTGACTGTACACTTTTTTTACTACTTGGAGATGGAACAAGCATATTGCCCACCTGACGTTAAGTGGTAACCATCTATAACAACGTGCGCTACGATGCACTGCCCTGCGTCCGTCAATTTGAGGCATACAGGTGTAAAGCTTTATGTGCCTGTAATTTCACCGACAACCATACCCTTCATACCGAAGCACAGCAATGCTGCTTGACGGCAGAAATAGGTATGGTGGTAGTACTTCCCCGGCCAAGCCCTTTCACATGGAACTCTACTAGACCTTTCGAATTTATTTTTATTATATAAAATTATTATAATTTGTACAGTTGGTTCAGTAATAAATAAAACGCGATGTTAAAATTTTAAAAAGCTAATCTAAAATAGCGACAGTTCTCAATTTATACGCACACTCAACAATCAAAGGAGCAATCGAAATACCGTCGCAGCTTTGAAGTCCATGTGAATTTGTCTTGATGTCCGTTTCGTTCCACTGTGATTTACGCAGCTCACGCACATTCTTAGGAAACTAGTAAGTCGCCTACGAGTGTGCATTTGCAGAATGATGAGACTTGTTTTTACCACTTTTGTGAGCCAAAAAAGGTATACCCAAAAACTCAGCGTTTACAACTATTTGTCAATATAGAGGGTGTTAGGTTTGTCCGGATTTTCATGTTTTAGAACCTACCAACATGTAAATATGCTAAAAGTAAAAAAAATATGTAGAACACCCATTATCTGGTCAAATAAATCTTTTTTTTTACAGCCAACAAGAGTTTACATCAGATAAAAGTCAAAACAGTGATACATACACAAAAAAACATAAGTTTTATGATTCATACTCTCATCATGTTGCAAATTCCTCTTACACATTGTAAATTGTTAGGTATCAGTGCAATTGTTTTTTAGTATCCCGATGCGCCCTTTTGCAAAACTGTCGCCAAAACAAATATGACAACGCAAAGCCGCAGTTATTCGTAAAATGCTTATTTTAAAACGTGCGACATTTACGATGCTGAAACAAATGTCTTTTTCACTAAACTCTTGTCTGGGAGCAATAAACCCGGTCAAACGCTGAAGATGTCACTATAGTCGTGACAGGCGTGATTAACGAGCAAACGTGATGACACCTCCCTCTTGAAACTATCACTTACACTAAAATGATCCTTTTCTGTAGGGCAGCCAGTTTTGTAGATTATTTTGTGGGTTTAGATATGGTTAAAAACTACAAAAAAAGTATATACAAGGACGAGGCTCTTTCTTTACCACTTCAATTCGTACAGGAAAGAAATATTTATATTAATACGTCCATTAATAGACCTCATTCTATCTACTATCCTAAAAAAGGTCAGTCGGTAGACTTCTAGTAGAGGTGTAAAAACTACACTATCTACCGAACATCTGCATTATCTGCATGCATTACGATGACTTTATATGCGCACGGCATTTAGCCAGATTGTCCGATGTGACAGCTATGTCGGCATATCGGGAATTCGTCGATCGTGATCGGTATGCCGACTGGAACAGCCCACTATTGGATGCGGAACACGTAGTTTTCCTCACTTTGTTGCCTTTACCCTGCTAGGGAGTTTCGTGATTGATTTCGTTAAATTTTTTGTGGTGCCTTTGGCAGTGACCCCAGGCTATCCAATAAAAGCCAACAAGTCCACAGACATTTTATCACACTGCGTACATACATATTCCTCTCGTTATGGAGGACCCCTAAGGTCCAAAAGAAGTCATAATTTGCGGTCAAAGAGGTCTATGGTGATATTGCAGTGTAGACTATTTTTACAAGCTTTTATTTATTTAAGGCCCGGATAATTCAGGACCGCGCTAAGCTTACACAATTAAAAAGTAAGTAACTGTATAATCCCGACTTTCATTTAGTCCCGTAAAGTCGCAAAAACAAACAATCGCAGTCTCAAAGCGTATGGAAATAGACACATCTGAAACGAAACCCTTTCATGTCGACCGGCCCACGCGACACCCGTCCACGAAGATCAACATTATAATTAACACGTACGATACAAAGAAACTATCAAAGGTTTAGAAAGTAAAAGGTTTTTAAAAATGTATCAGGAACATCAAACAATACCTACAAAAATTTACCTACTTTGTACTTTATTTAGGCAAGGGACAAATCTAAGCGGGAAAACGCGGCGATATTCACTAACGTAATTTTGCGCAGTATTGTCCTAGAAATGTTATGAAAGATCCTATCGGAATATTTCTAGGGTTCCCGAGAACATTTGTACTTGCTACGGACGACGCACTGTGATTCGTTTAGAACAAGCTACTAGACAAAATTATTATATAACCAGGCTAAAACGTACACGCAGTCGTAAGCGTCTACAAGTTTTAAAACTTTCAAATTGATATTTAGCAATGAAAAGTTAAATTTAAACTATCAAACATTATGTCGTAGCATTCGTAATACCGGAATCATGCATCATACATTATTATTATATATTTTTAGTTTATATTATTAATAACAGAAAGAAAAAAACCATTATTTACATCTCTCTTTAAAAATAAATAAGTAAATAAATATTGCTGGACATTTCAAACAGCGCTATCTAGCCCCAAACTAAGCAAAGCTTTGCGAACCAGATAGGTAACTGATAGAATACTTATAATACTTCTTTTTTTGTGAATGAAGTACACAGAATATACAGAAAAACATCCAGACCCGGAACAAATATCTGCAGATCATGCAAACATTTGTTCTGCGGCGGGAATCGAACCCGCTACCTCCTGCGTCCCAGCCGGCTATTCGCCCACTGCGCCACGGAGGTCGTCTACTTATAATACTTCTTTTTTTTGTAAATGAAGTACACAGAATATACAGAAAAACATCCAGACCCGGAACAAATATCTGCAGATAATGCAAACATTTGTTCTGCGGCGGGAATCGAACCCGCTACCTCCTGCGTCCCAGCCGGCTATTCGCCCACTGCGCCACTGAGGTAGTAAAAAACAACAGTAACAATTTGTATATTACAAATATACAATCCTGGAGTTCTCTGCAACTATTTTTATGATTTTAGTACAAAACCATTTTTTTATTTTTTAATACGTATCTTTATAGATCTTTAGAAACTCGCAGATTAATTAATAATTAGCACCGACGACGACCGTCATGCCGATTCGGCCTACATCAAAGACACCTTTATCTTTGATCTAGGCGTGTTGTAGGCACAATCTAAATTAACAGAATAACAATATTTGTGAGACATATAATTTATTGAGAGCAGTAAAAAAGAGGAACAACGTTCTTACAATATGTAGTGCAATATTTAAGGAAATCGCAAAATAAAGTTTTTTTTTAATTAAGTAAGTAAGTAGGTAAGTAGTAGGTTAAGTATTTTTATTTTTATAGTGTTATCCGAACACATACGGAAAAATGGCCGCAATATACGAGCAATATGTAGGTATGTAATACGAGGAACTCCTCGTATCAAGAGGAAGGTTGCGGGTTCAAGGCCCGTCTAGGCTGGAAATTTTTGAGATGGTATAAATCTTAGAAGTAAGGTAATGTTACAAAATGATATTTGTTACTACATATTTTTATCATACTCAAGAAAAATATAATATATAATGGTAAGTGCATTTTTTATTTATTTATTTATTTGTGTAAATAAATAAAGCAGCTACATGCATTTGTGCCTACAGTGATTTTTTCGATCTATAAATTATTCCATCTCCTTACAGCAGTAAAAATGAACGCTTACAAGACTGCACATCTTGTAGACGATAAATTGACGTGTTTACATGTCTATCTATATACAAGCTTTCTGTTCGCTCAGTGGGTAATATGTTTTTCGCGGCCCATCGACTGTCACACTTAGGAACACGATAAACTTATGAACCAGTAGCTCAAATCCGTACTAATATTATAAATTCGAAATTAACTCTGCCTAACAGACTCTGTATGTCTCAGTGTCTGTCTGTCAGTTTGTTACGTTTTGTCGACTAAACGGCGGGACCGATTTCGAAATTTGGTATATAGATAGATTATTACCGGGATTGAGACATAGGCTATTTTTTAACCTATTGCGCAAAATGAGGGTAATGTTTTTATTAACAAAACACGCGTGCGAAGCCGCGAGCCGAAGCTTGTTTACCATAAAGTACCAGTTAATGTATTAGATTCAAAATTAGTACTGAAAAAAAAATAACTAGAACAGCTTGGATTGTCGGAAAATATAGGAAGTAATGTTCAAAGTAATTTTATTCAAAGAAAAATCTATTTTGATTTTGTTTAGAAGCTGCAATTGGAATCATTTGGGAAGAGGACTTACCTGATTAGATTTTTTATATGGGCCATTTTCTTCACACACCAAACATTAGTGCATTCTATTGCTCCCACTTTTAAGTTTGCGATTTGTCTAATAGCATTTAAACTACTGTTTCCCTCGTACATTATTGTGCTTCAGACTGCCAGATAGATTCATCACTGCCATTCTATAAATTCTTAAGCTATTTACGAGCTCTATATACAACTCAATAAGCTAGTTACTCTAATTGCATTCCTTAATTTATCTATAGTTTACGATTTTTAGAGTAAACTTGCTAGATTTTTATTGTGAAGAGTATACTGGATTATTTCTTTTTGGTTAAACATTTCAAACAAACCTACATTACTAAGATTTTACGAGAAAACATGTTGAGATATGTATCTTTGAGGTAGGATTGAATTTATCGTGGCTACGTGGTTCGATTAGTTGATTAAACATGGCACCTACAAGCACTATGTAAATGCCACCTACACCTACCTTGTCTGATATGTGTTGTCGTATGAAGCCACGACACGACCCAATATCCATAAAATTTTACTACAGATGGAGTAGGTACACTGACGCTTCATGAAAATTTATGAAATTACAAGCTTCTACTGATACCTATATTGTTTACTCTTTGCTCGTGTGATACTCGATAGTTTTAACTCGTTTATTTCTGTTCATAATTTGGCATTAGTATTATTAATTATCATATAAATAATAACATTTTGTTGTAACTTTTTTTAAATATAAAATCGTATACACAATATACCAAATACTCTGACATAAAAATTATATATTGTTTGCGAATTGTAACTGAGACTGATAAAAATTTGCTTGTAATTTAAGTTCTCTTAGAACTACGAGTATATATCACAAAAAATGTGCAGTTACGAAATTTTCCGCCTCAGAGTCAAAGTTTTCGAATATAGAAGATAAGTCAACTAGCTTCCAAAGACTATGAAATTCATAGGAGGGCCTATATCTACCAATTTTAGCTCCAAAAATAAACGGCAACTTATTATTATTATTATTACTTCCCTTCCTATCAAAAGTCCTTGAACGTCTTGTACACCAACAACTCAGTACCTTCCTATCCAATAATATCCTGTTAAATCCTCACCAATCTGGCTTCCGCCCCGGGCATAGCACAGTCACAGCGCTCATCAAGATTACCGATGACATTCGGTCTGGAATGGACAGTGGGAAGGTGACAGTACTGTCACTCCTTGGCTTCAGCAATGCTTTTAATAACGTCAATTTCGATATACTTCTCGGTGTATTACACTCTCTTAACATATCTCCAACGGCTATTGACTGGTTTCGTAGTTACTTGTTTGGACGCCGGCAGCGCATCCGTATTGGAGATACTTATTCTTCATGGTGCAGTCTCTCCGCTGGTGTCCCTCAAGGCGGCGTCTTATCTCCTCTTCTTTTGTCTGTTTTCATTCACTCAATATCTCCAAAATTATCTTCTTCCTACCACCTGTATGCAGATGATTTACAAATTTATACACAAGCTACGGTTGATAACATTAACGGAGCAATCAGCATAATAAATTCAGATTTGGACCGAATTTGTGATTGGAGCAAATCCTTTGGCCTTACAGTAAACCCACAAAAGACACAAGCTATCATAATTGGTAGCCACAAAATGATTCCCCGGCTAAAGTTTGAGCAACTTCCACCTGTAGTTTTTAATGGGGCTCAGATAGGTATCAGTCAGACGGTGAAAAACTTAGGCATTATTATGGACACCAAGCTATCGTGGGTGCCGTGTATTGCCGAGATCAGCCGAAAAATGTTTGCGTCCTCAGCCTCGTTGCGAAGACTTCGCAACTTTTTACCAACCGCCACCAAAATTACGCTTGCACAATCCCTTCTACTCCCTATTTTAGATTACGCCGACGTCAGCTATCTCGACCTTTCTGAAGTCCAATTGAGCAAACTTGAGCGCCTTCAAAATCTTTGTATTTGGTTCGTATTTGGCTTGCGCAAATATGACCATGTTTCAGAATTTCGCGCAAAACTCAAGTGGCTCCCTATCCGTCTTCGCCGGAATGCACATATTCTGTCCCTTCTTTTTAACATTCTTTTCAATCTTTCTTCACCATCCTATCTAAAGGAGCGTTTTGTGTTCTTGCACCAGGCGCATGATCGAAACCTACGCTCATCTGAAGCTCTAAGTCTCCAAACCCCTGTCCACAGTTCTCAATTTTATGGTGACTCCTTTACAGTTCAAGCTGTGCGGCTGTGGAACGCTTTACCTTTCTCTATTAGATCATCTAAATCTCTTCCTACCTTCAAAGCTAAGGTATACAACCATTTCCTTTCTTTGTTTACGCACTGCTAGTTTATCGTTATGTTTATCTCCTTTATTGTAGTTTATATATAAGTATATATTATTATATTCGTAAGTATATATATTTAGTTTATTAGTAAGTATAGGTAGTTTATTTAAGTTTATGAATATACTCGTATTTACACCGCCGTCTTTTTGATTTTGTTTTGTCCTGTCCATCCAAAGGTTGTCTGGAAGAGATCGCTTTTAGCGATAAGACCGCCCATTGTACTTACCTTAATTTTTGTGTATTTTTATTGTATTTTAATTTTGTTGGTGTGCAATAAAGAGTATTCTATCTATCTATCTATCTATTGACGACCTCCGTGGCGGCGGGTTCGATTCCCGCCGCGGAACAAACGTTTGCATCATCTACAGATATTTGTTCCCTGTCTGGTTGTTTCTCTATATATTATAAGTATGTATTTACAAAGAAAAAGTATATAAGTATTCTATCAGTTATCTGGTTCCCATAGTACAAGCTCTGGTTAGTTTGGGGCTAGATAGCGATCTGTGAAATGTCCAGCAACATTATTACGAGTAAGTACCTACAGTAAGCTGCACTAACTGCTGACCCACGCAACCCACGCAGGTTCAAATCCTCTTCAAACTTATTTTCAAATATCAAATTATTCTTGCTTTCGATGAAGTTCCATGAAGTTCCACATCGCCAACGCTTCAGGAAAAACCCGTGAAAACGTATGAATACATACAATCAGGTTGTATTACAGGCCGTCTGCCTGGCGTCTGTATGGTTGACAGTGCCATTAGCTCATTACATCGCCCTATCATCTAGTGCCAATTAGGGCATATTCATATTGCAATGGAATGGCGGCTTAAAAGCGCTTGATTTAACATAGCCATTCAATGCGGCAGCGAAAATGGCTAAAATTGTAGCTATGTGTTCGTTTGGCTTGATAAATACAATATGAACATTTAGAATTTCGGGATTTTTTCCCTTTTTTTCCCAGCTTCAACACCGTCTTGACAATGATGGCCGGCAGGGTAGACTGCCCGTACTCCAGACATTTCTATCACAGGCATGTTCTAAGAACCCTGTTAATTATAAGTACCTAATTAAAGTACCCTGTTAATTTTGTGTTGTGTCCTTATCTTATAGGCTATAATTGCTTGAAATAAATGCTTGTTATTTATTTATTTATTTTAAGAGCCACTAAATCAGGAGGTCTAAAAAACTGGATGACCGAGAATTAGCCAAGAATCGACACGAAAGAAGAAGAAGCCCGTGAAAACAAGTCCGATATTCAAGCCACTTTTAATCACCACTTCACAATTGAATTTAATTAATTAATAATTAATTTAATTCACCATTTAATCACACTAATATTATAAATGCGAAAGTTTGGATGTTTGTTAGTTTGTTATTCAATCACGCCGTAACGGCTGAACCGATTTCGATGAAATTTGGTATATACATATATTATAACCTGGATTACTACATAGGCTACCATTTATCCCATAAATCAGTTCCCATGGGATAAAAATGGGGTATCAAAGTATACAAAACTGATTTTGGCCTTTGTTACCCTTCACACCAAAACTACTTAACGGATTGGGTTCAAACTTTGCCGAATTTTAGTTTTAGACCTAGAATAATATATAAGCTACTTTTTATCTCATAAATCAGTTCTCATAGGATAAAAATGAGTTGTCAAAGTTTCTATAGAAAAATGATTTGGGTCTTCGTTACCACTTTATGCCAAAACTACTGAACGGAATGAGCTCAAACATTGCAAAAAATCAGGTCAAGGCTTATAATAACATATAAGCTACTTTTATCTCATAAACCAGTTCTCATGAGATAAGACTGAGTCATTAATGTTTCCATAGAAAATATATTTTGTTCTTTGTTATCCCTTCACGCCAAAACCACTGAAGGGATTGGGCACAAACTTTGCAAAAGTTTAGTCCTGAACTTACAATAACATATAGGCTACTTTTTATCTCATAAATCAGTTCCCATAAGATAAGAATGAGTTGTCAAAGTTTCTATAGAAAAATGATTTTGTTCTTTGTTACCCCTTCACGCCAAAACGACGTAGCGACCACAACACAGGCACAATGATGAGTCATATAAAAATCCAGCTACCGCAGCGACCCGCAGTCCACCCCCTTTAAGTTTAATGTTGTCACAATGATGAGCCATACAAAATGCAGCAACCGTAGCGACTCCAGCCTTCATGTATGATATAGGCGCAATGATGAGTCATAAAAAAATCCTAGCTGACCCGTACAGTTACATACAGCTAACTTTGAGATCTAGAAAAAATGGGCTGAAGAACGCCCCGGTAGTTTCAAATTTATTATCTTCACTATTTGTCTTAAAATCTCAAAAAGATTGGGCTAGAGGATGCTGCATTAGCTGAATTGTTTTTATGACTCATCTTTGCGGTCTTATTTATCATATAGAAAGAGGGCTGGAGGATGCTGGGGTTGCTTCAGTTTTTTTTTATGACGTTACATAAAACTATATGACTTCAAGAGAGCGAATATGTATTTGTCTGTTCTAATATTATATAGAAGTATAATTTGTTTGTTAGTATGTATGTAATTGGTAATCTCCGGAAGTACTGAACCGACTGATAATTATTTTACTGGTAGAAAGCTCAACTATTCCTGAGTGCTATAAGCTATATTAAATTTTGATAAACATCCGTGCAAAGCCGGGCCGAGTCAGCTAGTAGCCAATAATTGTATTCAATCCTTAATATCCATTAATTTTCATTGACGATCATTTTGATAATTAAACAAACCTTTAATTAACCAACCCTTCTTTATTAATTTAAATTATTTGGCTTATTACTTTAACTGCCTACATATGTACCATCAATAATCGTTCCAATCAATCCTCAAAGGGGCATAAATATAAAACGTAGGGTAAAACACTTAATAATAGGTTGAACGGCCACTTGATTTAGATTGTGTATCGCGTCGCATCGTCTCCGTTAGAAATTACCGGATGAATAGGGTTGTGCTGACTACTGTGGAATTATTAACAGGAAGTTTAGTCACTTGTGTGCATAGTGGAAACAAAAATATTGGTTGGGGAAAAAGTTTCTTCGCATTTTTTAAGAAAATTCAAAACCTTTTTTAATATAGTTTATTTACATTTAACTAAAGTATGTAGGTACAATTTTGTTCGATAACTTTTTCCATCTTGTAGGTAGGGGCATGATCCCATTGCTATAGAAATTTTGGGGCTTCTGATCAAAATACCGCGACAAGTGGTTTTGGCAGTCCTCTCATGATGTTAACCTGACACTGCCTAAAGAATTTTGAAGAGACCGAAACAGGTGGAAATCTGAAGGTGCAAGGTCAGGACTATACGGCGGATGCATTAACACCTCCCAGCCAAACTCTCTTAATTTTTGCTGAGTAGCTAAAGGTGTGTGAGGTCTAGTGTTATCATGATGAAAAACCACACCCCTTCTGTTATTGTAATTCCGGCCGCTTTCTCTCAACTTCTTACTTTAATCTCATAAGTTGTTCGCAGTAGAGTTCAGAATCGATGGTCCTGCCTGGTGGTAACAGCTCGTAATGAGTAATGCTCTTCCAATCCCACCACACACACAGCATCACCTTGTTGCGAGTTAACCCGGGTTTCGCCACAGTCTGTGAAGCCTGACCGGCCTTAAACCACGACCTTTTTCGCACGTTCTTGTCGTACATGATCCACTTTTCATCACCAGTTATCAGCTTCTTCCAAAATGGTTCGGTTTCATTACGTCGTAATAAAGAATCACAAATGAGTACACGGTTCATTAGGTTTCTTTCAGTGAGCTCGTGGGATACCCAAATATCTAGCTTTTTTGTGTACCCAGTTTTTTTCGAATGCGTCAAAACTATTTTGTGGTCAATTCCCAGTTCTTCAGCTACGTCGTATAACTACTGATATGCCGATCTTGCTCCACTTTTTCAAAAATGGCATCAATTTTATCCGTAATAGGGCGACCAGAGCGACGCGCATCTTTGACATCAAAATTTCCGGATTAAAAACGCTTAAACCAAATTTGTGCTATTCTCATAGACACTGCACTAGGTCCATAAACATCACAAATTTTTTTCGCGGCTTGCGTTGCATTTTTACCTTTTTTGTAGTAAAATTTTAAAATGTATCGAATTTCTTCATTAGATTCACTCATCTTTACAGTACGAAAAACAAATAAAAATCACACATTTTCCTAATTTGAATTTGGAATTATCTTCTTCAAAATTTAAACTTTGAATGATACCAAAACCAGCCTGATACAAATAGTATAGCCAAAGAGATTTTATTACAAGTTCATACATACTATAATGCAAAAAGACTTTTTCCCCAACCTATTACATCACTGTTTGTTTAAACAGACGGGCGAATGAAACCATGAAAAAAAATGTATCCAGGTGAAAGCTTGTTTTTCAGTAATTTCTCGTAATCTATAAGTACTAATGAAATAAAGAGTTATAGTTTGTCCAGATTTTAGATCTTAGATTTGTTGTTTGTAAATCTGTGCTTTGCAAACAATTTGGATAAACTCGGAAACAACTTAACCGATTCTGACAATTAAAAAACTAATTAGCTACACTATCCTTGAGTGCTAAAGGATTCATTTTGATAAAAAAATGAATCCGTGCAAAGCCGAGGCGAAATTAATGTTTGTTTGTTTGTTTGTTTTAATTCTTTATTGCACAAACAGAAAAATGTACAAATGGAGGACTTAATGCTAAAATCATTTTCTACCAGTCAACCGTGACAGGTAGCTGAATGTAGGTTTGTTAATTTATTTGTTTCTGCAATAATACGATATACGAGGAGTTCGTATATCGAATTATCTTTTCATCACTCATGCTCTGAAAGTTGGTCATTGTAAACAAGATAACGGCTCCGTAAATGCGATTTTTGCCCTTAGGGCCGTAAGTAAATTTAAAATATAACGAGGCTCATTGCATTCTTATTACGCTAAAATGAAATACAATCTCCATGATAAATCCTTATTTCCATATAAAAATAAAAGAGACCATATTCATATTAAGGTATAATAATATACAATCTCTATGATAAATCCTTATTTCTATTAAAAAAAGGCCACCGTCTAGTAGCAAATAAAAACAATGGACACAGGGAACACAACTTTTTTTTAGCAACATTTCGTTATTAAAGACTTTTATCATTAACACCCTCGAATATCTCGGTCACTTAAAGCCCTTGTATATAACAATGTTCTATTTCTATAGTTAGTTTCCGTTTTTTGAAGTGACAACTTCTTTAGGCGCGTTGGGCATTTTTTCAGATAGGAAAACTATTGAACTCGCGACACTGTTACCGTTACCGTTACCGACACCTCTGTATATAAGTATCTCGTAATTGTTCAAGTTTTCACTTCTGTTGGCGCTCCCGGAGCGCCACATTTGTTTTTTTTTTCAGAATATACTTACCACGGAAATATCACACCTATTCAACTGTCGCTTATCACAACAAAGCAAATCAATAAAAAAATATCCTAAAAACTTTTCTCCGAAATGGATTATGTGTCATAAAGTTACCTACGATTTAAAGGAATGAATTAAGTTATTCAAACATTGTCGCAGAGAGGAAGTGGTCGTCACGTTCCCTAACCAGACGGAATTAAATATCAGTGTAGGTATTTGTGTCTCCCAACAATGAGAATGAATGTTTAGATTTCCCCTTATATTAATTTTCTCTATGAGTTAGATCGTGAACTTTCTTCCTAAGTACCTGCAATTGTAAATCTGAAAGTTTATGTTTGTCTTTACATTTACGACTGCAGGGTTTAGGATAAAGTTTTATGTAATATACCTATGTCCATATTGTAACACAACCTCCTCTCACCTTCAACAGGCTACCTGAAATAGATCGCTTTGAGCGATACATTGTAACATCGCGCATACATTTTTAAGGTTTATGTTCGGGCATAACAATAAAGATTTGTTTAGCTATCTTAAAAACACAAGAAATAATGGAAATAGGCTATTTACATTATTTATTTAACCTCTCACACACATCTCAATATTTTCACTCGATAACTATTCAGTCGATGTCCTTTCGCAGTAAGCCCCATGATTAGGATGGGCTGTGTCTCATACGATTTCCTTAGCATATTACAATGCAGGAGTTACGAGCTTAGGACAGTAAATGCCGGGATATTTTATTGTCTTTAGAATAATCGGTACTGTACGCACTGCATTGTGCAGATTTGTGCATAACACTCTTCGTATGTGGCATTGGTTTTTTTCTTGTTCACACTAATCGATGACCGATATTGTGGTTATGAAAAAGAGCCCCATAATATCTCTTTACTACATCGTGCTTCGAAACCTATATGTTAACCAAATTTCCAATATAAAGGATAGAATATAGTTTTTTATCAAAATTGAACTTTTTTATAACAAGAAATCTAAAACGCAGCTAAACCCCAGTCATAATCCATCTATAATCCAAATTTCGACGAAATTGGTCCAGCCGTTTAGTCGTGAAAACGTCAGAAGCAAACAGCCAGAGTTAATTTCGAATTTATAATATTAATAAAGGATCACACAGTAGGATTCCCGTATGTTTGTTTAAGATGAAACGTCACATCAAAATCATAAAACAAAAAATCAAAGACGTCCAAATCTTTTGTTGTCTCTCTATTATGTTCAACCAAATATTGGATGACCTCGCTTCAAAAATAACTCCGACGAAAAAGTTAAGAGGGAAGCGATAAATCTTCTTAATTAGTCAATTTAGCTTTCCACTGAAAAGTTTGATTGGAAATTCTCGAGATTACGATTCAGAGGAGAAACGGACTTTAGTTAAGAGAACTTTAGCAAAGTTAGTACACAAGTTTCATACAAGCTCCTACGTGCCTGCCTTATTAAATAGATAAACTTCATATTGCTTGTCATTTGGCAGGTGCCCAATTCGAAGAAAAGCTCTTACTTTTATAATAAAACCGAGAGTTAAATGAAGATATTAAGTAGTAAAAAACTTACCTTGAAGTTGACTCTACAGTCTTATTAATTCAGAGCCCCCAAACGCGGGACTTACCCGCGGTACTACCATTTGGACCACTGGTAGTACCAAGGGTTATTTTTGTTGCCTAGTACTACCAACCTGTCTGGTAGTACCACCGTAGATAATTATTTTCCCGTCATACTAGTTATAAATTTAACCATTATCTACCTTTTGCATAAAGTTCTTATAACCAGTCAAATATAACTTAAATCGTTAATTTGTACTTGGTATTAAAACTTTTAAAAAAATACGAAACCAAATGCGCGAGTCAGATTCGCAGGTAATTTTAGAGCACGGAGTCAAGTCTACTTAAACTTATCTTACTGAAATACGACCGCGTAAAATAAAATTCAATGTCTTACCTTTTCACAGACTTTTAAACACGTGCCTGTTGCCATAGCACAGCAAGCCGATATATCTGTAACCAATTGAATCTAATTAATAACTCATTATTTACAAGAAGTTTACTAACTAATATATAAAACATACTATTGTTACCTACATATTTTCATAATAATAAAGTCTAAATACAATATTTTTTTATCAAAAAAGTATTTATCATGGACTTTTACGCTCACCTTCAAATCAAAGGACCGTTTTCAGACCTTAAGACTTATTTTATATTTTAAACGTACAAGATGGTTCATTTCAAGTTCAGCACCAGAAACAAGTCAAAGTCAAGTCAAAATCTTTTATTCGTTAAAATCACAAGGATCACTTTGAAAAGTCAATTTTACTGCCTGTTCCTTCGCGACCAAGCCAGGAAAGAAAGGCAAGAAACAGGGCTGGTTGTTTTTTTTTTTAATCATCCTTTTAGAATAAATAACAATAATGAAAATAAATTACGTCTAAATTGTAACATTCTTGAACGAGTTGGAGCAATTTCAATCCCAAGCTTCTCTATTATCTAAATAATCCGATATTTTATAGTAGGGTTTTTTATAAATGATTTTGTTTAATTATGTTTTTAAATTTATTAATTGTCAATATTTGTACATACTTGGGAGTTTGTTATAAAAGCGTACACCTTGCCCATTAAACAATTTAATAACTTTATGGAGTCTACATGTGGCAACAGCGAATTTATCTTTGTTTCTAGTATTAAAATTATGATTATCGCTATTTTTCTTAAACAAATTAATATTAATAATGAAACATCTACCTAATAATACTAATATACTGATTTTTATCGTATAACAGCTAATTTTAACAAAAAAACATCCAATAACGTTTTTACCAACAAAACAATGCAAAAATGAATTCCCGCTGAAATTATACTAGTAACAGTTTCAGATGGTGTTCTGGCCTAGATGACCTAACAGTTTCTATACTAAAACTCTAACATAGAATAGCAAATAGTTTGTACATAAGTTGAGGGCACAGCTGGTACCATAATGTGAACCACAATAAAGTAGCTGCGACAGTTACAGATGCCGGCTTTGGCTTTGATCTATTCTCCAACAGTCTCGTGGATTAATATCGTACGCTTATTGCATGAGAACTATCGTGTACTGGTTTAATTAAATGCCCTTTCATGAGAACTACTCGTATTGAGATCAAGCTACGAGTATATGAGTACATACCTAATAGCGGCTAGCGGCCCTTCCACTAACGTTCATTCCTGTCGAAATCTTCAATCGCTATGGAATGAACGCCATTGGATTTGCAAGAGCGAGAAAGGATAACGGTATATGGATTTATAGGCGTTCCGTCGCGTTTCTGTACAGTTTGAATGACAGGACAGATTAGTGGATTGGGCCGCTAATTTGAGGCCGCCAATATCAAAAAATTTAGAACCCAGTATTTTTTTTATTTGTTTTTATCCAGTATTTTGTAGGCGTTAAAGTTTTGTCTGAGGGCATGTATGCATTAGGACACCTTTTGTTTTTAACTTTTTAAATGTTTTTTAAACTGAAAGCAAAGAGTTTGCAACATACTTTAATAGAAATAAATTCATCAAGGCAGGTGCGAACCAGTTCAATCAACCACACCTTTAGAGGTAATTTCGATGGTTAATCATAGGATGCTAATCACTTTGCTTTACTAAATAGTAAAGATTCGTTTACAGGTACCTATCTAGGTAAATGAATTAATAAATGAATAGAAACACTTTATTGCACACCACAAAAGAAACATAAATAAATAGAAGACACAAAACCACAAGGGTGGTCTTATCGCTCAGAAGCGATTTTTTCTAAACCACCTTCTAAATGACATTCTGATATTTCGTTAGGTGCAGGCCACAAAAGATCGGGCACACTTGTAATCATGGGAAAGCCTATGTACTGAGGACGTCCATGGACTGATATGATGATGATGTAATACTTTTCATTTATCTAAGATTTTTACAGTCACATTCATTACAGATTACATATGATTCATTTTTTCATACAAATAGGTACATTTATACGCGTGCCTGAAAGAGATCGCTTGGCGGTAGGGCAGCTTGGTTGTTTATTCTTTATAGTGTGCATTTATGATATTTATTTGTCCATCGTAAGTAACGAAATTCAACTCTAACGTAAGTATCTAATCAAATGTATTAAATATTATTTAGAATAAAAAACTTAATCTTCTTCTTCCTGCCCTTTTCCCACATTAGGCGGGGTCGGCACTACATGTATTCCTCCTCCACATCTCTCTATCAGCCGTCATCTCGGTTGTAACTTCCTTCCGACCCATGTCATTCTTCACACAGTCCATCCATCTCTTCTTCAGTTTTCCTCTACTTTTATATCGATCCACACTCATATCTAACACTCTCTTAGTCACATGATTTTCTTCCCTACGCATAACATGCCCATACCATGCTAACCTCTTACTTCCCAATTGTTCTATCATCCGTCCCTTTCGTAGCCCAACATTTAGAACCATACATTACGACAGGTCTTATAATCGAATAAAAAACTTAATATAAAATCTTAATACAAATTAAACAAAAATTGGCGTTTAGAAAACTAAATTTTCCTTGTGGACAGACCTTAAGCCTCTGTAGAACATAAAAGCTGTGATTACATTTAAAACCGGATAATCGCGTCACTCTACAAATCTCTACCACTTTGCTAATACTTAGCCACTGATCGAAGCGCATTATGCAAAATATGATAAAACACTATTAATAATACCCTGTGTTCTACCGCGTTTGCTCTAAATATCACATTAATAGTGGCTCGGTAGCTCAGGAAGTGCTAAATTAGTTCGTACCAAATAATTTACACACCAAGTCATGTTTAAAAACTTCACCATTTAAAATGTAATTCAAGTTTACAAAAAATAAATTGAAAACAATAAACAAAATTGGAAGCATTGAGTTCGTAAAATGTGACGAACAAGTGTTAGCCGGAAAAGGTAAAAATGAATTATTATTCTTAAGTTGACTCATCTTCATCCTCTGCTGGGCAAAGGTCTCCTCCAAGAAAGGTTGCCAGATGGTATCCTAAAGAAAAACATGTCCTCCTTTTCTACAAATTGTCCTCACGTCCTACCGAATGTCCGCCCCTTTCAAATTTCGTGCAATACAATTATAAAGACAAAATCTGATCTCTTAGCAAAAATATAGTTAGTTGTAAATAAAAATAAGGTGGTAACAAAAAAACCGTATTACGTTTGTCTTCCTTTTTGTAAAAAAAACTTCTTTTTTTTGTTACTGCTCTTTTTTCCATTTTCTATCTGGCAACTCTAACCATAGTATTCTAACACGTGATCAAATCATACCTTGTGAATTGACGTAAGCCATGGAGACTGCTGTTAGGAAGAGCTTGGTTTTCAACCAAAGCTCCACTCTGCCGTCTCGCTTCACGAAGTCTAGCAGCCACATTGTACAACATTTATTATCACATCTGTAAAATAAATTAAACATCAATAATCAGCCTCATCGCCATTAATTATTTATTAACATCATAAATATATTACAACTAGTTGCCAGTGCACAGTCGTCGAATTCAAACCTACGTGTGACGATTTCCGTGTGGCAGTGGGCGAATATCCGACTGAGACGCAGGAGGTAGCGGGTTAGATTCCCAGCGGGGAACAAATGTTTGCATGATCTACAGATATGTGTTCCGGGTCTGGATGTTTTTCTATATACATATTTTATGTACAAAAAAAATGTATATAAGTATTTTATCAGTTATCTGGTTTCCATAGTACAAGCTCTGCTTAGTTTGGGGCTAGATAGCGCTGTGTGATCACTAACAGAATGATGGTGATTTAAAAAGTAAATCTATAAATCTTTAAATCGACAGTGGGCGACTCCCGCAGTCCCACTACTCGCCTCGGCAACGACTCGATATAACATTCTTCCAAGCCTTTCCAATATGGCAGCCATCATAATATATAGGAAAGTTCTAAGATTAAAAATAGTTGATAGTCAACTAGAAAAACAAAGAATACTCAGAGAAATTAAAAGATGTAACATAGTTTTTCCTTTCGACTACAAAGCCGACAGAGCAGTTAATTAAACGCATTATACCTCTTTTATTGGTGTGTTGGGACTAATTAAAGAGCTCGTTTTACATTGAATACGGGCTCTACCAACGACGGGTCGTATTGTGGTGGCGTCATTTTATGGGGTTGAGACGTGAGGAATTAACTTCTTAATTGATGGGAAAAACTTTGTATGCCAATAAAATGGCAAATAAGCATACGGCCCACCTGCAAGGCTACAACAGCTATTTCCTTGTCTACTCTTCGAAGAGACGACAAGGCTCTGACCACAACTTGTATTTCTGCGTGTATTGTTATTTGTCTTTTATATTGTTTTTATACAATAAAGCGGTAGTCGATTCTTCCAAAATTATCTTTGCCACGAGCAGACTCAATAAGGTTTTTCCTAGACAAGAGAAGGATTCCGTCTATAGCGTTGTATATATAATTATATAATTAATTACATATCTAACTAAAAATTGTTGGCAAGCGCGCGATTGATAAGGGTGCGAAAGAGACAACTTGAGAAGACAGCACTGTCTAGGCATTGCAAGACCTAAGCAATTTCAGAAGAAAGTTTTCTATCCTTATATGACAAAGATAGAGAAAATTATGGCTATCGTGCTCGGCGTTGTAGACTACTGTCGAGGAAGGGTCGACAACGTTTCTTCCCGTTCACTCTCGCAATCGCCGTGCTCGAGACGGTCGACAAGTGTCTTCTTTCTTCCGAAAAATGACTCAAGTCAAAACCCTTCTCTACTGTTACTGTGCCAGGCCTACTGGTAAGCGGTGACCCTAGCCTATGAATATTTGTCACACCAAAGGCACATCTCGCGCGTTGCCGACCATTTAAACAAAATTACTAGTAAATTTTTACAAAATTTCTAAATCCCCGACTCTTTCTTTTTGCGTTGTAAGTTAAAAACTGACAAATCTTAGAACTATCCCAGTTAAACTAGCTTTCTATTAGAAAATAACGCGTCCGAATCGGTCCACCCGTTATGGAGCTTCGATGCCACAGACAGACATAGGCTTCAAACTTATAACGCCCCTCATTTTGCGTCGGTAGATAAAAACGCCATACTTCTGAAATAATCTAGAATTAGGTAATATCTAGCTTTGAAGTTAGTACGAGTATAGGCATCAGTTCTCTATTTCATGATTCTACACAATCTCTCACATGATCCAGATAAATAAAATTGCAGTGTTTATGTAATAAATAACTAGAAGATTTTATTATAATATGTATTTTACGCTTAGGTATGTATCTTTATAGGCCGTAGAATAAGTTATTTATTATCCTGGAACAAAACGTATTGTTGACTTAGTTAAATTGTTTATCATTATTATTATTAAGTAGGTATTATTTTTCTTAAGAACAAACTTACAATCAATGAAAACACTTAAAAATTTCCTAATGGGGTTGATGTATCTATGAAAAGTATTTTCCTTTCTGTTATACAAGTAAGTACATGTTTTGTATCATACGAATATAACATTATAACCTCACACATCATACGAATCACACATTCAGATCATTAATATTTTAATGGACCAGATGGGTGACCACCATATTTGCAGTTTTCTGAAGACGGATAAAGGCCGAAGCAATAGATAGAATAATATAATTACTTTTCCATGGAGCAGTGGACGAAAAGCCAGCTAAAACCCAAGAGGTTGCGGGCTCGATTCCCGCCATGAAATAAATGTTTGCATGATCTATAGATACTTGTTCCGAGTCTGGATGTTTCTCTATATTCTTATTTACCATTTACAAAAAAAATATTTATGTATTCTATCAGTTATCTGGTTCCCATATCTTTGTTTAGTAAGGGGCTAGATAGCGCTGTGCGAGATGTCCAGCATTATTTATTTATTTACGAGTAGAAAAGATATAAAATACTTTTCTTATTGTACACCAAAAAACATAAGAATTAAAATAGAAGCAACGTAAATCTAAGTTAAGTGTAAGAATTGCCGGTCTTATTGCTGAATAGCAATCTCAACTAGACAACCTTTGCTTATCAGCCACAGGACGTCCACTGCTGAACATAGGCCTCCCCTATAGATTTCCAGAGTGACCGGTCTTTTGCGGCCTGCACCCAATGGCTCCCAGCAACCTTTATCAGGTCCTCTTTCCATCTAGCGGGGGGCTGTCCTACGCTTTTCAGTGCGTGTTCTCCACTCTAGAACCTTTTTGCCCCGACGGCAGTCAGTTCTTCAAGCTATGTGCCCCGCCCACTGCCACTTCAGCTTGCTAATCCTCTTGGCTATGTCTACGGATCTCCTTATTTCTGGTTCGATCTCGTAAAGAAACACCAAGCATAGCCCTCTCCATAACACGGTGAGCGACCTCGAGCTTTCTCATGAGGCCCATAGTGAAAGACTACGTTTTTGTACCATACGTCAACACTGGTAACACACACTGACTTTTGTCTTCAGACACTGAGGTATTTTGAGAAGACATCACGTAGTTTCCCGAACTCTCTTTCTCGAAGTTGGACCTACCTAACTGGACTGTTTGTCCTAGACTAGTCAACAACTTCGAGAGTTGTGTTCCCAACTGATACCAGATACCGGGTATCTGATACCAGAAAATTTCCCTAATTGGGTACAAAAGCTAAGTATAAAACATCATCTAATTGTTAAATTCAAACAGGCTAACAACTCTATACTACGTGGTGCCCAAGTTACAAGTTGGCCAATTCATTGGCACTTGTTCGCGAAACTTTTCGTACAAATCACACGAGAGGAAAATAAAATAGAGACGTTTTTCACTCCGTGTGGGCTAACTTTTGCTGAACGGCCTGGGTAAGTTTCATTCTAGAAATTATATTTCAAAATACCAAATAAGCGTCTCTGATATTCTCCACACTATTATTTTACCATACTTTAACACCGTCCAAATAGTCGGAGATTTTTAATTTCTAGGTTCTATAATGCTCGAATTAAAATAATTCCAAGCTGTCTACAGTTTTGTTTTTTTTGCAAATCTCCTACATTGCGCAGTGGCGAAATAACCGGAAACGCCCTGCACGACTCTCGATTCCAGATTTAACTACATACTCGTAGATATTAATATTTTTTATGATTTCAATTTGCCTAAAACACATTTCCCAAATATGACATCCCTTCGCTTATAATCGTGTACCTACTATAAAAATATATGGGTACTTGTAAGTTACCTACCTAGTAAAGTTCTTTGTGAAAGAGCTCGCCCGGGGAAGTACTAACACCATACCTATTTCTGCCGCCAAGCAGCATTGCTGTGTTTCGGTTTGAAGGGTATGGTTGCTGGTGAAATTACAGGCACATGAGGCTTTACACGAGTATGCCTCAAGTTGATGGACGCAGGGCAGTGCATCAGAGGGCACATTTCTAACGTGCGTGACCTACGAGGCAATTCTGTTATAAGCGATAGTTACCGCAGACTTAACAGACAGATACGAACAAACTAATTTAGTTTTCAGAATATATCTACTGGACTCATTTTATATCTACCAAAACACCTGTCCAAAATATAAAGTACTTACTTACAACACGGCCGTAGCTCCGTAGCACCTGAGCCCCTTATAAAACATGCTACGGGGACGTAGCAGTCTACGGCTTTATAAATATTCTCGCATACACATGAAAGTTATCTGGATTACTTATGCTATCTACAGATCATTTAACACGATCTTTGGATAGCTCTAAAAGTTTTATTAGTATTTACGTTGATTTTAACTACTTATATCTATATACATTTCTACGAATTTTCTAATTTCAAAGTATTCAATTGAAGAAAAACTTAGTAATAATGATTTATTATTAGTTAAATACTTATAAATAAATAAATCCTTTGACTGCCTCCGTGCCACACTGGGCGTATAGCCGGCTGAGACACAGGAGGTAGCGGGCTCGATTCCCGCCGCGGAATATGTTTTTATGATCTACAGATATTTGTTCCGTGTCTGGGTGTTTTACTATATATTATAAGTATGTATATATTCAAAAAAAGTATATAAGTATCCTATCAGTTATCTGATTCCCATATATTCTATATGCTATATCTCTTATATGCTATAGTTCTGCTTAGTATGGGGCTAGATAGCGCTGTGTGAAATGTTCAGCGATATTTATTTATTTATTTAGTACGATTATGTTATGTTCAGAGATCCAAGAAATAACTGAGTACCAAATTAATACAATTTTCAGTTTTTTTTTGTTGATATGTGACAAGATTAAAAAAATAACTATTTCTTGCGTTGAATATCATGGTCATCATAATAACCACAGGACGTCCACTGCTGAACATAGACCTCCCCTATAAATGTCCAGAGCGACCGATCTTATGCGGCCTGCAACCAACGGCTCCCAGCAACCTTTATCCAGGTCGTCTTTCCATCTAGTGGGGGCCGTAGAATATACCTTTTTTAATGTCCTTGTATTTTTCTCCTATAAAAAACCTACTCCTATAATCTAACCTAACCTAACTCTACCCACTCATTATTTTTTTTCGAGTTGGTTGATTCAAGTTTTTTTCATGCTTATATTATGCTCACAGGGTGTTTGGTAATAAACTGACAATATTCAAGTGATGGTTTCTCAAACCATAAAAAGACTTCTCGAAAAAAAACTACTAGTTATATTATCAAATTTAAAGAAAATTTTCATTTTTGGTTTTGGGTTAGAAAGGGACAACAAAAGATATTTCGAGACGTCACCAATACAGTATCTGTGGTTAGATGAATGAATGCATGAAAAATTCTTTATTGCACAAAATAAAAATAATCTATACATAGGCGAACTTAAAGCATTCTCTTCCAATTAACCTATGTGAAATGCGGACAAACAGTTTTTATAGGTAGTGCATATTTGGTAGTGGGAGATGCTTAATTTAGATGGCAAGCATTATGCAACAGCACAACAAAAGTGTTTGTTTTTACATGCCAAAATAAATTTCACGTTTCTATAATAAACATTTCACAAATTTATTTATTATGCTCATCAAAACAACCCCTTTTATTTTTGTGCGTATATTATCAAACACCCTATATACCTACGTGATCTATGTGGCAATACTTTATTATAGGAGATGGTTACCACTGAACATCAGGTGGGCCATGTGCTTGCTCCATCACCAGGTTTTATAAAACAAACGTTCTTACCTAAATTAAAATAAAGAGTATATTCGTTAAAATTTTATTATTTTTGTATCTATGCATTAAAAATAGTATACACACTTATTGATATTGGTATAATGTTATTTCAATACAAAGCTATTTTCGGCTCCCCATCTCGTATATCAAAGTGAACTCCGGACATATTATCTTATCTTTGTTGTGTGTTTAACCTAATATTTCCTCTTCATCTCACGAAACATCTTAAATTCACTTGCATTATAAATCAAAATACTATGTAATTTGTTTAATTTCCTCATTAAAATAAATAAATATAATTTTATAATATATGCTGGATTAACGCCGCCTGCTAATTAATCTACAAGAAATAAAAAATACTAATAATATTTTACCTTTTTCAAAAACCACTATTTTTTGCACCCACTTTCGTTTATTTTCACGACACTCAACACTTTTCGCGCGCTTTTTTTCACGTATTTCTGAACAACTTGTTAAATCCCATACAACCTTACTCGCGCCAAATTGACGCGTTACTAAATAGACCGGCATAAATTCATTCAACTCTCGTCGTTGGATCAGCCGTCTCTGTCACTTTTGGAATAACATGCATGATGTTGGCTCCCTTGCACGCTTCCGCTTGATGAACCCTATTGAGCTCGTTAGTCATTAATTAATTCTGCATAAGAAAATTACTTTTAATTTAAACGTAGGAGCACAGATGGGACCAATAGCGTTGTACGAGTAACTTCTGGAGTTTTGACAAGTTTTAGTGACAAAATATTATTGTTCGTTCTTCATATTTTTCTGATAACCTACTGCATTGTATGTAGGGTTGCCAGATACCCCGTATTTTATGGGTTACCCCGTTTTTCAGGCTAAGATAATACAAAAACCCATAATTTTTAAAATAAAATACGGGGTAAATAAAGATCCCGTATTTTTTATTAAAGAAGGATTTATTTAAAAAAGCATTTTAAAGAAATAGAAGCGATAGTTACTCTGCTAAATATATCCAAAGTCAACTTAGTTAACAAGTTAATTAATAACATGACATATGGACAACTTTTTTCTATAAAGCGGTGTCACAAAGAATAAAATTTGCGAACCTCTGTCATTGCCTTTTAATTTCTTTGGAACCTTAATATAACATTTCGGTTTTTTTTAATAATTAAGAATTCTAAATTTTGTATTGAGCACATTTTCGTTTTAGGTATTTAATTAAAAATGTTTAGCATTGTATGTGACCCCGTATTATAAACTTTACAGCGAGGTAGTAACCTAGAACCCATCTGGCTTGTCCTAAAACCACCTGAAAGCAAGTCGCCGAACGCAGTCCTTTTCTAAAGTTTCACAAAAGTAAAATTCGTTCGTAGCCGTAGCAGGCAGGCAGCGCAACAAAGTAAAATTTATTGTTTTTCGACTTCATTCTACTTACATACCAACTGTGTAACGTTCTTTGGTATGGGAGTAATATTAAACAGGCTAATGTTTGAATTTCCTACAAAAAAAATCTTTCAAAAATATAGCTGGTAGAATAGGGTCCGATTGTAACGCCTCATAACGCCGCGTATACGGAATTCAAAAGAGCTTAGATATTGTATTTTTTTGTAGTAGTTCATATTGGATTTATGCTGTAAAGTTGTATTTAAATGTAATAACGAATTTAATTTAATTGAATACTTTTTGCTAAGTTTTGAATGATTTTTCATACCGCTACGATGTTCCTGTATCTATTAAACGTTCAGATATGAAGCTCGTGCCTATGCCTTAAAGTAAAAACGTGTTATTTGTAAATAAATTACTTCCAAATAGCACTAACGAGTGAAGTTGTCAATACGAACTCTTTAGCTACCTACCTTAATATTACTCCAAATCTATGACTATACTAACTTACATACCAACTACGTATAATTCTGTAGTTCTGCGAACTCCAGTACGCTTCGTATTTCTTCATCAGGCAATGCAATTGAAAACTGAAAATTGGAATTGAAGATAAAAGTATCAGGAAGTTTGGATTCAATTTCTTTGAATCGCTCTATCTTGGTAGCACTAACTGGTTAGCTTTAGCTCGGTTCAAATTGCCTTTCTTCTATAGAATTCGGTTGAAATAAACATGAAAGATCCAAACATCATTATATTAGTAAGTTTTATGATAAGTCTAAAAAGTAAGTACACGCTATTAAGTTATTTTTTATCAAAAATCTTTTTATTGTATGAGTAAAATGGGTGATTCTACCTATAAGGTGCATACATCTTCCAAAGTCTCCACCCTGTATGGTACTTACCATTCATTAGCATTACAGAAAGACCACAAAGTCATAATTCAGAATTTCCATTCACAATTTCCCTGCTGCATCAATTTTAATGACGGTAGAACTATGAATATGCATGTTCAGCTGAAAAATTATAAAATCCGAGCATCCTTGTTAGCGCTACCTGGATGGAACAGTCGCGACATAAAGACCACTTGAGACGAGTGGCGCCTGGCGATCGTCCCACACTTCTAATTCTACGCGTTACTGAACGAACGCTTTTGTTTTTTTCGGCTTCGTGAGAAGTCACTAGTTTACTGACACTACAGATATGTAGATACATATTTATATTGTATGTCAACATGGGGTTGATAAGTATGAAGTTTTTGTACTGCACCAAACTTCAGGATCACTGATTTGAGGCCAGTGTCCTGAGCCTGAGAAATACGAGACTGAGCCCGGCTTGCACAACGACCCCTAAAGGTATTTAGCGACTAAACATGTTTAAATTTGACGTATTTGTATGATTTGACTCCTTAAATAGTATTTAGCCACTAAATACGTTTAGGTATCGTCACGCAAGTCTACCTATATAAATGTTAATATAGACTAAATAAATATGACACCTTTTTTTTAAACTGAACAGATCTTCGTTTGACAACAATCTCACCTGATGGTAAGTTGATGATGTGGTAAGATGAACCACGAAGATCTAGAAGAAACTTATTCACTCTTACCTTAAAGAGGCCCGGATTGTATTCTTTAGGAAAAACACAGGACAGCTTCTTAGTCTTTACAAAGCTCAAGTCCGGTCTGGAATGGAGTACTGCTGCCACCTTTGGGATGGTTCGGCCAAATACCAGCTCGCTACCTTAGACTCGATAGAACGTAGGGCTTTTAGGCTTATAGGTGAGCAATAAAATAAAGCGTAAAGTTGCAAGCCTATCGATCTTTTACAGAATACATTTTGGGGAATGTGCCCAGGAACTATACGATCTGATCCCGCCATCTCCCTTCCATCAAAGGACAAGCAGGCGCACGGATCAGTACCATCCGTACCTAGTCAATATACCACCCATTCGCACACACCGTTTTGGTTCTACGTTCTTGATGCGTACAGGCTAATGTATGGAACACTTTGCCGTCGTCTGTTTTTCCTAAATAATACAATCCGGGCCTCTTTAAGGTAAGAGTAAATAGGTTTCTTCTAGATCTTCGTGCTTCATCTTAGACCACATCATCACTTGCCATCAGGTGAGATTGTGGTCAAACGAAGTTCTATCCAATTAAAAAAAAAAACAGCCGATCGGCGGTAAAGTGTTCCATACCTTAGCTGTACTCTTACGCATCAAGAACGTAGAACCATAACGGTGTGTGCGAATAGGTGGTATATGGTACTGAGCCTGTCCTTTGACCTCTACACTAATTTATAGTATTTTGATCTAATAAAACTGAGAAATGTCGAAAAAAAGGACAAAATCAAAAATACTTACCCACTTTACAGTCAAATCTACGGCGCATTTAGGTACATTGAAAATTAGAATTGACGTTCCCGTACAAATAAAATCTTTACTATGAAAGTACTCATCAAAACACGTTAGATAGGTACGTAAAACACGAAGATGGTTACCTAGTAGGTAAAAGGTACATTGCTTGGTAGTTCTGTACCAATGCATAGGAATTCATTTTCATGAATAAATTTAGCTCCACTCTCGTAGATAGCTGCCGTACATCTTCAGGCCCCGATAAACCTGATGGCTTTCCCGTACTGGTGTAACACACAGACATAATGAGATGGATTTATTCAGTTACATTTTGTGGCGTATGAAAACGTAAAAGGAAATCTAAAGGTGCTTTATTTTAAAATATGGATGCCATTTATACTGAGATACTCAACTAATAAGTACTACATGTAGATGGAACAAGCTTATGACCCGCCTGATATTAAGAAGCCTATAACAGAGAATTGCCTCGTAGGTCACGCACCTTAGAAATGTGCCCTACGATGCACTGCCCTGCCGTCATCAACTTGTGGCAAACATGTGTAAAGCCTCATGTGCCTGTAATTTCACTGGCAACCATACTATTAAAACTGAAACAGCAATGCTACTTGGCGGAAATAGGTATGGTACTTCCCCGGGCGAGCGATATATAGATACTTAGTATTATTGTATTGATGTTTATTTTTAAGTTTAGTCCTGTAACTGAACAAAAAGCAATCAGGAATCAGGATGCACATTTTTTTCACCCATTTACAAAAACTCCGGGCAGTAACAAAGTGGCAAGCGTCACACGTGTGACCCGCGACCGGCCGTTTTGTTTGATGTGTGCATTTAGTCCACCGGCCCCGGTGCCACTCTTTTAATGGCTTCTAGGGTTCCGTAGCACTTTACAGAATGTAGTTTGTAACCTTTTAAAAAATAGAGCGGCACGCGCCACGTGTGTTGACTGTGTTGTTTTAAAGTTCGTTTTGTTTTGATAAATGACACATGATTGTTACTGATAGATTGCCTGTTGTAAACACAATATTGACTAGACCTACTAAAAACGCTTACCATGTAGAAACATGGATTATTTTTAACTTAGGTGGCCCTTCAGTGATGCCGTTTAAACACCCAGGAGTTTTAATAACTATTCTGATAAGCAGGTTTGGCCACCAAGATAAATCTCAATCTTCATTGATCGAGCGAAGCGAGATCTCCAAATCAACGTGGGCAAATCGGCGTTGTATGTATGTACGTATGAATATATGTTTGTTTGTCCGAGGATAACTTTAGAAGCGTTGATCCGATCATCATGAAATTTGATACATAGGTAGGTAGTGATGGCACAATTTTGGTGTGACTATTTAGTCACACCAAAATTGTGCCAACCCCCCCAACATTTTTAGCTCATTTGAGCTAAAAATGTTGGGGGGGTTGTTGAGATAAAAAATGATAATGAGACTATTAGGTCAAGTGGGACGTCAAATGAAAGATTTTCATTACTGTATTTCAACCCGGTTTTTATTTTTAGTTTAATCCTTGTAGTTTTTGAGTTATTAGCCTAGTAAATACAAAACTTTGACAAAATTCACAGGGTACACCAGTGACCCCACAATGCTGAAATTTGGTATTCGTGTAGCTTTAGTAATACAAATATAGGCACAAGTCTGAAATCCAGAATAACCGCATTTTGTACCCCAAAAAAGTGACCAATTAACATGAACTCCCGTTACCTGTAATTTAAATGAAACTGTGGGTCAAGTTAGGTGGTTATTTATTTCGTGGCACTATTTTGATTGTCAAAGATTACGAATAATATACACTTGAGAGCAATAAAATCGCACATCCGCACATTTTTACAGAGCAGTGGAGTGCAGTCCTGTTCTCTGATGAGTGCAGGATGTGCTTGCATGGCAACGACGGACGGGGGAAGGTGTATAGAAGATCGGGAGAGCGATTTGCCCAATGCTGCATAACAGAACGTGTCGCCTATGGCGGTGGATCAATCATGTTTTGGGGAGGCATGTCTATGGAAGCAAAAACCGAGCTTGCCTTCATCACCGGACCGAATACTGGTCGCCAATCAAGAGGATTGACTTCCATACGATACATTGAGGAAGTACTCGAGAGCCACGTCGTACCTTTTGCTGGGTTTATCGGCGAAAACTTTCTGTTTATGCAAGATAATGCAAGACCGCATACTGCTGGCATAGTGATCGAGTACCTTCAAGAGGTGGATGTGACCGTTATGGAGTGGCCAGCTCGAAGCCCAGACCTCAATCCCATCGAACATCTATGGGACGAGCTGAAAAGAAGAGTTCGAGGCCGAGATGCTCCTCCATCGACTCTACAGGAGCTGCAACAGGCGATCGCAGAGGAATGGGAGGCTATTCCTCAAGACTTTAAGTCTAGTAACATCAATGAAAACACGGATGGAGTCAGTGATTCAGACTAGGGGAGGGAACACTCGGTATTAATAACAAACTTTAAATTAATTTTATCTTTTAATTTCATAACTTTGACACCAATACTTGAATAAAGAATTTTTTACTAAACATGCATTTTTGTTATTGATCCACAAAAGCATTTTTATGTAATGATTGAAAGACAAATCAGATACCACTGGATAGGTATTAAAATAGACTATGAATCTGCATTACAGAAACATAATATTTTTTGTTTTTTTTTTAGTTATGTCAAAAAATCATGAATGTGCGATTTTTTTGCTCTCAAGTTTATTTTTGTTTTTATGGGAGATTCGCGAGATTTCAGTTCGGGGCGAACCGCTAGTTATTAACCATGCTGGCCTGCCTAGCAAACATACCTAAATAATTAGAGTTTGGGTAGTTCCAAATTTTCTTTATGAAGAAACCCACGCGACTGGCATTTACGACGCTTCCTCCATCCCAATTTATCAAATTACCACAAGGTTTCGTTTTAGTTATTTTTATGCAAAATATACAGCAAACAAAGCCTGGGTGCGACATTGACGAATGGCCCGCCCCGGCTAAATGGTGCGGGCAAAGTCGCGGTCAATTGCCTATCTCGCTCGCTTCTGATGTAATTACTTACAGAAATAGCAATCTGAGATCTGACATGACCACATGAAGAGCTTAGAAACTTCGAATGTTGGTTCTGTAGATTGATGGGTTTTTGCGGTGTTTCAAATCGTTATACCTTGATCAGATTCATGCTATACAGGGTGTTCCAGAACTAGTATGTTATCTCGAGGATGGCGATTTTTGACACGAGAACAACAAATCTTCTACGACGATCTACGATCTTCTACGTGGATTCGATGATTTATTTTTGAAGAATCACTTGGTAAAAATCGGCTGATGCGGTTAAAATTTGTTTATCAGCTGGTCAAAAATCTTAAGTCAAATATTACGTCTGTTTATGTTAAGTTCTAGGGAATCTAGTTCTAGGGAACATAATATACTATTTTGACATTTTAAACTACATCTTATATTATATATAGATTATATTTTGACACAACATGACATAATTACCTACCATGACACATTATATTTTTCATTTGACAACACAATAAGGTCTAGTGGCTAAATTGAGCGGTCTCGACAGAATATCAGCGCTTTCCTTTACGGCGGGCATAATGCTGAGTCGAGTCCCATTTACTGCTGTAGCACACAGTATCTACGTTCTTCCTTGTGTTTTTGTTTATTTTACGTTTATAAGTACTATTTAATTGTTTCTTTGTTTGTATTTTCTCTGTTTTAAAATGTAACTGTATTGTATATTGTGTGCTAATGTAGTGAATAAATGATTTCTATGTCTATGTCTATGAATGCGCTTGATCTAAAAAACAGCTGATTTAAATTCGTACTAAAAAATCCAAGAAATAATTCCTGAAATATAAAATTATTAAATTATATTTTCTATGGAATGGTGTTTATTTTCATGGTCAGATAATGTATAAAAGTATTTAAAGCTATATTATTATTTGCTACAATATTATCCTGCTAGTATCAAAGTCAACCTAGATTAACCACATCTGTTTGATTTTGAATTTGGAATATTGTTTTGTTTTGATTGTATCCTGCTAGTGTCAATCTAGAACAGTCACATTTTATTTGGGTTTGGAATTGTTTGTATTCCGCTACAAAACGAAGCCTGGGTAAACGAGGCTTAAAATACTAGTTCCGGGATACCTTGTACAGTTGGAGTTGATAAATGAGTTCCAAATACCTACCATAACTAGAACGAACTACAATATCTTTTCTATGTCTACTGATTCTCATGTAAGTGATAATAATTATTTTTTCGAGAATAAATGTTTATTAAACCTAAATACTACCTACACAATAATGCGTATTGACTTAAAACCAAATTTGTTATCAGACATTTCTCAATGTTTATGGATAAGAAAATTGTCCTGTTTTAGCCTTAGCCAGACAAAGAGATAACAAACGACTCTTAAAAAGTCGAGTCGAAAGATAATAGGTAGAAACGATCGAATTTAAAACAAAATCTAGGTCATGGCCATTCAGATCAAAGCAAAAACGAGTACGGTTTTAGTTTTGTTCACAAAACAAGTAAAATGCCTCAAAGATTATATCCATTAGTGCTCCATAAAAATGAATGGGAGCGATTAAAAAAACAAAGCAGGCCGATCGAACTAGAAGGGCTTGTTGATCAAAGAGAGGAGTATTTCAACGCATTAAACGAACAGTCACAAAAGTGGATCCATTATTGGCCAGACTCTGCCGCAGTATGTATTCTTTACACAACACTTCAGGTTGACCTCTTCTCTATCTTAAAAATAACACATATCTACTGCCCAAAGTAACTACCAAGAATGTCCAATGATTTAATCAATATTGGCCGGTAATAACCGCCAAAGACACGTTTCTCTTTGAAAAAGTGTCAAATTTACTGTGTATTCTTTATTTTCAATAAATAATTTTAATTTCATTTCATTTTCTTATTCAGGGTGTCAGAGAAAAACAAGAAAAGCTACAAAAAGACCAGCTTAAGAAAAACAAAGCATTAGTCGATGCGTTTAGAAAGTCTAGAAAACATGATAATACTAAAGAAGCAGTGGAACGAGCCAAACAGATAATATTCGATAATAGCTGTTACGGCAGACAGCTCATCAGGTACCCTAGACCTTATTGTACATAGTATAACATACACAATACAATACAATATTCTACATAATAGTAAATATTTAAAACTAAAATTAAAGTATCAGAAATAACAGAAAAAAATATTTGCTGATTATCCAAACACTTAACCTACAACTCATGCGTCTATCAGACTCACCCACCGCCCTACAGAGATCATCAAAGCTGAGAGAACTACATAGGTACCTACAGCAAACAATCAAATCATAAATCGAATGTAATGAAGAATGAAAACATTACCCTCATTTTGCGCGGTTGGCTAAAAAGTAGCCTAAGTCCTTTCCCAGGATATAATCTATCTCCTTGCAAAATTTCATTACGATCAGTTCAGCCGTTTAGTCGTGTAAAGGTAACAAACAGAGTTATGTATGTATTATACATATAAACCTTCCTCTTGAATCACTTTTCAGTTTAAAATAAGAGTAGCTAAGCGAACAGACCGCGGAAGCGACTTCATTTTATACTATTTAAAAATACAATAAGTAATAATACATATTTCAGTGCAGAGTATGAGTCGAGGGCCATAGTAGAACGAGAAGCACAAATAGCATTCCAGAAAGAAATTAAACTGAAAGAAGCCGAGTTAGTAAAGGATAAAATATATGTCGACTCTCCCCTAGTTTCCAATTTAGATGAAAAGGAAAAGAAAGCTATCAGAAAACTAGCCGCTTTAGAATGCGTGAAGATTAATAAAGAAATGTAAGTCTAAAAGAGTATCCATCGAAATTGTTGGAAGCAAAAGTTTTGAAAAACTTCATATAAGGAACATGTTATGTTGATAACTGAGCAAGCGTACACATTGAGGATTTAAATATTGGCTACACGCGTATTCCTTACGCGGAACAGAAACACGATTCATTCTTCACAACTTTTGTTGACAGCTTATAGTAATCACAGAAACTTTTATCACCAATACGTGACAACACAAAAGTTGGCAACTTTCTTTCGCTAGAGACTTACCTTTATGTTTAAAAATATTGACCAATAATTCCAACACAGATTGTGTGAGATACTAACATAATTTTTAGGAAACAAGCAAGTAAAGAAAAAGCAGCTAAATTAAAAGTCGAGCGAATTCAATGTGAAGGTGTAGACGATGATATGGTTAAACAATTTCAAGATGCTAAATCAAAGAACAAGGTAAAATGTAGAAAAATAAATGATACCATATTTGATAATGTAGCTATAATAGATATATTCACTATTACAGGCTGAATTAAAACGCTCAAAAAAGCAAGAAATAGAAGCGTATGAAGCGATAAGAAAGGAAGTTGAGAAACATCGCAGAATATCTGAAGATCGCAATAACGATTTGATAGAAGTCTACAAAAAAGAACAAGATAGAATACAATGTAAAATAGCCGCGGTTCACAAAAAGGTTAAGTACACTTTGAAAAAAAAAACGACTTTCTATATACCTAATGTCCTAAGTCGCTAGACTGTTAATGATAAATGTTCGCAGATCATTGAAGAAAGTAGACACGGAGAACGGGCTATTAAATTATACACAACTATTGATGAACTTCAAAAGGCTGAAAAGAAAAAATACGTCGATTTTGTCGAAAAAGCTATTGTAATTAGTGATGAGAGGTTTGTGTTACTAAACTAAAATGAACCTCATGATAACAATTAGTAAAGAATTATTCGATTTTAACAACGTAATAAATATTTGGATAATAAACTCAAAATAGGGGATCAACAAACGTGTAATAAATAGTGATTTCCAGAAATGCAATACAAGAAAGGAAGGATATCGAAATTGAAATCAAGAAACGTGCGGAAAGATGCAAAATTTCAGAAGAAAACAAAATAGCAGGAGAAATTCACAAGTTATTCATAAAACAAACGCCTGTTAATAAATGCGTTTGCAATAATGTAGAAACTTTATTAGTAAAGCCTGATTCAGCAAAGTTTTCCAAGAAAATAGACGTGAAAAGTGTTTCAAAATCAGATTCTAAAAAAGGAGTAGATAAACCTACAAAATCTATTAAAAAGGACGATTTTAAGAAAGGTATGTAATAGCTGGAGCTATTTAAAGGAAAAAGATTTTGTTGGTGTATGACTCGAGAAGGCTAAACTGAGTTCAATGTGGTTTTCACTGCTGGTTAGTTCACAGGCTAGCCGTGTAGTCATGACTTATAAATGGTAGGTACTTGCGCCGGATCGTTGTGGTGGATGGCACAAACCCAGCAGTGGTAGAAGGGGGGTAATGCACAATACACCCCAATGCGGGACGTCAGTGCAGATCTTATTCTCCCCACCCTAGAATTAGAATTAGACCCAGCAGTGGATGAAGTGAAATCGGGCTATGGATGATGATGATTGATGATCAAAATATGATAATAAAATAAAATACTTACCAAATAGTGACCGATGATGTCGTAAACTCTTGGCGCACATTTATCACATTTTAATACTGTTTTTATTTTACAGATAAACTCACATTCTTGCAACCCAGCAACAAGCTTGTCCAAGCCCTGAAGAGGTGTGAAAAGATACACCAGGATACATCAGGATACACCGGCGCAGCGAGCGCAGACAAATACTTCGCGCAACAAGCGAGCGAAGCGATACAGCGGACGGACCATAAGATCTTCGTGCGGAAAGTCGTTAGAGTAAGTCTATACAAACAGCTTACAAGTTGATCCACGTCCTAGAGACAAGAAATGGAATACTTTATGTAAGTATTGTATTCATAAATATATACAATACTTACATAAAAGTATAGGCACCGCATAGGGGTCTATTGTGCATATCCCCCCCTCCACGGCCCATCCCTTCTAACTAACATGTTGAATTGAGAAGCTCCTCCTTTTGACGTCGTTTATACAGTGAGGTCATATCATATCAGGACGTACACTGTTGAACTAAGGCTTCCCATATAGATTTCCAGAGTGGCTAATATTGTGTAGCCTGCACCCAACGGTTCCCAGCAACTTTTAGGTCGTCTGTCTGTCCATCCAGTGATACACTTACAACAGTTACGTATATTATACCTAGTGTCACCGCATTTACGACATTTATTTTAAATCACGGGTAGGACTGATGGCTAGCATTGTTGTAAAAAATAGTTTTTTCTTTTCAAATTCATTACTATTTATTTTTTTTATTTTCAATCTACCTTAATTTCAAGTCTTAAAATATCAATAAAACAGCCTGTATAAAATAGGTAAACAAATCATATTCATTCATCGTGTAAGTAGGTACCTGTTAAACTGACTAAGCGGATAATTTTTTTTATTGAAAATGTACAGATTACTGGATAAATATTCAAGCTACCGGTAGCAATCTCTAAAATCAGTTAATACGGTCCTGCGTATGTGTTTTAAATTAATGTCGTGAATGCGGTGACAGACTTTATGTTTTATGCTAATACTTTTTACCTATATTTTAATACTATATTTATACTTTACTAACTAATACTTTAGGCTCTTTAGTGCCAGTGTACGTCCAACAACCATTAGACCATTAGTTTTGGGCCTTCGATAATAAAATAACAATTAAATTCCGACAATCATTATACTACATTTATTGCTACAACATTTACTATATACAAAAACCTGTCTTTCGAATATCCGTTTTTTCGCAACCCGTTGACGATCCTCTACTTCTAACAATGGTGAGTATAATATTTTATATTGATTTAAATTTGAGAGTGGAAAACGTTATGCTTATCTATTAAATAACAAAATAAATAGCTTTAGATCACAATGTCGTGCAGTCGAACGTACAAAGCTGATAATTTAATAATACGTTAAAAGTCTAAGGTAACATTAATTCGACTGCACGGGTGCTTTCTGTAGTATTTTCTCCGTAAAAATGATTGCAGAAAGGCATTAATTATAATTACCCTAATATTAACTTTTCTCGCTTGAGTACCCCAGATGACTGAATGTGTGTGACTACATTTTATTTGTTTATTTCAATTTTAAATTTATAATTTCAAAAAGCTGTGGTACTCAAGATAAAAAAGACAGGAATATAATTAGATTTTCTAAGTCAAAGATAACCAACACATTAATTCTCAATATAAATACCTATCAAGCTATATAACGAAGATACTGTTAATACTAGAGTATTCCGGTTTTTTTATACCAAATAGATCATTTCACTGTTCTAAGAACGTGTAAGTTTATATTAAGACCCCTATGGGGCACAATTATTAGATTTTTTTATAAGTACCTTTTTAAGAAGTAACTAACTACCACGTAATGTATGGACATGTACTAGTTAAAAAGACACATAAAGTGACAAGAATGGAAAATAAAAATTTAAAGTTCGATAAAGTATCGAAAAGTTCAATGGAGACTTCATTATTCGTTAGCTAAAATAAAAAAAAACTATTTTAATCAAACGGTAAAGTTATTATGGCATCCAACCTTGTCACTATCTTTTTTGACTGACCCGAATCACGACTTGCCACTGACTACCCCTAACAGAATATACTTTAAAGAAAATCTAAGGATTAATGTCTTGTGATTCTGTCCTATGTATATTTTGAAGAGAATTTCATATGTGGTCACTTTGTAGACGGCATTTAGTACGGCGATGTCTTCTGTTTGATGACGGCTTGCACGCACTTGGCCATAGTAGGGGAGGCGCGGCTGATCGCGTCCGTCATGAAGAAGTCCTCCAGTTGCTTGAGCTGCACGTCCAACTTGCCCGACACTGGCTTTTGAACGCCCTAAAGTACAAAGAGGAAATTTAACATCGTGCGACGCCAAAAAAAAAATGGGGTAATTAAAGCTTTTGTAATATAAAAGTGTTACTTAGGCAGACTAAGTAAGTAAACACTTACTTAAGTTTTTTCTTGAAAAATTACTTTTTCAAAACAAGCTTTTATAAAATTCATAATCGGAACCGCAAACAGATTCAAATGAGCTCAAACACTAGAAGCCTACCATAATCCATTCAGAAGCTCTGTTGTCTAGCATCCATCTCCATCATGAGACCACCTCCATGGTACCACATTATTGCATTGTCACCGAAGTTACTTAAGTATTCAAAATTCCAGCTCAATCGGTTGAAGGGAACGGGTTGAAAATTCAGTTGCAAAATTCCACCCGGACAAACATACATACATTGCAAGTTAATAAAAAGCTTGTATAAATTACCCTAATTTCTGAAAGATTAAAGAAATGCTAGACATAAAATATCATTACGCTAAGCTTGTACGTTGTATGCATTAATGCTTCGCTCATTACTTTCCATCCAAATGTTGCCTGGAAGAAATCGTTTTCAGCTATAAGGCCGCCTATTGTACTGTATTCAGCATTAACTAGTGCTCCCACATACAGAGTTCGAATGCGGAAAAGGGAGTTCACCGACATAACATTAAGTATTCCTGGTGTACAAATAAGGCGTTATTCTAATATAATATTAAGGGAAACAGATAACTTATAGTACACTTATATATATATTTTTTAAATACATAGGTACTTATAATATAATGTATATTATAAGTACCTATTTCGACTATATGTGACCAGCTTAAAATAGTTAATAAGTTCATAATTAATAAATCTATACTAATATTATAAAGAGGAAAAAAATTTATTTTTGTACGTTTGTAACGAATAAACTCAAAAATTTCTAGTCTGATTACAAAAATACTTTCACCATTAGAGTGCTTCATTATCCCTAAGTAACATAGGCTACTTTTTAGCCAACTGCGCAGAAGTAGGGTATTGTTTTTATTGAAAAAATACGCGTGCGAAGCTGCGGATTCATCAGCTAGTAAGTTATATTTATAATACCTGAGAGAGCGCCCTCGCCTGCGCGAAGTAGTTGTTCTCCTGTACGTCCCCATAGGCCACCAGCGCGGGGCTGATGTCGGAGAGGCGGTCTCGCAGCTCGTCTATGTTGTCGTACGGCAGCCGCGCGCCCACCACTTCAGATAGAGCTCTGTTCAAACAACAATACACTTTATATCCCTGTCAATCAATTATTGTGACATTCGACATTTCATTACAAAACGCCCTTTTTTAGTAATATTCCAGAAATAAACTCAAACCTGACTAAAGCATAGAAATTCGACTATTTACATTGAGGAGCATAGAAACAAAACGGGACAAATCCACTTAACGATTTTATAGATAATCTTCCGATAATATTATTAGAAATTATGTTTTTTTAATAGGCTTTATCCACATTTCATTTATGGTTTCAAAGTGCAGATACGACGTAATCTAATATTCAGTACGATAGAAAGACAGAGGTTATTAAAAGTGAATTTGCTTTATGTTCCTTTATAATATCGGCCACAAGACGTCCACTGCTGAACATAGGCCTCTCTCATAGATTTCCAAATTCCAAAAAAAAAGAAACCCCGATCTTGTGCGGTCTGCATCCAACCGCTCCCAGAAACCAGTTTTCCATCTAATGGGGGGCCATCCTACGCTGCGCTTTCCAGTGCGTGGTGCAGTTTCCACTGCGTGGTTTTTACTCTACAATCTTTCTGCCCCAACGGCCAGGGCGGAGCTTAGTGCACCACCCACTGCCACTTCAGCTTGCTAATTTTCTTGGCTATATCAGTTACCTTGGTTTGTGTACGGATCTCCTCTTTTCTGATTCGATCTCGTGGAGAAACACCAAGCATAACCCCTCTCCATAGCACGCTGACGCCAGTGACCTTGAACCTTCTTGAGGCCCATAGTGAAAAATTACGGCCGCCTATGCGCCTCGGAGAGTAGAGTACATTTTTTACGAGTTTAAAAGAGTTTTGAGTCATTAAAATAATGTTATTTTTTTAATTTCACTTCTTTTTTAAATGGAGCCGACCTAACGCGCTCAGTGTAAAAACAAATCAGACTTATTCAATGACCCAAAACTCTTTTTAAAATACGATAAAAATGTGCCGAGCCAGTCTGCGTGAACGGACACTTATTCTCACGAGGCCCATAGTGAGCCTATGCGGCTTATATAATATGTTTGTGAGTAGTAGTAACCGTATGATCTTCCAGTCCTCCCTGGCCTTCCCCGGCGGCGAGACGGCGACGAGTGTCTGCTGCGCGCGTCCCTCCGCGTTCACGTACGTGGCGCGCTTCTCCGTGTACGCGGCGCCGGGCAGCACCACGTCCGCGATAGCAGCGCCCGCGTCGCCGTGGTGACCTAACATACATACATTATTTTATTTATTTATTAACAATAGAATGTTTACTATAATAATTATTTAGAAAAATTTGTAAGTTATTTATTACATATAGAAACATTGTACATACCTAAACACAGTATCATTTTTAAGTAAATTAACACTACCTGTCGCATTAGGATTCCCTGTGTTTACGAGAGCTCTTTGTAAAAACTTTTGCGAGATAAAAAGCCATGATTATACAATCTATAGGCCGACAAATAATTTATTTATATTTTTGACGTTAGTTGGGTAGCCAATTTTAATGAAAAATAAATAGTGACATGAAAAAGTAAACAGTTTATCTGACGACTCATTAGCTCATTGAGTTGAGTTTGAAGTACTGAGGTTTGAACGTTAATTTAAAAAACATTTAATTGTAATTGAGTTGAGTTCAATCACACTTTCATTCAAATCTATGCACCAACACTAGCGGATGGGGCGTGCCAATGGCAACATTATTATGCATTTTATAAACTTCAAAAACATGTATAGAATTATTTATCAAAGTATTATGTGAATTGAATTGAAGTATGATGGAACCTGGCTTTTGACTCTGAAGGGGTTTAAAATAGGTACTTTCTATTACCTACTTGTACCTAATACCCAATACTTAATCTATATACATATATAAAAATCACTAAAACTCGAGAACGACTGAACCGATTTGCCTAATTTTGGTTTTGAAATATTTGTAGAAGTCCAAGGAAGGGTTAAAAGATGAGAAAATATATAGAAATTGCAATGAAAGTAGTAAAAAAGTATTTTATTTTCCCAAACAAACTAATCGTACCTGTCAAACAGGATGCGTTTATTTCATTTGTTATCAAAACGTTATTTCGTTTATTTAATTTCTGAACGCACTATAAATATTTGACCACAGACAAATGTGACATATGTGTTTCTTGTCAAATATTGATGAATCCTTGGATACCTTCTTTATAATTTGTGTTTGCGAATTCGTGAATGTGAATTGAATTGACACAAAATTAATTTAATCCCTTTGTGACATTGTGAAGTGCGCGGAAACTTTTTATGTATCCATATAATTTAACCCTCATTCATTGACGTGAAGTCATTTACATGAAGTGTCGCGTCACTTTGACAAGATTATTTTGTGGTTTTTATCCCGAAGTTCCCACGGGAACGGGAAATTTCAAGCGTGCGAAGCCGCAAGCGGGTCAGCTAGTCCATTTATATAACAGATTAGTTACAAAGTTGTTACAGGTAACAAGTACTTTGGTTTTATAATAATGAACCCTAATAGAGTATAATGTTGGACAACTCCAGCGCTAACAACAGTGACCGAGACCGACCGAGTATATAAGGCGCTGCGCAGACCGCGCGCACCTATTAAATCCTCCGTCGTCCGAGACACGTTCTCGGAGACCCGGATGACGAAATCACCTCCGCTAATGCGGAAGCGATATCTGAGTCATCTATATCAGACAGAGCAAACACTTCACAGAAACACCGACCTCGCCGGCGAGGTCGACGAGTCCCTTCAGTCGCCGCCTATACGAGGTACAGACATGTACCCGGGCGTTTCTCTCCTATCTCCACCCCGGCAACTGCCCAAGCCGAGGCTCGTACCTAAGTGGTGCCCTTGCGCTAGTTGCCTAAATAACTTACTGGGCTGAGCGCCATCTGCGCTCGCCAAAAGTTCGGTTAAGCTGTCACGGCCTCAGAGGCCAACAGCGAGTTTAGTCCATCAGAAAAAAAAAAGCGCACCTATTCTTATTTGAGACTTTTTACTGTGCTTTACGTGTTTTACGTGTTTACGTGCTTACGTGTTTTACTTGTTTACGTGTTCTAGAGATCACGTGCTGTTTAATTAATATAGAACGCTAGTTAATTTGTTTGCAATAATTGTTAAAATAAAACACTTTGTGTTTATGAGTTTCCTTTTAAAATAATAGATTTTTCCTTTTATTTCTAAAAGTATAATAACGGGCAGGCAGAATTAATTACTTTCATCATCATCATATCAGCTATAGGACGTCTACTGCTGAACAGAGATTCCTATAGATTTTGTGCGGCCTACAACCAACTGCACCCAGCAACCTTTAGCTTTAGACATAGACATACATTTATTCAAACTTTAGGATCACTAGGAACGCTTAGTTACATCATGTTACAAATAAATGCAAACATAAAAGCATAAAGTGAAATAGGCAGCTGTATAGGGGCTTTGTCAACTATTATTAAATTAAAAAAAAAAACTTACAACATAATTAAAATTAGAGCGGCTGTAAAAAGGCCTTGTCCGATAAAATACAAATTTTGCAGCTGTACAGGGCTTTGTCAAAACTAAAACTATTCATTCCAAATGTCTGAGTCTAAGATAAAGTCATTGATGTTATTATATGCTTTTTTCGTAAAGTGATTTTATATATATTTCTTGAATGCATTTTCATTTAATTCTATGACATGTTTGGGTAATTTATTATAACACCGCACCGCTTTGCCACAAAGCTTTTGTTAGATTTTTGTAATCTAAAGGTAGTGTTTATCAATGTATCCTTATTACGTGTGTTGTAACTGTGCTCATCACAACGCTTTTTATAAAGTGTGATATTTTTGCGAGTGTACATTATGCTCTCATAAATATACAATAAAGGTAGGGTTATTATATTAATATTTTTAAAAACCTCTCTTAGGGAATCTCTATATCTTAGATTATATATAGCCCGAATGGCCCGTTTCTGAAGAATGAAGATTGCACTGCTGTCAGCACTAGCACCCTATAATAAAATTCCATTGCTCATAAGGCTATGAAAATACGCAAAATATACAAATCTAGCAGTAGATACATCCATCAGTTTCCTAACCTCTCGAATTGCATAAACTGCTGAACTCAGCTTATCTCCTAGCTTAGCAATATAAGGTCCCCACTATACCTTACTATCTAATATGATTCTCAAAAACGTTGTGGAATCCACAGATTCAATTGTATCATCCATTAATTTTATCTTTATTGGTACATGAGAGCATTAGGCAGAGTAAACTTAATAAATTTTGTTTTTGTAGGATTTAGCACCAAATTATTTACAGAATACCATTTTGAAATCATGGCTAGAACATTATTGACTTCGCCTAAGTCCGAGATCCCTCTTTTAGGTTTAAAAAGCAAGGATGTAACATCGGCAAACAATACAACTTCGCCTTTGGTTTGCTTTTTACAGAGCAAATCATTAACATATACTAGGAACAAAAATGGACCCAGTATAGATCCCTGTGAAACCCCCAGCTCCACTATTGAACCCGAAGGTTTCACATTTGAGACTGCAACCCTTTGGCTTCTATTTGCAAGATAGGATGTGATTAGGCTTAAGGCTTTATCCGTTACACCATAGTGTTTGAGTTTCATAACAAGAGTAGCATGATGAACGCAATCAAACGCTTTAGATAGGTCACAAAATATCCCTAAAGCGTCATGTGACTCATCCAATGCTCTAAGTACGTAAGAAATTAAGGTAGTCCCAGCATCGAGAGTAGATAGTCCTTTTGTAAAGACAAACTGGCGTTCGTGAAGCAATTTGTTTAAGTTAAAGTGAACCAGCAGTTGGCTAAGGATCATTTTCTCAAATAATTTGATGGATCTTCTTTGCAGCCCGATTTAAAAAGAGGTATGATTTTACTTTGTTTCATAAGGCTAGGGAATATGCCTTTGTCTATGCACCAGTTAAAAACAATGGCTAGAAAAGGAGCTATTTGATATATAACACCGCTTAACAGGTCATCTTCCCTCATGTCCATCCATTTTGATCTCCAAGGTGAACAGTGAAATATTTGCATCAGTAGAGGCGATAGAAAGGTATTAGAGTGAATGTTTACCTTGGTAGATAACCACAGCGTCTTGTGGCAGAGACTCCCTGGTAACCACCCCGCTGTCAGCTCCCAGCAGATACACCACCTTGGGGCCAGATTCCAGCACCTTGCCCACGCCTGGGCTGTAGCCCACGTCTAGAGCTGCTACTTGAGATGCCGTGCGTTGGAGGACGTTCAGTACCTGCCCACAATATTATTATTCCAAGATTTTTAAAACCATCTCAAAAATATTCAAGCCTACATGGGACTTGAACCAGCAACCTTCCTCTTAATACGAGGATGCACTGCCAATTGTGCCACCGGGTTCTTGTCACGTCAGGGTCGAAATTAGAGAATTTTTTGAGATATTTTTAAAAATCTTGTAATTTTCCATAAGTGTTCGGATAACACTACAAAAAGTCTATTATTATTATTATTTGCAGTCACATTGCTGACCCTTTTTTCCTTTTTCCTAAATAGATTTTGTGACAGTCTTCATCATCATAACTTCCTCAGTAACAGGGTGGTCCACAATTGGAACATCCTACCAGAACAGTTGTTTTTGCTACTTCAATAAACTCTTTTAAAAACAAACTCTACAACTGGCAACGAATCAAACTCGATAACTGGCAACGAATCAAACTCGATAACTGGCTACGAATTTATAAGACATTGCTACAAAAGTGAACATTAAGGGACTTTGAGCACTGTGTGATGTAGACATATCAGCAATAATGCTGCTCGTCTATAAACGAAGTTGATAAATAAATCATCATCATCATATCAACCATAGGACTTCCACTGCTGAACAAAGGTCCTCCCGCATATATTTCCAGAGCGAACGATCTTGTGCAGCTTGGACCGAACGGCTCCCAGCAACCTTTATAAGATGAAAGACGACCTAGTGAAACAATAGACACATTTTTTATACAACCTGGAAATGGAACAAGCAACTAGCAACTATAGCAACAAGCAACTATTATATCCTTCAAACCGAAACACAACAATGCTGCTGGCGGCAGAAATAGGTATGGGGGTAGTACTTCCCCGGACGAGGCCTTTCACAAGAAACTCTACTACTCTTCTACATCTAGTGGGGGGCGTCCTACGCTGCACTTTCCAATGCGTGATCTTTAGAACCTTTCTGCCCCAGCGGCCGTCAGTTCTTCGAGCTATTGTCTAATATTAATATCATAAAGATGTAAAGCTTGTATATTGTTTATGTTTGTAGGGGATAATCTCAGAAACCAATTCTGAAAATCCTTTCACTGATAGAAAGTTACACTATCTCTGAAAGCTATAGATTATATTATTTGATATAAATCTGTGTTAAGCCGGGTCGAGGCTCGAGACAAACATTTGTTTCGCGGCGAGAATCGAACTCGCAACCTTCTTTATCCACCTATTGTCCCACTTCACTATGGAGGACGTCAACATATTTGCACTAATATAAACTATGTAGTAAGAAGTATCATCACGATTGATTATTGCCTACACACACTCAATACTCACATACACACAAACAAATACACACACACTTACGCAGAACCTTCTGGTCTGTTGGAGAAAAACTTTACCTTGTTACCACAAAAAAATTAAACTAGTGTTTAAAAACTTGTGTTTAAAAATTCCTTGCCAATTTCCGTATAGGAATTTTATAAACACACGCTAAACAGGGTTTAATTTTTATGTGCCTTGTTACCACAAAAAAGTTAAAGAAAAGTTTAACGCATGTTTAAAAAAATCTTTACCAATTTTTGTCTATGATATTTTAAAACACGCGTTAAACTGTGTTGATTTTTTTTTGTAGTAAGACCCTTAGTTTTTGGTTTAGTTTTTGTTTAATACCGTTTACCTCATTGGAAGTCGTTGGTGTAAAGGAGGAGGGCAATGGTGTCTGTAACAGTTTTCATACATATACAGGCATCATCGTTTCACACTGTACACATCATTTTATATTTGTTGTTCCTCAATAAATGCTTATTGCAAGATGATAAGATTACCTTCCAGCTCTTATCCTCCAGTTTGTCCTGCAGTCTCAGCGCCAGCTCCTGGGTGTAAGCCAACAACGCAGCACCCTCCGCCGTCTTCAGTTGGTCCGCTCCGAGGATCACCACGGGCCGCTTGGCGCCCTCCAGCCGCTTGAGCACCTCGTGGGCGGAGGAACCGGTCGCAAGGTCTTTGACGATGGATGCTGAGTCGCCTACGTGCTGTGAAAATTTTATCGCAATAATAGTATAAATCCTTAATTTAGTTTAGTCTATGCCAACAGAATTAAATAAATAAATATTGCTGGACATTGCACACAGCGCTATCTAGCCCCAAACTAAGCTTTTTTTTACTAGCCTGTACTGTCCCACTACTGGGCAAAGGCCTCCCCTTCTTCCTTCCATTATCACGGTCTAGAGCCAGATCCCGCCAGTCTTTTTGGAAGACGTCCATGTCGAATACGATTGAATACTTATAAACTTTAAATTTTTTTGTAAATACATACTTATAATATACAGGTTGAATTTTTGAGACGGGCCAGTAAGGGCAGGTACCTTAACGGTTTTAGTTACAGGAAATTTTTTAGGAGAGTATCCTTAAATTTTTAAGATATTCTGAACTGTATTCACAGATTTTGGAAAAAATGCATCTTAGGTATTCGTGAAAACGGCGGTCATTTTGAGCAATTTATTTCATAGATCATCTAAATGTAAGTAATTTTTGTCTCTGTCTAAAATACATATTAAAATGATTTATTTTATTTTTATTTGTTTTAGTTCTAATGTTGTAGAAGATTATCGATGCAATTATGATGATTTTTTACTTAGGTACATAGGTGCTTTTGCTTCTAGGTACAGTAAGCCACGAGGCCAGTTTGACAGAAACTGTAATTATCTTATGACCCTGTATTTCCGTATGGGAAAAGTTTTTCGCAATTTCTGACATTTCTAGTACTCAAACCTCAGTCGATCCAGTAGAAACTTTTGATCCTTATAAGAAACAGCATCAATTGGCATCAAAAAAAGTTTTTGTGTAAAATGACCATTTTCTTGCTGACTGTGCATTTTTTCCAAAATATGTGAATGCAGTTCAGAATATCTTAAAAATTTAAGGATAGTCTTTTAAAAAACGTTTTCCTGTAACTATAACGGTTAAGGTATCTGCCCTTACTGGCCCGTCTCAAAAATTCACCCTGTATAGAAAATCATCTGTAGATCATGCAAACATTTGTTCCGCGGCGGAAATCGAACCCGCTACCTCCTGCGCTTTAGCCGGTCATTCGCCCACTGCGTCACGGAGGTCGTAAAAAAACCTTCAAAAAAATTGTCTTCATTATAAGTTTTAAGAATATCCATCTTAGGTGTTACATTCAAGAATGATCTATCTTACCATGTAATCATAAGTGAGGTCTACTTCAGGTCCAATGAGTGCGACATCTGTCTCCTTGTGCACGAACGCCTTGCGAATGCGCGCGTTTAGCAGCGGGGCTTCGAAGCGAACGTTCGTTCCGATCAGGAGGATGAAGTCTGCGTCTTCTACATCTGTTAATGTCAAACGTATATAAGTATTGTATCAGTTAGTTTGGGGCTAGATGGCGCTGTGTGAAATTTCCAACTTTATTTATATATTTACTCAATACACAATCGTTTATTGTATTCTACAATGCAATATTAGGCAATCATATTTTGGAGAGAAAAGGGCGGCATTGTTCTTATTAGGTTATATTCATTTTAAAAAGAAAACATTCAAATCTAATGTCAATGTATTTAGTAGGTAAGTATCTAAAATTTATCATAAAAATATTCGTCAATTGTATAGTACGTTTTAGTAGTTAGTATTTATATTGTTTTATAAATGTTATATCATTAATCTCATTTTTCAACGCGTCAGGTAGTGTTTAATATTTTGATCGACATTACGTATTTATGACCTAGATGGAAACAAGCTAACTTTTATTAACAAACCACGCGTGCGAAGCCGCGTGCGGAAGCTTGTATTACTTACTGGTAATCTTAGTATTGAGCAGGTAGGAGGATCTGAGGTCGGTGGCGCTTCCCTCGCTCGGGAAGTATTGCTCGGTGCAGACGTTCTCCGAGCCCAGCTTGTTCGCGAGGTCCTTGAGCGCGACGAGCGATTCCGCGTCCGCCAAATCACCAGCTACTACTAGAAACTAGAAAATTACCCAACAATTAAGCAAAGTTTGAGTAGATTTATCAAAAACAATTTTTTTTTAATCTTTCCCACTGCTGGGCAAGTCTTTCCGTGTGCCGAGTCTTTCCAGCTCTCTCTATCCTGTGTGATACTCCACCACTCCGCTCGAAGGCAACAAGATCGTCTCGCCAACGCTTTCCAAACACAATTACCACAGAAAATTTTGATGTTGTAAGTAGTTGTCTTGTCAATTATCAATCGCAAAGAAAATATGTATAATTTATTTTTGTAATTCTTTATTGCGCAGATAAATATGTACATAGGAAGAACCTATTGCTAAACAGCATTTTCTACCAGTAATCCGTTATTAATTATCAATTTATAATTCTAGGGTGGAGGAATGAGATCTGCGGGGTTATTTTATAAAACGTCGGAAAGCTGTCGAATCCAAAACACTATTTTAAAACGATTTATTGATAGTTTTCAAAATAGAGTTCTCGAATTCGAAAACGAATCCGAAAACTGTCGGACGATAGCTTTCCGACGTATTGAAATAGCCCCGGATCTGACGACCATTACTGAGGTGTATTGTACCCTCCTATTAATTTATGATCCAATATCAATAACTAAGGCTAAGGTCCGACCATTATGATTGAGATTGGATCATAGGCGGATGGATAAATATTAGCAATTGCCATTAATAGACTATTATGTTGTACAAAACTAATACAACAAAACTTTAATTTTGAACATATTGTTTGCTAAAATAAATAAATAATTAAAATTTAAATAATTAAATAAATAATTGTTTTTTTTTTGCTGAGACTGGACCATTTGGTTCATGCACGCGGTGACTACTGATAACCCTACATCTCCTACATTCAATTCAATTAAATTCATTTTTCCTTGTAAATCTAGGTACAATGTTAGGTGGTAGAAGTTTTATATAGCACTAGATTTTGCATTGCGGCGTACAAGTATTTTATAATTAATAATAAACTTAACATGCAAATACAAAACACATTAAAAATTAAATAATTACATGAATTTAGAAAAATAAAATGCCAAGAAATAATAATTAGGATAATAAAATGTCAAAAATAGTAATTATGATTTAAATTAGGATTCATATTAATGTAATGTGAAAATTGTATCATATTTTGGTCACCTAAAAACTCATTAACATCATAATATGCTTTCTTAACTAATACATATGTCATATTCTATATTCTTGCCTACATGTACCGTTCTTTCTGTTTTATATTATATTGTTATTTAGTAAGTAGTGGTATCTGTAAAAACCTGTGTATGTCCAATATTCTTTTAGATTAAATTAGATTAGATCATTTCTTTATTGCACACTATTAAATATAAACATATAAAAGAAAATACACTTTTAAATCATAGCTACAATGGGCGGCCTTATCGCTAAAAGCAATCTCTTCCAGGCAACCTTTGGATGGACAGGATTTATGTGAATAAATAAGAACGGCGGCGTAAATCAGATATTATTAGAATAATAAATTTTAAAGGGTTTACCATTTACGTACAACCCTACTACAACTCTCTTACTTTAAATTAAAATTGATTATATAATGGTAAAACCTTTATCTTATAATTAGTTGTTGTTACTCTCTTCTCTAGTTCTGTGTGCTGCTGTAAATTACCTTCTCAGGCGGGCAGTGTGTTATAGCCTTGGCGGCCGCTACGATAGCGTCCTCCCACTCCACGGGGTTGAGGTTCCCGCGGCTGTCCTTCAACATGGGCGTCACCAGCCGCTGCCGCTTGAGCCCGTCGCACGCGAACCGCGACTTGTCCGACAGCCATTCCTCATTGATCTCCTATTACAAAGCAAAGAGACTTCTTTTAAATTTTGGCTATTGGCTGGCGGAGTAAAACAATATCTTATGATATATAATTCTTCTGTATGTGTGTGTGTTTTTTTTTATTGCTGGACATTTCACACAGCGCTATCTAGCCCCAAACTAAGCAGAGCTTGTACTATGGGAACCAGATAACTGATAGACTACTTATATACATTTTTTTTAGTAAATACATACTTATAATATACAGGGTTACAGGAAAAATCGTGCTAGATCCGTTAAGGGCGTGGAGTACCCATCATTTCTGACTTATTTCACTATGAAACACCCTACCCTAAACTTAACCCTTTTCGAGATATTCGACTTTTAATTTTTTTATTGAAAATTGCCGATTTTTAGGCTACTAAATTTATTTTTGTTTATTTTGTGTATCTTATTATTATTATTATTGCATTTTTACATGTGTAATAAGATGCTTTAGGACGTCTATCATTAAAATAGTGCATAAGTTAATTGAATAGACCGTAGTAGACAAGTGAAAGTTAAGAAATAAAAAAAAATATTAGAAAGTTTATTTTTCTCTAAGGGATATCTAAAAAAAATATTATGGCAATTGTTCGGCAGATGTTTTTTAAAATATCTACGTTTCATCAGCTATCTAACGAGGTATAATAATCTAGGGTTTTATTCAAATGCATTGAAAAAAATTTAGTTTTATAGGCGACAGTGGAGAAGAAAATTTATACTTAGCCCTAAAAAGTAAAATAAAATAATAGGTAAGCATGAAATGTCATTTATTAAAGATTTTCACACAACTTTTTCTTATTCTACAGTTCATGTTCAACATGGCCGCCTCTATTTCTGATACATTGTCGCATCCTTCTACGGAGACCAGTCTTTACTACTCCAGTGGTTAACGTGGTCCTCATTTTATTGGCTGCATCCACAATCCTTTCTCGTAAGTCTTCCACAGACGAAACTGGATTCGGCTCGCTGTACACAAGACTTTTCATGCACCCCCACACGTGAAAATCCATGGGGGTTAGGTCCGGACTTCTTGCTGGCCATGGCAACGGTCCACCTCGTCCTATCCATTTGTTTGGATAATTTGTGTCCAGCCAGTCTCTGACACTTCTCCTGAAATGGGCAGGGCAGCCATCGTGTTGGAACCACATGTCCCTGATCAGGTTGAGTGGCAGATCATCCAGCAAATCACTTAAGTCTGCTCTCAGGAAATTTTCGTAGCTTTCCCCATTTAGATTATCCGGGAGAAAGTAAGGTCCAATCAAATGATTGGAGATAATGCCCATCCACACATTCACGCTGAATCTTCGTTGGGACCCCTTCACTCTTTTCTTATTGGGATTCCTTAGCTCTTTTGGGGCCCAGTAATGGGCGTTGTGATAGTTAGTTATGCCATCTTTATCAAATTTGGACTCATCCGTCCACACGCCGGTACACGTTATTGAAGAAGGAGACCCCGCGAGAAGATTGGACTTTTGCAGATTTATGCTAAATGCTGACGTAGAAGACCCAGATTTTCTAAGAAATATCTTGTGGACGGATGAGTCCAAATTTGATAAAGATGGCATAACTAACTATCACAACGCCCATTACTGGGCCCCAAAAGAGCTAAGGAATCCCAATAAGAAAAGAGTGAAGGGGTCCCAACGAAGATTCAGCGTGAATGTGTGGATGGGCTTATCTCCAATCATTTGATTGGACCTTACTTTCTCCCGGATAATCTAAATGGGGAAAGCTACGAAAATTTCCTGAGAGCAGACTTAAGTGATTTGCTGGATGATCTGCCACTCAACCTGATCAGGGACATGTGGTTCCAACACGATGGCTGCCCTGCCCATTTCAGGAGAAGTGTCAGAGACTGGCTGGACACAAATTATCCAAACAAATGGATAGGACGAGGTGGACCGTTGCCATGGCCAGCAAGAAGTCCGGACCTAACCCCCATGGATTTTCACGTGTGGGGGTGCATGAAAAGTCTTGTGTACAGCGAGCCGAATCCAGTTTCGTCTGTGGAAGACTTACGAGAAAGGATTGTGGATGCAGCCAATAAAATGAGGACCACGTTAACCACTGGAGTAGTAAAGACTGGTCTCCGTAGAAGGATGCGACAATGTATCAGAAATAGAGGCGGCCATGTTGAACATGAACTGTAGAATAAGAAAAAGTTGTGTGAAAATCTTTAATAAATGACATTTCATGCTTACCTATTATTTTATTTTACTTTTTAGGGCTAAGTATAAATTTTCTTCTCCACTGTCGCCTATAAAACTAAATTTTTTTCAATGCATTTGAATAAAACCCTAGATTATTATACCTCGTTAGATAGCTGATGAAACGTAGATATTTTAAAAAACATCTGCCGAACAATTGCCATAATATTTTTTTTAGATATCCCTTAGAGAAAAATAAACTTTCTAATATTTTTTTTTATTTCTTAACTTTCACTTGTCTACTACGGTCTATTCAATTAACTTATGCACTATTTTAATGATAGACGTCCTAAAGCATCTTATTACACATGTAAAAATGCAATAATAATAATAATAAGATACACAAAATAAACAAAAATAAATTTAGTAGCCTAAAAATCGGCAATTTTCAATAAAAAAATTAAAAGTCGAATATCTCGAAAAGGGTTAAGTTTAGGGTAGGGTGTTTCATAGTGAAATAAGTCAGAAATGATGGGTACTCCACGCCCTTAACGGATCTAGCACGATTTTTCCTGTAACCCTGTATAGAGAAACCACCAGACCCGGAACAAATACCTGTAGATCATGCAAACATTTGTTCCGCGGCGGGAATCGAACCCGCTACCTCCTGCGTCACAGCCGGCTATTAGCCTACTGCACCATGGAGGTGTTTGTCACTTAACTCCTCAATCGGCTGGACCGATTTGGATGAAATTTTGTGTGTATATTTCAATGGATTCCTGGATGGTTTGAAAACACAATTGGACCCAATTGGTAGGTGACGCAGTTGTTGAGATCCAGAAAATTGCGATATAGATAATAGATCCATAATTATAAATTAAAAATTTATGAGCCAGAATATACGTACATACATAGTATACATAGTTCCATCTTCCAATGTGAATGCATGGCCATTACCGAAGCAGCTACCGCAATAAACAGGAGAGAGATCAAAGACTACACCATACGAATACTCTCCGACAGTACAGCAACACTCAAAGCTCTGGAGAGTCACAGCTATAACTCCAAGCTTGTTTACGAATGCCACTTAGCCCTAGAAAGAATTGCCACAAAAAACAAGGTGATCTTACAATAGATCAAGGGGCATAGCGGATCACTAGGCAACGATGCTGCAGATGAACTAGCTAGAAGAGGATCGGAAACCACGGCTATAGGCCCACCTCCATTCCTCCCTCTACCTTTCACTCAGCTACGAGCATGGATACGGAATCGTACTCTAAACCTACACAACGAACGCTGGGCACAGACCATGGACTGCAGACAGTCGAGGATGGCTCTGCCGGCCGTCTCGCCACGACTGACACGTCGACTGCTCAACCTTCAAAGACCGGACCTTCGAATCATCGTGGGGACCCTTACAGGACATGGCCCCCTGAACAAACACCTCTACACCATCGGAGCAACAGACAGCCCACTCTGCAGGGCATGTCTCACCGAAGAAGAATCAGCTGCCCACGTAGTCCTGGAATGCGTGGGGGTTACAGCACAACGTGCAGAAATCCTGGACAATCCAAGGTCACTCCATGAAGCCTGCGAAGACCCCAGGAAACTTCTGCGCTTCTGGTCGGAGTTAGGCTGGCTATCCATATAGTCAACTCTCTCACGCATAATGGACCACATACAGAGTTTGAATGCGGAAAAGGGAGTCCACCAACATAACATAACATATGAGCCAGAATTTTTCACAAAAGGTTAGTAGGTACGATATTATATTTAGCAGGTATACATTTGTGTAGGTAATTATTATAATAATGGACACTAGCTCCCCCACTACAATTCCCTGTGTTGTGGGTAGCTAGGCTCTGCCCAAAATAAAAACCGGCCAAATGCGAGTCTGACTCGCATACTAAGGGTTCCGTACCATTACCTATAATAAATTGTATGAGCGCCCATACAACTCAGAGGAATATCTTAATTGGCGTCAACTATTAGGTTGGGGAAAAAGTATCTTCGCATTTTTTAAGAAAATTCAAAACATTTTTTAAAATACACTTGAGAGCAATAAAATCGCACATCGAGCACATCGAATCGAGCAGTGGAGTGCAGTCCTGTTCTCTGATGAGTGCAGGATGTGCTTGCATGGCAACGACGGACGGGGGAAGGTGTATAGAAGATCGGGAGAGCGATTTGCCCAATGCTGCATAACAGAACGTGTCGCCTATGGCGGTGGATCAATCATGTTTTGGGGAGGCATGTCTATGGAAGCAAAAACCGAGCTTGCCTTCATCACCGGACCGAATACTGGTCGCCAATCAAGAGGATTGACTTCCATACGATACATTGAGGAAGTACTCGAGAGCCACGTCGTACCTTTTGCTGGGTTTATCGGCGAAAACTTTCTGTTTATGCAAGATAATGCAAGACCGCATACTGCTGGCATAGTGATCGAGTACCTTCAAGAGGTGGATGTGACCGTTATGGAGTGGCCAGCTCGAAGCCCAGACCTCAATCCCATCGAACATCTATGGGACGAGCTGAAAAGAAGAGTTCGAGGCCGAGATGCTCCTCCATCGACTCTACAGGAGCTGCAACAGGCGATCGCAGAGGAATGGGAGGCTATTCCTCAAGACTTTATCAAAAGTCTAGTAACATCAATGAAAACACGGATGGAGTCAGTGATTCAGGCTAGGGGAGGGAACACTCGGTATTAATAACAAACTTTAAATTAATTTTATCTTTTAATTTCATAACTTTGACACCAATACTTGAATAAAGAATTTTTTACTAAACATGCATTTTTGTTATTGATCCACAAAAGCATTTTTATGTAATGATTGAAAGACAAATCAGATACCACTGGATAGGTATTAAAATAGACTATGAATCTGCATTACAGAAACATAATATTTTTTGTTTTTTTTTTAGTTATGTCAAAAAATCATGAATGTGCGATTTTTTTGCTCTCAAGTTTAGTTTATTTACATTTAACTAAAGTATGTAGGTACCATTTTGTTCGATAACTTTTTGCCATCTTGTAGGTAGGGACATGATCCCATTGCTATAGAAATTTTGGGGCTTCTGATCAAAATACCGCGACAAGTGGTTTTGGCAGTCCTCTCGTGATGTTAACCTGACACTGCCTAAAGAATTTTGAAGAGACCGAAACAGGTGGAAATCTGAAGGTGCAAGGTCAGGACTATACGGCGGATGCATTAACACCTCCCAGCCAAACTCTTTTAATTTTTGCTGAGTGGCTAAAGATGTGTGAGGTCTATCGTTATCATGATGAAAAACCACACCCCTTCTGTTGATTAATTCCGGCCGCTTTCTCTCAACTTCTTGCTTTCATCTCATTAGTTGTTTGCAGTAGAGTTCAGAATCGATGGTCCTGCCTGGTGGTAACAGCTCATAATGAATAATACCCTTCTAATCCCAACTCACACACAGCATCACCTTGTTGCGAGTTAACCCGGGTTTCGCCACAGTCTGTGAAGCCTGACCGGCCTTTGACCACGACCTTTTTCGCACGTTCTTGTCGTACGTGATCCACTTTTCATCACCAGTTATCAGCTTCTTCAAAAATGGTTCGGTTTCATTACGTCGTAATAAAGAATCACAAATGAGTACACGGTTCATTAGGTTTCTTTCAGTGAGCTCGTGGGGTACCCAAATATCGAACTTTTTTGTGTACCCAGTTTTTTTCTAATGCGCCAAAACTGTTTTGTGGTCAATTCCCAGTTCTTCAGCTACGTCGTAACTACTGATATGCTAATCTTGCTCCACTTTTTCAAAAATGGCATCAATTTTATCCGTAATAGGGCGACCAGAGCGACGTGCATATTTGACATCAAAATTTCCGGATTGAAAACGCTTAAATCAAATTTGTGCTACTCTCACAGACACTGTACTAGGTTCATAAACATCGCAACTTTTTTCGTGGCTTGCGTTGCATTTTTACCTTTTTTGTAGTAAAATTTTAAAATGTATCGAATTTCTTCATTAGATTCACTCATCTTTACAGTACGAAAAACAAATAAAAATCACACATTATCCTAATTTGAATTTGGAATTATCTTCTTTAAAATTTAAACTTTGAATGATACCAAAACCAGCCATACAAATAGTATAGCCAAAGAGATTTTATTACAAGTTCATACATACTATAATGCGAAAATACTTTTTCCCCAACCTATTATGTATGTATGGGGGGACACCCTTTAATTTTCAACTTTTTTATTTTTTGATATTTTTCCTTTATTTGTGCTGTAAGACCTTGCTTTTTGCCAAATTTCGTGATTCTAGGTCAATGGGAACTACCATATAGGTTTTCGACCCAGAACCTATAGGGTACTTCCGGTTGACCTAGAATTGTCAATTTTGGTTAAAAGCAAAGTCTTACAGCAAAGTAAAGAGAAAATTCCGAAAAATAAAAAAGTTGAAAATTAAGGTAAATTTTGATACTTTTAAGTTTTCGCGAAAATCTAAATTTGCCCATATCTTTTTATCATGTTGACTCAGGACCTTGATATTTATACACCTAATAGGGACTACAGACCTCAGTATCTGGTATAAATTTCAACTTGCTAGGTCCACCTGTTCCTGAGAAAATCGGTGGTGACACACAGACAGACACACGGGACAAGAGAATGATCTTACAAGGATTTCTTTTTTTACCGTTTGAGGTAAGGAACCCTAGAAAGTAACATAAAATATATAAAATTAATAATAATAATTAACAATTACCAACCTAAATAATCATGCACGTTATTAATAAGAGGTATACTTTAAATCAACAGTTACATATTTTAATATGTGTTAGTACACACATAAAATTATTACTCAACATTATTGTAGGTAAGGTCAAAATTTATTACGTACGTATTACGTACCGTTTTATTGGGGTTGCGACGGACAATGATTCGGTTCAATTCGCGAACCTTCATCAAAGTACGCTACGTTATAAATTCCGTATTTATAATAATGGTATAAATCACAAAATTTTAAGTAAATAGATATATTTCTAAAAAATATATATATTGTGTGCCAAATTTTGTGAATAAATATGAATATAAAAATAAAAAGAACAAAATTAAATTAAATTAAAAATAATATTATAAATAGGTATTAAGGTGGATGACATTGTTGTTGCACAATCCTGTGAGGATAGGATAGTGAGGACAGATAGAAATAGAGTTTCCAGCATAAGGCTTCAGTAGTAATTTAACCTTATTATAATTATCATGATAAGGAGAATTTAAGCCGATTAAATATTGCTAAACGAAAACTTACCTCATTGGTTCTAGGGAGAATGCGCAGAACTTCGTTAGTCCTGGTTGCAATAACGATGTTGCTTCCCAGGGGGTCCAGAACATCCACCGAGTCAATCTGAAATGCAATAACAAATTTTATTACAAGTAAATAAGTTTCATAATTTAATAATGAACTGTAATTTTAAACCCACGTTTAACCGATCCGAACTAATTCACCAAATATTTTTACTTCACAATTGAAATCAGTTATAAAACATACAATTGCGCTTGCACTCCTACGCAATTCCTTCTAGTTACATCAGAGTTCGAAGCTGCTTAAAAATAATTTACAGATTACTAGATTCAAAAGTAAATCTACTTTGAAATGAGATCCAAAATAGTTGGAGAGTAAAGGTACCACACTTGCTTTCGGCGATAAGGTCACCCATTGTATAGCCCTTATAGTTTTATTTTATTGTTATATTGTTTCTGTGTGGTATTTACACAATGAGTTATCTTACCCTTCTAGTTTCCCAGGGACGCGCGGCGAAGCTGTAAGGCTTGGAGGTGAGGGCGCCGACCGGGCACAGATCAATGATGTTACCTGACAGCTCAGAGAGGAACATCTTTTCCACGTACGTTCCGACCTATAAAATAAAGAATGTGAAACTCCACTATGTTGCAAACAAATAATGGTTTGAATGTCTATGAAGTGAATTTTGATACCGGTCGTTATAATTATTTTAAAAATTACTTTTTTAGTCAAGACATTGTGAAAAATCAGTTTTTTGTTAATTTTGAAGTAAGTTTAGAGGTGAGATGTCGTGTATCAATAAAGTCAAAAGTAAAGATGAAGAATTGATTGCCGTCACGCGTATTTATATTGCGTATGATAGACAAATTAAGTAGATTATAAACGATTTTCTTTAATATATTAATAAATTGTTGTAAACATTAAAAATAATATTTTTCTTGTTTTATAAGTTACGTCTATTTTTATATTACGGAAGAGCGAAACCTCTTAATCAGGTATTATTTACTTAAAAGGAGGTTTCAACTACTAGTTAAGATATTGTAAACACAAATTATTGAAATAAAACATTTGTATTTGTATTTGTAAATTCGTTCAATAAACATCAATTTAGATGTATCACAAATCTCAAATAAATCTTTGTTTGACCAAAATCTTATTTGATGATAAGCAAAGAGGTGTTCGTCTTCGCTAAGACTCGTCTAAGATCGCGCACAAAGAACTAGAAATTCATTCATGACCAATTGAGAACCTCCTCTTTTTCTGTTTGAAGTCTATCAAAATCTACAACTGTTATTAACTACAGTTTTTCTCTTTAGAACCATAAAAATGGACGTATTAATTATTTTTTGAAACAATATTTCTTCCGTATTGTACAAAAGATTAATTTGAGACATTGATTAACGTACAGTACTTAAAGTTTAATAAAGACCTGCATTTCAGTGCCTCTACCAGTGGTACCAAAGTCATCTACACCGGCGACTTCAGATGCAAAACGGATGCAACGCGTGCAGTGTATGCATCGCGTCATTATTGTCTTGATCAGGGGGCCCACGTCTTTGTCTTCAACAGCTCTGAAAGAAGTCATAAGGGCTATAAAAAATTAGTTTTCTCCCAACTATCAGCTTAGAATCCTTAAACTTCAGTGTTTAATCAGCATTTCACTTCTACTAGCTAATATTAATCAAAACTCACGACATGATATATAGATATATATACCGTTTTTTAGTTAAGTGGGATATCATCATCATCATCATTCTCAGCCCATGTCGACCCACTGCTGGGCATAGGCCTCTCCTTGTTTCTGCCACTCTTCCCTATCCTGTGCCAGTCTGAACCAAGTACGACCCACGGTCTTATGGATGTCGTCGACCCATCTTGCTGGTGGACATCCCCTATTTCGATGGCCAGTTCTCGGCCTCCACTCTGTTAGTGCCTTAGTCCACCTGTCGTCAGTACGTCTGGCCAAGTACCCTGCCCAACTCCACTTGAGCCACAATATGCATTTCAGGTTTGGAGCCCATACTTCAAAAAGGACATTAACCTTATTGAGCGAGTGCAACGAAGAGCAACGAAAATGGTACCTAGTCTCAAGCACTTACATATGAGGAACGACTTCAGGAACTTGGACTAACTACCCTTCAGCAACGTAGAGAGCGCGGAGATCTTATAGAGACTTACAAGATTCTAAACGACCACTACAGCATACCAGACTTGTCACAAACAATACTATGAACAATAATGAAAGGTTGAGAGGACACTCACTGAAGCTGCAATGCGGGCCAAGTACCAGCAAACCAAGGGAGCACATATTGCCCAATCGCGTAGTGAACACTTGGAATCGGTTACCAGAGTCAGTGATTAGTGCCCCCTCAGTGAACGCTTTCAAAAACAGACTGGACAAATATTTAAAGCGCACTGACAATAAATAACATATTCACGCATCAGCTCTAAGAGCTGCCTGTGTATTACAAATAATAATAAATAATAATAATAATATTCGCTTGCTGACGTCTTGTACTTTAGTCTGCTTGCGAATTTCGGTATTGGGAACTCGATCTAAGAGTGTGATGCCGAGCAAGGCGCGCTCCATGGCTCTCTGTGCTACACTTATTTTGTTCACAGCCTCCTTCGTGAGCCTCCATGTCTCGGCACCATAAGTCATAGTTGGCAGGACACATTGGTTATAGAGACGTGTTTTAAGACATTGTGGAATATGCGTGGATTTTAGTATATCATCTAGTTTGCCGAAAGCTGCCCATCCAAGTTGAACACGCCTGGTGACTTCCTTTATTTGATACTCTTTGCCAAAAGATAAAACGTGGCCAAGATAAACGTATGAGTCGACCATTTCTAGTTTCTCGCTTCCAACAACGACGTTTGGTACCGAACCTCCAGAAATACTCGACATAACCTTCGTCTTGCCCATATTCATCTTGAGGCCTACTCTGAAAGATGCATTATAAAGCTCATTCAACATGGTCTGCAGATCGTCCATCGTCTCGGCAAACAGAACAAGAAAAAGTAAAAAAGAAAAGAAGAAGTAAAAAGCTTGGGTGAAATAAGTGGGATATACATATATAAAATCAAAACTAACCTTTTGCCAGAGAAATGGATATCAGTAAAACGGCTCTTATCAGACCCAAAAGCCATTGATTGATCTTGCAGGTCACATTCCCCTCCCTGGTCGCATATAGGACAGTCCAAGGGGTGGTTCACTAGAAGGAACTCCATAACACCCTCGCGAGCTTTTCTGGTCAGGTCAGAGTCAGTTTTGATTCTCATGCCTTTCATGACAGGCATAGCGCATGCTGCTGCAGGTTTGGGGGACTTTTCGACTTCTACAAGACACATTCTGCAGTTGCCAGCAACAGCGAGACGCTCGTGGTAACAGAATCGAGGAATTTCTACGCCAGCTTGAGCTGCAGCCTAAATAAAAAAAAAAGTTAAACAGTAACTGAACCCATCATCCCATCAAAGCTACACAATTACATATCTCATCCACAAAACAGTGGTATTTAGAGCAAAATTGTAGATAGTTTGTTAACATAACAGTTTGTTGTTTTAACATTCAGTCATGAAACACTTTTAATCATGTTTTTTTCTGACATATGTGGTTCTCGATATGATTTTAAAATCATAAAGAGTGTTAAGACAATTGTTTTGATCAAAAAACTTTAAAACTATACCTGTAAGATTGTAGTGCCTGGAAGGACATGCACTGGTTTGTCATTGACGAATACTTCAACTTTTTCGGGCTGTGCGGCGAGTTCAGCGTAGCGGCGCGTCACAATCGGAGCCACGCGTGTCGGCGACCCCAGCGCGAGCGCCCGGGACATAGGCTGTCGCAGCATTCTACAGCAAATATGAAATACCAATGCACTACACCACAACGAAAAACACTTGTTTATTACACTTCCTTACAGACTTTTGACAGGTTGATTATGACTAATTTGAGCCTGGTCGTTGAATTTAACAAGGTTTCAGTTAATTAGAGCGATAGAACGTAGTAAATACGTGTAATCCCTGTGTTATTATTACATAAGTTTCAACCCTAACCTACATAAACTTTGGGAATCGAGTCTTCTAAATCTATTTAGCAACTCTAGGAAATAAGGTTTGGACTATGAAAAATAATTACTTGATTAAAATTACGTCGTATTTTCGTAATATTCGTACCTAAATTTATTTTTGAAAAGTGTAATGTAGGGTTGTTGACAGTAAGAACTGTCAAATGTCAAACAGATTTATCAAACTGAAGACTAAGTTAGACCTTTTCGGAATCTGCCGGTTTCTGTATGGTCCATTCTTCGACAAATCGATTGAAAATCAAGTAAAAACTAAAAGGATGTACAATTATTTATAAAAAAGGATTGTGTGGTTTTATGAAACCACGGTAAAAGTGAAACTTTGTTTCACATTATAGACATATAACTAAAAATTTTCGTTGGCACAAATGAGTAATAGTCTATACACTACACGGTCAGCTGATGCGAACTATAGGCGCCGCCATATTGGCCTCGGCTGCTCTGACGAGCGCCTTTCATTTTATCCCTACTCCGCGGCCGACCGTCACGCGACATGCAACACACAGACGAAAAAGTTTGAGATGATGTAATAAAAGTTTCACTTTAATAAAATACAGAAGAAACAGTTGAATCATCTAAAGACCGTTGCAAACGATCTATAGATAGCTCAACTGCTCCAGATCACTACCAGGTGGAAGTGTCAAAATAAGTTGAAAACACATTTCCTTTTGTCAATCACTATTTCATTCGGTCCATTGGTCTTCGGTTAGTTCTTCTTCATCCCCCCCCCCCCCCCCATTTGCCCGTTCTTCCTCTCGTTCATTCATTTGCTACCGGCCGTGTGGTATCTTGCAATTTTTATTCGAAATAATACGAAAAATGGCCATCGGAGACGTAAAAACCGCACAGGGTCTCAATGACCTGAACCAATATTTGGCTGAGAAGAGCTATGTCTCGGGGTAAGCCACTTTTCTTCTCTAACCTTATAGGTTGGGACTACCAACCACGTCAACCTCTCTTTTTCATAGAATGTCCTCAAAATTTCCTAGTTACTACTTTACCAAGCAAATTTTTATCGATAATGGTATTTTACGCAAAACAAAAAACACCTAAATCCATCCCTGAAAGCATAAATAAATGCAGTGACCTTGATACTTGAAACCCAGCTGTTCCGTAAGTTAAGAACTTTAAAAATATATTTCAGCTACGTGCCATCTCAAGCCGATGTTCAGGTGTGGGAGCAGGTAGGCAAGGCACCCGCTGCCAGCCTCGCCCACGCCCTGCGCTGGTTCAACCAGATCGCCTCATACACCCCAGCAGAGCGCAAGTCTTGGGCCGCTGGTGCGAGCCCCCTGACCGCTGGTGGCAAGCCCACTACCGCCCCGGCCGCTGCCGACGACGATGACGACGTTGACCTATTTGGATCAGGAGACGAGGAAGAAGTAAGAACCTCGTTTATTCTTACTCAAAAGATTTACAACTTTGTTAGACCAACTTTATCACTAAAACTATTGTTCCCAGGACGCAGAAGCTGCCAGAATCCGCGAAGAGCGCGTCAAGGCGTACTCTGAAAAGAAATCCAAGAAACCCACCCTCATTGCCAAATCGTCTGTCATCCTTGATGTCAAGCCTTGGGATGATGAAACAGACATGGGTGAAATGGAAAAGAAAGTTCGCTCCATCACTATGGATGGGCTTCTGTGGGGTGCCTCTAAACTTGTACCTGTTGGTTATGGAATCAAGAAACTGCAGATCATGAGTGTCATTGAAGATGACAAAGTATCAGTCGACCTTCTGACTGAACAAATCCAGGATTTTGAAGACTTCGTCCAGTCTGTCGATATTGCAGCTTTCAACAAAATCTAAGCTATGAAGCCATTCTGTATTTATTAAGCTTGTCAATAAAATTGCATTTTCCACATCATTTTCATTTATTCAACTCGCCCCTAAAAGGTTTAGGCAAAAGATTTTGTTGTTCAATAAATATTATGACAGTACTCACCCAAATCAACCAAGACAGGTAATGCTATTAGAATTGTAAACTTGTACTCTTATAGGAAGACCTACTTTAAGGCTGCCTGTCCATTGACGCAGAGAGAGGCAGCGGAGCAGAGAAATGAAGAAATATTAACCAATAGGATTGCATGAAATTCTATTCATCATCAATCAAGTTCAGTAATAAGGTTTTTTTGAAATTCTATTCATGCAATCCTATTGGTTAATATTTCTTCGTTTCTCTGCTCCGCTGCCTCTCTCCACGTCAATGGACAGGCAGCCTAAAGGTCGTGGATGTAAAAAAAACTATCACATTGAAATATTATGTAAACATTCAACACAGTCATGGTATACATAGACACAAAATTGGATCAATGACTAGTAAAACCTTGATAATATCAAAAAAACCTTATTACTGAACTTGAACACCAGGTGATGGAGTAGGTGCCCCAACACCGGCTTGCAAAAACATATTAGGAATATCATTTCCAAAGTAGACTTTATTGTTATTGGAGAGAGCTTCATATTTCTTCAGTTCCAAATATTGGCTTGTAAGCAATAGCTTATTTGCTTCAGCTTGTTTTTTCAAGTGGTAATATTCTGCCTCAGCTTTAGTTATGTGTTTGGCTTTGTGGATACTATCTTCAATGAGTTCCATCTTTTGGAAAGATTCTTTTTCCATGATTTTCTGTTCAAATTGAATTTTTGCAACTTGAGATTCTTTTTCTGCTTCTATGATAGCTTTTCGTCTTGCTGTTTCAGCTTCTTTTTCTACGACCTGTTAAAAATATTTCCATCATTATTGTTTTCTTTGCAAACAAAGTACAAGAAAAAGAATCGCACAAAATAATACTTCCTCAACCACAAACTGATGTCAATATAATTGTGTAATACCTTTTGATGCTGTGCTGCTATGAGGAGTTTTGACTTCTCAGCCTCCATAAGCTCATAGTTCTTGCGGATAGATTCAGGTATTTTGGGCTTTGTAACCCTCACTGCCTGTACTTGCAATCCCGGTGCCATCTCATGTAGATCTTTTTGGAGAGCCTGGATAGTAAATGTTTTGATACAATACATAACTATTGTAGTTAACTTTTAGATGTAGAACAATGAAATTCAGAAATTACTTACAGTTCGTAAATTCTCATCAATCTGATCAAACAGATCTATGTAAACTTCATGTAAGGTGTGGGCACTGCAGAACTGGTTCAACTCATGATGCACCTTGTTGAATATCAATGTCTTATCATACTCTGCTGTGAAGTTACGTACCATATCCAACACTGAAAACAAATTATTCCAAATGTCATCATCTCAGTCAATACTTATGTTTGCCTTAAGAGTATTGTGCATTACTGCTCATGCCAGTCTCCCTCTATCTATCTATCTCTGTCCTATGCATCTCTCATCCAGGTTTTGCCCCCCACCTTTTCAATGTCATCAATCGATGGTCACTATGAGATGACCAGATAGCCTCTTCAAATGTGACGTTTGTAAACAGTTTACTTCAGTTTATAAAAATCTAGTTCTGGCTTACCACTTAGAGGTTCCAGCTTGTTTACAACTTCAATCCTTTCAAAATAGATCATGACTCCTCCACTTGTGCCACACGGGACATTCTTAACCTCATCAGTTTGGAGAGTAGTCTGAAACATGGTTTACTATAATTGTTTACATTATTTCATGGATATACATGAATGTAGGAAGGTATCAACTACAGACTGTATCAAGGGCCAAAACTAAAATTTTATAAGAAATGCAAAAATTAGTAGAGTAAAACATATACATATGCATTAAACTATTGGGGAATGAGTTTCATAGTTTATAAAATACTAAAAACTTACAGGTGTTATAAAATTAATGCAGACCTACCTGAATTGATTTATATGATGTCAGGAGTGGTATCATCATGTGGAATCCAGGTTGACTGGTGACTGGAAGCAAAGCTCCGCCCTAACAAGAAATATACCGTTATTATCACATTCTTACAAAGAAAATTTGCACAGAAATATAAATTTCTTATAAATTAATAACGGCAACTTACACATAAGCCTATGTACGGTTGGTTATGGTATTTAAATGGATACAACTTACGCGATAGTAGACTCCAACATGTCCCTCGTCCACTTTGTGTAAGGAAAAGTGTACTGTGACTCCGACTGCCAGAATCACTAGTGCGAGGATAGAAGATTGGTCCGCCATTGGAGGAACCTGACTGCGAAAATGATAATAAACATTAACCAAATGTAATAAAATTTTATAGGAAAATTAACTAGTAAAAAGCCAATACTTACTTCCAATTATAGAGTTGTACGGTCACTATAGCCGCTATGATGGCTGAATTGGATACTCAAGCAAGTCTCAGAACGAGTACACATAAATAATCAGGATTGTATAAGATATTTTGGTTTCATTTTCTCCAAAAAGCCGAAAACAACTAAAATTGAAACGTCCATCCATGGGCGAAAACTGACGGACGGACGAACAACAGACAGACGTGAGACGGACGACACTCGCTCGACACTTCGACAGTGAGTGATAAAGTGATATTCTTTCTGTCAGTACAGCTGAATTCCAATTGATTTTTCTGAACGAAAAGTAATCGGATACAATTTGTATGTAAATGCACTCTTGCACGGTTTTTACATAGGTAGTTCGGATACTTTTGAAATTTAAAAAAACGGGTCAAGTGCGAGTCAAACTCGTGCGCCGAGTAATGGTTGAGTTGCTAACTACAGGGCGTGGAGGAAGAGCATAGTGTAACGATCGCTTTAGTCTTTACTGTAAAATGTTCTGCGCACACAAGCATAAAATTGCAATAAATATTTTCTTTCACACAATAGCACAATTTTATTTATTTACCTTATCTGAGGTTGGTGCCGATTAAGCGCCCAACAACTCAGAGGACTATCGTCCTCAATTGGCGTCAACTATGTATGTATGGGGACACCCTATATTTTTCAACTTTTTTTTATTTTGTGGAATTTTTGCTTTATTTGTGCTGCTTGCTTTTTCCCAAATTTTGTGATACTAGGTCAACGGGAACCCTATACGTTTTCGACCCAAAACCTATAGGGTACTTCTGGTTGACCTAGAATTGCCAATTTTGGTTAAAAGCAAGGTCTTACAGCACAAGTAAAGGAAAAATACTGAAAAATGAAAAAGTGGAAAATTAAATAAATTTTGGTACTTACAAGTTTTCGCGAAAATTTAAATTTGGCCGTATCTTTTTATCGTGTTGACTCAGGACCTTGATTTTTATACACCTAATAAGGACTATAGACCCAGTATCTGGTATAAATTTTACTTGCTAGGTCCACCCGTTCCTGAGAAAATCGGTGGTGACACACGGACAGACAGACGGACAATTTATTGTGATAGAAATGTATTTATTGTGACCATAAAAGTTACATAGATGAGTTGTGTCCCTGTTTCCCAGAAAAGCGTAAGCTGTGGCCTAGGAAACAGTTCACTCCTGAATGACATGCTATAAATATTACAGTCTAGTACATGAAAACCAAATAACAAAACAATCAAAGAAATGTGATGTCGGAGCGCACATGCTTACATGTATGCGAATGCACCAGTGTAAGTGAGTATATGCATGGGTCATGTGCGTGTGTATTTGGGTGTTTTGTTTGCGTGCGTGTTTTTGTGAGGGTGGGTTTGTTTGTGTGTATATGTATGTATTTATGTGTGTGTGTGTGTGCGTATGTTCAAGTTTATTTGAGTAAGTCTTCTACTAGGCATGCCTTTTAAGTTCTGTCGTTTCCATATTTCCCAGCAATTTTGAATTTGGAACTGTTCTATATTAGAATGTGTTTAAATTTTGAATCTCAAAACAGTTGAAAGTATTAGGATTAATGCTATTGTTTAGTCACAGCGTCGATTGGAATCTGTCAGGTTACGTACGAAAATGAATCTTTCTAAGGAAAATGTTCGTGCAATAATTTGTTACAACTTTAGAAGAGGCCTGACACGGTTCCAGTGTTTTGAAGAGCTAACATCTGTGTTCAGTGATTAAACCCCATGTCTGCGGACTGTTGAACGCTGGTATTTAGAATTCCAGCGTGGACATACTAGTTTTAGTGACGCATCTCGCGAAGGACGCCCAAAATCCGCCTTCACTGAAGATAACATCATTGCTGTGAGACAACTAATTCTCGAAGATCGTCATGTGACATATCGAGAGATAGAGGCTCTTTTATGCATTTCAGGGACAACCATTCAGTAGATCTTGCATGAAGCGCTTGGTGTGAGAAAGCTAGTTTGCCGTTGGATACCGCATCTGCTTTCCGACGATCACAAGGCGGCCCGCGTCAGATGGTGTAAGAAAACTCTGCAAAGGTTCAACCGAGAAGAGTCAAATCACGTCTACGACATCATCAGTGGTGACGAATCTTGGATCTATGCCTACGATCCTGATTCCAAACAACAATCTACAATCTGGGTCTTTCAAGACGAGCCAAAGCCGACTAAAGTTGTTCGTTCTCGAAGCACTTCAAAGAAGATGGTGGCCACATTCGTGGGAAAAACCGGTCCTGTTGCGACTATTGCACTTGAAGATCGTAGAACGGTTAACGTAGAGTGGTATACCACAGTTTGTTTACCACAAGTCATCGCCGAACTTCAAAAATCTAGCTTAAAGCGACGCATCATCCTGCACCACGACAACGCAAGCTCACACAGCGCTCGTCAAACGATTGAGTATTTGAAGCAGGAAAAAGTAGAAATTCTCGACCATCCTCCATACAGTCCTGACCTAAGCCCTAACGATATCTTTACATTTCCTAAAATTAAGAAAAGTCTTCGTGGTCAAAGGTTCCAGTCCGGTGAAGAAGCAGTCGACGCTTTCAAGTCAGCCATTTTGAACACCCCCACTTTAGAGTGGAATAAATGTTATAATAACTAGTTTGAGCAAATGGAAAAGTGTATCAAGCTACGTGGTGAATACTTTGAAAAACAATAAAAAGTACTATAAGGTTCTAGTTGTGTTTTTTTCTTCAAACGACAAAACTTAAAAGGCATGCCTCGTATACCGGCGTAATCAAATGTATCTAACCATTGCGTTAATATGCCTTTTAATTGGTGATTACTATATTTAAATATATTAAGTTAGTATATATTAAGATTAGATTACCACTTTTAGAACTTTGATTCTAATACGACTCACTTACCTACTTTGGCAATTTCTATGGTAGAAACCCTAGTATTTCTTCTATTACTATTTCTTTAGGGTAGAAACTTTAGTTCTACAAACCATTTATTTTCTAAGGTTTTAAGCATAGAAAAACGCTTTAACAAAAAAAAGTATTGTTTGCATCAAACTATCAAACCTTTCAGCAACGCAGCTACCGTATACCCTTTTCTGAGACGAAATTCGCTCGTGAACAAATTGGATAGGTCTAACTGGTTGTTAGAACAGGAATAATTTTCCATGTGGTCATAAACTTGGATGGAGAAAAAAAACCTAGCGACCTACTACCATCTGCCACTGGATGGCAGTAGGTCGTTAGGTACATTTTAAATAACACAAAGGTGCTTTGTTTTCTAACATTACCCAGTCAGCATTTGACCTATCTATCCCAGCAGTTTGACCACAAGGAAAATATTATTACTGTTGTTAGAATGGATCATATAAATGGGGATTCGAGATTAGTTTATTATCTTGTATCTTTGTTCTAAACTGCAATTTGTGATGCAGTCTGTCTGACAGAGCTCCAAAGGGAACAGACTTAACTCTTACATGCATGCATACCTATTGTATTGTATGTAGTGTGTTAAGAAATACAACTATAATATGTAATAGAGATTGCATTTATTGTCGCTATTTACAATATTTTACCTTACGCAAAAGGTACGCTTATGACTAGTATATATATTATTTACAGCATACAGTTGCACTATGTACATCTAACTCATAAAAACAATCTATAAAAATGCTTTCTTAATCTTAATTCGAGATTTTTAACATTTCATGCTATTTCGCTATTTTTATAACAACTACTAAGACGAAAGATTTTGAAATGATTTACAATAAAGGCCGCTGCGCATCGGATGCGTACGCGTGGACGTGCACGTTTCACTGCATTTTAATGCAAGGGACAGTAAACCGGTTGCGTGACGTGCGCACGGCTCTCAACACAGTGGCGGATTTACACAATTTCCAAGTATAGGCTGTTACATTTTGCCACTCTTCAATCCAACAATTTAGTTGAAATTGCACAATAAATAGTTTTTGGCTATATTTCTGAGCTAATCAAAGTTCAATCACGTACGATAAGGCGGGGTAATGTATGTATGCTACTGGTTGGGAGCCGCGGACTGGGTGTTTCACCATAGAATATAGAAGTTTGTGGTACCGTTGCTTGAATGTACGTAGACTTCTTTCTGCAAAACATTACAAAACTGCCTTAGGAAATCATTAAAAAAACGGTCCCCTGATTTGTCACCCTAAGCTCAAGCCTACTCAGCCTGTTGGTAAATCCGCCACTGACGCATACATTACAACGCATTGGAACGTACACGTCTACACGTACGCATCTAGTGTACAGTGGCCTTTAAGTAGGCACGATTTTAACTATTATACATACGATTCTAAACATTTCGACTTTGTCTATGCACATAGCAACTAGAATGTTTTTAACTGCTTACGTAGTCAGTCGGCGGCGCCGGCCTGTAACAATAGAAAAGTTTTAAAAAATAAATAAAAGAATCATTCATGCTGAGCGTTACGACTTATGTCGTTATCCGCTATCAAAGTGTTTATAGATCTCATTCATTTTAATTCTAGTACTAAATCGAAAAATAAAATAACCAAAGTGCATAACTTTGGTTGTAGTGTACTATTAAGAGATCGGAATTTGTCCACCACGCACACTTCAATATTAACCTCATAAAGTATGATGCGAGGCGGTAATGACGTCTTGCAAGCAGCGCGCGAACTCCACGATAACGTCTTGCACGGGGTCCGACTCTTCTTTCTGCAAGTCTCTCTCGCCGGCCGCCGCGATCAGACACTGGCAGACAGCTTCTATCACTTCTGTAGTCATGAAACTGCATGGTTGTCTGAAAAATTAAATGTTCCGGTTACTACATTAATTATTGTCTGGAAATATGAATGTTCCAGTTGGTACACTAATTATTATTTGGAAAATTAATGTTCCAGTTAGTACACAAATTATTTTTAGTTGTGTTGGGGATGATTATGTATATTCATAGCAATCAGTTTCGATTTTAAACCAGTTTATATGGATAATATGGTTGATTAAAAGTGGTTAGTATGTTTATAGATGGATAATTAATAATACTTTGCATGAAACATGAGGCTTATAATTCATCATCATCTCAGCCCGTTTTGCACCCACTGTTGGGTCAGTCTCATCCATTGACACCCAGCTACGTTTACAACATCATTCGACTATCGGGGGCGGGTGGTCTGTCTCTTGGTCTACGAGCATCCCTTGGCCACCACTGTGTACTCGCCTTCGTCCAACGAACGTCAAGGCTATAGCCAAGGCTTATAAATAAATAAATAAAATAAATTGAACAGGTTTTATGACCATAAAACAACAACATACTGAATGAAACTGATTGTAACAAAACTATTACAGGTTGTTGCTATGTCGGTGTCCAGAAAAGAGGTAGTTCTGCATAAATACAAGCAATTTTTATCTCAATACGTTCTTAAAAGTAGTTAATTATAATATACAGAAACTATTTTTTGTGGGATTTCTTGCAGAGCAAATACCCAAAGGGAAATCGCCTCTAAGCGACGAAGGCCCAGTGATTGCATCCAGTTTTCTTACTTATTAGGTCATAACATTTTTTTGTTTTTTTAGATTTCATTTTCTCTAATTTTATTACAACATTTTATTTTATTTTATTATCCAAGTAGGCTAATGAGTAATTTAAACCTAACTTCGTTTTATAATATAATTCTGTTTAAGAATGTGTTCATCGGCGCTTTTCTTACTCTCTTTTTAAGTGAAAGACACTTCGTTCATGTGGTCTTTATAAATAGCACTACCACTTCATTACACTATTTTACACTACACTAACACAAAGGTTTAGTTCTCTTCAGCCTTCTCACTATATCGAGGAGCTGGATTGCTTCAACGTTCACATTATGAAAAAGTCTGTTCTTTTTATTGAGTAACTGCTAAACTGCTACAAAAGTCAACAGTAAGAGACTTACAGCGCTGTGTGATGTAAACATATCAGCAATAAGGCTGCTCGTCTATAAACAAAATCACACTAATATTATAAATGCGAAAGTTTGGATGTTTGTTACTAAATCACGTCGTACGGCTGAACCGATTTCGATGAAATTTAGTATGTACGTCGATTATGACCTGGATTAACCCATAGGCTACTTTTTATCCCATGGGATAAAATGGGGTGTCAAGTTGCAACTGCGAGTTTAGCTTTATTTCTAGGTTACGAGGCATGCCTTTTAAGTTTTGTCGTTTGAAGAAAAAAACAGAACTAGAACCTTATAGTACTTTTTATTGTTTTTCAAAGTATTCACCGCGTAGCTTAATACACTTTTCCATTCGCTCAAACTAGTTATTATAACATTTATTCCACTCTAAAGTGGGGGTGTTCAAAATGGCTGACTTGAAAGCGTCGACTGCTTCTTCACCGGACTGGAACCTTTGATCACGAAGACTTTTCTTAATTTTAGGAAATGTAAAGAAATCGTTAGGGCTTAGGTCAGGACTGTATGGAGGATGGTCAAGAATTTCTACTTTTTCCTGCTTCAAATACTCAATCGTTTGACGAGCGCTGTGTGAGCTTGCGTTGTCGTGGTGCAGGATGATGCGTCGCTTTGAGTTAGATTTTCGAAGTTCGGCGATGACTTGTGGTAAACAAACTGTAGTGTACCACTCTGCGTTAACCGTTCTACGATCTTCAAGTGCAATAGTCGCAACATGGCCGGTTTTTCCAACGAACGTGGCCACCATCTTCTTTGAAGTGCTTCGAGAACGAACAACTTTAGTCGGCTTTGGCTCGTCTTGAAAGACCCAGATTGTAGATTGTTGTTTGGAATCAGGATCGTAGGCATAGATCCAAGATTCGTCACCACTTATGATGTCGTAGACGTGATTTGACTCCCCTCGGTTGAACCTTTGCAGAGTTTTCTTACACCATCTGACGCGGGCCGCCTTGTGATCGTCGGAAAGCAGATGCGGTATCCAACGGCAAACTAGCTTTCTCACACCAAGCGCTTCATGCAAGATCTTCTGAATGGTTGTCCCTGAGATGCCTAATAGAGCCTCTATCTCTCGATACGTCACATGACGATCTTCGAGAATTAGTTGTCTCACAGCAATGATGTTATCTTCAGTGAAGGCGGATTTTGGGCGTCCTTCGCGAAATCTGTCACTAACACTAGTATGTCCACGCTGGAATTCTAAATACCAGCGTTCGACAGTCCGCAGACATGGGGCTACATCACTGAACACAGATGTTAGCTCTTCTAAACACTGAAGCCGTGTCAGGCCTCTTCTAAAGTTGTAGAAAATTATTGCACGAACATTTTCCTTAGAAAGATTCATTTTCGTACGTGACCTGACAGATTCAAATCGAAACTGTGACTAAACAATAGCATTAATCCTAATACTTTCAACTGTTTTGAGATTCAAAATGTAAACACATTCGAATATAGAACAGTTCCAAATTCAAAATTGCCGGAAAATATGGAAACGACAGAACTTAAAAGGCATGCCTCGTACCTACATACATATTTAGTAGTGTAACGCATACGAAGTGGCAGGCAACAGCTAGTAAATAAATGTTTGTTTACTCACTTGGCAGGTCCAACAGTGGGCGCCGGCCGAAATGTGTGATCGATGAGTTTTTCCCGCAGTCGAACCGCGTCGCGGCGCCGCACCAGGATCTCCTCAACGTTGCGACATCCCACGCATTTGCACATCGTTGTACACGCGATTCTAGCCTGACAAATCAAACGATCAATGGTTAATAAAGATTATAATCCTATACTTTCTACTGTCGATTAGAATAAATCATCAAGGCTATTTTTAAACGTCGGAAATCGGTCAGATCGAAAACCTCGTCGTGTCGTCGGATTCAATTTCTGTCAAAAATCTGCTAACAAGTTCAAATGAAGACAAGTAAAATCGATCATCGATTGATGACATCTCGCCTTCGTGTTCAAAGTTGGGATTAAGGGGGCTGATGTTAAGCGGTTACGCCTATAACAATTGCAATACCTCACAGGTTACATTAAGCCTATAACAATTGCAATACCTCACAGGTTATATTAAGCCTATAACAATTGCAATACCTCACAGGTTACATTAAGCCTATAACAATTGCAATACCTCACAGGTTACATTAAGCCTATAACAATTGCAATGCATCAGAGTTTATATTAAGCCTATAACAGTTGCAAAACCTCACAGATTACATCCAATTCAGTCTTGGCCTGCATGGTCTATACATCCGCTGAGACATCCAGGTAGGTAGATTTTCTTTATAAATTACATACCTCATAACATTCGCAGTAGTTTTTAAGACATCCACTTCTTTTACAGTTACAGCCTTTCGTGTGCCGTCGTATTATCTCTGGACCGGCAGTTTTTGATTTACCTATTTTTGGCCTGTAATAAAATAGTCACAAGAAGGGTCATTAATCATATAATCATTATAATCGTTTGAATCACGAGAGTGACATAGGCGAAATGATGTGGCGAGCCGCCATATTGGATTGGATAGATATTCAGCTCTAACGACTCAAACTTAAAGAAAAAATTTGTGCGCTAGCTATCATACGCACTGAAAAACGCGAAAAATAAATATAATTTACAAACAAAAAGCCCGACTGGATAACGATCTGAAAAGAAGGAAGCATATCGATGATCGCAGATGGGGACTTTTATAATCAACATTAATAATACAGCAATTTAAGTATCATCACATGAATAGTCCCTGCCATTTTTTAATACATTTTGAATAGATGCAGCATGTACCTGAAAGCATTAGGGTTCCTCTCCAAGCAGGAGCGGATCGCCTTCTGCCGTATCTCCTCATTCTCCAAGTTGTTGTAGCAGTTGTTGCAGTTGCAGTTGTTGCAGAACTCGCCGTTCGCGAAGCAGTCGCAGTACAGCTTGAGGCATTGCGACTTGGTGCAGTTGCACGCTTTGCGCGGACGCAGCTCGAGATTGTTTACTGCTTCTGAAAGGATTATAATTATACTATTTGTACTAAAAACGGGACACTCAAGAACTCACAAATCATGGTAAATATCCCGTGTTTAGTACAAATAGTTTTAATAACCATGATAGTTTCAAAAGATTATAATTATTTTTGGGTTATACAATAAAATTACACTAATCAGACTATATTTTAAATGTGAAAGATTGGATGTTTGTTCAACTCAATCACGTCGTAACGGCTGAACCGATTTCAACGAAATTTGGTGTTGATAGATTATGACCTGGATTCAAACATAGGCTACTTTTTATTGATAAACAAAGCATGCGAAGCCGCTGGCGGAATTTAGTATTATAGAAGCGAATGTTTGACGTTTGTTTGTTACTCAATCACGTCATAACAACTAAACCGATTTCAATGAAATTCGGTGTTGATAGATCATGACCTGGCTTGAGGCATAGGCTAATTTTTATTGGCTCTTTTGAATTAATGAATGAATGAAAATTCTTTATTATACCTTACAAGCTCAACACAACAGATACAAAAATAAAACAAATAAATTTAAGCTTAATGAGCGGTCTTATCGCTTAACAAAGCGATCTCTTCCAACAACCTTTAGATGGAGGATCATTGCTTAATGGAAGATTGGCGGAGGTGTAAAAAGAATAAACTTAATAATAGAAAAAGAAAAATTACATAACCCTCTTTTGTGTCGGTGATAGATAAAAATAGGCAATATTATTCGTACCTGGGTCAGAAAGTGGGGGTGGAGATGTCGGCAGTATATGATCCGTGTACGGAACACATTCCGTTTCTACACTGAGTAGAGGCACATTTTTACGATCCTCCTGCAAACAAAACATTATTATAAACAGGTGTTTGTTATTGCATCACATTTGAACATGGATTTTATGTACCAGAGGTGACAACTTAGGGGTGTCCTCCAATTTAGGGGGTACAATTGTTAAAAGAGACAATTTCAGGGGTATGACTAGGAATGTTTGGAATTATTTTAAGGGCTCCAAACAAAACTTGTAATTCAACCGAACAACAGCAGAACAGATATTTATCATTTAAACATTTATCTGTGAGTGCGAAAGAGCCGGCATTTTACTTAACCGTATAGAATTCTCAAACGCCGCCTGTCCGACAGTACGATTGAACGAAAGGCGGGGCAGCATTCTCTTCATTCATTAATTATAATAACCCTAAAATTTTTCTATGTGTATTGATTCTAATATAAGTGATAATTATTATCTTTTTGGGAATAAATGATTATTACACCTAATATTATAGGTTTATAAGGGATTTTTCAGTGTTCTTAAGTTAATCTTACTACTGAAAGCCGCTGATTCCGATATGATATAGAATCGTCAGAGTACATCGATTCGTTTTGTTTGTCATAGTTGATCGCAGGCACGATTATAATCGGTTCCTCGTTCATGCCGCTGGTGTTGCTCGTGTTATGATCCATATTCTCATCTCCTAGCATAAAAGACGTGTTCTGAAACAAATAATGTTTTCTTACTAATATTAAAAATGCGAAAATGAGTTTATACCTAATGTGCTTTTTTACGCCTTATCATATCCGGTCGACATGAAATTTGGCATACATAAATAAGTAAGTTCTTCTATTTTTCTACCACAAAACTCGGATCAACTCAACTCGAGTTTTAAAATGGGATTTTAGAATGTCGGAAAGCTATCGGAATGGACAGACAGTTTTTTTCGGATTCGATTTCGAATCAGAGAATGATATTTTGTAAGCTATCAGCCTTTGAACTCGTGTTAGAAAGGTATCCGAAAGTTATGATCAAATCGAAATAGTTTTAAAATAGCATTATAGATTAGAAATCCGAAAAAAAATCGATCCCCGCAGATCGGCGAAAATCTTATAGATTTGACAGACTCTTGCCGGATCTGTCAAATGAGCACGAGCCACGCTTAGCAAGAATAGATACTTACAGGTACGGTGTCGTGTTTCTTTTCAAATTTGAATTCAACTTCCTGAAAACTTTGCATTTGCTGTTCATCTTCCGAAACCCTTTCTTCGTTCATGGCGTCAGTAATCAGCGATTGTAGTGTAGGCTGAAATTTATAATATTTTTTACTAATTAGTGTTACCGCTTGAAATGACCACGCAGGCGCTGGAAAGATGAATTGGACTTGCACTTAAAGACTTCACACTCCCTCAACCAAAAGGAGTGGAAAGATTTGATCAAATTGTCTTATCGAATGGATCTGGGATCTTAGACTCGTGGAAATCTAATGCAGTTGCATTACAACATGTAGCCGGACGTCGTCTTTGATAGGTGTCAAAATACTACCAAAAAACAACAAAACCAAATGATACACTGGAAAATCGTATCATCCTGTCGAATTAATGATCCAGGATTAACAAACCCGAAAGGTTTGGTCACCTTCATCATCATCGTATCAGCCATAGGACATCCACTGCTGAACAAAGGCCTCACCCATAGATTTCAAGTGCGACCGATCTTGTGCGGCCTGAACGCAACGGCTTTATCAGCAACCTCTATCAGGTCGTCTTTCCATTTAGTGGAAGACCGTCCTACGCTGCGCTTTTTAGTGCGCGGTCTCCACTCTAGAACTTTTCTGCCCCAACGGCCGCCAATTCTTCGAGCTATGTGCCCCGTCCACTGCCATTTCAGCTTGCTAATCCTCTTGGATATGTCTGTGACCTTTATTTATCTACGAATTTCCTCATTCCTGATTCGATTCCGCAGAGAAACAGCAAGCATATCCCTCTCCATAGCACGCTGAGCGGCCGCGAGCCTTCTTGTGAGGCCCATAGTGAGAGGCGTTAACATACCTTCACATCAACAGTTTCCTCCGGAGTAACGTCGTCTTCAACAGTCTCCTCGTGCAAGTGGCTGGTATCATCCGCCATAGAGTACTCCTCCGTTAACTCACTCTCCGACACCTCACTCCCATCAATAAAATGATTCTTATCGATATAATTACTGAGGCTGTACGATTGCCGAACTTTTTCGTTCTGGTTCGATTTATCGTTCTGTTCAACCATGTCGTTGAACCCTTCGATGGAGACCGTCTCGACGGTTGATACCGGCGAGGTTGAGGGTAGTGACGTCATTGGCGTGGTGGCTGCTGGGGTGGTTGTTACGCTGGCTATTGGCGCTAGTAGGCTTTGCGACGATCGGACTGGTTGCTGGAAAATTAGAGACGGGAGTTAGAGTTCAAAGGATAAACAAGTCATCATCATCATCATTCTCAGCCCGTGTGTACCCACAGCTGGGCATAGGCCTCTCTTTGTTAAACAGTATGCCATCCCAAATTCCTCGTAGTATAGAGCAACAAGTTGTAACTTATGAACTACAAAAACTTATTGCTATCCTCTGTACCGGAATTCTGGTCACAAAGCCTAGGTCTCAGACTCTATCCAGCGCCAAAACTAGGGTCTACTTTGAACGCGGAAAAGATACCGTAAAAATACATCAAATAAAACTCACCGAAATTGCTTGAGCAACGGCTTTCGACACTGGAGCTATCCTAACTAATTTCTTTTGAGTTTTCAGTGCCTTCACAACTCCTGTAAAAACATAATTATTTTCCCTTCAACATTCTTTTTTCACTATGACAACTGACTGAATTCCAAAATTAATTTTAAATTGAAGTGTTTTTGAAATAAGTGCATTCTATATTCTATCGATTCAAATTCTTGTTTTATAATTTTGCCAGATAGACTCTATTTTGAGATAGGTTGTTTGTGTCTGATATCAAAGACTAGCTGACCCGCTCCGGCTTCGCGCGGCCAGTGTAGGTAGGTGCCAATTATTTGACTTATATCCCTAATTTTGAAAAACGTAAAAATCCCACTCACCCAGTTGAGGTCAACTGTTTTGGCAGCGCATTCGAAATTTTCTTTCAAACAACTATTTTTAGAATAGAAAACACATTGTGATTTTTTTTCTAGAACTAGTTAGTAGACATTTAGTAGCACAACACCCCTTTGAACTGTAGGTTTAAAAAAGTACTATACATATAACTAGTTTAAAAAAATCCAAAGCAACCCTAGATTAGTTGAAACTTTTGAATCTATCATGGTTATGAACACTATTTTCACTATATTAGTAAAAATAGATTAGTTGTATTGAGTGACTTTTCAAGAAAATTTGACGAAGTAAAATCTTTTAATGAGCTCAATTTGGCTTAACATACATGGGGGTTAAGTCGAAAAGTATTCAGTAACAGTGGCCACTTTTATACCTTTTATATACCAAAGGAATCTCTCCAAAATTTATTAATGTACCTTTATTAGCCGCTGTAATGGAGCCAGGTACGACAATAGATTGTGTTTGACCGGCAACCTTCTCTGCGGTCATTTGGATTACATTACCTGAAAAATTAGAGATAGAGATTTGTTTATTTAACTTAATTTTTCTTGTCAGTGAAGGCTTTGACTTTGCTTTAGATTAATTCAGAAATCAGCATTTTTAGGTGAGTTAGAATATTGAGAAATTACCAAATGTTATTAATGAGTCCAGCACATAATAAGTTCTCTGTAGGTGAGGATGTTGCATTGCAATACTATAAATGTAGATCTAGTGTAATAAAAGCTGAACGATATTATGTCGAAAATAATTTTTGTAGGTACAAAATTGCAAGTTGAGTCGTTAAAGAAATGTTCCAGTGTGTAACAACTTCTATGAGTAAAAAGGTTTTTCCATTAAAAAGACATAAAAATTCATATAAGTTTTTCACGATGTTTTCCTTCATCGTTAGGAAGTTTATACACTCACTCGTATTCGATTCGTTTACCAATAAGACTCCACAGTTATGCTAGGAATAATCTGGTTGGTAAATGTTGTAGTGAATTGAATACGAGTGAGTGCACAAACGCCCTTAGTAGGAAAAATAGGTGTACCTTTGCGATCAGTAAAAACGAAGTTCTTTGATGGCACGGCGGCAGGTTTCGCCGCCGTCTTTTGCGCCGGCTGGTTAGTCACCAATTTGATATATTGAATCTGTGAGAAAATCTTACATCAATTCTTACTGTGCTTGAGATCCACGAGATGACGTCACATCTCGCGACACCCCTACAAATACAAACTTTTTGATTTTTGTGAGACAACAAGGATATTGTCAGAATTTTGACAACTCCAAGCCCGGCTTGCACAACGATCCCTAAACGTATTAGCCACAGTTTAAATTTGACGTATTTGTATTGACGACCTCTGTGGCTCAGTGGGCAAATAGTCGGCTGAGACGGAGTAGGTAGCGGGTTCGATTCCCGCCGTGGAACAAATGTTTGCACGTAGATATTTGTTTCGGGTCTGGATGTATTTCTATATATTATAAGTATGTATTTACAAAAAAAAAGTGTACATTCTATCAGTTATCTGGTTCCCATAGTACAAGCTCTGCTAAGTTTGGGGCTAGATAGAGGTGTGTGAAATGTCCAGCAATATTTATATATTTATTTATTTGTAGGGTTTGACCACTCTCTAAATCATATTTAGCCACTAAATACGTTTAGGCATCGTTGTGCATGTCACAGAACTCCTAGTCACAGAAGCCATAGAAGTGAAATAAACTGATTCAATATCGTCAATCACAAAATTTATCCGATGCGGAGAGGGGAGGAGATGTGAAATTTAATTATCACTTAAAATTTTTACACACAGTAATGTAGCATTTATAAACCACTACGGTTTGTAGGGATTATCCCTACAAACCGCAGCTACTACTTACACCTTTGCCTGGTACATTTATAGGATGGAATTGAGTTCGCTGTCCTATACTGCCGGTGTCTTTGATAACCTACGAAATATTGCAATAATTAATATAAATTTTCAGATTAAAATGTATTATTTGGTACAAAAACGGGCTTACTTGAGTTGTAGAAGTGGGTGCATTTGTTCGGATTAAAACTTTCTGATTCGAATTCGATGATATCATTACTTTTTTCGTAGCCACTTTACCTGCAATTATAAAAAAAGTGTTAGAGAAGTAGTACACGAAAGAAGTCCATTGGCTTTAAGAGCCCACTACACCTTTTGCAACTATCTCTCTCACTCCATGTCAAAATACGCGCAGTGCGAGAAAGACGAGACGCGAATGATTTTTTTTTTTGTAATAATGTATTTTCCAGTTCCAGTTACGACCTTAGCCCACCTATTTGCTGGCATGCGGGAGACATGACCCGCCCAATCCCACTTTAAATTGGCAGCCTTTATACCGACGTCAGCGATGCCGGTCCAGCGCAACGAGGTGTTCCGAATCCTGGCTATTCTCTTGACACCCAAAATGCTGCGCTCCACTAACTAACTGGATCGATCCTTGTGGATGGAAAGCGATACCGTGGAAGGCCTAAGAAGCGGTGGCGCGATGATTTGGACGCTTTTTATAGGGACTGGCGGGATTTGGTACAAGATCGAGATAAGTGGAGAGATGAGGGGGAGGCCTTTGCCCAGCAGTGGGACAGCATAGGCTAGATAAAAAAAATGTTGTTTAACAAAACTATTGGCTAATGAGAAAATATATAGCACTTGCGTCACATAAATATCGATAAGTATGTAAAGTTTTATGAACTCATTTATAGTATTTATTGAAAACTATGCGTTTATTGTAAGTTTAAGACGTGACTTTGAAATTATTTTCAATGGAGAACATTTTAAGGAATAGTGTTTTCATTTCACATAGTGCTTAGGTAGTATCCTCAACTTTTACATATATTTATTTCAAAGTAAATGATGTAATCAGATACTGATAAAAATGTAGGATCATAAAAAGCTATGCGGTAGTGGACCCTTAAGGATCGAAAACATACATTTACAACTTAATTTTCATCAGATAACAGTTTCTTAAACGACCAATACCAGTCATGTTTTTTTTTTTTAGACAATTATTTGGATTATGTACCTTGAACTGCTTGCATTACTTTGCTTTGCGATTGAATAGCAATGATTTGCTTTTTGCCTTGTATCTTGAGGTTTTGTACGAGCTGAAACAAAAGCGTACATGAGTTCGCACAAGGAGCGTGTCAGAGTGTGGCATTGAAGCCGTGCACACGTGTCTACGGTGCGGCACCGGACACCGTATAAAGGCACGGTGCCATGTACGGTGCACCGCTCGGTAGTTTATGTTTTGCTGTTGCTTAGTTTGCATGTTTCAGGGTGTTTATAAATAAATAAATAAATATTGCTGGACATTTCACACAGCGCTATCTAGCCCCAAACTAAGCAGATCTTGTACTATGGGAACCAGATAACTGATAGAATACTTATACAGTCAAAATCTGTTATAACGACATCGAAGGGACTACTCATATTGAGTCGTAAAAACCGATGGTTGTAACAACCGGAATTCTTTTCTCTAGCTTTGAAATAATATGCGATTTTTCTTCGATATTGATTTGTTTTCTTTTTTGCGACATGTTACAATTTTCACAGTTAACTCAACAATATGTTTTGGTGCGTCTTGTGTAAAGATAAGTAACAAACTGACTTAAGAGATATGACGAAGCGGGCCTTAAGGCTACGGCATGCATGTGCTTTGTTTCTAAAAATTACAAAAGACCCTAAACTTTGTTTACTTTTACGATAATAGCCATTGACTATTATACTGTGCCAGATGTGGATACAGTTACCTATTCAAATTGTTTACAATACAGCTGAGCCGGTCGTTCTACAGATATAATTCTCCGAACACATTAACCAAATGTGGTCGCATAATGCGGTATGTCGTAGTAAACAATGTCGTAAAAACCAATGTTTTCGATAAGGCGGTCATATAACATTCAGCCAGGACCTTTGATTTTGGTCAATTTAACCGGTATATTGTTCTAAACGATGTCGCCATAAACGGTTATGACGGTTTTTTTTTGTAAATAGATACTTATAATATATAGAAAAACATCCAGACCCGAAACAAATATCTGTATATCATGCAAACATTTGTTCCGCGGCGGGAATCGAACCCGCTTCCTCCTGCGTCTCAGCCGGCTTTTCGCCCACTGCACCACGAAGGTCGTCAATGTTTGGTAATATACTGACGATATTCAGGTGACAGTTTCTCAAATGATAAAAAAAGATTTCTCGAAAAAAACTACCAGTTATATTATTAAATTTTAAAGAAAATCGACTAAGTTTATGTGATTAATTCGATATAAAACTTAATGTCTACTCTTGCAATCGACATCCAAAAATAAAGGCCGATTTGATATCTCTTTCGGAAATGGCTGCAGATTTTGGGTTAGAAATGGACAACAAGAGATATCTCGAGACGTCACCAATAGAGTATCTGTGGTTAGATGGCAAGCATTATACAATAGCACAACATAAGTGTTTGTTTTTACATGCCAAAATAAATTTCACATTTCTATGGTAAACATTTCACAAAATTTATTATGCTCATCAAAATAACCCCTTTCATTTTTGTGCGTATATTATCAAACATCCTATATATATAAAACAATATCGGGTTAGTTACACCATTTATAACTCAAGAACAGCTGGACCAATTTTGATGATCTTTGATTTGTCTTTGCCCCAAACAACAGAATATCTATTAGAAATTCACAGGGTACATCAGTGACCCCACAGTGTTGAAATTTGGTATTCGTGTTTAGTGACAAGTCTGAAATCTATAACTAGTGGTTCGCCCCGAACTGAGATCTCGCGAATCTCCTAAAATAAATATTACTCTTAGGGCGACTTGCCCAACGATGCCTAAATGTATTTAGTGGCTAAATATGATTTAAGAAGTTGTCAAATCATACAAAAACTTCAAATTTAAACATGTTTAGTCGCTAAATACGTTTAGTGATCTTTGTGCATGCCGGCTTTAATCTTTGACTAATACATTGGTGCCACGAAATACATAACCAACCTACTTGACCTACAGTTTCATTCAAATTAGATGTAACGGGGGTTCTTGTTAATTGGTTAAATTTTTTTGGTGTACAAATGGCAATTATTCTGGATTTCAGACTTTTTCCTATATTTGTGTCATTAAAGCTACACGAATACCAAATTTCAGCATTGTGAGGTCACTGGTGTACCCTGTGAATTTTGTCAAAGTTTTGTTTTTATCATGGCTAATAACCCAAAAACTACAAAAAATAAACTACAAATAAAAACGGTGTTCAAATGTACTAATCAAGACCTTTCATTTGACGTCCCACTTGACCTAATAGTCTCATTTTCATTTTTTTTTACCCCTCTTGAACCCCAATATCTCAACAATCCTCCAATATTTTTATCCTATATACCTATATACCAAATTTTATGATGATCGGATAAACGCTACGAAAGTTATCCTCGGACAAACAAACAAACATACATACATACATACAACGCCGATTTGCGATTTGATTTGGAGACCTCGCTTCGCTTGATCAATAACTGCAATTTCTACCCCTAAAACATACCCAATTTACACGAACCCCCTTGTAATTTGAATGAAACTGTAGGTCATGTAGCCTGTGCATTTCGTGGCACTATTTTATTAGTCAAAGATTATGAATAATTTTTTTTTGTTTTTTTTTGATGACTCGACAGATCTAATTTCGGGGCGAACCCCTAGTTAAAAAGGTAAATTTAATTATTAAATCAGACAATAGTGGTTTACAAGTCCATTTGTGTTAGTAGGTATATAAACTTAAATATCTAGGTTACTAACATTACATGTATTTTATTAGATAATAAAGATATAAATAAATCAAAATGCTATGCCATCTCTAATAGGTATATAAAAATCTCGTGTCACGGTTTTTTTGGTCGCACTCCTGCGAAACGGGATTTTAATGTTTTTTTTTATATTTGGTAGATATGAGAATAGGTCGTAAAGTGTTTTTCACCCTCCTAGCCCCAGCCCCCATTTTTTATTCGCATATTTAGTATTTTTGTACAAACAACATCCATATAATTTAACCGTCATTCATTCACGTGAAGTCATTTACATGAAGTGTTGCGTCACTTTGACAAGAGTGTTTTATATAGTTTTTATCCCGAATTTCCCACGGGAACGGGAAATTTCAAGCGTGCGAAGCCGCGGGCGGGTCAGCTAGTATCATATTATTATCTGTGTTCATTTGAAAAAACCGGTTAAGTGCGAGGTACGTTAACAAGATAAATGTGAAATATGAGTACTTTTATAATTAAATAAAATAAATAAATATTGCTAGACATTTCACACAGCGCTATCTAGCCCCAAACTAAGCAGAGGTTGTACTATGGGAACCAGATAACCGATGGAATACTTATGGGTGTTTGTACAAAAATTGGGTAACTCGATGTCATCAGTCAATAAAACGATGTATAATTATATTTTAGTTATATTTTATGACTAATTTTAAAACAATTAAAAGCCTTTTATTTGGTCACCCAATTTCAGCTATTCATTTTAAATACAAATTTGTAAAACTTCACAATATATTCTCAAAAAGTCAGTACTTTGGCGTGTCACAACCTCAAAACCGCGCAATCAAATAGCTGTGTATTAAATATTACCTTTAATATAATTAAACTTACTATTTCACTATAATCTGTGATGTATCTAATAATTATAATCACAACTTTCATAATATAATATTCTCATCGTTTTTGTAAAAACAATAAGAAACTTTGTGTTCAGTTTTATTCGTCAGTCCGTTGTGTATTGTTCGAATTTGAATTTCCCGCTAAATATCGGTGACTCAAATTCAAATTCACGTAATAATTCAAGGTTGGTACTAAAGTTAGCTGCAGACCGCGCCATTATTTGGTCGTCATTACTGTGCCAGTGCTAGAGTTGTGTTTGTCGTGTGAACACGTGCCGATCCAGACAAAATTTCAGTCCTATGGTGAGTCGCTATTTCCTTGTAAATCTGTGTTATATTTTAATTTATACATAGTTAACTTTGATTTGTTAAAATGTAGCTTCTTGATATTCGAAAATATCAAAATAAACGTTAGTTCTAAAGATAATTTCAAATTCATGGTTGTTCCGTCAGTCCGTTGGCGTCAGTCCGTTGTCTGATATTGCGCCACAGGACTGACGTGTTTCCAGGGTACTGACTTTTTGAGCGTGTCTAAGCATTTATTTACTTATTTCAGTTTAAAACATCATGGCTCCTAAAAAAAACAAAACATGTCTAAGGATAGAGATATATTGAATAAGAATAGATAAGCCGAAAAGGCTCGCTTAGCTAGAATTAAAAGCGACCCCATTAAGTTAGATGAATACAAAGAGAAACAAAGGTTGCAATACTTAAAAAAAGAAAAGGGACAAAGAAAAAATATTAAAGACATGACGCCTCGGGAGCAACGATTAAGTAGAAAAGAATGGAAAAAAACATTCATCAAATTACAGGCAAAAAAAACAACTTATGAAAAATAATACTGATAATTTTGTACGCCTGAATTCTCCTTCAACTACTGACGATGAAGCGCAACCAATAGTTTGTGAACAGCCCATTGTGATCGAAGAGCAAATGAAGCAAAGAGGAGAAGTGAAAGACAGAAAGTACAGAAATAAGCAATTAAAAGAGATGAAAGCAATGGTTTCAAAACTAAAAACTAAACTGAACAATCAGTGTCAAAAATATAGAAGATTCAAAAGGAAGTTAGAGAAAATTGTAAAATCTGTGGAAAAAACTCCGAAAACCAGAATTGAAGGAATGAGCAAAGATATAACGAAGAAGATCCTTTTCGGAGAAGTTATCAAAATTCAATTAGAGGAAAACTACACTAAAATAAAGCGCCATGAAGATAAAAGAAAGTTCAAACAAGCTATATCCGGAAATGTGGTAGACAAATACGACAATATGGAGAATACCAAACAAAGCAGTGACTTATAAAAAGCAGGATATAACCAGCAAAAAAAAAGTCACAGTTAAAGTGCTAAGTCTAGTTCAGCAATTTTTAGAAGATGATTCTAACAGCCGCCAAGCAGCAGGCAAGAAAGAATTTATGTCTCGTAAACAAATTAAAAACAGAAAAGATAAAGACAGTATGAAAAATCTTCATGAGAAGTTCTTGAAAACCCATTCCATTTAAAATGGGTTATTCCCTATTTACCCGACTCCGACCATTTTGGATGGTTCCCCCTAAACTATCAAACCGTGATACTTGTGCTTGCACGGTCCACGAAAACATGGACCTTCAACTTGCTGCTCTAAAAAAGACATATTCTGACAACAGTGAATACCCCTAACCTAAACCTGTTGTTGATATTTTGTATGAACGGACACTGTCTGAAATAAATAATTATTCTATTCTATTCTAAAATCTGTGCTGACATTACTGCCATCAAACATTCAAAAGATTCACTTTCTTAGCGATGGTCCTGTAACGCAATATAGGAACAAATCTATGTTTTATGTATTGGGCTGTAAACTGCAAGACATGTACCCTAATATTGTGCAATATTCCTGGAACTTTCATGAAGCCGGACACGGGAAGGGGGCACCTGATGGTGTAGGGGCCCCATGCAAGCGAACAGCTGATCAAGTGATTGCTTCAGGAGGTGATATAACTGACTTGACGGAGTTTACTTCTGTTATCCGCGAGAGATGTCCAGGTATAAAAGTGACGGTGATTGAAGGCTGTGATATCGAGCAGATGAATACCTTGATTAACGACAAGTCATCTCAAATGATCGCCTTTAAGGAGATGCTCTTGGTACATCAGACGACCGGCTCTGTTTACATTTCCAATCATCTTACAATGAAGTCACTAAGTTGTTTCTGCGACGCTGAATATAACGATATTAAACATGTCAGAAGGCTGTTTTGAAGACTGAGATAATATTACTTGGTAACTGTTATTATGTTAATTGGTACCTTTTTAAGGCAGAGAGAGTTATATTTTTGTTTCAATAGTTTGTTGATTACTTAGAAAATGTATATTTTTAAGTTAAACTACTTCAACGTAGTTAAGTAAAATAAAGTTAATAAAAAGCTGCATTAAAGGTGGAGAAAGTTGTTCCTATTACGTAAATAAATATTTTTTATTGTTACTTAAGTGAATTTAGATCAAAAGTGAGACTCTAAATATGTGACATTATTAGTTTCTGAGAGATTTCTTCTAAATCGTAATAAATTTCTTGCATATCTAATGAAGTTGTGTGTTTTATCAGTACTTTGTCACCCTCGTCAGTCCCCTGGCAGTCAAATTCGGAAAAATCGTAATATCTCCGCATCTACTTTAAAAAGTGACTGGCCCTATCCTGAGCAATATATTTATTAGATTAGTTATCTTATAATGCGAATTTGAAGGAATTTGATTTAAAAAACTATCATAATCAAAATATTCTGAAAAGTTACCCAACTTTTGTATATTCGCCCTTATGTATATTTTATTTTGTAAATACATACTTATAATATATAGAGAAACAACCAGACCCGGAACAAATATCTGTAGATCATGCAAACATTTGTTCCGCGGCGGGAATCGAACTCGCTACCTGCACCACGGAGGTCGTATAAAGCTTGTAAGTTACCTTGTTTCCTCCAATAGATATAGGTACAGTCTTCTGTTGCATCACGTACCGCGCTCGGGGCGCGTTCGCGGGCATTAGCTTAGAGATCATGGCTGAGCTCGAACTCTGCTCTGCACTCGACTGACCTACAAATGATAGGAAAATCTTGACATTCAACAAATTGGTTTCCTTCTTCTTCTTAGCGTGTCAGGAGACGTTTTAATTTATAGGTGTTTGGCCACAACAATAGCATTAGGTGAGGCGGTTATTAGGTCCTCCATCGTGCAGGTGTTCGGGCACAAAGGGCTCAGTAGAAAGTGCTAAATTGGTTTCCTTTGGGGTCTGCCAGAAAGCGATGGAGCGTAGTATATTGAGAGTTAGACTCACAGACCGCTCTAAGACAAAAATCGCCAATGTCACGCAAAAGACACCTAAATTGAAGTGGGACTGGGCAGGACACGTATGTCGAATGCGCGATGACATGTGGGCTAAGATGACAACCGAGTGGGTCCCACAAGGCGCGAGACCGCGTGACCGGCCCAGACGGAGATGGCGGGACGAACTTGACGCGCAGTGTGAACTGATAGACAGAAGCCCTAGACCGGGATGAATGGAAGAAGGGAAGGGAGGCCTGCAGTGAGATCCAGCGGGTTCTTTAGATTAGATTAGATTTCGTTTCTTATATTACCGTGCTGCCTTTTTTACCTGTATGTCTGTGTGTATGTCTTTGTTTTGTTGTCCACAAATAAATGTATTTTCTTTCTTTCTTTCTAATATTTAAATATCTAAATGACACATACCTTGTAGTTGTATGAATTTAAGCATTGGTTTGGAAGCCTTATTCGCAGTCCCTATAACCTGCGCCTGCTCCGGAGTGCACGCGACCTGGTACTGCAGGCCCGCTGATGATGAGTTTATAACACCCTCAGTGGAGATTGAAGACATTAATTTTATCTTTTTCGGTACCATTACAAGCTGTCTTCCTACTTGAACTGAAATCACACTAATATTTTAAATGTGAAAGTTTGGATGTTTGTTTATTTGTTTGTTACTCAAGCATGTCGTAACGGCTAAACCGATTTCGACTAAATTTGGTGTTTTGATAATTATAACCTGGATTCAAACATAGGCTACTTTATAATGACAAACCACGCGTGCGAAGCCGCTGGCGGCAGCTAGTCATGAATAAATGTTGACGATCTCCGTGGCGCAGTGGGCGAATAGCCGGCGGAGACGCAGGAGGTTCGATTCTCGCCACGGAAGAAATGTTTCAATGATCTACAGATATTTGATCCGGATCTGGTTATTCCTTGAGAATGTATAAAAATGCCGCGACGCCTCTTATTTAGATAATTATAAAGGGAAATTTAGTTCACCTACATAGGCCATAAATACTAAAAATCTAGTTTTATAAATACACTATCGGTCAGTAACCGCCACCTTCGAATTAACATATTGGTCCTGTCGCACGAAACAATAACAGTCCGATATATTTTAAGAGCTGTTACAACACTTGTTTTTTTTTTCATTGAATAGAATATTTATAAAAGTCAAATTAATATTTGTAACTTAATTTGTTTCTCCATTAGAACATTTCTGTTCACTTCCATTTTAGTAAACCGAAATGCAATCTATCAGTAATGTATAGCGCCAAATAATGACGCTTTAATAATTGTATTATAAGTAATTGGGGAACGCATACGTTAAATGTTACCGATACCATAGATATTTACTTAATAGGTTGGGGAAAAAGTCTTTTCGCATTATAGTATGTATGAACTTGTAATAAAATCTCTTTGGCTATACTATTTGTATCTGGCTGGTTTTGGTATCATTCAAAGTTTAAATTTTAAAGAAGATAATTCCAAATTCAAATTAGGAAAATGTGTGATTTTTATTTGTTTTTCGTACTGTAAAGATGAGTCAATCTAATGTAGAAATACGATACATTTTAAAATTTTACTACAAAAAAGGTAAAAATACAACGCAAGCCGCGAAAAAAATTTGCGATGTTTATGGACCTAGTGCAGTGTCTGTGAGGGTAGCACAAATTTGGTTTAAGCGTTTTCAATCCGGAAATTTTGATGTCAAAGATGCACGTCGCTCTGGTCGCCCTATTACGGATAATATTGATGCCATTTTTGAAAAAGTGGAGCAAGATCGGCATATCAGTAGTTACGACGTAGCTGAAGAACTGGGAATTGACCACAAAACAATTTTGGCGCATTTGAAAAAAACTGGGTACACAAAAAAGCTCTATATTTGGGTACCCCAAGAGCTCACTGAAAGAAACCTAATGAACCGTGTACTCATTTGTGATTCTTTATTACGACGTAATGAAACCGAACCATTTTTGAAGAAGCTGATAATTGGTGATGAAATGTGGATCACGTACGACAAGAATGTGCGATAAAGGTAGTGGTCAAAGGCCGGTCAGGCTGCACAGACACAAATAGTATAGCCAAAGAGATTTTATTATAAGTTCGTACATACTATAATGCGAAAAGACTTTTTCCCCAACCTATTATACAGAGTTGTTAGGGGAATAACAACTCTGTATATATATTATACAGGCTGTCCCAAAAAATAGTGTCCAAAAGTCCAGAGATAGAACACCCCTTGGGGTACCCGAATCACCCCCATGTATGTTTCGCGATTTTCTATAGTTTTCGAGTTATGAATTTTTTCCGATTTTTTTTTTTTGCTTATAAATTTTTATGAGTTGTTCTTTTATGCATAAAATAATCAGCTACGTGACTTTGATCAAAACTATGAAAATGTTGGTGTAAAGTCAAAAAATTACATTCGGTGAATTATGACTCAAATTTTCAACTTTTAATTAAAAATCTTAACAAGTGATTTCATGGTTCTTAAATAAGTCTTAAGAATTCTCCAGACTCTCAGCTTTCATAATCATTAAAAAAATCGTACTTAATGGGCTACTTTGGCGAAAATCGGCCTTCAAAGACGGTGAGGTGGAAAATTCTTAAAATTACCTATCTGATTAGAAAATAGATTTTGGCAATTTTATCATTCCTAAGCTTAATTCGTTTGTTAACTAACCAAAAATGACTGCAGGAAAGTAAGATTTAATGAATATTTGAAGGTTTTCTTTATTTTAGTTTAGCTAAATTTATGAAATAAAACAACAAGTAATATTTATTTACAACAATTTTCAAAATGTCGACCTTCTTGGTTGATACAAATGCTATATCGTCTTAAAAAGTTTTCCTTTAATCGTATGAAAGCTATTCTATTTGCCTTATTTTTTTCTTCGGCCTGTCTTAATTTTGTTCTTAATTCGGCCATAGTGCTAACTAACAACAGTTAATAACATAGTGCTTTGGCGTAAACTAATTCTTTGTAGTGGGGCTACCCACACAAAGAAATCGATCGGGTTCAAGTCGGGGGACCGCGGCGGCCATGCAATAGGTCCTCCACGGCCGATCCACCTGCTTCTGAAGCTTTCGTCCAAATGTTCTATGACTATTCTCGCGAAGTGGCATGGAGCGCCGTCGTTTTGGAAAATCATGTGCCTAATTGTTAACAGGTTCATATCTTCTAATAGGCCGTTGAGGTTATTTCGCAAGAAATTCAGGTAGGCCTCGCCGTTCAATCGGTCAGGTAGTTCGAACGGACCAATCAGCTATCCGTTTAAGATACCTGACCATAAGTTGACACTAAATTGTTCTTGAAAGTTCGATTCGCGTGCTAGGTGTGGATTCTCGATATTCCAGGAATGGTAATTGTGGATGTTGAAAATCCCACAGCGATTAAAATGTGACTCATCGGTCCACAAAATAGTTGTGAAAAAATTTTCATCAGTAACTTGACGCCGCAGCATTTCTTGACAAAACGCCACTCTTCTTGGGTAGTCTGCGGGTTTAAGCTGCTGGACTTTTTTGGTTTCTTTACTGGTTTCCTCTTGAATAGCCATAAAAGTAATGCATCTTGGCGTAATCTCTTGGTGAAAAAGACATAGCTCACCAAATCAATGTGCTCAAATAGTCCGTTGAGAAGGCCAAGTCCGTATACACAAAAACAAATCGTAATTGCACTCAAAGTCCGTAAAGAAAGCAAAGTTCATCAAATAATAATAAATTGAGCGTATAGTACAGAGTGTGTATCGTAAGGCGCAAAGGCAGGCAAACGACTGGCCCAGCAGAACACAATAGATCAACCCTCGCGCCGCAACCCCCTCCACATCACTTTGTCATGCTCATGGCCAACTGCGACTCAAATTGTAAGTTCCGAGAATGCATTTTGGATACATAAACATAGTAAAGCTTCGGTTGCGCGCTGCTCTGTTGTCACCTAGAAGAGTTACAGACATAGCGATAATTCGGTCTCTTATCGGCCTATTGTTAGTACAGGTAAAAGATTTGCGCCCACGTTTACAATCCAGATCATGGGTGAGAACACATCGCGCAAAATTAATAAAACTTAAATTAAACATTGAAAAAAAAAGCTCTAAAAAGCTTCCCTGCAGTCATTTGTGGTTAGTTAACAAACGAATTAAGCTTAGGAATGATAAAATGGCCAAAATCTACACTCGTGAGCAAAAAAATCGACTCAGGACTCACGCTCGCGGTTAAAAGTCCCTAGCCAAAAATCTGAAGCTTTCATTATATTTGTGAGTTTAACATCCCAAAGCTGTTAGTTTAAGCCTTAAAATAAGTGGTCTACTTTATTATTTAATTTAATTTCAATATAAAATGAGAAGAAGTCTTAAACAATGAAAAAAGGTAATAATTAACATTAAAGAAAATACAAGCTTAAACTCGTCCAAATATTAATTTTATTGAAATTAACTTATCAATATTTAGTGTTCCCCCCTCCCCTGGCCCTAATAACAGCTTCCAATCGCTTCTTCATGGATCGAATAAGTTTCTTTACTCGATCTTGTTCGATACTATCCCATTCTTCAATCCGTCCGATTTCGTGGCTGGTGTAGAATTTCTAGCCCGAACTTTTCTTTTGAGTTCATCCTACAAATGCTCGATAGGATTTAAGTCCGGGCTACGCGCTGGCCAGTCCATAGCGGCAATTTCGACCTCCTGTAAATACTGCCGAACGGAACCTGCAGTATGTGGACGGGCATTATGGTGCATTAGGATGAAGTTTTCGCCGATGAAACAGGCGTAGGGAACGACGTGATCCCCTAAAATCTCTTCGATGTATCGGTTCGCCGTCAACCTTCCCATTCGACCACCAGTTTCAATAAAAACCAACTCGGTTTTTGCCTCCATTGAAATGCCCGCCCACACCATCCAGGAACCTCCTCCAAAAGCCACTTTTTCTTTATACAGCACTGCGCGAATCTTTCTCCAGGTCTTCTGTAGACTCGTCCTCTTCTATCGCTACCATGCAAACACACTGCTTTCGTCTGAGAAGAGAACGGAACTCTATTGTTCATCAGTCCAATCAACGTGTTCTCTGGCAAATCGTAGGCGGGCTGCTCGGTAGGCTGGGGTAAATTTGGGGCCAGTAGCTGGCCTTTTTGCCTCAAGGTTAGCTGCCTTAAGTCGTCTTCTGACTGTCCAGCCACTTACAGCCACTCCCCGCGTTTTTCTGAGCTCTTGTTGGACTTGAACGCCAGTGAGGGCCCGATTTCTCAGTGATGTGTTGACAATGAATCGGTCATCTCTCTCTGATGTGCACCTTTTTCTTCCGGAACCACGTCTTCGATTAAAGTTACCAGTCTCTTGGTAACGATGGTAAACTCTGGAAACAGCAGACTGGCTCATGTTCAGCGCACGTGCCACTTCACGCTGACTTTGGCCTTGTCGCAATAGGGTGACCACTTGAGCAGCTTTATCACTTGTTGTGTCCATTTTCAGGTAGAATTCTTGTTTGTTGATAACGGAGATGTGTATCGGTTGACGTTTGACGGCTAACCGATGAGGGTGGGTCAGTTAGATAACCTTTTATATGAGTCAGTAATCCTTAATTAGCACTATTGTAAACACGCATAAAAAGGGTGGTTACCGATCACAACATATTGTTGGGTTGTGTGAGCAAGAAACATTACAATATTTTATATAATTTTGAAGCTAATACTATCAGCTTTAAGATTTTACTAAGAAAAAAATATTTTCGCATTCAGTTTTTTTGCCAGTGACTTGCAACTGCAGGTGTGTCGCCTGAGTCGATTTTTTTGCTCACGAGTGTATTTTCTAATTTTAAAAATTTTCCACCTCGCCGTCTTTGAAGGCAGATTTTAGCCAAGGTAGCCGATTAAGTACTACTTTTTTTAATGATTATGAAAGCTGAGAGTCTGGAGAATTCTTAAGACTTATTTAAGAACCATGAAATCACTTGTTAAGATTTTTAATTTAAAGTTGAAAATTTAAGTTATAATTCACCCAATGTAATTTTATGACTTTACACCAACATTTTCATAGTTTTGATCAGTCACGTAGCTGATTATTTTATGCATAAAAGAACAACTCATAAAACTTCAGTAGCAAAAAAAAATCTGAAAGGTTTACTTTTTTTAAAAGAATTTTTTAAGTTGTTCAAATCAAAAATTTTCAAAAATTTGGAAAAAATTCATAACTCTAAAACTATAAAAAATCGCGGAACATACATGGGGGTGATTCGGGTACCCCAAGGGCTGTTCTATCTCTGGACTTTCGCTTGACACTATTTTTTAGGACACCCTGTATATATATTTTGAAGAAGTCTTAATCATAAAGTTAACTTATTTATTATTCCAAGCTAAATGCTTATGTAGATTTAATGACATATTCAGCCAGGCTAGTTGAAGAACTGGCCTAAACTGACCTGGGACCTTCTTCACAGCCGCAACAGCATTTTTGTTGGATATAAGTGCAACTGGTTTAGGAGCTATGGCATACTGAACAGTCTTGGTTTGGAGCGGCTTTGGGGCTATAGCCACCTGGCGGGGGGGTGCGCTAGCTATCAACCTTTTTGTAGACCGCGGTTGAGCCATCTGAAATAGAAAATCTCAATTAATATTTATAAGTCCTGCAAGCCAGTTGTTATGATCTTTCTATATCTTTAGCATTAACAGACGACCCAGTTCGCACACTTAAATCTAGTTTTTTAAGGAACTTGCGTCGTTCTCTACGACGATGTCAGTTCCATAATTGGCTGCAGTAAATAATGACTACACAGCATCCTTCAGCAGGTCATATATGGACCGGTAGAGCATGTTAGCTGAGTCAGATGTTTGCTCAGCTAATACACTCTGAAACAGGCCCACATCGACCTGGTTGAATTTCAGCGCTCTGTACAACTCCTCTCTCATAGATTGACTCCGGACACACTCTGTTAAAAAGTGGTATACATCCTCCACCACTCCACAAGCATTACAATTAGGAGTATCTATCTTTCTCATTAAAAATTTAAAGCCGTTTAGAGGCATATGCCCGGAGCGCAATCTATGAGCGATTACAATCCACTTCCTACTTATACTAGTGTTGGTAAACCATGGTATGTGAGGGGGCTCGCTTTGCATAGTTCGATACCAGATGCCCTTCTCCCGGGAAGCAATATCAAAGTATTCCTTCCATTTATAGTGTATACCTTCTCTATATTTATGTAGCACACTTACATACTTACATTTTTTTTAATTCACTAAAAATAGGTTTTGATCAAAAGTGATTATTTAGATCAAACTAGCCATAAATAAAACTTGCTTCTTTGCAGAGGAATCCCGAGAATAGGCCTCCCTTCCCTCTTTCCATAGGTCCCTACTTTGTGCTATGTTTGGTCAGTCCTTATCGTAGGAGTCTAGCTCATCCTACCAACGCCGGCGTCGCCTGAAATACTCATATATTTTTTGCATTTCTTGGTGTGGCTAAATGGTCAAAACAGACATACTCACTTTCAAGGTGACCAAATTAGATGTAGTTGGCGCAGGCACTTTTAGTAAAGTCTGCAAGCTAACAGCTGGGTCTTGTTGTACCATCAGCTGATTCAATTGCTGTGAATTAAGTAAGTATTTAAATTTCAAAAATGTGGGTCATTATAAAGCCTAAAATAAAATATAAAAATATATTTTCATTAGCTAGTATCCAATGTCAGAAGTCAAAATAATAACAAATATTTGAATGTTAAACCTACTTTATGTTATAAAAATATAACTACCTTTATTGAGGTTACAAAAGTATTATATTAGTGCATAAGGGAGTTATCTTTTTACTTACATTTTGATCAATCATAATGTTAGAGCCAGAAGCAACATTACTTGCTATTGTATACTCTTGGAAAGGAAACGGGTCCTCGATGAGATCAGAAACTGAAAATATACAAATGAAGTAAAAAAAGGCAAGTTCATGAGTTAGTAGCCAACTCTCTTTCAAACTCTATTGCTTGTACACACGGCTACACATCAAGCTATATATTTCCAGTATAAGATGGCCTCTCATAGTGCAGAAAGCTTACACAATGTGAGGTCAGCTTGCTGTGTAGCTTTTTGTACATTAGCAAAAATTTATTTTATTTTCAAATATAATAAGAAATTAAATGGGTCTTTTCTTCCAAGAAGTCCTCACCATCCTAAGATTGTCTGGAAAAAATGTCGACTGCCTCCATGGCGCAGTGGGCGTATAGCCGGCTGAGATACAGGAGGTAGCTGGTTCAATTCCCGCGACGGAACAAATGTTTGCATGATCTACAGATATTTGTTCCGTGTCTGGGTGTTTTTCTATATATTTTAAGTATGTAATTACAAAAAAAAAAATATGTAAGTACAGTTAAAACCGTTTATAACGACATCGTTTACAACGACCTATCGGTTATTACAGCCAGATTGTATGGTCCCTTCCATTGTATATTTATACTGACTGTATTGCTTAAAACGACTATCGGATATAACGTCGGCAACTATACGGTCCCCTCGATGTCGTTATAAACGGTTTTGACTGTATTCTATCAGTTATCTGGTTCCCATAGTACAAGCTTGCTTAATTTGGGGCTAGATAGCGCTGTGAAATGTCCAGCAATATTTATTTATTATTTAAGTGATAAAGACCGCCCAGTGTAAATTTCTGTTGTTTTTATATTTTGTATTGTGTTTGTGGTTTTTTGTATCATGTTCTGTAATTGTTGTTACATACTAGCTGACCTGCCTGCAGCTTCGCACATGTGGTTTATCAATAAAACCTTCCTTCTACACAGTTGGATAAAAAGTAGTCTTGTCTAAAGTCTAGTCATAATCAATTTATATGTATATCATATTTCATCAAAATAGGTCCAGGCGTTTAGTTGTGAAAACGTAACAAACAGAGTTACTTGCCAAAACCAGAACACTACACAAATACCGTAGCAAGACTAATTTGGTTAAAGTAAATAAAAATACCCTCTTACTTATAACTTCATCATTGTCTGCCTCCATCAGGGTGTGTGACTGTTCCCCTACATCCATATCCATTGAGATGTTGCCTAGTCTACCACTATCTTCTATTGGTATGTCCTCTTGATTGACTACATCTTCTGAATGGTCAAAATCCATCTGTGTACCAAATTATATTATAGATCTCAATATGAACCCGGGTGTTTTATGAGTGTGTAAGTAAAAGCACACTTCAAGAATTTAGATTGTCCTAGAAATGATAATATTATTTATGCACAATTGCCAAAATACTTACACCTTCCAGGGTTAGAGAATCTTCTAAATTATGATCCATTACGTACAGATATAAACAAAAATATCAATGAGAGATTACACTAGACTGAACAATATGGTTTACTACATTTTAATAGCAATTTTCAAATGTATACCACAAAATGTTTAAATCACGCCGCCATTTTAGGTTGTCAAAATCTGCTCTTCAGAGCCACAGTTGAAAACAAATCGACGCAACTATTAAAATCGTATTTCAGGATACAATTCCGATCAAACTTTCACAAAATTAATTTAATGGAAAAAGTGTACACTAAAGTATCGTATAAAATGTTAAAACCAGATCTCAAACGAATTTTGAGTAAAATAATTACAAAAATGCACGAAATTTGTATGGCGCTTCTTTCAATTTTAGACCACAGACTATAAAAATACAAAAGATAGACAAGATATAATTTTTTTTATGCAACCAACTTGCACAGTCAATCAAACACTACTAGTGATGGTATGATGCAAGATACGGAGGTTTCCGTTTTTTTAAAGCATCTATGTTTATTAAAATTAGGTTAGTGAGGGGTTTTTACAGCCATGTTTTTAGAACTGCTAATAGATGGCGCTGCTCCATCAAGCACTAGGGATGGAACTTTTCACGAGTAGCATATGAAAAATCATATGTCACACCTGTTATTTTCCTTCACATAACCTGTTAAAACTCATTCAAATGAATTCGGGTCTGCTACAAATCACAGTCGTTCGCATGTCTTCGGAATTCATCAGGCGTTTTCGTAGCTCGTGATTTTTCACATGTGAAATAGCACTAGCAAGAATTGTGAGTGTGACATTACAGCATTACAATGCAAAATCATTGACTGCAATTTTTCACATGTGAAATAGCAGTTATACAAAATAATCATTGGATCTTAAGGAAATGGTGTAAAAATAGCAATCATTTCCATGTCTAGCATGCACTTGTCTTAGAATAAATTCTAAGGCACTTGTGTATTTTGTCTGTGGCCAAAAGAAAGTGAACTGTCAATGTCAATTGCCGTATCAATCAAAACTTGAATGACAAAAACAAACAAAAAAAGATGCTTACTAACAGGAGGGTATGTATAGAAGAGATGACTAAACCGTGCGTTGTCTCCTATTGCGAAAACAACGGCAGATACCGTTTTCCTAAGGATAGAGTTCGCAAAACGAAATGAATAGGCACAAGCAATTAAACATGTAAACCCTAGTTCGTACATATTGAAGTCTTCTCTAATATGTTAAACTTACTTTCGAGTACCTGATTTATCTGTGACGTCATCAATGGAATAATTACCGTAAGTTATTTTAGCGATATTTTACGTACTTATCTACCTAGGTACTTAAAAGTTAGTTGGTATGGATTAGGTATATAAGTACTTGTCATTTTTCCTACTAAAAGTTATCTTTTTTTAAAAGATACTGCCAGAAGAATATTGAAGAAAACTGCTATATCTTCAGTGTTCTTAAGGAACAAAGCTTCTCCAGAACAACCATCAACATCCATTCAAGATACAGATCGATTAGTCAGATTCCACATAGGTCTAAAAAATAATACGATCACAAAAGAACATTGATTACCACACACAAGACGAAACAAAAACGGAGTGAGCATGTTCTCTAGAAATTTTTATGTTGTCATTGCGACTTTGACAGTTTGGTAAGTTTAGAAATATATTTTTTAGCGGAGCTTGTCACGGGTGCTTGTTTAGACAGCGTCATCTATTACGCTGGTTGGAACTACTTTTTTTTTAAATCAAGATTGAAAAGCCCTCATTAAAATAATAGAATGTAACATAAAACAGTAATGGTTCATTTTATTTTAGTTTTCAATTGTCAACAACATTTTAAACGGTTTGATTTAGTTATTGTATATAAAAAGTGCAAATTTGGTTTTAGATGATGATTTAGATAGCTTATGATTAGTTTAGATAAAAACTCTTTGGTTGATGGATTTGCATTGCATCATTTGCATTGCCATTGCACCAACCAATAAAAAAAAAGTGATGAGTGCACTAGGTGCACTAGTTTCACGAGAATTTGGTTTAATTTAATTCATTTCATTCATTCATTCACCCTTTTCTGAACGAAGATTGACATTTGTGATAAATAATTAGTTGTTTTCATTTCAATTCAGTGCTTTGCTTTGGTTTGGATTGAAAAATTTGTAATCAATTTGCGAAAATGCCTATGAACTTACAAGGAGTGCGACAGTATCTCAGTGAACTTAGGAATACTGGAGGCCTACACAAAGATCAAGCTGAAAAGTAAGCTCCCCAGTTCACAGTTTTGAATGAAACTCAAACACATTATTTAGGACCCACATTTACGTTGTTTTACGTTGTATTTTCTTTTTTAATTGTTACTTATATACGTTCCTTTTATTGTGCACAACGGTTAAAAGTTCGGTGTTCGGTGCAAAGAAAATTAATTAAGTACCAACCCCCTAGGATAAGGCTGTGACATTTCAGAGAAGTTCTATTGTTTTAATTTAAATATACATCATATGATCATACATACTTAAATGTGTTGATGAACATCCATTGGACGTCTATTGCTTAACATAGTCCTGCCCCATAGATTTTTAGAGGACCAATCTTGCGTGGCCTGCACCTAACAACTTCCAGCAACCATTAACCATTGCCAGTGGCGGATCCAGGATTTTGGTTTGGGAGAGGCTTGACACAGCTGAGGCTAGACTATCACTTTTTTAATGGTACCAACTTCAACATAGCAAAAAAAGTCAACTATTCCCTATAAAAGTTAAAGCCCTGACCATTACCTTTATTGTATTCCAGATACCGTAATGTTCTGATGGAAATTCTTAAATATCCTGAGGGAGAGTTAGCTGAAAGTCTAAAGGCTTTCATTGAAGCAAGTAAGTAATGTGTTGAGAAAACAAAGTACTTAGTTTTACTTGTCATTTGCCTGTGTTTCAGTGTTCGTAATCCCTTGAAGAATTCTTATAATATTTAAATTATCAAACATAAGATTAGATTGCGCCAAGCGCCGATCAAATCGCAAAAAGAGATCTCTTCCAGGCAACCTTTAATCTAACTAATTTTGACAGTCCTAGATGGATGCATACCTAGTTAACCTTTGAAGACAAATCAGCTCAAAAATTTATTTTTAAACATAAAACTATGGTGTACAAATCACTGTTTTTCCAGAACTGACATTGTTCAGAACACAGTCTACTACCAGTGCATAGGATCAAACATAAAAATAAAAAATATATTGTAATTATCTTCATCTTAACTTAAATAAATAAATATCGCTGGACATTTCACACAATGCTTTCTAGCCCCAAACTAAGCAGAGCTTGTACTATGGGAACCAGATAACTGATAGAATACTTATATACTTTTTTTTTGTAAATACATACTTATAATATATAGAAAAACACCCAGACATGGAACAAATATCTGTAGATCATGCAAACATTTGTTACGTGGTGGGAACTTGATTTGTTTAACTTGCTGGTTTCAGTTGTAAATGAGAATGTAAGTCTAGTGATATCGAGACAGCTCCTCACAGATGTTAGCTCAGACTTGGCTCTATTGCCGGACCCTGTGTCACAGGAGGTATCACACTTTGCTCTGGACGTCATCCAGCCGAGAGTCATTTCATTTGAGGAGCAGGTAAATGTTAAAATTTTTATATCTATCAAGCTTTCGCCTGTAGCTTTGCACTTGTGGTTTGTCAATAAAGACATTACATTTCTTCTGCCCAATCAAGTAAAAAGTAGCCTATGTCTCAATCCCGGTCAGTCAATCAGTTCAGCTGTTTAGTCGTGAAAACGTGATAAACAGACAGTCAATTACTTTCGAATTAATAATATTTAAAAGGATTATCTCCATCTTAGGTGACTAACTAGCATTTGCGTACTAAACTTTCCATCCATAGTTTTGATACAAATCTATTTTTGATGGTATCTAATTCAAGCATAAACTTGTTTTTCAGGTGGCCAACATAAGGCAACATTTGGCTGACATTTATGAACGCAATCAGAACTGGAAAGAGGCTGCCAATGTCCTTGTTGGAATACCCCTTGAGACTGGACAAAAGTATGATAAACAATTTATTTTACTGTACTTTGAACTAAATGTTAGTTAGGTAATTAAATCTCTGTTCTCATTGGGGATTGCTTGCAATTTTAATTCATATTTTTGCAAAGGGATAAGAAAATAAATGTTTTAGAATAGAATAATATTTATTTGCAATCACTTATACATAAGTTAACAAAGAAAAAAAGAAAACAAATCTGTTGGTTGCAAAATGGTCCTTAACTCAGCATGTGCCGGTTGCAACAACCAGCGCTGGTCTTCCTTAAAGCCATTTTACTAGTTGCGGACATAACAAACAAAATAAAAGTGATACCAAGAAATTCAATGATTGAATGAAATTAAATACTTCAGAGGTACCCTCGACGATCATTTTATAATAGCAATACCATCAACTCGTAACTAACTAAAAAACTAAAAAGCACTTGTATCGTGTAAAAGGCTTTCCTGTTTTTTCTGCCAGTTAATCAAATAATTTTTAAGTTTTAGTCTAAATCCATAAACTCTGCAGATTCCATATAACTCTTGTTTCTAACATTCAAACAAAAAAATGACCTGCAGCCGTGGTAACTTCTATTTTTAGGCAATATTCTGTGGATTACAAGCTAGAGACATACTTGAAGATAGCCCGTCTATACCTGGAGGTGGATGACCCCGTGCAAGCTGAGGCATTTGTTAACAGAGCCTCACTACTGCAGGCAGAGACCACCAATGAACAACTGCAGATCTATTATAAAGTCTGCTATGCAAGAGTATTGGATTACAGAAGGTACCTGTTTCATGTAAAATGGACTACTTACTAGTAACACCATCTTGTTATATTGATTTATACCAATTTTATTTTTGGTCAATAGATGGCTCTCATTCAGCTGCAAACAAAGTTTAGATAGAGAGTTTTAAATTGCGTGTTAATAATGTCACGCCTTTATCACAGAAGCATAGACCATGGATCTCCACTTGCTACGTTCCTGACATACTTCTTTTGCCATTCACTCTCATCACATTATTACATACATGCTCATCGGTTTAGGGTTCTCTTGACCTGGCCTTTCACCAAGATGTTTTCAACTTGCTTAAGATTCGCTCGCCGAGGTCTTCCTTCCGACTGTCCGATTCACGCTCGCCTTATTTAAAAACTCACCAGCGTAAGCCCGGATTGCACATGGATCCCTAAACGTATTTAGCGACTAGTTTAAATTTGACGTATTTGTATGATTTGACAACTTTCTTAAACATGTTTAGGCACTAAATACGATTGGGCATCGTTGCGCAAGTCGCCCTAAAAATTGGTAGTGCGCAATTTAAGACTGGAAGATCCATTAGTACTTTTGCAAGGTCTCGCTCTAAGTAAAATATAATGTTAAATTGTTTTTAGGAAATTTATTGAAGCTGCCCAGAGATACAACGAGCTCTCGTACAGAAACATTATACACGAAGATGAAAGGATGACATGTTTGAGAAATGCGCTTATTTGCACAGTTCTGGCTTCAGCTGGTATGTCCTATTGTCATTAATCCTAATCTACTAAAATTCTTATATTTTAACTTTATTATTGAAAAATGATAAGGATTTTGAATCATTGCAAAAATATCGAGCTGGACAGGACATGAACCCGCAATCTTCCTCAAGGGAATTGTTACTATATGAACCATTAGATTGAGACGAGAGATCTAAGAAAATGAGTAGATCACATTCAAATCGAACTAGTATAACTTAAATATCGAAATTGAGTATTGAGTAGGATTTAGGTGTCCATCGCGCTCTAAAACCAGCGCTGCATCGTTCACAACAAGTTTCGAAGCAGCCTATGCTGAGACAGGGATAATTTTGTCTCCACGCAACACCATAATTATTTGTGTGGGTAGAGTATGCCTGCTTACCCTAAACTGCTTGGGTGGGCGGGTAACCTACAGACATACCTTATCTACTCATTAGTTTTTTTATATTTTTTACTACCTTACCTTATTATTGTACACTTTCTGTGGGAGCATGTAATAGTAGATTATTAAACCAGGGGATAAAGCAGTGTCTTGCGTCACGGGCGTTATATTGAATCCCGCACGTAACGAAGGATTTTAGAGTTAGAGTCCCTCGTTCTGCTCGTCGTGAGTTACTAGAATCCTGAGTTCAGAGGGATATAAGCACGCCCAAGATGCAGTCAGCTTTATTCACGAGGAGAATACTCAGCTTTTTACACTTTCTGCGAGACAATAAAAACCAAATCTAGGTGGGTGCATTCATTGGAGAGGTTAGTTCGCTTTACGCGAGCGTTAGTGCGTTTGTGTGGGTCTCTTTGCTTCAAAAATACAGATGAGAATCCAAATTCAAATCACATATGCCTGCGGGGCATAATTAAATTCGATACAACTTTACACCCGAGTCAGCGGTAGCGATTTAATCACCTACTTTCGGTGAGGTTTACATGACATATAATGAAACATTGTCGAGCAGTTAGTTGGTGTGAAAATGTATTTTCTTTTTTTCTTCTCGAAACACCCTCTGCATAAAATATACTCTTTATATTGATAGGGCAACAGCGATCCAGAATGCTAGCGACATTATTCAAGGACGAGAGGTGTCAACAACTGCCAGCCTACGCTATCCTAGAGAAGATGTACCTAGACCGGATCATCAGACGCTCCGAGCTGCACGAGTTCGAAGCGCTCATGCAGACTCATCAGAAGGTAAACTAACTTTGTTCTGACCAGGAAACAGAAGATACTCGAATGTAAGAGATCTAAGTCCTGTAGGCTGGCATACCTACATGTACTATTAATTGCGATGCCATAAAGACTTTACGTGGAGTGGAACGCCTTTCCTGAGTCTCTGTTTACTGATAACTACAACCTAGAGGGTCTTCAAGTCGCGAGTGAATAGGTTTCCTCTAGGCAAGCGTGTACCATCGTAGATTGCATCATCGCGCGCCATCAGGCGAGATCGTGCTCAAACGCTGGCCTATGATTTATAAATCATAGGCGGGCGAGTACCAACGTCCTCCTCAGCGTGATTGCAGACCGCCTCGACTGTAAGCTCCATGTGCCACACAAGCCCTTCCAAAGAGCATTATGAGTATTTGCGAGTGAAAGTACCTGACTATAATTATTATTTGACTTATGATTATTTTGTTTTCTTTGTATTTTATTTTAATTATTTGTGTATATGAATGTAATGAGTCGAATATAACTAAATTATAAATTGAATTAACTAAGCACACTTGTACTAACCCATTTGACATGTTTAATTAAGTTTTTTATTTTTACTAACAAATATGGATCTTCGACATCTGAAGTAAATAAATGAATAAAAATAGAAAAGAAGAAAAAAAGTGCATAATTTGTTTTTTCCGCACTCTGAATACAATAGGCACATTATGTGTGTCGATTTTGCGCTTGACATTATACTCGACATGCTATGAACTGCACCGCAACAGTATAATATAGTAGGTTGTGTCGTGGCAGGACATCTGAGCTAAAAAAACTTTGTATGTGTTTTAAACATTTTGATGGGTCAGTTTCTACCAGCTCTACCCTACCAGTGGGGTTTATGATACAAATCAAAATATTACAATCCCCACCACGCGGTCGTTGTTAAAACGGTGGGGATTATGAGCATATCGAAATATTGTTATGTTCTTAAACCCCACTGGCCCACGGGGGGTAATGCACAATATACCCCTATGCGAGAGGTCAGTACAGATCTTATTCCCCCCACCCTAGAATTAGACCCCCACCGGCTTATGAAACTGCATATATGCACAAATTTATTGATTTCAATGTTTGTTTCACCTAGTTTTCCTTCGTGTAACCCATCTGATCCTGTAGTAATTCAGTATCCATCATCATATATAACGTCATCAGCAATTAACATATAACATCGGCGGGTTGGGCCAAACTGGGTCGTCTATCAATGTTTTAATTAAGCCATTTCATTTAATGAAATCTATTACATTCCAGGCACAAACCCAATACGGCACCTCGATCCTAGACCGCGCTGTATTCGAGCACAACCTCCTATCAGCTAGTAAACTGTACAACAACATTACCTTCGAGGAGTTGGGAGCATTGCTGGAGACTCCGCCCCTGAAGGCCGAGCGTATCGCCAGTCACATGATCAGCGAGGGACGCATGAACGGATACATTGATCAGATCTACTCTGTCGTGCATTTTGAAAGTAAGTGTGGATTGGATTCTCTTTATTTATAAGTGGCAAGTGTGACCTATGTTTGATCTAGCGAAGCGAGATCTCCAAATCAACTTGGGCAAATCGGCTGTATACGTATGTATGTATGTTTGTTTGTCAGAGGATAACTTTCGAAGCATTGATCCGATTATCGTGAATATTTATATATAGGTAGGTAGTGTTGGCACAATCCTGGTGTGACTAAATGAGCTAACAATATTAAGGGTATTGGGGTTCACGAGGGGTAAAAAAAGAAAAATGGTACTATTATTATATTGTAAGTTAGTACATTTCGATACCGTTTTTATTTTAGATTAAGTCTTGTAGTTTTTGAGTTAATAGCCATAATAAAAACTGAAATTTGACGAAATTTAGACGGTACACCATTGACCCCAGTGCTGAAATTGAGTATTCGTGTACTTTTGTGACACAAATATAGGGAAAAGTCTGAAATCCAGAATATCTGCAATTTCTACAGAATAACCAATTAACGTGTACCCCCGTTACTTGTAATTTAAAATAAACTGTAGGTCAAGTAGGTTGGTTGTTCATTTCGTGGCAGTATTTTATTAGTCATAGATTATGAATAATGCTTTATTTTTGTTTTTTTGGGAGACTCGCGAAATCGAAGTTCGGGGCGAACCTTTAGTTATTAATTAACAGCATAAATGCCTCATTATTATTATATTTAAACGCGCGGCAACGAGCCACCTCGCCTGTTCTAGTCAGTACAAAGTAGTTTCTTTACATCAAAGTTTTTATGTGCTAAATTAATAAGGCGTATTTTGATATAACAGCGCTGTTTGTAGACACGTACACGCGGCTACTGCGTTATTAAGGCGCTAAGAAATGCATGTCTAATAAGTAAAACCCTTAGCACGTGCCCAGCCAAGCCATAATCCTTGGGTCATTGCTAAAGTCCGTATTTACTACTATTTATCTCGACGCAAAAGACGTCATCGATTTCTGGTAAACTTGTTCGTCTGCACTTGAACAACGCCTAAGTATTTTCTACACCTCAATCATTTTGACTAGCTAGCAGTTTCCAATAAGGAATAATATAGCACAACTAGCGCGGTTCAGCTAGTTGTGCTATATTATTCCTTATTGGATCCGCCCGCGGCTCCGCACGCTTGAAATTTCTGGTTCCCGTGGGAACTTTGGGATCAAAACCATATAAAACACTCTTGTCAAAGGGACGCGACACTTCATGTAAATGACTTCACGTCAATGAACTACGATTAAATTATATGGATATTGTTCATACAAAAATAAAAAATGGGGGGGTGGGGGTAGGAGAATGAAAAATACTCCTATTCTCCTATTCTTCTCTACGTCCTATTCTCATACCTACTAAATGTACAATAAAAAATCATTAAAATTGGTCGACCCGTTTCGGAGGAATGCGACCACATATACCGTGACACGAGATTTTTATATATTAGATTATCTAACTTATAAATTCAATGGTTGGCACCACGATGTTAGGACATTGTTAACAAAGCGTCCGTAATCAATGGACGAGGCTTGCGCGGGGGGTCTGTCGTTTTAAAAAGGTGTCTTATACCCCACAATGGGTGCAGGTGAAATAATGATGAAACAAGTAACTTTTTAACAAAAATGTAACGGACTTCATATAATCATCAAATCAATTTATTGGCAAATCATCGAAAACGGTTGACATGGTAAAGAATTTTGCGCCCATATTTCATGGAGATATCTTTGCAAATTGAACAGTTTGATATTTTATCATGGATCCCATCATCAGATCTTGACCAAATTTTTATGGAACCACCTTCAAGGTACCCCCTTTCTAACAAAAAAAGAATCATTTAAATCTGACAACGTGGTAGTTATAGCTAAACATATATATAAAAATGTTCTCTTAAAATATGTATTGACATCAGAACGTTGGACCCCGCTCGCTAGAGATCTGGTTGCCATGTCAACTTATAGCAATTATCTCATAGAATACTGAACCGATTTCGGTGAAACTTTGTATTTAACTTTTCCTTGACTATGGCAGTGTTTTGAGCTTTGTATGGTTCTTCTAGATTTCTTCGTGGTGGAGATAAAGTGAAACTTCCATTTTGACTAAAATCCATTTATTTCTGAATAGAAGCCATAAAAATAAAATCCTGAGCTATTGACGGATTCTCCAAGGTCTCCAGATGCTGGGATCTAGCGGGGCGGTACAGCCTGATTTCTGGCTGTACGGACCTAGATAAATGCTCATAACTTCTAAACTGTTGAACTGCAAATTCAGGGAATATGATTTTCGGGAACTACTAATTCTTAGCTATAAGTTGACATGGAAACCAGATCCCTAGCGAGCAGGGCCCAACGTGCTGATGTCAATAAATATATTTTCTTTTTTCAGCCCGTGAAATCTTGCCACAATGGGACAAGCAGATCCAAAGCCTGTGCTACCAAGTGAACAGCCTCATTGAGAAGATCGCGGCAGCCGAGCCCGAGTGGATGGCCAAACTCATGGAGGAGGAGATGATACAGTGATATTAGAACTAGTCTACTTGTTTTCTATAATAAATACGGTTTAAAGACGCATCTTGTACAATGTTGTTTTTTTAAGCATTCTTAGATTTTTGCCGACCTAAAAACTACCGGGTTAGTTTCAAAATCCCCATGGCTCTGCTGTCCCCAGTGGGGATTATGCAACAAATAAAAAATCGTACTATCGTTATCCCCACCGCGCGGTCAGTGTTGCAGCATTTTACAGAAACCATAGCATTGTTGTAAGTTCATTTAATAAACAATTAAAATATACAACAAAAAATCAAAATCTAACATTTTGGCAGTTTTCACAATAATTAATGTTTGCAAGTATTCCTATGGGTAGTATGATGATGATTCATACAAATGCTAAAACGTTATTTCCACAAATAGTGTTTTGCATTGAGCTGTTTGGAGGGTTAGGAGGAGGATGAACAGGCAGGAATTAAGAATAAAGAACTGTTGTAATAAAACAAAGCACATGTTGATTCCAACAGACTATTCATTTTATTACCATTCAATCCAGGATATAACACCATAGGTGCTTATTTACAAGATAACTGGGCGATGTTATTTGGATTTAACAGAATTATTAATTAACAAGGGAGGCTCACGCCGCGTGTCAATACATAATACATCAGAACGCTACATAGCACATGATAGGTTTCGAGAAAGCGCCTCGGCTGACGGCTACAACGCGATTACGAATGTTGCTTGAGGCTATTTTAGAGTTATCTTTGCGTTCTCAACGCTCAATACACTATACAGACAACACATAGATACTGTTAATAAAATTGATTATGTGTACGCTTTCTTCTGCTATTATTATATAACAGTTGATGTGGCATGTATTATCTACAAGACTACAAGCCGGGGGAGGGCGCTTAGGGCTCCAACTCGAGGGCGACGCCGACCTTGTGCCCGCCGGCGTTGAAGTTCTGCCCGTCAATGGCGGCAGACAGGGTAAGGGTCACGCCTGGAACAAAGACACGTCAATATTTAAACTAATCTTTCGACGTACGGAGATAAGATAACGCAACTCGTGCGTTGAGAGTACGTAAATAAATCATATGATATGGTCTGATTATTGCAACATTATTACATCACTTGGATTATAGAATGCATGTTTTAAACTTTGTTGAATTTGTAAACCATTTCCAACTCAGAGAGTTAAGACTTGGTATCTTAGATAAACTCATTAGTCTGGAAGTATTCACAAATTATTTCATTATATACAGATGTTTTATCTCACGAAGGCGGTGTACCATTTAACAAAACAAATTTTTAATTATTTTGTTCAATAACAAAGAGCTTGCTAACGCTACCTGCAGTTACACACACACACAAGTGCGCGTCACAACTTTTATTATGGATCGCCCGACTTGAATAAATACAACTGTACCTATAGCTTAAATTAGAGCATGCAGTGCAGTTTAGGCAGGCTTTGGGTTGGGTAAACTAGAAGCATTACTCACCAGGGCGCAGCTTCTGCTGGTATCCGAGCCCGATGAGCGACTTGTTGTTGATCTTGGCGTGCAGAGACGCGTCCTGGTCGAGCGCGAACTTGGCGCCGACTCCAAACAGCGTGTCCGCGGACCCGGAGGTCCACTTCATGCTGACACCGCAGTCCAACTTGTCGGACACCTTCTGGTAGATGGTGCCGCCGAAGTCCTTGCCGTTGTCACTAGAAAATTAAAAAAAATATGGCAGTTGAAAGTTTGTGTCGTAACACAAGTGAAGCATGACTGAAGGCGACGGCTAAGAAAGCTGGGACGATCTCGATGGTTTTGAGAGGCGGCAAAGAACATAAATGATTGGAGGGACAGCTTTGTTTGGAGTCGGATGATATAGGTTTAAAAAAACTAGATAACAAGAGTAGATCTTGAAACATCTACGAAACTTAAAACTATTATCGGACATTAACAAACTATAACATTATTCAAGAGACAAGTTGAAACGTTGTCACATATGCATTCAATTCTACATTAGATTAATGTTTGATCGTCACGGAAACAAATGAACATCAAGGCCAATGCCAGACTACACTGGATCTAGCTATAGGGTTATTCAACGATTACATCCTTGCTTGCTGAACTTTACGAACTAGGCCATGTGTTATGCAATCAAATAAATCAATAGAAGTGAGTCATTTTGCAGATAACAGGAACTTAAAGTACATGTATCGTCGCGCTGACATGGTTCGTCGAACCGATAAACCAATCAATAAAGTTTAATACTTATTTAGTACTTTCCCTTCAAGTTTAAGAACATTGGACGCAGTTAGGACTTCAATTTTAATTATGCAATCTGGTCATTGATCATAAGCACTGACCAAGAAAACTGGAACAATTATCGTATTACTGCGAAAATTGTACAGTACAAACGTTGTATTTCCTATCTTATCACAACCATCTGATTAGTAAACTTTGTTATTAACAAATGCAATCATAATTTGATGTTACATTAGTTCTACATACAAAATAAATGACTAAAAGAATTCTGTTTACGAAAGCATTAGAAAATAAAAACAGCATAATAATTTCCATTTGAAAGACCCACTTCTAAATAATTGGAAGGGTAATGCAACTCAATGTATGATGTCAGTGCAGATCTTATTTCCGCTACTCTTGAGTATGAAGTAGAAAGACCAGCTTGAAACATGTAAGAAGTTTTAAGTTGTTTTTGTCAATTTTAGCTCAATATTACCCACAATATACACATCAGGCATTTTCAATACCCAGTCTGTACAGCCCAGTAGAGCATGTTAGCAGTATTATCTTATCTGTGGCATTGCCCAACTACAATAACTTGTGTGATATTACTTACACATTAGTGTGGAGGTTAAAGTCATTTGTCTGGTATCCAAGAGCAAAGTTGTTCTTGGTGAACTTGGCCTTCTGTGAGTCAAACTGTGTGTGGACTCCAGCAAGCCAGCCGAGGTGGTTTAGGACAGCAGCCACATCAACGACGGGACCAGCCAAGTCGAGGTCCAAGTTGGTGTTGACTGCAACGGTGTTGTTGGCATATGAGGACTTCAACTTACCGGTCTTGAGTCTGTAAGATAATGGTCTGTTGTAGTAATAGGAAGTAATAGTTATAAAAACTGGTTCTTTACATTATTAATTGAAGATGCTTTATTAGATTAGATTGATTATTATACAGTGCCTGCTGACAAGATACAGGATTAGTAGAACCCAACCACTACAGTACCTAGGACAGGACCATTGACTTGTTACAAGGAAATTGGTAAAATATGACTTAAATAGCAAGGTTTTTGGATCTATTGCTATTTCTCAGTAAAGCGATTATAACTATACAAAGTACCTTATTTATACACAATTTAACAGTTAGGTATGTAAATTCTTTGAATTTTTGTGGCATGAGTTAGAACAATGACTGGATTATAGACCAGAAACAAATAATGGTTACTACTATTCAAACGGAAGAACTAACTGTAAACATTTAGTGGTATTTTAGGATTTGTAATTCAGCAATGTGCACCAATGTTTTCCTCATAGGTATGCAAGCTAAATAAACCTATAAAGAAAAGTTGATGCGTTACCCACCTTAAAAAAAGAATGAGTAACACCTGTTCTTTGTTTTAATCACAACTTTGTTTTAACTGAGGTATAAACACAAATGGGCAACACAGTCATATAATATGCTTCTATGTCAAAATGACTAAGCTGATTTTGATGAAATTTGGTTTATAGATAGATCACGTCAGATTGAGACATAGGCTATTTTTATTGACAAACCATGCGTGCGGAAGCTAGTGATGTAAAAATTGTATTTAGTTACCCGGTCTGTGGTGCAAATGTGCCTTCAAGTGTGACCTTGAGTCCCGCAGCAATTTTATCCTGGATGGTGATATCTGTGGCTAGTGTGTTGTCTGTGTTCCATTTCTCTGTGAATGTGAGACCATAGTCTTTCACTGCGTATTTGGATGAGAGGCTGCCGAAAACCTGAAACAATGAATATGTAGATTTGATAGTAGGAAACAGGGACTCTTTTCTCATTTTTTAAATATGATGAGGATAACTTACCTTTCCACTCTCCTGGTTGGAGGTGATGCCGCTGCTGAATTCCACTCCAGATTCGCTCTTGGTCTTCAAGTCCAATTTGAACACACCAAAGTGGTATCCCTTGCCAAAGACATCATTGGCCTTCTTTCCGAGATCAGCATAGTATGGGGGAGCCATTCTCTAAAATAGGATTAAAAATAAAGTTATGAATACGCACCTTAGGTCTTCTCTGAAAAAGTACCTATTTATTGTTATCAGAAAATTGTCACATGACCTCAGTCATGAGTCTACATATGCAGCGACTCGCGAAATAATGAGTGCCAGCTGTGTCAGGGTCAGTATCGACTGACGTGCACTTATTTACAAGCTGTGTTCAGTCAAGGTATTACATAACGTTTTCAGGTAATGACTAAGTACATAACCCCTAATTCTTTTTACACCTGCAATTGCAATACCGATTGGTTTTAAATTCCTAATCAGTTGACCGTAAACTTGACCTTCGAGGAATGGTTTCGAAGTTCCCGAAGGGCAAAATCACATGCGTAGACGGACAGCACCCCAATGACGTTTCACTTCAGCACACACCAGCTTACCGTATACTTTACAGAAAATACCCCAGATAATGATCAAATTAAGTTGAATACGATGTATTTGACCACCAGCAAAGGTTACAAACTAATAAAAGAGCTGTATGACGTCGAATCTGCCTTGTAATAACCGGCTCAAGGCACAAAATGTAACCTCCATCGAACGCTAGTTACATGCGAAGGAAACAGATTTTGTTTTTATTACAAATTTATAATAGTAAATACTCACTGCAGTTTAATTTGATTTACAAAATGAAACTATTTCACTTAAGATTCCAGGCAAATTCGCCGTGAACCAAACTTGCTGCCCACACCACAAGACAATTCTAGATTGCGCGGGTCACCGCATGAGGGCGCTAGTGCAACAAAACTAATAGTATTGATTTAATTTCTCATTAGAAAAATTACCTAAATTACGACAAAATTGTTAATTCTTTCCGTTTTGCCAATCTTAAATAAAAAAATACGTTTTTTATTTTGTTTTTAGGTCTTGTGTAGTTTAATTATCTGGGATTAAAATAAAGAAACAGTTATATGATTGCACCAGTGACAGTGACGTAAAAGTTGTGATAGTCAGGCTGGATACTTACTATAAAATTTAGTATTTTTACTGCTCACATTATAATACAATAACCACTTAGAGTTATTACAAAAATCAATTACATAATTAATTAATTTATCTAAACTACTTATTAAACATAAAAGTTAAAATTGTTGCTATGTGGACTATTCTCATTTTGAGCGCGTAATTTTGAATAGAAACTAGAACCACCCGACCTAGTAGTAGACCGACCTGACTGGTGGTCCACAGAACAACCACGTTATAATCCGCTTCCGAATTTCTGTTGAGTTTTATGTATCCTTACCTTTGTCTTCCGTTTTCTAGCTAGAGTGTACTGTACCCTAATAGTACAATGGCCATCCTTATAATGGGACAAGGTAAATATAGGTACCTACTTTATAGGAATCACTTACGTTAAGTAATGCTTTGAACAAGTCTAGTTCTTCATCATCACAAGGGCACGTTACTCTCTGTCCATCGTCATTTGTACAGACTACCATCTCACTGAGCGTGCCATCCTGTAGGATTAGAAAAAATCCGGGATTCTAAACAGCTTAGTTTGAATAAATGCACTTTACTATAATGTGGTCCAAAAGCCGTACGCAGCGCAGTGGGCATGATCCACCCACGCCACAGAACTCAGAAACAAGGGGCCACAATATGGAACGGTTTGAGAGTTTTGACTCAGAACATTCAGAACTTCTGAGGTGACCCATACGCTCACAAGGAATACACCAGGGCTCCAGCATCGGACCCATATTCTTTCTTAACTTCAGTAATTTACTGACAGTGACAATACAAGTAGGTAAGTAGGTAACTATTACATGTTGCTTATGACATAGGTATAGATTTCATTCCGCTATTTACGTAGATGGGGTCTGTTATTTACGCCGTAAGTTTTTTATTAAGTATTTCATGATAGGTAGGTATAGGTAGGTACTTACTAATTTTATACATGGCACTATTTCTTGTTTGAGGGCTTTTACTGTAATAGAACGTTCCCAGAGTTCTCGCCAGTTGAATCTATTCGTTAAACTAAATAAATAATCAAAAGCTGACATATTTATAACTAAAAAAACATGGAAATATAAGTCCTTTTTTACAAAATAGTGACAAAATATAGCCTCTAGATTTTTGAAATTCATTAAAATCTATTAGGCAAGGTACCGATATACCTATATCTATGTAGGTATGAAGGTATAAATGCATACTAACCTACATAAATATTTTATTAACATACCTACCCGTTAGGGCCTATGCACACGGAATATTTTAAACGCACGTACAAAGTACGTGAATTTGAATCGAGAAATGCTGCAATCTGCTTTTTGGGCCTTTATGGTATAACGCGCGTCGTCGCGTTTAAAATACGCCGCAAAGGCCCATAAGTTGCCAATTTCTTCTATATTTTCAAAATAAGGTCAAGGTTAATTTCCAACTGTCAGCCCATTCAAAGTCCCACTTTAGTAAGTTGTATTCTTGATGACAAATCCCTAGTCCATATTTATGGAACAATATTGGAACATTATGAATCGTAAAATATTGTTAATCACTATGGATGGAATCTGATTGGAAAAATAGCAAGACAATACGATGTCCGGCGAAGACGTTTCGGGAAATCGCGAGATTGACCGGCCCAGTTACGACCTGCGTCTGCGCTTAAATTAGACGCAATGTTGTTCACACGCACACTCGCTCGCGAATCTCTCCATTGAGCATTTATGAGCAGAAAATTTGCCTATTAATAATTTAAATAAATTGCCGAGATAATGGCAAATGTCCGGCATTACGACGTGCTACAAAATAATAAATACGGAAGGTATCTTGCCGCCAATAAAGATTTGAGTGGCGGGGAATTAATATTCACGGATGCGCCGTTCGCTGTTGGACCTAAACCAGGCAAGTTTAGAAGACATTTACCCGATTTATTTAAAAACAATAACAGAACAACAATAGTCAGTTGTTAAATAACTCTACCTCTCTAGATTGACATTAGAGAAGGGGTACTTTCCTGGGCTCTATATTTAGATCAACTTTGCCTCTGATGAATATATCTAAGTACCTACCTATACCTTAAGTTATGCAGTAAAACACTTCATCCAGCCAGTACTGTATTTTCCTAACGTTCGTAACTACGAGTATTAGCGTAGGTACAAAGTTTTGCTGCTATCTTATATTCGTTATAATATTAGGCTTTAGCTTGGTCCTAGCAACTAGTGCTAAATCTTTGGTCTGCTCTATCTTGCCTGGAAACTATTGGGCTGTTCTTGTGGGCCCCGTGTAATGGGCCGTGTTCCCAACAAATGGACCTGACTGAACCTACCCATAATTTCATTGATCGATAATTTACCCTTATAATCCAGTAGGTATTTAATATTTGTTCCGTAACCTCAGATACCCCACCTCTCTGCCTCGGCTGCTACTGTCCAGTAGAGAACACCTTATGCTCTCACTGCGGATGGCCAGTCTGCGGTGCAGAGTGCGAGTCATCACCACATCACGCGGGAGAGTGTGCTGTGTTCGCTGCTTCCAAGGTGCGGTACCAACCGACCGAGGATTGGACGGCTTGCACTCCACAACTAGATTGTATTACACCTTTGAGGTAAGTTTATAGTTAAAATGCTTCATGCTAGGTAGGTATACTCTAATGAAATAAAGATGAAATAATCCAAAGACCAACAGGGCCTCACGCCTGAGGAAAAGTCTAGTAAAAAAGAAGCGTTTCTGTGACAAGTCTAGAGACACCTTTATGATAATACTTACCTATGCTAAGAACTTATTTTAGACATAATAATCTCATTAAAACAGAAACAGAAAAGGAAATCAGCCAAGTAACGACCACATCAATTGCCACAATTTTCTCTCGGCGGAAACCGTCCTACTTGTCATTTAGTAGGTATTTATTTATTTCAATGCAACATACATCACAGGTTTCTTAAAAGTAATCTGAAGAAGTATGTACCCTGTAAGGGCTCCACCAAAGTCCCAACATAATTTCCCCTTTTTGAATATTTCTCTAATTGTCACTTATATTTTCACTTAAACGGTTGTTAAATAGACTCCCAATAATAGAATTCCCTAGTCCATAGCCCAATTAAATTTTTTCCTCGACTTTACCCAACTCGGCATACCTATCTTACAAAACAGTACCTACCTATGCAGGCTGCTCCTAGCTAAAGAGAAAGATCCAGAGCGATGGCGTCAAGAACTCGAGGTTATGGAAACCCACACAGAAGTGCGCCAGCAGCGGCCAACATGGGGTGCGGACCAAGTCAACATCGCGGGCTTCCTCGTGGACCACTGCAAGCTCGGCAATCGGTTTAATAAGGAGCTGGTGCAACAAGTCTGCGGGATTCTTGAGGTATGGTGGTTATAATCTTAGGGGGTTAGGTTATGATCCTTATATTAATTTTATTGATGCGTGAAAATAACTGGAAAATGTGTTCTTAGGTAAACGCTGTGGAAATTCCTTCTCGAGGTGGTTTCAGCATACGCGCAATATACCCTCGACTGGCCATCGCAGCACACAACTGTGTCCCCAACATCGTTCACACTATCCTAACAAATGACTATCAGTAAGTTCTCAAACATACCTACGCGAGGAGGTCCAACAGTCCACGCAATGGAAGAATTCTAATTAAATTAAAACAACGAAATCTAGAAATTAGCTTATGTATGTAATATATACCATGAAAACAATATTTATTCTCTTTTCCCTCAAAATAAGCCAAAATATTCTTCATCCCATTCATCACAAATATAAAAGTTTAGGTAGGTACCTACTTGATTTCTGAATGTCTTATCTAAATGGGCTGCAAAATTTACATATTATAAGATGTCAAACAAAATAGTTTTGTTATTCCCCAGGGTCCTAATCAGAGCAGCACTCCCCATAAAGTCTGGAGAAACCTTGCACCTAAGTTACACGCATGCACTATTTCCGACCTTATTGCGACGGGAATTTCTTCTACAATCAAAGTTCTTCAACTGCGACTGCCAACGGTGTGCGGATCCTACCGAACTGGGGACTCATCTCAGCACTCTGAAGTGCAACAAGTGTGATAATGGTGTGATACTGTCGACTGATCCACTAGGTAATGGATAATGCTAATGGGCAACGATAATTTATAGGTTTCTGTTTGGTTTTGTGATACTTACTTACTCGTGCCCCAAGAAAGAAGCCATGGATTTCACTATGATAACTTCCTTGTCATAATAAGTAGACACCCAAATTTAGTCGATAGTTGTACGTAGACCTATTCAACTTACCTTGACGGTTACGCATAGATTCTTCGGCTTAGAAGACCATTTTAGATATCCTCTAAGTCAATAATTTTTCGATCTTCTGAATGAGCTCACCGATGTTACGGTCGTTTCAATTAATAAGCTTAGTATTATATTTTCAGACAATGATGCCCAATGGAAATGTACAGACAAAAGCTGCGAGTTCAAGACTTCTGGTCCAGCAATGCGCAAGATGCTGGCTGTGGTGCAAGCCGAGGTAGAACAGCTGGATGGCACGGAGCCAGGACCTCAGGCCATTGAATTAAGAGAAGCTGCCATTAAAAAGGTATTAAAAATAAAGGCTTCCCTTATAAGAAAAGAAAGCCCTCGCCAAAGAATAATTTGGATCCAGTTTGAAGCTTCTGTAGACACGAATATGAAATTAATGTCAATTATTTTGATCAACGCAAATTATCTAAGGGCCTGTAGGTATAAGTGGTGGCGGAGAGAAAGCAGAATAGGCAATGCCAGACCATTAGCCCAGTGGATTAACGATATAATGGCAGAATTAATTGCACAGAATCAATTATGTTTTTGAAGGAAGAATGCTTTCCGTTATCTTTTGTTATCCCAGTTATATTTTGCAGTACAAATCAGTGTTCCACCCTCGCCACTCACTCCTGCTCTCCATCAAGCACTCGCTAGCTCAACTATATGGACGAGTGGAAGGGTACGGTATCGGGGAACTACCAGACCTCATGCTAGAGAGGAAAGCTGAGTTCTGTCGTCTTCTCCTGAAGACTTTGGACGTGATTACACCAGGAGATAGTCGGATGAGAGGTGGGTTACTATGGCAAGTTTGAGAATTCCTGGTTAGACACAATAGAGACTAGAGCAGTTGCTAGGATAGGACTCATCTGTTTCGAAATGTAAGCTTAGGGCATAGAAGTCTACAAAGATTTGACTATGTTAATTAAATGAAGTAGACGTTAGCTTTCTTGCATTATATTGCTTCCAAAACAACGACGAAGTTAGAGCTGAATGTCTATTTCTTCGTCTTCTTAGTCGGGCACTCTTGGCAGAGTGGTCGTGGTTATGTCAGGTCTTGGCTCTTGAGTAGCGGCTCTAGCGATGCGTTTCCATTCAGCTCTATTTATGCTTTAGCTATTATCGACTCTATTATTCGTTGTTTCTTCGTAACATCCAGACAAATGCGCCATCGCATCGGTGGTCTATCTATCCTACTGCTGGTCAGGCCATTTTTTGCTTGTACCAACTACACTACCCATCCTGCGAATCTGACCAATGGGTGGTGCGTTAATAGACAAATGTCAGTTTTATTTGTGTATGGCCCTCTGAGGTACGGCCTAGTCTAGGGTAGATGAAATAGTACATACATTAACAGTAGAGACATTAACTGAATATTTTGTCTATTAGCGCTTGATAGAAAGCAGCCTCATTTTTCACTAAACTCAACCCATATTTCAAATTAAACAGTATTTATTTACAGGTATGATGATCTACGAACTGCACGCTCCCCTAATGTTCATGGCACGAAATGAGTTCTCGGCCGGACTGATCGACCAGGACAAACTGAAGGAAAGGCTGCAAGAGCCGATACAGTGCCTCGCAGAGGCAGCTAGGATACTAACAAGGGAAGACCCGCAGAGTCCCGAGGGAATCACTGGACTGATTGCCAGTCAGTCTATGGAACAACTGAAAGCTAGTGTTGAAGCTTTGTAGGGCAATAGAAGAAAAGAAGTTTCACTCTGAAGAAAAACACAAATTAATTCATTACTTATGAAACCGGGTAACATAAGGAGTGGCATAAGAAGATGATCCGTTCAGGCTAGACCTGAATAAGAAAAATGAAAAGGGATGACTGACGACCAGTAATGGACCTCTCCATGATAACCTGACCACTGAAGAAGATGAACCGTGTAAAGTCTATTTCACAAAAGAAGTCCCGCGGTCGTTTGACAAACAAACGGCTCGAGTACACCTAATCCGAAGTATGCTAATAGTATAACGTATGTAAAATTAAGAGAGCGCGTAAACTAACTACAATTAATATCGAACGATTTAGGTAAGTTTGGGTGTATTCGAGCCGTTACGGTTATCAGAAGAAAATAAGTTTAAAAATTATGTTTTCGATATAAATTAAACACGAATGCCCAGACCGAGGGACTTCTTTCGTTAAAAATACTCTACACTTATTTTTAAACTTGAAGGTCCATTCACTCTTGACAGGCTGACAATTATAACTTACTAGCTGTGCCCCGCGACTTCGTACGCGATACACTACTACTACTCCATATTTCAAGTTTCTAGGATCAGCGGTTTACGCTGTGCGTTGATTTTCAGTCAGTCTGTCAGAAACCGAAACGATTATTTAATATATTGATAATAATATTGTTGATTAAGAATGGTCGATTTCCCCATCTTCAGACTCTGGTAGTCAATTGTATCGTGAAACGTCTCACAAAAATAATTTAATAGAACCCAAACACGATACATCTACTGTTATCAATTAATGAGTTCTGTTGATTCCCTCCTGGCTCCATCATCAGACCCTGGTGGTCTTACCATAATAAAATGTTTCGTTATTTACCTATAAAAGTATTTATGCAAAGCTATACGTTCGTAATTGCAATTAACATTGTTTTAGAACAAACTAAGTACAACATAAGGGATGTTAATAACCCTAGGGGGTAATTTTCAAAAAAAAGTACCTTACTATGCCATGTTTCATTATGTACCTTGATAAGTATTTACGCAAAGTTTTACGTTTATTAACCTCAGGAATAATGTTTTACCATACAAAGTTCAACACCCTTTTTCACCCACCCAGGGGATGATTTTTGAAAAACAAAACAAATACCATTTCTCTTATTTTTGTTAAAAAATATATTTGCAAAGTTTCGAGTTTATAAATCCAGGAACCACTGTTTTTCATACAAACGTAAAACCCTCTTTTAACCCTCTTAAAGGTTGAATTTCAAAAAATCCTTAGTACACCCCTACGCATGAAGACAAACATACCTTTAAATTTCAAGTTTCTACGACCAGTGGTTTAGGCTGTGCGTTGTCTGTCAGTCAGTCAGGACTTTGATTCTTATACAATAGATAAGCTACTGGAGATTATTTCACCTACCTGTTTCTTATTTTGGCACTGAATAGTAATACAAACAAATAAGCGTGTGCCCATGTTTTGATAAGCACTTTATAGTGGATTTATATTGGGGCCTATGCACAGTATGCACACTGCGTATTTTAAACGCGCAGACGACGCGCGTTTACGGCGCCGGCGCCGTAGATTCCCAAAAATCATAGGTCATACATACATAACATAACCCATAAGAATCGTGTGTGGTGCGTTAGTACGTGTCATCTGCGCGTTTAAAATACGCCGTGTTCATACTGTGCATAGGCCCCAATATAAATCCACTATAAAGTGCTTATCAAAACATGGGCACACGCTTATTTGTTTCATCAGGGACACTGTTAGCTACTTTTAGCTTACTGTTAGTTAGTTACTGTTAGCTTGTTAGTGATTTGTCTTCGTTGATTCCACAATACGAGGCATGCCTTTTAAGTTTTGTCGTTTGAAGAAAAAAACACAACTAGAACCTTATAGTAGGTACTTTTTATTGTTTTTCAAAGTATTCACCACGTAGCTTAATGCACTTTTCCATTCGCTCAAACCAGTTATTATAACATTTATTTCACTTTAAAGTGGGGGTGTTCAAAATGGCTGACTTGAAAGCGTCGACTGCTTCTTCACCGGACTGGAACCTTTGACCATGAAGACTTTTCTTAATTTTAGGAAATGTAAAGAAATCTTTGGGGCTTAGGTCAGGACTATACAGTCCTGGAGGATGGTCAAGAATTTCTACTTTTTTCTGCTTCAAATACTCAATCGTTTGACGAGCGCTGTGTGAGCTTGCGTTGTCGTGGTGCAGGATGATGCATCGCTTTGAGTTAGATTTTCGAAGTTCGGCGATGACTTGTGGTAAACAAACTGCGGTATACCACTCTGCGTTAACCGTTCTACGATCTTCAAGTGCAATAGCCGCAACATGGCCGGCTTTTTCAACGAACGTGGCCACCATCTTCTTTGAAGTGCTTCAAGAACGAACAACTTTAGTCGGCTTTGGCTCGTCTTGAAAGACCCAGATTGTAGATTGTTGTTTGGAATCAGAATGGTAGGCATAGATCCAAGATTCGTCACCACTGATGATGCCGTAGACGTGATTTGACTTTCCTCGGTTGAACCTTTGCAGAGTTTTCTTACACCATCTGACGCGGGTCGCCTTGTGATCGTCGGAAAGCAGATGCGGTATCAAACGGCAAACTAGCTTTCTCACACCAAGCGCTTCATGCAAGATCTTCTGAATGGTTGTCCCTGAGATGCCTAATAGAGCCTCTATCTCTCGATACGTCACATGACGATCTTCGAGAATTAGTTGTCTCACAGCAATGATGTTATCTTCAGTGAAGGCGGATTTTGGGCGTCCTTCGCGAAATCTGTCACTAACACTAGTATGTCCACGCTGGAATTCTAAATACCAGCGTTCGACAGTCCGCAGACATGGGGCTACATCACTGAACACAGATGTTAGCTCTTCTAAACACTGAAGCCGTGTCAGGCCTCTTCTAAAGTTGTAGAAAATTATTGCACGAACATTTTCCTTAGAAAGATTCATTTTCGTACGTGACCTGACAGATTCAAATCGAAACTGTGACTAAACAATAGCATTAATCCTAATACTTTCAACTGTTTTGAGATTCAAAATGTAAACACATTCGAATATAGAACAGTTCCAAATTCAAAATTGCCGGAAAATATGGAAACGACAGAACTTAAAAGGCATGCCTCGTACAAGCTAACATTTAACTTGTAGTAATATTATAGTATTCCAGACTAAAATTAGCAGTTTTGTGTACAATAATAGGTATGCTTTACTAATCATAAGTTATTTTAGAATTTATAGCACCAAAAAGACATAAACGATTTCCTTAAATGACCAAAAACTATAATAAAATAAATTGAATATAATTCGTTATTTTACAATTTACAAATGAATAAAAATATTACAAATCAAAATGTAATTTTCTTGGGTTTCTTTACTTGCTCCTCCATGCTTGTGCTTTTTATCTTCTGTGGGATTTCTTCTAGATCAGCCGAGTTCAAGGTCTGAAGTTTTATTGTGGAATCTACTCTTTGATCCTGCACCTGTAAAATAATAGACTGAGAAATATCGAACTACAGTAGTCTCAGTAATCCAACACTTCAGTAGTCCGGTACGTCCAATAATCCGGCACCCTCCACTCACGCCTCCCTCACCCCTCCCTACTCTCGTTCCGCGCTTGCACACAGTCATATTTTATTTACATAATAAATATTTTAATAATAAAAATCATAATATTATTATGATTTTTACTATACCATCCAATAATCCGAACTTTTCAATAATCCGCCACCCTTTAATTTTAATAGTGCTGGATTAGTGAGACTCTACTGTAGTTGTTTTACATAAGTGTAGAAAAAATTGTGTGATCTTTGTGATATTTTTGTATTTTGACAAGTTGAGGGCAGCACTTTCTTAGTAAACATTAAATTCGATTATATCCACCAATTTCTTTATCATCATCATCAATAACTTTTGTTTGACTATGTTCACTACAGTCTTTGTCATCAGTAATTGTTTAAAACTAATTTAGTGCACCACTTGATTTTAGTATTAGTTGTATAGTTTAAGTGGTCATTTCCTAGATATTTATGTAACAACTATGATATATGTTAAACTTACCGTAGGGCAGTCCTTTCTCAAATGTGTGACATCTCCGCAAAGATTACAGGAACCTCCATTTGGATACAAGCCTTTAGGATTATCTGGACACTGTCTTGCTATGTGACCCTGAAAATAACAAATAACTGCCATTACAAATTAACTCAACACTAGGTCATTGTTGTTATTTACTAGTTCTTTTATAACTTTTGTTTTTTAGCTTTAGGTTATTAGACTGGCTTCCGTCCGCGGCTTCAGATGGCGTGATTTGTCAATAAAAAGTACCCTTTTGTCAATTGAGGTCATAATCCATTGACATAGCAAATTTCATTAGCTTCTTCATTAGCATTATTAGTTCAGCTTCAGCCGTTATTTCGTGAGTAACAAACAAACTTCCAAACTTTCGAATTTATAATATTAGTGTCATATTCTTAGGTAAAACTGCACATCCCTTCACCACATCTATGGCTGATATCCAATCCATTACTGAAGCAGAGCAAACAAGCAGACAATTGAATCACAATCATCTATTCATTGGTTGGTTCCACTTCTATATTTTGGTGGATACAGACAGATCCTGACTTGGAATTTTCTCATATTACTATGAGAAAATTTCAAGTCAGGGTTTCAGGGTCAAGCCATTATCAATATGTACCTTGTTTACAACTAGTGGTTCGCCCCGAACTGAGATCACGCGAGTCTCCGATTAAAACAAAAAAATATTATTTGTAATCTTTGACTATCAAAATAGTGCCACGAAATAATAACCAAAACACTTGACCTACAATTTCATTCAAATTACAGGTAACGGGAGTTCATGTAATGTGGTTACACTTTTCTGGGGTACAAATTGCAGTTATTCTGGATTTCGGACTTTTGTCTACATGTCAATTAAGCTACACTCATACCAAATTACAGCACTGTGGGGTCACTGGTGTACCCTGTTAATTTTATCAAAATTCAGTTTTTGTTATGGCTAATAACTCAAAAACTATAAGGACTTTAGTAAAAATAAAAACGGAGTCTAAATGTACTAATGAAGACCTTTCATTTGATGTCCCACTTGACCTAATGGTCTCATTTTTTTTTACCCTTATTCAACCCCAATATCTCAACAACCCCACAACATTTTTAGCTCATTTAGTCACACCAAAATTGTGCAATCACTACCTACCTATGTATCAAATTTCACAATAATCGGATCAACGCTTCGAAAGTTATCCTCGGACAAACAAACATACGTACATACACTGCCGGCCAAAAGTTTGAGACCACTGTAAAAATCTTTGTCACCAACAAAATATTTCAAAGTACACATATGATAATGAGCTAATTTGAACACCTGCGTATTCTATTATTATTAAAGAATTTCTAAGAGTCATTATTTATGTTGTTGTTTAAGTTATCATCCTAAAAAGGTCTATTGTTTCAAAACATCAATGAGCGCCGCGCAAGGACCAGGTGGTAGAGTCATTGTAATATTTTATTTTATTTTATTTCCGATATCAGGGATTATGTTAGCTTCCTAAAACATATTTAGTACCTAAGTTTTTATGGAGTAAATTATTTTCTACCTTATTAGTCTGAGCTCGTCGTTGTTACAGTGAAGACATCTTAAAATGGGAAAAGTTCGCGAAATTAGCAGTGAAACTCGCTCTGCCATAGTTGTTTTATACGGCGAAGGCAAATCTGAACGTGCGATTGCCTCTCAACTTAAGTTGTCGAAGACTTGTGTTCATAACACAATAACCCGATACAAGGAGACTGGCAGTAATCAAGATCGTTCGCGTTCGGGAAGGCCGAGAACTACCACTTCTCGCGAGGATCACTTCATCGTCACTACCAGCAAGCGGAATAGACGCCTAACAGCACCAGAAATCCGCGTAGAAGTGAACAAATCCCGATCAGAACCTGTATCATTGACTACAGTAAAAAGACGTTTGAGAGATGCTAAGTTATTTGGTCGCGTCGCCGTTCGAAAACCACTACTAAGGCCACAAAACAAAAAGAAACGGATGCAGTGGGCCCTTACCCATCGAGACTGGACTGAAGAAGACTTTAAACAAGTTCTTTGGTCAGATGAATCCAAATTTGAAATATTTGGTTCAAAACGACGAATTTTTGTTCGACGTAACGTCGAGGAAAAGATGATGCCAGACTGTGTGGTGCCAACAGTCAAGCATGGTGGTGGTTCCATTATGGTCTGGGGATGCTTCTCGGGCCATGGAACCGGAGATTTGGTACGAGTCGAAGGAATCATGAAAAAGGAGCAATATAAACGAATACTACAGCAAAATGCCATTCCGTCTGGTTCAAGAATAATTGGAGATGGATTTTTTTTCCAACAAGATAATGACCCAAAACACAGTTCAAAATTATGCAGGGGTTATTTAGAACACAAAGAAACAGAAGGGGTTTTAAAAAACATGGTGTGGCCCCCTCAGAGTCCGGATCTCAACCCGATTGAGCTTTTGTGGGAAGAGCTTGATAGAAATGTGCGCAGTTGTTGTCCCACTTCGCAAGAAGACATGTGGAAGGCTTTACAAGAAAGCTGGAACAATATATCACAAGATACAATCGACAAATTGATTGCTCGTATGCCAAGAATAGTGAAAGTAGTAATAAAATGCAAGGGAGGGTTTTTCGACGAAAAATCTGTATAAAATATGAGCGACATTTTTAAAGTAAATGGTTGATTTTTCTTGATTTTTTTGTTTTCTTCATAATGTATGTGTATTAGGAAATAAGTATTTTAATTCATAATTAAACCTCTTGCTTTGTATTTTGAGTTTTATTTCATTTTCCTACTTTGATGTAGGTGGTCTCAAACTTTTGGCCGGCAGTGTACATACAACGCCGATTTGCCCAAGTTGATTTGGAGATCGCTCTTCGTTCGATCAATAAACAGAGATTGTTTATCTTTGACATAATTAAGATGTGGGTTAATCAATTTTAGCTTAGATCATCTCTAACAAACATTATCTATGGCTCTGGAAAGGGCCTTCCAACAAATGATTAGAGATCAAGTTAGGTACAACAACTGTATGTACTGAAATTGTTAATAAAAAGCTTAAAAACTCTTACAGGCTCTTTGCAGATGAAACAGGTTGCAAATCTAAATTCCTTGTCTTTCTGTACTTTGCATTCAAACTGTCTGTGTTCAGTAGATCCACATTTGAAACAAAGTCCATCAGGAGCCCCTACACCAGGTATTTTAGTCTTTAGTTCTGGACAGTCTGACAGATTGTGCCCTCCTTTCCGACAGTTGTAGCAAACATCTCTCTTAACCCTAGCTAAGGCTTTCTCTGCTCTTCTCCGCTCTAATTTCATAGTCCTTTGTACCTCACTCTTAGGTATGCCTTTTTTAATCATACTGTTCTTTAGTTCTTGTAATCTTTCAGCATCTTTCTTCATGATTGGGAAGCCGTCATACCGTACCAGTTCAATCTCTTTACCATTGATGATTAGTTGGAAACTGTTGTCATTGACTGGTTTCCTACGAGTTACTTCACCATCGCGAAATCTTTTCTTTTCCTTGGGTGGTTTGTTCTTTTGATTATTGCCTGTATTGTCAGTATTTTGTTGATTGTCTTTAGCAATTTGTGTTTGACCCTCTTTAGGGAAGGACTGCCTTTTATTTTTCTTCTTTTTATTTGCATTATTTTCTTGCTGGCCTGCTTCTGGTGCTTTATTGCCTTGTTGCTCTGTATCTTCAGCAGAAACCCTATTTTGTTTATGTTTCTTCTTTCCCTTTTTTTTTTCATTATTTTTATTGATTTCTTTTACTTCATTCGCTGTTGCTTCTGAATCTGTAGTAGAGGCATTATTCTTGTTTTTTTTCTTTTTAGATTTTTTACTAGATTGTTGTGGTGTAGTTCCATCTTGTCCTTGAGTTGATTGAGTCAGTTCTGATTCCAAATGCTTCTTTTTTTTCTTTTTAACAGGTTCTGAAGTTAGATTGGGTTTACTCAGTATACTGATTTGTGACTCGGGGAAGTCGCACCAACTGGCTGGACGCTTTTGAGTTTTACGTTCTTTTAGAAAATTCTCATAATTCTCTAAGCGTTGCTTTTCAGCCTGGAATTAAAAAAAACGTAGAGAAGACATTAGAAACTAACGATAAACATTGAACACGAGTTATTCGTATCTTTAACGTAGGTTGTAAGCCTTAGGTGGCCTGTTTACCTGTTCTCTCTTTTTGGATTCTTCACCATCTTTTTTAGCCTGAATCAGCTGCTCTTTCATTACTTCCCATGGTGTGCTGTCTTCAGGTGTTCTTTCATTTGAAGATTTCGAACCTTTAGCTCGAGCAAATCTCGTCATTTTATGCCTCAATCAATTAGTCAATTAAAATTAAAGCAATTAAAAATCATCCAACAAAACACACGTGTTGAAAAATTCAGTCACACAGACAGACAGATTCGAATTGACATGTCTGACATTGACATTAAAATGACATTATAGATCAAACCTCTGAACTTACATAATTTTTTTAAAACTATATAATACACATTAGTTAACTAAGTACGAATGTACCTAATCTCTAATCCACACGTATGTACCTCAGAGGTATGTACATACTAAAAACAATGACCGGACACAGGAAGATAAACTTCCTTTCAATGACCTACATGTGTACATTGTACATTGGTACAGATGTTACCAGATGCAAAACAATTACCCCAAAATGCTTCTTGACTGTGAGTGACTTGACCGACTGTGACGAAAATGTTATTACTCTGTGGGTCGCTTGTTTCATGTCTGTGGTTAATTTTGTAAACAAGAAAAGGTGCTCAATAAAAAAAAATTTGATTTGCTCAAATACACATTCAGTAAATAAAGTTAGGTACATACACCCTGAATTTAAAGTTATTTGAACTCTTATCAGGTTACATTGAGCTGGTAAGTTTCATTCAGATTTCATGATACACAAAGTGAGGTTATGATATACCTATTATAATAACTCTTTATTTAATATGTTATTTATCTACAGATATTAAAAATTAAATTTATAAATTTATTTGATAACCAAAAAGAATTGTCTACTGTCGATGTTGTGAAGGCTTACTTTATTTTAATTGTTATCACAATTTCAGTTTGCATTCTTTGTGATATAAAAAATACTGTAAAATATTCAGGCAAAATCATTATTAATTAATTACAATGTACATACGTAGGCACATGTGATAATTCCGACAGGTATCAAACCATTTGATATGTTAGCTAAAAAGTCTAATGATTAATAATACGACCACCGTGAATATTGTCTGTAACTGTACAGTACCTACATAACTAATCAATAACTAGTTTACCAACAAACCGTGGAAATGGCTCCTTTAATATTGTGATCACAGTTCAGATTTACACAATTTATGTAGGTTCCTACCTACCTATTTACCTTAAAATTAAACATCTGATATGTAGTAATTATGTATTAGGTATTTATTACCCTATTGTATATAAAACCTTACTCGTGGTTATAAGATTAATTTTACTTCAATTTCTTATAAAAAAATGTCTGACGATACCTGCGTCAAAATAACTTCTGCTTACAAAATAAAATTCATGTAATCAAACTCAGTTTGAAATCGATTTTCTATGTACTTGAGTAAAGTTATTTAAGAGCTATAGCTGCACCTTTAGCAGCATCTCCTCCGGATGTAAATTCTAATGGCAAACTATAATTTTGCTCTACAGCCCTCTGCAGCACAACATTCCTAGACAATCCAGACCCATTGCCTACAATCCTTTTGATATCCGCGTTGCGCAATATTTCTTTTGGCATCATGGAATGCAAATTTTCAATTAGACTATCACATAGAGATCTAAAAACTTGTCCAAGTTGAATATTGGAAAGATCAATGTTTTCTACTGAGGCCTTTGCAGTCGGTGCAAGCCTTTCGCCAAGTAACTGAGGACTTATATTCATTGATGAAGCTGGTGCATCCGAGCCAAGGGAAATCAGCTTTTCCCATACTTTTGATTGCGGTATGGGGAAGCCAAATTCAAGCATCCATTGCTGAAGCATTTTCACAAAAGTAGCTAGTACATTACCCCCGTTTAAAGAGGCAGCGACAACTAAGTATGTATTGTCGAAATACGGCAAATGTTCAACAGTGCTACACCCCAAATCAGTTATATTGTTTACGACAAAGGCAAGTTGAGCAGAAGTTGAAATATTTAGTACAGCGTCTTGTTTATTCTCCAGAGTGGCTATAATAGAGCACTGAAGATCACCCAACGCTACACCAACAGGTGTTCCTTCAGGAATTCCATTCCATGAACTGTTCAATTTTCCGGCAATTTTTCCGTTTTTGACGATTTTAGGAAGTAAGTTCAGAGGAAAATTTACAGATTTTAAAATATCGTAATTCCATTCGTTTTTCTCGGTGTTGAAGTAGCCCCAGCTTGCAGCATTTTGATCAGACATCACGGGCGTGCTCAAGTCACAAAGCATCGTCACAATAAAATCTTGTACAGTTGCTGCAAATTCGAAATTCTTTAGCTTTTCTGGTTTATATTTTAACATCCAAAGTAATGTCGCACAACCGTAACCAGAATAGCATTTAAGATGTGAATCAGGTTCAGGCAGCGAGTCCAAGAACTCTGGTTTACATCTTGTATCTTGCCAAGTGTACAATGCAGACATGTTTTCTCTGGTTCCCTCAAATCGAATAACAACTCCATCTTTTTCCACTTTTTCCCAAGCTCTGTAATTAAAATAATGGACTGATCAGTTTAAGGTCTTGATTTAAAAAACAAAAAAAAAGATTCATAAACTTTGACTAACAAAATAGTGCCACAAAATGCACAACCAACTTACATGACCTACAGTTAATTATAAGTAACGGAAGTTCATATTAATAGGAAACGTTTCTAGGGTAGAAATTACAGTCATTCGGGATTTCAGACTTTATTTCCAAACCAAATTTCAGCACTGTGGGGTCACTGGTGTACCTACCCTATGAATTTCGTCAAAGTTCAGTTTTTAGTATGGATAATAACTCAAAAACTACAAAGATTACACTAAAAATAAAAATGGGGTCGAAATGTACTAATAAAGACCTTTCATTAGACGTCCCATTTGACCTAAGTCTCATTTTGTTTTTTTTACCCCTCTTGAACCCCAATATCTCAACAATCCCCCAACATTTTTAGCTTATTTAGTCACACCAGGGTCGTGCTAACACTAACTACTTATATAGGTATAAAATTTCACTATGATCGGATCAACGCTTCGAAAGTTATCCTCGGACAAACAAACATACATACAACGCCGATTTGCCCAAGGTGATTTGGAGATCTCACTTCACTCGATTAATTAATTCTTCATTAACATTGGCAGCTTAGGTTATCGTCAACTGCTGGGTATTAATTAATTAATTATATACATAAGATTATTTCTTACCTGTTTTTCCACAAAACAACTCCGTGCATTTGTCCACATACGCCAATATTTTTTACGTGCCGCAATACATCTTTCGGAAGCCGGGAGACACAGTAGTGAACAGCTGATACTATTTTTGGCACATCCTGCTTATTCCCCTCGATGCCTTGATCACTTGGTATGTTCGCTGCAGTATCCTTATTTTGTTTAGCCACAAGTTCTTTTGTATCAGGATCATAAACACATACTTTCACTGAAGTAGTGCCAATGTCCATACCTAAAACGTATTGTTTGTCCGTCATTTCCAATTAATTTTAACGCTTTAATAAAATAATCTCAGAGTGGCACTGTGTGGCGTGACGACGCGCTCACTACTCCTGCTTGTTTCAATTAACGGAAGCAGTTTTTAGGACGGGCTAGTCGGTTTGTCTGTGGCTGTGTGGCTGAGCGCAAACCGGCCTCGAATTGGTTACGTAAAGATAGACGCGTGTTTGTATTTTCTTATCTCAGTGAGTGAGTGCCCGAGTGTTTATTGTGCACTTCAACGTTTCACTAACTTACAGTCAATAAATTACTGCTGTTGATATCAGTTACCAGATAACATACGTAAATTGTTTTTTGTTAGGGTATCCAATGTAAACATTTTCACTTGTTTTTGGTTCTGAAACTTTGCTCACTGAATGTATCATTGATATAATCAAAAGTAGTCTCTACGATTATGTATTTAAGAACTTTTTGTTTTCTAATTCAATGTAAACAACGCTGTGAAATTGTTTGTTAGCTGCACTGCGGGATAGCAACGAGACGGCTACTGTCAAACAGTATCTGCTTGCCAGTCAGTGGTTTAGTAGACATAAATCTCCCTCGATATTTATAGATCAGAGCTCAAATTGCGTACATTTTATCGTGATACTTTAGATACGCTTCGTTTTTTTATAGCAGCTCACTTGAAACTGTAATACAAGTTCGTTTACATATATTTACTGTAGAGGTTCGACTTTGTTTTATCATTTTATTGTACTCTTGTTGTTGCAGGTATAATGGGTAACAGAAATAAAAAAATCAATAAAAGGAAATCCGAAGAGTTGGGTACTGAAAGTATTACTCATTCTGAGACTTCCATACAAATTAACGCTCTGAACCAAAATAATAAGAAAACAAAAAATAAAAAGCTTTCCGATGGCAAAAATTATACAAATACTGATTCCTATCATGGTAAACCAAAAGAAGATCATAAGAATAAAGTTCTAACGTTAAAGGAAGTAGACCAAAAAACAAAGAACACACAAAAAAAAAGAAAAGTTGGAGAAGACGTAGAAACAATCAATGTAGAACCCAGAGTTAAGGAAATCAAAGCGAATGAAGGCAACGAGCCAAGTGCTATGGAAGTAAAGTCTAAAAACAAGAAAATTGTATTTAATGATGGTGGTGGGTCACAAGAAAGTTTGGTAAATAGTAATAAAACAAAATATAATTTTTTAAATAAGGATGAAGCTGAAGTTAAGGATGAAGACATTGACAAGTTTTGTGATGAAATAACAGATGAAGATAATAAGACATATGAAAATTGGGTTCAATTATTTGAAGCTAATTTCAAAAAAAGTAAATAAACTACCACCTAATCGCGTCTCTATTTTGACTATAAAATAATTTTCACGTGTATGTCAACTCTTTAACAACCATTAACCTGCTTTCCTGGAAATGTGTGTTAAGAATTTTAAAAATAAACTGTAAAATATCATTAATATTAAGATTATCTGCAGAAAGACCTAAATAAATAGGAAGCTTTAGTCATTTCACTGTTTTATAATACTTTAATTTGTAAGGGAGTGTTTATGTGTTATGGCTGATATACTACATATTACCTAATAAATATAATAAAAAATGAATAACAAGTACCCTACAATATTCCGCTATGACGCTAAGTGTAGTGTAGTGGTGTGGAGGAAGTGCGTAAATAAAGGGTACACCACATAAAACCACGCAAGTAGAGTACATATATAACTCGAATTATATCGATTTGAGCAAATTGACGGCTTCATTTTTATTTATTCATCCGCCAATTACCACTACTTCCAAGGAAATCCAAAGTCCTTTAATTTAGGATATTTTACCATAAAATGGCAACATACATTCACCGACACTGACAGTTGAATCCCACCAAGGAATGACAAAAACGCTTGAAGAATGAAGAACACGTAGAATAATAACTCGGTCTACCGAACAGGGTTGCCAACCGTACGAGGTTCCTCGTACAAATACGAGATTTGTGGTCTTCCGTACGAGGTACGAGGACACTATCAACCTCGTACAATTATGTACGAGATTTTGATAATAGGGTCATACGCATATTTGGAGAGCAGATGTAAAAAGTTACCTTGCAAATTTTCGTAATAATATGACCGTTTTTTGTGATTTTACTTGAATCAAATGATTAAATAATAAAGACATAATAAATGATGAATGAAAAAATTATAAACATTTTTTGAAATACAACTTAAAGTGATGTTTTATTTAGTAGGAAACTTGGAATAGTTCATTTCATCATGAGTAAAAAGTCCTAAATCCAGTTGTTCAATATCCCTTAATTTTGTAATAATGTAAGAAATGTACGAGGTTTGAAAGTCAAAATACGAGATTTTTAGCTGCATATGTACGAGGTAAATTTTTTTACGGTTGGCAACCCTGCTACCGAAGAACATCTGATCTGATTTTGTTTTCTTGTTTGTTGTTCACTCAACTCTCAAATCAAATCAATTTCTTTGAAATGCAAAAGAGAAATCATTTTACCGGTTCACAATTTGGGTTACTGTGCTAAACCAATTAAGACGATGAAATAACGTCCGGGTCTGGACGAAGTGTAATAGTGTCGTAGAAAAACGAAACAAAATACGAGAGAGCTTTTTGTATTGAATAATTTAAATTATTACATATGGATAGTGACAAAAAATCTGACGATGCGGATGTGCCCACAGATGGTGGTAATCTGCTCGAGCAGCCGAAGGAAAGGCTAATATCACGGAGTCCCCTGATGAAAGTACGAACCTATGTAGTAGCTCTGCGACCATGGTCTTTGAGCGCCAGCCTACTGCCGACGCTACTGGGGGCCGCGTTAGCCTACCGACTGCCCGGAGATAGTGGATTCAGCTGGTGCACGCTCTTGCTAACGCTCCTTACTGTGATACCCGTCCACGGCGCAGGAAATGTCGTCAACACATACTTTGATTTCGTTAAAGGAATCGACAACCGCAAATCGGACGATAGAACTCTCGTAGATCATTTACTCAGTGTGGATGAAGTAGTCTCACTTGGTGCTATTCTGTACTTGGCTGGTTGTGCATGTTTTGTACCTCTAGTTATTTTGTCACCGGCTCGAATGGAACATTTAGCATTAGTTTACTTTGGCGGATTATCATCATCTTTTCTGTATACTGGTGGTATTGGATTGAAATATATCGCTCTGGGTGATATTTTAGTTCTTGTAATATTTGGGCCAGTGTCAGTGGTGTTTGCTTTCCTGGCACAGACTGGTAGAGTGGAATGGCCTATTATCTATTACGCTATACCATTAGCTTTAAATACAGAAGCCATACTCCACAGTAACAATACAAGAGATTTGGAAACTGACAGTAAAGCAGAAATTGTTACTTTGGCTATTTTGATTGGAAGGACTGCATCTTATCTTCTGTATGCATTTCTGTTGTTTATTCCATACATAATGTTTATGGTGGCCTCTGTGAGATGTTCTTTTTGGTTTTTAATACCAATGTTGACTCTTCCGAGGGCATTTGAAATTGAGAAAAGATTCAGAAGCCCAGAAACCATGAGATATGTTCCGAGGCAAACAGCTAGGCTGAATTTCTATTTTGGAATGCTTTACATGATATCATGTTTGTTTGCTACCCGATTGCCTTTCTTACTTAGATAATACATGTAGGTAGAACCATCAACAGATTTGAAAGGCTCTTAGCTGTGAAACTAAAACATTGATGCTTTTAGATTTTATAAACATACCAAACCACTGCACACCATCTGTATAGTAGAATATAATAATATAAGGATCAACAAAATGTAACATCAAACATATGTACCTATATTCTGGCAAATAAATGTTCTAATTTCTGCAACTTTGTAAAGTTCTATTATAAAGAAGTACAGCTTTTGTTAAATGCCCAGACTCGTACGAATGTAAAGTGTACATTGAGTTGAAAACATATTTATCAGTGTCAAGATCTTTCAGGTGTGATTTAATCTCTATTGTCATATTGTAACTACCTATTACTTCTAAGCATCACAAGATCTTGAATAACTTTAGTCTGGTGGATGTACATTTTATGCTATTGAAATAGTACTTGTATATAAGTATTGTAATAAATTATTTTTATCTAAATAGTACCTAGGTACTTACTTTTTTCAGTTTACCAAATAATACAGTATATTATGTACAGTGATCACAAAAGTTTGAAAAATACTACCAAATGTTGTATGTACAGTTTTTTATTTATTTATTTTAATATTTATTTGCACAAACAGAAAAATGCCCAAATGAAGGACTTCATGCTAAAAGCTTTTTCTACCAGTTCATGTAAAAGTTTAGCATAAACAAATATAACAGCTCATACCAAATAGTTATATAATAAATATTAATAAAGTTAAGTGAATAGCTAAGTGGTGGAATAGTAACTATGGATCGACAGAATATTTGAAAGTTGATTTTATTCTTTTTTTATAATTTACTGGTCTCTGATAATACTGACAAGACGAGCGTTCCACAAGCCAACACTTCGAAAAAGTTGGCATGGTAGACAGAGGAAAGTGCTTAGGACTTACTGGGCGGAGGGAGTCTAATGACCTTAGATTACGATAGCGAGTGTGTTTTAGGCATAGACTCAGTTTTTATCTTCCCATTTTTTGTAAGATGATAAAAGTAAAACACTAGTCTCCTGTAATTATTTTTATTGACTTCAAATAAAATACCTCTAGCATATAATATCCATTATATTATAAAGATAGTCAAATTATTATAATACAAGTGAGACCAAAAAATAAATTTAAAGAAATGGATTAAATTGAGGAATGCCTGTTCTATGCAACTATTTATAGATTGGCAGTGATTGGAGAAGTATTTCTGATGATACACTAATTGTAATGATCCCTACTACAACATGATCCATTTCATAAACTAATCATAAAGGAACAAAATCACATTGATAGAGATACATTGATGCTACATAATGTTAGCTAACAAGAATTAAACATAATATCACTGCAAATAAATCATTATAAAAATTTTTATTTGCACAAAAATATTTTTAATCCAATGTTTGATATAACTCCTAGAGGTTAAATACATATAATAAAATTTTCTAATGCATGTATTCATTAGTTTTACTAATGTGACTACAATTTAGTCTAAAATCGTATTTAATTGCATTAAATTTTTACAATAGGTATCTTCTATGAAATGCATGAATGTTAAAAAGGTTCTGAGAATTGTGCTTGCGTGCCTTGCCGAGATATAAAAACGTCAAAACTTAATAAGCTTGAGATAATTTACATCAACAAAATGATTATGTGATGTTCATAGAAACGTAAACATAAATGCTTGTTTCAGATCACTATATTATGGTTAATATTCTTTGCTTTGATTCTTGCATTGTAATGCAAAGAAGGTGGGGCATTCATAGCTCTAGTGACCTCTGTGTGACGTCACGCATGTTGGAGTAATGGTAAAAAGGATCGTTATATCTACAACATCGTCTTTAAATACTATGCTTCTTAGGAAACATTTTAACTCTACTTGTAATATAGAATCAGTGACATTCTCACAACTACAAACATGGAATAATCTCACATTCATGCTCGGACAATAGTCCAATCTACAAGTACAGGCGGAAGTGTCCAGCCAAGGGTCTTTATGTTTTGTTACTTATATACATCAGACTTGTATATTGGCTTTGGAGTTTATTACGACAAGTTTTTTTTCTCGTGCTGCCATTGTATGATCTTCTCTTTCAGTTCCGTTGCTGTGAACAAACAGATACAATCATTCAAATACTCAAAACAGACAAGAACCTAACATTGAAAAAAAAAAAGTGATTTCTTCCAGTCGTAACTGTCTCTTTTGTTATATTTTCATGACTAAACAGCCAGACCAATTTCGATGAAATTTAGTATACAGATAGATTATGATCAGGATTGGGACATAGGTTTCTTTTTACCCGACTGCGCAGAAGGAGGGTAATGTTTTGATTGAAAAACCACGCGTGCGAAACCGCGGTCGGGTCAGCAAGTTGTTAAATATTAAAATAAGATTCCCACTGCTGGACAAAGCCCACTCCCAACTCCTTCCACCTATCGCGATCCTAAGCAGATTTCCACCATTAAATCTGGATAAGAAGAATAAGAATAATTTATTGAGTTCTTAACATTGTTTGGTACTAGTACCTATATAGGTTACATAAAATGTTAGCCAAAATTAGCAGATTACAATGACCAGGTGACTATTTTATGTGGCATGTAAGGCTATTGTATTTGAGCAGAGTACCTCAGGTAGCTAGGTCTCTGGCGAGCCTGTGTTGTGAGGATTACAGTGATTCAAGGCGGATGTCATCGCGCCAACGCTTCCGCGGCCGTCCTCGACAAAATCAGATACCTATAGATTCCATATTTGTATTGATTACCTGGACGCAACTGGTCTTCGGTAAGCGGCTGCCGGTTGAATGGGTCTGTGGCGCTGTTCAGCAGGTGACGCAGGATTACAGATCTGTCCATAACCTGAAAACATTTTTTTTTATTAACATCTCAATAATTTCGAGCCTGTTGGGACCTTGATTTTTTTTTTTTTAGTCTCTTTATTTTCTTGCAATCTGCCATCAGGGCATTGAGCTAGAGTTTGGTGAATAGTTCGCGTTGGGTATGTATGGAATAAGCTCAATGGCACTTCCATCTTCCATTTAGGTGCTATATGAGGTCTTGAGGGGCTGTTCTCTTTAATCTACTAAAGATTAAATTGGCAAGCTCATTTGGGTGATTCTCCAACCGTTTAGCGTAAGATTTCAGTTTTTAGTTACTTCTTGTTTCACCATTGGCACTTCTAGGTCGCGATGCAGTTGGATGTTAGTGATGTACCATGGTGCGTTCGTTATCATGCGTAGCATTTTGGATTGGAAACGTTGAAAGATTTCCAAGTTTGAGTTCGCTGATGTACCCCACAGCTCGGCTCCGTAAGACCATAGGGGTTTTTGGATGCATTTGTAAAGGAGGAGTTTGTTATCCAGGGTCAGTTTTGATTTAAGCCAATACAGTTTCCTTAGTTGAAGGCCAAGTGACTTTCGTTTGGTAAAGATATGCTTCTTCCATGTAAGGCGTCTATCTAAATGTATGCCCAGGTAGCGTACGTCTTCGCTCTGAGGTATTTGTACATCGTTTAGTTTGACTGCGGGGCACGAGCTATGTCTGAGAGCAAAGGTAACATGCACTGACTTTGATTCGTTTGCCCTAATGTGCCGGTCTTTGAGCCAAGTTGAGACTTCGTCTAGACTTCTTTGAAGCATCTTCAAAGCAATAATTGGGCTATCGTGGGTTGCAACCAGCGCTGTGTCGTCTGCGAATGTTCCCACAAGTACGCCATCTGTTGTCGTTGGCAAGTCAAACGTGTATATGAGGTACAAGACTGGGCCCATGACGCTGCCCTGGGGGACACCAGCTTGTATATCATAGAGTGCAGCTCTGTACTCTCCAAGTTTTATATAGAAGTGCCGCTGATGAAGGTATGATTTTATCCATAAGTAATGGTTTATGGGAAGAGTTTTCATTAACTTATACAACAAGCCGTCGTGCCATACACGATCGAACGCCTGAGAAATATCTAAGAAGACAGCAGAGCTGTATTTATTGTGCTCGAACGCATTGTTTAACTCGGCAACTAAGCGATGAACTTGCTCAATTGTACCATGGGCTGCACGGAAGCCAAACTGATGTGAGGGAATAAGTTGAGTTGATGTTATTTCTGGCATTAGTCTTTTCATAAACAACATTTCCATGACTTTAGAGGCAATTGGGAGCAAGCTTATTGGACGATAAGAGGCAACATTTTCAGGGTCCTTGCCTGGTTTGTGTACTAAGATAATTTCTGCTACCTTCCATTGTGTGGGTATAAATTCACGTCGCAGAATAGCGTTGAATATTTGGGTTAAAAATGTGATGCCTGTGTCCGGTAGTTCTTTCATAACTTTTGCAGTAATAAGGTCATAACCGGGGGCTTTATTGAGCTTAAGTTTTTTGATAGCAGAGTGTACTTCGCTTTTAGTGAACTTCTTAATAGGAGGCGCCAATTGGTGAGCTGCAGACAAGTTTGCCTTTATTTCATCTAGTTTTGATGATCCTGTGTCTGGGTGAGGGGTAAAGACTTTCGACAGGTGTTCCGCAAACAATACCGCCTTGTCAGCGTTTGATTTGGCCCATGTTCTATCATTTCTGCGCAAAGGCGACTGAAATGAGACAAATCTTTTGAGTTCTTTTGTGGTTTTCCATAGGGAGTAGTCTGTGGCAGCCGTAGCATCTAAGCTGGCCAGGCGTTTCTCCGTATTTTGATGTGCGATATTTTCAAGCAGTTTTTTAGTTTTTTGACTAGCTTGTTTAAAGCGTTCTTATCACTGTTATATCTAGTTGTTTGCCATTTTTTCCTCGCTTGTCTTTTTCTGGATTAAGTCCATTACAACTTGGGGATACATGGGGATATAATCAGTATAGTCAGAGGTTTTAGTTGTCTGCCAGGCTGCTGTTTGGACGTAACCGTTAAATTTTTCAACCGTATCTGTTATATCTTCATCTGATTTTAGTGGGATTTGGGTATCTACCGAGTCTTCAAGCAGTTCGCGAAAGTATTCCCAATCCATTTTTTTAGTATGAAGTTTACATGGTCTCTCTACCATTATGGCTTCATTGTACAATTCCGCTAGGACCGCGGTATGGTCTGATGATAAATCATAGCTGGAACGACTATGCAAAGAGGATGTAGGTAGACCTTTAGTTACGAAGAAATCTACGAAGTCAGGTTTCTTATTGGTCGCGGTCGGCCAGTATGTTGGTTCACCGGTAGATGTGACTTTGAGGTTAAGTTCCTGTACAGTTTTTAGTAGTTCTCGACCTTTAGTTGTTGTGATTCTTGAGCCCCAGTCCATGTGCTTCGCATTGTAGTCACCACCAGCTACAAATTTCTGACCTAGTGTTTTGAAGAAGGCAGTCTATGTTTCACTTTTAAGATTGTGCTTTGGAGGAATGTATAAGGCGGATACAGTCACAGGACCGATCAGGCTTTCGATAGTGATATTTGTGGCTTGGATTTCATCGCTGCAGTATGAATTAGTGACATAGTGAGTATGCTGTTATTATTTAGTTATTATATGTTGGGACTTGAACCCGTAACTTTCCTCTTGATAATGGATGTGATACCAATTTCGCTAGCGGATCTCCACTGCTGAAATTAGCGAGATGACTTATATTTTTTATATCCGGGGTTAAAAATCAGGTGATTTAAAGTGTTCATTATAAGAGAATCATTATATGTTTCATCAGAAGCTGTTGCTTAGTTTATTTTGTGTTCATCTATTATTCGAAAAGTTGACATACATTTTAGATAGAAAATCATTTGAACACTATTATTGAAGGAGAATTTCTTTTTAGATTAACTTAAACAGAATGACGACGGCTCTCGTGGCGCAGTGACCCAATAACCGGCCCGGCTGAGACATAGGAGGTGCGAGTTCGATTTCCGCCGGGGAACAAATATTGCTTAATCTACAGATATTTGTTTCGGGTCTGGGTGTTTCTCTCTAGATGAAAAGTAACGAAGCTCATTACATTCATAATATGCTACAATCAAATACAATGAAACAAATACATGAAATGAAAAATAGTTATTTGAAAATATTTCTATTTAGCTACAGACTGGACCAAACGAATCAAAACTAAACTAATGAACATTTATTTTATAAGACGTAATTTCCTCGCATTTTTGATAATGTTATTCTCGGGTGTAAGCGATTAATTACACCCTCGAACTCTTTACTCGCTCGTACTCCAAAATATTTCGGGTGTAATTGATCGCTTACGGCCTTTGTACAACAAAACACATTTTATTACCTTTCCTGAGGGCAGGAAGACGGGGTCCGTCATGAGCGTGTCCATGAGCGGGTCTTTGAACTCTTCGGGCGCGTCTGCGAACTCGTCGCTCTGCTGCTGGTTTGATACTGGAATAATAACAGCTCATTAGAGTCATTGCTTATGAATATATAAATACGCTTCAATGAGACCTGCCCAAATTATTGTGGAGCATTCTTTAGCATAGCTCGGAGAACTGACGGCCGTTGGGGCAAAAATGTTCTCGAGTGGAGGCCACGGACTGGCCTCTAATAGATAGAAAGGCAATCTGATATAGGCTGCTGGCAGCTGTGCAGAGCGCACAAGATTGTTCGCTTTGGGAAAGTGGGTGGCCTATTTCACCAATGAACGTCATGACTGCTATGATGATGATGAGTAGCGTACAGTATGATGAATAATATGATTTCCCTTACCTTGCCGTAACACAGTTTACTAGCCCGGGAGGTAATGGTTTTAGAACTGCACGTAATGCAAATCTACCGTCATGTGTGATTTTTTTTGTTGTAAAGTTAAGTAAAAGTTTTTAACTTAGGTTCCTATCATCACTGTATACAAAAAACGGTAAGGATTTTATCAGACTCGTTAAACAGTGTCTTTACTTTTTTGTGGTACCTAAGAAGGTTAGCATTTAAGTACAACTTATTGTAAAGTTCTGTTTAAATAAATTATTAAAATAATAAAACAATCTCATTTTCATTTCAAGCATTCGACTGTACATGCAGCCCTCATGGGGAGGAAAAACACCGTTGAAATGAAAGCTAAATAAATTATTATTATTATATTATTCATATTCGTATTTTAGTTTCTGGCCGAAAGAGATTCTAAATAATGAAAATAAGAGTTTGCAAAAAAATCTATTATGTGTAGTACATATTATTATTATTATTTGAAGCCTGTACTGTCCCACTGCAGGGCAAAGGCCTCCCTTCCACTCCACTCTATGGTGCGCGTTCGTGGTCCAGTCTTCAATTCGAGTCAAGTTCATCTTTCCATCGGCATCGTCTACCGCGTCTCGATTCTGTCTCAAAAGACAGAATCGAGACGTTGGTGGATTTTGGCCATAACTCTTACGACTTTTATAAATTTTTATTGATGATAGACAAGCGTTTGACCACTACCTCACCTGATGGAAATCTATGATGAAGGCCTATGTTCTGGAGAGGACGTCCTTTTTCTGTTATGATGATGATGAATTCTGTTATGTGTATATAAAATATAAATAGTTACCAGCGATTTGATATGCATTATCGGCGAGGGCCTTGAACCGCTCGATCTCTGAAGGAGTCTTGATGCAGGACTTCGCGAGCCGCACCGCCGCCTCTTCGAATAACTCTTTGCGGAATGATCTCTGACGAATAAAAACATTAACAAGTACATTAAAACATTCATCCTCGGTGAAAACGAACCCGCAACTGAGATGGTCAGGATGATCAGGGTATAACAATAGGTATGGTGTTACCTCGTCAGCTGCGAGCGCGGCGTGGAACTGCGCGGAGTCCAGATGCAGGTAGATGTCGACGAGCTGGCTCAGCAGGCGTCGGGGCTCCCAGCCGTACTTCTCGGGCCGACGGACCTGGGCACAACGTGGATACTCGTTTATACAAATACATACACCACTCAAGAGGTTACAAAAAAAAACGAACTTTAACATGTTGAATTTTTTTTTATGGCTGTACAAACCCTTTTATTACCTGAGCCCCAAATCTGCTAATTTATAAGAATAATGAAGAAATAATGGAGCCAGGCCATTATTTATCAATTATGATTGTTATCATAAACTGAAACACCATTGAAAATTTAGTAGTTTTTTTAGAAACTCTATATTCTGAAATTTATAGCCTTTACACCAATGCACCAATCACCAATCAAGTTGATGGACGCAGAGTAGTGCATCGTAGGGCGAGTGCCTAAGGTGCGTGACCTACGAGGCAATGCTTTGTTATAGGCGGTGGTTACCACTTAAGATAAAGTGGGCTATTTGCTTGTTCCATCTACAGGTAGTAGTAAAAAGTTAAGGTATAAAAAAGAAAATAATAATAATAAATATTGCTGGACATTTCACAAAGTGATATCTAGCCCCAAACTCCAGTTAACTGATAGAATACTTATATAGTTTTTTTTTGTAAATACGTACTTATAATATACAGAAAAACATCCAGACCCGGAACAAATATGTGTAGATCATGCAAACATTTGTTCGGCAGCGGGAAACTTCTGTGTCTCAGCCGGCTATTCGGCCACTGCGCCACGGAGGACGTATATAATGGGACATACCTTGAGGTTTTTACACTTGGCCCCGCAGAGCTGCTGCAGGTTGAAGTTGAGCATGGAGGCGAGCCTGTCCACCAGCTCGGCGCGCAGGAACGGCTCCTTGATCTCCACCGTCAGGTACTGCAGCATGTCTACCGTCTCTCTGCAATATACAATACATTACATTCTCTTGCACTTTATATTTGTTTTAATGATTCATTCCATCGGTAATGGAAGAATTTACACTTTTACCACTACTATTAAACTCTCATTACTCCAAGGATACAACGGGGTCACACACACATATCCACGAAGATCCTTCTGGTCTGTTGGAATATAACTTTAACTTTTAGTTTAGTGTTTGTTTATGTACCGTTTACCTGATTGAAAGTCATTGGTGAAAAGGAGGAGGACGATGGTGTCTATAACAGTTTTCATACATATACAGGCATCATCGTTTCACACTGTACACATCATTTTATATTTGTTGTTCTGCAATAAATGCATTTTTATTTATTTTTTATAGTCACGAGACTCTTGAGATTCTTATTTCTAAGGTATATATTTTACAATTAGGCACACCAAACACTATACTTAAACCTTAATTTAGTTTTCGATCCAAGAATACGGACCAAAGACGGTTAAAAGAGACATAATCATCGCATGAATCTTATAAAAACTGCAAGACCCGCAAGACCCCGGCGTCTGTGCTCAAGACTTTGTAAATATCGGCGCAGGGATATTATTAACCCACGCCTACGGCGTACACATCAGTTTTCTTTGTGAAGCTATGCCGCCGTGTGCCGCGTTGAGCTGCGTGGGCGACGCATCCGAGCAGGCCATGTGTGTGTTGGTGACATCATCGAGCGACAAAGCGAAGCTAAGTATACGTGCGTAGCGTGCTCGTGCGGTGCAATGGAACCGCGGCCTAGTGTTACTGACCTTGCCAGTGTAAGGTAGGAGCGGCACTGCCTCTCGTCCTGCGCGAGCGCACGCGCGCGCGCTTCCGCCGTTTGCGCGGCGCCGCTGCTGCTCGCCACGCCCTCTTGCGCCTCGTGGATGCGTTTCAGGTACTGGAATCAATACACTATACTTTACACTAACTCGTTTTTAGTTATTAATGTAAACTCTCGCAAAGCACATATAAGCTTCCAATTCCTAGATTTCAATCATTGATCGAGCGAAGCGAGATCTCCAAATCAACTTGGGTGAATCGGCGTTATGTATGTATATTTGTTTGTCCGAGAATAACTTCCAAAGCGTTGATTCGATCATCGTGAAATTTGAAATATAGGTGGGAAGTGCTGGCACAATCTTGGTGTGACTAAATGAGCTAAAACTGTGTAGGAGTTGTGGAGATATTGGAGTTCAAAAGGGGTAAAAAAAATCAATTTTGTAAAGAAAGTTAGTTTAATACAAAACTAAAGCTGACTATTGATGATAAAACCCCGTGCCCCGATGCAATATCAACCCTTTTTTTTATTATTGTTTTGTATGGGCATTGTCTGATATAAATGATTTTATTCTATATTTTAATCTTTATTTTCTGTATTGTACCTTCTTTTGTTATTTATGATAAAACGGTAATTAAAAAGAATAACCACCCTTGTTTTTCACTGGTCTGGTCGCGTAGGAACAGGTGGTTAAAATTGACGATTCAAAGTGATTGAATTTTGAATTTAAATCTACAGGGAAACTTACACACTTTACTTACCGTAAGACATTCGTCGAGCAGGAACGTGGTGTCGTTCATAAGCATGTTAATGAATTTGACGAACTGCCGGCCCGACCGGGACTCTTTCACGATCGCCTGTTAAACATTCAGTACTTATAAAAATATCTAGTTGGGGTAATTTTGCAAGACCTACTGGTAATCCTTTCTACTACTAGTAATAAGGGCTTTTCATTTGCGATTTAAAAAGAATAAAACTAGTTCCAACTAGCGTAATAGATGGCGTTGTCTGAAGATGCGCCCCCAAAAAATATAGTATAAATGCCAAAATCTCAAAGACAACATCAAAATTTGTCTTAAACAATCTCACGTTGTCAATTATACAAGCACAAATGTGTTTGTTTCATTTTTCAAGTTGCTCTGAAAATAATGATAACACGGCAATTGACATTGACAATTCACTTTCCTTGTGTTTCAGAGTATGACAGAGCAACGCCATCTAGCAGTTATAAAAGCATGGCCGTGGAAACCCTTCATTAGTTGATTCATTTTTAATAAACATAAATTAATAAAATTTTCAAAATATACATTCATTAGGGTTCCGTACCCAAAGGGTAAAACGGGACCCTATTACTAAGACATCGCGGTCTGTCTGTCCGTCTGTCACCAGTTGTATCCCTGGCTGTATCTCATGAACCGTGATAGTTAGACGTTTGAAATTTTCACAGATGATGTATTTCTGTTGCCGCTATAACAACAAATACTAAAAACTGAATAAAATAAATATTTAAGAGGGGCTCCCATACAACAAGCGTGCAAAAAAACGAGCAAAAAAATTTGCTCGTTTTTATAGATAATGGTACGGAACCCTTCGTGCGCGAGTCCGACTCGCACTTGACCGGTTTTTTTTTCAATACTTCCTTCGTTTCGGTTGGTACCTGACGACACTAAACCGTTGAATACTAGTTAACCACTTTTTTCTACAATCAAAACAGTGACATCGCGCTAGAAGACAGTCCAGAGGCTAGTTCAATCTTTTCATTTAGGCATGTGTTTAACCTTAATGCAAAAAAAGGGTAAGTTTGACGCCTATGTCTATCTGTGGCAACGTAGCTCCATAATCGACACGTAATGAGGATTTAAAAAAAAAAAGCTTATTTAACTGGGAAGTTAACTAAGTCAGTTTTTAGCCTCCGACGCAAAAAGAAGAGGACGAGCATTATCCAAATAAAAAAAATACATTTATTTTAGTAGAAATGTAAATTAAGACTTCATAGACAAAGTATCTCACCTGTTTATGAATAGGGCGGTCCCACATGCCTTTCAGTATAATACTGATGTGGAATCTTATAGTAAACTTGTCGTAGAACTCTGTGCTCTGCCCCGTGGTCTCAATATCCGTGTAGAATCTCATGAGCGCGCTCGGCAGCAGGGTCTGCGACATCGGATGGTCCATGAACTTCTCATAAACGTTCTTCAGTTTGAGCGGTACGGACAGGTTTATCACAAAGAGGACTTCGATGATTTTGGCGACGAGGTACGGGTTTTTAATCAGGTTCGGTTGGCAGATCGCGATCAGGACCCAGTTGACGATCGGATCCTCGATGAAGTCGGCCACGGTCTGAGGAACGTATCTAAAACGAATGTTTTGGTTAATATGGTTTTTATTCTTTGTTAGCTGACCTGCCCCGGTTTAAAATTCATTTTTATCAAAATAAAATATAGCCTATTAGCTGACAACGTAGTTGGCAAACGTTGTTCTGCCATATAAATTATCAAAGAAATCAAATGCAGAATGAAATTTCAAAGTGACGCGACACTTCATGTAAATGACTTCACGTCTATGTACGACAGCGACGGTTAAATTATATGGAACTTTCAACCTCTATTTCACCCCCTTCAAGATTATTTTTTGAAACAAAAGATAGCCTATATCCTTCTCAAGGATATAATCTGTCTTCTTGCTAAATTTCATTACGATGCGTTCATACGCCCTTTAGTCGTGAAAAGGTAAGAAACAAACTTACAAACAAACAAACAGAGTTACTTTCGCATTTATACCTGTCAATCAGTGAAAGAATTTTCAAAATCGGTTTAATAGTTCCTGAGATTACATACACACAAATGATTAGTTCGTCGGCCTGCTCCGGCTTCGACAGCACCATTATTTATTTTATTTATTACTAACCTGCCGCCCGCGTATTTTCTCATAAAACATTACCTTCCTTTTGCGCACAATCCCGGCCATAATCTATCTGTATAGCAAATTTCATCTAAATCGGTTCAGCCGTTTAGCTGTGAAAACGTAACAAACAGACAGAGACTAGAGTTACTTTCAAAATTACATAAAACTTGGCCGTCACGGGACGCCCGGCAGATGTAAAAAAATTATCGAGAGCGGCATGATGGCATAAGAGAGCGTCATGCATTCACGGAATACGTGTTGGTTTTACTGGCAAGCTGGGAGGCGTTGGGTGCAGGTAGGACGTCCTCTGGCTGATGTGATGATGTATAGTATAGTTAGTAAGGAGGGCTCGGGGTACTCACTGCACCGCGAAGAGCATGAACTCGGCGATGTCCTCGACGTACCACTCGGGCGTGGCGCGGAAGGCACCGGCCTGCGCCGCGTGCCGGGGCGCGGACTCGGCGCTGGCCGCCGCCTCCATCTGCGCGCACAGCATGCTGCACACGGACGCGTAGAACTGCAGCGTGCGCCGCATCAGCTCCCCGTCCAGGAGCGCGGTCTCTGCGCATTGTTTTGATCTAAAACAACACAATTAACAATAAATACTTATATTTTATTTTGTAAATATATACTTATAATGTATAGAAAAATACCCAAACCCCGAACAAATATCTGCAGACCATGCAAACAAATATCCCGCTGCGAGGATCGAAACTGCAACCTCCTGCGTCTCAGCAGAAATGTCTAAGCATATGCGTACCGAATTAGTAACGATTTATTATTCCCGCAACATCAATAAATTGCACACTTTCATTCATAAAAAACATATAATAATTCGAAAAACACTTTAATGCCATTCCTAAAAAGTGAAAAAAAAAAAAAAAAATTTATGTAGTGTTTTAATGTTTAATTTTATTGATTTTGCTACAATAATATATGATCCAAAGAACTTGCAAGTGAAGTTCGATCGATATTACATGACTAAGCTACAAGCTAGCTTGATGAAGTCTAAGCTCCGACAGAACCTGCTCCAAACCGTGGTGGGCTCCGAAAAGTTTCAACTTGAACTTGAAAATCGATTCTCTACCTTGGAACCTACTGATGATATCGACCGGGACCTCGAAAATGTTGTGGACATCCTCAGGGAAGAGGGTACAAAATTTTGCCAGCAAAGACGTACGGGCAGAAAGTCCAAGTATTCCGAAGAGGAAGAGACCCATCGACTAATGGAGAAACGACGAGAGACACCAGTAAGCCCCTCGACGCTGTCAGAACTTCGGGGTCTCAATAAAACCATCGTGAAGCGCATACGCTATGACCTTCGTCGCTCCAATACTCTTTGCATTGAACAAGCGATTGAGCAAATTCGGGGGTCAAAGGTATTTATGCAGCGACTTGGTAGGAGCCATCTGACACAGCTCACTAAATCGAGTGGAGAAGCCGTCGTCTCCAGGCCAGAGATCTTGGCGGAGACCGAAGACTTTTACGGCCAATTGTATGCCTCGCAGGCCCCACGTCCCGAACCCAGCAACGAGGATGTTAGAGCCACTCTAACTCGCCACTATACGGATGATCTGCCAGAAATCAGCCAGGACGAGATCGAGATGGCTCTGAAACAGTTAAAAAACGGAAAAGCCCCAGGTGAAGACGGTATCACGTCAGAGCTTCTAAAGGCAGGGAGCACCCCTGTTCTGAAGGAGATTCAACGTGTCTTCAATTCCGTCTTAGACCATGGGAGAACCCCGAGGGCATGGAACAGGAGTATTGTGGTGTTGTTTTTCAAGAAAGGAAACAAATCTTTGTTGAAAAACTATAGGCCGATCTCACTCCTGAACCATGTCAATAAACTTTTTTCTAGGGTCATCACGAACCGTCTTACGCGAAGGCTTGACGAATTTCAAACACCGGAGCAGGTCGGGTTTCGAAGAGGATATGGCACCATAGACCACATTCACACAGTGCGGCAGGTTATACAGAAGTCAGAGGAATATAATCAACCCCTGTGCCTGGCGTTTGTGGACTATGAGAACGCCCTTGACTCCGTCGAAACCTGGGCTGTTCTGCAGTCCCTGCAACGATGCCAGGTCGATTGGCGATATATCGAAGTGCTGAGATGTCTATACAACGAGGCCACCATTTCAGTTCATATCCAGAACCAGCAGTCAGAACCAATCCAGTTGCGCCGCGGAGTAAGACAAGGGGATGTTATATACCCCAAATTGTTTACAAACGCACTGCAAGGTATGTTCAAGACGCTGAGTTGGAATGGACAGGACATCAACGGGGAATGCATCTCGCGCTCACGATTTGCCGACGATATCGTCATAATGGCAGAGTCAGTGCAGGAGCTGCAACAGATGCTGAATAGCCTAGCTGCTGCTTCTAGATGCACCGGCATGGGAATGAACTTAGACAAAACTAAAATCATGATCAATGATCGTGTTACCCCAGAGCCGATTGCAGTCGCTGGAACTCTTCTCGAGGTTGTGAATGAGTATGTCTATCTTGGGCAGACTCTGCGATTGGGTAGATACAACCTCGAGAAAGAAGTAAACCGGCGAATTCAGCTAGGCTGGGCAGCGTTTGGGAAACTTCGTCAGGTCTTTTCGTCACACATACCACAATGCCTAAAAACAAAAGTATTTAACCAGTGCGTCCTACCTGTGATGACTTACGCAGCCGAAACGTGGACACTTACGGTGGGACTGGTCCACAAACTGAAAGTCGCTCAGCGAGCTATAGAAAGGGCTATGCTCGGAATTTCTCTGAAGGATAGAATCAGAAACGAGGTTATCCAGAACCAAGGTGATCGACATAGCACAGAGGGTCAGCAAGCTGGAGTGGCAGTGGGCCGGTCATATCTGCCGCAGAACCGATAACCGTTGGGGTTAACGTGTTCTGGAGTGGAAACCACGTCTAGGCAAGCGAAGTTTAGGACGCCCTCCGGCTAGATGGAGTGACGATTTGCGCGCTGTGGCTGGCAAGGATTGGATGAGAAGAGCTGAGGATCGGGCTCAATGGCGCACCCTGGGAGAGACCTACGTCCAGCAGTGGACTGCTATAGGTTGATGATGATGAAGCTACATTTGAAGATATATACTAATTCAATCTAATAAGATAAATAAATAAATATTGCTGGACATTTCACACAGCGCTATCTAGCCCCAAACTAAGCAGAGCTTGTACTATGGGAACCAGATAGCGGATAGAATACTTATGTACTTTTATTTTGTAAATACATACTTATAATACATAGAAAAACATCCAGACCACAAACAAATATCTGTAGATCATGCAAACATTTGTTCCGCGGCGGGAATCAAACCCGCTACCTCCTGCGTCTCAGCCGGCTATTAGCCCACTGCACCACAGAGGTCGTCTAAGATGTAAGTAATTCGATATGTTTAAACATTTCTGCTGCTCAGTAATCTAGTGAATCCACTGAATGTTGAGTATAGGAATCAAACCACCATAAGTAAATAAAACGAAAACCCCCGAAGAAACCATAGCCTTGTAAAACTCCTGGCAAGGATATGAGCTCCTTGTTGACTGACCTGTGTAGACGTTTGATCTGTCTTCGCCACCTGCGCAGAAGCTCCCTGTTGCGCAGCGCTGAGAAGCTGTTCCTCCATTGCGGCTCGGCGGCTATGAGCTCCTCGATCACCTTTTGCAGATCACGGAATGCACTACAAACATTAAACGAATTAATTAAAACAATTTATTGTACAAAAGATACAAGCATACAAATAAAAAAATCACAAAGCAATAAGTACAACGGGCTTATATCACTTAGAAGCAATTTATTCTGTAAATTGTATGTAAATAATTAAAGATTAAACTGTTATTCGTATACATATTTATTGACACGCCAATCAAATAATAATGTTATATCATCATAATGTTATTTAAAATATAATATCTCTATGATTTGCATCAATGACTGCACATAAGATATAACACTGCTGGTGGACTACCACAACTGTATACAGTGTGTCCCTGGATAAAGTGCAACCCCGAAAGGAGGTGAAACTAGATCAAAAATTATCGACAAAAAAATAGAAAAAAAAAATTAAAAAAATTTAGTATATACTTTATTGATGAATTAAAATTTTAATAAAATACTAAATAAAATACTACCTGAGCAGCAAAAAAAAACGTGTCTCTACCTGAGTGGTGACGTAATCAGTGGTCAACTTTAAATGCTCCTAGCCAGCACATTTTTTATGTTAGAACGTAGGTTTTTATTTTATTTAAAAGCTATTATGATAGACAATAATAAAAAGTCATAAAAATTTCTAGTATTATAGGCTTAATTTTAAGATTTTTGGAGTTTATTGGAAAAAAACAGCCTAAAAAATGTAATTTTAATACAAAAATTAAACTTTAAGTCACGATAGCCACTTGTTTGTGAGTTATTTGTTATTTTATCGTCATCGTCACATATCTGACATGATTATGGTTTTTATTTTAACAAAATAGACCTACTACTTTGGAAGAAATCATTTTTTTATTAAATAGAGTCATTAGTGAGTAATAAAAATTTTAATACATCAATAAAGTATATACGAATTTTTTTTTAATTTTTTTTTCTATTTTTTTGTCGATAATTTTTGATCTAGTTTCACCCCCTTTCGGGGTTGCACTTTATCCAGGGACACACTGTATAAATAGTGTATTGTTGTATAAGGGCCGCAAGCGATCAATTATACCTAAAATATTTTAATAAGAATGTAACCTCATTCTATTTCAAATTTACTTACGGCCCTAGAACCGTAAATCACATTTACGGAGCTATTTTTGAGTTAACTATGACATACTTTCAGGTTGGCAGCAATACGCTGAGACTGATCCTGTTTGGCCACATAGCACGGAAGACCATATTATCTAGGCCTACCTATGTACTCAATATGTACTAATTGTATGCCCGCGACTTCGTCTACAATTTTCTAGATCTCGACAACAGCGCCACCTACCTGGTCCAATTGGTTTTTCAAATGAACCAGGCACCCATTGAACACACAAAATTATCCAAATCGGACCAGCCGTTTAGGAGGAGTTAGGTGACAAACACACATACAGAAGAATTATTATTATGATCTTGTGTGATTGTGTTTTTTATATAATTTTAATTTTTTTATAATTTATTGTCTTTATGTAAGTAGGTTTGTAATGTACTTGTTCAGAATGGTGGTACTGTCCTGTGTGTGTGTGTGTCAATTAAATGTATCTTCTTTCTTTTAGAGCATGAGTGATAAAAAATTAATGATTTCTAGATTAAATAAAAGACTTACCGAATCCGTCTCTGGTGAGTATGTAAGGCAGGAATGAGCGCGACGTGGTGCATATGCAGCGTAAGGTACCAACAAATCGTCTGGAACTTTATTTCTGGAAACTTGAAGCCGGGTTCAGCGCCTGCAAATTAAAACATAAATAAATATTGTTGGACATTTCACACAACGCTATCTAGCCCCAAACTAAGCAGAGTTATAGCTATGGGAACCAGATAACTGATAGAATACTTATATAGTTTTTTTTTGCAAATACATACTTTTAATAATAGAAATACCGGAACAAATATCTGTAGCTCATGCAATCATTTGTTCCGCGGCGAGAGTGAACCTGCTACGTCCTGCGTCTCATCCGGCTATTCGCCCACTGCGCCACGGTGGTGGTCAAATTCAGTCTTTATTACTGATATAAAATACATCTACTTACAGATAAAATCATATAATTTGTTGAAGTGTATGACTCCCAGATGAGGCAGGGATAAAAATTGTGTTGTTATTTATTAAGTACTAGTCACTTCTATTGCGTGAACCAGCGAATGGCATTAACATCCATTTTAGAACATTAAGAGCAGAGCAAGACCCGTAGATTAGAGTTTTAAAGACGATGCACTGATGTGTACAGTATAAGTTAGTCGCATCGGCAACGTTAGTGTTTCTGAATTAGTACGATTATGGAACCAATACTCGGCCGTCCCGCGGCTCGTCAGTCACTAGCGAGCTTCTAAGGCGGTAGCACATGCGGTTCCAATAGCTGGAAGTGTATAGATTTCGATATATTCCGTATTTCCGGTTATAGACGAAATTTGCACAGGCGTCTAACTTTAATTGTAGTACTGCATGTAATTACTGATTAAAACGGGTATTACTCGCGTTTGTACCTTTTTTATTTGTTATCCCGACGCGGCGACTGTGTTGCAACATGTCTGCCCGTGACCACGGCTGTTGCAACACGGTCGAAACGTCGGAAACTATGTATAAGATCGCGAATGTTTGAAAAATAATACTGCTTATAGTAAGTAACTTACGCAGAGCATCGATCCAATCCTGGGCCTCCTGCGAGGTGTAGTAAAGGCGAGTCTCCTCTTGTATATTGATGTGTACGTCCGGCATGAACGTGTAGAGAGGATACACACGCTCAAGCTTCACGCGGACGGATAGTAGCTGCAGCACTGAACATACGTTCAGCATGAATCCATCGCCTGAAACAAAACTTTCATTGTTAATTATAATTACCACACAGAAACAATATAACATTAGAATAAAACTAAAAAGGCAATACAATTGGCTGCCTTATTGCTGAGCGATCTGTTGCAGGCAAACTTTGGATGGAAAGAAATTAGTCAAGCTATAACAGAGTGCAGTGACTACAGATTATTGATGATGTCCTATTAATAAAATTTAGGTAAATAATTTATAATTCAAATACATACCTACCTATCTTTGTATAATATTTAAACTAACAAGTAAAATACATAATAAATTTTAATTTAATTTTTAATAAGTGTTTCACACTTCACAGTCGACACTACCAGACAGACAAGGGCATCAAACTATATAACACCACTCTTTTTGGGTCATAGATTAATAAAATGATACTTGCAAAAATTTTATCAGCCAGAACATGTTAGGTTATTTAATACAATTGTAGTAAATTGGCACACTGTAGGATCGCGTATAAAATGTTTAAGGCATTTTATACGCGATCCCATGTGGATGAAATTGATGAATCCAGCGTTTTTGTCAGCAGTTTTCAAACAAGCAAGAAATTTCCTTTGTTAAATTACACCACTAAAATGTAGAGGATGAAACCGAGCTAGACAAATGTATAGGTAGAAACTTATCCAATTATAACACAGTCAGGTTCCGTAGTCAGACTGGGATCCCTTATAGTTTCGCCATGTCCGTCTGTCTGTCTGTCGGACCAGTTTTAGCCGTTAAGCTGAAATTTGGCATGATGAACTGTTTTAGTCCCATCCCACTGATATTATAAACGCGAAAGTTTGTATGTATGGATGTTTGTTACACTTTCACGTCGTACCGGCTGAACCGATTTCGATTAAATTTTGTATGTGTGTAGATTATAACTTGGATTAACACATAGGCTACTTTTTATTGACTAACCACGCGCGCGAAGCCGCAGGCGGAAGCTAGTAGGAAATAAACTAAGAAATAAAAACGATAGAAACTTGTTTTATTTAGGCTACCTCCCCTATGTGGAAAAAGTTGGTGATTTTTTTACTTACGCACCCAATAGCGGGTATCTTTGAATCGGTCTTTTTTCTAAACATTATTAGGCTTCCGTAACACTTTTTTGACTAAGTCCGTTAACGAAATATAAAGCTTCAAAATCTTATATTTAAAATTATTGACTTGTTTTCATACAAGATAGGTATTCTAAAACCGTCCCCTGTTTATTCTCCGTCCAACAGAATATTAATTCCGTTCAATTTAGCTCGTAGTGTGTCAATGTTCCGAGGTAAGACATAACTTTGCAAAACTAGGTCGTATTGGCATGTTTACCACTCGATTGCCGAAAGGAAGGCAATGTTTTCCAAAGTTTATTTGTTTCTCGCATTTTCCGGATCCCACGTTAATATAAATAGTAAATATGTAGACGATTCAATCGGAATCTTGGAAAGTATTGGATTAAAGCCAAGCTAATTCGTCTATGAGACGAGGTAAGCGACATTTGGGATCTATTTCAGTTAGTAATTACAGAGCCACGTAATAAATGCTGATTAGCCAATGTTCTAGTTTTATAACGAATTACATTTATTCATATGAAACAGTGTGTCACAATTAGCTATTATCTTGTTAGTCAGTACTTATGTCTATTTTTAACTGACATAAAAAAGGAGGTTCTGATTTTTTTTATTATTTAGTTACCATGTTGTCCGATTTCAAAGATTCTTTCATTTGTTGGCTGATATTTTGTTAGAAAGTAGGTACCTCAGGGTTGGTCCCATAAAATCAAACTCTTCAATGTTCAAAGGCATATCTGCACATTATTTAGATTTTGTTTCCTGAAATCGGTTATACATAGGCTCGATATCGAGTGTCGGCGGCTAGTGGATAGATTGTATCTAAGAGCCATAGATTAAAAAAAAAATAGTTAAAAGTACATTTGTGTATTCAGTCAGACAACATTACAGGTTCATTTGTGTTAGAAATACTTATATAGCTAGGTGGTTAGTGAGATAATTTTGTCTTGGCTTTTGTTTACCATGTTTAGATGTAAACATTGAGTGTACTTATACATCACAACGTGGAAAACAAACAACAACGCTAAACGTGGTTGTTCATCATGTCTGCTTGAGGCGAAAAGGTGATTGGCCTAGTATTCGCAGGCACAAACATTGAATTCAAACATCCTTTTAAATAAAAAACCGGACAAGTGCGAGTCGGACTCGCGCACGAAGGGTTCCGTACCTATAAAAACGAGCAAATAAAATCACGTTTGTTGTATGGGAGCCCCCCTTAAATATTTATCTTATTCTGTTTTTAATATTTATTGTTATAGCGGCAACAGAAATACATCATCTGTGAAAATTTCAACTGTCTAACTAACACGGTTCATGAGATACAGCCTGGTGACAGATGGACGGACAGACAGACAGCGGTCTTAGTAATAGGGACCTGTTTTACCCTTTGGGTACGGAACCCTAAAAAACCAGCAGTTCAGCAGGTGACTTCGCACGTCAATATTAAGCTAATTTGTTTTAAACATGTAAATAAAAAGTTGCCTATATTTTAATTCAAGTCATAATCTATTTATTTACCAAATTTCATCGAAATCTGTTTAGTCGTGAAAACGTAACATACAGAGAGATTTACTTGCGAATTTATAATATTAGTATGTATTTATCTCATTCGTACCGGTCTAACCTAACTCCCTGACCCCACAATGTTTCAAGGTGTAGGTACATAACAACAGACAGCAACAGGCTATGCTTACGTCAACGTCTTCCTTTTGTACGGGCCGGGCAGGCGAGATGAAGGGGAAATAACCCTTACTTTACCTTACTTTATTCAATAAATTAGCATCTATTTTTTTTTTTGAAGTGAAACTTCTTTAGGCGCGTTGGGCATTTTTTGAGATTTGAAAAAACCATTGAACTCGCGACACTGTTACCGTTACCGATACCTCTGTATATAAGTATCTGTAGTGTAGTCTGCTTTTAAATTTTGAATACCCAAACATTGAGCGCTAAATTTTTCACTTCTGTCGGCACTCCCGGAGTGCCACTTTTTTATATTTGCGAATGGTCTGACCGTTCTCCTTACTATCCTACGAGTATACATGGCAAGTAACAGTGTCACTTTTTTAGTAGGAATATGCAGGTTGACTTACAACACGAATAAAAAAAAAATATAAGAAAAGTCATAGGCATAATTGTCAGGACGCCTTATCGCCAAGGCGGCCATGTCTTCGCACGCGTGATTTGTTATTAAAAAGTAGCATAAGTCTCAATCCCAGGTCATAATCTATCCGTCTACTAAATTTCCCCGTAATCGGCCCCGCCGTTTTAGTCATGAAAACGTAACAAACAGAGCTACTTTTGAATTTATAATATTAGTATGGATGAAAGAATAAAGTCAAACGCACTGTAGATCTTTTAGACTGCAGGTTACAGCTACTGTTTACTGGTTAGTGACTGCGGTTAGGTGCAGGTATGAGTAAAATAAAGAAATTGCAATTGGTAAGGAGTGTCTATCGAGGACCACCTCAGAATGGACGCCTCTGTACGGAATCGACATCACGGTAGACCGCGGCGACCATATAGAAATAAAAGGACTGGTCCAAAGTGGCCCAAAATTGGAGAGAAGGAAGGCTGCAGTGGGACACCCCAGGCTCATAATATTATGAAATAATTGGTAGGGAATGAACTCACCAGCGAGAGATCTTTCATCGGTCTGCAGTTGCGCACGTCGCTCATTCCTCTGCAGAATATTCGAGAAGTACAGAAGAATGGGTTCTCTCGCGTCGGGACAGAGTAGAATGTTGTGGCAGATTGTGTGGAGCGTGTTCCGGCAGACCTCGACCTCGCGCTGCAAGGCGAAGGCGAGGCTGCGGTCACCGGATCCGGTTGCGAACAGACGCTCCGCTAGGCGGGGGTTCTCTTCCGCGAAAAGCGATACCTGGGGATTCAACTTTATCATTTTACATCACAATCAAACTTCATTGAATGAACCAGAGGGAGAGATTCAGAAAAAGGATTCTCACTGAATCTTATAAAGATCTGCTCGAGGTTGCCGTATAAACTGTAAGATACAGTTTATACGGCACGCTACATCATTTTGTTTCAAGAAGGCTTCCATGAAGGACCCTCGTAATCTTAGTATTTTAGTTTTGGACATTGAGGTTTCCTGTCGGAAATAAGCAGATGCGAGGCGAATGGATTCTCTCACTATACATATTGAAAGAAAGAAAAAAAAAAAATGCTAACCACTAATATCAATACAAAAAAAATAGATATTAGTTATTAGTAGCTGCCACAAAAAGGTTCCAAGTCAGCATTTTGCTGTCTGGTCTGGTCTTCTGCTAACATATAAAAATAAACAAATAGGTAACTTCTATTATAAATAACCCAGCCAGCATATTAACATGAGCGCCACCGTGGTGTCCGTAAGCTACCAAACTAGACACCATACAGACACCAGAGTCTCCACATCACACTGAAGACAGTATCAAAATGGACCTCGAAGAGATAGCACTACTGCTGTATGTACGTAGGAAAAGAGAGTTCAAGAGAAAAAAGAAACAGCGGTGGGATCATCCTTATTTAGCCGATCGCTGTAAGAAAGGACAATTCATCAACATATACGACGATCTAAGAAGATTATTATAAGAGAAATTATCCATCGTATGCAATTAACAAACAATCAAAATATTAAAATAAGCAGTTCAAAAACTAAACATAACAGTGCACACGTGTTGCATGCAATGAGGTGGGGGCGTCACTGGCGCCTAGCGGGCGTGGCGGCCGGACTGGCGGCCGAGTGAGTGAGACACCATACAACGCTATAGTAGTTAGTGGTGGCGCGACCAGCGTGGCGGCGCAACCAAATGGACACCAGGTGAGTAACTCTCTATAGAGCTGTGTTTTGTTGGTAGCGGCGACCGGTTGCGCCGCCATGGTGTCCCGGTGAAATATAGCCCTTAGTCACTCTGCAAATGGTCAGTGAGCAGGTTTAAAGTATGGTGACCTTGAAAAGGGTGACCGATGGTGAGAGTTCAGAGGTATTTACGCTTTAAAGCAAGATAACATAACAACTCATTTGGATTTAATAACAAACATTAGTAAAAGTAATTTATATTCCCTTCCACTCCATGCGACCTACGGTAATTATGTACCATCTATGAGTAATTATTTTGACCACATGACTCTTTCATTGTTTTTAAGTTGAAGACCAAGTAAACGACAATTATGTAACACCAGCTAAGCCCGTTATATAATCTTTCTTGGTGAGTCACTCTGCAACTTCTTTGTAGCAGCAAATCTTTCACAACGTCGCAGGCGCTGCGCAAACGCAGACACTTTTGAGTTTTGTGTCAGACAAAAGCTACAAAAAAGGAATACCTTGGCTACCAAACTCACCGCAAAGAAAGGTCCAAGAAAGCTGGTCCTTGCGATCTCTCTCCCCGGCGCAGTGGTTACATATTGCGGCGTCAGACTCGGAAGACGCGCCAACAGCTCACATATAGGGCGCAATGCATGCCTGGGCCCGGCTCGGAGCTCGCAAAGAGCTCGTAGCGCACGTAGAGGTGCGCCTTGACCACGTCCCACGAGCGGAGATACGCATCTACGCATCTCTTCGCGGATACCCATCAGCAGTGGAATGAATACCTATGACAAACATTATGGAAAATTGAATAGATGTGTATGAGGCTAGTACGAGACACACTGGAAAGTGCTACAAACAAGGTAAGGGGACAGGTTAGGCTGTGAATGTGTAGAGATATTTAAATCTAAAATTGTCTACTTTGTTCACTGAGAATAAGACATCTCAAAATAGCATAAGATGAATATGGATACTTTGACTTTGATGCAATGAAGTTCAGAACAATTTATGACTGGAAGATCTTTAACACAGAAACAAAATTACAAATAAATATACCAGACCCTGGATTTTCTAGAACCTAAACCTATAAGGTAAGGCAGGTTTAAAAAAAAAAGATTATTCTGTAAAAATAAGAGTCATGGACATTTATACTTTCTTTAACTTTAGTCTGTTTACTAATATGAAAAGGCAAGTCAATGCATAACATCGTAATGAATAATTCACAGTGACTCATTTTAAACAAAGCAGGAAAACATAGTGAAGATATAGTTAACAAAACAGATTTATTTAACGACCCGAATAAGTCTCAATTGATCCTGGTTGAAGTCCAAGCAATAAATATGAAGGATTGATGAAGGAACACATGTTTTATTTTATAAGTATCAGAATACATACCTCTTCAAAAACTTCTTTCTCTTGATAAGTGGCAAGCAATAGCTCAGAAATCACTCCAATAGGAGCATTTCCAATCAGAATGTACGGCAACAACGGAGACTTTCTACATTTCTCCAGATCAAACTTTCCCACCAGAACCAACACCAAATGGTTCACTAATATACTTCTTAGTTTCTGCAGTAGATCACTCAAAGGTGGCTGTGAACACTTTTTAGCATTATCTCTTTCATATAAATTAATGTTATTGTAAAACCTCAGAATATAACTAACAGCTAGGCCTTGAGAAGGAATAGATTCAGGAATAGGCAATGACGGTGCAGGGCACTCAGCCTTTTCAGTATCTGTCTCTGAACCGAGTGGTCCACTCGAAAGGTTTTCGTCTCCACAGTCTTCAATCAGTTTCTTGGAGGTTTCATAGATGGCAACTAATTTTTGGCTGAGGGGGTCAGATCCATCTGCTAATGTGCTCATGACATCCATCAGGGCTTGTGAAGTCAGTTCTTCTAAGTTTAGTTTTGGGTTGTCCAGTAGTGAAGCTGCAACTGATGGCACAAATATTCCACCTACAAATGGTAAAATAAGTAAAGTAGGTAACAGGATCCTATTAATGTAACATAAGACTGAAAATCTAAATATCTAATCTAAATGTTACCTGCACTATCTTCTGACCATGAAACCAGCAGGATTCTGGCAACAATATGGCGTAACTGCTCTTCTGTAAGCTCAGTACAGCTCACAGTCCGTGATCTGTGGATTTTTCTGGCAGGGGAAGCAGTAGGGTCATCTTCTACCTGTTATAGAATAAGATATTACATAAGTTTATTGAACCAGAACAATTACATAAGTTTGAATGTCCACCTCTGTAATTGTTACCTCCATAGGTTCTTGTTGTGTTTCAGACTGAGAGTTTCTCTCTTCATCCACCTCCATGGACAGAGAGCGTCTTGAGCAACTTGGTGATGCGTTGGTCACTCGAGGCCTCACAGGTGACGGTTCAACAAAGTGTGCTGGAGATATCGATCGTGATGTGCTGTCCTCACGCATAGAAGCCCCTTCGGCTGCGCTAACCGTCTGCGGCAAGCTGCCCACCCTCACAGAGCCACAACTCAACAAGGTGTCCTCACCCATGGAATCAAAGCTATTATACTGTCTCGTTTGAGAAAGATCTGTCATTTTCGTATCAGGCATTTCATCTAATAGATTACTGTCTGACTTTTCCGTTACGATTAAACTGTCAGCTGGCGGCATCTTTGACTGGTCTTCCGCTTTGGTGTCGCCATCTGGATAGTTAGGTTCTTTGTTCGCGTTGTTGGTGTCGGGAGTGGTGGGCTCGGCGGGGGCGCGCGATTCGAGCGGCGCCAGGCGCGCGTCGAGCGAGGGCATCGACGCGCCCGGGGTCACGGCCGGGCTGGTGGGGGCAGGCGCTGACCCAGCGCCCCCGAGGCCTGTCAGCCGAGCTAAGCGACGTCTACGTATCTGCAAAATAGAACGGACAGCTCCAGCACCACATGCGAGGAAACCATTGACGCTTTGTTTTGTTACGAAATTAGATTGGCTATACGCAATACCACCGACTCATTAGCAAAGCAAAACTCCACATTACCTCCTCTTGACTCAGTTCACTCATGATTCTGGCGTTTTATATCACTTGTGCACGTTGAATTCTGAATCTACACTTTGTCCAAATATTATTTTATTTTCACAAGAAAGGAGAACAGAGCAAGCCACACAAACGGCAAGTCAGTCACCTCGCTCAGCTGTTTGGCATTTCGCTCATGAGTTGACATGACGAGAAACTATTGAAAATACACGCGTCATCGTTCGCAACAAAACCATTTCAACCAATCACAGCTCTGCGAATGAACTTTGGAATGGTTTTTTTTATTAAATAATATGTATAACATTTTCGGAAAAGTGATCGGTTTTAGCAAGTTAATGTTACATGAATGCATCAATGGTTGTTTTATGTTCATTTCATTCAACGAAAGAAAAAGAATGAATGAACATAAAAATCAATGGCCGCCCGCATGTTTTTGTTAATATAATTTGTTTACGTTTTGATTCAACAAAAATTTAGGCGAGAAAACTATATAAATAACAAATTTTATGATTCATTTGAGTTTGAAATGTTAGGAGAAATCCTACGTGAAACACTGATTATAAATTAAAAATGTTCTTTGTGTAAAATTTTCGCTATATTAGTGATTTTAGGTCACAGAAGTTCTTGTGAACGGATTTAATTCAGTTTTTCACTAAAATGAGTTACCATGTGAGTGAGATGGTATGCGGGCTAAAATCCCGACAACCCGAGACGCAACATAAAGCCATTCGAGAGTTGCTGCACTTCACAAAAACCGAATTGCGAGAGATGTCTCCTGAGACATTGACTCAGGTTTTGGATGATTTCAACCAACAGATCCATGCCTTGACCTGTAGCTACGATAACAACGAGAAGAAGGCTGGAGTGCTAATTATAGGTAAGCTATTAGAAATCAATAACTCCAATGCAATATGCTATCATCATAATGTATTGAAATGTAACAACTAACATTTATTTTCAGGTTGTCTCATTGGTGGCGACACGGAGACCAGTAAGACTAGAGCACTTCGCTATGCATATTATTTGAGCAATGTCTTCCCATCCCCTGATGTGAACCTGCTAGAACAAGCTGCCAAAACTATGGGTCGGCTTTCAACAACACTGGGCATAAAAAGAGGAGAGTTTGTTGAAAGTGAAATAAAAAGAGCTTTTGAATGGCTGGTAGAAGAGAGAAATGAATCAAAGAGACTGTCAGCTGTGCTTATACAGAGAGAACTAGCAATAGCCACCCCATCCTACTTCTATCAACAGATAAATGGGTTTTTCAATCACATTATTATTGGATTGAGAGACCCAAAGGAGCAGATTAGGGAAGCCTCAGCAAAAGCAATGAGGGCTGCTCTAGTGCTGACTTGTCAAAGAGAGATCCCTGAACAAAGCAACAGAGCTCACTGGTACATCCAAAGCTATGAAGAAGCCATAAAATCGTTTGCTGATGTAGCAGAGAGGGAGAGGTCATTGACTAGGGATGACCATGTCCACAGTGCCTTGTTGATTCTAAACGAACTCCTCCGTTGCTCAAATGCTACCTGGGAGAAGAAATACACAACACTCATGCAGAAGCTTGATGCAGAACCAGATATAACTGATGATTTCACCACATTGCAATCCAAGATCCAAGGCTCATGGCCCTCTCAACATTTCAGTGATGATAGACCCCAACAACCAATTATCTATGAATCAGGAATTTGTAAAAAGCTGGTCACAGAGAAATATGAAAAGATTTGTTCTGGTAAGTTTTAGTATTTGATTTTATTTCATGACTAACTGACCCGCCACTGCTTTGCACGGATTTCAAAATAAAATATGGCCTACTAATATGGGCAAAAATCCTATAGAAAAAAAGACTTTCAGTTTTTCCAGAATTTTTCAGCCAAATTTTAATATTTTTTTACCTAAAAACCTTATTGGACTATTATGAACATTAAATTTTTTTTGACAAATAAAGCCACATTTCTCAAGTAATGTGCTTACCAACGAACACCATTTCTTTTTTAATTATATAGATTTGCCTGACCTTAATTTATGGCACTTTTGTGGCTGTGTCTTAAAGTTTATATTGCATATAGTATTAATTCTTCAATCATTATTATTGACTTGCAGATGTGATGGCTCAGCAAATATCTAGGTCTCACAATGTCCATCAAATGCTACTCCTCATGATTCCAAGACTGGCCGCTTTTAATAAAGAAGCATTTGCAAAGAAACACCTAAAATCTACCATCAACCACCTGATTACCTTTCTAAGAGGAAGAGAAAAGGAAAAGGCGATGGCATTCACAACTCTAGGACTACTCTGTGTTGCAGTAGAGTCAGATGTTCAGGCACATTTGCCCAGAATCATTGAAGAAATCAATAAACTTACATTCACTACTAAAGACACCCCCAAAAAGAGAAATGGAGTTGATACTCCGTTGTTCAACTGTGTCACTTTACTAGGTTTTGCAATGAAAGAAAATGTTGCTAATGAAGTTAGAGAACTACTTGATCCTATGTGCGCTAATGGACTAAGCCCACGCCTCACTACATGTTTCAAAGAGTTGAGTCTGAACCTGCCGTCTTTAAAGAAAGAAATCACTGATAGACTGCTCAATATGCTGTCTCTTATATTACGTAAGAAACCCTACGCTCCGACTAACTCAGAAAACCAAATAGTGCACATGTTCGCTACAGCATTGCAAATAGAAGCACATGACGCTACTAAACTAGTTCTAGCGCTGCGCACTCTTGGCTCATTCGACTTTGAATGGAATAACACCCTTATGTCTTTCATCAGAAGATGCACCGATCATTACCTCCAGAGTGAGCAGCATGAAATTCGTATGGAAGCAGTGAAGACAGCTGCTACGTTGTTGGTAAAAGCAGTAGAAAGATGTGCTCAGACGAATTCGCGTACTCTGAGTATACTGGTCGACGAATCTCTGGGGAAACTTTTATCAGTGGGAAGGTCCGATTTCGATCACGAGGTTCGCTACAGAGTTTTGGATATTTTCATGAATCCGGTGTTTGATAAATACCTGGCAGTTGAAGAACATCTGAACTGCCTCTTCGTGTTGATCAACGATTCTAACAGCGACGTTGGCGAACTCGCGCTGTGTGTAGTCGGCAGATTGAGCAATTTGAACCCGAGCTACACAACACCTACATTACGACAGCTGTTCGTCCAAGTTTTGATGGAGTTGCAATATTCTGAATCGACGCGTAACAAAGAACAAGCTTTACGAATGGTGAATAACATAATCTCTCACGCGCCGCGGATAACAAGACAATTCGTCGATACTATTTTAAAAGTACTTGTTCCTAAGTTAAAAGAAAAAGACAGTAATTCCACTATGGTGTCTACAATACTGAAATCGATAGGAGACTTGGCAGAGGTGAATGGAGGAGGATACGCACTTAATGAATGGTTGCCGGAACTAATGACGGTTCAACTCGAGATCCTCGCTGATCAGAATCAATTGGAAAAGAGAAGTGTGGCTCTCTGGTCGTTTGGACAAGTAGTCAGTGCGACTGGCCACGTTGTAACACCTTACATGGAGTATCCAAACCTTATGGATATGCTTTTGAATTTCTTGAAGACAGAGCATCAAACCAGAGAAAGACGTGAGACTATTAGAGTTCTGGGCATGTTGGGAGCTCTAGATCCGTACAAACATAAGGTCAACCAAGGCTTGATTGATTTCCAAACAGTCTCCACCCTGATTCCAGCCACAGAGTCAACGGCGAATGAAAATGTAGATTCAACAGTTAGTGAAATGCTAGTGAATATGTCTCCTGTAGTTTTAGATGAGTTCTATCCAGCTATAGCCGTCTCTACTTTGATGAGAATGCTTCGCGACCCGTGTTTAGCGCAACACCACAAAAGCGTTGTGCATTCTGTTACACTTATATTCCAAACTTTGGGAATCAAATGCGTGCCTTACATTTCCCGCGTAACCCCAAGTCTCCTATATGTGATTCGTGCAACCGAAAACAGTAACTTCAGGGAGTTCTTGCTGACGCAGCTAGCACAGTTGATTTCAGTTGTGAAAATCCATATTCGGACCTATTTGGAGGAAATTTTCGATATCATTAAAGAGTACTGGACTCCAGACAGCCAACTGCAACCTACCTTGATAATGTTGGTGGAACACATCACGGTGGCGATCGGCACTGAATTCAAGATTTACCTTCGAAAGATACTACCGAATATATTGCGAGTTCTTAAAAACGACAACAGCAAAGATAGATTCCTAACAGAAAAGCTGCTATTGACGATACAAAAGTTCGAGAATAACTTGGATGATGTTCTGCTCTCCGTAGTTCCAGCATTAACGAAACTGTTCGACGGGAGAAACGTTCCTATGCACATTTCCAAACTAGCTATGGAGACCGTTGAACATCTGTCGATGTTCCTGTACTTCAGGCCCTATTCAGCCGTGATCATCCAAGCACTAGCCAAGGTGCTGGATACGAACCCGCAGTTGAGACAGACGGCGATGAACACCCTCTGCGCACTGATAGTGCAGCTGGGTCGGGAGTACATAGATTACATACCTTCCGTGAATAGAATACTGAATAAACATAAGATCCAGTGTCCCAACTACATTGTCCTGGTGACGAGACTGCAAGTCATATCTACGCTCGCGTGTGATGATGACTATTTGGATGAGACGAAATCACGATTGCGGAATCAGAAGAATGACGTAAGTGACATAATAAGTAAAGCACATCGAGTCAAGGACTTGTCTAACTAGATCAAAGGGAAAGGTTTTTTCTTCTAAGGGAGGCTTTTGCCTTGCAGAGTTATCAAACAGGCTAATTAGATTACATATCTCATCACGTCAGGATCAGCAATATGGAGTACAATGCACTGGAAAGGTTTTTTTCTACCGAAGACACATTCCTCTTTATTGTTTTCCATACATTAACAAAACAGCTAGTGTGTGAATAAAATAAATAACCAATAGCCACATACATAGTGATAACACAATAGGATAGTCTCTGTATGGTATTACAAACTATGAGTAGAGACCGTCTACTCTAACAAGTTAATTTTTAACAAAAATACAACCGACTTCAACAAACCACTGAACCGATTCTGATGAAATTTCTATAGGACTAATCTGTATATTCTTTCAATTAGACAAAGAATTTTCATAATCGGTTGATAAATGACGGAGTTCTGAGGTAACAAACATAACAAAAATACAATCTAATTGAGAAACTCCTCCTTTTTTGAAATCGGCTTAACATTAATGCTTCTCCACTTCACGTCCAAGCGAAATGTTATTCATTCACCTTAATCACAAGACACATTTTGAATTGTCTTTTTATGATGTTGACGCACTATTATAAAGTGGAGGGGCACTGATTTTTAGAGTAGACGGTCTCTACCATGGTTTCATAAAGTCCAAACCCGATGCGAAACGAATATTTGCGAATGACGTGAACATATTTTTTAAACAAACAAACCAGCGAGAATGGTTCTATAAATAAGGGGCTTATACCCAGCAGTGCAGGCGATGATGATAATGCAAACGTTCTGCGGCGGGAATCGAAGCCGCAATCTCTTGCAATTCAGTCGGTTAATCGCCCATCTCGTTACAGAGGTTGTAATTTGTTCGGCAACTCATTGCCTTTTTAGCCGATCCTAACTTTTGGCCATAATTACATAAATGTTCCTTTTTACTCCAGATGGTCTCCGACATGCAAACAATAAAAAAGCTAACGCTGAACGTGCAGAGTCTTCGCAAGAGCTGGTCCGTCACCAACATAGTGTCGAAGGAAGACTGGCTGGAATGGCTGCGGCAGCTGAGCGTCGCCTTCCTTACGGAGTCTAATAGTCCCGCTATTAGGCGAGTTATGGTCTTCCGATTTTCATTACTCTTTATAGATGATAGCCTTTTCCTCAGATTTTTGCTTGGGGTTTTTCAAGTAGTAGGATCTAGCTATACGCTTTTCTTATACTTCTTCTATAAATGGTAAACCTTAACTATTCTAGAGTAATATGGCATTTTATTGAGCGAGTTGAGCGTGGCTTTGTTGAGGTCATCTCTTGTGAAGGTCCTACTACTAAAAACACGTTTCCCATTAACATGTTAATTTCACCATTTTTAGTATTAACACCATACCAGCATTTTCAAAACGGAACTTTTATGGTGCGCCTTTCTCCGTCCGTCTATCACACCTGATTATATCAGTAATTACTAAAGCTGTCGACTTGAAATTTGAAATAGTTATAAATAATACGGTCCACCATTTCACTTCGCATTTCTTTTCCCTACAATCCAAACTTCAAATCTCCCATTCATCTCATTTGGACCTTCTCATTTGACTTCACTATCTTATTGCTACTTTGGTAATATAATAAAGACTATTTGCTAGTGCATAGTGGTCAAAAATCGATAGATTTTTTTTTTCCTTAACTTTCGAATTCACCCCTCCAAATAAACTTAAACTAAGCCAAATCTCAGACTTCCGCCGAGCGCGTTATAAGCTTAAAAAGTGGTTAGTACAAAGTTTTCTCTTCACGTATTTATATAAAATTTTTGTGATTACACAGAGCTTGTTCAACCCTGGCCCAAAACTACCCTCAACTAGCCAGCGACCTCTTCAACGCCGCATTCATGTCGTGCTGGACAGAACTGGACGACAACCCGCGGAGAGAGTTAGTAGCGGCGTTGGAACAAGCCCTGACGGTTCAGGAGTGCCCGGAGGTGTCTCTCGCGGTGCTGAACCTGGCTGAGTTTATGGAGCACTGCGATAAGGGACCGCTGCCGATATCTACGAAGCTGTTAGGGGATATGGCGATTAATTGCACGGCTTATGCTAAAGCGCTGTATTATAAGGTAGGAATTAAAATATTATTAGGTTTAAGGCGTCCTGCATTGGGGTATATTGTGCATTTGCCTCCCCCCCGACCCTTTTCTAATCTGACTCAAACCATCCTAACCCCTTAAAGTAACAGAGAAGGATTTTGGGTTGGTGGCAGGAGTTTTCAAGGATCACTGAAGAGGGGTTGTTGTTGGGCTTTTAGGATTGTTTATTTTATGGTCAGGCAGTGGAGCAATGACGTTATTTAACATTTTGTTCTGTTCTCTTATAGGAACAAGAATACAAGAGAAACCCATCAACGAAAGTAATAGAATCTCTCATACATATCAACAACAAACTCCAACGGAAAGAGGCTACAAACGGCCTTTTAGAAAAGGCTAACGCTAACACCAAGAAAAACAGCGATGGCTCTGCCATCTGTGTACTTTGGTACGAGAAGCTACACAACTGGGAGCAAGCATTAGACCTTTACAATAAGAAGCTAGAAGTCGAACCACAGGACGAAGAATCTAAGTTGGGAATGATGAGGTGCTTAGAAGCTATGGGCGAATGGAGAAAACTTTACACTATAACAACAGATCAATGGGATACATTAACCGAAGATATGAGGGTGAAATCAGCCAAGACCGCAGCCGCATCCTCCTGGGGGCTTCAGGAATGGGAGCCTATGAGGAAGTATGTAGGTCTGATATCAGAGGAAAGCCACGACGGTGCCTTTTACAGAGCTATTTTAGCAATACACGAAGGACAATGGCCGGAATCGAGACATTATATTGATACTGCTAGAAGTATGATCGATGTTGAATTAACCTCGGTTGTCGGTGAAAGCTATCAAAGAGCGTATGGAGCTCTAGTGAACGCCCAAATGCTGACAGAATTAGAAGAGGTGGTCACATACAAGTTGGTTGAAGAGAGACGAACCACCATTCGCAAGATGTGGTGGTCGCGACTTCAAGGAGGCCAAAGATTAGTGGAGGATTGGCGCAAAATGCTGCAAATAAGAAATCTAGTTCTAACGCCAAGAGAGGACTTCCATACTTGGTTGAAATTCGCTTCCCTCTGCAGAAAAACAGGAGCAATTAACCAAGCTCATAAAATCGTGTTAAGTATAATTGGCAGCGACCCTAGTAATAACGCAGATGTGCTGTTACGAATGCACGAGCCTAGGATTGTGCTAGCGTACAGTAAGAATTTATGGGACGCTGGCAATAAAAGATACGCTTACGATGTCTTGCAAAGATTTGTGGACAATTTCGATGCTGATAACGAAGAACACTGCCGACTGCAAGCGCGTTGCCACTTGAAGCTGGGCTCCTGGTGCGAATCCTTACAAGAAATCAACGAGTTATCTATACCTGAAATCCTAAGGAATTATTCTGCAGCGACTATTCTTGCCCCTGATTGGTACAAAGCGTGCCACGCCTGGGCCTGTATGAACTTTGAAACTGTTCTGTTTTATAAACAGCAGGATAATATATCGGAGAGTTCTATAGCCGGTGGTTCGGGAGAGAAGAAAGTATCGCGAGCTGATTTCATCAACACTCACACCATACCTGCTATTGAAGGCTTTTTTAAGTCTATTAGTCTCTCTAACGGGAGTGCATTACAAGATACGCTTCGTTTGCTTACGCTGTGGTTCGATCACGGTCATCATCCAGCGATATACGACGCGTTATTCGAAGGTATAAGGCAGATAGATGTCAAGATTTGGCTGCAAGTGATCCCTCAGCTGATTGCTAGGATTGATTCGCCTAGAAGCCTGGTAGCTAAATTGGTTCATATCCTACTTATCGATATAGGAAAACTCCATCCACAAGCGTTGGTGTACCCTCTAACGGTGGCTACTAAGTCTTCGTTTTTGACTCGGAAGAACGCAGCGAATTATGTGTTGAAGACGATGTGTGCGCACGCGCTCAATCTGGTGAACGAGGCCGCGATCATATCAGACGAGCTGATCAAAGTTGCTATTCTGTGGCACGATCAAGTTGTTATCGCTTTGGATGAAGCTTCGAGGTAAGACGTCTTTTATAGTTGGTGTGCCAACATAATGATGACACAAGTTGCCGATTTCACTTCCATTCATGAAAAATATAATTTTTATCCATTTAGTCCTTTAGGGCACAAGGTTTTTAAAGGTCGCAAATCAAGCTTTCAGAGTTGCTTATAAGTTAAGTTGCTCTTTTAAGTTATTTGAAATGTCATTAACGGGTGTGATCAGAGCCCTACTAGAGTAGACTAGTAAGAGTTTTCTGTAGGAAAATTATAAAAATATAAAAGAACACCACATAATCACTAACTCGTACACATGTAGAAGCAAGACCCCACAATACACAATGCTGTCTGTCATACCCCTTTACTAAACCACCTCACGATGTATTTTCTTATCTATTATTTATGATATCATTTGTTTATTTATACAAATACAAAAATATTTATTTTGTGTTTCATTTAAAATTTTTTAAAACAACAGTTATACAAAATAGTCAGCAGTGTGCCACTGTAACGTACAGCTACTGTAGCGCTGGTATTAGGTGACACCTTTAGTGTGAGCACCAGAAAATAGAAACACGCGTTTACATAATTATTAAACATATTTCGATTTCAGGTTGTATTTCAGCGAAAAAGACTACAGAGGAATGTTTAAAACGCTGGACAAAATGCACGCGATGCTAGACAGGACTCCGGAGACGTTGAAAGAAGTGTCGTTCTTGCAAATGTATGGACGAGATCTACAGGAGGCGCAGAGATGGTGTGATTTGTACAAGGTAAGGCTTTTCAATAAATTAATAAGGTATGATTGTCCACATCTGGCTTTTTGAAATTAAATGAATATATTTATTTGACACGACATGACATACACAGGAAACACAATAACTGATGGTGGGATACCTCGACTTCTGGCTAATTACGTTAATTTGTGCATAAAAAAGACAAAATGCGGAAGTCAAAAAATTCAAATAATGTAACTACTTAGATTACAGGAACATCCCCCCCATCTCCATTCCACTGCTATATGGTTGAAATACCTCCCATTTACACAAAGCGGTTCTCTTCGACCTTTATTATGCACACCGCCAAAGAGTAGAACGCCTTGCCGGAGTCTGTGTTTTCTGATAACTACAACCTAGGGGTCTTCAACTCGCGAGTGAATATGTTTATTCTGGCCAAGCGTGATCCATCGTAGACTGCATCATCGCTTTCCATCAGGCGAAATCGTGATCAAACGCAAGCCTATAATGTATTACCTAAAGCTTAAATTAAAAAGTGGTGCCTAAATGGCGCCAGCTCTGCATGTAGGTTATAAACGTATCTACTTAACGCTAGTATTCTGTTTTTAAGGTTCCGTAGTCGAACCCTTATAGTTCCACCATGTCCATCTGTTTGTCCGTCCATAGTTACAGCCGTTACTCGTAGACTATTTGTGCGATAAAGCTCAAATTTGGCATGATGATACATTTTAGGGACACATGGTAAGATATAAAATAGAAACAAAAAAAAAACTTGTTTTTTGGGGTACATGTAAGTGTAAGGGGGTGTTTTATCTTCACCATAAGCGTATGGCTCGCTCGTCAGGGCCTTTACACTTGTTTTACTTGTGTAAGTATAAAAACACGATTTAAGTTTGGGTCTTCATTATACCGTTTGATCTAAAAGATTTAATTAAATAAATTATTCAACAAAACAGTCAAGACTCAATATATCTCTATTCAATAGAGATGACTCTCGACTGTTTTGGCCTTCTTGGCAAAGATTTTTTTTCTTGGGGATGGAACAAGCTTATGGCCCACCTGATGTTAAGTGGTAACCATCGCCTATAACAGAGAATAAATATAAATAAATAAATAAATATCGCTGGACATTTCACACAGCGCTATCTAGCACCAAACTAAGCAGAGCTTGTACGAGGCATGCCTTTTAAGTTCTGTCGTTTCCATATTTTCCGGCAATTTTGAATTTGGAACTGTTCTATATTCAAATGTGTTTACATTTTGAATCTCAAAACAGTTGAAAGTATTAGGATTAATGCTATTGTTTAGTCACAGTTTCGATTTGAATCTGTCAGGTCACGTACGAAAATGAATCTTTCTAAGGAAAATGTTCGTGCAATAATTTTCTACAACTTTAGAAGAGGCCTGACACGGCTTCAGTGTTTAGAAGAGCTAACATCTGTGTTCAGTGATGTAGCCCCATCTCTGCGGACTGTCGAACGCTGGTATTTAGAATTCCAGCGTGGACATACTAGTGTTAGTGACAGATTTCGCGAAGGACGCCCAAAATCCGCCTTCACTGAAGATAACATCATTGCTGTGAGACAACTAATTCTCGAAGATCGTCATGTGACATATCGAGAGATAGAGGCTCTATTAGGCATCTCAGGGACAACCATTCAGAAGATCTTGCATGAAGCGCTTGGTGTGAGAAAGCTAGTTTGCCGTTGGATACCGCATCTGCTTTCCGACGATCACAAGGCGGCCCGCGTCAGATGGTGTAAGAGAACTCTGCAAAGGTTCAACCGAGGGGAGTCAAATCACGTCTACGACATCATAAGTGGTGACGAATCTTGGATCTATGCCTACGATCCTGATTCCAAACAACAATCTACAATCTGGGTCTTTCAAGACGAGCCAAAGCCGACTAAAGTTGTTCGTTCTCGAAGCACTTCAAAGAAGATGGTGGCCACGTTCGTTGGAAAAACCGGCCATGTTGCGACTATTGCACTTGAAGATCGTAGAACGGTTAACGCAGAGTGGTATACTACAGTTTGTTTACCACAAGTCATCGCCGAACTTCGAAAATCTAACTCAAAGCGACGCATCATCCTGCACCACGACAACGCAAGCTCACACAGCGCTCGTCAAACGATTGAGTATTTGAAGCAGGAAAAAGTAGAAATTCTTGACCATCCTCCATACAGTCCTGACCTAAGCCCTAACGATTTCTTTACATTTCCTAAAATTAAGAAAAGTCTTCGTGGTCAAAGGTTCCAGTCCGGTGAAGAAGCAGTCGACGCTTTCAAGACAGCCATTTTGAACACCCCACTTTAGAGTGGAATAAATGTTATAATAACTGGTTTGAGCGAATGGAAAAGTGTTTTAAGCTACGTTGTGAATACTTTGAAAAACAATAAAAAGTACTATAAGGTTCTAGATGTGTTTTTTTCTTCAAACGACAAAACTTAAAAGGCATGCCTCGTACTATGGGAACCAGATAACTGATAGAATACTTATATACTTTTTTTTTATAAATACGTACTTATAATATATAGAAAAACACCCAGACACGGAACAAATATCTGTAGATCATGCAAACATTTGTTCCGCGGCGGGAATCGAACCCGCTACCTCCTGCGTCTCAGCCGGCTATATGCCCACTGCGCCTCGTAGGTCACTCATCTTAGATCTAGATGTGCCCTAGGATGCACTGCCCTGCGTCCATCAACTGGAGGCATACAGGTGTAAAGCCTCATGTGCCTGTAATTTCACCGACAACCATACCTTTTAATCCGAAACACGGCAATAGGACTTCCACAAGCGAGCCCTTTCACAAGGAACTCTATTTATCTTATTAAAACCGTTCTGCTTATAAATAGATTTATTCTAGGAGTCAAACGAAGACAGATATCTGAACGAAGCGTGGGACCTGTACTGCCACGTGGTGCGCCGGATCACGTCACAGTTCCGTTCTCTAACGTCACTAGAGCTGCAGTACGTCAGTAAGCGTCTACACTCCTGTAGAGATTTGGAGTTGGCTGTCCCGGGTTCATATGTGCCCAATGAACCTCTGATACGGATATCGCATATACACAGCCATTTGCAGGTTAGTACTACATGCTTCATCATGCCGCCGGGAGGTAGATGCACTTGCACTCCCCTGACTTTGAAAAATATAAATATCCATACTCATTATAAATTCGAAAGTAACTCTGTATCTCTGTCTGTTTCTTACGTTTTCACGATTAAACGACTGGACCGATTTCGATGGAATTTGGTATACAGATAAATTATGACTAGGATTGGCACATAGGCTATTTTTTACCCGACTGCGCAAAAGGGAGGTGATGTCTGAATTGAAAAATCACGCGCGCGAAACCGTGGGCAGGTCAGCTAGTAATAATATACTTGCCTACTTCATGTACCTATTACGTTAAAAAGTAACTTTACGTATTTTTATAGGAATTAGTTGCCCGCACAGGGGTCGAAATTATTTTCGACCCCTGTGTATATTTTTATTTTCTATTTTTATGTTAGTTTTTGTCCTTCCTTCTCCATAAAAACTTCACCTATGCCAAACCTCATACTCCTCCGTGCGCGCAATAAGCGTGAAAAGGGACACAACGTTTTTTCTTCATGTATTAATTAATACCTAGATTATTCTGTGCTTATTATTCTAGGTTTATAATGTACTTAACATTATTTTTGATTATATTTTGGTCCTTTACGCCAATTGAAATTTCTGTCAACTATATTACGTGATTCTTTTTGTGTCCTCACACTTTAAATTATCTTCACATTTTCAACAAGTTACTTTATTATTGTAGGTAATAAAATCAAAGCAGCGCCCTCGCCGGCTCACCGTCCAAGGGTCCGACGGCAAACAATACATGTTCCTTCTAAAAGGACACGAAGATTTGCGACAGGACGAGCGAGTGATGCAGCTGTTTGGACTGGTCAATACATTGCTACAGGTATGAAAAAACGTGTGGATTTGTTTTTAGAGTGCATCCAATGATAGGCGAGTTATTGAGTGTCCCAATATTTCGGCACAGTTCCATGCGCTGTGATCACGGCTAAACTAATCATAACGTTACTACCTAACGGTGGGTTATTTCGGGCTGAGATGACAATGATTTATGGATATTAATTGTATCCATACTAATATTATAAATTCGAAAGTAACTATGACTCTGTCTGTTTGTTACGTTTTCACAACTAAACGGCTTAACCGATTTCGATGAGATTTGGTGTACTAGTGGTTCGCCCCGAACTGAGATCTCGCGAGTCTACCATAAAAACAAAAAATATTATTCGTAATCTTTGACTATCAAAATAGTGCCACGAAATAAATAACAAACTTACATGACCTGCAGTTTCATTCAAATTACAGGTAACGGAACGGGAGTTCATGTAATTTGGTTACTCTTTTTTGGGGTACAAATCGCAGTTATTCTAGATTTCAGTCTTTTGCCCATATTTGTGATACTTAAGCTATACGCATACCAAATTACAGAACTGTGGGGTCACTGGTGTACCCTGTGAATTTTGTCAAAGTTTAGTTTTTATTATGGCTAATAACTCAAAAACTCTACTAAAAAAAACGGGGTCGAAATGTACTAATTTCAGTACCTTTCATTTGACGTCTCATTTTACCTAATAGTCTCATTTTTATTTTTTGTTACCCCTCTTGAACCCCAATATCTCGACAACCTCCCAATTTTTTTAGTTCATTGAGTCACACCAAAATTCTGCCATCATTACCTACCTATATACCAAATTTCACGATGATCGGATAAACGCTTCGAAAGTTATCCTCGGACAAACAAACATACATACATAAATACATACAACGCCGATTTGCTCAAGTTGATTTGGAGGATCAATAAATAGATTATGACCGGGATTGAGTTATACATAGGCTACTTTTTACAAACGACGCGTACGAAGCCGCGGGTGGGTCAGCTAGTTTTTATGTAAACTAACGGCAAAATTATCTTACAAATAAACTTTTAGAAACCAAACTTTATTAGCGGTTTTCACATAGCGGATATGAACAGACTATGAGTTGGAATAGTCTCTTCCTTCGCAATATTTCAACATAGGTACCATTTTCTTAGTCTCAACTCAAAGCCAGTTATCCAGATTTTTGTGTCTAAAATACTACCAAAATCACAAAACATAATTTACTACCTACCTACTTTTGTAAAACGCCAAAAAAATCACCTAACAACCTAAATCGAAACAAAAAATGGGGTGTGGCTGTGTCATGGACACGGCGTGTATGTTATAATCATGTTTGAACACTAAGAAGTCCTTCGGGTCATACTAAACTAGTAACTTTTTGACAGGCGGATCCAAACACGTATCGGCACGACCTTGCGATCCAGCGGTACGCAGTCATCCCCCTCTCCCCCAACTCCGGGCTGATCGGTTGGGTGCCGCAGTGCGACACGCTGTACAACCTCATAAGCGACTATCGAGATAAAAAGACTAATAAAATGACTTTGAATACGGAGCAGCAGATCATGCTGAGGAACGCGTCTGATTATCAGAAGCTGATGTTGAAACATAAGGTAAGCCTTAGAAACCATGCAATAAGATGGTGTTATCTATACAACCTGTTTTTTATGTACGACATTAATTTAAAACACATCCGGAATCGTATTAACTGATTTAGAGATGGGTTTAATACCGGTAGCTTGAATATTTATCCAGTAATCGATACATTTCCAATAAACAATTCGTGACGTAAATTGGCGGTGCCTTTGCGACGATGCCGCTTATTCAGATTAACAGGTTAATTTAACAGATTAATAGATTTAACAGGTCTACTTACATCATGAATTAACATGATTTGTTTACCTATTTTATACAGGATGTTTCATTGATATTTTAGGACTTGATATTAAGATAGTTCATAATTAAGTTCAAGGTTAGTTAAAAAAAATTCTATGAATTATTAAATTTGAAATACTTATATTACAACAATACTAGTAGGCAAATTCTCTCTACCCGTGTTTTCATTTAATGTCGTACATAAAAAAATACGTAGTACACCAATAATAAAATGTAAGTGCCTGTCTGTTATTACAAAATAAATTAATTTTATTGAAAAGGACTATTTATGCGATGCCTAATCATAAACTACCATTTTTTAAATTTGTGTCTGTCTGCCCGTCTGAAAGTTTGTCTCCAATAGGATCCAAAACGGCGCAACGGACATCAATGATAATTTTAGGAATGTTAACTTAAATTTTCGTGTATATTTCAGTTCGTTATCTTAATAAACCACGCGTGGGAAGCCGCGGGCGGGTCAGCTACCCCTACCTATAATCTTAAAGCCTATGGCATGTATTGTCTGTTCGTCGCGTCGTATCTCGTATCTAGGTGTTTGCAAGATGCTTCCTAGCTGCATTTGAAGAAAAGTTCTAATTCATTTTTAATTTACACTTCATATTCAACTTACGACATTTATCACGGATCTCTCCATGTGACTGACGACATTCTAGGGACTGTAGTTCGATGCGTGTTTAATTTATTCCCTTACGTACAAAAAATCTTTGTTTGATAGTATAATATCTCTTATAAGTAAGAATCCAGACAGGTCTCAAAAACAAGTGCAAACATTTTCCCATCCGATTTGTATGTGACCTCAGCTATTCTTTATCAGGTGGAAGTCTTCGAGCTAACCCTCTCCCAGACCCCTGGCAACGATCTCTCCCGACTTCTCTGGTTAAAAAGCCCTTCAGCTGAAACCTGGTTCGAGCGGCGCACCAACTACACGCGCTCCCTCGCCGTCATGAGCATGGTGGGGTACATACTGGGCCTGGGCGACCGACATCCCTCCAACATCATGCTGCATAGAGTGACGGGGAAGGTCCTGCATATAGACTTTGGAGATTGCTTTGAAGTGACGCAGAATAGGGAGAAGTTTCCAGAGAAGATTCCGTTCAGATTGACGAGGATGCTGATCAATGCTATGGAGGTAAGTTATTTAAAATTGACACATTTACTATATTTTGCCAAATCTCTCGAAACAACAAACTGACAAATTTTTTTCATATTCGAAACATTTTTTATCATAGATTCTTGTCTTTATGACTAATTAGATATGAAATACTTGTCAACAAACCGCCCATAGTTAAACTAGTGGTTTTGTGAAAACAGTAGACCTCGCGATAACTGAAGACATTTGAGCAAAATATTGGTATACGTTTTAGCGATTACTCGCGTTCCCTTGGGTCTTAGCAAGTAGAATCTGGTGTCTACGAGTTCGTCTCGTGAAGGCGGAGAGGACTGCGAAGTCTGATTGGTATAGGTAGGTATACATTTTCCGAAAACATTTCAAAAATTTAAAACCGTTCATATATAACGCTACAGCAACCCAAGAGTTTCAGAATTTTTTTGGCAACATCTTGTGTAGAATAAAGTCCTTAGTGTGCCTCTCAAATTTGATTGAAATCCGTCGATAAATAACGCTCCTGCAAGCTTCCACCCTTTTCCCCCAATCAAAAATTGCGGTCGACTAATAAATTTAAAAACATCAAGAAACTTGTGTCCCAACTTTCGTCAAAATCGGTTGAAATGGTTGAGATGCTGTATGCGAGAACAGACGGGCGGACATAAGAATTTTTTTGCCAATCTCGAAACTGAGACGCTTCGCTCGCTCGGTCAATTATAAGTCATTTACTTGAGATTGATTTTCAAACAAATCTCATTTGTTGCCGATTTGTGATCACTATCGTTATAAATTTATATCAATTCTGTTGTAAAATCCACGATAAATAAGTTAATTTCGAGGCGAGGTTTACATACATTCCACATCAAATTTGGTATATAGATAGATACAAAGCTATGATAAAAGACTTCCGAAAAACTTTAAGTTAATAAACGGTGTCGTATGGTATCTTATAGACAGTATAAGATACCATACGACACCGTTTCTTAACTTTTCAGCCTTTTTATAACTCTCTAGTTAATGCATTTTATAGATGCTGTGTGCACTTTCTGTTACCATTTGTTTATGTATACTTTAAGCTGACTTGTGGAATCTTCTAAGATATCTAAATTATTGATCGAGCGAAACGAGATCTCCAATTCAACTTGGGAAAAACGGCGTTGTGTGTACGTTTGTTTGTCCGAGGATAACTTTCGAAGCATTTATCCAATGATTACACGATCAGCAAAGTTCGTCGAAATCCGTATACATAAAACCAAATCGTAATCACACTCAAAGTCCGTAAAGAAAGCAAAGTTTATCAAATAATAATAAATTGAGCGTATAGTACAGAGTGTGTATCGTAAGGCGCAAAGGCAGGCAAACGACTGGCCCAGCAGAACACAATAGATCAACCCTCGCGCCGCAACCCCCTCCACATCACTTTGTTATGCTCATGGCCCAACTGCGACTCAAATTATAAATTTCGAGAATGCATTTTGAATACAAAAACATAATAAAGCTTCGGTTGCGCGCTGCTCTGTTGTCACCTAGGAGAGTTACAGACATAGCGATAATTCGGTCTCTTATCGGCCTATTGTTATTACAGGTAAAAGATTTGCGCCCACGTTTACAATCCGGATCATGGGTGAGAACACATCGCGCAAAATTAATAAAACTTAAATTAAACATTGAAAAAAAAAAGCTCTAAAAAGCTTCCCTGCAGTCATTTTTGGTTAGTTAACAAACGAATTAAGCTTAGGAATGTTAAAATGGCCAAAATCTATTTTCTAATCAGGTAGCTAATTTTAAGAATTTTCCACCTCGCCGTCTTTGAAGGCCGATTTCAGCCAAAATGGCCCATTAAGTACTACTTTTTTAAATTATTATGAAAGCTGAGAGTCTGGAGAATTCTTAAGACTTATTTAAGAACCATGAAATCACTTCTTTAAAGTTGAAAATTTAAGTCATAATTCACCGAATGTCATTTTTTGACTTTACACCAACATTTTCATAGTTTTTATCAAAGTCACGTAGCTGATTATTGTATGCATAAAAGAACAACTCATAAAAATTCAGTAGAAAAAAAAATCTCAAGAAAGTTTTCTACTTTTTTTTAAAGAATGTTTTAAGTTGTTCAAGTCGATAATTTTCAAAAATTCGGAAAAAAATTCATAACTCGAAAACTATAAAAAATCGCGGAACATACATGGGGGTGATTCGGGTACCCCAAGGAGTGTTCTATCTCTGGACTTTCGCTTGACACTATTTTTTGGGACACCCTGTATAGATAGGTAGTGATGGCACAATTTTGGTGTGACCTAAATGAACTAAAAATGTGGGGGATTTTGAGATATTGGGGTTCAAGAAGGGTAAAAAAAACAAAATGGGACTATCCGGTGAAATGGCACGTCTAATTAAAGACCTTCGTTTTTATTTATAGTTTAATCCTCGTAGTTCTTAAGTTATTAGGCATAATAATGAAAATTGAATTTAAAACTGAATTTTGACGAAATTCACAGGGTACACCAGTGACCCCACAGTGCTGAAATTTGGTATGCGTGTAGCTTTAGTCACCCAAATATAGGCAAGAGTCTGAAATCCAGAATAACTGCATTTTCTACCCATGAAAATAGTAACCAATTACATGGACTCCCGTTACCTGTAATTTGAATGAAACTGTAGATCAAGTTAGGTGGTTATACATTTCGTAGCACTATTTTGATAGTCAAAGATTAATTTACAAATAATATATATTTTTTGTTTTTATGTGAGACTCGCGAGATCGCAGTCCGGGGCGAACCGCTAGTAATTTATACTAACTCTAAATCGTAGTTTTTACGTCCCAAACGGATGGACCGATTCGGAGCCGGTTTTTTTTAATACAAAGATATTTAACTGGGGTGGTTCTTAGCTACGAGGGGAGTTCAATCTATTCTCGGTATAGGCATGAAAGAATAAGCAGAAAATTCTGAATAAAATTTATTTTTCAATGTAGTTCCCTAGGATCTGAACACACTTATTTGTCCTGGAAAATAACTTTTCAATTCCCTCCAAAAGTATTTTTCTTCCTGGTCTGAAAAATGATCGTTATTTGCTGCCTTTAACTCTTCATCGTCGGAAAAATGCTTGCCTCGAAGTTCTTTTTTGAGATTTGGGAACAGAAAGTAATCACTAGGGGCTGGGTCCGGGCTGTAGGGTGATGATTTATTTCTTCAAATCCGCAATCCCGCACAGCAGCATTGGCAATGCGCGCCTTGTGAACAGGCGCGTTGTCGTGCAGTAGCAATACACCTGCGGTCAATTTTCCCCGTCTTTTTTCTTTTATTGCCTCCTTTAAATTGCGCAGGGTGTTAGCGTAAGTTGCGCCAGTAATACTCTCACCTTTATATGTGTATTCAATTAATAAGATTCCCTTCGAATCCCAAAACACTGTGGCCATGAGCTTTCCGGCGGATGGGCTGACTTTGAACTTCTTCGGTGAGGCTGTTCCTTTTTTATGCCACTGCATAGACTCCTGCTTGCTCTCAGGATCATAGTGATGAACCCACGTTTCATCACCAGAAACAATCCGATCATAAATACTTTGCGGATTTTCACCACAGAGCTCCAAAAACTCCTTGCAACAATCAACTCGCACTTGTTTCTGAAGCGCTGTGAGCATTCGCGGCACCCATCTTGCACTGACCTTTGACCAATTCAGATGGTCATGAAGGATAGTGTGAATGGTACCCACGGATAGCTTGATTCTGTCTGCTAATATTTTCACTCTCACACGGGCATCTTCGACAGCAAAATTCTCAACAATTTTAACGTTTTTTTCAGTAGCGGCACTAACCGGCCCACCGGCACGAGGGTCGTCTTCAATACTCTCTCTACCCCGTTTAAATTCACTTGACCACTTCTGAATTGTAGATAATAAAGGGGCAGAATCTTGGTAAACAGCCATCATTTCTTTGTGAGTTACTTTTTGAGTCTTTCCTTGTTTTGTGAGGAATTTTATCACAGCGCGATGCTCGATTTTTTTTCAACATTGTCGTATCAGTCATCGTAGTTACCTTTCCGAAATGATATTTTGAATACTAATGGCGACAATCAAATAAAATTTTGTATTTATACCCTCAATGAGTGTCATAAACTAATGAGATAATTTAATTACCCTCACCATTAGTATATTACCCCGATACCGAGAATATATTGAACGCCCCTCGTAGGTATGTCGAGTTTTAATCCCCGAGGCAAAAAATGGAGGACGGGGTTTTTTTTAATTTTGTTGAAACTAACTTGTTATTTTAACGTATTAAACGAAAATTGGTATCGCGTTCCCATATTAAATCTCGTTACCGACTTGTTTGTATCTGTAGCAATGTCTTACAATTGATGTAATTGTTTTTTGAGTCATTCGCTAAGCCGAATTAATCCAACGTCCTTGTTATTGATCTATTAATTAATTCCTGAATAAATCGTCCTACATTTCTCTCTGTCGTAATTAATCTCACAACTTGGTTGAATAACCTTATATCGAATCAAAGGATCTGGAAAAGACTTTGACTGTCTGTCCGTCCGTTTGTTACAGCTGATTATCTCAACAACTTCTCAACATATCCGCTTAAACTTTGGAACAGTTATGAATACTACTGACCTTATGCAAGTAAAACGATTCAAAAATATTTACATTTGGATGACCAATAGAGCCAAAATGGTGGCGGTCAAAATTTGAAAATAAGGTTACTAAGTTAAATGGAGTATCATATCAATGAGATTGATTTATAACTTTTTTATTTAGTACAGTTTTGGAGTTATGATGAAAAATATACAAAAAAAGTAGGTGAATAGCCGGCTGAGACGCAGGAGGTTGCGGATTCGATCACTGAACAAATGTTTGCATGATGTACAGATATTTGTTCCGAATCTGGGTGTTTATCCTTATACTAGAAGTATGAATTTACAAAGAAAAAATGTATATAAGTATTCTATCAGTTACCGTTCCCATAGTACAAGCTTTGCTTAGTTTGGGGCTAGATACCGCTGTGTAAACGGTCCACTATAAAAAAAGATTAGGAGCAAATTTGCACTGTATTTCCTAAGTTCCAAGTTTAATTTTAATTTACCCAGGTGACCGGCATCGAAGGAACCTACCGCTTCACGTGCGAATCAGTGATGCACGTACTCCACAAACACCGTGACAGCGTCATGGCAGTGCTAGAAGCGTTCGTCTACGACCCTCTCCTGAACTGGCGACTGGTCGACACCGACCACAGATCCCTCACCGAGTCTAACTTCTCATCAGACATAGACTCATCGTACACCGTGCCCAGCAGAAGCAGGAACCACCTACATTACGAATCGGTAGAAATACCTCCAGAGGCGAATCTCAATAAGCGGGCTTTGTCTATACTGAACAGGATAAGAGATAAGCTGACTGGACGGGACTTCCCCAATGTAGAATCAGTGGTGAGTGTGCCTAAACAAGTCGATCTGTTGATCAAAGCGGCGACTAATAATGAGAACCTTTGTCAGTGTTATATAGGTTGGTGTCCGTTTTGGTAACTAATAGAGGCGGTAAAAATGACTCTTGGTTGAGTTTTGATCAACTGCATCTAGATCCGGCCTAAGATCCGGATCACTGAAACGTTTCATTTATATCATTCGGATCACAGGCTCTGACGCAGATGTGAAGCAATCGCATAGATCTAGATACATTATGATGTATGTATCAGATCCATTGGCATCTCTTTTACCCTTACACAACTCCTACTGGTTGTCTCGTTCACTAGCATGATGCCAAGAGCGGGAACGAGACGAAGTCTAGTTTTCTTGCTTTCGACTCGTGTACAAACGAATTAACTAGGTACCTATCTCATCTCTCTCTATATTGTATTGTGTATCTGCGTCGGCACGACGCGCTTCTGTTGGTTGTGTGAAAGAGAGCTTGTCGAGATCCAGATTCAAATGAGACGTTTATGTTACTAGAAAGATACGTATCTTTCGTGTCAGTTTGAAGAAACGACTCGCGAGAACCTCGCGCTGGAAAGCGAAGCGCAGGATCTCTCCCCACTAGGTGGAAATGCAAAGATCTAATAATGGTTGCTGATAATACCGGGAATCCATAGGGAGGGTATGTTCAGAAGTGGACTTCCTGTGCCTGATATAATGATCATTCTGAACATAGCAATCTGAGAAACTACATTGAGAACAACATTGCACCACAAAATGCTGTTAATAAAATGTACATGGTGCAGTCAACGCCAAAAGTCGCTGACCATTTACAAACTTCCAAAAATCCTATACACCTAAAAGATTAAAAGTCGGTGATCTGCTATGGCCACATTACTCAGTGAATATAGTAAGGTTACACATTTCGGTGAATCTTTTAGGTATATAGAATTTTTGGAAGTTTGTAAACGGTCAGCGATTTTTGGCGTTGACTGTATAGTCAGTGGCATAAAATCTTGAGATATTTATATTGATTTTCGATGGATCTTAGAAGAAAATAGGATCTTTAAAAAAGCAAGGTGGATGCTAATAATCGAGTGTTAAATTAATCATATTTAATATTATTTACTATTTATTCATATAAATAGTTTATTGTTTTTTTTTTAAATTGGATAGAACTTCGTTTGACCACAATCTCAATGCAACGGTAAGTTACAATGGTAATGGTTACAATGGTAAGTGATGATGTGGTCTAAGATGTAGCACGAAGATCTAGAAGAAACCTATTTACTCTCACCTTAAAGAGGCCCGGATTGTATTCTTTATGAAAAACAGACGACGGCAAAGTGTTCCATACCTTAGCTGTACGCATCAAGAACGTAGAACCAAAACGGTGTGTGTTGTATATCTTAGTTTGGGGCTAGATAGCGCTATGTGAAACGCCCAGCATTAATTATTTATTTATATCACATTATGTAGGTATAGTTATGATTATGTAAGTTATAAACTGTAAATATAAAATTAACCGAAAGCCTTTAAAGTTTAATATAATCGCGGACTGAGACCTAATATTAAGATTAAAAACATTATTCTTATTTTTTTAATATTAATTATGTAACAGAAAAAGTCATATGTTATTTTGTACCGTTTTCTCATTGTTCGACTGTTTATTATTATAAGTAAGTTCTTTATTTCGAATGTAATGTGTGTATCCAATCTTACTCATTTCACTTTTATTCTAATAATGTTTATTAGGGTTGCCAACAATTGGGGTGTAAGAAATAAATTATCAAAATACCTAAAATAATATTTTTTTTTTATTTTTTTTAAAAACCCTTTGTTTGCATGCACAGATAACGTAACTTTACATGAAAAAGAAATGATTCAAAGAAAACACATCCCATGTATAATCAGGGATAAAATGGCAAAAGTGAGAAGAAAAGAAACGACCTTTTCTCTTAATTTCTCCCACAGAAGTACCTCCCACTTTCTCTTATTACCTCATTACTCACAGGTCCATGAGTTGCTCCCAATCCTGACATTTCCCTCCATTCCACAGTCCCATGTACTGGGTGCTCATCCTTCTTTGTCATGAGCTCAACCTTCAGGCTTCGATAGAAAGCTGCAAAAGCATGGAGGGTCAAGCCACCTTGAATTGCTTGGGGTGTCTCAGCATTTATATGCTTGTAAAAAGCCTCAATGTAGTTTACGGTCCTTTTTCCCGCGAAAACTTGCTTGCTTCTTATTTGGAATGCGGGCTCAGTCAACATGCCGGTCATGTTCGCTTGAGCCAGCTTTGCATATAGCCTCTGTCTGGGGAGTTGGATGGCTTTTGAAGACTTTCCTTCGCTCCTAAATTTATCGGCTATTTCAGATCTTAGCTTCCAGGGGGTTTTCATATCAGTGACACATTGAAGAACTCCCAGGTCTTCATTTTGTGTTCCAAAAATTGAATGATAGACAACTTGCCCCGCCGAGATGTCATCCATAGCAGTTTCTAGTTTCCAGTGAACTCTCATGCAACCGTTGTATACAGTCCACATGCCCCTTCCTGAGAAATCAACATCACCCGGTTGCATTCCTGCACTCACTCTAGTAAGGTTGCATCTAGCTAGCTGTTCATTTGTAGCCATAGCATAAATAAGAAAGTTCAAAGGGAAAAATGCTCTTTGTGCATTCCTTGCTCCTGCGATTAATATCACATCCGCAAACGCGCTCAATGCCGGGGCTATTTCTTCTGCTCTCTTTCCGTACATTGCGTTGCATAAATTGATTGCATTTGGGATGTGCACAAGGTCTCTCTTGACGGCTTCAATCCATTTTGCCCTGTATGGGTCACGTGGTTTGTAGGCAGCTATCACAGCTGTTAGTGGTCCAAGCGTCTGTGCCATAGCTGATCTTCTTTCAGGCTTGTAAGTAGCTCCTTCCAACAATATGTGGTGAGCAGGGGTTAACCCATATTGTGAGACATCCACATAGTCAGTGACATCTCCCCTTTTACCCACTGGTATCCTTGACACACCCACTCTTATCTCATCATACCTCATCTTAAAGGCAGAGAGAATGTTGAAGAGTGGATTTGCGATGCCATACCAGTGGTTGTTGTCAGTCCTATTTGATTGTGTGTATTCCAAGCCATTGATGGTGGCGATGTCTCTCATGACATTGGTTACATCTTGATAGGTGATTTTGTGGCACTGATTGTCGCAAGTTACAGTGGCATTTAAACTTAGATTTGGATGGGTGGTCATTCTAAAGTTAGCCATCTTTCTAAGTATGTTGTGCCCCCCTTGCAATATGCTCATGATCTGGTGCCCAGCAGTGATGTTTACCACCTGGCTACAAATTCCTAATCTCTCAAATAGTCCTAGAGCACTTCCCACAATGTACTTGAGTACCTTTGCTTTGGTTGCACTGTCTATGTTGACCCTGGGTCTTTTGGGATCAGAGACTTCATTTTCATTGTTATCTGCGTCAACTGTTCTTTTCCTAGAGGTTGATGGTTGTGTGTCTGCTTCCATGCCTTCGTTGAGTGATAGCTTTTCCCTGTGAAAACTTAAAGAGTCTGTTTATAATAGGACTTACCACAAAAAAGTTTGTACCACCCGTTTAAAAACAATTGGTAAGAATTTTTTTATACAGATATTTATCTTTTTGTGGTTAGGCCTATAACGTATTTTTCCTAAACTGCGTAAAATTCAGGGTAGTACCGTACTCTTAAAATACCACTAAAATCAGGTGGGCCATATGCTTGTTGACTCTAAAAGAGTAGAAAATACTTCACCTGAGACGTATTTTAGAAAAAATACGAGACTTCCTTGGTCGTACTAGTTGGCAACCCTAGTGGTTAATTTGCATTTATACTACTTATTCGTAGTCCTCTGTGCTTATACTGAATCTAAATATTTATTCTACAATGCCAACATTGAATTTATTGCTCAAAAGTTGAGGTCGTATATAGGCCGTAGGACAACATTGTAAAAGTAAACACGAATGGCCGCTTAATGAGTAATGGTATTAAACTCCAATGCGTGACCCTTCTATTTAACCCGCTGAACAGTATTGTGCGAATGTTACCACCGTATTTATTGTTCTTAAGGGATTTGTGTACTAAACTCCTTTGCGTACAAAAAGGAATACGTTTTCCACTCTTGAGAATATCCAATCTCCTATAAAGACTTTTTCGAAATTGTTGTTTTGGATTAACGAATCTAAGTATTAAAAAACATTTATAAAGGGAGAATCTAGTTTTATATTTTGTTAATAACGTGAAAGAAGATAATTAGTTCAAGATGTATATAAAGAAATTAGATTTAAAGCCGTGTCATAGTTTCGTAGGTATGTGTTTCTTTTGTATCCTAATAAATAAAGAAATATGCTAATAAAACAGAATTGAGATCTCGTATCACTCATAAACCAAACAAAAGTGTAATTTCTTAATTTGGAGATCTCGTAAGATGTTTAGATTTAGTCGATAACTTATTCGTTATACTGTAGATATTAGATCTCTAAATAATAAGCATTTTGTAATCCAAGTGTAAATATAAAAATATGCAATAAAATTGTTACAAAATTTATGTTTTGTTAAATCACGTACGAATGTAATTATCTCGATAATTTAATTGCATTCTCGGTACTTTTACAATCACGCGATTTTGAACGATAACTTCCGCAATCCTACTTCGCAAATGGTCACAAAATCGCATGACTGTAAAAGGAGCCAGTCTTTCCCAAGTGTTGCACTGAAGAACACTACGTCGTGACATTGTCTTTTTTATAGCTCACGAATGAAAGCGGCAGTATCTGCGATAGTTTAGTGCACAATACTTTGTCTAGCGTCGGCCGGCTCAGGTAGATCTCCATGTCGCCGTCTGACCTGCAGAACTCGTTCAGAGTTTGTCTGCAGACGCCACAGGGGGCGGTGAACTCTTGCTGATGGGCGACCACTGCCACTTTAGTGAACTTAGTGTACCCATCGCACACTCCTTTGGAAATAGCGGCCCGCTCGGCGCAAATCGACGGGGCTAGCGTGGAGTTCTCAATATTGCATCCTGTGTATATCTTTGATTCATCTTCTGTCAGCAAAGCGGCTCCCACGGAGAAGTTGGAGTAGGGGCAGTAAGCCTTCTTCCGTATTGCGGTGGCTTCTATTATCAACTTTTGTATATCTTCGCCTGAAACGGAAAGTGTGATCTAGGAATGTTTTGTCAGCTATAATAATATGGGTGGAGTATGATAAGGATATCAGTAGGTTAATCAGGTTATTAAAGTATTAAGTAGGTATAATCAGTGACAAAAGAATGTCTTAAAAACTTAAAAGATCATGCAGGCATGATTGATACTGTGTATGTATGAGAAAACCAAAATAAATTGGTTTTTTTTTATTATTCTATTTGTTGATCAACTTATATCGCTGACTGTACACACAATCTGCTTGCATTTTACAAATAGGAAGGTTTCTTGCATAATTCCAAGGGTAACAAACAAGTCAACATTGAGCGTAGGAAGTGACAATTATTCTAATGTTAAAAGTACAGCTATATGTATTACTAGAATTTATCAAAATAATAAATAGCCTATGGCACTCAGGGATAGTGTAGCAGTGAAATAATTATCCAAATCGGGTCAGTAGTTTCTGAGATTACCCCCTACAAACATACAAACTACACCTCTTTATAATATCTACCGACTAGATATTAAGTATGCGTTTAGGTAACCAAGGTTATGAATACAATTTTAGCTTTTCAGTAGTTTTATTTTTCTTGGGCAGTTTAATGATCGCTTGCCAAAAAGTCTTACGGTTTATTTACACTAAAAGCGACGCGACACACGCTTGGTTATCATAAGTTTTATTTATCACGATTCGCGCGGTTGCTCTAGCCACCAATCCCGACAGAATTTAATAAATCAATTATGATAAAGCTTTGTTGTTACTGTGCCTTTAATAAGAATTGGTCCCACCAAGACACATTTTACGGCCCAATTAGGTATTATCTCTTAGAATTATTACTATCGATCGAACATAATTTCAACCTATGCCCTATTGTTTAATTATAAAATCTACTAATCAAATTGTCGATATATTCATCTGTAAATGACAAAACTTACCCACTGAGTTAAAGTCAACTATTTTGAAATGATCCATCTCGAGCGCGTGTTTTTAGCAATTTGCTCCGGAGAAGTGCGGCTGCCTCTCGCTGCGGTCACCGGCCAACTGATTAAGTCAATGATCGTCGATTAGATAGCGGTTATAAAACTGAATTTGTCCTGAAAGCAGGTTACCGTTCTGCCTGCGCTCTCCAGTAGGAATCAGCACAGCGCACATTGATTGGTATAAATAATACTAGTCTCCATTCTCGAGACGGAGTTTTTGAGACCGGCATTTTAGAAAATAACTACTTACTAATTACCAAATTATATATATATTTGTTATTTATATGGATTTATTATGCAATGCCATACGTTTTGGGATTCAATATGTGCTAAAGATAAGTCCTTGATTAAAAGGCAGCATCATCATCGCTCATCCCATCCCTGTAACCCTGTAACGCCTATAAGTAAAAAAATACGATTAGATACTAACTTACCTACATTTAAAACCTTAAATTCTTCCAAAGGACAAATAACGCAGTTTTTTACCGAGAGATGTCTCGATTTCGGTTTACAGACTTTTTATTCTCAAAAGAACTTAATATTAGATATAGTTCACTTATATGAGACATAGTTTTATAACACCTAGGTAAAATCTATCGATCGGGTGACGAATACCACGCTTCGTTCATTAACTGGCATTGCCGATGTGGGAGACAAAACCGCGAAGCTCAAGTGAGATTAGGCCGGGCACGTAAGTCGATTGCTTCCGGAGACATAGGCCAACATCGTAACACCCTGGGTACCGGAGGATGAACAGCGACGTCGGGGTCGGCCGCGAAAGCGTTGGCGCGACGACATCAATGGATTCGAGAAGGAATGGTGGGAATCTGTCAAGGATTGCGATAGGTGGAAGGAATTGGGGGAGGCCTTTGCCCAGCAGTGAGAAAATGTAGGCTAGTAAAAAAAAAAGGTAAAACCGATTTGGTTGACGGGTGGTGTAGAATCCAAAAACTTCAATTCAATATGTATAGAGACCATTTAATGAGCCCTTACAGCCATTACAAGTACACCAGTTACAATCCAAATTATTACAATAAAATAAAACGAGAGACATGCGCGCACCATGGGCGGAAGGTGCGGGAGTCTGAGGCGGAGGAAAGGATGGAGGCGTGATGACCGGCGCGTTTATTCGCCACACCTAAGTTTATTTATGGTACATAAATAGGCGCTGGTGACATACAATGCGTTTTATGTCTGCAACCTGCTTTCATCGTACATCCGCTCTGTGGTTGAATATTCCTTTCTGGTTGCGACAAACAGTATGTTTTTGTTTGTTGGGCGAGCGGAGGCAATTTTCTCTGCATGGCTGAACTTTAGAACAGATGGTCAAAAGGAAGTTCGTTTCTGAGAAAAATTTCATACCTACACAATTATTTTGGTACCTATAGTGAAAGCGTATGACGCAGATGCCAGAGAATAGATTACAAGGCCATTCCAATGTCAATCTTCTAAGCAGCTACCTAACACAATAGCTCTTTGACGAAAACTTTTAACGAAATATTCAAAACGCGACCAAAATGTGGCTTTGCCTACATCTAACTTTAATGTGGTGTAATATGGTTTACATTGAATGTTAGATATTAAAATCCTGGCCATAAACACTGACCTACGACGCCTTTTAATATTACTGCTATACCTAATATCAGATAAGAATACACGTCAAAACGATAATGTATCTACGTCAAAGGTAGGTGGTATAATTTAATCTACTTTTTTTTAGTTGATCCTCCAAGGACGTGTTATTTACTGCTATTCAATAAATACATAATAATAATAAATATTGCTGGACATTTCACACAGCGCTGTCGAGCCCCAAACTAAGCAGAGCTCATACCTACTATGGGAACCAGATAACTGATATAATACCTATATACAATTTTTTTTGTAAATACATAGTTTTAATATGTATAAAAACATCCAGACCCGGAACAAATATCTGCAGATCATTTATTTCCCGGCAGGAATCGAACCCACTTCAGTCTCAGCCGGCTATTCGCCCACTGAGCCATGGAAGTTTTCAAAGTTACATACTTCGTTGGTATAAAAAATATTGATAGTTCCTAATACTATATCTCGGATCGTCCCACATCTGGGCGCAAAATCTGATATATTTTATACCTAGGTACTTAAGGGTCCTCTTCCTGAGACAGCTTCATAATTAACTGCATTATTTACTTCGTAATAAATATATGTAAAAGTTGAGGATATAAGCTGAGTACTATGCGAAACGCAAACACGATTCCTTAAAATTTAAATGGTAAATAATCTTGGATCATTAATTTACATTAATCATTAATATACAGGTTACTCCAAAATGTAGATATAAAAGTGGGTGATTCGGCCCATGAAAATTTACAACTTTTCATAAAAATAAAATTGCTCCCATATTTTTTTAAAGAATCATTTAATGTACCTACTTTTTAGTTGCCCGTTTTGGGTTAACATACATATTCAAAAGCACCCTGTATTAGAAAATGCAGTTTTACGACAATAAAACGATCGCTTAACAACAAAATGCGTTTATTGTACGTGCTTAACATAATTGCATCAATAATATAACAAAAGTATTGTAACTACACACTACTTACACAGGCTAAGCATATTTTTAACATAAAGTAGTACATTTTTTACATCAAAAGTATTTTTATCTTTAAAAAAAATAATATCCCACTAAATAGCTTCAAGCAGCACTGCTGTTTCGGTTTAAAGGGTATGGTTACCGGTGAAATTACAAGCACATGAGGTTTTACACCTGTATGCCTCAAGTTGATGGACGCAGAGTAGTGCAACGTAGGGCATATTCTATGATGCGTGACATATGAGGCATTACATCCCCATGTTCGTCTGTCAGACAGGCAGACATAACTTTTTACTCGAGAACTACGAGATAACAAATATTGACAACAATACATTTTATATTGAAATTGTAAACTAGTTGACGAGCAGTAGTCGATCAACTTAAAACTGTAGTTGAGTTTGTAAACAAGTACTCTAAAAGAACAATAACTTTGTATTTTTTAAAGGCACACATACAAACTTAAAAACAAATAATAGATTGTAACGTATCTAACATAAATATACTGATATTTTTCAGCGATAAGACTGCCCATTATAATTTTTTGTTTCTCATTTTGTTGAATCTATCTTGTAAATAAATAAAGAATTTACATTCATTAAAATCATCACAAGAATTTTAAAAACCAGACGGGATTGAACCCTCTATCTTCCCCTTGATTACCATTTTTTGCATATGTTGTACAAAGCGAATAAAAATATTACAACATAATTATAGGATATAGGGACAAATCGTCGGCTTAATTATCAGATTCGTCCACCAGAAGTCCACATGGGCAAATTTTCCTTTTCATCGTTTCGACATAAATCGTTTTTCTCACAAAGTTTAAGAGTTTTTTATAGAATCACTCTTACATAGAAAAAGAACATAGAAGGTATAAAATTAGGGTATTTTTTACACCTAAAGTAAAAGTGACTATAAAAATCCCTCAAACATTGTGAGAAAATCAGTTATATGTTGCTCCTGGCAAATTTGCCCATATGGACTTACGAATTCTGATGATTAAGCCGAAGATGTGTACATGTATTGTGACTAAAACATCATCATCATTTGCCACGTTACTTAAACCAGATTTTTTTAAGAGCTTGACAGCGAGACCCAAACTAAGCATGGAGCTTGTGTCTTGGGCTTCCAGAGTTACCAAAAGTAGGTAAGTTTATAAGATGTAAGGTTATACAATTTATCAAAAAAAAAAATAAGGTACAGAAAGAGATGTATAGTGCTATTTAGAGTTCAAATGCTCGCAAAATGTATGTACATTGTACAAATTCGTAGACGAGAGTAGGCCTGAGTAAATATTATATAGGCACATGATGATTACATATCTATACTCTTTACAATTATTTTATTTACAGCTACCACATTGTCTAGTTAAATATGATTGAAATGTAAAATAAACCTTATTCAAGGAATAGTAAGTTTCAACATTGAATCATAAATGCCCGTCATTTTATATTTGACTTTAGTTAGAGCGAGAGCTATTTTTGACTATAGCTGTTCTCGTTTAAATAATTGTTACCACAAAAAAGTTAACAACTGTTTAACGGGCGTTTAAAAAAATCCCTACCAATTTTTGTATAGGTTTTTTTTAAAAACACACTAAATAGTTTTTATTTTTTTGTGGTAAGACCCTAAGTGTCTAAAGTTAAATGTAACTAAGTTAGGGTTGCCAGCCACCCCGTATTTCCCGGGTGTCATTTTTGCCATAAAATTAGTTCATCCAGGGTATTTTCTACAGAAACATGTAAGGGCGTACCCATGAGAAATATTTTGTATGCATGTAGAGAAGAATAATAATTATAGATAAATATTTTATTTTTTTACTCGCCCCAGGCAAGTAAAATTCTGTATTTTTTTGTTTTTGACCTTGTCCTGTACATTCCAAAGCTGGCAACCCTACTCATAGTAGACTAAATACAGTTAATCCTTAGTACATACTAATAGTAATTTACATATATAAAAATAAATTTCCGTGCGTTAGTCTGGCAAAAACCCGAAAATGGCTCGACCGATTTGTTTTTTTATGTATGGTATAAACGAAAATTTTGAAAATTTGCCAGGTAAATTTAAAAATTCTGTAAAAACTGAAAGTGCTATTCTATGGGATTTTTGACAACTCAGGACCATTAGCTATATTTTATTTTGAAATCCGTGCGAAGCCGGAGCGGGTCAACTAGTATTTAATAATATCTATACAGCCTATACACGAGTAACATTTACCAGGTTTACCAGAAAGGACACCAACCAACATAGCACTGGCACAGATTCTCATTACTAGTCGCCTGCTGAATCAACAGATCGACTTGTTTCTGCACCGACACAGTCTCATAGATGTGGGGGAAGTCCCGCCCGGTCAGCTTGTCGCGCACGCGGTTCACGATGGCCAGCGCGCGCTTGTTCAGGTTAGTCTCCGCGGGCTGGTCCAGCGCGTCGTTCAGTCCTATCTGCAGTCTGCTCTTGCTGGGTTGCGGCGAGGCGGAGGGCTCCGACGCGTCGGCTTCGTTCCTGGAGCGTCTGCCGGCGTCGATCAGCCGCCAGTTGAGGAGCGGGTCGTATACGAAGGCCTCCAGTACGGCCATCACGCTGTCTTTGTGCCGGTGCAGTACTTCCATGACGGACTCGCAGGTGCGCCGGTACGTGCCTTCTATGCCGGTTACCTGCCAAAATCAATAGTTCTTATTGAAATTACAACGACAATTTGGAAGGGAATTGGGATTGCAATGCGACTGTGTAAGAGCGTAATGGTAGCTGACCAAGATCAGTTACAAAATGGTTCGTACAAGATGGATTGAATATTATCAAACTAATTAATTATTTACTTTGTTATTGCGCAAAAATATCGCAGAATCGTGGTGAATGGCACAAACTTGGGGAGGGCTATACCCAACCGTGGGTGAAGTCAGACCGTCGATAATGATGATGATGATGATTACGCAAAACTAAATGGACAAAGAGAGGATTTAATGCTAACTTTATATATTTACCCGCCATGGTTAACCGGTTATCCATAATGGAAAAAAACATAGTTCCAACAACAATCAACCTACCTCCATAGCATTGATCAACATCCTCGTCAGCCTAAACGGAATCTTCTCGGGGAACTTATCCCTAGTCACCGCCACTTCGAAGCAATCACCAAAGTCGATATGCAGGAACTTCCCAGTGACTCGATCCAGCATGATGTTGGAGGGATGTCGGTCGCCCAGGCCCAGTATGTACCCCACCATGCTCATGACGGCGAGGGAGCGCGTGTAGTTGGTGCGCCGCTCGAACCACACCTCGGATGAGGGGCTCTTCAGCCAGAGCAGTTTGGCGAGGTCGTCGCCCGCTGTGTGCTCTAACGCGTGCTCGAACACTTCCACCTGGAATGTTGATAATCCCAATAATATTATAAATGCGAAAATTTGCAAGTTTAGATAATTGGAAGGATGTTTGTACCTCTCTAACGCCAAAACAACTGAACCGATTTAGCTGAAATTTGGAACATATTTTGATGATAACCTGGAATAGAACGGTGGTCCAAAAAGAGCTCACTTCAAAAAATAACGAATTCACTCTATTTGATAACACATATAACTAATCCAAATAATTTTTGTTTCAGCTTAGCCTTTTAGACCTCTCAATATCCACACGTCGCCGCACAAATAACTCGTGTAACTCTTTCCGTTGCGGAGTTATGCCTAATTCTTTGGTCGCGCAGAGTTCATTTCTAGGCTATGATAATGACATAGGCGCACGATAGCGTCACGAGAAATATTTTTTTTTTGGCGATCACAAAATCGTTTCATCGCTAATTCTGGCGGGATCTTAGTATGGAAGCCTATTTAAAAAAGGTTTCCACGTAAAATAATACTTAATAAAAAATTTGGCTAGTAGTGTCTTCTGAAATAGCAACCTTTTGAATTAGCATCAGTTTATCGAGGTCCGTCGCCATCCTCTGCATGATCCTGTGCTCGATGTTCAGCAAACACTTTCTCTTCTCTCTGTAGTCCCTGATGAGACAATCAAATGATACCATTCTTTACCATTCAGATAACAAAACAATCTTTAATTTACATCATTAATTTCGTATAGCCTTAGATAAAAATATGATTAATCTGAAAAAGTGGTGTTTTATTACGCTTATCGATTAAAATAGAATCATTTTATTATTTTTCAGCTTTACAAAAAAATAAGCATTGTTTTTTTTCGATTAGTGAAGACTTAGAGATTTTTTTCATAAGTCAAGTAGCGTTGCCCTATACATTTATTAGCAGAGTGAATAACAAACAAGTTGTTTATCTTTACATAGTATAAAATGAAGTCACTTTCGCTGTCTGTTCCCTTAGATCTTTTAAACTACTAAACGGATTTTAATGCAGTTTTCAGCAATAGATAGAGTGATTCAAGAGGAAAGTTTATATGTTTGTTTGTTACCTTAACAAGACTAAACGGCTGAACAGATCATAATGAAATTTTGCAAGGAGACAGATTATATCCTGGGAAAGAACATAGGCTACTTTTTAGCCAACTGCGCCAAATAAGGGTATGTTTTATTGAAAAACCACCCGTGCGAAGCCGCGGGCGGGTCATCTAGTACAAAATAAATAAATAAAAAATTGAGCGGTTTAAGTACCGTTGCAAACGATGGTTAATTGCCAGGCGGAAGTGTCCCTAAGACACTGATGGTACTTTGGCCTGGTGGAAGAGAGCTTACCTAATGAGTGAGTGTAGAGTATCGCAGTGCGGCACCCAGCCGATCAGACCAGAGTTCGTACTGAGAGGAATCACGGCATAGCGCTGGATGGCCAGGTCGCGTCTGAAATATTAAAATAGAATATATTTATTTTCAACGCACTTGCTCGTAAAGTGAGCCTTATTGTAAAGTGGCCATAAACCGAACTATAACACACACGTCCATAATAATATTACGCACTAGTGCATAATAGAATTATCCCTACAAAGTTAAGTTAGTACCTAACTGCAAATTATATGCGAGTAAACAGAGCATTTTCAATTTAACCGGGTAATACGTGTAACAACAAAGAGGTTTTATGCCACTGAAACTCCATTTACATTTTTGGAATAAATAAATGTATCCCTAATTACGACGTAAAAACATTTATTATTATCAAATTATTTATAATTCACAATAATTTGTTCTAAAATATTTGCATTTTATCACTAAAATTATAATTTTGAAGTAGGCTGTATGGCTATATGTAACCTTACATTTGGCGCGTGCAACAATATCGTTATGAAAATTGTACATTCACCAATTGTTTTAATAATTTTATGCTTAACGATTTATGCAATACATGTTTGTTTTTTCCTCGCAAGTGTGTTGAAAAAGTGCGTATGAAACTCGTGAGCAACTTGCTCACTAGACACTCGGCTGATTTACGCAACCCACATCCTCGTGTATAATGAGCAACTTAGCTCAGAAAGAAAGAAAAAGAAAGAAAATACATTTATTTGACACACACAGGACAGACTATTGAAAACGGAACATATACAGAACGAACATACCTACTTACAAACAGATTTTATTAACAAAGAAAAATTATACAAAGAAACAGGAAACACACAAGATAAAAATTAAGTACATATAATATAGGTAGGTAATTACAAATAATATGGTCTTCCGTGCTGTGTGGGTCAAACAGGCCCCGTCTCAGCGTGTTGCTGCTAACCATCCGAGGATAGTAAGCGGCGCTGGTTTTCAGATGGGACCCATGGGTAGCCTCACGAACGCAGAAAAATGAATAGAAAAGTAAACAGATACATACACATACACAGATACATACATACACATACATAGCTACATATACTTAAAAAATAAACTTTGAGAGTTTGAGATAAAAACAAAGTGTTATGTGGGTAAAGATTGCGCTAGGGAAGTAAAGATCAATTACTGTGACTAAGTTGCGATGTATAGCAAGGAAGGACATGAGACAGTGAAGAGGAGGAGGAGGAGGAGGAGGAGATAAAAAGATATGAACGATTTCTAGAAAGATTTGTCTAAAGACCTAAAGAAAAGAGAGTGTGGAGTAGTGTTTGTGGGCAGTGTAACAAGAAGGAGAAAAATACTACACGGTTTCCTGCGTGACAGAAAGCCGCGATGGCTCCTGTGTCGCAGCATCTTTGTCCACGTGAAGTTCGGTAAGCTATGAGCGCTTTTGCAGCATTAGAAGTTCCTTCTTCAGTGCAAGTTTAAAAGATGTTACTGTTTTCAGGGCACGTAAAGGTGGTGGCAGATCGTTCCAGCAACGAGAAGCTGCAAACCTAAAAGACCCACGAAATGCGACAGACTTGTGTCTAGGTGTCAAAAACACGTGAGTACAGGCTCGCCTTTGGTAGCGAGACCAATCTTGAACCCATCTGAGCTTATCGTAAAGGTAAACGGGTATTTTATTAGCAACAATACCAAAGAGCAGAGATACGAGGTGCAAGAGCCTGCGAGCTTTCATTTTAAGCATGTTTGAGGAATTTAGGTAAGGAGTGACATGTGTGCGGGGGGGAATGTGGAAACAAAAACGCGCACAGGCGTTTTGAACCCGCTGTATTAACCTTTCAGTCCGAGCCAACAAGCACGTCCCATAAACCACGTCACAATAATTCAATCTAGAAAGCACTAAAGATTCACATAAGGTGACCCTAACATCCTCACTTAAATATGGTCTTATTTTGTAGAGAAGCTTTAATCTGTAAAAACTATTTCGCACCCCATCAGCCACATGACTTTCAAAACGGAGATGACTGTCAAGAGTCAGTCCAAGACTTTTTGCTTCCTTGACATATTCAACGGATTCCCCGTTAACCGAAATATTAATTTGACAATCTGAGAGTTTTAGCAAATTAGCCTTAGTACCAGTCAATATGTATTTAGATTTTTTAGGGTTAAGAACTAAGGAGTTAGACTCTGACCATTGATATACCTGGGCTAAATCATCATTTATCATATTTACCGCGTTGGCACAGTCCGTAGGTAGAAAAGAATAGTACAGCTGCAAGTCATCCGCATATAGATGAAACTGGCAGTGTGAAATGTCCTTGACTATGTCCGCACTAAAAAGAATGAAAAGAATGGGCCCGAGTATAGATCCCTGGGGGACACCTCTAGGAACAGGACAAAAAGAAGATCTTGAGGTAATTCCATTAGACAATCGAAGTTCTACACACTGCTATCTGCCTGTAAGGTAACTAGAGAACCATTTAATGGCATTAGGATCGAATCCATAAAAGGCAAGCTTTGAAAGAAGAAGGGAAATATTTAATGAGTCAAAAGCACGAGAGAAGTCAAGAAGAACCAGGATACTGCATCTTCCGTTATCTTGGGCTGCCAGCAGGTTATCCACAATATCTATTAGAGCAGTTGATGTACTGTGATTTCGGCGAAATCCTGATTGAAATTGAGGGAGGATATGGCTATCTTCCAGAAACTTAATCAGCTGCATGCAAACTATCTTTTCTAATATTTTAGAGAGACATGGCAGCAGACTAATAGGCCTCAAGTCACCCATAGTGGAAGGCTGACTATTTTTTGGTATTGGCTTGATCACTGAGACTTTCCAGCATTCCGGAAACAACCCACTAGACATTGACACATTAATTATGTTGGTGATGGCCGGTAGAGATTGAGGTAAGGTCATAAGCAGCATATCCAAAGTGATGCCGTCAATACCTTGCGCATTAGATTTAAAGCTTTGAATGACCTTAAGCACTGTGTACTCACTCACTGAATGGAAAGAGAAGGCATCGGAGCCAAATCAGTTGTATTCGTAGTAAGTTAGCAGTGAAATTTTTACACGGCTGCTACCAGGTACATTAAGAAAATGGGAGTTGATATGATCAGGATTGTCAAAATGAGTAGGGAGTTCCGAAACCTGCTTTTTATTTGATAAGATATTATTCTTTAAATTCTTCCAAAGTTGTTTTGAGTTACTTATATTTTTATTAATATTCTCTTTAAAAAAAGCCACTTTTTCACTCTCTATAGCTGCAATAACGATTTGTTTCATGTCTTTGTAACAATTTTTAAGTGCCTCTGTTTTAAGTATCTTATACCTATCATGACAGTCATCCCTGATTTTAATCATTGTTTTTACAGTGTCTGTAATCCAAGGGTGGGATGGACCTTTGAATTTCGTTGTTTTAATTGGTGCATGTAGGTCGAATAAATTCAAGATTGTACAAGTTAGTGCTGACGCTAACTCATTTACGTCACGTGCTGATTGAAAATAATCCCAGTCAATAGCATTCAGGTCAGAAGAAAACAATTCCAAAATTATACTCTTCAGGGGCCTGTAAGTTACTAACCGAGGAGATATCTTTTCCTTTTTTATATTAAATTCAACCACTATCATGGCATGGTGCCCCAGATCTGGAGTCTGTTTCACAGACACCTTCCGTACCCTTGTATCAGTGCAGACTACATCGATCAAAGTCTGACTGTGATCAGTGAAGTGTGTTGGCTCAGCGACAACTTGATTTAGGTTTAGGGGTTTAGCTCACTTGTATCATAATATACTATTAACACATAAACACTGTCTGTGTTTGTGTTTCTGAGGTAGTGGGTTCGATTCCCGCCGCGGAACAAATGTTTGCATGATCTACAGATATTTGTTCCGGCTCTGGTTGTTTCTCTATATATTATAAGTATGTATTAAAAAAATATGTATAAGTATTCTATCAGTTATCTGGTTCCCATAGTACAAGCTCTGCTTAGTTTGGGGCTAGATAGCGTTGTGTGAAATGTCCAGCAATATTTATTTATTTACTTTAGAGTCGGTTTACGCTTGCACAAGTAATGCAAGAATCAATGAATTATTTTTTACAAGATAAATAATCAAACTACTTTGATCTGAATAATTTTGAACTTTATTAACGAACAGTTCAACATTATTTTCTCAAATTCATTCTGTTCTGTAACAAAGTTTCAAAAGGTAATATGTACTCGCGATACGTTGAACGAATCAATTTGTAAATTGACGAACCTTTTCATTCCGTCACTGTACATATATAATATTTATCTTAAAAGGAGGATCTTAAAGGATCACCAAACACAGACGTATTAAATTGGATTTGAAGGATATTACAATAATTGGAGATCATATACAGCCGTTGCAAGACTTAATGTAAAAACAACGTAATATGTTACTAGGTGCAGACCGGCGGATATAAGATCCGTCGCTCTGAACATATTTGGTGTAGACCAATGTTCAGTGGCAGACGTCTTATGACCGATACCTTGATGATAATGAAATTAGAACTATGGAGAGGTTTTGTAGGAATAAGGAGTATATCGAAGGAGTGAGGGAGGTGTTTGGTAGGAGTAAAGTAAATGCTTTAATTCTACTTAGAAGGAGTGAAAATGTGGAAGATAAAATAAATAATGCTAGACATTTCACATAGCGCTATTTAGCCCCAAACTAAGGAAAGCTTGTGCTATGGGAACCAGATAACTGATAGAATACTTATATTTTATTTTTTGTAAATACCTACATCCTTATAATATGTATATAAAACAAATACACAAACCCGCAGCAAATATCAGTAGACCATGCAAACATTTTTCTCGCAGCGGGAATCGAACCCGCAACCTCTTGCGTCTTAGAGGTTGTCCAAAAAGTTGTATACAAAAAGTTCTTCCTATTCTCAGAAGAGAAGATCGCCCAGAATCACCACTCGACCCCGCAAAAGTTACCTAAAGGTGTCCGGGTCCGCTTGCAGTAAAGTGTTGACAAGTCCAAACAGCTGCATCACTCGCTCATCCTGTCGCAAATCCTCGTGTCCCTTCAGAAGGAACATGTAGTCTTTGCCGTTGGAACCTCGAATGCAAAGACGCCGTGGTCGCTGCTTTGATGTAATTACCTGGGAATTTAAAGTCATTATAGTTAACAACATAAACTGGTTTCTTCGTGTCCATATTCAACTCTACTATAAATAATAATAAATCTTTATTGAAGGCAACAATAGAAAAGTATGTTAAAACTTAATTCTACGGCCCATATAAGTACATACCTTAGTGACTAACATACATAATAAAATACTTAATTAATTAAAACTAGTACTATACTAGACGCCAACGCTCCTGGCAGATGGACCACAAAAAGTGGGACAAGGGACGATGAAGCGAGGGACGATATATCCCTCGCTCTTGCGGCCCTTAAGGGAGCAGTAATTGTATTGAAAAGGAAACAAACATGCCTAGTTCGATACGATGCGAGTCTTGATGTGTAAATGTTTGCATGTTCTACAGATATTTGTTTCGGGTATGGTTGTTTCTCTATATATTATAAGTATGTATTTACAAAAAAAAAAGTATATAAGTATTCTATCAGTTATTTGGTTCCCATAGTACAAGCTCTGCATAGTTTGGGGCTAGATAGCACTGTGTGAAATGTCCAGCAATATTTATTTATACTATAGTATTAGTTAAGCCACTGCTAATCCTAGTGTCAGAGTATGTAGGTCGCCTTAAGACCTCTGACATAGACATAAATATAATTGTTCAGTCGAGACCGACATCTTAACATGCCCTCTGAAGCACAAAAGCGCTCAGTTATAAAACAATACTAGCAGTCACTCATCCCACTCAGTACCTAGTTGAACTAGATTTTTAAAATTATTTCATAAATAACGAACCAGATGGGATTTGAACCCGCAACCTTCACCTTGATATGGGGAGGCGATACCAATTTAATTACTGATTTAAACGGGTATTTATCGCGTATGATACCAATTTAGCTATGGACTCACTACTCGTCCAGTACGAAATTATCTTGATTTTTCCGTAAGTCGGATAGCACTTTAAAATACAAAAAGTAATAAAAACCAACCACCTCTTTTTTCGTCGGGGTTTAAAAACTGACATAGTTAAGAACCACCCCCGAGAATAGCTTACTATTATAATAAACCACATCCGAATCGATCCATTCGTTTGGACTACGATGCCACAGACAGACGTTAAAATAAAACAAATAGCTTATAATACACCTATTTTTGCGTCAGGGGTTAAAAAATAGCTAATAGTTGATCTAAGTCTGAGAAACAGCAAGTAAACGCTAAGTACTTTATTATGAATATGAATTTGGATTAGTTCAACTATAATCTCCAGCTAAGTATAACGATATACCCAGCAGTGGGCAATAATGGGCTGTGGATGATGATGATGATAAAGTAGAACGTTCAAGTACCTGCAAGCTGCTCTGAATATGCGCGATCCGTATCAACTCTTGATCTGGCACGTATGACCCCGGGACAGCCAGCTCTAGCTCCCGACAGCCGAGTAAACGCGGCGATACGTATTGAAGCTCTAGGGATGTTAGTTGAGGTAATTGTCGACTTATGCGACGGAACACGTGGTAGTACAGATCCCAGGCTTGGTTCAGATCGCGGACGTTGGTTGATTCCTGGAATAAAACATTTATTAATGTCCTGAGATTATGAATAACTATTACTTCCATCAAGAATACAACTATAAAAACTACTAGGTTAGTGCAGTAAAACTGCCGCCGATAAATAAAGTCACACTGACGGTCTGACTATTGGTCTTGTGCCTGTCAGAGACAAAGCTAACGTTATTATTGTAAGATATTTGACAGATGTTTGACATCATGAAGATGACGAGTGTTGTTTAAATTATCTGTTGTTAGTTAGTCAGTTTTTTGGATAAAGCCCGATATCCAACTAAAAAATGGGTTTTATCGTCTTGCAGACTTTCTTTTAATAATTAATCCTGCCGGCTGCGCCAATTCATATAACGCTTCAATCACACTCAGCTTGAAATGTAAACTTGCTCTTTGGTTTACTGGTGACATTGAGTCACCAGTATAAATGGCTTTCATTAGATTGTCTTGTCAGTGACCTTGTTGCTATTGGGAGAACAAATGTAACGAGCGAACACGTTTGCTTTTTCCTTTACCATTACTAACATAACTTTTGTTCTATTATGGCAAAAGTGATAAACAGACGTTTTGTCAGACTTCACTCACCTTGAATCTGTTGCACCACTCTTGCGCCTCATTCAGTTCTCGTCCATAAGTCTGGTTGAAAGAAACTTCCTTCAGCGTCTGCGGGCCTCTCTCCAGCATCGCATGCAACGGTTCTAACGTCTTGAACATAGCATTGACGTCATTCTCGCTGAAGTAAAGCCTTGACGCTTCTTCCAATGCCTCGTGCCATTGTTCATGCCACAGAATAGCTACTCTAATAAGCTCTTCGGAAATCATCGCGGCTTGGTTGACCAGTTTGCTCGAATGCGTACACATTGATTTCAAGATCTGATTGGCGGCGTTCTTTCGCGCTACGAAGGATGACTTCGACGCCACAGTCAGAGGATAAACCAATGCTTGCGGATGGGACTTCCCGATATCGATCAGTAGAGAATGGATTAGCTTTCCTACAAGAGCTCTTGGCGTATCGATTCTCGCTATCAGTTGTGGGATTACTTGAAGCCAGACGTTGATTTCGATGGTTCTAATTCCTTCGACCAACGCTTCGTGAACCGCTGGGTAATGACCGTAGTCAAACCACAGCGTGAGCAATCTCAGAGTGTCTTGGAGCGAGCTACCGTGAGACAGTTTGATGGATTTGAAGAAACCTTCGACAGCTGGGACGGTGTGTTGCTGTATACATTCAGGTGTTTGGCGTCTTTCTGCCGTAGCCGAGCCGGCGTCTTGATGTTTGTAGAATAGTACAGTTTCAAAGTTCATATACGCCCAGGCGTGCCAAGCTTTGTACCAGTCGGATGATAGCTCAGTAGCGGCTTCGTAGTTGCGTAGAATTTCAGGAATCGAATGCTCGTTGATTCCGAGGAGAGCTTCGCACCACGAGCCTAACTTCAGGTGGCATCGAGCGATAAGACGAGCGTGTTCTGGATCGCCAGATTCAGAATTCTCTACGTATCTTTGCAGTTGATCGTAGGCGAGCTTTCTGTCATCAGCGACCCACAGATGTTTGGCGTAAGCGAGGGTTAGTCTCGGCTCGTGGGCTGGTAAAGGCATATCGCGATTCTTGCTCGGGTCGATACCCAATAACATAACCAAAGTCTTGTGGGCTTGTCTGGGCGCGCCGCTCTTTCGGCAAAGAGACGCGAATTTGAGCCAAGTGGCCATATCTTCCTGGGGCGTTAGAACTAAGCTGTGGACTTGAAGAATTCTTCGCCAATCTTCAACCAATCTTTGGCCACCTTGCAGTCTCGTCCACCACGCTTGACGGATAGATTCCCTTCTTTCAATCACTTGTTTGTAGGTTATGACCTCTTCCAACTCGGCTAGTAATTGCGCGTTAACAAGCGCTCCGTAAGCCCTCTGATAGCTTTCTCCAGCTACAGCAGTTAGCTCTGAGTCGAGTATCGTTCGAGCCATGTCGATGAACTGCTTTGACACTTCGAAGTCTCCTTTATGGATATTCAGTACCGCTCTATAGAAGGCACCGTCTTGAGTATTTTCTGGTAGGAAGTTAACGTACTTTGCCATAGAATCCCATTCGTTCAACCCCCAAGCGGCGGCCGCGGCTAACCTGGCCGCTTTATATTTGTCCTCAGATTTCATTTTGGGCCAGCTCTTCGACACAGTGTCATACAACGTCACCCATTCTCCTAAAGCTTCATAGCAGCGTAGTTCTCCGAGATACGAATCCATATCATCGGGTTCAGTATTGAGTTTCTCTCCGTATAAGTTGAGCGCTTTTTCCCAGTTGTGCAGTTTTTCGTACCATCTGATTTGGACTTTTAGATTGGCGTCGCCGGCTTCGCGCTGGGCCATTACTCTTTCTAGTAAGCCTTCGGCGGCTTCTTTCTGTTGGAGCTTGTTGTTGATGTGGATCAGAGCTTCGACTACTTGTAGTGTAGCACCACTTCGGAATTCTTCTTCCTGTGAGAAAAACAACAGTTTTACGAAAAAGCAACTTGTACCCCCATTATCAGCCGTACCCACATTTGTATCCTAAATCTAGAAATGGTGTCATATTTTGTATGACCGCTGTACTAAATTAAGGTACTAAATTCACGATTTGGCTACAACCGTACCAATACCAATATCATCGTCAAATTCTAATTTAAAACATGATTTTTTATTGTTATTTTGTGTACATTAGTGAATGCTTGCTAGCATTAAGTTGACCTATGGTACAGATATGTTTATTTTGTGCAATAAAGAATGTTCAATCAATCAATGCCCCTATTCCCGTCTTGGAATCCATGTTTCAAAATATGCGAGAAATTTGGCTAGATTCAGCATAATGTGCGTAAAATCTAACGTTATTCTATAATTACCTTATAATGCAGTGCCTTGGCGTACGCCCTGCAGTGCATAGCGCGCTCTCCTAACAGATGTGTGGATATAGGGAGCGTGCCGCCTTCACAGTGCTCCATAAACTCTGCTAGATTCAGCACAGTATGCGCTAGTTCTGGCGCGTCGGGAGCAGTCAGCGCTTGTTCTAGGGCGTTAGAGAGCTCAGCGCGAGCTGTACCGTCTAGTTCGGTCCAACAAGAGACGAAGGCAGCGTTGAACAGGTCTCGGAGGAGCTGGGAGTAGTTGTGGGCTAGGGCCAGACATGCTCTGAAAATTAATTAGAATTTTGGCCATATGAAGCTTAGGAAGACGGACGGGCGACATAAAGGTTTGGTAAATTTGCTTAGATGAGACAAGATCTGTTATCAGCAGTAGAACTTCCATATCCAACAATCTAAGTAAGTTCAGTATCGAACAGCTCTATAATACATTTAAATTGTCAATGGAATTACCTGAGGGCTGGACTATGAGACTCAGTGAGAAGACCGATGCTGAACCGCCTCAGCCATTCAAGCCAGTCGTCTTTGGACACGCGACTGGAGGCCGTCCAAGCGAGCTTCAGGTTATGCGCGCTTACGCATAACTTGCGTATGGACTGAGATGTATCGCATACTAGGAGACGAGCCTATAACATATAAGGTAAAGCTAGAAAAGTGGAAAGCATCGACTCTTTCTTGGTCACTCTTTACTGCCAGCCTAGTCACACAAGGTAACTAGAATAAGTGAGAAGGTCGTATTATCAGTCACTCTCTAGTCGAGAATAGATCAGTTTATTTCCATTGCTAGGTCTCTGGCCTACTTTCAACTATGCAAATAATAGAGTACTAGTAGAATGCTTACCTCTTGATTATTATTTCTCGGTCTTCGCCTCGAGATCTGGAGCGCCTCATCCATCGCCAAGTTCTGAGTCGACTGCAGCCTCGACAACAAATACTCATAGTTTTGGTGCTGGATCCTGTGCTTCAAAACCACTCTTTGAACCAGTGGTATAAAGTCGGTGTATTTCCTTCCAAGTTGAGCTATCAGTGAGCAAAGGGTATCCATTGCTGTAAGGCGTAATGGAGGGCAACTGTCCAAGCTGCGGACTAAAGGATGGATTATGCGAGAAATCAGTTCTCCGTAGTTCAAGGAATCTGATAAGTAGTCGACGGTTTCTATAGCGACTTTGGCTACGGAAATTGGGCAATCGGTTGCATCGAAAAGTTTTACAATCGATGGTATAACTAAATGCATGTAGTCATCTAAGTTGTCTTCGAACTTTTGCAATGCGTAGAGAAGATTTTTCGTCACGACTCTTTCATCGCTCGTATCGTGAGCGAGCACTCGTAGTATTTGAGGCATCAGTTGCGGAAGGTACACTTTGAATTCTGATCCTAGAGCCACGGCAATATACTCGACTAGCAATAGTATAGCTAGGGTTAGTTGTAAAGGACTGTTTGGTGTCCACAACTCTTTCACCAGATCAAGAATCTTGTCAAGGTAATTCCGAATGTGCTGCTTGACAATAGCGATCAATTTTGCAAGTTGCGTGAAGAGGAACTTTCGGAAATCGGTGTTGTCGGTTGCGCGCGCGACGTACAGTAAACTAGGGGTTACTCGCGAAATGTACGGAACACATTTAATTCCCAAAGACTGGAAGATATCAGTCACGGCTTGAACGACGCTTTTATGGTGTTGCTGTAAGGTCGAGTCGCGGAGTATACGCATCAGAGTAGATATTACTATAGCGGGGTAGTATTCATCCAGCACGGGCGAAGACATATTGACTAGCATCTCACTGGTCGTCATATCAAAGTTATTCTCCTCGGCTTTGCTGTCGGCGACGGGCACTAAACTGGAATCGGGTTTGCCGTCAATCAGCCCTCTCGATATTTTATGTTTGTACGGATCCAAGGCGCCCAAAAGACCTAGAACTCGGATAGTTTCTCGTCTATCTTTCGGCTGCTGTTCCGTCTTCAAGAAGTTCAACAGCACATCCATTAGGTTTGGATATTCCTTGTAAGGTGTTACCACATGTCCGGTTGCGCTGATCAGTTGTCCAAAAGCCCACAAAGCGATGCTTCTCTTCTCAGTCGCACTGGCGTCCGATAACAGATCTAAAAGTATGGCAAGAAGTTCAGAAAGCCATTTCTTAAGGCCAGTATTATCACCGTGAACGTCAGCCAAATCTCCGATGGCTTTTAAAATGCTGATGACAACACCAGGATTGGAATCAGATTCCTTTAACTTGGGTACTAACACATTTAGAATTGTTTCCATGTAAGGTTTGACTAGTTTCGGCGCATGGCGGATAAGATTGTCTAGCATTCTCGCCGCTTGTTCCTTGTTCCGGCTCATTCCAGAATGTTCCAGCTCAGTCAAGAACTGTATCAATGTCTTACGTAGACCTGGCATGACATAAGCTGGGTTCACAGTGCTCAATCTCCCCACGGTGCAAATCGCCAGCTCTCGGATATCCAAATGCTCATCATTCATGGCGATAAAGAGGAAACTCAAGTTTTCAATCTGAGCTAAATGAGTGTCAAATATGTTGTGAAGTGATACCAGCACCCAATAACGGACCTCATACTCTGGGTCAGTCACAGCAACTACTAGAAGTTTGCCAATCACTTCCGCAGTGAGCATAGTAAGGGTTCTAGAAGGAGTCGCCATGGTTTGCACGGTAGCATCGGCCAAGAGCTTAGCTGAAGTCTTTACTGCTTCTAGCCTCACTTCTCGTTGGTCACTTTGTATAAAGTGGTCGGCACATCGCCTTACGAAAGTCAGCAAGCTGTGTTGGCCCTCAAAGTTAAAGCTGCCTAGGGTTCTCAAGGCTAATACAATGCTAGCAGGATCATGTGGTTCCACTACCAGATTCATGTTGCTCATTTGCTGTTCTAAGTTCCTTGGTACACCAGGATGCAAGAATGGTTTATTCCTCAGTACTAAAGACAACATATTCAAGAGTCCTTCAGATATTTCTTCTTTGAGAGAAGGCAGGTTAACACTCAGCTCTCTCAAGCATACTGTCAGTGATGGACTAAGTCCTGTTGCAAACATAGCATCTAAAAGTTCTTTTATATCATTGACAACTAACTTTGTAACTGCACTGCTCAGTAAAGTGATGCAGGCAAATATTGAGGGGTCAACAAACATTCTCTTCTTGAGCTGGGAATCTCTCACAGGCAGTGTTTGTTTGACCATATGCATTATTGTGGGTATATAGCCTTTGATATCATTCTCAATTGCAGCAGCCATTAGGCCCAGCGTTGTAAATGCCATGTTCCTCTCCTTATCTCTGGTGCGGAGTGATTGGAGTAAGAAAGTCATGGTAGAATTAAGATACTTTCTGATGAAAACCGTTTTATTGAATGCAGCTAATCTTGGAATAAGGATTAGTAGTATTTGTGGTACTCCTTGAGTTTTTAATTGCCTTGATGCCATCACATCTGGAAAGGAATCAAAGATTAGTTTTTTTTTTCAATGTTTATAATTTTTATTAATGTAACCAGCACTAACCTTCACAAATCCTCTCATATTCATGAGTAAGTAGTTGTCGACAGACTTCAGACTCATAAATAGCAACTGGGTATTGTACATTTTCTGTCTTGAATCCATCACTCAGATAGCCCCTCTTAACAGAAGCACTGTGCAGTTTTGCACTGATGCAAATAATTTCATCCGAAACATAGGGATCTTGCTGTGTATCCAGACTCTGCATGAGTTGTGTGTATTTTGTCTCCCATTGGGAATTAGAACATCTAAGCAATTCATTCAAGATGAGAAGTCCACCGTGAACTTTATCCTCTTTGCCTGTTTTATCTTTTAGTGTAATATCTTCGAACGACTGCATAGCTTCGTCATAACACTGCATGTACCACTGGGGTTTGGCTGTTGATTGCTTAGCGGATTCTCTCTGTGTGGTGACTATCAATCCCGCTCTCAAAGCTTTGGCTGCAGCCTCACGAATTTGCTGCTTTGGATCTTTTAGTGCAACAAGAATATGATCAAAAAAGCCTGACACTTGCTGATAGAAATATGTTGGCATAGCAATAGCAAGTTCTTTCAGTAGTAGCACAGCTGAATGTCTCCTTCCTTCATTGCGCTCTTCCTGTAGCCACTCAAAAGCTCTTTTGACCTCAAATTCTACATACTCTGCTCTTTTAACACCAGATACAGTGGCTAAGCGACCAACAGTTTTGGCTGCCAGTTCCATTACGCCCACATCGGAGGATGGAAGTAGGTTACGGAGATAGTTCGCGAATCGCGTTATTCTCGTTTTGGTGGTGTCGCAGTCTCCACCGATAAGACATACTGAAAGATTATTGCAAAATTAGAACATGACGTAGTAGTTATGAAGAGTAGTCTCCAAAGAAATACATACCAATGGCCAATACGCCGCCTTTTTTCTCGTGCACATCATTACTGGATACCATTTCGGATATCTGGTGGTTGAACTCATCCAGGAACTGCGTAAGTTCCTCTTGAGGGACTTCGCGGAGCTCAGTCTTCGCATAGTGGTAGAGCTCTCGAGCGGTCTTTATTTGAACGTCCACAGTTCTGGACCTCAGGCCCGCTTCGAAATGTGCTACTTGATTGGACATCGTTTGTTTGTCACCTCATGTCGCAGTTCAATTTCAGCTCGATCTATATTGCACGTTTTTTTATCAAACAACAAAAATATAAACACACTTCTCTCCGGCTGATTTTGACCATAGCCAATTTTCCTTTTTTTTTATATATAAGAAATGGATGTCACTAGTGATTGACAACAATTTCAGCGGTTTTATCCGAAATTTTCAGATATCATTCACACACATTCACATTTGTAGTATAAAATCTTGTGTTTTGAAAAATACCATGCTTAGAGATATTTCGGAGAAAAGTCTGAAACTTGATGGAGACAAGGTATAAACGATGTGCGTAAAATCAAAATAAAAAAAAATTTGCTCTATGGTGTAATGGCCGACATTTCATTCATCTTTTGACTTGAGCTTCCATTTCTGTCGTTTATGGTTTTCCTATACACGGGCGGTCATCGTCGAAAAAATTTGTCAAAAAATTAAATGAAGGTGCTATAGGCGTTGATTTTATGATAAATCTGTAGGTTATAAATTGTTAAATAATGATCTTACTCGAGATCAATAATAGAATTATAGAAGAAACGTTAACTGTAAAATATAAAAATGCACTGGCGCGGTGAGTACGTTACGCTTAGAAAGTTTGCTGTTTTTTCATGTATGTGACCTGTTTGTCAAGTGTTCAATGTGTTAACTTGCAATTTCGAATGTGTTGTGAAACGGAGAACTATCTTCGTGGGGGTCCTTGCCTAGGCATAACCCCTTTTCAGGAGAAGGTACCCTTCACAAGTGTCAAATTCGAAGGGTGGGCCCCACGTTGACTCAGTGCCGCAAAATTCAAATTGTCTCAAAAGTGCATAGATACACAAATCGGCAATAAAATAATCGGTATGTCACGAATGTCCTATGACGCGGTAATGCCTATCTCAGCATGGATGAGTCATATCGGTTGTTTATTGGGCGAGCACCTACTTGTGTGCGTGCGGAAACGTCCCATATAATGATTTCGGAGTCCTTTGGCGGTAAACAAAGTAATGATATTAATATGTGCCACTTGTGATGCAGAGGAAGTTTGGGGTGACTGACTACACGAAGTATAATTGCATACAAAAAGCCCTCTGTTGCTATGAGCCCTAATAAAATGTTATTTCAATTGCAGCTTAAAGCCGGAGTCAATAGATGTAACAGTCGCAGATTTTGATGGAGTTCTCTTTCATATATCCAATGTCAATGGAGATAAAACCAAAGTTAGGGTAAGTATCCTGTTTGTTTACTAAATATGTTAACCATTTATCCTCTAGCAACCTTTGTGAGTATAAACCTACTGCCTGAAGATATTTCCATTTACATTAAAAAGAAATACTATATCAACAAAATTAAGTACATACAATCAGGAATGATGTAAACAGTTTAGCTACATGCTACATTCGTTGATTTATTGCAGGGCTGTGTATCTATCAGTAAGTGTTTTAATATGATATGGTAATGACTATTGCTATTGCTTTCTATTGCTTGTGACTGTATAATATGAAGTGTATAGACCCAAAAAAGTTAAAAAAAAACCGGTACATTCATTAGAAGCACGTTGGACATTCATTGTTTGTTTTTCCACAAAAATTGTTATTGTTTGCTAAGATGTAAAAAACAAACAAATTCTTGATAACTTTGTCACAAACAGTGTTGTTGCCTATGATGGATATGTTAGTAATTAAAATTACCCTTGAGGTTTTATATGGAAACTTAAGTAAGGAAGACGCCAATTTCCTTATGGGATTCAGTTATTACCATATTTACTGCTTTAATCAGACACTGTAATATTATTATAACATAATGGTGGTAAAAAGTGGTTTGTAACACCAAAGGCATTAATATAAAAATAAGGCCATTTTTATCGTTGTATTTATTTTTAATTCGACGACCTCCGTGGTGCAGTCAGTGAATAGCCAGCTGAGACACAGGAGGAAGCAAGTTTCATTTATCACTAAAAGTTGTTTGTTTATCATTTAATTCACTTACAGGTTAGTATATCATTGAAGTTCTACAAACAATTAGAAGAACATGGAGCCGATGAACTGCTCAAAAGAGTATACGGGCCTCTCCTTACTGAAGCAGAGTCAGGTAAATACTAATCTAAGTAAGCCTGAGTAGCCTACATAATAATGATACCATGGTATTCATAGTCGAATAGTGCAGTTTTTAAGTAAATTAATAATATTTATAATTAATAGTATTAAAATGTATGTTTTTTTTATTCCATTTGGAGATGTTACTAGCATATGGGCCACCGGATATTAAGCGATAACCATCGCCTATAACAAAGTATTGCCTCATAGGTCACGCACCTTAAGAATGTGCCCTACAATGCATTGCTCTGTGCCCATCATCTTTTACCTTCTATAGTTCCGGATACCTATCTCTCAGGTAATCCTTGTGAAAGGATTTTTTTTTTCATCTACGATCAGCCTTCGGCTAAAGCAGATATTTAGAGAGCATAATTGGCGTGCTGTGCTGGACTCAATTGAGTATTGCACATTTGGAGAAACTAGTTTGTGTAGGGCTTAAGACTATTTATTTAAGTCTATTTATGTGACTTGATGATTTTTATTATTAAATTACTCTAGATATCCTTACAAATGGGTGGAGCAGGCAAAATAATAATATTCTTGTTTTAAATTTTCCTTCAAAATTAAGAATTGAAAATTGTACCACTATGGAGTATGGACTGATTAGGAAACATGCAATCAGTATTATTAACATGACAAACTTAATATCACTTATAGCTTATTGGGTTATAGTTATTTATGGGTGCTAATGGTCATCATAATATTATATTTGTATTAATTTCATTGGAAGTGCATAATTTGCTAATAAGTTACGGCAGGCTGCACTTCCATTGATTACACAAACTTGAAAGTGAACATTCCATGTTTTTATGCCTTACACAATTAATTATTGTGTAAGGCATAAAAACATCATCAAAACCAGCTATGTTACTTAAAACATAGAGGCTCTTATTGGCTATTTTCCTCATTTTGTTTCATGAATTATCAGGATAAGTTTTGTGTAGGCCTATTGGGCAATTTACTTATACTAGGTTCATCTTAATTAAATATCAATGCAACAATTTTTAATAATAATACCTAACATAACTTACTTATACTTTTATTGATTCCAAAAATACTTAGTAACAGATGTACTATGAAGTCTCTGAGATCTGAGCTAGGTTTAGAGACCTATGTTACTGAAGTCAATGGCCTCTTCCCAGTAATAAATTATTAAATACATTTTCGATCTTTTTGCTTTGTAAAGAATCTGAATTAAATACATACTAATATAATAAATTCAAAAGTAACTCTGTCTGCTTGTTACGTTTTCACGACTTACCGATTTCGATGAAATTTAGTAGATAGATAGATTATGACCGGGATTGAGACAGGCTACTTTTTAATGACAAAGCACGCGCGCAAATCCGTGGGCGGTAGCTAGTTTTAAATAATCGAAACATCCAGCAGATACATACATAGTCCTGCTTGGCCCCACACTAGGATTTCCCGTGTCGTGGCTATTAGGAGCTACGAATTCTATAGTACTGCCAACTCCAGGAGAACATCTGTAGATCATGTAGGTTATTGCAAAATACACATCTCCAAAATACAGGTTAACCTAGTTCTCCAAAAACCAGGTTAACCTAGTTTGGGGAGCAATATTGTTAAAACTATGTAACCATGCTTGGTTCATAAAAACATTTTGTTACTAGCTTCCGCTCGCGGCTTCGCACGCGTGTTTTTAAATAAAAAATAGCCTATGTGTCAATCTAGGTCATAATCTATCGAAATACCAAATTTCATTAAAATCCATTCAGTTGTTTTTGCGTGAAAGAGTAACAAACAACCACACATATATCCATGCAAACTTTCGTGTTTATAATACTAGTGGTTCGCTCCGAACTGAGATCTCGCGAGTCTCCCATAAAAACAAAAAAATATTATTCGTAATCTTTGACTATCAAAATAGTGCCACGAAATACATAACCAATTTACTTTACCTACAGTTTCATGCAAATTACAGGTAACGGGAGTTCATGTTTTTGGTTAATCTTTTTTGGGGTAGAAATTGCATTTATTCTAGATTTCAGACTTTTGCCTATATTTGTGTCACAAAAGCTACACGCATACCAAATTTCAGCACTGTGGGGTCACTGGTGTACCTTGTGAATTTTTTAAAAATTCAGTTTTTACTATGGCCAATAACTTAAAAACTACAAGGTTTAAACTAAAAATAAAAACGGGGTCAAAATGTACTTACAAAGACCTTTTATTAGACGTGCCACTTGACCAGATAGTCCCATTTAGGTTTTTTTTACCCTTCTTGAACCCCAATATCTCAACAACCCCCTCAGATTTTTAGCTCATTGAATCACACCAAAATTGTGACATTACTACCTACCCATATACCAAATTTCATGATGATCGGATTTACGCTTCGAAAGTTATCCTGGACAAACAAACATACATACATACAACGCCGATTTGCCCAAGTTGATTTGAAGGTCTCGATCAATTAGTGGGATTTATTGTAGATATTTGTCCTCAGTCAGTAGCCCACCACGCCAATAAATGACTTTCATATAAACACAATTTGTTGACTAAATGTTTTTCCAATAATAAAAATATTGTTGCATACTCGTAACTGCTGATAAGATACGGGACAAGTATAAAAGTGGAAAATGATAACATATCTACGGCCACTAATTTTCAGCACTATCTTGCAACATAACCGCTATACAAGCTATTTTAATACTACGATTTTGGTATTCATATGTGTCACTATGTCCAAGTTACATTGAAACAGTGAATACTCACTGAACCATCAATATGAAATGTAATCAATATCCTTCTATGATTCATTGAAGGCTAAATTTAGTAACAACTATAGCCGTTAGCAATTGTTAGCACGAAGGGTGCTTAATTAAAGAGAAATGAATTAAGAGGGCCAATCCTCTAATCAAATTGACGTGACCAGTCGCCATAAATTGTATACAAATCGCGTGTTTAGTCAAAAGCTGGGGTTCTCCTGATGGATGCGATGTTCCTTCATTCATAGCATGAACTCTCGATCGTTGTCGAACTGGACGATCGCTTCTTTTTATCAGTTTGTAAATTATTATATACCACGTTACTAAAATAATTTACGTACTCAATACATTTATTGCTTTACGTAACATCATGCATCGAGAACTATGCATTAAACGTACATTTAAACACATTAATAACCGAAACCTAGTTGATAAATAAATAACTTTGGATTATTTCTCATTGATTAGTTCTCGTTTCACTTCTAAACCGGTTTTCCAAAACTATGTGTAGTTCGTAAGTTTTAGACCGCTTAGCGGTTAAACTAAATTATTTATCATCATAGGCCAGGGTAGTTTGGCCTCGGAAAATTGTGTTCCAACTGTAGAATGAATTATTACTAGAGATGGGTAACCACCCGGGTTAAAATACATGAGTTAAAACCCATTATCACCCAAGTCATTCCACCCACTGGGATTTTTGAGCGGGTGAAAATGAATTAAGTAGTAAATATTAACAATGACGACTAATAAAGTACCTAGGTACCTTTATTTATTTTATTTATTAATTCACAAAACAGATCCACTTAGCACTTTAAACACGACTGTTTTAGTCCATTGAAAAGTTACATTTGGGGTTGCGTTTTTTAGAGGACGCAATTTTATTTTTTTGGTGTGTAGGGGGGGTCAGTATAAAGCTAAAACCAAGTTTGTGGGGTCGCCACCCTTGTCCCACGGCCGCCATCTTGAAAATAGGGGTTGAAATGGTTTTTACGATATATCTCTTAAACTATTAATTTGATAAAAAAAATTTGTTTACATTTTTTGTTGCAAATTAAATTATCTACAACTTTGGTCCAGTAACTTTGTCGTAGAACTATAAATAAAAAAGTTATAAGCGAAAATGTTCAGAAATTCGAGAAAAAAAATTATATTTTTCGATATAACTTTTTTTTATCATTTTACGAAAAAGTTATTTCAGACCATTTTTGTAGATCGTTTTTGATGAACAGCTTTTATTCGCAACATTTTTTCATTAAGTCAATAGCTAAGGTTTTACAGCGCTCCGAAGTGAGTACAATTTTTAGTACTCTTAACTATACCTATATTATACGTGTGTACTAATAATGTGTCATCAGTTATTGTTGTTTTTTTTTATTATGTTATTATAATTTTTTTATTTACAAATTTTGCAATATTATTAATAATTAATTATTGACTATTTTAATCATTAACATTTTCGCTTATAAATTTTTTATTTATAGTTCTACGACAAAATGTTACTGAACCAAAGTTGTAGAGAATTTAATATGCAACAAAAAATGTGAACAAATTTTTTTTATCAAATAAATAGTTTAAGAGATATATCGTAAAAACCATTTCAACCCCTATTTTCAAGATCGCGGCCGTAGGACAAGGGTGGCGACCCCACAAACTTGGTTTTAGCTTTACACTGACCCCCCCCCTACACATCAAAAAAATAAAATTGAGTCCTCTAAAAAACGCAAGGTAAGGCCTAAAAAATGTAACATTTCAATGGACTATTTCCAGTTAGTTTCATGATCGAAGGTCTACATAAAGTAGCTATTATTGTTTATGTAAATCAATTATCACCTAATTTCCGTATCAACGTATAACTAAGAATTTGTAGTTCCCGAAAATTATATTCCCTGAATTTGTAGTTAACAGTTCAGAAGTTATGAGCGTTTATCTAGGTCCGTATATATATAGATTTTGTAGTAGGGAACTACAAAATCTTAGCTACAATTTGACATGGAAACCAGATCCCTAGCGGCCTTAAATAGACAAACACCCATTTTCACCCAGCAAAATGGGTGAAAATGGGTTAAAATCGGAATAAAACCCAAATCACCCGGTTATAACCCAAATGGGAAGAATGGGTTTTTACCCATTACCCAACTCTAATTATTACTGTAATTATCTGTAATACTGTCACTACAGTATTTTTCAAATAGCTAGTCACTTAAGCCAGGTCCATAGAACTTAAAATATTACGTAAATACATCAAGTGACATCTCACCAAAAAATGAATATGTTGAATATTTCTATTTAGCAGTGAAAACATTAAGCAAACTTACAAGATAAACTACTATAATAAATGTGTCACAAAAATAAAGGTAAAATAAACTCACAGGTGACCTAGCTATTTGAAAAAAGACTGTAAGTAATGATAAATTAGCTCAGTTATAAAGCAAAGCTTTTTTGTGTTTTTATTTATACGACCTGTAGATTGTACAAACTTGGGGAGGCCTATACCCAACAATGGGTGAATTCAGGCTGTGGATGATGATGATGTGAGATGGTACAAGCTTATGGCCCACCTGATGTTAAGTGATTATTGATTAAAATGGGTATTTATCGCGTGTGTACCTTTATTATTTGCTATCCCGACGTTTTGCCTTACTTGAAGGGGGTGACGGATAAAATTGGAAATGTGTTGAAGAGGTTTTCAATTAAGTCGGTCTTCACTCCTCTCTCAAAGATGGCCAAGCATTTACGGACTCCAAAGGACGTTATACCTCTGCAGATGCCTGGTGTTTATAAGATACAACTGTAGCTGTGGCCTCTCTTACATCGGGCAAACCAAACGTACCATAGCCAAGCGTGTCAAAGAGCATATCGCAGCTGTCAAAAATCGCCAGGTAAACAAATCAGCGATAGCAGAGCATCTGGTAGACTCGGGACCGAATCATTGGATTGAACTTCATGATCCTAAGCTTCTCTAGTGAACGCCATTATTACAAGAGAATGGTTCGTGAAGCGATTGAAATCAAGAAATTTCAAAATTTCAATCGGGAAGATGGCTATAGACTCTCAGCGTCCTGGAACCCGGTGATTGCTAGGTGTGCGCGTCGTGATCGGTCGACTACGTGCGTAGATACGGTTAGTGTAGTGGGTCGTAATATGAACGAGGACATTTCTAATTCTGAAGACCAAGTGAAGGTAGTTGCTGCAGCTTCCCACACTTCTCGACGGTAGCTCCAAGTACTCCAGTCAATCCGTGACCACGCCTGTTGCAACACAGCCGAAACGTGGGAATAACAATTGAAAAAGGTACATACGCGATAAATACCCGTTTTAATCAATAATTATGTACAGTGATCGCGAAAGTTTGAAAAATACTGATGTTAAGTGGTAACCATCATCTATAGCAAAGTATTGCCTCTTAGGTCACGCACCTTAGAAACATGCCCTACGGTGACCTGCGTCCATCAACTTGAGCTACGCACTTTTATAGGGCGGGCATGGTAGCCTGGCTGGCCAGGCTCAACTTGACCTAGAGTCATTAAAATTACAAGAAACGGGAGGTCATGTTAATTGGTAACTCTTGTTTGGGGTAGAAATGGCAGTTATTCTGGATTTCAGACTTTTCCCTATATTTATGTCAATAAAGCTACACGCACACCACATTTTAGCACTATGGCTACTGGTTTACCCTGTGGCTAATAACTTAAAAACTACAAGGCTCGAACTATAAATAAAAACGGGGACGAAATGTACAGACCTTTCATTAGACGTCCCACTTGACCTGATTGTCTTATTTAGATTTTTTTACCCCTCTTAAACCCCAATATCTCAACGATTCCCTCACATTTTGAGCTCATTTAGTCACACCAGGATTGTGCCATCACTACCTACCTATATATCAAATTTCACGATGATCGGATCAACGCTTCGAAAGTTATCCTCGGACAAACATAAAATTCTCGAAAAAATTCGTTCGGAAAATTCTTAAAATTAGCTATCTGATTAGAAAATAGATTTTGGCCATTTTATCATTCCTAAGCTTAATTCGTTTGTTCGTTTGTTTGTCGTTGTTAACTAACCAAAAATGACTGCAGGGAAGCTTTTTAGAGCTTTTTTTTTCAATGTTTAATTTAAGTTTTATTAATTTTGCGCGATGTGTTCTCACCCGGATGTTTCAATCCGGATTGTAAAAGTGGGCCCAAATCTTTTACCTGTAATAACAATAGGCCAATAAGAGACCGAATTATCGCTATGTCTGTAACTCTCCGAGGTGACAACAGAGCAGCGCGCAACCGAAGCTTTATTACGTTTATGTATCCAAAATGCATTCTCGTAACTTACAATTTGAGTCGCAGTTGGGCCATGAGCATGACAAAGTGATGTAGAGGGGGTTGTGGCGCGAGGGTTGATCTACTGTGTTCTGCTGTGCCAGTCGTTTGCCTGCATGGGGGTGATTCGGATACCCCAAGGGGTGTTCTATCTCTGGACTTTCGCTTGACACTTTTTTTTGGGACACCCTGTATATGTGTTCTATCAGTAATTTGGTTCCCATAGTACAAGTTCTGCTTAGTTTGGAGCTAGATAGCGCTGTGTGATATGTCCAGCAATATTTATTTATTTATTGGCGTGACCCCAGACGGACGAGGACCTTCTCGACCGTGGGAAGCCACTGCTGCACTGTAGAAATTAGTTGTTTTGTGTATCTTTGTATGTATGTATGAAAACCTAACAATTGCAGGTTACAACATCTCCGTCCTGCTGGACGTGGACAGCGAGTCGATTCCGGAAGACTGGGAGGATACCGTGAAGAAGGTGGGCCTCCTGAAGAGGAACTGCTTCGCGTCCGTGTTCGAGCGCTACTTCCGCTTGCAAGAGGACGGCGACGTCGGCCACAAGCGGGCCGTCATCAACTATCGACAGGATGAGACCTTGTATGTACCAATCATCAATAATAAATATCCTTGATACAACCATGCTTCCTTCAAAATAAATAATTTCATAGTATTTTTATTTTATAGTGTTATCCGAACACTTACAGAAAAATTAAGATTTTTAAAACCATCTCATAAACTTTCAAGTCTGACGGCAATTGGCAGTACATCCTATAGGAAGAATAATATGTACACAGGAAGGTTGCAGATTTAATTCCCGTTTGGCTTGAAAGTTTTTGAGATGGTTTTAAAAATCTTAGAAATAATTTTATTTCAACACTGCTTATATACTAGCATCCGCCCACGGCTTCGCAGCCGTGGTTAATCAATAAAAAATAGTCTGTCTCAATCCCTGTTAAAATCTGTTAAATAATTGTACCAAATTTTATCGAAATTGGTTCAGCCGTTTAGTCGTGAAAACGTAACAATGATACAGAGTTGCTTTCGAATTTTTAATATAAATATTTTAATTTAGATCATAATCTATCTATATACCTAATTTGATCGAAATAGGTTCAGGCGTTACGACATGATTGTAATGTAACAGACACACAGACATACAAACTTTCGCATTTATAATAATAGTGTGATTTTGACGAACGATCTAATCTTGTTTTACTTTGACTTAAAAGCGAAGTCTTTGAAAGCCTAATATCCCTTGGTGTATGTTTGTGATTACAAGATTAATTCAGTAAGAGTTTTATCATCTCTAGCTGGATTAACTAGCCGCGTTTCGGTATGTTTCAGATATGTGGAAGCACAAACAGACCGAGTGACGGTGGTGTTCTCAACGGTATTCAAGCACGAGGATGACATGGTTATCGGCAAGGTCTTCATGCAGGAGCTCAAAGAAGGCAGAAGAGCATCCCACACTGCTCCACAGGTGATTAAAAAATTATATACAAAAGATTTTTTAAATAAGCTCAAAAATTTCGAAACACTATTTTACCCCACAAACTTCCTCTTGATACGAGGATGCGATTGCAATTTTTCCACGGGCCCACTACACCTCAGACGTGAAATTGGGGAGATATTTCACTTACGACTTACAGCGTCGTAAGCTCCAACTACAGAGAAACTATGTAGTTTTCATCTGTTCAATGACCAACATTGCAGTTAACACTTTAAAATATAAATAACAATTATAGTAGAGTCTCACTAATCCGGCACTGTTAAAAACTAGGGGGTGCCGGATTATTGGATTGTATAGAATAGTTCATAATAAGTAAATAAAATAGAGCATTTTATAAAAAAAGCGCGGAACGAGAGTAGGGAACGGTGAGGGAGGGGTGAGCGAAGCGTGCCGGAATATTTGACGTACCGGACTACTGAAGTGACGGATTAGTCAGACTCTGCTGTCTGTTAGTATTCAATTGTATTCTATTAGTAGTAGTCAAGTATGGGTTGCTAACTGATGTGAAAAATGTTTTTGTTATACTACCTGAAGATGGAACAAGCTTATGGCTCACCTGATGTTAAGTGGTAACCATCGCCTATAATAAAGTATTGTCTCGGTGGCCACGCACCTTAAAAACGTGCCTTACGATGCACTGCCCTATGTCCATCAACTTGAGGCATACAGGTGTAAAGCCTCATGTGCATTTTTGTTGTGTTCATGTGTAATTTCACCGGCAACCATATCCTTCATACCGAAACACAGCAATGCTGCTTGGCGGCAGAAAAAGGTATGGTGGAAGTGCTCTTAAAAAGTGGGCGTGTTTCAAACATTTGTATATTTGGACTTGTCTCTGACTCTCTTGTGAAATATCTTCACGGATCTGCATATTGAAAATACATTTTCATTCTGGCTTGAGATTTCCTGTGCCTAAGCCTATAAATATTCCGAGTTGTTAGTGTAGTTTTGATGCAAAAGCAATTAGCTGTTTACTGGGTGGTAAAATATGTTTATTTTTAATTTCAGGTTCTGTTTTCACACAAAGAGCCACCGTTGGAACTTGTGGACACAGATGCGAGAGTAGGGGACAATATCAGTTACGTTACATTTGGTAAGTAATATAAACATTTTGGCCGTTATCAGAAATTTGATTAGGTCAAGCCTCTTGCGTTAATACTAGAAGGCTATGGATTTGAACCTCAATGCATAAATGTTTTGGATTTAACAACATTGAGTTTTCAATTCCATTCTTAATGGAACCCTCTCAATATTTGATAGATTATTGAAAATATAGGCATTTCCTAGAGACTCTTGGGCAGCCTAAAAACTACGACCACGATACTCACTCCAATGACACCCAATTAATATGTCATTCTACATATTTAATCCAAAACATGTACCATGCTACCACAATAAAGTTAAACAAATTCCTTACCAATTTTTGTATGGGATTTTTTTAAACACGAGCTAAACACATTCACCATTAGTAGTGCAGTATATATACGTATATATAATGGTATTGTATGTGCAGTGCTGTTCCCGCGGCACACGTGCGCCGGCGCGCGCGACAACACCATCGACCTGCTGCACATGTTCCGCGACTACCTGCACTATCACATCAAGTGCAGCAAGGTGTACGTGCACTCGCGCATGCGCGCCAAGGCGGGCGACCTGCTCAAGGTGCTCAACCGTGCGCGCCCGCAGACCTCTAGCCGACCCACCGAGAGGAAGACCATCACGTAAGGCTAACTACACATATAACACTACGTGTTTTTTTATGCACGACATTCAATGAAAACACGGGTAGGGCTAATGGTTATTGTTGCATAATAGGGTTTTTTCAAATTATTACCATCGAAAAAAAAATATTTTCAAACAACCATTATAATTGAGTCCTAAAATACCAATTAAATAGCAAGTATAAAATAGGTAAACAAATCATATTCATTCATCATGTAAGCAGGTACCTGTTAAACTTACTAAGCGGCATCATCGCTAAGGCGACGGCGATTTACGTTAAAAATTGTTAATTAGAAATATATCGATTACTGGATACATATTCAAGCTACCGGTATTAAACCCACCTTTAAAATTAGTTAATACAATTCCGGATGTGTGTTTTAAATTAATAATACATAACAAAACAGGTTGTATAAAAAATATATAGTGTCATTATTTGGACCAACGCCTGAAAGCGGCGTCGCGATCGCTCAAATTATAGATGACGGAACGATCTGAATTGGTTTGGCATGGATTGGTCCACGTGAACCTGTGAGAAATATTCTAAATAATCTCGTTCAATTTACTAAATATTAGTAGAGAGATCAGTACTTTATTAAATAAAAATTTGCATAACAAAAATAAATGCATCTGGTAACTAAATATTTATTTAGTGCGAAAATGTTGACAACTGTTAAATGAAGAAAATGTTAAGTCATGACAAATATAAACGGGATATGATTAACATTTAGCTTACAAATTTATTTTATTTCGCAAGATTTTTTTGCCGCATCTGAAATCTCAGTTAAAATTAAATAGCATCGAGTGTTTGACCTAACTTCACCTTATTTTAATACGGCCCATGCATTATGCAACAGCAGTATTGATGTAGTCCATATCGTAAATCACAATTCAAGGCCAGTTGTAATGTGACGGCTGTTGCCTACTTGTTTGTAGGATGCAGTGACTGGTTGCTGTGTCCGCATTTTAATGTCATGACTTGTGACCTATTGATAGAACATTTACATGCGATTTATGAGGTAACCACACGAGAACCTTTGCCCCAACGGCCATCAGTTCCTCGAGCTATGTGACCCGCCCTGTGACACTTCAGCTTGCTTGTCTATGTCAGTGACTTTGGTTAGTTTACGAATCTAACTGTACGTCAGCCAAATTCGATGTACAATGTTTATAAACAAATCTTAACCTAAAAATCACTTGCTTGGTCCGAATTTGAATTTGTCCGAAATTGCATGCGATAAACGCTGATTATGGATGAACTCAAACTGTATCACTAACCTCCTGTTACTAACCCATATTCGCAACAAATAATATGATTTGAATTTTGAAACGGAATTTGCATTTGTCGATTTGTGATGACTTCATCATTATAAATTGGTATCAATTCTGTCAAAAAACCTACGTTAAGGGAATTAATTTCATGTTAAGTATACAACCTGTTTTGTTTTGTGCGACATTAATTTAAAACACACATCCGGAATCGTATTAACTGATTTTAGAGGTGGGTTTAATACCGGTAGCTTGAATATTTATCCAGTAATCGATACATTTCCAATAAGCAATTTTTTAACGTAAATCGACGGCTATAGGCCCACCTCCATTCCTCCCTCTACCTTTCACTCAGCTACGAGCATGGATACGGAATCGTACTCTAAACCTACACAACGAACGCTGGGCACAGACCATGGACTGCAGACAGTCGAGGATGGCTCTGCCGGCCGTCTCGCCACGACTGACACGTCGACTGCTCAACCTTCAAAGACCGGACCTTCGAATCATCGTGGGGACCCTTACAGGACATGGCCCCCTGAACAAACACCTCTACACCATCGGAGCAACAGACAGCCCACTCTGCAGGGCATGTCTCACCGAAGAAGAATCAGCTGCCCACGTAGTCCTGGAATGCGTGGGGGTTACAGCACAACGTGCAGAAATCCTGGACAATCCAAGGTCACTCCGTGAAGCCTGCGAAGACCCCAGGAAACTTCTGCGCTTCTGGTCGGAGTTAGGCTGGCTATCCATATAGTCAACTCTCTCACGCATAATGGACCACATACAGAGTTTGAATGCGGAAAAGGGAGTCCACCAACATAACATAACATAACGTAAATCGACAGCATGCCACTTAGTCAGTTTAACAGGTACCTACTTATATGATAATTGTATATGATTTGATTATACAGGCTGGTTCATTGATATTTTAGAACTTGATATTAAGTTTGTTTAAATATTTTTTTTTCTATGGTAATGAATTTGATAAATCTATTTTATAACAATAACCATTAGCCCTACCCGTGTTTCCATTTAATGTTGTACATAACAAAACACGTAGCGGCTGTTTGTTAACAAAACATTCTACATTTCGCCGCGGAACAAATGTTTGCATGATCTACAGATATTTGTTCCTGGTCTGGTTGTTCTCTATATATTATAAGTATGTATTTACAAAAACAAAAGTAAAAAATGCATATAAGTATTCTATTAGTTATCTGGTTCCCATAATACAAGCTCTGCTTAGTTTGGAGCTAGATATCGCTGTGTGAAATGCCCAGCAATATTTATATTTATTTATTTTTGTACAGGGGGCGAACATTTATCAGGCGAGATTGAGAGTTGCGCGCCGGCGGGAGTTAGTCGCCGAGCCTGCCTAGTACTAGTACTAATGCACACCGCGCCAACATTCTGGTGACATCCATTCTTTACTCTAAATACAGTCTGCATACATTTTAAAATACAACTACATGTCTACAGTAAAATATCCTTGCGTCCCTAGTTTCCTAGCGTGAACGAATAAACTAGAAAAGATGATTTCTACAGAAGAAGAGAGTAAAATGAAATTTAGCGTAGAATTCTATACTTAGTGTAGAAAAAACATTTCGGCGCGAGACCATACTTGTTTATATATTCTCTGCTGAAATGTTAATTTACTCCTTCTGTAGATATTTTTCTTAGTTGTTTATCCTAGCCTGAATATACCCTAATCTCGCGTTAATAATTATGATTTTTTTATCCACAAAAGTAATTAAAATGTGTTTATGGGTAATAAATGTGCATTCAATATGGCGCGAGAATCGGATGCACAAATCGTTAATTAGCAGATTCTTAAACCGACCGCACCATAACTTGTAACCCACCGTATCATAGTTGAAACAGAAAACCAAAAATAATATACTTTTGACAGTTATTGTTACAATTGAGGAGGTTAGGAACAAAAAGGGACATTTTGACATTTACACATTTTAGTTTTTTCAGTAAATCTTAGCTTTTTTGATATATAAAACAAAGTCGGGTTTGTTCGAACACTTATAACTCGAGAACGGCTGGACCGATTTTCATGGTTTTTGATTTGTTGTATTTGTCTCCGTCCCGAAATACAGAATAACTATTGAAATATCGGAAAAATTCACGCAAAAAAATATTATGAAGGAAAATCATTTTCTCATAAATTGATGCAGATAATGATGGCCGACGTATATTGACAGCCCGCGTCATATACATCTCAAGGCGGTACGAAGTTCGCCGGGTCATCTAGTTAATAAAATAAATAACTAATACTACTGTTTTTGAATGAAAATGTTACTATTTGTTCCGGAAGCAGATATTTAGATTGATTTTTTTATGAAACAAGTCACTTTTTGAAATTGATCTTTACAGATAATGATAAAACTCAACCTTTGGAGTCGGATAAAAAAAACGAAAATGACCAAATATGTAAGTAAATGACACTTTTTGTTCCGAACCTCGTTAATTTTAACTTACGATTGAGTGGCATTTCCCATAATTAGCACATTTTAAATTGAAGCATCCTACATGTTGGTACGGTCGGTTCACTAAATCTATTTAACAATGTTGATAATGTAGTTAATATCGATATGCAATATTAAAAAGAGTCTCACATCAGGATGTCATCGGAGCGTATGTTTCATCACGGTCGGTATTAGAACAATGTGCGTACGAAACTATAGCATGTATTCAAAATGTCATACATTTGGTATTTATTTATTACAATAATCTAATTCAGTTAACACGTCAGTCACAAAGTACTTATTCTCAGTAACTTGATGCCAATAAGAACTAACAAAATGCCAAATTCCGAGACATGCTCAATGTATTATCTACTGCCGGTGGTCTTTTTGAGAATGCACATGTATTTATAATTATATTTATTGTCAAGTCTTCAAAGCCTAGCGTAAACTCAATAATGTTGCCGTAGTTGATACTTGTTATTAACAAAATGATGCTTTATTATAAATAATGAGAGTTCTATTTACGGCGCAACATGCTGGTCGGGCTGTACCGCAGCTCGTGTCGAAACAACCGCGGATACTGTACTCCGTTTACGTCAGTGCCGGATTAAGCAAGCGCGCGGGCCGAAGCAATGGTTAATCTGTTTCGTTATGCACTTCGCATTGTTTGCACAAATACGCAATCAGAAGTGCATGCATTTGTTATGCAATTACCAATCCTAACATAGGATAAATGTATTATAAAATCTAGCCTATACGTACTAACGTCTCGGCTTCACTGTAAAAATGTAAATCGCGGAAATTGCAAACAGGTATAATGCACAAATTATATTATTCAATAAAATAATTTAATATCACCGCTCCTATGTTTAGTTACACGATAGCAATACGATACGAACAATAATTCATGTTACGTTTTAGGTAGGTCCGATTCAATTGTAAGTAAGTGAAAGTGTATAGTATCCTCAATAGTATCTCCCTGGAGGGAGCTGATTAACAAATTGTAATGGCCTTATTTACGATGGTTGGGTTGTGTCCGCGCGGCTATTCCCGCTAACGGGCCGATCCGGGGCCGCTTCCCACCTACTGACGCGATACAACAAAACACTTATAAAGATGTCAGTATAAGGGTGTTTGTGCACTCTCTCGTTTTACGAATCGCTTTAGCCAATATACGCATTCCTTGCAAACACTTGGGAGCCTTTGTTGGTCAAAGTGATTCGTTAAATCACGAAACGAATCGAATACGAGTGCGTTCACAAACGCTTTGAGTCCGAATTTTAAACTGTTTTATAATATTTTTCTCGTATCGGTAAGACAGTTTTGAGCGTACCCGAATCGCCTCGCAGGTTCGATGTCCGCGATAGAGTCGCTAGTTTAGAACACGATACATTACGTATCTAATATGTAAGTGCAATTCAAACAGAGGTATCCAATTCCAAATTGCATTTTTAGTTATTTTAATAGTAAAAGATTTAGTAAAATTGTTTGGTTAATATTATTTGGTATCCTGCCCTCATTTGAGCACTTTGAAGAACACCAAATATAGATTTGCTCAATATTCGAAACAACTGCTATTCGAGCAGGTTTGATCAGAGCGATATGTTAATGCATTTTATCTATTGAAATATACAAATTGAACATTAGTAGTTAAGATACGTTAATTACCGCGTTAGGGAGAGCGAGTGGTTAAAGAGAACGGAGTCATGGACTGAGGTTGGCTTAGAAGAATTGAATTTTATCGCGTAAGTCAAATATACGTGAAGTGTACGGTAAAGTCAAGGCATTCGGAAGTAACTTGTTTAAGCATGGAAAAGTAATACAATCGTGTAGGGACAATTTAACTATTTAAAAAAATATAGCTAACTTGAATTTATGTAATTTTATTTGCAAGATGTATTATTTATGTATTATAATGTAAGTTAAATGTTGCTTTAAAGTTATTGCATTCATTGGATAATTGTTTTAAATGTCAGTTTTAATGCGGGATGATGTAAACTGCAGATTACGGAAGTTAATTGTGAATATGTAATTAATCCTATGATTTAAATCCGTTTATACTCTATTTTTTATTTTCTAGATTAAAGAAAACTTACTGCAATTTGGGTTATTGTTTATTTACCTATCACAGTTCTAAAATAACACACACACTTACTTATCACATATGTATTTATAAAAACAATGTACATAACAGTAATGCTTTGGAACGTATGTTGTGTTATCTAACAATCTCTCATTTTAACAAAATGTTCTACTTTTGGCATTATTCCTAATTACCTACATATGTAGGTGTATGAAACTATTTACAAAGCTAAATTATAGTTAAATCCTCTAGTGTCGACAAGTGGCCTTCCCTGAAACGAATTGCATAGTTAGAAACTGTATGGCGAGGCCTGAGGGCGTAAAATCTTTACATGGTATAAAATGAAGTCGCTTCCGCTGTCTGTTCGCTTAGATCTTTTAAACTACTCAACGGATTTTAATGCAGTTTTCAGCAATAGATAGTGATTCAAGAGGAAGGTTTATGTATAATACATAAAATATAAAATCCGTACTAATATTATAAATTCAAAAGTATCTGTCTATCGGGCGGGGAGGGGACTGAACAATAAAACACCACTTAAAACACTAGGTAGAAACATCCATACTGTATTAAACGCTGTCTGTCTGTCTGTTTGGTGCGTTTCACGACAAAACAGATTAACTGATTTCGATGTAATTTGGTATTTAGATAGATTTTAACCGTGATTGAGACGTAAGCTACTTTTGACCCGACTGCGCAGAAGGAGGGTAATATGGGAGACTCGCGAGATCTCAGTTCGGGGCGAACCACTAGTATTAAATAGTATATTATGATACAAGTGAGCTAAATTGCTTATTATACACGAGGCTGTGAGTTGCTGCCCGAGCCGTAGGCGAGGGTGTAAATCAGCCGAGTGTCTAGTGAGCAATTTAGCTCACTTGTATCATAATATACTATTTAATACTAGTGGTTCGCCCCGAACTGAGATCTCGCGAGTCTCCCATATTACCCTCCTTCTGCGCAGTCGGGTCAAAAGTAGCCTACGTCTCAATCACGGTTAAAATCTATCTAAATACCAAATTTCATCGAAATCAGTTAATCCGTTTTGTCGACGAGTTTCATCGCACTTTTTCAACACACTTGCGAGGAAAAAACAAACATGTATTGCATAAATCGTTAAGCATAAAATTATTAAAACATTGGCAAATGTACAATTTTCATAACGATATTGTTATACAGCCTACTTCAAAATTATAATTTTAGTGATAAAATGCAAATATGTATTTTATAACAAATTATTGTGAATTATAAATAATTTGATAATAAATGTTTTTTCGTTATAATTAGGGACACATTTATTTATTCCAAAAATGTAAATAGATTTTCAGCGTCATAAAACCTCTTTGTTGTTACAAAACTGTATTACCCGGTTAAATTGAAAATGCTCTGTTTACTACTTATTTATTGCAAAGGAGCTTAAAGCTGAGGCGGGACCTGTTTGTGCATGCGTGGCACGGAGCGGGACTAGTTAGTACATTTACCTACTGGCTGGGTAGGTACCTATGTTATAATATCTTATTCTACTGTATTTTTCCTGTCTGTCTACTATTTTGTTTGTGATCCGTTCTGTGTTTCTTTGTGTGTCAAATAAATATATTCTATTCTAACTTAACTTTGTCGGGATAATTCTATTATGCACTAGTGTGTAATATTATTATGCACGTGTGTATTATAGTTCGGTTTATGGCCCTAAGAACGATGTAATAAGGCTCATTTTACGAGCAAGTGTGTTGAAAATAAATAAATAGTTCACCGCGTGTTGTCGCCGTTCATCAGCTCTTGTTCATTCACTTACAAGCTTTTCGGCCTCTTGTCTAGTAAAATAAGTCTAGAAGTCCATCTTATTCCCCGAAGAAGTGGGTGATGTGGGTGACTTGGGTGCTCCCAGCTTGGACAGCGTGGCTACTTTGGACGCGAACTTCACGAAGCTGAGCCCTGATACTTGAGGCTCTGGCTTTTGACCGCTTTCTGGCTGGAACGATGCCTCTAGTGAACCTGCAAAATTCAATCGTTTACAAAGGGCAATTGAGGGAGTAATTACGTACCTATGTACTTGTTTTTCTATTCTATCACGTCAATGAACTGTACTTTTCTACCAAATAATTAAAAACTACACGAGACCAGCAAGTTATAAAAGTTAATACTAAAAGAATAGTAGACCAAGATTATGTCGGTCTTCGGGAGGCCTGAAATCTCCGACACCAGAGTTAACCTTTAATCCATAAATTTTGTAAAGGTAGTATTTTTTTGATTTGATAGGCCTGCCCTGCGACTTTAAGAGTCCATTGAGATAAGTACATAAGTACCTTTATGGAAATTTTACTTTTGTTGCGACAGTTGATAAAGAGAGTGAATTTTACAGATCAAATAATTTTCTAATGAATCATCAGTACCGCTGATTAAAAACTTACTCTGTTGTGGAGACATGATGGAGCTAGGCTGTGATTCCGGTTGGTTCTCCATTTGTGGACTTGCCTTGTCGTGCAATAAGTCCAAAGCTGGCAAAGAACAGAAATATAATGTTCAGTGTAATGCAATTTATCACTATCTTATCAGCGATAGTTAAAGCAAATAATGTATTCTGTATGTTATGTTGATACCTAGAAGATAGTAAAACAATGAAGTTGCTGGCATGTTAATATGCGGTAAAAAGCTAGTAAATACTTACTCAGAACTAAGTATTTGAAGTATCTTTAGCTTTAACGTGCTCTTAAATTACTGAGTGACAAAGCTGAGCTCATTCTAAGACTCTAAGTAACGCTTATTTTATAGAAGCTCATTAATAGCGCTTATTTTTTCGGCCTTTTTTCTGCTTGTTCCAGGCATAAGGAATGATATAGTGTATCTAAATCCATACCAATATAACTTATATTTAAATGTCAAACTACGTGCCTGTTTATCACCACTAATATCTAAAACGATTGGCACAGAGATGAGAGTTGCATTCTCTAGCTAGCTAGACGAAAATAAGCTCATCATCATAGGCCTTTAGGATCTTAAAAGTATGGTTTAAGCAGCGTCCGTTTGTGAGGTTCGGCATTTCCGCATATGACTTGTAAGGCCGATACGGGAGCGACACCAGCGCTCGCAGAACTGCCAGACGAATTGTGTGCCTGGTGATGATGGAGGAAGTGCAGCGTGCGCGTTGATGGCGAGTCACGCTTTTGGGACAATAGATCGAACCAGGCGTCGTGCATGACAACCCCATCGAATAAAGTTTTCCTCCAACTAACACGGTCGCCCGAGGTTTTTTACCAGTAGTTAGGATCAATGTTAAAAGATAGCATATCACGTTTAGCACTGTCTTTGAATCGTAACATTGGGCGCCCAACTGGGTGTTTAGTTAGAGTAAGGTAAGTGATACAAATAAGGCCTACCTAATTTGAAACACTCAGACCTTGATAAATTATTTGAAAAAGGTGATCAATAAAAGCAAGGCATTATTCTTTGGTTTATATATTTTAAGTAATTAAGAAAATATATTGTAATCGTTTATCAAAAATCACTTAAAAAGAGATAATTCTTAGCCTTAGGCCTTTTTAAAACATAGTGATTGAACAAAGCCTATATCCTTAAATTATAGGAATATTGTTATTAGAGTATTAATTACATAAAAATATATATTTCTGAGCCTTTTATCAAGTGTTTCCATGAGATCCTTGAACAACTTTCTAAGTTATTTTACTAAACATTATGCTTCAATTGCTAGTCAGACTTGAAGTCGCATATTAATAAGAAATAAAGAATAATATGAAAAAAAAAACATATCCAAACAAAAAAAAATTTGAAAATTAACAAATTTCTCAAAAATATTATTAAATATTGAAAAATAAAATTATTTTGACAGGCCTTAATTAAACAAGGTAATTAAATAAGGCCTTGGACGCACATCATTAACTGTCGCTCTCAAGCTTTCTTCGGACCACGTAGCAAGTTTTCGTCTTGGAGGAGACATACTGAGATAATTAATCTGTAAATAAACATAATAAAGTTAAAATTCAACAGAATTCCTATTAAGGCCAGATAATAATAAGGCCTATTTTAAAAGTTGGCTTTATTTAGTGCAATATACTTCATAAATGTTATAAGCATTATTTAATTCGCATATTCTAAAAATTAAAATTTAAAGTCATAGTTACCTTTTTGATGAGTTATATTGTGATCCGTATACATTACTTCAAACAAAACTTGAAAGAATATCGTATTAAAATTCTATAGAAATGACGACAAATTAATAACGCGCAGTGAAAACGCCCGTCCGTCACAAACGACCGGCCACTAAAGTCACTGTGAGCGCGAGCTGTTTGCCGAGTCGTGGGGCTGTCGTCTATGCGTGTGTGAAGTATTTTTGATGTAAATATATTTTAACCGACTTTTCTGCACTACATGCCTTATTTAAGCATAGGCTTTATTTGTATCAGGTACCTTAGTAAAATAAACTACCGTCTTTAAGCGACATATCATCCATCTTGGCGTCCTGTATGGTCTCCAGCTGCTGTCGGAACTTGCAGGTGATCTTCCGCCGCTGGTAGTCCGCCTCGATCTGCTGCTTCGTGCGTGGGATCCGGAAACGGAAGCAGCAGCATACCATTACAGCTGCAAATTATGGAGCTAACAGTACATAATGTGTTGAAATTAAAACTAATGATGTATATCATTGCAGGGACGGTTTCTACACAAAAAATAAATGTCCATAATTTTTTTGTTTTATTATTAAAATATCGAGAAAATCGTTAAAATACTATTAGAGAATTAGCATATTGTATGTCACCACAAAGTTACCACACTAAAAAGTTACCACGAGCCGTTTAACGATCCCTTATTCCATGACCCGGCCCTGTCATTGCACTCAACCAATCATCAGAGCGTGTATGCTGCGTACGGCGGCAGGGTGGTAAGTACCTACATGTTAGGCACAAAAAATAAAAAAATAAATTGATAAAAAAAACATTTAAGTATTTATTATTTATGTATGGTTTTAAAAATATATAGGTAATAATAAATCATTATTTGTATTAGTTTAAATTGCATCACCTTGTATAGTAATATCATAGACCAGTTTACTATATAAACTAAATATAATAATATTAAATTATAATTTAACTGGTCTGTGGTAATATTAATACGTTTTGACCTAACCTAGTAGGTAATCTAGGCCTTGTTTCAACATCATCGTATCAGCCATAAGATGTCCACCGCTGTCCACTCAACTAAGGTCTCACCCATAGATTTCCAGAGCGAGCATACCGTGCGGCCTTCACCCAACGGCTCCCAGCAATCTTTATCAGGTCGTCTTTCCATCTAGTGGGGGGCTTTCTAGGGTAGGGGGGCTAACCATTCTGCCCAACGTACACAAGTAAAGGTAAAAATCCGAAAATCGTTAATTTGTAGTTACGAGTAGGTACATCACATAAAAAAATATTTTTCGGAACCCTCTGTTCACGAACCAGACTCGCTCTTGTCCGGTTTTTTAATAACTCTATAGTGTGCTACTCAATCAATATGCGTAAAACCTCTGCCAATTATATAGTGAGTTTGTTTATAGTCTATTGAGGATTTTCAGGTACTCACTCAATGTCGTCAAGCCAGCCATACAAATGAACATGATCTGCCACATCCTAATTTCACCCACGATCCGCCGTTCCAGCCACTCCGGTTCTTCATAGTTCTTCAGAGCATCCATAAAAGGATCCATGCCTACTTTATTTTAAATTATGTAGTTACTCATTAACAGAAATATAAAATTTAGACGTCCTGGCTGAACACAGCCGAAGTAAAAACTAATTTCGCTATTCCAAGGAGTGGTTGGCCGCACCTAGCATGCTCACCCCCTGGGTTGAAGGCACTCCCATAAATTTTGTTCTATGGTGATTGGCGTAGCTAGTGTTAATGTAAAGCAATGATTTCAGAAGTGTGGTAAGTTTTATGAAGAGAGTTCAAAATCCTGACGAAAAGAATATCTGCCATAATTCCTAATAAATTAAAACATAAATCCTTCTGACTCACGTGTACACTACCTATACTTGTAAAGAACAAATAAAAAATGATGGCAAATTTTTATTTATTTATTGAATTTAAATCATCCTATATTTTTTACCTGTCAGGCTGTCACCGATGACTAGAAGAAAATGCTTTTAGCATTGAGTCTTCCATTTGTACATACATTTTCTCTTTATTGCATAAAGAATTACTTATGTATTTAGGTAAATCATAATAAAATTTGTATTTGCCGCACTAATTATAATGTTGCAATTAATAAAAATGTGTAGAATTGAAATAATCTGCCCCATTCTCGTAAAATCAGGAATTATTATTTAGTAACCTCTAAAAAAGTTATAGAAATAAAGATTTTACGCACAATGATGTCAATTTCATAGAAATAGTTACAACACAAAATCTATTTGATATCAATACCGTTTACTAATTGTAAGTACGAGGCATGCCTTTTAAGTTCTGTCGTTCCCATATTTTCCGGCAATTTTGAATTTGGAACTGTTCTATATTCGAATGTGTTTACATTTTGAATCTCAAAACAGTTGAAAGTATTAGGATTAATGCTATTGTTTAGTCACAGTTTCGATTTGAATCTGTCAGGTCACGTACGAAAATGAATCTTTCTAAGGAAAATGTTCGTGCAATAATTTTCTACAACTTTAGAAGAGGCCTGACACGGCTTCAGTGTTTAGAAGAGCTAACATCTGTGTTCAGTGATGTAGCCCCATGTCTGCGGACTGTCGAACGCTGGTATTTAGAATTCCAGCGTGGACATACTAGTGTTAGTGACAGATTTCGCGAAGGACGCCCAAAATCCGCCTTCACTGAAGATAACATCATTGCTGTGAGACAACTAATTCTCGAAGATCGTCATGTGACGTATCGAGAGATAGAGGCTCTATTAGGCATCTCAGGGACAACCATTCAGAAGATCTTGCATGAAGCGCTTGGTGTGAGAAAGCTAGTTTGCCGTTGGATACCGCATCTGCTTTCCGACGATCACAAGGCGGCCCGCGTCAGATGGTGTAAGAAAACTCTGCAAAGGTTCAACCGAGGGGAGTCAAATCACGTCTACGACATCATAAGTGGTGACGAATCTTGGATCTATGCCTACGATCCTGATACCTAACAACAATCTACAATCTGGGTCTTTCAAGACGAGCCAAAGCCGACTAAAGTTGTTCGTTCTCGAAGCACTTCAAAGAAGATGGTGGCCACGTTCGTTGGAAAAACCGGCCATGTTGCGACTATTGCACTTGAAGATCGTAGAACGGTTAACGCAGAGTGGTATACTACAGTTTGTTTACCACAAGTCATCGCCGAACTTCGAAAATCTAACTCAAAGCGACGCATCATCCTGCACCACGACAACGCAAGCTCACACAGCGCTCGTCAAACGATTGAGTATTTGAAGCAGGAAAAAGTAGAAATTCTTGACCATCCTCCATACAGTCCTGACCTAAGCCCTAACGATTTCTTTACATTTCCTAAAATTAAGAAAAGTCTTCGTGGTCAAAGGTTCCAGTCCGGTGAAGAAGCAGTCGACGCTTTCAAGACAGCCATTTTGAACACCCCACTTTAGAGTGGAATAAATGTTATAATAACTGGTTTGAGCGAATGGAAAAGTGTTTTAAGCTACGTTGTGAATACTTTGAAAAACAATAAAAAGTACTATAAGGTTCTAGATGTGTTTTTTTCTTCAAACGACAAAACTTAAAAGGCATGCCTCGTATAATACTACTTTACCGGTAAAATAAACAAAATCATAAATCAATTTGTTGTCAATTTTTTGTTGCTGCCAACACTCATAAAAATTTTCTTTCTCTTTCTTTCGTTTTCTGTTTCACTTTCCCGCAGAAAATAGGGTGTCGAATCTGTCCTCTAACCTCCGTATATTTATTACTATTCAAAGATCGAAGATGAATCTTTTATGATAATTGTGGTATAATTCTCGTAAAGGCTGTCCTAAGTGATGTTGTGTAAGATCGTTTGTGTTCTTGCGGTCACTCTGTAGCGTTTATAAAAATTAAACATGGCTTCGAATCGAGGAATTCAGATCGGATCCGCGTGGTTTCAACGGAAACTGAACTTGAGGCCGCAACACCGGGGCGTGCACCTAGTCACCGAGGAGATCCTCAAGCAGGTGCCGGAGCTCTCGCAGTTCGCGGTCGGCCTCTGCCACATCCAGAGTGAGTATTCTGGGGCCGCGGACTTGCCGCCGATGTTGCACTTTCGTTTGTCATATTTGCCCTACATAATCTGGCGCGGTTATCAGTTATGTAGGCCGTGCAGTGATAAGAGTGTGGATGTGTAGTGTTGGTGCCACGAAGGTTACGCGCCTGGTGGGCCAGCTGATCAGTGAATGTTGTTTTCAGTTCTGCACACCTCGGCGAGCCTGGCGCTCAACGAGAGCTGGGACCCCGATGTGAGAGACGATATGGAGATGATGCTCAATAAAATTGTACCAGAAGGCCTCCCGTACCGCCACTCGTGTGAGGGTCCCGACGACATGGTGAGTGTTTGTTGTGCTATTCATTACATTACTTGACGCATTGTCGTCATTTGCTAATGATAACATTGGAACGACAGTGCTTTTGAATTTCGAAACTTGTTATCATCATTTACTCACACTCATTTGTTATTATTAGGTTTGTTTCATAAATTTTTGGGTGTCATGCTATGCTATTGTACCTGCATCAATCAAGTAAAATTAAATAAAAAGAATGTTATACTATTTACAAGAGTACTATTCATGTCCACAAAGGTACAGGTACTGGAAATGTATGAATCTATTCATTAACATATGCATGCCAATTACTTAGGACTTCAATGTATTTACATACTAAAGTGACAGACACCTTGTTAGCAAGCACTCTGTATAATATTTTTTAATTACAGTTATTGCTGTTTTGAGATTGCTATGTACCTTGTTATGTACCTTGTAGTCTGTTGAAGCTACATTAATCACTGCTCATTTATCTATGCCTAGTGAGGCTGGATGTCATTAAATGGTAAAGAATGGTTGCATTCTTAGACCAGCAAATTCTGCAACTTGTCATCAGGAGCTGTATAAATTGTGTTAAATTAAAGATTATAGTAATTTTCTTTAATTCTAATTTTAAGGGAACTTGCGTCGTTCTATTCGATGATGACAGTTCTATTTCTACAGGAAATCCTACTTCACCCACTAAGTGGACTGGTAGAGCATGTTAGCTGCATTTAAGCATTTCAGTTGCTGTATTGAATTTGTATTTCTAACTTCTAAAATCCTTTTGTTTTTAATCCTTTTGGAACCATCCTTTTTGACATTTCTTTGTTTCTCCATCCAGCCAGCACACGTAAAAGCCTGTTTTTTGGGCTCCTCACTGACGATACCCATCACAGACGGCAAACTCAACTTAGGAACATGGCAAGGCGTCTGGCTTTGCGAACATCGAAATCACGCAGGCAGCCGAAAGGTAAAATAATTTTATTTAGAAAACTTTCGAAATTTATTTCAATCATTATTATAAATACAGGATATGCGAGGCTATACGTAGTTCGGAGCCGATCGCACTCACCCTGATGAAGGTTCACGAATTGAACCGTAACATTGTCGGTCGAAACACCGATAAAACGCTACGTGATAAATCCCGTATTTATAACAATGGGTAAAATAATTTTCATTATAACTAGTGGTTCGCCCCGAACTAAGATCTCGCGACTCTCCCATAAAAACAAAAAAAAATATTTGTTATCTTTGACTATCAAAATAGTCCCACAAAATGCGTAACCAACAAACTTTACACACAGTTTCATTCAAATTATAGGAATTACGGGAGTTCATGCTAATTAGTTATTTTTTTGGGGTAGAAATTGCAGTTGTTCTGGATTTTCCCTATATTTGTGTTACTAAGGCCCGTAAGATCAATATCAGTTTTAACTAAAATTCTAAGCTTAAGTTAAATTTTTTTTTTGCCAGTGATGGTTTAAGCTTAGAATTTTAGTTTAAACTGCTATTGATCTTACGGGCCTAAAGCTACATGCATACCAAATTTCAGCACTGTGGGGTCACTGGTGTACCCAGTGAATTTCGTCAAAGTTCAGTTTTTATTATGGCTAATAACTTAAAAACTACAATCTTTAAACTAAAAATAAAAACGGGGTCGAAATGTACTGATAATGACGATTTGCCCAAGTTGATTTGGAGATCTGTCTTCGCTTGATCAAAAAATACTACCAATGAATAAGACTTACATAAAATGCGGTAAATATGCAATTTTCTTGATCATGATATTGTATTTAGCCCCCTTGGTCTTTAAATCATGAGTCAACAAAACATGAAAAGAGCCTTTAGGGGCGCATCATATTCTTAACTTTGGGACATGGATTTTCAAGGTGGCAGGATGACCAATCTCAGATGTACCTACTTGTTCTCACGATGGGACAATAGTCAAGTGTCATGTCAAGTAGATTAGATTATTCTTTATTGCACACCAAATAAAATTAAATAGACCAAGAAATACACAAAATAAAGGTAAGTACAACAGGCGGTCATATTGCTGAAAGCAATCTTTTACAGACAACCTTTGGACGAGTCTTGAAAAAGGTGACAAGTCTATATAGAAATCATCAGTGTGAGAACGGCTCTGCCTGTTATTTAAAACAATATTCTGTTATATCAATGCTAAAATTGAAAATTGACCAATCCATACAAACCGAACTGTCACTGTATATGAAGGTAGAATTTTTTCATTTACAATTCGATTGAAATAAATTCTTATTATTAGATATAATGAACAAATTCCGAGGAGATGGATTATAGACAGATGTCTATAATCCATCTCCTCTGAATTTGTTCTTCACACTAATACTATAAATGCGAAAGTTTGGATGTTTGTTTAATTATTTGTTTGTTTGTTACTTAATCACGTCGTAACGGCTGAACCGATTTCGATGACATTCAGTATTTAAGTAGATTATAACCTGGATTAACACTTAGGCTGGCTACTTTTTATCCCATAAATCAGGTCCCATGCATGGGATAAAAATGGGGTGTCAAAGTTTCTATAGAAAAATGATTTTGGTCTTTGCATGTGCAAAGCCGCTGGCAGATCAGCTAGTCCTTTATGTGATCCAAACCAAATGTCTTAGAATTCTGGAAGTGTCGGTATCAACAGAAGTGTAATGTGTTTCCAGATAGTGGTGACACTGTCGGGCTGCCCGCGGGACTCTCCGCTGTCGCCGGTCTCTGCGGCGTCGTGCTCCAGTTAGGACAGGGGGGGGGGCGCGACCCCCCACACGCACTCACATTCGCGCCCCTCCTCCAAGAGTACGCGGAGGTAAACCCCCGCCTTTTATATCCACTCACCTAAAGGTCGTATTACATTGTCGTAGAAAGTAGAATGCATTGCGCGGTTTCGGATGTCTATTGTATGTAGAAAGCAAACCCAATTTTATACAAAACACCAATTAAATTTAGAATAGCTCCGTAAGTTAATTTTATTTTAGGGCGAATTGTAAACGCCCGCTGCCTTACACTGAATCCGTGCCTGGATGCTTAGGTAGTGTTTGTGTGAACCTGACCGTGGAACTGTTGTATTCGCCGAGTCCTGAAGGATGCATTGCGGAGTTCTCTCTATGACAATGTGGTGCCAGCCTGACCTAGATGTTAGTTCTACTCTTATCTTCGAGCGACAATATGTACATAAGATTAATATTTTGTAACGTGTCGCGCGGTACTTCCTAATTAATACGTTAAGCTTCGAGGATCCGGGTCAAGGGCAACTGAATTGCACATGAAACAAACGGCCGCTCGTTATTAAGGTAATCGCCACTAATTGCCGCATCAACAGTCCGCTGTATTTGGTATATTCACTTCACTAGTGATGTCAACTAGAGGCGATTACCGATTTCCACTTTTTCGCAAGATTATGACTACCGTACGTTTCTACGACTCGATCCTTCTGTAATATAGCTTTCATAGGAATTGAAATACTTTGTCGAGTTACTCGAGCGGGAGTACCGCGCGACCATCCAGCCCTATTGATACGTTCGGTATAAACTGAGCCCGTTCAACTGTACATAGATATATGTACGACGGTTTTAAAGTATACTTAAATAAACCTAATATTGTTTTTGTTATCGCGACTCGATTGTACATAGACCACGCGTGGAGGACGATATTCCGCTTCGCACTGTACCGTTAAGTACATTCGTTAGCTAGTCCGATAAATGGGATTAATGTAACTGATTGAATGGAGCAAATATTTTTCACTCTGCACTTGTTCGATTTTTGTACATCAGGCTACACGTTATATTTTTAACATGAGCGGCACATTCGTTTTGATTCGGACACTTACTTTACCACACATGTTTGTGTGTAATCGCACCGTTATCCGACCGTTGTTGTAAGTTTTAAGAGCTGAATGTAGGTTTATATAGTTAAGAACTTTGTACGTCTACGATAGCTCCCTTATTCTCCGTTTAGGGTTAAAGAGCGGTTAGTAAGAACCATGTCCATAGCTTTAAATGTGTCGCGCCCGTTGTATCAACGGGTCCTCGGGTTGACAAAGAGCTAACAATGTACCACTAGATTGTAATTGTATATCATTACTGTTAAGATCCTTTTAAGTGCCTCGAATTTATGGGGAGGTCATGCGTTGGTTTGCCGAATCCTTTTCGATCCTTACATTATAAACTCTCGATACAATAATTAATATTACTTTGTACTTATCAGCTACTCATTTTAATTTAGTTATTGGTTTACTTTCTTTAAAATAATCGAGAGTAAAACAAAACTGAATAATAAACAGCATGTGTAAAGTCGTGTGCAATAAATAGGTTAATTTATTATTCTGCAATAACTGCGTATGTATATGATATGTCTTCCTGTGTAAGGTCCGTCACTAGTGAACTATAATTGAAGAGTTTCGGAATATTGTCTGTTGAGCGGTGTTAGGGTACAAACATCACCTTATCCGCCCACAACTTAAACTTAGGTAAAGTATCGCATTAGGGGCTCCAAATATAAATTCGAGTATCCATAATCATAGTTATATCGAACGGAATAATCATGAACGGGTGTTTTATATGAGTAAATAACATCTAAAATTAAACAGGGTTCTAAACCTTGTATTCTACAGGAATTTACTATATTTATCCAATTGACATTCTACTAGTGGTATGCAGCCGCGCGCCTTTCAACGTTAATTTGCGTTCGGCTTCCAGTCCCGTCGAGATCGCTTGTGTGGCACAATTTAACACTGGAGACTTACCTAGTTAGGAGTTTATAAATATTAAATAGTAGGATATGATGTACGGTGAGGACGCGGCAGTCACGCACAAGGCGCGCTCGCATCGCACGCCGCACATCCTATACCGCGTTGTACAAACTTGCCTCATGGACATTAGCGATATATCACATAGAGAGCTTGTTCTTTTCAAATGTTATGTTTGTGTTTCGGCTGAGCGTTAAAACGTACAGTTGGACTAACATTCTGAGGCAAGTTTTTGTTTAGTAAACTGATATAATTATGTATGAGTAGGTTATTTACCTGAATTCTCGCTGGTCTGTTTGAATGTACGCATTAAAATTCAGCCTTTATCACTTTTGAATAGTTGTAAGTAATGTTTTGGAATATTTTTAAGTTTTGAGTGTGATGCTTGTAGCTTTTACATTTCGCGATCAGCCTTTACTTTGTTTTGTGATCGCTTTGTTTTATGTGTTTGTTAGAATGGGGAGCGGGTTGTGGGATGGCTAAGTGCTTTTTGACACATACATTAAGAATTTGTAAATATTTTTTGCACGATTTAGCATGTACAGTACAATCTAAATGATGTACATACGATTCGTAATGTAAAAACGTTGAAGTGCTATTTGTGTGAGTGTTAGGTACGAGTATGCCACTGCCATTCGGGATCGTCTGAATGATCGACGAGTCGTGTACACGTGTAATACACAAATACATTCCTAATGTTATATAACAAACTATCCTACTAAGTAGATAAGTACCCAAGAGATAGCGACCGGTTCGCATAGACGTTACATTCCTATGTTCATGTTTTTGGTTTTGAGGTTTTTATTTAGTATTAGTACTTGTAAAGCGAATGTCCCATTTTAGGCTGTTCAATGAACAACGAATGTGTCTAAGGTTTACCTTTAAGTGGATTCTGGTTTACGGTTCCCATCTCAACCTCAATTATTATGGTGTTTGTTGAATCAAAAGTTATCTTTGTTGTTAAATGTAAACAAAGACAAATAATATTTAATTATTATCTACTCATCTAATTATTTGGTCTACATAAGACATGTTAAATGTTTTATTAATAAAAAGTATATTTAAATATTGATATTATTGAAATGTAAAACGTAACAAGTTTAATAGTAAAAGCACAGGTTTTATGAATTTATTATTATTGATTATAAATTAGCTGAATTGTATCGTTCGTTTGTTATATTTAATACTAATTGCACATAGAAAATGAGGTTGTATTTTGAATTATAAATAACCAAAAGGGAGACAAATAATTTGTGTGTACGTTGTTTAAGATAATAATACCATTGTATGATTGTACAGTTCTATTATTCACTTTTTCCTAGAAAATCCTCATCAGTTGTATAATTTGAAGTCACTAAAATGTGACAACATAAATATTTGTCACAATAAAATAATTGTATCATATAACTTGTACAATATAAATATATAGATCCACAATTATGAGAGATTAAATATTTGCAAAAGTTAATATTAAATGTGTTTTATTTACTTATAAAAACATACATTTCAGTCATTATAGTTAATTTTTACATGGGAACTTACAAAATATTGTTAATTGGCTAATTCTACAAGTATTTTTGGCTCGGGTTACTGTTCAAGTAGTTTTCTCTTCGCTCGCTATGTTGTGAGGGCCCGGCCCTTCATCTGTAAATAGTAAACAATATAATGGATTTATAAAGTGGTTTATTAAAAAAAGGAATCTAAAATGGCGCCGATAAATCAATGCCTCTTTCTTGTATACATTCATGTGTAAGTGAGAAGTAATGATTTTCGGCTCCATTTTAAATTTGTTTCTTTCATAAATAATAGTAACTATTATTTATGAATGAAATAAAATTTAAAAATTTTTTAACTGTTAAAAAAATTAAAAAAACGCGCTATTGTAGATAACCGAATAAAAAAGTAGAAAATAATGTTATATAAATTTAAATCAAGAATAGTGTGATTAACAAAAAAATGTATTTTATATTGTACAAAAGCGTGGGGTGCTTGATGTCAATTGTTATAAATATTTTATTGATAGATATTGGTAAAAGTAGAGTCGTTTTGAAAACATCTCAAAAAGCACCCCACGCTTTTATACAAACAAATTTTTGTTTTTGTCAATCACACTACTCTTGAGAGGATGGTGTAGGTACTACAGCGGTTCCCATAGTGCCTGGGATAGGCATTTTAGAGATATCCTAATACTATCACACTAATATTATAAATGCGAAAGTTGGATGTTTGTTTATTTGTTACTCAATCACGTCGTAACGGCTGAACAGATTACGATGAAATTGATATATAGGTAGATTATGACCTGGATTAAAACACAGGGTACTTTTAATTGACAAACCACGTGTGCGAAGTCGCGGGCGGAAGCTAGTTTGGAGTAATTAAAAAAGTATAATGATTACCGGTTTTCGGAGCGCCACCATTCTTCAGGGTGGTGAGCGCAGAGGCGATGCCGGAGGATATCTGCTTGAACTCTTGCGTCACGAGGTCGAGTTTCCCGAGCGCGTAGTTAAAGTCGTCTCCCAACGTGAGGATACGTGTTGATATGCTTCCCACCTGTTAAATACATTTATTTTAACATATAACATAGGATTTGACATGGAGTATTTAATAAATATACTACGTGTTTTGTCATGTACGACATTAAATGAAAACACGGGTAGGGCTAGTGAATAGTATTGTTGGAAAATAGGTTTTATCAAATTCATTATATTTTCTTATTATTAATAGAACATTTTATTAAACAAGTCCTAAAATATCAATGAAACAGACTATATAAAATAGGCAAACGAATCATATTAATTCATCATGTAAGTAGGTTGTAAAATAGGTTTTTTCAAACTCATTACCATATAAAATTTAAAATTTTCAAACAACCTTAATATCAAGGCCTAAAAAATCAATGAAACAGCCTGTATCAAATAGGTAAACAAATCATATTAATTCATCATGTAAGTGGTACCTTTTAAACTAACTAAGCGGCAAAGGCGACGCCGATTTACGATAAGAATTGTTTATTGGAAATGTATCGATTACTGGATAAATATTCAAGCTACCGGTATTAACCCCTACGTGCACGAGTTTTTCTTTTCACGCGCAAAAAAATATAGTACTCCTAAAATAATCACTAGGCACGGAAAATATTTAAAAAATTTACAAGTTATTATTTTCTAAAATATTTAGGTTTGTTTGGTATGTCCCATATATCCCACAAAACGCATAGAGTTCCAAATTAGTTCTATGTAAGGTAATATAAAAATGAAACGAGAAGGTAATATTAGTAACTCTAATCCAAAATAAAACATAAACATTAAAAAAAAACAACTCTGTTTATTATGTTATTCAACAAATATATGGCGTAGCTATCAAAAAAGTAGGATCTTTAGAAGGGTAAAAATTATTCTAACTTGGTAATAGCATAGTAAGTAGGTACATATTCTGCTTATGGACCAACAGAAACCAGGTTTTGTTCTCTTGTTTAGACAAGTTGCAACGTTGCATATTTGGCAATAACAAAAGGCTTTCCTTTACAAGTTGATAACTTGCACCGTAGTCTAGCATTTGACCACAGTGGATCAGTGATCCTATTCGCCATTCCTTGCATCTTTTGTTGGTTTTTGTTGGCTTTCGACCTTCATGAATATCGGAAGCGAGCGATGATGGTCGTCCTCTTTTCCGTGTAGTGATGGTCCACTTTTGTCATAGAGCTTTTGCCACTTCGAGTCAAAATTCATGTAATTTCATCATACGTGTCTGATTTTCTACTCTGTTGAACAGAAGCCAACTGCTTTTGATGATCACATCCAGCAAATGGTAAGATATCCGTGTGTGTCATTTCCTTGTATCTACTTGCATTTCTATTTTATGGTTCCCAATGAAAGAGTCGATTTGTGTCGAATAATGCTAAACAGTGGTCCCAGTTATCATTACCTGCGGTGGCGATTGAAAGGCTGTCTTGCGCCAGATATGTCTCCTCTTATTCCTACTAGTTCTAGCAGTTGGGAACGCTGGTTGAGCTTCTGAGAGCCTTGGAACTTGTGATGTCGATCGGCTAGTTCTAGCTACTGTTAGTGATGATCTGGCTTCTGAAGCAGTACTAATATGACCAAAACGCTGGGCCGAACGTCAGGAGTGGTGTTGCCTAAATTGACTGGCGAACCACTTGCCTCTGAGCTGAAGATATTCAAGGTTTCACCAGTATAATCATCCTGAAGAAGTTAGTACCTTTCCACCACTTCATTCATAACAAAATCACGAATTCTGAGTAAGCTGTCATCGCTATCTTCTTCTGACTGTTCCAGTCCCTCTGCACTACCTGATGGTAAGTCCAGAAAGAGCTCAATGTCTGCATCCGTCGCCATTTTCTAAGGCTTCATTTGTAAGGCATACATTATTTTGAAATAGTTGCATTGCACAGTGTGCCATATTAGGCACATACAATAAGATCTTGATAGTATTCCTAATTATGTGTAAAATCGCTCAAAAAATACTTTTATAAAAAACAAGAACATAATATTACCTCCTGTATTCTTTTTGGACATAAACACCACTTTTTACTTTTTTTTATCATTTTTCAATATCACCTACCAAAACTTTATCCGATCAACCCGCAAATTCGAATTCAAAATATTTTATTGTTGACTAGCGACACGGTGACACATGACCTAAACTATTATGTGGCTCGTTGGACATGGTATTTTCACTATCCCACGCTAGATGGGGTTAAACCGAATTGTACACTGTTAAACGGGTGATTTTTACGTATGTCCCAGATATGGGACACTACGCTGTAGGGTTAAACCTACCTCTAAAATCAGTTAATACGATTCCGGATGTGTGATTTAAATTAATGTCGTAAATAACAAAACAGGTTGTATACCTAGTAATATTTTTAAAGAGGTAAAATTTGTGAGTTTGTTTGTTTGAATGTTGGGGTAATCTCCAGAACTACTGATCCAATTCTAGATCTAGAGTGCTATAGGCTATATTCTATATTGATAAAATTCCATGCGAAGCCGGGGCGAGTCAGCTAGTAAATAGTATAAAGATAAATACATAAGTAGTTAAACCAGCGTATAACGGCCCCCACTAGATGAATGGATACCTGATAAAGGATGTCAGTGCAGGTCGCTCTTAAGATCGATGGGGGGCTCCTCTTAGTTCAAAGCTCCGCTCTTCCATTCAAGTGTATGGTTAGATACTAAGGGTCTTACACAAAAAAATAAATAAAAACGGTTTAGCGCGTGTTTAAAAAGATCCTATACAAAAATTCATAAGGATTTTTTTAAATAAGTGTTCAACGCGTGTTTATATTTTTTGGCCCATAGGTTATGTGGCAGAATAAAGGGAGATCAATATACTTACTTCCTCCTTTACTTTTCCAATTGAAGTGGTGCTGTTCTTTGCATATTGCTCTGTTTGTACCTGAACACAGAAAACACAAAAAATATAACCAAAAACCATAGAAGAATAATTATTCGATATTTATTCTTTCTTGTACACAAGAAAAGTCTTCAAGTTCTACGATGTCTGAAGAACCGCCTCTACAACCAATGTGTCCTGCTAACATTGAATTCCTGCTGGATTCTGACGAAAATAATTTTTGTTGCTTCCCAGTGTGCGTGGTATTGTTGGAAAGCTCTTTTTCTCAAACATGCTTGGAAATTTGAGCATTATTTTGACAACCTTCTTCGATATAAATTGAAGTTGCTGTACTGGCCAAATACATGCGAGCAGCGGCCGGCAAAAGTTGTATGAAAATCCACATCTGTCGTGGTTTAGCGGCCAAATAAATTACATAGTAAACTCATATCTGTCGTGTCATTTAAAAATGGAACGATCTTTTACTCCGAAACATGGCAACCAAGGAGGTAACTTATCAAAGGTTTTATTTAAATTTCGAACTGGCTTGCAAATAGAAAGCTATTTATTAAAAAAAAAAAAAACAAGTGAACACTTTAACTTGGGAAAAATTATTATTCTTCGTTGTTGATTTTGAAAAGTATTTGTATTTTTTATTTTTTAATTTCTGCGCATTATTTGAGAAAAGTACTATACAAGCCATGGCCACAATTAGACATTGATGGACTTACGTATGTGTGCCTCGGCTTCTCTTCGGCCCACATTTACACGTTCGTCCATCAATGCCTTTTTTGCTGGCCGCTGCAGTAATAGTGTACTATAAAAATGAAGTAGACGTTTCATTAACCACTGTACATTTTAGAGTTTCGATTCCGAAAAAAAACTCGATTTCTGTTATATTCTGTTATATAATAATAGGTTGGGGAAAAAGTCTTTTCGCATTATAGTATTGTTACAAGCTGAGGGTTCGGGATAAAATAATGGGAATCGGTCTGACCAAAATAACACTTTTATTCAACACGATGACGATGAATACACGAACTTGGTCACACGTATCACAACACACTAATTCACACCACTTGTACACCACTTAAAGTCACCGAAATGATCGCACGTATAGCTTAATCCAGACTGACTCGCGAGACCCTTCCACACGTCAGTCCTCCAGGGCCTCGCTGAGACTCACTCAGACTGACTCAGACTGACTGTCCGGCCATCTCTCCGGCCATATATATCGCACACATTTCGATTGTTCGAGAACGATCTCGATCGCTCCTGGAAAGAGTCGGTCCCTCGACACAATGGCCACTCCATTGTGCGCAACCGCAGACAATAACAACAATAGCACAGCAAGACAAAAGCGCTCGAGAAACTTCGATTATTACTCATTGTTTAACAGCCTCGGCGTAACACTGCCCCCTCCTAAAACATGCTCGTCTCGAGCATTCTTAGCCCCATATCGCGGCAGCCGATCAACACGAACAATTTTAGGGGCACCTCGCGCTGAAGATGTAGCAACTAGAGGAGCCACATTGCCGTCTCCAGTACTTCAGGACACCCAGAGTCCCTTTCTCATCAGCGATCCCAATTCCAGCCTCCAAAACACGGCTCTCATGATTTCTATCTGTTCTTTCACTTCCTGGAATTCCTTTCCAGATGAACCGAACGATTCCCTCATCAGTCGAGCACGCTCTTATGGCCAACGTCGCTGATCTTCCTGTTGACGACGCTGCTCTTCTTTATCCTGACGTCGCTGTTCCTCTTGCAACCGAGTCTGCTCCACCTGTTCACGTCGCTGTTCCTTCTGCAACCGAGCCTGCTCTTCCTGCTGACGATACTTCTCTTCTTTATGCTGACGGCGTTCTTCCTCCTGCAACCAAGCCTGCTCTTCTTGCTGACGACGCTGCTCTTCCTTATCCTGACGTCACTGTTCTGCCTGCAACCGAGCCTGCTCTTCTTGCTGACGACGCTGCTCTCCCTTATCCAGACGTCGCTGTTCTGCCTGCAACCGAGCCTGCTCTTCTTGCTGACGACGCTGTTCTTCCTTATCCTGACGTCGCTGTTCTTCCTGCCAACGTTGCTGTTCTTCTTGTTGACGACAAAGCATGGCCATAATAGCAGCAAGATCGCCTGTCACAGGAGCTTGGCCCACGGATGATGATGATGGTGCTCCAAATGATTCGGTGGCGGCTGATTCCATCTCCATCGGCTGACGACTCTGCCGAGCTTCTTGAACCGGAGACTCTCCAAACCGCCTTTCATCCATTTCCTGTTATCGTTGACCTCTCGTCCTGACACCGTCCACGTTATCCTTTGGTAGAACCGGCATTATTTTATCCCACTTCTGACACCAAATTGTTACGAGCTGAGGGTTCGGGATAAAATAATGGGAATCGGTCTGACCAAAATAACACTTTTATTCAACACGATGACGATGAATACACGAACTTGGTCACACGTATCACAACACACTAATTCACACCACTTGTACACCACTTAAAGTCACCGAAATGATCGCACGTATAGCTTAATCCAGACTGACTCGCGAGACCCTTCCACACGTCAGTCCTCCAGGGCCTCGCTGAGACTCACTCAGACTGACTCAGACTGACTGTCCGGCCATCTCTCCGGCCATATATATCGCACACATTTCGATTGTTCGAGAACGATCTCGATCGCTCCTGGAAAGGGTCGGTCCCTCGACACAATGGCCACTCCATTGTGCGCAACCGCAGACAATAACAACAATAGCACAGCAAGACAAAAGCGCTCGAGAAACTTCGATTATTACTCATTGTTTAACAGCCTCGGCGTAACAGTATGTATGAACTTGTAATAAAATCTCTTTGGCTATACTATTTGTATCTGGCTGGTTTTGGTATCATTCAAAGTTTAAATTTTAAAGAAGATAATTCCAAATTGAAATTAGGAAAATATGTGATTTTTATTTGTTTTTTGTACTGTAAAGATGAGTGAATCTAATGAAGAAATTCGATACATTTTAAAATTTTACTACAAAAAAGGTAAAAATGCAACGCAAGCCGCGAAAAAAATTTGTGATGTTTATGGATCTAGTGCAGTGTCTGTGAGGGTAGCACAAATTTGGTTTAAGCGTTTTAAATCCGGAAATTTTGATGTCAAAGATGCACGTCACTCTGGTCGCCCTATTACAGATAAAATTTATGCTATTTTTGAAAAAGTAGAGCAAGATCGGCATATCAGTAGTTACGACGTAGCTGAAGAACTGGGAATTGACCACAAAACAGTTTTAGCGCATTTGAAAAAAACTGAGTACACAAAAAAGCTCGATATTTGGGTACCCCACGAGCTCACTGAAAGAAACCTAATGAACCGTGTACTCATTTGTGATTCTTTATTACGACGTAATGAAACCGAACCATTTTTGAAGAAGCTGATAACTGGTGATGAAAAGTGGATCATGTACGACAAGAACGTGCGAAAAAGGTCGTGGTCAAAGGCCGGTCAGGCTTCACAGACTGTGGCAAAACCCGGGTTAACTCGTAACAAGGTGATGCTGTGTGTGTGGTGGGATTGGAAGGGCATTATTCATTATGAGCTGTTACTACCAGGCAGGACCATCGATTCTAAACTCTAATGCGAACAACTGATGAGATTAAAGCAAGAAGTTGAGAGAAAGCGGCCGGAATTAATCAACAGAAGGGGTGTGGTTTTTCATCATGATAACGCTAGACCTCACACATCTTTAGCCACTCAGCAAAAATTAAGAGAGATTGGCTGGGAGGTGTTAATGTATCCGCCGTATAGTTCTGACCTTGCACCTTCAGATTTCCACCTGTTTCGGTCTCTTCAGAATTCTTTAGGCAGTGTCAGGTTAACATCACACGAGGACTGCCAAAACTACTTGCCGCGGTATTTTGATCAGAAGCCCCAAAATTTCTATAGCAATGGGATTATGTCCGTACATACAAGATGGCAAAAAGTTATCGAACAAAATGGTACCTACATACTGTTACGCCGAGGCTGTTAAACAATGAGTAATAATCGTAACTTCTCGAACGCTTTTGTCTTGCTGCGTTATTGTTGTTATTGTCTGCGGTTGCGCACAATGGAGTGGCCATTGTGTCGAGGGACCGACCCTTTTCCTGGAACGATCGAGATCCTTCTCGAACAATCGAAATGTGTACGATATAAATAGGCCGGAGAGATGGCCGGACAGTCAGTCTCGAGTCTGAGTCAGTCTCAGTTAGTGAGTTAGTCTCAGCGAGGCCCTGGAGGACTGACGTGGGAAGGGTCTCGCGTGAACAGTGGTTGCTCCCGAGTCAGTCTGGATTAAGCTATAAGTGCGATCATTTCGGTGACTTTAAGTGGTGCAACAGTGGTGTGAATTAGTGTGTTGTGATTACGTGTGACCAAGTTCGTGTATTCATCGTTTAGTGCTGAATAAAAGTGTTATTTTGGTTGGATCGATTCCTATTATTTTATCCCGAACCCTCAGCTCGTAACAATACTTTAGTTAAATGTATATAAACTATATTAAAAAATGTTTTGAATTTTCTTAAAAAATGCGAAGAAACTTTTTCCCCAACCTAATATATTGTTATATTTCTGTTAAGAGTAGAGTTCCTTGTAAAAGGGTTCGCTCGGAAGTACTAACACCATACCTATTTCTGCAACAAGCAGCATTGCTGTGTTTCGGTTTGAAGTGTATGGTTGTCGTTGAAATTACAGGCATATGACGCTTTACACCTGTTTGCCTCAAGTTGATGGACGCAGGGCACATTTATAACGTGCGTGAGCTAAGAGGCAATTCTCTGTTACAGGCGATGGTTACCACTTAACATTAGGTGGGCCATAAGCCATCTCCATGTAGTACAAAAAAACATTTTTTTTGTTACCATTTGGTAATTAGCATTTTACGCTTGCGCTCGTATAAAGTCAGTACTTACGTTAAGTTTATCCAACGCCACATTGCTTGCGCTGAGTTGTTCGTGCATGATGCCGATCTGACGCCACACCTGCGACATTTCCGTCTCGATTTTAGAACTCAAGTTGACTAATGTGATGGCTTGGTTGTCCATTACCGCAGACTCGATTCTGTCTAATCTGTAAATAAGATAATTACCTAGATTAGCGTCACATACTATAACAGATCTTCGTGTTTTCACAGAATAGTACAGAAATTAAGCTTAGTACAACGAGAGATAACAGGCAGGAGTGCCGCGCTTTGGCGAGACGTTAATAATGTTTTGTGTAATATAATTTCTTAGCTGGTTGTGAATTTACTTGTGATAGTTTATGTGACAGTAAATAAACATTCTTATCAAAATTGACGTGTTTTTTAAATAGTCCTTATCAGAATATAGTAGGTGCCAGCCCTGGCGCTACGCTCGAGCGTAGGCAATAAAAATCAAGATGGGCCTGGGCTTTACTTCTGTACCTTTTTATAGTGTGGGGTTTTGGTTGGTAAAATAGGCTCTAGTCAATGATATACGATATAACAACTCGCCTACTACACTACTCGCCGATAGGTCAAACAGTTAACTTTGCAACTTAGGTATAATGTAATACATGTATAATAATATTATACATGGCATAAGGCATAGTTCAAAGCCGCATTCCTTTTAAATATTATTTTTGCCTTGCACTATATTATTTATAGGTCATCAGAAAACTTGCTACTCAGAACTCCTTCGCACAGCACTTCCTTTTACAGCGCTTCTTTTACTGTCCAGGCTGTTCGCCTGTGGAATGCTCTGCCCGAAGACATAAGACGGTCATCCTCCTTACACACCTTCAAGCTGAAGGTGAAACAACATTACCTGATGATGTCATCTTCCTAGCGTTATTTATTTACTATTTAAACATTTTATCTGTTAGTATAGTTTGCTATTTGCTTATACCTATATATTAGTCTATTTTATAAGTATTTCGTATCCATCGTTCCAAGAGCCTATTCCGACATAGTAATTAAAGTCGGGCAGATGTTTAAAAAAATCTGTATCAAATAAATTGAAAATTATTTCAAGAATAATCTGAATTTTACCCCAAAGATAGGCAAATTTTACCGCGCTGTTAACTCGGAAGTTCAAAGATTCCGCTCTGCAATGGCGGCGCCTTTGACGGTGCAGGCATTCACTCGTATTCTTGCTCGCACGCGCCGACCACGCTTCAGTCTTGCGCTGATAATTGTACCGTTTGCGCGTCCCGAGTTTATTTCTTCGCGAAATGTCTTACTCGAATGCGGAATATTACAAAATGTTAATGTGCTTTGTAGGGGTTGTCAAACAAGTTGTGTTCAATAAGCTGTGTGACTCGGAAGCGGAAATGCGAGTTAGAATCGTCGCGGCTTTTGAGTCAAAAAAATCTGATACAAGTGTGCTGTGAAAAGTGCATGCCAACATCATAAAACGGTGTCGAAGGTGCATTGAAGTTGGAGGTCGACACGTTTAACACGACCGTCGGAGTCTCGGTCAAATTGACGTGATTCTGCTTATCTAGCAATACGTACCTAAGCTCATGTCAGAGCTGCACCTAAGTTCTTTTCAGAGCTGCATTAAACTTATTGTTTCTTAACTGCCGTCGTCAACAAAAAAAAACTAATGTTGTTCGTGGGTTATTGACTCCTCTACACCGCCGGCGCCGGCGCGGCGCGTATCCCCGCCAGTGTTGCCAGAGGTAAGTTTTAGCGCCAAATAATTAAATTAGTCGGGTATTTGTTTATTTTTTTTTCTGGTAAAGAATTACGTGATTGTCAACAAATATCGATATTTTATCATACCCTTAAGGATCTGACAGGGTTTTTGTTACATATTGTATATCACATAGCTTTTTTTACTCTAAAAACGGCAAATTATTTCTTAGTGATCATCAATATGTCATCAATCGCCGACAGATGGAGCTATTTAGCACTCACCTGTCACTGAAAGTGGCGTTCAATGTCTTCCCCTGGCGCAATATGAGGTCCGACACTTGAACCAGGATCTGCTGAACGCCGTAGTCGATGCGTTTCTTGGTGGCCATCACATTGTCCGCCGTTTGCAGCATCACTTGTTCGCTCTTTGATAGTGATCGTAACTGAAGGAGTAAGAATTGGACGTGTGAATAGAAGAAATGTTTGTTATTATATTTCAAGTTCCTCGAATAATAATGATGACACGGCAATTGACATTGACAGTTAACTTTACTTTGTTAATCAGAGCATGACAGAGCAACGCCATCTGTTAGCAGTTATAAAAACATGCCAGTGAAAACCTCTCATTAGATATATCATAAATGTTGTGTTGTTTTATTTTTCTTTTTCTTTTTTACTGTGTCATTTTGAATAAAATATTTTGTTTCTTTCTTTCATTATGAGGATCACAGATTACACAAAAGGCAGATAGAGCCTCTCTGACGCCCAACGTGCGAGTGAAGTCACAAAAGCGAATACAAATTTAAAAGCGAATACAATCTCGCGGCAGTGCTAAAGATAGCGTCGTACTGCTTAACCTCTAGTGCTTTCACGCTCCCGGGAGGCAAGCCGTTTTTTTCCCTTGGTTGCTCAACGACCACCCAGGAGCATGCGCAATGCGCGGTAATATTAAGATTTTTCATTTCAAACTGACTCAACCGATTCCTTTCATTCTTTCTGTGTGTCATTCTCCATAGAGCAGGCTTGATAATGGCGGCGATAACAAAATGTCATACGTCTGAAAATTTGGCAGCAATCAAAATATAAAATTTATTTACGTTTGGCGCCATTTTTACCGGCCATCTTGTGTTTACATCAAATTGATTATTTGTTACTGTTTTCATGTGACGTAATTTTACTGTAGTATTTGTATTTGCCGTGTAGCTACACGGATGTAGTTTATGGAATAAGTATTTCCGACCGAAAGAAAGTTAATAGTTTTGGTATGTTATTACTTTTTTTTTTCGTGTATTTTTTTAACGTGTTTTTCGCCGCGGCTGCATTGTTTTGATTTTAATTAGTTCACATTATGAATCCTTATCTTATTTTGTATTTTATTAGGCTTAATAAAACCATAATAAAAATAAATAAAAAATAAAAAAATCTCTACAATAAACCATACACCTAGAATAATTATTTAAAAAGGTCATGCGTTTTTACCGTGAATTGGGACTGGATGCAGATAAAAGTTATTTATTTTCTATTTATTACAATTTTTATTTATTTATTTCTTATTAAATCTTATAAATAATGTATTAGGCTATAATAATAAATAACTTTAATCCATATAAATATATAAAATTTCTCCATTTAATGAGATACTTTCCCAACCCAACAAAAGACGTGACGTCATTGCTTTGTAAAATAATTACTCTCATATTTACAAATAAAACCGTCCTGAATGAGTTGTTATAAAAAGCTACAATGTTTAAGCTATTTAAAAACAGAAGTATCAATAAATTTCGATCCATCAACACTCGACGATTTATCAACAAAAGTTCCCGGGCGGTCTGTTTTTTGTTGACATTTTACGATAAGCAGATTTAGGGTTCAATATTTATAAGTAAGGGTTCTTTCTGTCTAATTTTTTGATTAAACCTTGTAAATAATGTATTAAGCTATAAAAACAAATAACATTTACATAGATAACTGCTATATTTTTGAAATCATAAGCATTTTAATCTGACATTCGGGAACAAATGCGTAAAATTTTAGTTTTGAACCTGTGATTTTGATTACAATTTACTAATAAAATGGCATAAGTAAGGCATATACGTAGTATGGCTGTATAATGAGATTTCAATGAGATCCCATTAAGACAGCTCACGGAGATTTCATTAGATGTATTTCATTAGTGACCTTGACCGCCAAGGCACAGAACTTTCAAAATGAACGCGTGATAACTCCGAAAATATTAACTTCAGCAAAAAAGTTCTAAGACAAAGTTGCAGACAATGTGTCAATTTACAACTTAGCTTATGAGCATTTTATTGTTTAAACAATTATTAAAAGAGATATAGGTCCAAAAGTCGATAAATAAACAATAATAATCGTATAAGTTGTAAACGGTAAGTGTCACAAAAAAAATTATTAAACAAAAAAGATAGTAAATTTAATTGTCTACAAAAAAGGTCATGATAATTTGTAGCCGTGCCTCAAGCGCACGGCTACGGAGATATAGGCCAAAACGGTTTTTCGCAAATTTAAGGCACTTCCGTTCGCAAAATTTGTAAGCATTTTGTTTTTTTATATTCAGTACGTGATACTGAACCTATATAAATAAAAATCACTTATGTAATTTAGTGCAGCAAAAAGTTCCCCGTTGCCTGTAGTACTACGCGAGGAATGGGTTTCTATTATTCGCCAAAGTGTTATTGTAATTTTTCAAATTCTAATAACAGTCCGGAGTCAGGAATATATCCTGCGTTGTTGGCTAGTCTCTTGCGAGATGGCCGCCGTAGCCGTACTTCGGCCAGGAGGACATTAAAGTCCATGCAAACCTCAATAAACACCGGACGGACCGCTAGTTATAAAAATCTTCACATATTATTTCTTCTGTAATTTTACAATGCGTTTACAATGGTACATGAAATATTTAAGTGTTTAATAAACTTGTTAATTAAACAATTGTTCAATCCTAATACTCATACATATTTGTATTCAATTAGTAACAAATTCATGTCTCCAAATAAAATTTTAGAACCTGTTGTCGTAAAAGGACATTAAAAAAAATACAGGGAGTTTTTTCCTTTTCTGGTATCATTACACGCACACTGATGCACGTGTCCCTACAGAGCTATTTCTAACGCCACGCACACATGAATGAAAGGTGGCGTCATACTGTTTGTTGCGTACACTCTATCTGCCTTTTGTGTAATCTGTGATGAGGATTTTGTTCTAAGCTTTTCAGTTAAGCTGTAACTAGACGGGCTTCAATTCAACGTGTATTCACCTCAGTTCGCAGCGACTCGTAGCTCCGGGAGATGTCGCTGTAAGCGCGCTCTGTCATTGTGTTGCCTTGCGTCAGGCTCTGCTGTATGTCTTTGTTGGTCGCCTCGAGTCGGTCGCCCATTTCACGCAATTTCGTCGTCACTTTGGTCACCGCTGGAATATTCAAGATTATTAAAGTTACCTTGGAGGTAGTAGATACCTTGAGAATTTACGACATCAGCCAATAAAGCGGCTGGATTTACGACTGATGTTTAAGTAATTGGCAGGTATCAAATATGATTGTAACTAAGTTTAATGCAACAACTAATAATTTACCTACTAGAGGTTTTTTTGATATTGTATTGCTTAAATACCAAGGTAATATTTTAGTAGAAAAAACTAGTGATGTTACGGGATGTGTTTTAACGTAACCGAAGCCGGAGTCGGTGTTTTTAAATTTGGTTTCTCGGAGTCGGAACCGGAATCGGAGTCAGACGTGGTGTTGGTTCCAAATAACACTTTATTTTGGACAATGTCCAAATCAAAACCAGATAACTTTAATTGAAACGCCGTAAACAAAACAAATACGATATATTGCGTAACAAACAACAAGTGAAAGAGTAGTCGACGACAGAAAGCGCGTGGGGAAGGGGGCTCCCTATTCGTATATGACGACCACCACCACTATCGGTTATGCTTTTACCTCCGATTTAAAAGTGTCGGAGCCAAAGTCGGATCCGGAGGTCGAATATCAATCAGAAGTTCCGACTTATCGGAGTCGGAGTCGAAGCTCCGTAACATCCCTGGATTAACCATAATTCACTAATTGATACCAACACTTAACTCTACAAGAATGCGGGTGGAATGACTTAAGAGTTAAGAGCTTCCGAGACGGTCAAGCATGTTTGGTTGTTTAAAATGTTTGCTTGATGCTTGAGTCAAGTCACTACGTGATTGACGCGCGCAATATTATTTGCTTGACGCGACTGTTTGAATGTGTTCAATACACGCTTGATTGCCAAACTTTGAGCTCCTGGTACCTGACCCGTTATTCGGAATATCTCTTTATCTTTAAAAGGGGGAAAACAACATTGGATTAATCTATGAAGTATGATCGAGTTACACCCACCTAAAGAAAAGTAGGTACACTTTAAAAAAAAATATTTAGTACACATTATATCTACAACGAAAAAGCTAAAATTATAGCGTAAACATACTTTGCTCATCATTTTCCTTGATGGTCTCCGTAGCGTTGCCAATGGCGTCCAAAGTCCTATTAGTAGCGAGTTGCAAGTCATTCAACCGCGGCAGATCTTTCCACATGCCTTCTGCGTCTGACAGCAGGCGCTGGATCTTAGTGACCTCCTTGCCTTGACGCTCCATTTCTGAAAATAAATTAGCATTTTGTTCAAACTCATGTTTAATGTAGTCGCTGGAAATGTAATTCAGCGAGACGAAACCCTTCTCTCGCCTCACAGGCAATACCTTTGCTAAGTTGAAACGCCGAAATAAGTAGGAAAGAGAGAGATCCGAAACTGTCCATCTGAAACTGTTTCCAAAGCCGAACCGAACAGTCGTCTAGTTTAAACATATTGCGTTCGAAATGTTCCTGCAAAAGGAGTATTTCTCTCACAAAAAACAGACGAACTAGGTGAGCCGCTCCTCTCAAGTACTTACAGTTTGCAAGCCCAGAGTATTAAAAACCATGAAATAAGTAACAGGAGTCCATAACCATTTGACGTGACCATTTTACTAACCCCTATTCGTAAGCTAAAACTATAGCGCCCTTCGTGTTTCATTTTAGTGCAGAAATAGTGAACGAATGAAAATTCTTTATTATTATCTATTTTATTATAATAAAATTAATATTATTATAATACCGTTAACTCTTTTAACATTTCACTTAAGAAACTTCTATTGCTTTCACAAATTACTCCATCAGTAGGTAGTCGTTCTGGGCCTACATTTAGTTTATTTAGTTGCAAAGGTTACTTTTGTTTTGTTTGTTAATTTAATATGTCCTCAAAGTTGTTATATATTTAATATTTTATTTATTTATTCATTTGCAGAAATTTGTTGTTTATTTTACTGTTAATTTTGATCTCACAAATAGTCTCGCTTTATTAAGTTATGTGCAATGTTTAGTTTAGTAGAATTTTATAAACTGTTATAATGTTAAATAATAATGTAAACGCGTTATTCTATTTTCTAGTGCTCACGCGCACTAAAGGCGTCACATAATACCCGGGCTACAGTAGCTATACGTTGCAGCGGCACACCACTGAGTGACGACCTATTTTGCTGTCTTGTATTTGGTATAAGAATAACTTTTGTATTCATAGAATGTAAAATAGACACAAAATAAATATTTTTGTGTTTGTATTTTTATTATACCTTACAAGCTACATATAACATAATGAGAAAAAAATTTATAATGGGCGGCCTAATCGCTAAAAATCTCTTCCAGACAACCTTCGGATGGAGAGGAATGAATGAATGAATAAAATATAACAATCCAGATGAGCAATAGAAATATTTTCAAAAATCCGTGACAATAAATAATAAAAAAAAATTACCCTCAGTCATCTTGCTGTGCCAGGCCTCGTCAGCCAACGCGACTTCACTCAGCTGCACGATGTCAGTCGGAGTGCCGCGAGTGTCATTGTACTCATTCAGCTTCAGCTCGTACTTCGTCAGTAGCTTCTCCGCTTCCGACAGATGTTTGATGAATGGGGAAGGGAGGCTGTCGTCCTCGACGGCGATACCCTGGCACATTGTGCGGAGTGTCTCCTGAAATTGTTTGGAATGTCAGATTGAGCGAAATTGAGACCCCACCATCAAATTTAAAGAGGTTTCGCTCGCCTGGTTTGTCAAAAAAAAGTACCCTAAGTCCAGCCAGACTAACATGCACGCCACGACAAAATGTTTGGTCTCGCTCTTTCTCGTGCGAATACAAGACAAATGCACGATATAAGCGTCGACTAAATTTTGTCGCGGCGCGCATATTAGTCCGGCAGGTCATAGTCTAATGTACGGTAAGTGAAAGAGTAACAAAAAACAAACACACTTTCACATTTATAATATTAGGACCTATATGATTAGATGAGGTGACACGACGATTTTAAGCGATTCCCTCAACATCATCTCTATCACAATTATATTACCTCACAGGTTACGCCCAACTAAGACTTGGTTTACGTGGCAGTGCATTACACCCGTCACCATAAGACAAACAGGTGGAAAGCCTCATGTGCCTGTTTTCATCGGCACCCATACCCTTCAAACCGGAATAGAACAATGCGAACATTAGGTACTGCTTGCTAGAAAATGTATGATAACATCATGGTCATTGATCTGCTGTCGTGAAGGTCAATCATCATATCAGTCTCAGGATATCCATTGCTGAACAAAGGCTTTTCCAATTGATTTCCAGAGGGAGGGATATTGTGCGCCTTGTACCCAACTGCTCCCAGCAACCTTTTTAAAGTTGTCTTTCCAGGTTCCAAACTTTCAATGACAAGGTCAAAGGGTCAAGGTACGTAGGGAAGGCACCAATTGTAGAGATAACACTGCAATCTAAAAAACACAATACAAAATAAGCTCTCAAAAGGAAATTAGGCATTACCTTATTCAAATTATTCTTCAGATTCTCTATCTGCCTCATCACACCGTCTATTTTAGCGTCAGTAGAGTCTAATCTCCTCTCAAAGGAATCCTCATTTGTCGTCAGATTATTGTCAATCTCAACTGGCTTAGGCTTCATATCCTGAATGGTGGTTGTCAGGCTTTGAAGGGATTTCTGTATGTTGTCGAGAGCTTCGTTGGTCTTCTTCTGAGTGCTCTTCTCTTCTGCGGCTTTCTGGTTGAAATAAAATTGCTGATGCGGTTATTATTTGGTAAAATTGAAGAATACGGTGCTGCAACTGCAAAGTCTGCGCCTATTTAGAAATTTACTGTTCTATCGTATAACTTTTAGTACAGCGAGCAGATCAAAAATTGGCCAAATACTGTCAGACTAATAATACTATTTATCGAGGAGTTCAGTGTCCGTCCGAGTTCATAATAACATATACCTCTATTAATTATGTTACTGATTCACTCAATTGGATAACAGGAACTCGGACAAAATTGGTTAGCCAAATTTGCAGCACACTCACACACACCCACAGACACAAATACAAGACGAAGGTATCAGTCGCCACTCTTGGAAAAAAACATCTTCACAATACTTTAGCCTACCTTGGAAATTCTGTGGAAAGATCCTGTTCAAGACACCTTGCGGTTAAGGGTAGGAATATCAAATATCAGTTTCGGTTCTGTGTGTTGTATTGTGGTACTATGTTACACGTAGTTCCTGGTACCGAAGACACTGGGGATCCTAGCGTGGCGTTATGATAATGTAGAGACTATGTGACTGATATTTATTTATGTCCAGCAGTGAACGGTTATCGGCGGAATATGGAAAAGCTTGTAACAATCAACTACCTGCATAAGAACCGTCTCGACATTGGACAACCTATCGTCCATCCTCGAGATCATGCCCTTCATGGGTTCCAGCGCGCGGTGCTTCTTGTCCAGTCCGTTCAGCATCCTCTTGACTTGTTCTCCTAGAGACTTCTCCCGAAACTCGTGTCGTTCGAGCTTGTCCTCCGATTGGCGGAGGAGGTGGACCACGGAGATTAAAGCATCGCGGATGTCTTCGTTCCTGTGGAATAGTGGTAGCATTTTTATTTTTACCGGATTAAAACTATGATTAAAAAAGAAATGCAGATTAAAAGGGGACAATGACACGTTAAATTAAGAATGTCCGTTGTCCCCGTTGGCCTTATCTTCGTAACGAGGACAACGGTAATGAAAATTAATGACGTCTTGTTGTCCCCGTGACGGGGTCGCGGAATACGGGGACAACGGGAAGACATCGTGGATTAGAATATTCATGAGTTACTTGAATCACACAAAAGAAAAGAGAAACTTGTTATACATAAAGGAGAACGTGGTGGTATTAAAGTCGAACTTTGAATCACTCGATGATCGATGATCTAACTGCCTAAAATGACTCAACAAAAATAACTTGAAATATCCGAAACATCCTAAACAATATTAGAAATCGAAGGTATTAGAAAATACAGTGGGTGTTAAGAGTCCCGCGTTATTGGACATCCACTCACGTTGGATAAAATACAGAGTTCAGACCGTTAGAACAACTTTATATTAAACAATGAAGACGCTTATAAAAGTTAAATGTTTAATTTAATTCTTAATGTCACACAAATGTACAAAGGGAGGATATGATGCTGAATAGCATTTTCTACCAGCCATTGAAGTTTATTTTTTAACAATTCGTAAGTACCAGTGAATAGGTGGGCCAAAGTCGTAACTGGATTGAGCCCTGTGGATGGAAAGCGACACCGTGGAAGGCCTAAGAAGCGGTGGCTGGCGGGATTTGGTACAGGATCGAGATAAGTTGAGATGAGGGGGAGGCCTTTGCCCAGCAGTGGGACAGCATAGGCTAGATAAAAAAAAGTACCTATGGGATTGATTTTTTGGAACAGTTCATTAGTTAAGTATATTATATTATTATTTATTGAAAATTAAAGATTCGTTAAAAATTTAAGGATTAAGTCAATTCTATAACTAATTGATCTATAGGAGTTCTAGTATTATAACTACTCTTCAGGAATCAGAGTGCAAAAGCCCAGAAAGCTTACTAAGTAGGTAGGTACCTTATGTATAACCTAGATCTTATGTTATCGAAGAGATACAGATAAAGATTTATTTATTTTCCAAAACATGGGTAAAATTATACAGATGTTACAAAATTAAATGGTTTCACCATATTCAGCCACAGTGGCGTGCAAATCACATTTCATATAAAATTAAATAATATACAGAAAACTAAGAAATAATATTAGTACTTATTATAATGCCAGCACATACTAATTAAATAATTAGATTCAATTTTAAACTAGAAATGTCATTGTGTATCATTTAAACATTCATTGATTGTGTAATATACTTTTTAGGTCAGGTCATTTTTTAATTTTATCTTAAATAGATGATAACTGTGTATCGATTTTATATTAATAGGAGGAAGCTTATTATATATCTTCACTCCCATACAAAACACACTCTTATTAAACAAAGCTGTCTTAGACGTTATTGTCCGAAGGTGGCATTTATGCCTGTTGCTGTTCAAGGTATCGAATTGCGTCCGTTCTCAAAATTTACAACAAATTAAGTCCTAATACCTATGTACACTGGTTCGGCTAAAATACCTCGCAATGCAACGAGAAGTGGCACGAATTTATTATTAGGCCCACTTCTCCAGTTGCTAGACTGCACTTAAAATAATTCAACAGTGCATTGGTACTGATAAATGTGTACTTCGGTACATTTTAAAATCATAAGTGTATTTACTTGATCACTCTATGATGATCAATCTTATTAAAATCGTCCCAAAAATTATGAACTAGACGAGATTTTAAACCGCGACCTTTGTTTTATTCGGGGATGTGATACCAATTTAAAAATATAATTTTACGGCTCAAAGCGCCGTGGTAGTCGGTGCGGTGGTTCGTATTTTGAGGATGATCCCGTACCTAAATATCGGTTAAAAAACAAAAAAATAACGATTGGAAAGTATTAGCTTTATTACCTAGTTGTAATGACATGTCGAAGGATAAATGGTAGCCTTTTTGCCCCGACACAAGGATAGAAACGTCTTTTTATTCATCTATTATTCGAAGCCATTCTTTCTAAAATTCCATTTTAGAATGTAGAATCATTACTACGGGATACCGTAGAAATGTTATAATTACTCGAGATAAATGTTTTACTCCGTGCAGTCGGTAATTCAGTATACACTGAAATAAATAATAAGTTGTTTTAACCTTTTTTCAACCTATATTTTAGGTTGATTTTTGCACCTACCGACATGATTTGTTGAATTAACAAAATAAAAATAGTTGAACTATAAAGGTAAATTTGACCTGATTATATATATTTAACTTAGTTATTTTGTTGACTCAACTTCGTTAACAACATGTTAACTTTTACTAAATTATCAGTTAGACTTACTTAGATTCGAATATACCAAAAATGTTGTGTTGTAATAACCTCTTTTAGTGGTTGGTTTAACCTATTAATTTTTAACAAATTAATTAAAAAAATAATTGTACTATAATAGTTGATTAAACATAATATTAAGTTAACGCAACTTAAATGGAATCAACATTATGGAATTCAACCTATTCGTTTTTTCAGTATACGTACATGACTAACCATCTAACAAGGGAAGAGAGTTACGGTTTATGCTGACTGTGAAAGTTACAAGCCAGTTACCTTTATTTGCTTAGTTCATTATATAACTGCGGAAAAACAAAATCGTAAAACATTAAAATCTCTAGGATCGTTAAAAGATCAATGCTCCACGGAAAAGGTGCATGGCACGATGATACATTTCTATTAGTAGAACATCAATCAAGCCTAAATATAAACTGATTTATAGTTTGGTCACTTTAATGGAGATATATGAAGTTCTATAGTTTATCTGTATATGCATTTTGGTACTTGATCGTAGCACTTAGGTAATTGATGATTTACGAGCTATGTTAACTATGAAGAAGATTGATAATGGTAGAGGAGATCGGAACTTTGTAAAGTAAAAGGGTAGGGTAGAGTAATAAGAGAAATTTATTAAGGACTAGCTTCCGCCCGCGGCTTTGCACGCGTGGTTTGTCAATAAAAAGTAGCATACATACTAAATTTCATCAAAATTGGTTTAGCCGCTACGACGTGATTGAGTAACAAACAAATAAATAAACAAACATCCAAACTTTCACGTTTATAATGTTTTATTATACATATAAGTATATATGCCGAGACTGTTACAGAATAAGTAATAGTCGGCTTCTCGAAGTTATACCTACTATGCCACAGAATAAGTAATATAATGTATCGTGAATTTTACCACCTAAGTTGAAGTAAGTATGTAAGAAAATAATCACTGAATGGCTCCAATCTCTCTCATATGCAGAAACAGAAGAACTGTTGACCACCCTCAGGTAACAAATACGCATAACCCTTACACATGTACTCACACACACACACGCCCTCGCATACACTCACACACACACACATACTCACAACATGCACACACACACACACACCCTTACAATCATGTACACTCAGTAGTCTAAACCGATTGTATTCAATTGACTGCTTCCGTGGCGCAGTGGGCGTATAGCCGGCTGAGACGCAGGAGGTAGCGGGTTCGATTCCCGCCGCGGAACAAATGTTTGCATGATCTACAGATATTTGTTCCGTGTCTGGGTGCTTTTCTATATATTATAAGTATGTGTTTACAAAAAAAAAGTATATAAGTAGGTATTTTATCAGTTATCTGGTTCCCAATCCCATAGTACAAGCTCTCCTTAGTTTGGTTCTAGATAGCGCTGTGTGAAATGTCCTGTGATATTTATTTATTTAATTTGTATAACATTTTTAGCTTGTACGCGTATACCTTTTATCTCATTTTAGCTATCTTAATATAAACTAACTTAAATTTTTCTTTTGCCATTGTTTCTTTTCAAAATGTTTTATTTTTTATTAAAATAGTAAGTAAGGAACAACAATTGTACCTACTGGTTTAGGAGACGGGCGCTGACACTGCTACACAGTTTTTTCTAACTTTTTACTGTTGTCAACGTTCACCATTTGTTCTTGATTCCTATGTGTTTTAGGACCAAATAAAAATTTGGTTTTTTTTGATTTAGATGATATTTAACCCTCAGCTCGTAACAATGTTAGCGTGATGATGGGTTAAAATGAAGAATTAAAAATATTATGCCCGTAAACCGATCTAGACTCAAAACTGAATCGAGCGAGATTCAAGCATTGAAAGTTTTTTCTTTGGGAGCTGTCAAAAAATCCACGCGTGAGCACAGTTCTGGAACTCGTGTCCACATCTCGTGACATATATAAAACCAATTTAGTAAATCTAGTTATACTCAAAAGATCCAAGAAATTAGAATATGTCGTAGAAACGTAAGAGAGATCAGTAGTATTATCATGTCTGTAGTTTTATGGAGTTTTAATTTATAGCTCGACATAAATTAAAAGAGCTTTTTATTGCCTTCCGCAAAGTTTCGAAATCTTCCGCTTTTCATTGACAACTTGCTACACCATTAAAACGTACACAGAACGGAGTGAATTGCTTTCACGTCATCTAAAACTAGGCGTTGGACGCAAAATTTTAGATTTTTTAAGCTGCAGTGTATTTTAAGAATACCAGAGGGCTTAGCCAAGTTACATTCGATTAGCGATGACGCTAGTCGATAAGTCCAAAAATGTATGGGATTTGACACATGCTATGGAAATATCACGTGATATAACGATAACAAACCTAAGTAGAAATCGAATCGATTCGAAGCAAATGTAACTTGGCTACGGGCACAGATCATGTTTTTGGTTCCAAAAATGCACAAAAACTCTTTTAAAATTTTTTTTTGTACCGGTTTAACAAATATACACTGCTAGTATAAATAACAATAGTTATAAAAATTCGAAAGATTTGATTTAAGACAATAATGACATTATAAAAATATAAAACAGCGTAGAAGAAAATTTACAGATCGCAAAATTCAGTATTACGTTCATTATAAATAAATAAAATCCTAAAAAGGAGTTATGTGTACTTACGTGTAATTCCGGCACTGTGACTGAGGTGCCCAGACCAGCAGGGCAAAGGCAACGAAGAATAGATTCTGAGGACATAAAACACTAACTTTACTAGCTGACTTTATTTATTAAACACTAGCTGTTTCCATCGGCTTCGCCCGCGTTGTTCTGGGGTACAAAAATACACATAGAAACTTTGAAATCCCATTTGTATACCATGGGAACTGATTTAAGGGATTAAAAGTAGCATATGTGTTAATCCAGGCTATAATCTACATACCAAATTTCATCGAAATAGATTCAGCCGTTACCACGTGATTAAGTAACAAACAAACAAATAAATAAACAAACATCCAAACTTTCGTATTTATAAGGTCAGTGTGATATTTTTTCGCCTAAATCTTTAAAGATAATAAACCTGAACAGTATAATATTACTAAATTTATTAACAGAAATAATAAGTATACAATTATTTACAAGACTATAAAATACAGAAGAAACAGTTGAATCATCTATAGACCGTTGCAAACGATCTATAGATAGCTCAACTGCTCCAGATCACTACAAGACGGAAGTATTCCCAAGGCATTACCCCGCTACATATCATAATTATTAGTGAGAACTGTATTGAAATCAGCTTAATACCCCGAACAAACGGACAGACTTTACTTTATATTATAGTAGCGCATTAAAGATTTTGAAATAAACAATATAGTTGTTGAAACTAAAGCTGTACCTATGTGAAGCGAAACATAAGTTTAAAATAGCGTGCGTGACTAGGCAGAGGCTAGGCATTACTACGCAATGCATCGATGTATTGTTGCCTGTATGACATAAAGCCCATACTAATTTACAAAGCTATGGACCTATTAATATTAATTAGGTAACAGGTTTTCCAGGAAAGAAATAGTTACATAATGAATTATTGCAATATCGCAATGAATATGGTACATGAGTATTATAAATAATACCAAATGTACCTCTAATGCAGATTCTGTTACATTATAAACCCTGTACCTAATACCCAGTCGTACATACCGTACCTACATATTTTATTAGGTTATTACAATGATTATGACGACCTCCGTGGTGCAGTGGGCGAATAGCCGGCTGAGACGCAGGAGGTAGCGGGTTCGATTCTCGCCGCGGAACAAATGTTTGCATGATCTACAGATATTTGTTCCGCGTCTGGTTGTTTCTCTATATATTATAAGTATGTATTTACAAAAAAAATGTATATAAGTATTCTATCAGTTATCTGGTTCCTATAGTACAAGCTCTGCTTAGTTTGGGGCTAGATAGCGCTGTGTGAAATGTCCAGCAATATTTATTTATTGTTATTAAACGGGTAGGTATTTTTATTTATTATCCATAGGTTTACGTAATACGCGATAAATACTCGTTTAATAACAATCATTAGATATATACCTAGTGATCGCAAAGTTTGAAGGATTATTTACTCGTCTTTATATTTAAATTAGTACTTATAAATTAAACATTATTCTTACAAAATGCCCTTAAAAGTAACAAAAAAAACATTTTACAGCTGAGATCCCTTCACCATAAAACAAAAGTGTTGATAGTCTTCTGACGTAGCTAAGAACCACCTCAGTAAACTAGATTTCTATTAAAAAACCGCGTCTGATTCATTCCATCCGTTTGGCAACTACGATGCCACAGATAGACAGACATGTGCCTAAAACTTATAACACCCTCTTTTTGCGTCGGGGGTTAAAAATAATGAGATTGTATCTAGATAATTGAGATCAACAAATCAATTCATGTTGAACTATTAATCTTATCAATTAGAGTCGAAACAAACATTGATAAAGCTCAATTGAACACTCTACTCCATAAACAGTCCAACTGACCATTAACCCAATAAAAAAATATTGTGTCAAGTCTCTACAAATTGTGAATCGATCAACGATGTACATTTATTTTGTACATGGGCTTACGATTAGAAACAGCTGTTACGAATACCACTTTACTAAGAGCTGGTGCAACCTTTTGTTTCTAGGAATCAAGAGGTCGTCATTCCTCAGTCACATTCACATATTCAATCATGATTATTAAAGCTGCGGGATGTGGTAATAGACCAATAAAATAACCATTTTTCATGCGCAGACGCACCACGGTGGAAGGGCATCTGCAATTAAGCACTCAGTGAAAGTTATAGGTCCGAACTTCGACTTCAAAGGGATTTTATTAGTCAATAAGTGTTACAAAATTTAAATAACCAATTGGGTTGGTACTTTATCTAAACATTGATTAGGCGGGTATATTACCTAATCACAGTCCCTACCTACGTGTTTCAAAGAAGGTTGTTTGAATCAAAGCTAGATTCTGACACAGAAATTCAAAGCTTGGCTAGCAAATCTTTGTAGGTACGAGTATTCTAATCAAATAGGCCAAAGGCCAGGCAAGTAAAGATAGGTTTCTATGTATGTAAAGAGAACACTCATTCATGAAAACTAGGATTTACGTAAAATGTAGCTCATCTAACTGCAAAGCGCCTACAAAGGAGTAAAATTAGCAAATCTAATTTTAACCATGACGGTTGCAAACAAAGCGAAAGGACTCTAAGCTGGGACAGACCTTGGCCGGGATCCAGGCAAGTCATGCAGACAGACAAGCTTAATGGCATGGGATATTCATAAGAACAAGCGACTGAGGATTTACGACTGGCTAAAGGCCGGCTAGGTTGCTAGTAGGTAAATGTAAAGTGAGTCAATTCTGAGCAGTGATTTATCTTAAAAGGGCAAAGGCTATCTGTAACCAAACCAACTAAATTATTGGTAGGTAAACAGACCTCGTAGTTTTTCCATACTCTTCCTTTAGTTTCCTCGTACGGATGATTTACTAGTACAAGGAAACGATTGGGAAGAATCCATCAATAGTAGACCAATGCCAGTTAATGGTTTATCAACAAACTTTTCTAGTGAATACAACCTGCAATAGTGCTATAGATCAGAAAGAGATACAGATATAGGTACTTCCCTAAACGATTTTTTAAATTAAATTAATCTTAAGAGCTTGCTGGATCCTACTTCTGGGTTCCGTTTTTTGAACGGCACTAACAATCTCTGCCTAGTCCAGGATTTCGCGTCGATAATCGCAGTCAAGGATTCCACGTTCCGGCCCTGGTTAGGCATGAGTAGGAAGGAATTTAGTCGACTTAACTGTAGATCAGATCTCTGTCGTTAGAATGCGAGGCGGAAGGTGAATTTAGTTCAATGATCGATGTCGTAGGTGCCGTAAGGACGCGTGCACAGAAAACAGATTTCCAATGATTATCTTAGGTAGAAAACGAAACTGCTTATTGCGAATATATAACGTACTTTTCGGAGTAGTTTTTTTTACTATAGACCACGTCCACGCAGTGAAGCAGCCGATGGAGTAGAGCCATCAGTACCACCGGCCCATATGCATGGCCTTCGTAGCATAGCCTAACCAACCTCATACTCGTCAAAAGGGAAGTGAGATAGGGGGACACTATTTCACCCAAGATTTTTTCAGCTGACCTAGAAGACGTCTCGGTCGTAAAAACTCTTGCATGGGATAACTCTGGATTAAAAAATCAACAGTGTCTTACTTCAAGTACAGGGTAAGTATAGGGGACGAGAACCTTGAGATGTTTGAATTGTGTGAATTTTTTACCTTGGTCGTGTTCTATCGGAACGGATATTTCGGAAGATAGTTACAGGCCAAGGAGATATCTAGGAGAATTCAGTTAGGGTGAACGGCGTCCAGCGAGCTGGACGATAATTTAAAAATCTTCTACTGTTCCACAAATCACAATGTCTGAAGACCCCAAGATAAAACCAGGAATGTAGGTCGTCGGCTGGCAAGATGGGTCGACAACAGAGTACAAACCATAGGTCGTCCGTGGGTTAGAATAGCGCAAGACAGGTGCGAATGGCGACAACATCGAGAGGCCCCGAAGTTTAATGAGAAGGGCTAAAGATGATAATGGTGATGATTTCACTAACCTCGGTTAGCGAACACTGGCAACAAATGCGCTGGCAGTTTGCGTTATTTTACAAAAAGTTTTCTTTTCATCTGAACTCTTTGTACGTAACTCGGCCTTAGTGTGCAATGCAAATCGCGAGAAGGTGCGAAAAACATGCGTAAGTGCAACTTAGGGCAATAAACTCTCGATGCTTTGTAATTTCTGATGAGAAGAGGACGACGGTAAAGCGACCTCTATTTTAGACACGCTGTAATTTAGGATTTTAGAATATTACCGTTGATAATGCGTGGTACTAAATTACGGTTTTATTATGTGGGGCAACAAGTGCTATATAATTTTACAGTTAATGTAAGCTTTTTAGAATATGGTGGTGATATCTAGAGTAGCCTGAAATAGGCGAGCCCAGCAGCACCTATGATCCCGTCCCAGGCACTAAAGCAGCGGTTGTGGTCGAGATAATTGCAACTTGCATTCGTCAAACTACAGTGTCAGTGACAAAACTACTGTGGTCTATATGTATGTAATACTTAGTCAATATACGTATGCTATTTCAATTACTGTCAGATTTGTCTGTGTATAATTTAATAACAAGTTAACAACAAGCCTGCAATGTGATCGAAATTCGACTGTAATTCATAAATTATTTTTTAGCTTTCTGCACTCCTTCTCTATATAAACTAATATCAATATAATGAATAAATGATATAGCAACGGTAGTTTGGTGCAGTCAGTCTCTACTATTTTAGCTTTTAAATTTCCTAATAAGTAATCCTGCCAATAGGAAATCAGATTCTACCTTTTTCACTTCTATTACACATATATTTTGGATCCAATTTGATCGAGGTCAAGTGCTATTTCAAATGCTTCGAAGCCCAACAACACAAGAGAAATGTTCGTCGGAGACTGATATCGCCCACCTTGTAGACCTGGATCCTGAAACGGAACAAAGCCTACCTAATAGAACCAAACGTCGACGCGTCGCTGCCCCTGTAAGTGATCCTAATTCCCACAAACTAGATCAAATCTTGGCACTTATGACCAAGCAAAACTCTAGACTTGATGATTTGGAAAGTCATATACGTGAGTTGAAAATCCAAAATAGCTCTATTCAGTCCACTAACACGGAAATCATCAAATCAGTTGATAATGTCACCGAACAGCTGTCGTTGATGCAAACAAAAATAGTTGGCCTTGAAACAAAAAAGCAGAATATGTGTATTCATCTGCACAAACTTGAGGATAAAATTGAACGCCTTGAAAGGAATACATTCAAAACTTCTATAGAAATCCGGCAGGTACCAAAACAAATCAAAGAAAATAAAGACCAACTATACAAATTGTTCCAAAACCTCACATGCTCTCTTGGTCTCTCCGTCGGGAAAACCGAAATTAGAGACATCTTCAGGCAACCCAGCAAAGCCGAGGATACTAAATCTACCGTCGTGGTCGAGTTCTCCAATACCTTCACAAAGGTTAACTTTCTCAACTCTGCCAAAAAGAGGAACCAATCTGCTCGTCTCTCTACTAAAGACCTGGGTAATGAAGGTGAAGAGAACCCTATCTTCATATCGGAACACTTGACGTCAAGAGCGAGGCACCTGCACTTCCTGGCAAGAGAAGTTGCAAAGAGCTACAATTTCGCGTTTTGCTGGACCGCAAATGGACAAGTCTTCCTCAGGAAGGATGAAGGAAGTGCCTTGATTATTGTAAAAACCGAAGAACAAATAGATGATATCAAAAATAAACTTAAACAGTGAATAAACCCTAGTTGTTGTGTGTTTGCAAGTTCATTATGTTTCTAATCATTGTATAGTATGTGAACTCGTGAAGTAGTAGTAGATGCTCCTTCTGATGGTCGTCGTTTTGGGAATATCTTCATGCGGGAGTCGGAAGGTTCCCCACAAATTATGAAATAAGTAAATGAGAAATCTCATTATTGTAGGTAGGTACCTTATCATTGGTGCATTGCACGCTTAATATAACTCAGGTCCTTACTAACTGCATTTTATTGCAACTTAGCTTTTCATGCTTCTAGATAAACTCCTTTGTGTCGGAAGTTTTGTTTTTATTCCTGGAAATTTATAAGTTTTAGTAATTGTTATAGTTTTAGTTTGGTATTAAACCTCTACGTCTCATATTTATACACTCATTATTGTTTATACTCGGTTTTATTATCCGCACTGTGTACTATACATACACACTTTCTCTGCTCCTCTCTCCCATAAGTGATTAACATGGTAGATTTACTGAATAATGACCTACTACACGATATTGACACCGACTCAACTGCGTGTAGATTCGTTGATAGCCCCTCAAACTGTAAACACCTTCTACCTAAAGCAAACACTGATAAAAGGCTTAATATTCTAACCCTTAACATTAGGAGCATACACAAAAACTTCGACTTGTTCTTAGTGTTTCTCGGTAGTTTTGATATAGATATTGATATTATAGTGCTCACTGAGTGTTGGACCCGTCAGTATGAACCCCCATCAATTTGTAATTACGATATGTTCTTTACGAAAAACAACATTAACCAAAACGATGGAGTGGTCGTATACGTTAGAAATATCCTTAATTCCAACGTGTTTGAACCAACAATGGATGATGGCAGCTGTCTCATAGTAGAAATTAATAACCTCTACTCAATTGTGTGTTCGTACCGTCCACCTAGTTTTAGTAACCCCTCCCGTTATCTAACCTGCTTAGACAATGTATTTAGCCATATTAAATTAAATAATAATTTGATCTTCACTGGCGATATTAATATAAATATTTTACCCAGCGCGAATCGTTCCGGTTTTGCTTGTGACTACCTGAACCTTATGGCCTCGCATGGTCTCTCTCAAGGTATTAATTTGCCTACAAGAGACACCACCTGTATTGATCACTTCATGGTGAAATCTGGTAGTAAATGGCAAACGTTCGTATTTGATGAATTAACAGACCACTCACCAATTCTTCTTTCCCTAATTATCAATACTACTATGAAAAGTAAAACTGATAGAATCAAGTCATGCATTAATATGGAGGCTGTTAAGAACAGTATTTCCCAGCGGACCTGGACCGATTATTACTCCTTAGAGGATGTTAACATGGTTGCGTCTCAACTTATTTCCACAATCCAGGCAGCGATTGTTAACAATACAGTAACGAAAACGATTTCAATAAGAAATAGACCACTCAAGCCTTGGATTACTATTGGTATAGTTAAATGTATTCGTAATAGAAATAAGTTACAGAAGCTATCTAAGAAATCACCGGAAAATGAAGAAATCAGAAAAATATTCATCAGATATAGGAACATATGTGGTCGAATCCTGAAATCACTTAAAAATTGCTATTATATGAAACGCTTTGATCAGGCCCGAGGTAATGTTAAAAACACATGGAAACTAATCAAGGATCTGTGTAATTACAATCAAACAAAAATGACATCAAAAAACCTTTTAACTATCAAAAGCACCCCTAAGAATTCATTAGATGAAGTAAACTCGTTTTTTACGACCATAGGTAGCAGCTTAGCAAATAAAACTCTGATTAAGTTAAACAAAACGGATCTTGATCTTGCCGCAGAAGTTCATTCCTCATCAAGTCATCCCTGCTCACTGGCACTTTTTCTTACTGATGAAAAAGAAGTATTTGAGATAATTTCAAGTTTAAAGCCTAATACTTGCCCTGGTTGGGATAATATATCATCAGCTGTCATCAAGGCATGTGCCCCTGAGCTGGCTAGACCGATTGTTCATCTTTGTAACATCAGTTTTACAAAAGGGATTTTCCCAGTCATATTTAAAAAAGCCTTTGTTTCGCCCATATATAAATCTGGTGATAAGAGTGTTCCATCCAACTATCGTCCAATTTCACTATTGACTGTAATGTCTAAAATTTTAGAAAAAATCTGTAACAAAAGACTGCTGTCTTTCCTTGAAAAAAACAATATGCTCGCCAGTAATCAGTATGGCTTTAGAGCTCGTAAGTCTACTGATGATGCTGTGCTGCAACTTACATCACTTATTACAGAATACTTGGACGCAGGAGAGAAATGTATCGGCGTATTTTTGGATCTCCAAAAAGCGTTTGATACCGTTTCTATTCCCATCCTATTAGCACGTCTGGAAAATACCGGTGTAAGAGGTGTAGTTCATGACTGGTTTACAGACTATCTGACAAATCGTTTTCAGCAAGTCAGAGTCGATGATCACATGAGTGACGGTGCAGTTTGCAACTACGGGGTACCTCAAGGTAGCACGCTTGGACCTACTTTGTTCTTAGTTTATATCAATGAGTTGTGCAAGAGCAATAGTTCACAGGCCGATATCATCATGTTTGCAGACGACACTGTTCTTTTGTTTCATGACATTTCCTGGTCTATCGTAAGAAGCCACGTTGAAACCGGTCTTGCTAAAGTAACTACGTGGCTTGAAATCAACTTACTTTCATTAAACACAACTAAAACTAAGTACTTGTGTTTTAGAAAGACCAACTCGGATAGACCCCCCATTGACTTTAAAATCGTTGTTCACACGTTTCCCTGTAATAGGTTACCGCAAAATGCTTCTACATGTAATTGCGATCTTCTTGCATGTGTTGATTCTATCAAGTACCTTGGAGTGATGATCGACGACAAACTCTCTTGGGGTGCGCACACGGAAATGGTTTCAAATCGCGTCAGAAAACTAATTTACATCTTCAAACAGCTTCGGTCTGTCGCGGACCACAAGCTACTGATGCAAACATACAAAGCACTCGCAGAGTGTATTCTAGGCTATTGTATATGTTCTTGGGGTGGAGCTGCCATGTCTCATATGATAAAAGTGGAACGGGCACAGCGAGCTCTACTTAAAGTCGCTATGTCACTCCCTTATAGGCACCCGACCACTGACCTTTACAAGCTCTGCACTGTTCTGTCCGTCAGAAAATTATATGTTTCACAGTGTATAAGAAGATACCATAGGGATTCCGTCCCATGCCTTCCTACTTTTAGTAAGAGAAGAAACAAATGTCCTATTCCGAGACTTCAAAGCTCTTTCGCACGTAGACACTACTACTTCACTGCACCCCTACTTTATAATCTAATGTACAACCATAACAACATGATTAGAGAACTTAGCTCTTATACTCTTAAAACAAAAATCATCAAATGGTTAAACAATTTTGATTACGATGGTGTGGAAAAGTTTTTCGTCAAAGTTATCTGAAATACCAACAACATACACATACATAGTTTTTACCTACCTTGTACACAATTGTCATTTATGTTACTATATTGTTGTCTTCTACCTCTACTATGTTTCTGCAATTAGCTATATAACTTACCGTGTTAGTGGCTAAGTTGTGCAAATATGTATGTTTCTTTCAATTATTATTATACTTTGTTATATTTAGTTTACGTAGTCATAAATTAAAACTACTTTAGTCTTGTTTACACCTTACATTATAAACCTATGTTTAGTCCCTAAGCTCAATCAACCTTGCGTTATTTTTGCTTTACATACAATTGTATCTTTTTAAAAAAAAAAAAAATTATGTGACAGCATTGTATCGGGGATGAAGCTGTTTTCTGTAATACAGTTTTTTAAACTAAAACAGAAGACAGAGAACTCTCTCTTCTTTGTTCCCATGTTTTATTTATAATAAAAAGATTTGATTTGATTTGATTTGAATTTGTATCAGCATCATATTGTTGTTATTTTGTATGGAATAGAAACGAAGAGTATAGTGATTGACATTTTATCATAGTTGGATCAATTATCGCTAAAGAAAAGACGGTAGGTAAATCAGAGAATCAGCAAAAAGGATTTCAAACAACACATCATAACAAATTGTAGGTATATGTTTTAATTGTCATACTGTGTTAAATGTTATTGTCTATTTATCACTTTGTTTTAATAAACTAATTACGTAAGCTAACGTCTTCTTTTGTTTAATCTTAAAAATAGCAAAACAGAGACAGACCTTTAGGGAATATTAACTAAGCACTCCCATATAAATTCAACGATAAGAATGTCACCGTTAACCTGATCTATAGGTACTTATTTATCGATATCACATTACATTAGGCTAATTAAATCAAAAACCGTTATTAAATTAAAATAAACATATTAAAAACTCACCATACTTAAGATCGCCATGCTGATATCTAAATTAAACTAGGAAGCACTTTTTTGTTGCACCAATCGATGCGTGGTCTGCGTACAGATGAGAGCTAATTATAGACGTGTAGGTATGTGCGTTCGCGCGCACGGCCGGTCGCGAACTGAACTTAAGGCGCGCGGCGGTGAACGATGAACCCTGCGCAGGCGCCGCCGCACGCACGGGTAAACGGATGCGCTTGCGTCTAAAGCCTGGGACTCACTCACTATAACAATTAATGACAGCGATGGTTTCATGTATGTGCAGGCATGTACCTAGAACAAAAATGTTATATATTGACATCGCTAAGTACGATTACTTTGAAAATTTTTGGTTTGAAAATGGTAAATTGTACTCGATATTGGAAAGAACATACGGGAGAGGAAATGTTGAGGTACTTATGTGATGAGATTTGAGCGAAATCAATGAGTGCTGGACTTAATAAAGTTTTTGCAGTAACCGTTACTGTACTGCAAACATAATGAAGAATCCTCTTGAATCGCTTTATTTCAACTCTTACTTGGTTTCGCAGGTAAAACTTCGCAAATGATGCTTAATGTCTACGAGTGTAAGAGAATGCCTTATGGTTTGAAGTTCGCACAAGGCCGAAGTCGAATCTTAGATCGCAACATGGGCTTGATTCTTTCGTCGGCTAAAGACCTCTTAAAAGGCCAAAATTATCTAACAGCTGAGGAAACTGTTTTAGAAAGAAAAAGTTATTATTGGGTCTGTCCAATAGCATAAGAAATTGTTACACTATTACGGAATTTATCAGAACAAACATTATTATAGGTGCAGTTGCAGCTTCCGTTCGTAAATGAGAACCTGGCTTTATTCTCCAATGATTTAGTGCATATGCCCGTAAAGCCACTGAATCAGATTAGATTCCTGTCCTACTAAGGAAGATTACCAGTTCCGAAGCGCCACCATTTTGTATTAATTACAGGTTTTGTCCTTCTAAGTTATTACTAGTTTTTCTAAGCATCCTCGGTGCGTTAGTCACTTTTAAAAGCGCCGTTTTTATTCCTTTTACTTTTAAACCGGGAGAGGCTATTCTTGACTTTGTAGATGTTGGCTGTTGGTGAACTTCTAATTCTGAAACATCAATGTTGCTTAGTGATTTTAATGACAGATAAACTATAATATGTATGTAAGTAGACAAATAATCGTATAATGCTAATGTTTATTGTATAGATATAAACAAGTGTAGACTTAACATCGTAGAAGCAAATATGTAGAAGTATTTCAATTTAGTTTTTATTAACGTAACATTAAGTCTTTCTTACATACTCATTATAATATTAAGTAGCTTCTTCCGGATGTTCGTACAATCCTTTCTCAAAATACCACGTAATGAACCAAGGACTATTTTTGGACATCGCTCAATCAATGCAGAGCTAAACCACGACGAATATTACACTGCGCTTGTTTTAATATTACAAGTTAATTAAGTGCAAACACTTTCATAAGTGAGTTGAGTAACTTGTACCTATGTATAAATTATCATTAATGTCAGCTTGAAACAAAAAGTTAGTAGACTTCTCTTAGCAGTGAAGAAACATCACCAAAGAAATCACGATGCTCAGCAATGAAGAAAGATAAATAATTTATTTGACATTGACACTCAGATAAAACTAGCTCTAAAATAAGTACCTAGCAGTGAAGAAATGAGACAGATTTTTAGATTTGTTCAGGAACTTCAATATGACTGTATCTTTAGATAAAGACCAGTGTATCTGTGCTGTACGTTGCTCCTTTAATTTCGGTTAAGTCAACACTGCTTGTTAGCGCTTCCTATCTCAAGATTAATGCATTAAAATATCAAAAACTAAATTCTTGCCCAATTTCGCAGAACTAAAACAAACGTCTAAACTAAGTTAAATTAAACTGCCCTGGACTGCTGTATGAGGCTAGTCGTCTTTATATCTGAAAACCGGATAAGATTCCGCCCGGGACGAGTACCACTGTTCGCGGTAATGCCCGCGCGCACTTTAGCACGTCAACAATCTCCAATCTGTCGTGCCCAACGTCAACTTAATGCCCTAACCGCTTCGCACACACAATTCGATATTTTTACAGATAGAATAGAGGGCTTAGCCAAGTTACAGTCGATTAGCGATGACGCTAGTCGATAAGTCCGAAAATGGGATTTGACACATGCTATAGAAATACCACGTGATACAGCGACAACAAATGTTTGTAGAAATCGAATAGATTCTCAGCGAATGTAATTTGGCTACGGGCCCTGGTATAGAAAGATTTTGCTTACTATATTGTGAACAATTAGAATATAAGTAGGTACATGGGGACACGTTTTTGTATATTTTGATTTGTTATTGTGTTATTAATAGTGATATAATTTTTTTTTTTATAACTACTGTGTGGTTATTTGTCTAACGTTTAATTGTTTTGTATCTGTGTTAGTTTTTAAGTTTATTTTATTAATTCTTGAGTATTAGGGTAACGATTTGGATTTGTAATTGTAACTGATGTGAATCTTAAACTCGTAAACAGTACAAATAAACAAACGAAGGACTTTCAAAACATTTATTGAATTTTTTTAACGCATCTGTGTACTATCCTTTTATGTCGACTGACACACCCGGCGGTCCTAAAGGTCTTCCCGCACTCTGAACACGTGAAAGGTCTCTCGTCCGTGTGAGTCATATTATGCACCCTTAGAATATCCAAAGTGTTGAATCTTTTGCCGCAAGTATCACATTCAAATTTCCTTTCATTGGCATGGTAAACAAAGTGCTTCCGATATTGTGCGAGTATGTGAAAGGTTTTGCCGCAAACTTCGCAGGTTTTCCTCGGCGTCGGATTGTGGACCGCTTTGTGTATAATCAGACCGCTTTTAAACTTGAACTTCTTATCGCAAACCTCGCAAGAATATTTTTTCTCTATATTATGCGTATCGAGATGACTGATTAGGTTCTTGGTGTTTTTCCCGCAGACTTCGCAAATCTTCCAATAATCGTATCTAGTTTTGCGCATTTTCTTTCTACGTCTGATTATTTTTTCTTTTTTTACTGTCGATTTGATTTCATCTTTTGATAATATACGAACTTCTGATTGCGCGTTCGTTTCACCTGTTGGTTCAAATTCTGTACTGTCCATATCATCTGCTATATTATCGTCTTGAAAAGAAATATTACCTTGTGTACTTTCCTGAAATTCTAACTTGATTTTTTTATCAGAGCTTCGTAGCTGTTTGTCTGCTTTTTGACATTTCCGTCGAAACTTATACGCGATCTCTAATTCTTGAAGGCAATTGTAACATATTTGAACTGGTAGGTTATCTGATCGTTCCACCTAAAAAAATTAGGACAGTGAATACACATGTCTACAAAATAAAACATTTTTATCTCATAAGATAGGATTTTGACAAAATGTTATTTCTAGTAATAGTAGTTCACTATTTTTAACAATTTTAAAAGAATTGACCATAAAGCTCGGATACCTTTCCGACACGTATTACATAAATAAAAATAAATAAAATACATTTATTTCAGAGTTATACAGCTCATATAGTATAATTGTGTAACATATATAGGGTTAAAAGGTCAAATCCGAAAAAAACTGTCGGACCGATTTGATAGGTTACCGACGTTTTAAAATAACCCCACAGAAGCACTTTAACTACAAAGTTCTTAACCTCGATTCCACCGACAGCCTTTAACTTCGCCGCCAAATCCGTCCCGTTGTCATCCTCAACGAATATATCAACACTCGCCTCCATACTAGCACAAGCCCTACACGGGTTGCTCACACACGACTCAAACTGATGCTTTAAATCTAACTTCTGTTTCAAATCCAACAGTTTCATATCATCTTCGAAATCATCGTTAACATCGTGGAGTCCATCGTCGAATTCATTGAATTCTTGTTTCGTCCGCTTTTGGTTTTCCGTCTTGGGTTTTGGTTTTTGTGTGTATCGTGCCATTGCGTCGTAGTACGGCCATTTCTCGGTTAGTATTCCTTTATTTTTAAATTTTCTTTTCCACTGCGAAAGAAAATAAATCTTATTTGGTTAAGCACAAAACAAAAATTTATTAAAAATATACCTAAGCTTATAACGAATTAGACAGCAATCAGGTATTGTTTTTTTACCTTAAAAGTTCTGCATAAATAAGACCAGATCTCAGGTAAGTCCAACAAACTGTGATCCAGAGGTATGTTATTGCATCTCAATCGTTTTTCCACTTCCCTGTACAGATAAACAACCAATAAATTCTAAGTAATAAATTGCTTACGTTACTTTTATATTGATTTTACATGACTAGCATTTGCCTAAGACTTCGCCTGCGTAGAACCTAAAAATAGAATAACGCTTTATAACTGCTCAGTACACCAGGAATACTAAGAAGGTACATCATTCCAACTATACTTTTTGGATGAAAATAGTTTTCAGCGATTTGTAAACAATAAATAAAATAAATATTGCTGGACATTTCACACAGCGCTATCTAGCCCCAAACTAAGCAGAGCTTGTCCTATGGGAACCAGATAACTGATAGAATACTTATATACTTTTTTTTGTAAATACATACATATAATATATAGAAAAACACCCAGACAGGGAACAAATATCTGTAGATCATGCAAACATTTGTTCCGCGGCGGGAATCGAACCCGCTACCTCCTGCGTCTCAGCCGGCTATACACCCACTGCGCCACGGAGGCAGTCAAAGATTTGACTTTATACCAAGACTTCGTGGCAGACGGGGCCTACCAATGTTTATGTTAACATGTTTGTTTCCTTTTCAATACAATTACTGGTTATAAAAGTTATCGATAGGTACTCGGCGCATCACTAACGGCTCCCGTAAGGGCTGCAAGAGCGAGCGAAATAGCAATACCATTGTCGCTTTTCCCACGTTTTATGACCCCGTCTGCCAGGAGCATTGACGCCGTTTAGTAAAGTTGCGTAATTGCATTGTATGCAATTAGTTTAAGATAAGATAACGTTTATTTGCTAGAACGCAATAAAGTAGGTCTGAGTATAAAGTTAATATAATAAGTTAATGTTCTACCCTAGTAAAGCATAAAAATTTACAATTAAAAGTTGCAGACCACTAAAACACTACTAATTAATTAAAAATTGCCTTACACAATAGGGTATTTAACATTTCCCGAATTGTTCATATCTGATCCGTTAAGCTCGTCCGTAACGACGAGTGAAATAAGATTTCCTCTTCGCAAAAAATACCATACTATAACCGTCTAGAGAAGGTCTTACTTAAATTTATCTTAAAGTGCATACTTTAGTGACTCTAATTAATAATAAATAAAATTAGGATATAATTTAATAAGGTAAAAATTTTAATTTAGGTAAAATTTGGTACATGTCGCTTACGATGTTCTTCCATATCAGCCTCGATATCAGGAACACAAACTTTTGTATTAATGTTATTTATACTACGTGTTTTGTTATGTACGACATTAAATGAAAACACGGGTAGTATGGCTAATATTGTTGTAAAATAAGTTTTTTCAAACTCATTACCATAGAAAATTTAAAATTTTCAAACAACCTTAATATCAAGGCCTAAAACATCAATGAAACAGCCTGTATCAAATAGGTAAACAAATCATTCATTCATCATGTAAGTAGGTACCTGTTAAACTGTCTAAGCGGCATCGTCACAAAGGCGCCACCGATTTACGTTAAAAATTGTTTATTGGAAATGTATTGATTACCTATTGGATAAATATCAAGCTACCGGTATTAAACCCACCTCTAAAATAAGTTAATACGATTTTTTTTATACCACTAAGGTGGCAAACAAGCATACGGCCCACCACCAGGTGGGCCGTATGCATAAGCGGTTGCCGTAGCCTATGGACGTTTGTAACACCAAAGGTATATTATTATTAAGTAAGGTGTAGGTAGGCGGTTTATATTAATGTCGTAGATAACAAAACAGGTTGTATTTACCTCCAGCCTTCATTCCGAACTTTGTGAGAGTACTCGAACACATGTTCTAGATCCGTTCTGGCGCTTATAAAATGGAATACCCATTTCTCTTGCCCTGTTCAAAAATACTCTATTTACATTATCACAACCACAATTTTAAAACTCGTCCTTTCATTTAGAAAGGCACTTGTATAATTATTAATAAAGATATTAGAGATACGTACAGTCAACGAGAGGGTTAAGGCTGAGTTTTCCTTCTCCTAAATATAGTTCAAAGAGATGGTAGTACACCCATGATGTGTTGTTAGTTGCTTTCGCTTTTTGGTAGTCCTGTTGGGACATATAAGTAATTAGTTTTGTCATCCTCAGACGCAGATGATGGAAAAAAATACTTTTTTCATATCCAAAATTATTATTTTTCATTATACATATTTCATATCCACAGATACTTACAACTTACAGATATTTACAAAACATATGTTTGCGCGGAACAAATGTTTGCACGATCTACAGATATTTGTTCCGGGTCTAAGTGTTTTTCTATATATTATAAGTATGTATTTACAAAAAAAAGTATATAAGTATTCTATCAGTTATCTGGTTCCCATAGTACAAGCTCTGCTTAGTTTGGGGCTAGATAGCGTTGTGTGAAATGTCAAGCAATATTTATATATTTATATGTTGTATATACAAAAAATATATGTATAAAGTATAAGTACACACATATACATTCACACAGGGCCACTTAATATTTTTTTTGTATATACATTCATACCTGTACCTAAATCATGCAAACATTTGTTCCGGTGGAAATCGAACCCGCAACTTCCTGTGACTCAGACATCTATGCGCCCACTGCACCACAGACGATGTTTAGATATTTATAAAACAAGATTATAGCTACTTACGTTTATAATAGTCGCCCATTTTCTGCAAGCTTCCCTTGAACTCAGTGTATTCGGGAAACCATACTCATTTCTCAAAATGAGCACAAATTCTCTACAAACAGTAATACAAATTAAAACGATGTCACTCTGATGAGAGGAGATTCGTAGACGAACCGAAGTCACCGACAAAGGAATAGCAAGCTGAAGTTGCAGTGTGCAGGCCACATAGCTCGAAGAACTGACGGCCGTTGGGGCAGAAAGCTTCTCGAGTGGAGACCATGCACTGGAAAGCACAGCCCCCCACTAGATGGAAAGACGACCTGACCTGGAAGATTAGTTTGCTGGGATCTGTCGGGTGCAGACAGCACAAGATCGGTTGCTCAAGAAATCTATGGAAGAGGCCTATGTTCAGCAGATGCCGTCCTTTGACTGATATGATGATGAACTCTGATGTTCCAGTTCAATCAAAAACAAACTGTACTCTTATAGAAATAAAGTTCTTACTTCCAAGCCTGATTCTTTTCTTTGAACAACCAATCATTTTGTAGTCTGACTTGAATAAAGCTTTCTGTGATGTTTTTGGTCCCTGAAAACAAAATAATACTTTAAAAATATTAACATAAATAAATAAGTGAAGAGAAAACTTTGCACCCTTTTTTAATCTCATTCTGCGTACGGAGGATTGTAAGATTTGGCATCATTTTTTTGCTTAATTTAAGCAAAAAAAATTAATTACGGTCAAACTTCGACCACTGTGCACATAAATGTGGTAACTTTAGGATTTGTATCCCTCATTTCTTAACTCTTGTTAATATTATAAAGTAACTCTGTCCATCTGTCTATTTGTTACGTTTTCACGACTAAACGACCGGACCGATTTCCATGAAATTTAGTATATAAACAGATAATGACCGGGATTGGGACATATGCTACTTTTTATCCGAATGCGCAGGAGGGTAATGTTTTTATTGACGAACCACGCGTGCGAAGCCGCGGGCGGGTCAGCTAGTATCTTATAAATAGAATAATTATTTATTTGGTACATAAAACAAAAAAAAATGTGAGCCGTCACGGGACGCCTGGCAGATGTGAAAAATCGACATTATTTTGTAAAAGTAATATGCAGAAAAGAACTTGGAAACTATTACTAGATAGAGAATCGCACAGTCGATTGCGCATGGCGACCGTCGCCACACCGTACACACTACTGCATATAGACTGTATATATATACCATCATATAGCGTGGCGACGCGTCGCCACGCCAGAAATCGGTTTTACGTGCGGCTATAGATGTTTCACATCAAAATATTAAAAGCAGTGGGTACAAATGAATTTATCTTAACAATTCGACTCATGTATAACAACATATATATTCTTTATTACACATAAGAAAATACATTTAAAAATGCAGAAATATAGGCCATGTACAGCGGCGAGCTTAACCCTACGAAGAGTTTTCTTCCAGCAAACCTTTGAGGTTAGAGAGAGAGATCATTTTAAAGGTAGGTGAGTACAAAAACATAAATAAATAATAAATAAATAAATATCGCTGGACATTTCACACACCGCTATCTAGCCCCAAACTAAGCAGAGCTTGTACTATGGGAACCGATAACTGATAGAATACTTATATACTTTTTTTTTTGTAAATACATACTTATAATATATAGAAAAACACCCAGACACGGAACAAATATCTGTAGATCATGCAAACATTTGTTCCGCGGCGGGAATCGAACCCGCTACCTCCTGTATCTCAGCCGGTTATACGCCCACTGCGCCACGGAGGCAGTCAATATATATATATATATATATATATACCCAAAACCAATATGAACGATAGGTAAAAGACTTTGAAAAATAAAAATACTGTAAGTATCGTATAACTACTTACAGTTAAATTCATTTTCTTCATCATTATTGTCCACATTTTTCTTCTCCTTATTAAGTCCTTTCATCATTGGTATGATCATGATTTGCTGTGAATCCTCCTCCAATGCTAATAGTTCCTGATTATAATACTTCTGATAGAAATCTAGCATTGTACCGTATAACGCCCATTCTGTTGATTCTGTATTCTTTTTACGCCGATAGCGGTGTTTCCTCTGAAATATTAAGAAATGTGCATTATTAGCTTCCGCTCGCGGCGGTGGTATATCAATTAAAAGTAGCATAGATCTCAATCCTGGTCATAATCTACCTATATACCAAATTTCATCGAAATCGATTCAGCCGTTATGACGTGATTCAGTAACAAACATACATAAAACTTTTGCATTTATAACTGTGATTGGCTTCGCAAAGCACAAAAACAGCAGATTGAAAGTATGAGCTCTTTTGCACACTGCATAGATACATGTATACCTTAATATCGTAAGATACGTTCTGTTCTAAGACTTTTTGAAATTCAATATTTTTCATTGAAGAAGCACTTGGTAAAAAGCATATTCAGGTAAAATTCCATAAAGCAGTTGTTATAAGTGCTTAACGACTTTTTTTGTAACCCACGACGCATAAAGAGTGTTTAACGCCTGTCTGTCTGTTACATCGTAGTTCCCACACGGATGGACCGATTTGGACGCGGTTTTTTAATAGAAAGCTGGTTTAACTGGGGTGAGTCTTATCTACGTCAGTTATCAACCCCCGAAACAAAAACGGACGGATGTTCTTAAATTTATAATTTAACTTTTATCTTGTTATAAGGACAATCTTTCATTCTTCTTTCTTATAAGTATGTATTTACAAAATAAAAGTATATAAGCATTCTATCAGTTATCTGGTTACCACAGTACAAGCTCTGTTTAGTTTGGGGCTAGATAGCGCTATGTGAAATATCCAGCAGGTAGCGTAGCTGGGTGTCAATGGATGCGACTCGCAAGGAACTGTAAAGAATGGCGTAATAAAGAGGAGGCTTATACCCAACAGTGGGTGCAGACGGGTTGAAATGATAATGATGATGATTCCGGTAGCCCTGTAGGATATTTGCTGTCCCCTTCACATGTACAGTGAGTATCTTACGTGTGTAAGGGAGACGGCCTGAGCTTTTAGGCCACCGGTTACATATTGTAAGAGAGCTGTATAGTTTAGTTACCATGAACGTTGTTTTAAGATGGTGCCATAAATCCTTCATGTCTTGTATGCAGCAGTCTAAGGGTAGGTTCTGGGTGCGCATGGCTCTTTCCACTGTTCTGTAAGAACCAGAGTTACATTTAATTTATGGCAACAAAGAGTGTGACATAGTACTGAATCCAGTCATTATTTTGATAGACACTGATAGATAAAAAAAACGGGATGGGTAGTATCGATATACATACCACCGTAACTTTTACGTGAAAACGTCTCTCGTGGACTGTCACCCGACACATCTTTTCACTCGACAACTTATGAACCGCACTCTTCGTAAATTTCGATAAGGCCGCCCATTGTATTGCCTTATTTATTCTAGCCAAGTACTTATTTTAGTATTATTTCTGTTTGTGTGGTAATTCAATAGAGTTATACTACTACTACTTAATTGTTTCTGCTTAGCTTTTAGAGCATCTTAATCCACACGACGACGTACGAGTAACTCGTGTAACCCTTTCTGTTGCGGAGTTATGCCTAATTCTTTGGTCACGCAGAGTTAATTTCGAGGCTTATTTTCAGCCCCCTCAACCCGCTCAATGACGTGGGCACGTGATGGCGTAAGTGCACTAACAGGCAACGTACAGTAATTTATTTTCAACATTTAGCAATACAACCCTTAGGAAACGAGATATATATTAAATTTTTTGGCGACACTAAAAACATTTCATCTCTAACTCTGACGGGACATTAAAAACGTTTTCACATGACAAAAGAATAGGTGAGTGGCTGCGACTTGATTGTACAATATACTTGAATTTTCGGCATTCAAGACGATCATAAATTAAATAGTTTTGCTTTTGAGTAGTAAAATATCTACTTACCGCCAAAAAGTCTGAGTATCCAGCTTATGGTCTTTTGCTTCGGCAATACAAGTTATAAATTTGAGCCGCCATACATCAGACCCTACAAATAATAATCAGAATTAAATATAAAAACAGACCAGAAAATTACTGAAATACTCATACCGCGTTTACACATTATACAACCTCCGTGGCGCAGTGGACGAATAGCCGGCTGAAACGCAGGAGGTTGCTGGTTCGATTACCGCCGTGGAACAAATATGATCTACAGATATTTTTTCTGGGCTGTTCCTCTATAACGCGATTTTCTGGGATGTGTTAAAGCATAGGTATTTAAAAACTTTCTTTTTTAACTTTGCCACCAATCAAATCAAAGTGTTATCATTCATTAAAATCTCAAGGGTCACTTTGAAACGTCAATTTTACTGCCTGTTCCTTCGCGACCAAGTCAGGAACAGGCAAGAAACAAGGCTGGTTGTTCTTTTTACTCGACTCGTGAATTTGTGAACGCCATAATAATCTATACCAACATTATAATGCGGTAAAGTTTGTTGTTTGTGAGTTAGTATGTTTATATGGGTAATCTCAGACACTACTGAACCTTTTATAAATTATAAAAAAATCATACTTAAACTTTTATGAATTACAATAATGATTAGAAAAAGTAATAATAATAAAATAATAATAATAATAAATAAATATTGCTGGACATTTCACACAGCGCTATCGAGCCCCAAACGAAGCAGAGCTTGTAGATACTATGGGAACCAGATAACTGGTAGAATACTTATACAGTGTGTTTTTTAACTGGGACAGTACGGCAGCACCCATAACTAGAGGAGATACAGGTGCAGTTTCTTTTAAAACATCAGCTCGTTTTCGAAGAAAAACATTTTGGCATTAAAATTTTTTTGGTCAAGCGTGAGTAGCGTCTTAAAATGAATAAAGTTGATAATTTTTTTTTATGCCAATCGACTCAGTCCTCTGTAATGATCATTTTATTGTATCGAAAAAAATCTGAGCAGCGGAAGTTAGTCAAATTTGATAAAATGTATTCTCATACAACAGGACAAAGCAAAATTCCTCCAACAATCATTTTATTAGGTTCTAATTGCACATTAAAGAAGTATTAATACTGTAGCGATTAAGAAGTTTAGGAACTCCATGCTCTCATGAGCAATTCAAAAACATTTCGTATTTCCGAAACATTTTGAATTTCGAACATGGTTCTTGCATCTGTCGGACTTTTATATCAGTCATTGCATCATCACTATTCACTATTGGTAGAATGGCCTCTGTGGCTATTACATCATCTTACTTGTCCTATCATGACATTGTCAAATACGCAAAAAGTAGACTTAATTAACTTCTTCCTCAACCGACGAAGCCCAACTAATGCGTTGAAGTGGTATCAGGAACGCTACCCAGACCGCGATGTACCGAATCGCAAGATTTTGGAAAAATTAATAAAAAATTTAAGGCAAGAAGGTTATTTTCAGCCTAAAAGAAAGGAACAACAAAAATAGATGAGTTCACCACCATTGCCATCTTGGGGTTTTTTAAGGCCTAGCCAAAAGCTTCATTACGAGAAGCAGCTGAAAATATCGGAGTGCACAAATCAAGCATACGTAAAGTGCTGAAAACCTACCATTACAAGTGTTACAAGAAGGGATGGCCAGTGGCAAGTACTGCTTCCAGGAGATACAGACCGAAGATTATCATTTTGTCACTGGTTCGTAGCACGGTCTGTTGGAAACGCTTATTTCCTGAACACTATTATTTGGACAGACGAATGCAATTTTTCAAACAACGGTATGTACAATAGAAAGAATAGCCATTACTGGCCACGATCAAATCATCTAAGAACTACACAGACCCATAACCAAATTCGGTTTTCATTTAACTATTGGTGTGCGATACTACACAATAAAATCATTGCTGTTAAAATCTACCATAGAACGTTAAATAGTGAAAAGTATCAAGATATATTGAATCTGGCTGTGGAAGAAGTGGATAATACCATTCCATTAAGCGATTTGCATAATGTCATCTACCAACAGGATGGTGCACCTCCTCATAATAGTACAGCGAGTAAACGGTTTTTAGATGAGCATTTTCCTGACCGTTGGATGGGTATATATGGTCCAATTAAATGGCCACCACATTCACACGACATGACGCCGATGGACTTTTTTTTATGGGGCTACCTAAAGGGTCGTATTTACGAAACTCGGTATAATACCGTTCAAGAATAAAAAGAAGCAGTCAACTTAAACAAGATTCACCACACATGGTTGTCTAAGGCCACTAAAAGTGTTTTGAAACGTGCCCGTACCTGCATACAGCAACATGGGGGCCATATCGAACATCTATTGTGATAGTTTTAGTACCGTTTTGTACCAAACTACTAAGAAATCGTATGTGAAAACATTTTATTTTTGACTGCCGCTGCTCAGATTTTTTTCATCCGATACAATAAAATGATCCTTACAAAGGACTGCATCGATCGGCATCAAAAAAAATTTTACCAACTTGATTCATTTTAAGGCGCTGCTCACGCTTGACCAAAAAAACTTTAATGCCAAAATATTTTTCTCCAAAAAGGAGCTGATGTTTCAAAAGAAACTGCACCTGTATCTCCTCTGGTTATAGGTGCCCCCGTACTGTCCTAGTTAAAAAAAATACACTGTATACTTTTGTTTGTAAATACATACATACTTTTAATATATAGAAAAACATCCAGACCCGGGACAAATATCTGAAGATTTGCATGCAAACATTTGTTCCGCGGCGGGACTCGACCCCGCTACTTCGTGCGACACAGCCGGCTATTCGCCCACTGCGCCACGGAGGTCGTCTAATAGTTAGAAAGTAGTTAGAACTTACATGATTCAAACTTATCCAGTATTACTTTTTTGCCATAGTGTTTCTCAAACATTTTGTAATATTTCCAGTCTTTTTTCCTATTTTTCTTAGCTATTCTGTAAGTCTAGAAGGAACATAAAATATAAATTTTCATCAGTTAAATTTTAACTGATCATCATCATATCAGCCACAGGATATAAACTGCTGAACATAGGTCCACAGATTTACAGAGAGACCAATCTTGTGCAGCCTGCACCCAACGGCTCCCAGCAACCTTTAACAGGTTGTCTTTCCATCTTGTGAAATTTTGACTATGAGAGAGATAATAAACAAGCTGTTTCATAAATTTTGGCCAAGTACGTAGTAAGTAAGGGTTAGTTTCTTAATTCCCACTATTCTGCCCCACTAGTGGGGATTATGAAACAAATAAAAAATCATGCTATCATAATCCCCACTACGCAATAATTGGTGAAGCATTTGCTGCAGCATTGACGTTTCAAAGTAATCCTTGAGATTTTAATAAATAAATTAATATTGACTATTGTAAATGACAGAACTTTTGATATGCAAAATGTTAAAAGAATGTTAAGTAAATATTGAGATTTATTTATTGCATAGCTCATAATGTCCACTGCTTTTGGAGTGTGGTGCACCATTTCACGGTGGGGATTATGATGATTTTTATTTGTCTTATAAATCTCACTAGTGGGGCAGTGTGGTGGGGATTATGAAACTAACCTGTTATCAAATATTTGTTTAGTAAAGGTATTAGATAATCTATTTTATTTTTGTTTTGTGGTCATATAGTTGATTCACTAATTAAAAGTGTTAATATTGATGAGTCCTTTATTCCCCACCCTCACACAATTTTTTCAGGATTTTATTGTGGCCTTTATACCATCCATTAATTGAAGATTATTAATAAAGAACCAGGTAGCATATTGTTCTTACACCTAATTAAATATGTTTTATTTTTAATAGGTTATTAGTAGATGCCATACTTACATCCCAGGTGTACGACCATTTCTTCCGTACATGGTCAATTCCCATTTCTTCAGGGAATCCATTTTCTTGAAGTATTTTATAGAACTCTCTGCAAATTATAATCAGGTTTTTCGTAGCAAAGTTTTATGTGGCACACAAGTTTGAGCGCTGGCACACCACATGAAATCATATAGTTCATGCTGCCAGACAGTGCTCAACTTCCGTGTCTGTCACGTTATCTAAAAGGAATCTAATCTAGAAACTTAGTAAGATTCAAATTAGATTATAAACTTAAATAACGTAGCAAATGGACGAGAAATAAAGGTAGTTTACTGATGAATTGAAATGGATAGTTTTATACTCACGCCCATGGTTGTTTTCTCTTCTTAAAAAGCCAATCGTGGTCGAATTTCATCTGGCATAGTTTCTTAGTAAGTTCTGTTGTCCCTGTAAACAATTTCATCTAACTATAATCTAGATTTTTTACAAAGTAAGCTAACGACTTTATTACAAAATATGTACAACAAGACTTACAAATAAATTGTTTTTCTTCCATAATAGAAGTAAATGGACTAATTGTTAAGACGACTGTTATTTCTTGTAACAAGGTGAATTAATTATTTTGAAATAATTGTAATATTTGTCATAAACCGACGCCTTTTGTTGACAAAGTTTTATGTATTGACGTTTTGTATTTTTGTTTTGTCCTCAGACAGTAATCAATGTCAGTCAGACTGACAGACAGACCTAACTGTGAAGGCTTAGGCTTTCTGTAAACATTCAATAAAAGATAAAGGTTCACGATGTGAAGTGAATGGAACGTCCTCATCATGCGTCTTCAACACTTCAACCTTGGTTTGGGAAGTTGTATGTCAATGTGAAAAATGTTATGTAAATGTCAAATGTCACAATTTCTAACATTTCATTAATTATTGCAATATTTTGATTTTCTCGTATTGGATCTTTCACGTGGTTTCAAAACTTTCAAACTAATTCGGCATGTTTTATTTATTTCATTTGTGAAAATAATATCTCTTCGTGATAATGCATCGTCTATTATCAGCAAGGAGTTTGTATCAAAACGGTCTTCATGGTATAACTTCACCTACACACAATGCCTGTAGTTCTATCCCAGAAATAAAATGCTCATTTTGCCAGAAAATACTTCTAGGCCGGCAACATGCAGGTATAATTTTGCATACTTTTTTGTACCTAGTCTAAGTTATAAACATAATTCATAAGTAACGAGAAAAATCCTAGATAATGCATGTGTTGAGGTTAGGTATTTAATTGCATAACTTTTTTATTTTCTTCTAGAGAGCATATTTACAGCACGATATCAATCTACGAAAACAGTTAGCGCTGTTAGATCCCTTCGGAAAAAGTCCAAGTACAAAAACTACAAGAAATATGGAGAGCTCCTTGAAGGTTCGTATATTGTTTACAAAGTGTGAGTGAACATAAAAATGTAAACAATTTTAAGTGATCAACTTTCAGTTGGCGAGCAGGCGATGACAGAAACAAAGGTATCAATAAGCAAATTACGTGCTGTACATCTCTCAAAACTAGCTTCGAGTTCTGTATCTCTAGGCCAGTTACACCAGCTAACCACTAAACCAGCGAAAAAGGAAACTAATGTCGAAGTTGACCCTGAACTACTGAAGACTGTAAGAGAAAAACTTTTGAACAAAACTCTCCAGCCTGTTACAAACCTACCTATAGAAGATGATAAATGTGCATTAGTTTTTACCACTCATCAAATAGCAAGCTTAGAAGATAGAATTAGAACAAAACAATACATAGAAATGGCTAAAAAAAGCTATTACAACTTCAGAAAAGCTACTTTATATGACCAGAGGTTACAAGACCTTAGGTATGCTATAAATGAAGGTTTGACCCAAGAGTTTGACATGGATTATGCATCTGATATGCAGGAGGATGGGTCAGTGAACCCAATACCTAGAAGTCCACATGCGGTGTTCAGAGAGCTATTTGTTGACAATCAGTTAGATAGCTACGACCAGGAACTTATGGCACATATTACTAATATGCAGTGAGTATGATTTCACCTGTTAGCATTCATTAGCAAGTACAACTTTAGTACACTAACTTTCTCATTGCAGTTACTATTTATGATTTGAACTTTCATATTTTAGGTGAAACATCTTATCTTCCCTTATCTCACATTAAATGGGGATGGCACATGTTCTTCCATATCACTCTATCAGCCATCTCAGAACTCACTCCTGTCATCCAACATATACAAGTTTTGATAGATTGTGTGAAAGCTGTTATGGGTAACATTACAGTACATGCACCATAAAATTGTACATGTTTAAAAAAATAAAGTGTCATTTCCAGGTAAACCAAAAATGATACTGTTGATAATATGTATAACTTGAACTGCAATTATAAGTTTGTTATTCCATAGATTCTACTGAAATAAATATAGGCAAAGCCCACATTCTAATAATATTAATTAGTAAATGTAAATATTTGTTTAATCTCTAAATAAATAACAGTATTTATTTTGTTACTATTACATTTTTCAGAGCACAAGGTATTGCCCACCCCGCCATAGATGACATTTACGATGACAGTGGGCTGCACAATGAAATAGCTGGTACTAAAGATGACTTAGAGCTAGATAAACTGGAAACTGCTAAGGTCAAAGGACTTAAAATCAAAAAAGCGTGAGTTTCTTTTGAATCCAATATGAAAGATGAGACTTGACAAAAGTCTTCTATATTGTCTTTAGTTTTTTCTAATACTTATTGTTTGATACTTATTGTTTTTAATTTTTTGTTATGATACCACATTTTTTTTTTAACCTATACTTTCCCACTGCTGGGCAAAGGTCTCCCCCATGTTCCTCCACATCTCACGATCACTCGCCACGTCCCACCAGCCATCTTGGAATGCATCGAGGTCATCACGCCAACGCTTCCTCGGCCTGCCACGGCTTCGACGCCCGTCTGCAGGCACCCACTGTGTGGCGACTGTTGCCCATTTGTCTGTGACCATACGACTGACGTGACCCGCCCAGTCCCACTTCAGCTTGGCAGTCTTGTCGCCAAAATCTGCGATGCCGGTCTTCGCGCGCAGTGTGGTATTGCGGATCCTGTCGATTCTTTTTACCCCTAGCACGCTGCGTTCCATAGCTCTTTGGCAAACCTTGAGTTTAGACTTTTGAGATTCCGTCAGTGACCAAGTTTGGGCACCATAGGTAAGGACGGGCAGAATACACATGTCGATGAGTTTACGCTTAAGTGACAATGGAAAGTTTCCCTTCATTAGCATCTTCATGGACCAGAAGCTCCTCCAGGCATTTTCGACGCGGCGGACGACCTCTTTATCTTGCCTGTTTTCGAAGGAGACAATCTGCGCAAGTAAATGTACTCATCAACGTAGTATAATTCTTTCCCATGTACCATAATTTTTTGTTTGTTGGTGTTGGTCATTAGTTGTGTCTTTGACCGATTCATCATTAGTCCAACCTCAAGGCTTGCAGTGCTCAGGTCTTGGAGCATATTTTGGAGTTCTTGTGCTGTGGGGGCAAAAAGAACAATATCATCGGCGAAGCGCAGGTTCGTAAGCTTCTTATCTCCGATGGATACACCTTTTTGTTTCCAAGAGACTGCTAGTTTTCTGAAAATGTCTTCTAAAGTACTCGTGAAGAGTTTGGGGGAGAGCGGGTCACCTTGCTTAACGCCTTTGTCGATTGTAAAATATGGTCCATCTGTTGTTAGGTTGATATTGGCTGTGCTGTTGTTGTAGATGGTTTCGATGAGGTTGATATAAGTTTGATCTATTTCTTGGTTTTTAAGTGCAGTGAAGATGGCGGAATGGTTAATGCTGTCAAAAGCCTTCGTGTAATCCACGAAGGCAAGGTACAAAAGTTTATTAAATTCTTGATATTTTTCGAGGATTTGGTTAAGAGTATGTAGATGGTCAGTTGTTGAAAAGCCAGGGCGGAATCCTGCTTGTTCAGAGGGTTGGTGGCTATCTAGCTTACCGCTTATCCTACTTTGAATGACCTTAATGAATGCTTTGTAGATATGGGATACCAGGCTTATGGGTCTATAATTACTAATATTGTGTCTCTCACCCTTTTTGTGGAGAAGTATGATGTTAGAGTGGCACATTTTTGATGGTAGTATCCCTGTTTGTAGAATGGAGTTAAACAGGTTAGTAAGGTGCGGTAATAGGGCTTGTGAGCCTATTTTAAGTGCTTCTGTTGTAACACCATCTTCGCCAGGACTTCTGTCATATTTCATGGAATTAAGTGCTAAATGAACTTCTTGACCTGTTATAAAGGGAATGATACCACTTAATTTAGATATTTTTATAAATATACAAATAACACCCAACAGTCATATTCATAGTCTGTGCAATGAATATGACTGTGTGAATATGTCATATTCATAGTCTGTGCAATGAATATGACTGTGGGTATCAAGAACTATGTCAAGTACTAAATAATTCTCCTTACATTGTCTTGTTGATAAATTAAAAGTCTGAAAAAATTACTTGAATTGCAAACATTTAGTGTTTGTGTGGGAAATGGTACAGACAAGGAAAGACCTCATAGTGGGTGAAAATTAGATTGAAGGAATCTAATCATCATATTAGCCAATGGATTTCTACTGCTGAACCCCACATGATATTTACTGGGATTAGGTAGTACTAATATAAATTCGAAATTAACTCTGTTTGTTACCCTTTTACGACTAAACGGCTGGACCTATTTCTATGAAAGGTGTACAGGTTTTATGTTGTGTTAATTTATAATTTTTAGAATTATCATAAATCAAGGTTTTAAAATCCAGAATACCGGTCATATTCTTGACGTACTATCTTCTAATAGGTTTATGAAAATATCATGATTTGACATTGGCGGAATTGTGACACTCCCTAGTAACCAGAAACAAGAACTGAATTGATCAGGGTTGGAACATAGGCTACTTTTTACCCGATTGCGAAGTAGGAGTTAATCTAATAAATAATCCTTGATTCCACAGCAAACAAGCAATCAAGGAGAAGAAGAAAGTAAAGCGTGAGAAACGGCGCGCGGTGCGAGAGTCTAACATGAAGCAAGATATTAAGGCGATGGAGAAACAAGGCAAGCAAGACTCGCTGCACCGACTGCTGGCTGCTCATCTGCAGTTGCTGTGCTCACTCAATATGATACATGAGGTAAGAGGTTACCTACGGTCACATCGCATCACATCACACTTCACACTAAATTCTAAATGCGAAAGTTTGGATGTTTGTTTGTTTGTTGCACAATTAAGTTGCAACGACTGATCTGATTTTGTTTACGTTGCTATTAAGATAGATTATAACCTGGATTAAAATATAATCTTTGCACGCGTGGTTTTTATTGAGAAACTACACGGGAAGCTGTGGGAGGAAGTCACATTAAATTATCAGTCAACATTTCCCAATTATAGCAAATTGGCCCTCCATTTTTCAAGCTGCATCAAACTTGTAGAGATAAGGTAGATACAAATACTCTTTGTTGCACACTGAACAATGTGTGTGAGTTAGTGAGAGAATATGAGATATAATATTATAACGGATTATTTTGCTTGTGATTCCATTCAAATGCTATATTTGTATATTAATTTCCCAACTTCAGTTAGCCCAATTATGTGGCAGATTTTGGCACAAATATCTTATCAGTCAAGTCGGTCTGTTCTGCTGATAAACTATGATTTATGGTTCTGTGCAAGCTGATAAAAAATGACCTACATTTAGGATGTCGTAAACATGTACATTGACTTTGACTGAGCAATTCTTTAATCAACAAGACCTTTATACTTCAGCCAAAGATGTAAAATGCTTGTAAATGAAACCACCCATAAATTTAGTTAAAAGTACTTAGGGTAAAAGTAGCATATGCCTATAATTTCACCCTTTCATTTTTTTCAAATCTATTGTTTAGGGAACTTGCGTTGTTTTTAACTATCCTTCAAACTGAAACATGACAATGCATGCATTGATTGTTATAATTAACATTGTTGCTATGTTATTAGGACAATACACAAATCATGGCGACCTCAGTAGCGCAATAGCCGGCTGAGACGAAGGAGATAGCGGGTTCGATTCCCGCCGCGGAACAAATGTTTGCATAATCTACAGATATTTGAATCGGGCCTGGATGTTATTCTATATATTATAAGTATGTATCCCTAAGAATATCCTTCAGTTTCTAACAGTTGTAGGGCTTAGTGGTGAACTATGAACGCCCCCATGAACTAGGGGCGGTTTATACATAAGTGGCGGTCACAATAGGCCTCAATGGCCGTAGTGATACAAAAGCCAATTAAAAAAGTATTTAATTACAAAAATAAGTTCATTGTTGATAAATAACTTTTACAAAACAAGCTTTAATAACATTGATAATCGGAACCGCAAGGAGATTCAAATGAGCCCAAACACTAGTAGCCTACTATAATCCATTCAGAATGTCCGTTCTCTAGCATCCGTCTCCATCATGAGACCACCTCCATGGTACCATATTATTGCATTGTCACCGAAGTTACATACATACATATTATTCCAAATTTCAGCTCAATCGGTTGAGGGGAACGGGTTTAAAATTCAGTTGCAAGATTCCACCCGGACAAACATACATACATTGCAAGTTAATAAAAAGCTTGTAAAAAAGTATACAAGTATTCTGTCAGTTATCTGGTTGCCATAGTATAAGCTCTGCTTAGTTTATGTTTTAAGTGAATTTTGTTGCTTTCTTATTTACAGGGGCGCAGAATCTTACAGTATTATAGACAGAAGGGCGGCAAAGTACCGGATAACCCCCAAATTACCGATATTAAAGTCTACAATGCACTTTTACATGGATATGCTAGTACGGTGAGTCATTCTCATACCTACAAAAGTTTTGATGTAGAAAAAGTAGCAGCTAATGACACTTTTAAAATAGCATCTCTAAATAAAATAGCCCCATGTACTCTTGTGAAATCTATGGATAACTATACAAATGCACAAATATTTTTGTCGTAAGAATTTTCTTTCTTTTCTTTCTTTCCTGGCTTGGTCGCGAAGGAACAGGCAGTAAAATTGACGTTTCAAAGTGATCCTTGTGATTTTAATGAATAAAAATATTTGACTTTTTTTTTACTTTTGACTTTTTTGGTTATAGTTTGCGGCCCGAGTCGTGAGCACGAACGTGACCTATTTTTTTTATTTGTTTTTGCGGCTTTAATATTACTGCGGGGACGAGGCCTCACGTGCCCCAGAAGTAGATTTCTGTAATGGAGCCCAGACACGTCAACGATTTCTTTGTGCAAGCCTAGAAATTTGAAAAAAATCTTCCCAAGGAGACGCGCAAAAAAATCGTGAACTTGTGTGAGGCCCATAAGAGTTCAATAAATTTGCTTGTTGTAATTTGCATTTACACATGCACAAACTTACCTCACTCCGCTATTCCGTACTCAACTGTCGTGGCGGGTACTTTACAATACATGCAAGGACGAGAATTATAATAAAATTGTACCAATACCAGCATACACACTAAATTAAAAAAAAGTAAGGAGTTGACAGTCTATGATATATTAATGAATATTAAGTGACATATTAATGAACTGATGGAAGATCTAGAGAACTATCTTATTTTTGTAGATAAATTACATCATTATGTATGTTGGTAAATGACAATCCTAATAATTAAAATGATGCCTGAACCTAGCCATATCTACTCTTGTCTCAAGCAGTACAGTGGCTGCAACCTTTATCCAGCTGGTTTTCTAACTGGCCAACAGGCGATGTATAAATCTTCGTAATAGATGTAAAGAGGCGTGTGTAATCTAGCCTATTTTAACTCCATATTTATTTTTCAGGGTTTGTTACAAAATACCACAGAAATCCTCTCATTCATGTCCGAAGATAAGATAGAGTCAAATGCTCAAACCTTTGCTGCAGTGTTCGAATGCATCGAGAGAAGTCAATCTGATAACAAAATCGCGGCGCTGGATAAATACCATCACTTTATGAAGACTAAAGTGAGTAAGAAAGGAAAATATAGGTTGTGTTATATTAATTTAAAGTTCGTTTTTGATTGGCCAGTTGTAATAAAGCTGACTTGTGATTGGCTGCACCAAAAATACGCTCGTATCAACGAAGTTCATCGCAATTTTAAACAAACAGCTTTCTTGGTTTGGTAGTAGTGGAAAATTTCAGCTCTGTAAAATTATTATATGTATAATGACGACCTCCGTAGCGCAGTGGGCGAATAGCCGGTTGAGACGCAAAAGGTAGCGGGTTTGGTTCTCGCTGCGGAACAAATGTTTGCATGATCTACATATAAATATTTGTTGCGGATCTGGATGTTTTTTATATATTATAAGTATGTATTTACAAAAAAAAAGTATATAAGTATTCTATCGGTTATATGGTTCCCATAGCTCGGCTTTGTTTGGGACTAGATAGCGCTGAGTGACATGTCCAGCAATATTTATGTGTTATTAGTATTTGGAGCCTGTTCTGTCTCACTGTAGGCCCTATGTCAGTGTCTGTCTGTCCATGTCATCGTAGTTCCCAGAGGAATGGACGGATTCGGAGTTGATTTTTTAAATAGAAAGCTAGTTTGACTAAGGTAGTTCTAAGCTATGTCAGTTTTAAACCCCGACTCCGACGTTGGGTGGTTTTTTTTTATTTATACATATTTCTGTATAATTTTCCAGGGAATATGTCTAAATGACCTACTAGATAAGTCAAAGTTCGTAAACGATCAGCGTGAGGTGGTTCTCCGAGCGATAAGACGTTTGCAACCAGAGTTTGAACCGCAGTACACGCCGCCAGTTCTCGACTACAATTGCCCTTTACTCAACCATTTGAACGAACCACACAATAGACAAGGTAACACAAATATATTGGTTTTTTTTTTCAAGTTTTATCTGCGATGAGTTTTAAAACTATGAGCAAATTGTTTGTGGGATTTGTGTCGGGCAGAGTGCACTCCTATATCTCGCTCTAGTAGGCACTCTTTATTCTCTTCAGTCACCAAGTAGCATGCATCTTTTATTTTCAGTCGCTTCTTTTATGAAGTCTGTGAGTTGTTGTGCCAGATTATTTGGGTGCATTTTAGAATAGAATAAAAAAAATTTGCAACATCACAGTAAATACACAAAAAAACTATTAAAGGTACAAAAGATTACGTAAGACTAAACAATCTACTGTCATACGTTTTCAGCTTTTTCTGGTAGGCTTGGGCTAATATATTGAATTTATGTAGTTTAAATAGTTTGCAATATTAAGACGATATGTAAAAAAAATGAGCCGCTAAGTAACTGTCGTATTAAATAACGATAAATGGTACTGATTTCATATTTAAGCAATATTTACTTGAGGATATAAACTATATAAATGAAAATCGCAATGGACAAATGAAAAAATGGAAAGTCACAAATGAAGAAACGCAATTGGGGAAACTTTTCTTGATACAATTTTCTGTCAAAATCGGTTCTTCTAAAACACTAATATCGTTCATTCTCCGACTCTTGAACAGATTTATAGATTTTATTTTACACAGTTATATAGGTAATTATGGTACCTAAATTAATGGGAAGGCATTTTTTTTTTCATTTGTTGGTTCTCATGCAATTCGAGATTTTATCTTTTGTCGCTTACGTCATTTACTCTTGCGACAATGCGGCGCGGCTATGATATATGTTATGGTACTGGATTCAAAGGTCATCTCGTCCAGGCTGGTCGAGGACTGTCTGCCACGTTTAAACGCCCTGGGCGTAAAGACCAAAGTTATCTTAAGATTGGTTCCGGGACACGCAGGTATCGAAGGTAACGAATTTGCCGCCGAGCTTGCTAGAGCTAGGGCAAATGGATCACGGCAGGGCTCTGAGCCGTTCTGTGGTATACCATAAAGCCTGGCACAAAGAACTCTTATGAACTTCTGCTTCGAGGAATCGTCCAAACTTCAAACTTTGGATTAATTCTTCAGGCATGAACCATTCCAAATCACTGATTAAAGCCTATGATAAACGGTATACAAACCGAATCTTATCGCTAAACAGAAACAATCTCCGCATTATAGTCAGCCCTGACTCGACTGAATTTGATTTGCAGGTTTGAAAAACTCCCCCGCTGAAGGTCTAGTAACCGTAGAAGAAATGGTTAAGAAAGGACAGGAGCAACTAGACATAGAAATAAAAGGAGAGATTGAGGTCCGGAATATTGATAACAGAGATGAAAGTTCAGAAATGGTGGTGTTCTGTGTAAGTATAAGTACTTATTTTTCTTTTTTTGTATTACATGGAGATGGAAAATGTTTATATGTGGCCCACCTGATGCTAAGTGGTAACAGAGCCATCGCTATAACAGAGAATTGCCTCGTATGTCACGTGCCCTACGATGCACTGTCCTGCGTCCATCAACTGGAGGCATACAGGTGTAAAGCCTCATGTGCCTGTAATTTCACCAGCAACCAACTTCATACCGAAACACAGCAATGCTGCTTGGCGGCAGAAATAGGTATGGTGGTATCATACAACCAAAATGGTTGTATTATTTTAATCCTATTTGCTCCTTAAGGGCTAAAGAAGGTTAGAAAAGTCCCGTTGGCCTAAGTAAAAACAAGGCCGGTTAAGTGCGAGTGTCACTCGCACTGTTTTTAGGTAGGTATAAATACCTACCTAATTTTAATTATAATTCTAGGGTGCGGGGGAATAAGATCTGCACTGATGTCCCGCATAGGGGTGTATTGTGCCCCTCCTTATCTTCTTCTATACCTACCTAAATTTATGTTTATAACTTAGCAACGCCATCTAGTCATGTGAACGGGTCAGGTAAACTCAAAAAACGTTAAGTTCATGAGTTTATCGCTCACATAACTAGAAGGGGCTCTTGATGTATGAGTATCACTTGCACTTGACCATTCTTCTTTGACCTAGTCCAAGGTTAAACCATTTTTATATCCATCCATTTTATGTCATTTGAGTCAGAGGTGCTCTGTGCGAGCATCCAATGATTACGCAGTCGAACCAGATGCGAGATAAATGTTTGCAACGATCTGCAAATATTTGTACCGGGTCTGGGTGTTGTGGTTATATCACTCGTAGTTTTCACGATACAGAGATTCCTAGTGTGGGGTATCTTTTGGGTGTTAAATATCTTATATATCTTTAAAATATAAAAAAAAAAACATTCTTAAATGTACTATTTATTCCGACAGAGACAAAAACTGCAAGAGACAGAGAACGAATGGCGCGAAGTTATCAAAGAAGCGTTCATTCGCAACCTCGGCACGTTGAAGTCACAGAGTTCCGCCTCGCATTGCGCTATCACGCTCTATCCGTATCTGAAGGTTTTGGATGTAAGTATCTGATCAGTCAGAGGCAAACGTCGCCACATACAAACACTACCACTCGAATACACCCACACCAAGTATGATCGATAAATATATATTTTTCACATTCTTTAGCGATTAGACAGCCCAATATCCTTACTTTTATTTATTCATATTATTTTTCTTTAATGTTTTTTTGTCTAGCTTGTAAGGTATACATATATTAAAGGATTTTCATTAATTTTCATTTATTCTTATTGTGACTGCTCTACAAATAAAATTATTATTCGCAGGTGGACCAATTTGTAAACCTAATAATGGGTGAGATCAGTAAACTAGTGGACGGAAGCGAAACTTACAGTCCCACGCTCAAACTACTGCAGAGAGATCTAGGGACGCAAGTTTATCATAAGTAAGGCTATATTATTATACCATCTGTACCATATATCAGCGTTAATTGGTAACAAACTCTCAGACACGTACGGTCAAATCCATTCGGCCGAGCAAAACTTTTTATACTAACGATCTTATCGCGCAAAAAATACATTATGATTTCGTCGATTAGTCATCATAAATGTGTACAGACATGATTTACCATATTAGTTGGCATGCAAATGCATATAATCTATAAATATTTCAATAATTTAATTTAAATAAGGTCAAAGTTTTAAAAGTCATCTAGTTGTTTGGCTCAGTCGCATGAAGTCTCTTCTGAGAACCTTTAGAGATTTGGGATTATCATAACGATGCAACCCCTAATAATATTAAGGGTTGCATCCCTAATATCCCTCCCTTAAGAGGGGGTTGGAATGAGTAGATGCATCTTCCAATTATCAACTTATATTTCCACAACTGTACATGTATTAACTGAATGAACGAGGAGAGACGCTGACGCGGGCACACTACAATAGCGAGCATCTACCCACTTAGGTACGACTTACGCGAGTCAGCGATTCTGTATGTAGTGTGTCCTCCCTACAGGTACTATGAAACGGGTGGTTTGACTCTCACCCGAGGTAACTCATTGCAGCAGCATTTCGCCATTACAAAACTAACTTCACTTTGTCTCATAGCTTTTTTCTTAGTCTGCCTAAAGGATGTTGTTCTCAATTAATTTTTAGTTTGTGCCTAGTAATATGTTTTCCCCTGTTCTGTTTGTTAGCTGTAAGGCAGAATTTGGCTCTGTCTTAAAAATATAAACACGAACATCTTGTACCTGCATTGTACCCCAGATCTACAAACAATAAAGATTTATTGTGAAAAGTATTTAATGGCCATTAGATCTTAGTTTCAGCGACGATAATATTGACAACAATTTTATAAGCTTTAACAAAATGTAACAAGCTGTTTTCATATAACCTTACAGTACTACGTTATAAGTTAGACACCCCGGCAACGTTCGGCCGTCCCGAGCCCGTGACGGCTCGTCAGTCACCAGCAAGCTTCAAAGGTTCCGATATATTCCGTATTTACGATAATACACGAAATTTGCGGAGGTTTCGTAACTTAAATCGCAGTACTGTATCATTACTTGTGAAATACATCAAGGGTTTACCTACAAACCGGTTTTCAGATACCAAACCGAACAGTTTCGTCAGAACGGCGTACTAGACAAGATAACAAAAGTTTACGCGCAATACTGCGAGTGGTACATGAGGCGAGACGGCGATAGTATGAACTCACGGCAAGCGTGGCAGAGTTTAATGCATCGCTGTAGTGACGGCGCTAGTCTTGTAAGTATGAACTTTATGGTTCCCGAGTATAAGGTTCAAAATAAAAAAACCTTGAAATAAATATTTTGTATAAATTGAGGATAAATTATTGTATGTATTTAAGTTTATGTTTATTATTATACATAATCAATAGGTATATATTATTTTATGGGTTCTGTTTAAGTATGTTTTATGTACGCTTATACGTACTCTTGCACCGCCGTCTTTTGATTTTTGTTTATTCTGTCCATCCAAAGGTTGTCTGGAAGAGATCGCTTTTAGCGATAAGACCGCCCATTGTACCGTTATTTATTGTTTATTTCCTTTGTTACTGTATTTTTGTTTGGTGTGCATAGAGAGTATTTCATTCATTCATTCATTATTATGAAACCTAATTATACAAATATCCCGCCTTCAGAATTAGGATGGGTACCTCGTCTTAGAGTAAGGTATACTCAATATTTATTTTATTAATGTGTTTCCTGCGTCTCGGCGACCAAATTACTGAATTTCTCGCAGTTTTTACTTGCCCTGGAATGAATGGGATAGCCTGTATTTTTAAGTCTTGATCACACAAAATGGTTACAAGACCACATCAACCTGAAGTGTCCTCATGTTTTTGTGCAAAAGAGCCAGCGTACTCCAACATCACTGACATAGCAACTACGCAACCTTATTATGAAGGAACACATATATTCTTATACATAATTAGATATTATTTGAAAGCAATATAATATACACTCCAATTTAATTTTATAACTAGCCAGATAGCTTTTATTCGTATTTGAAAATATTAATTCTTTCACAGGACATAGAAGAAACTCCTTGGCCGCTGGAAATGAGACAAAACGTTGGAAAATTCCTTTACAATATAATTATAAATGATGTTAAAATCGACGTCAATATGTTCAAAACTAGAGCTGCCAAAGTGTGAGTATAACTCTTTTCTAAGCTAAATACAACGTTTTTCACTGCTTCTTTTCGAGTTTTTTGTTCCACATATGTTCTATTTATATTCATATTTATTTATAAATTTTATATCAGTATTTAAATACATTTTTATTTAGGTATTAGATGCACTCTCTTCACAAATAGTTTAGCCATAAATGTACACCCCCGACCATTATTTTAGTTATAACAAAATTATCTCCATCCAAAGGGTGTCTGGGAGAGATCGCTTCTAAGCGATAAGACGCCCATTGCACTCTTTGCTTTGTACTAGAAACGGGATATTTATCATGATTTGTGAGTTTTTGAGTATCCCGACCATGATGCATATTTAGTAAAAATAATGTTCATAATCATGATAGTTTCAAAAGTTATATTTGCTTCGTGTAATTTTTTGTTTATATGGTGTACAATAAATAGTTTTCATTAATTCATTCTGTCTGTTTGTGGCATCGTAATTCCCAAACGTATGGACCGATTAGGACGCTTTTTTAATTAGAAACTAGAGTTTAACTGGGGTGGTTCTTACCTATGTGTGATAAACATCTGCTTAGCCGGTGCGAAGGCTATCAACACTTTTCCATTTTGGTAAAGAGATCTCAGCTGTATTTTTTTTATATTATACTGGTTTTTAAGTGTCAAGGGGTTTTTAAAGTAAAAATTTGCTTATTATTTGACTTACTGAATAAAAAACAAAACATTTTATTCAAAACCACACGGAAAAAGAATGAAAAAACGATTCAAATAATTTATTTCAAATAAAACATGGGTACAAAGTAAAGACTACTGTATTACAAAAGACAGCTTCTCCCCCTAAACACTCCTTTCACATAACATTTAAAAAAAAAGAAAAAAAAAATAATGCTGGACGTTTCACACAGCGCCATTTAGCCTCAAACTAAGCAAAGCTTGTACTATGGGAACCAGATAACGGATAGAATACCCTTTTTTGTAAACACATACTTCATCATCATCATCATTCTCAGCCCGTGTCGACCCACTGCTGGGCATAGGCCTCTCCTTGTTTCTGCCACTCTTCCCGATCCTGTGCCAGTCTGAACCACGTACGACCCACGGACTTATGGATGTCGTCGACCCATCTGACGACCCATGACGACCTCCGTGGTGCAGTGGGCGAATAGCCGTCTGAGACGCAGGAGGTGGCGGGTTCGATTCCCGCCGCGGAACAAAATGTTTGCATGATTTACAGATATTTGTTCCGGGTCTGGTTGTTTCTCTGTATATTATAAGTATGTATTTACAAAAAAAAATGTATATAAGTATTATATCAGTTATTTGGTTCCCATAGTACAAGTTCTGCTTAGTTTGGGGCTAGATAGCGCTGTGTGAAATGTCCAGCAATATTTATTTATTTATTTATCTCGCTGGTGGACGTCCCCTATTTCGATGGCCAGTTCTCGGCCTCCACTCTGTTAGTGCCTTAGTCTACCTGTCATCACTACGTCTGGCCAAGTGCCCTGCCCAACTCCACTTGAGCCCCAATATTTGCTTGCTGACGTCTTGTCTGCTTGCGAATTTCGGTATTGGGAACTCGATCTAAGAGTGTGATGCCGAGCATGGCACACTCCATGGCTCTCTGTGCTACACTTATACTACACACACATACTTATATATATAAAAATAGAGGCAATTGTTTGAGCAATAGTGTAATAATTTCACAGTAAAAAGCTCCCAGCAGTGTACAAAGTCCACCGGCCGTGGGGCCGTCTCGTCCGTTTAGAACTGAAGCCGCACCCAGTGTTAGCGCGGCTTTGGAGTGGCGCTGCCAAGCCGGAGTTAAGGATGAGGACATCTTTAGCACCCACTTGTGGACCCCCCGCGCCATGGACGGGCCTCAACTTTGGAGCCTATTTGGCGACCCCAACGCCACTTATAAGGTAACTTCTTCAAAAATTAAAATCAGATCTAATATTTTAGCATCTCTGAAATGGACCCACACATCAGTTAGAGCCAGTTCCCACCCATGACTTAAAAACGTCATATTTACTACCTGTTCCTGTTTCTTTATTAATTCTTATAGAACTATAAAGAAAATAAAATACGTCTATTGTAACATTTTTGACATGCATTTCCAATTTGCTACAACAGTTGACTTCCCTCAGGATGCCAATGTACGTGATGAATCAATGGAAACGTCTAGAAGAATCACCTCCAGAGAAGCTGTATCCTGTTCTGGATAGTCTTAACCAACTGGGAGAAGTACCGTGGCTCATAAACAAGCCTATTTTGGACTTGCAGCTGAAGCTATTTAGGTAAGTTATACAATATGTCATCATCGTCAATAAGCCTTAGAACATCTACTGCTGAACATAGGTCTCCTCCATAGAGTTCCAGGCCAATCTTGTGTGGCCTACGCCCAACGGCCAATTTAGTGAAGCTATGCTGCTGTCCTGTTCTTCTCTTTCCAGTTCAGTCTCCACTCGAGTACTTTTCTGCCCCAACGGCTGTCAGTTCTTCAAGCTATGTGCCCGCCCACTGGCACTTCAGCTTGCTAATTCATTGTGCTATATTAGTGAGTAAAATATGTATTCATGTAGAATGTTGTTTCCAGATCGGGCGGCAGCAAGAAGCTAGACATAGCTCCGCCGTCGACTTCGCTCGACACCTCCCTGTTCGAAGGCAACACGTTCAAGCGACGAATCGCCATCAACCGCGCGAGAGGAGAGATGCATTCGCTGTGGTGTGATATGCTGTATAAACTGTCACTGGCTAACCACTTCAGGTAAGAACATTACTCAACAGTTATAAGACGTCCAGTACTGAACAAAGGCATCTCCATAGTGTTCTAGAGCGGCCTGCCCCCAACGACTATAGACAAACAAACTGTAAATGCAAAGGAAATTCATGAATTTAGGTACTTGGTCCAAATATCATGTTTTCGCACTAAATGGGATAAGTTAAAAGATTCTTATTAGGTAGGTGCGACTGTCACAAATTATCTCAGGAACTAGCGAATATATCCACTTGAATCCTTGCATCTTTATTGCAACTAAAAAAAAATATTTTAGTTTTTCAAAAATTTGAAAGTTCAGTCAATCATATAATAGAGCTTGATTTGAACATTATAGTTGGATAAGCAAATCTGCCAATATTAAAACAAAGTCTAACTAAAAATTTTTAAAAATTTGCCTTAAACTGTTTGCCTTCCTGTGTCTTAAACGCATATAATATACATATATTTCGTATAGGGACTGTACATTCTGGCTACCGCACAATATGGATTTCCGCGGGCGCGTGTACGCGTGTCCGCCGCACGTGTCCGTGCTGGGCGCGGACACACAGAGGGCGCTGCTGACCTTTGCACGGAAACACCCGCTTGGACCCAGAGGACTCAGGTGGCTCAAACTGCACGCTGTCAACCTAACGGGGACTTTTAAGAAACAGACGGTTGACGAGAGGTGAGAATCTCCCATTACACACAACCGCTTAGATCAAGACTGATAAAAATTACCCATAGACTTTCTCGTTACCGATTTGAATGTTGATTATTCGGAACCTAATTCAAAATTCCCTGTACTATTGTAAAATAACGGAATAAGTCACAATTTGTAAACAAACGCCTATTGTGGATGGATCAAAGGAGACTACACAGTTGTTATGATTTTGATCTACAAATCCACCTACAATAGACGCCAACTTGCGGGCGTGTGAGTGGAAAATGAATTTTACATATTTGTTAATACGGGTTATTTTTCCGTACAGATTAGCGTACGCAGAAAGTATAATGGATAAGATCCTTGACTCAGCCGACCGGCCACTAGACGGCGAGGGATGGTGGATGCAGTCTGAGGAGCCGTGGCAGACGCTCGCCTGCTGTATGGAGATAGCCAACGCTGTGCGCTCTCCTAACCCTGAAGGTTCGATATGAAGAAGAAATTTAGCAAGCGAAACAAATACAACTAAAGTTAAGAGGCATGTGCCGCTTGACCAACCCGCAATGAGTTCAACTGCTATCTACTTCTATCAGTCGAGAATACAGTATAGTCTCACTAATCCAGCCCTATTAAAAACTAGGTGGTGCCGGATGATTAAAATGTTCGGATTCTTGGATTGTATAGAAAAAATCATAATATGTAAATAAAATATGTGCGCAAGCGCGGAATGAGAGTAGAGAGGGGTGACGGTGGCGTGAGTGGAGGGTGCCGGATTATTCGACGTACCGGACTACTGAAGTGCCGGATTACTGAGACTCTACTGTATATATTGTCTCGTCTCTCTCTTAATGAGGGGTTTTTAGAAGCCAGAGTTATTAAAACAACTTTCCTGAAGAGTACAATTCGGATCTCTTTAAGGTAAGAGTAAATAGGTGTCTTCTAGGTTTTCGTACTTTATCTTAGATTACATCATCGCTTACCATCAGGCAAGATTGTGGTCAAACGAAGATATATTCATGATAAAAAAAAAACAGAACTTTCATTTTATTGAGTAGTTTCCTTTGAATTTGAATTAAACTTCTCCCTCTACTGAATATGCACTAACTACAACAAATGTTTGTCCGTATTACAGATAGGTTAACTGCAAGAGAATGTTATCTAGCATTAAGATCGCCTATGCACAGATTATTTTTATTTTGTGCAATAAATAAAGTCAAAAGTCAAATATTTTTATTCATTAAAATCACAAGGATCATTTTGAAACGTCAATTTTACTGCCTGTTCCTTCGCGACCAAGCCAGGAAAGAAAGGCAAGAAAACAAGGCTGGTTGTTTTTTTTAATGATCCTTTTAGAATACATAATGATACAGAAAATAAATCAGAATTGTTTATGATGCAGTAAATTATGTGAATTGAAATGTCTAAGCAGTTGATTTAAAATTAATTTTTCAAATATTTTACTAAATGTCGGAAGTACTGAGATTGGTCTAAAATTACCAGGATCAGAACTAGTGCCTGATTTGAAAAGTTTAGTTATTTTACTGTGTTTCATTAAATCAGGGAATACACCACAGTCGATACACTCATTTAATATTAAAGCAGGAGCAATTATGTCAATCAATGTTTTCACGACGCTAACAGAGATGCCCCAGAGGTCCGTGGTTTTCTTAACATTTATCAGTTTGAAAGCTTTTATAATGTCATCACTATTTACATAATCAAATTTGAATTGTGTTTTGCATTCCGTTAAGTTTTCTTTTAACAATGACTCTGCGACTATGGGAGAGGAGTTTAAAGATTTTGTGTAATAATTTTCGTTGATTGATTCCTTTATGCAATGAGCCGGTTTTTAAGGTAATATAATATGTATTTCAGAGTACATGTGCGGATTCCCGGTGCATCAAGACGGGTCGTGTAACGGCCTCCAGCACTACGCGGCACTGGGCGGCGACGCGGCCGGCGCGGCGGCAGTCAACCTGGCGCCCTTGCAGCGTCCGCAGGACGTCTACAGCGCAGTCGCTGCCAAGGTACTACACATACACTTGACATCACTTATTCTCACAGGCTCTAGCGGAAGAATGGCAGTAGCTGGACTCAGCATAATGCTGAGTCAAGGCTCATTATTTGCAGCTGTAATAAACAGTACTTAGTTCGCATTTGCTTTTGTTATTGTTACGTATTTCACAATGTTTTATTCTATTTTACTCTATCTCCACTCTCTTGGTTCGTCTCGACGTTTTTTGAGCATTTCGGTTCGACGCCTAAAAATATTTAATGGCTAAATATGATTTAAAGAGTTGTCAAATTATACAAATAAGAAATCATAAAAACATGTTTAGTTACTAAATACGTTTATGGATAGTTGTGCCAGCCAGGCTTAGTCTTAACTTTTATCGGTCAACATGTGCATCTTGTTTGAACTTATTATCTCACTAACAATTGTATTAATTTACTAAGAAACTAAAGGAATATACCGAAAAGTTAGGGTTAGGCTCCTAACATTTTCTTGCAGTAGAAGTTAAACCAGAACAAGGGAGAGGTCAATTACAAAAAAAAAGATACCTTAAATCTATAATAATAAAGTTCAATTTCCCAGGTTGAAGAGATGCGCAAGCGCGACGCAGCGGCGGGGCAGCCGGCTGCGATCATACTGGAGAACTTCGTTAGAAGGAAAGTCATCAAACAAACTGTGATGACGACTGTTTATGGAGTTACTCGGTTCGGAGCGAGGCTACAGATCGCTAAACAGTTGAAAGGTGAGGATAATCATGCTATTTTTTATTATAAAACAAAAACCCACACTGACAAATAATAATAATAGGTTAAGTCATTTTTCTTTTTTTATTATTAAGTATATTCTTGTACACCTCTGCCAATCTTTCATTAAGCAATGATCCTCTCCATCCAAAGATTATCTGAAAAAGATCGCTTTGGTAAGCGATAAAACCGCCCATTATGCTTACATTTATTTGTTTTTGATTTTTATCTAATTGTTGTGTCTAGCAAGAATTTTCATTCATCCATTAATTCAATTACAAAAATGAGCGTCGATTTACATCATCCCAATTCAGTAATCCAGTGAATTGATCTAGCGCCGGACTGAAACATACAAATAGAAGTTAGCAAACAGAAGCATTAAAACATGCGCCCATTTTTAAACATGCATATTGCTAATTGATCATGCTGTGCTTTTTTGAAAACATTTCAAAATTATTATCTTCTAAAAGAAGCGTATAGAGTATTTTCTTACGTTCTCTTTTCCACTCATTAGAATTGCTTATACAATTTCAGCAATTTTTTAAAATAAACTGAATTATAAAGTGTAGTCTCAACTACACTATTCTAGTTATTTAAAAGCTATAGAATTATAAACACTAAAGTAACAGCGATTAATGACAAAAAACACATTAATTAATTCATAATTATGTTTACACAATGTCACTGGCAGACACGTACACAAGTCGTCCTGAGAATTATAATACACTAGCTTCCGCGCGTGGCTTCGCACACGTGGTTTGATAATAGCACCCCATGTCTAAATCTAGGTCATAATCTAGCTAGAGCAAATTTCATTGAAATCGGTTCATCCGTTTAGTCGTAAAAACGTTACAAACAGACAGAGAGACATTCGTCTAAATGATTTAGTGTGGATTCAAAACATTTTTTCCTTTACAGATATCGATGATTTTCCAAAGGAGCATGTGTGGTCGTGTTCACAATATCTCACGACGAAAACTTTTGATAGTTTACGAGAAATGTTCACCTCAACCAAACTAATACAGGACTGGTTCACTGAATGTGCCAAGTAAGTTCATATTGAACTTAATGCTATCTACAGATATTTGTTCTGGGTTTGGCTGTTTCTCTAATAATTTAAGCATGTATTAACAAAAAAACAATTATGTATAAGCATTCTATGAGTTACCGAGATGTGAACAGCACCCCTAGCAGGAAGTTTATAAAACATCTCCATAGAAAATAAGGTATACAAAAACTTTATACTTTATAGTATATCGAGCGTAATTCTCTTGTGAAACCCCACCTCAAGTATCTCATTGAAGTATGGGGATCTGCAGCCAAGACCAACCTTATAGACATACAAATAGCACAAAATAAAATTATCAAACGATTATACAACTACAACTACCTAACACGAACCGAAATACTTTATAGGGAAACTAAAATACTCAACGTTACACAAATATTTATTTACAATACATGTATTCTAATAAAAAAAATCTTAAACAAAACTATTCAAACAAACATACAATTAACAATTAAAGAAAACAAGCATAACCTTAGATGTAAAAATAAGCTTTACGTGCGTCCCCCTCGAACAGAAAGGTATGGAAGAATGAACCTCCTATTCCAAGGTACTCAAATGTACAATAAATTACCAAACGAACTTAAAGAATGTGTTGGTATAAATATGTACAAAAAAAAGCTAAAACAATACATAGTCGATTCAAGTTAAATACGTAGTAATAGTTATCAATATCGAGTAGTTGAATATTTATTTAAGTATTAGTATTTATTAAAGATGCAAATATAAAATAATTAATATATAAAAAAATATATATATATAGTAGTTGGAAGGGTATAAATTCTTTTGGTCAGTGCTAACAGAATTTAATTTCAATAACCTACCTTAAGTCGTTATAGTTTGAGTGTGTTGGTACCTACTTCTGGTGAACTTTTTATTTAAATAAGCAAACTTACTGTTATATAATATTTAAGCTCATTTTAAGTGAGCTGTAATTTGTTCTTATGAGAATAAACTCTTTAAACCGATGTTCGCACTCAGCCTACTGGTACAGCTATGCTTAGTTTGGGGCTAGATATAGCTGTGTGAAATTTCCAGCATTTTTTATTATAATTATTCAAACAATGTTTTTAAGTATAAACCAATTTTCCGTTATCCGATTAAAGTAAACATTTCGATGTCAATACAATCCCTACAAACTTATCAAATATTTTTAATGCTTTACAGAACTTTACAATCCCTACAAACTTATCAAATATTTTTAATGCTTTACAGAACTTTAATATGTTTAATGAGTTAGAGGTTCTGATTCAGTTAAAATTGTGTGATATTACGGAGAATTCTAGTCCACTTTTACCAGTTGCATATTCTAGGTCGATGAGACTTCTGGATGTGAATAAAAAAATTAACAAATAGTTTATTGTACTTTGTAGACTGATATCTGGAGTTTGCGGCGAGAGTGTGGAGTGGGTGACTCCACTCGGCCTAGCTGTAGTGCAGCCCTACTACCACCGCGCCACGCAATCTGCCGCAGCTTACAGAGCGCCCTTAGATCAACTGCAGTGAGTAAACAACCCTTTTTCATTATAAATGCTTTTAAGCGATAAGACCGCCAAGGCAAAATGATTACCGAATGACTGGGTGTATAAAGTGTCTTAAAAGAATCTTTAAGTCCTCGAGAGTTACATAGGGTTAAACAAATTTGAAATTTATTCTCGTGTACTTTTTCGTCCTAATATGGCGATAAGTATACGTATCAAACGAAGAATCTTGATAAAAAGGTATATCAAGTTAAATTTTATTTTGGCTTGTTTATATAATTGTCGTAGGAAATTAGTCATTAAAAGCGGTTCCCAATTGTAAGTAAATATCATTTCGGTGACGCACTTAGGCCATTACATTTAGTGCCTATTTGGCCATCTCTGAGTTATGCTATCCAACGGATAAAATATATACGTCTTTTGTTTCCACATGAAAACAGATAAAGAGAGAAAGATTTTTATCCATCAATTAAAGTTACTCAATCGTGAAATAAGCACTTAAATAAATTTTACATATACCTTAACGATGATGATCACATTGAACGTATTTGTAGGCGTCCATGCACAATGAAGCAGCGCAACGCGTTCCCGCCTAACTTCATCCACTCCCTCGACTCGTCGCACATGATGCTGACGTCACTGCACTGCGAGACGGCCGGCCTCACCTACGTGTCTGTACACGACTGCTTCTGGACGCATCCCCACACTGTCGATCATATGAATAAGGTATATTTTATTAACTTGTTTAGTTCTTCGTTTGACCACAATCTCACCTGGTAAGCGATGAGGTCTAAGGTGAAGCACAAAGATCTAGAAGACACCTATTCACTCTTAACTTAAGAGACCCGGATTGTAGTCTTTAGGGAAGACAGTCGACGGTACGCTACAAATACTGATACGAGCGAAGGTTCGTAATAAAATAATAATAAAAAATAACGCATTCATTCAATGCTAAAATAAAATTAACACATACCTAATTCACACTATCGTTTACAATAAAACACTCAAAAAGTTTCTTGAATACATCACACTCATAGCTAGTAAAGACCATCTACCCGAGCTCCACCGCATTCTAATATACTAGCAAGCGCTATATTCAGAAATACATGGAATATTCTAGTATTGCTTATTCTGTGTCACGGCTTGACGTAGTAGGAATTGCCTATTCTGTGACATGCTCGGCAGTAACAGTATTATAAACTAGATGACCCTTCCCGACTACGCACGGATTTTTATAAAACTAAAATATAAGGAGTTGCAATTTAACTTAATTATATTGAAGGGACGGTTCTGCACAAAAAAATAAAAATAAATGTATCTAAGAAATTTTATTGTTTTATTATATAAATCAGTCAATGACCTGGCCTGGTTAATGCCCCCAACCAGTAAAGAGAGCGCGTATAGTGCGTACGGCAGGGCGGGAAGTACCTACACGTTAGGTACAAAAACTCAAAAATCTTTATTTTAAAAGTTTTATGGATTTAAAAACATTATTTATTTTTTATTTATGATCCCAAAAATATACTCTGTTATTATTTGTAGTTTAAATTGCAACACCTTATATATGAAGTTGGCTGGCTGGCATGTTCTGGCATGCCGACGAGCCAGAGTCTGGTATGCCATCTACTAGCATGTATTGTGAACCATTGTTTCAGATCTGTCGTGAGCAGTTCGTAGCCCTGCATTCGCAGCCCATCCTCGACGATTTATCAGAGTTCCTAGTCAAGCGGTACAGCTACAATCAAAAGTAAGTCCTCTCCAGATTTTTAAATATATAATTAAAAGTTAAGAGAAACACTTTATTGCGGTTATTTTGCATTCAGTAAAAATTAGCAAAATTTGAACATTTGCAAAAATACATTCTATATTAGGCAACTTGGAATTATTTTTAAGTTTAGCAGAAATAGAAATCCCAGACTATTTGGACTGTTTTGAAGTATGATCCAAACCAGTTGTTGTTTTTTATACCACTTGGATATGATATTAGCCATCTGATTTTAAGTGGTAACCATCACCAATAGCAAAGAATTCCTTTTAGGTCACGCACCATAAACACATAACCAAACACCATAACTTTTAACCTGTGTTAACATACATTTCTGAAGCATTCTTTATATTAAATAGTAATAAATAATGCTAGACATTTCACACAGCGCTATCTAGCCCCAAACTAAGCAAATCTTGTACTATGGGAACCAGATAATGGATAAAGTACTTACATACATTTATTTTTGTAAATACTTATATATATACATATATAGAAAAATACCCAAACCCGGAACAAATATCTGTAGACCATGCAAACATTTGCCCCGCAGCGGGAATCGAACCCGCAACCTTCGGCGTCTTAGCCGGCTATTCGCCCACTGCGCCACAGAGGTCGTCATTAATGTTTTTGTATTGTTGCAGTGAACTAGATAGCGCGTCGGGTTCATTCGACAAGAAACGCGTCAACAGCATCCTCTGCAAGGTCCCGCCTAAAGGCACCTTCGATCTAAACAGCGTGCTCAAATCCGTCTACTTCTTCAGCTAGTGTGGACTCTTACGCTGGTAGAGATACGGTTTATATTTGTTTATAACGAAGAGATTACGAATGAAGTAATGAGAGCTTGGTAGATGATTGTGTGTCAGATAGCGAGGCCAGCAATACCGTCCTTAACGAAGTTGTATCGTAGACTGTAGAAAAATTTCTACTTGTGTATAATTTCTACATTCTACGCTAAAATGTTAATAAATTAATACGGGAAGATAAATGTTTGTACCCTTTTTTAAACTTATTGCGCGCATGAAGAAGTAGATTTGGCATTGTTAAAGTTTATATGGGTATAGGAAAAATAAAAAAAAAATAGTATCGGTATTTCGACCACTATGCACAACTATGTCAATAAATTTTTCTAGGGCTTATTTTATATTCTTGAATATAGAAAATAAGAATTGATTGGAATGGTGTTGCCAGTATCATAGGTTGCTGAGATGACTGAATTGGCAGCATCATTTTGTATAATCCATTTCGCTAATGGCGCCAAAATTTCCTTGATTTTCAGTTATATTAGTTTGCTAATGCAAAAATAGCCTAGAGTTACGGTCAGATGAAGAGGTAAGTGGCTAGGCTGGAGTCGCTATCTTAACTAACAACTACCAACCAATTTGATTAAACTGCTTCATATTTGGCAAACATCATTAACTAACAAACACATAATCGAAATGTCCGATCTTGTTAGGCAACGTTGTATTCATTTTTTTTTTGTGGGTTTGGTCCCTTCTCGTCTTCTCTCTGTACATATAAATTTAAAATTATTTGCCTTAAAGGTATATTTTCGATATTTTATACACAATCTAGATTGATAGACTGATGTTGATTATAAATAAGCTTTTTGTAATTTTATTATGTACTGAAAACTGCCTTTGGAATGTTGATTAGTTCTTCCTGAAAATACAGAGTGAATTTGAAAACAGTCGACCGATTCGAAATCGGTTCAGCAGTTTATTCCTTAAAAACGTCACAAACAGACAGACGAAGAAACGAGTTACTTTTGAATTTATAATATTAGTATACACGATTATGGAATAAGGGCAGCCTTTTTAAAAAAAATACGACTGTTACAAATCCACCCTGTATAAACGTATCCTAAATAATTTAAAAATTAATTACTTTTTAAATATCTTGTTGATTACGTCTTGTCCAACGTTGGTATTAACTTGTTTGTATGGTAAGTATTTGATTAAAAACCCTATTAATAATACTGGTAAAATATCAACCTATAGTTCTAACCTGTGTAGTGCAATACAACAAACCAGTCTGTGATTAGATTTGGTAACTAGTTGTTAAAATTTAAATAATTAATCATATATTTTGTTTTATTTCAAACATTAAACATACGAGGGTAGGTAAATAAATAACACACAACACACGGAGCATGACCGCCCTAGGGCGGAAACTTTTCTAAAGTTTCTCTCTATGAAGTTTCTCTACAGAAGAATAGAGTAAACTGACATTTTTTTTTTTTATAAATTATAGGCTAGCGTTTGACCACTATCTCGCCTGATGGTAAGCGATGATGCAGTCTACGATGGTACACGCTTGCCTAGAAGAAACCTATTCACTCGTGACTTGAAGTTACCCAGGTCGTAGCTATCAGGAAACACAGACTCTGGCAAGGCGTTCCACTCCTTGGCGGTGCGCATAATAAAGGTGGAAGAGTACCGCTTTGTGCGTATGGGAGGTATGTCTACCATGTAGCGGTGGCGCAACGCGGAGCGTTATTATTTTAGCGTAGAGAGTAGTAACACGACCGTACAAATCAAGGTACAATTGTTTCTATATCGCTAAAATTGCATTTTACGCCATACTTCCATATACTCTTCTATGGCGGTCATACAGATCCAGCAGATCATGTAATCCTTACTAAATTATAAATTTGAAGGTCTGTCGGTCTGTTTGTTACATTTTCACGACAAAACGGCTGGACCGATTTCGATGAAATTTGGTATATAGTTAGATCATGAAGAGATCATAGGCTACGTTTTACCTGACTACGCAGGAGGGAATGATTTTATTGACTAACCACATAAGGTAAAATGAAAAACAGATTTATTTAAAATCGCCATTTACTATATGTTACAAAAAAATGTTTCGACAGGAACAGGACTGGTACGACACTAATTGACAATAAATAACATGCAAGTACAATACAAAATAAGGGTTGTTAACAATTCACAAAGCGTTTTCAGTAAATTCTATGAATTTGAGGTAATATGTGCTTTGTTTACAAAATAATATTTGGCGTTGGTGCAGTCTACTAAATTAACATTCTTATCCTAGACCGTGGCTTCTAATCCTACCAGAATATTCCATTGTGCATTTTTTTACCACTTACCAATTAATATTCTACCTTTCACTTGTTTACGTGGGGCCGTTTTGATCCCAAGTACATTTTAATTCAAATGTGTTTCGTATACCAAATAATGCACATAAATGATTTGAAAACAAATCTGGATGTTTCAATCGTATTAAAGTTGATTCTTATCTTAATTTATTCTCTCGCGCCTATACAGATAGGTACCTTTTTAACCAGTTTTTTGTTTTTGATATAATATATTGTGTTAAAAAATATACATATTATCCATTTCACGAAAAAAGAGCTTCCTTCTCGTGGTGAAATTGGATAGTCTTGTTGGTCCAGCAGGAATAACTTTCCTTGTGCAAACCTAATGACTCGCTGCCATCCAGTGGCCGATGGCAATAGTTCGTTAGGTTTTTCAATAACAGAGCATGGTGCTTTGTTGGAAAATGTTGGACAAATCAGTCATCCTAAATTTTGACCACAAGGAAGAACCCGAAAAAAGTCGCGCGGTCGTTTGAGGAACTAATAATGGTTATGATGGAAATAAGGTAGAAAATGTTTATTTAACCCTAAATTACAACCACTAGCGTTTAGGTCATTGGGACTTCTTTCGTTAAACAGACTCTAGTCGTAACCCACCTTTTTTATTTTATTGATGGTAGCCAAACGCTTGACCACTACCCTACCTGATGGTGTGATCGAAAATGGAGCACGCTTGCCTAGAAAGAAAGTAACCTTACCTCAGCTTAAAGTAATAAAGTTTTCTTTCTTACGATGTCTGCATTGACTACTGTAGGTACCTGATAGATTACTGTGTTTCAATCTTCCTTACGTTTGGAAATTGAAAGACAAAGTCACCTCACCTAAGTATCTGTCTGTCACCACACAGAATAAAGAGTTCCAAACTGTTCAAGAGAAGTTCTGCTACTCACTGACTGCCTCATCTACTTTTTATTTCTGTAAATACGGTTTGGCTAAAAAGTACTTTCTACAAAATTCTTTTTAGATCTTTTTCATTATAAAATACTGTCAAAGTTAATTTATCCCTTCGAACCTTATTATTTTCTTCTAAACTTTTCGGTCAGACCGTCTTTATTCATTTTCTGAGTTTTTGTAATACCAATTATCTGTTGCTACTGTTGCAAGATAGCGGATGGATTATCGAGGTCTCTTGAGTTGGCTGTTGGACGTTGCAGGTTGGTCAATGTGTTGGCTTGTGTTGAAACGTGCGTACATTGACGCTGGTGTTGGGTCGCGCGGATTGGTCCGCGTTCTCGCTTGAGCCGCGCGTTGTTGTTCGTTGACTCGTGTCTGACGGGCTGTACGTACAAAAATACTTTTATTGTTCATTCTCAGTTCCATGGTTATTTGTATAAAGTGCCATTATTATTTATTATTTATACAAAAAACGTGTAATGATAAAACCCATTAATTTAAATTTAAAAAAAACGAGTGTGCTTTAAGACCCACACCACTGAAGTGAAACTTCTTTAGCACCTATCTCTCATGCCCCTACAGTAATATACGAAACGTAACTCTCTCTCTTTCTATCTTCACTAACTTATGTCTCCCTCTCAACTTCCGTTCGCCTCGCCCGATCACACTTTTCGTAACGTTCTCGTCACGCATTCACCAGCTTCCTCCCCAAGTGAAGCGTGCGTAAAGAAGTTTTACTTCAATAATGCAAACACAGTTCTACTACTTTGTCACAAAATATACTTCTGTGGTTATCACGAGAACGATTCAATTTCAATTTAATTATTTATTAACTTAGAAATAAAACAACAGTTTACAAAAATCCAAATGGTTATAACTAATGCATAAGAAAACGGAAATACTGACAAGTTCAAAATTAACATCATACAATAGAAATACCTAACTAAAAATAATAACACTAAATATCTACAAAAGACACTATCTCCTGTCCACAATGTGCTATATCGATTTAATTACTAACCTTGGTATCAAATCTTCTTCGATGTTTTGCAAACAGATCCACTGAGGCGTCAGGGTTTCGTCATTTTTGACACATTCCAAAGTTCCATTGTAGATCAGCAAGTCATCCATTAGAATCTACAAATGCATTTTAATTAGCACTTGAGCGAATAAATGTGCAAGTGTGAAGATTCCCCTATTGGCCTACTTCCAAACGTTTGGCGATATGATTAAATTTTATTTTGCCACTTTGGGATTATTTAATACATTATACATTTTGGCGCCTGTTATTTTAAATTCCTAAAAATGGTGTAGGGTGAAAAGTTGAAGCTCTTTGTCTGAATCTCAAACTCTGGGATAAATACTCAAACTTAAATTAAGAAAATATTAAGTGTTCTTACCCCAAATTCTTTGACACCTCTCGTCGGTGTTTTTGCGTAGTTCCATAGCTTTATTCCATACACGGAGACCGGGATGTCGAAAACGAAAAATACCCTGGAATGAATATGGAGTAACTATTGACCTAATAAAGAGGTAGTTCAATTGAGAATTTGGTAAAAGGACTACATTCCTGGAAGATTAAAACCCCTCATAATGTATGAGGATATAACACAATTCAAGCTGCTAAAAAAGTCACCCAGGCCGGCATATTAGAAGTGGTAGAAACACCAGTAAGTCTCTCGCTAAGACACATTACAACCACATTTCAAAACGATCGATGAAAACTTCTACTGGTTTACAATAATGAAGTTAAAGTTTCCCTAAAAGGTAGACATAAATTTAAATCGACACATACCTCAATAAAACATTGACTCTTTCTTAGGACCTACGCTGGATAAGGTCAATAATGAGGGGTCTAAATTGGCCACTTTGGAAGTTTGTACTTTAAGGTCACATTAAAGATGGCTCAATTGAAACAGGTCCTGTTCAAAGACCCAAAAGCGAACAAGAAAAATGAAGTAACACAAGAAGAGAGAAAGTTACCTGTTAAGTGTGTTCGGTAATACCGGGGCCAGCCAAGAATGAGCGGCGTCACTGCGTCGAGAATTGACTCCATCGATCAACTTGTCCGGCGTGCGCGCGTCCTGTGCGCCTGCGCCTGATGTCAGCACGTTCACGCTGGACGGGTGGGCGCATACGTCTGTAGATGGTCAAATAATACAATAATGAAACTTGTCTGCATCCACTGGTCGGCCTAGGCCTCGTTTACAACGACGCCCGCAAGGCTGCAACATGAGCGGATTGTACAAATGTAGGTAAAAATCACAGACATGTTAACCGCTGCATAAATTAGCAATCTAAGGCCTTTTGAGAAATTAAGAAAGCGATTTAAAAAATAAGTAAGATGGGTTACTGGATCGCATGTCAGCTGAAAAACCTAGATTTGAAAGATATTGGGAACTTAAAACCTTCAAACTACATCGAAATTAAACAGAATTAACAAAAAAAGAAAAATAAGTAAATTAAAATGAAGAGTATTTTAGATACCAAAATAAGTGTTGGTAAAGTACTTACTGCTCTCGATAAGTTGAATCTGATTCCCCTGTGGATCAAACAACTCCACCCCAGTAAGGCCGACATAGTAGAGATCCCCCCACGTTGAGAATATGCTGATTTGTAGCACGAAGCCGGTGGGTGCGCCTAGTTCCACTGAAGTACCGTACACGAGGCAGTCCATGCGGAAACTGTCGGAGTCCTTTGCGTCTTCTAACCTAGGGAAAAATTACAATAGAAACATCGTCATTATCCAACAGACAATTTGCTGGAAAAATGGTCTCACTCTAACTTTTACCAGCCTGCCCATAAACATACAGTACCTAAGGAAAAAAGCTCCTTTTCAACACTCATGCTCTGAACGTTGGTTGTTGTTAACTCTGACTTATCTAGATTGAGATTTGATGTCTCTAAGTGCCTACTTCATCATCTCTGAGTAAAGTAACGTAACGCTATCCAATGGATAACCTATGTCTTTAGTTTTCACATGAAAACAGATAAAATATAACAAACAAAGAAAAAATGCTGGACATTTCACACAGCGCCATCTAGCTCCTAACTAAGCGAAGCTTGTAATATAGGAAGCAGATAACTGATAGTATACTTAATAGTTTTTTATTTGTAAATACATACTTATAAGTTATAATATATAGAAAAATACCCAAACCCAGAACAAATAAAAAATAAATAAATATTGCTGGACATTTCACACAGCGCTATCTAGCCCCAAACTAAGCAGAGCTTATACTATGGGAACCAGATAACTGATAGAATACTTATATACATTTTTTTGTAAATACATACATATAATATATAGAGAAACAACCAGACCCGGAACAAATATGTGTAGACCATGCAAACATTTGTCCCGAAGCGGGAATGAAACCCGCAACCTCCTGCGTCTCAGCCGGTTAGTCGCCCACAGTGCCACGGAGGTCGTCAAAGATCGATAAAGAGAGAATGATTTTTATCCGTCAATAAACGTTACTCGTAGGTCGTGAAAGGCACTTCCTCGTATGTTCATGTATCATTTGGTCTTACCTGTCGTCGACCGCGGCCAGCTCGAGCTGGTGTACATAGTCGTAGCAGACATGCCCGGGCGCGCGGCGCAGCAGCACGGGCCGGTAGTGCAGCGCGACGCCGTCCAGCTGCAGCCGCGCGTGACGCACGCCGCAATACGACAGCTCCATACCCCCGTTGTAGTTCCATATTCTTATACCTAAGATAACATTTATTTCCTAAAAATGTTGCCAATTTATATTCTTATTAAGCTTAGTTAGTAGCACTTGCTTTAGATAATACAGCAGTCTGCAATACCTAATGAGAAGAACACTAGCTGGTTATGGGATTTTTTCCCCCGTACTAGTAAAAACTGTGTTACGGCAGGGTAACGCTTCTCGCCCCATTGCAATTTGCAATACCATGCGGAACATCTCTATTCCGAAAAACAAGTAGGCATATACCTAATTAAATACTTAGATTATTATGAGATACCGCTAAAACCATCTCGAACAAGGAAACCAATGTTCGTCTGCGTGTTTCCATACATTGTGTGATTTAGATGCTGGTTTACTTCTTTCTTTTTCAGGGTGATCTTAAAACTACCATGGAAAACTCACTAGTAATCTCAGTGTGTTCCTTCAGGTCAAGTATGATATGGCAGAACTCTGTCCCGCACTCAAACTCTGCGCACCACATGTCTTTGAACTCTGTGCAGATATTCCGACCGTTGAACAGCTCCTTGCAGTCTATGAGGCTGCTGGCTTCGGGACCCTGGTCTTCCGAAATCAGAGCTTTGTAAGCGTAAGCTCGGTACACTTTTATAGGGTCGTTGTAGCACATTATTTCTAACCCTGGGAATAAAACGAGATTTAAAGAGAAACATCAGAATACCTTTACTTTTATTTTGGATTTAAGAGAACATACTGCTAGCGTGCACTAAGTCAAATAATCCACCTATTTAGCAAAGGCTTCGTTTTATTAAAGCTCATTCATACATATTCCTCACGAGATGAGTTGGCAAGCCAATCGCAGCTTTTTTGGAACCCATTTTCTTGGAGCGCTTATACATGCACGTCTCAAATTTTGTTTGCTTAGTTTCTTTTGCTTGTTTTGGGGTATATTTGGACATCTGAGCCATTCTCAGTGATGCGTTCTCACCTGTTAGCCCAATCAACTGTCCATGTCCCCAATTTGACATCAACGTCAACTTGATAGTTTTTGCCACGTATTTCGTCTCGTTTTCCTCGGTATCCAAAGCTTGCAACAATTCCTTAGGGCTGAGGGAATGTATGCGATTGTTTGCAGTGGAAGGCCGCTCGTTGGTAGCGTTGTGAAATGGTTCGTTGTCTTTTAGCAGGGCTTGAAAGTTTTTGTCGCTTTGCATTATCGAGTCCAGGATTGATGGGTCCTTTGTGAAGAGGATCGTCTGAAATAGAGCAAGATTAATAAATCTGCTAGACACTGGCGTTCTTACACATCACTAGTGTATGAAAGGTTCTAAGTACAGGCGAACTGAATCCACATCATCTACATTCTAGTTCTATCAACTTCAGTTCTTTTCAGCCAAGAAATTTTTTATTAACGATGCTGAATCAGTCATCATCCACAACGTAGCCAAGACTGGTGGTTCTAGGCTAAACAGACCTCCTTGCTCTCTTTAAAACTAATGGTTCGACCCGAACTGAGATCTAGCGAGTCTCCCAAAAAACAAAAAAAAAAATCTTTGATTAATAAAATAGTGCCATAAAATGCACAACCAAAACTTAACCTACAGTTTCATTCAAATTACAAGTAACGGGTTCATGTTAATTGGTTACTCTTTTTAGGGGTAGAAATTGCAGTTAGTTTGGATTTCAATCTTTTCCCTATATTTCTGTCACTAAAGCTACACGAATACCAAATTTCAGCTCTGTGGGGTCACTACTGTAAATTTCGTCAAAGTTCAGTTTTTATCATCGCTAGAAACTCAAAAACTACAAGGATTAAACTACAAATCAAAACTGGGTTGAAATGGTCTAATGAAGACCTTTCATTAGACGTCCCGTTTGACCTAATAGTATCATTTAGATTTTTTTTTATCCCTCTTGAACCCCAATATCTCAACAACCCCCCAACAATTTTAGCTCATTTAGTCACCTATGTATCAAATTTCACGATGATAGGATCAACGTTTCGAAAGTTATCCTCGAACAAACAAACATAAAATACATACAACGACGATTTGCCCAAGTTGATTTGGAAATCTCGCTTCGCTGCATCAAAAAACAGATTTTAACAGAATAGGCGTTCAAAGCTTTACGGTTGACATCCACTAAGTGGAGCGGAGATTAGATGTAAAAATACGTATTTTATGAAATACGTCAAAATGGTAATAGTCATCTACATGTGTAACAACTCCACTCAGCTTCAGTGGATGCTGGTTCACCTTGCATACCTGCACCTTGATACTTACATCGCCAAAAGATGATAATGGTCCCTTCAGTTCCCCACTGGCCCTGGCGATTTCGCCATAGAAGATAACCTGATCGTCCAACTTGATTTGAACCAGGCGCACTCCGCAAGTCGAGTAAATGCGAGATTTGTTGTAGTTCTGAAGGCAAGAAACAATTTTGTAACGGGTAAATTTCATGCTCATCCCTCTATCGAGAAAAGAGAGGAGGGGAGGTTCTACATATGTATAAGCTAAATATTGCAGGAGAGTGTTGGCGTAACGATTTTGTGAATTACGAGAAAGACTGGTAGGTAGTGGTGGGAGACCGCTAAAGACAGACAATTAGTGGGAGGATTTGGAGATGACCTTTATACCCAGCAGTGGTAAGCAATGCACGCATGCGTGGTGTCCAGATGAAAAGTATTCACAAACTGTATCTATGGGCGGGGCCTCGCAAAGCTGATGTCGCCTACGTCCACGTTTGGTATAGTGACGCCACTGATGTCAATAGTTCTTCGTCCAGCAGCGAGATGCCTGACAATGTAGCAAACAAGTCGGGGACAAAGATTGCACAGAACTTACTGCCTGCGGGGAATGATACACACAAGGAGATGCCTATGCATACTAAGGTAAGATCAGACTGTGAATGACCATACATTTTTTTATCAAAGAGTTACAAACCCATATCCTCAACACAGCCAGCTGCGTATTAGTAGCAAGTAAGGCAGCCAATGCTAACGGGGCCGCGTGTGGGGCAGGTGCGGTCCAAGCGTGCCTCTCGTCTCTTGTGCGGACCACCCCATCTGCTATGTTCTGTACACGGCCTTGCACTGAGCCGTCGCCGGTCTCACAGTCTGTCCATATCTGAGGAGTTAGAAAGGGGTTTGAAAACTTTTGAAATAGTCCTGACCAGCCTTTTTAAGCTTCCGGGCCAAAATGGTAAAAACGGAACCCTTATGGTGCGAATTTGTCCGTCCATCCGTCTGTCACATCACAGCTGATTATGTCCTGAATACCTACTGAACCTATCAGTTTGTTTGAAATAGTTATAAAAAAACTACGAGCCTTACAGTATACAGTAGTCGCATATGACCACCGCGCGCGCTCATTGGTCAAATCAAATAGCGCGCGCTTCCCTGGTTTCCTGTTACACATTTCCGTCCCTTTTTCTAAAATCACTCCCACAAACCGAGAGGAAAGATGTTACACATCAACAATACTGATTTTCTTCTATTGCAAATTAAAAAAATTTAAAACATTTTCATATTGATGGCCAAAAGATCCAAAATGGTGGGAGTCAAAATTTCAAAATAGGATTACTAGGTCAAGTGGGGTATCATATCAAAGAGATTGGTTTATACATTCCCAAAGCATTTTTTATTTTCGAATCGAATGATAACTTTGTGAAAACCGGCATAACCTAGGAGCAACAATTGTAAAGTCTAACTGAACAAGCCTCGGTTTCCACACTAATGCAGAATGAAAGGAACCACAACTAACGAAAAATACATCGCTTGTTATTGTTAGAAATGTTCAATGTTACCTTCTCAATGTCCACAGCATTGCCGCTAGAATCAAACAATTCAATTCCGTTCAGCCCGACAAATTGCTTATCTCCCCAATTTGAAAACACCTTTATTTCCAACAGTCGTCCTATGGGCAGTTCCGGGATAACAAATTCGCTTTTAACTTTCTCCTGTTTCGAGCTTTTGTTCGAAACTGAACTCATTGACGATTGTTTCCTGGTTGTGTTTTTAGCGGCGGCTTTCTTGATTGGATTGCTCTGGACTGTGCTTATAGAATCCTTAGGGTTTGGTTTTCTACGGCCTTCTGGTGGTCCTGAAATGAATTCTTTCAGATTAGGTAAGTCAAAGATTAATTGTATATTTTGTGTAGTATTGTGTGATTTGTGTGCCTAACTAGTACCTATTGGGTGTTGTTCTACTTATTATAAATTCGAAATTAACTCTGTTTGTTACGTTTTCACAACTAAACGGCTGAACCGATTTTATGAAATTTGGCATTTAGATAGAGGCTTATTTTTACCGGACTGTTCAAAAGGATAGTGATATGATAGTAGACGCGGGTAGAGATAGTAGCTAAAATAAATACATAATGCTGGACATTTCACAAATCTATCTCGCCACAAACTAAGCAAAGCTGTAGGTACTATGTTAACCAGATAAGTGATATAATATACATATACATACTTTTTTTTGTAAATAGATACTACTTGTTTACAATATAGAAACAAACAACTGTCTAAATAAATTCATTTGTACTTACTGTTCTTTATAATTGTGTCATGTGTCATTTTGTGTGTTCCAAATAAATAAATGATTATTATATTCCTTTCTATCCAGAACCGGAACATATCTGAAGATCATAAAAAACATTTGTCCCGCGGCGGCTTCTGCGTCTCAGCCATTATTTGTTTATATATTGTATTGGAGTCCTTCGAGCCGGATACAGGGTGACCCAAAAATAGTGTCAAGCGGAGGTCCAGAGGTAGGCACCATAATAGGGCCACCTGAATCATCCCCATGTATGCTCTACTAATTTGGATAGTTATAGAACTAAATTTAACTCACGAGGTCCAAGAATAACGTCGTAAAAGTCTTCATCCACAATATTGTTCAGGCGTCGATGTCTTGGAGTGACGTAGTGCGGGAGAAGATCTGTCAGGAAATCATTGGAACTTCCTTTTGAAGAGTCACCCCAGTCTAGGTTGCCTCTAGCTGTATATTTTCGACGGCCGTTTAGGTGATATCCTAAAACATTATCCCACCAAATAACAATAACGCCTGCATTCACAAAATTAAAGGACATATTGCAGAATATATCATTTCTGGTAGAATGGAACCCGTGACACTTACCTTTATTGTAACGCAAAGTGCCGGCAGAGTGTGCTTCAGTAGTCGCCTGAGGTTTCGTCAAAAAATCCTTTGTCGTATCTATTGATGTCCTTCTTGTTTGCCTAAAAATGAACTTACAATCTGTTCTATTGTGTTACTTTTAATACCTAAGTAACATACCTACTTAAATTAAAAGATTTTACCTGTGATTGTTTGCTTTTGGATTCCTAAAAATATTTTCTAAATTCGAAGACGAGCCACTGTTGTTGTTCCGAATGCGAGTTTCTTTCATCTCCCTAAAAATGTAGAGAAAGTAAATATGAAAGTACGGGTCGGCACAGCCTTGACATGAGGTGTCGAGTATTCTACCTACTAATTTAAATACAGTAATGATTTCTTTGTAGGGCGTATTATAGGTAGGTAACTACCCTACTAGCGGCACTACAAACAGGTCATTGTGATTAATCTTTCAATAGCTAATTAGGTACGCCTCGGGTTGTGGGCTTACGGTACTTACTTGGTAATGCTTTCGAGCCACAAAGACTCCTCTCTGTCACCGTTTGCATACTCGAGCCCATTTTGAGTATGCGCCATCCTTGAGCCATTAGAAATGTATTATTACTTCCTGTGGGCGCTGAGTAATATTTCACTGCAAGTTACGTTCATGACTTATAAAATTGAATACAACCAATAAATTGTTAAATTGTGTCTAGAAAAACAGTATTTCATATTATTTTACTCTGTCTTGTACTTGCCACTTTTGAAACTTATTTGGCGCTGTTTGTTTGACCTTGGTTGCTATGGTTACAGTGACAGAAGACAGCGGCAGATGTTGATGCTTCACAGGAATGCGACCACAGATTCTACCTTTGGAGCTTGCCATACCTATCTTTGAAGTTAGGTACTACAAAATTTAACCGAATTTAGAATAGTTTTATTTAGAAAATATATATAAAACACATTATGCGTCCCCTAAAAATTTCGAGGGTTGCCCTCGATTTTTTTGGGATCCCATCATCGCGTCTTCGAGTACAGGAACAGGAGTTCAGTAGTTCTTCGGGAACATACATAAAAAAAAAGATGCTGTTACTAGATTTAGAACGACATTTAAAGTCACGAATTGTCAAGTTTGTCAATGTTAATGTCAATGTGACGTGTTTGTTATTGTGTGCGTGCGGTGGCAGGTAGGTAGGTAACCTCTCCCGCAAGATCTAACATATTTTTTACCACTTACTTTTTCCAAATTATTTAAAATTGCGTGGCCAAAACTCTGTGATTTTTTATTGCCATCCAAGTGCTACACATAATCGTCATTATGTCAGACGACGACGAAAAGAAACTGGAAGAAATGACGGCAAAAGCTGAGCAAGAGGTGAAAGCTATTACAGATGAAGTAGAAATGCTGGTCAAAGGGGACCTGAGCTTCTTTAATGATCCTGAACTCGACAAACTGCTCACAGAAAACGAAAAGCTAAAACATCGATTGGATATTCTTGAAAACGCTATCAAACTTGAAGTGGCCGGTTCCTCCAGCGTCGTGAAGGTGTCTAGGAAGCGACCAATGCTCGTCACAGACATCAAGTCAGTTGAAGGTAACGTCTGCATTCTGAATGAGCTTGAAAACGTGTTCGAAGTCGCTATTGCATCAGCCTATCCGGACTTGGGCACCCCACCTGTAGATGTCGCCATATCAGGCAACAATCCTAAGTTTGGAGACTACCAGTGCAATTCTGCTATGGCCATCTCACAGCTACTGAAAGCTAAGAACATAAAGACCAATCCTAGGGAAGTTGCCAACAATATCTTGAACAAAACACCTTCATCACCACTCATTGAAAGGATGGAGGTGGCAGGAGCTGGATTCATCAACATTTACCTGAACAAGTCATTTGTTGAACATGTCTTGAGTTCTATCCTCAGGTTTGGTGTGAAACCTCCACCAACCAAGAAGGAAAAAATTGTTATTGATTTCTCATCCCCTAACATTGCTAAAGAAATGCATGTTGGACATTTGCGTTCCACAATCATAGGTGATAGCATTGCCAGGATCTTGGAATACATGAATAATGATGTCCTTCGCATCAATCACTTGGGAGACTGGGGAACACAGTTCGGCATGCTGATTGCTCATTTGCAAGATAAATTCCCCGACTACAAGACACACTCCCCACCCATTTCTGATTTACAAGCATTTTATAAGGAGTCCAAGAAAAGGTTTGATGAAGATGAAGAGTTCAAGAAGCGAGCTTATTCCTGTGTTGTTAAACTACAATCTCATGAACCTGATTACTATGATGCTTGGAAATTGATCTGTGAAGTGTCTCTTCAGGAGTTCCAAAAAGTGTATGATCGTCTCGACATCAAGATTATTAATCGAGGAGAGTCATTCTACCAGGACAGGATGGATGTGGTAGTCAAAGAATTAAAAGAACAAGGATTCTTAGAGGAAGATGACGGAAGATTAATCATGTGGGGAAATCCTGAAACACACGAAGGTATTCCGCTCACAATTGTCAAATCTGATGGAGGCTACACTTATGATTCATCAGACATGGCTTGTATTAAACAGAGGGTCCAAGAAGAAAAAGGGGAGAGGTTAATTTACGTCACTGATGCAGGACAATATACGCATTTCGTGACTATTGAAGCATGCGCCCAGCGCGCCGGCATCCTCAAGGAAGGAAAGAAATTAGAACATGTTGGTTTCGGAGTTGTGCTCGGTGAGGACAAGAAGAAATTTAAAACTAGGTCTGGGGATACCGTGAAACTAGTTGAATTACTTAACGAGGGCCTTGCAAGGTCTCTAGATAAACTTATTGAAAAGGGCAGAGACAAAGTTCTAACTCCTGAAGAGTTGAAGCAAGCGCAGGAAGCTGTTGCTTATGGTTGCATTAAATATGCAGATTTATCTCACAACAGGGTCAATGACTATGTGTTCTCATTTGATAAAATGTTAGAAGATAGGGGTAATACAGCAGTATACTTACTTTATGCCTTAACTCGTATTAGGTCAATTGCACGAAATGCTCAAATTTCTTCAGAAACATTGTTGGCAGAAGCCCAAAAGACTGGTCTTAAATTCACTCATGAAGCTGAATGGAAATTAGGAAAAGTCTTACTTAGGTTCCCTGAAACTATTCTAAAAGTATCAAAGGATTTGTACATACATACTTTGTGTGAATATTTGTATGAAATTTCAGCTACTTTTACAGAGTTCTATGACAAATGTTATTGTATAGAAAAAGACAAGGAAGGCAAACTAGTTAAGATATTCTATGACAGATTGGTCCTATGTGAAATAACAGCACTGATCATGGAAAAATGCTTTGACATTTTAGGTATCAAAACAGTATCCAAAATGTAACCACTTTGTAAAACAGATGCGATTCATTACAGTACAATATTTTATTAGAAGTGTGATGCCTTTCTATTACTTAAAAACAATTTACTTACAAATGTAGATATAAAATGCCTATCTATATAATGTAACTAACTGTGTGGCTATTCATTTAATGATTCAGTTAACTTTTGTAAGTAGGTATACCTACATATTTAAATCTCTTTATCTAAACTTATGTATCTAAATCTCTGAAAACTGAATAAAACATAGTTAATTGTAAAATCTGATTTTATTAATTCCCAAAAACCTCTACAAAACTATACCAGGGTCCGTTAGAGTAACATTGAACTTTGTATTAATTTGATAGAAGATTGTGGAATTTTAATACAATTGCAGGATAATAACAAAGTAGGTCGGTATATATGTTATTGATAAATACCTCTAAGTAATCATTTGATGTACCTACATCAAACATCAAAACATTAATTGCATTATTTTCAGTAATAAAAATGGGATATGTGCCGTGATTTGTAGACTTGAGTTTACCGGTGCATACAACTGAGCAGAATATCGGGACACTCAAAAACTCGCAAATCATGATATATATCCCCTTTTTTTAAATGGTGTTCATAATCGACGGCAGAAAGCGGAAATGGCGTATCTCAAAAATTTCCGCTGTTCGATATTGAAACATCAATTGCTGTAACTAGTTAAAAATCAATGAAGCAGTAACTTTAGGACATTCCAATTAACTGTATCAAACAAATATTTTCCAAATTTCAACGTTCTATCTTTATTAATGTACGAGTTATGATTTTTTAAAATAGTTTTTTGGCTCTTGTGTACAATTAGATATTTTGAGATACGCCATTTCCGCTTTCTGCCGTCGATTATCTATTTTTGTTTTAGTTGGTTTAAAAAGTTAAAATTATTATGATAGTGACTGCAGAAAAAAAGCATTTTTTCATCAAGTAAATACCTAACTGTTACAATCAATGAGAGATCTTCCATATTGCACAATCTTCATTAACAAAAATAAAAAATAATAAGTTTTACAAGCCCGACCACGCTATAGTTGACGCTGAGAGGATTATGAGCTTTGTTCATCCCATTAAATGAATTTATTTATTTATTAATCATTTTGAAACGTCGTTTTATAGGTTAAAATTCAGATTTTAGACTGAAATTTTTCTACTGTCGGATTATGTATACAAAAGTATTTATGTATCTTTTTTTATATCTTAGATACAGTAGGTATACATTTAATAACATACCTAGTTAGGTAGGTACCTGATGCGACAGAACAAGATAATAAATTATTTATTACGTACGTACAAAGGATAACGGGAAGAATACACAAGGAAAAGGAATGTTTATGTAGCCAAAACGGCGCAGAAATATTAATAAATATGCTATGGAAAAACTTAAGTGTCGAAAACAAAATAATATTTCAAACTGGAGCACTCTAACACGTGGATAATAAGACTCAAATTGTATCGAAGACATTACATGGTTTGTATTACATTTACATGTTTGGACATCTCTAGGAAGACTTGAGAGACACACAGTTGGTACATAACTTACCAAGTATAGAATGAGGTACACCATTGATAAAGTAAAATGAATACGATCTATTCCATCCAAACGATGTCAGGTAGAGATAGCTACTTAGCGATAAGATCGGCAAATGTATACATTCATTTAAGTTGTGCTAATTTTAATTGTTTTGTTGTTTATGGTGTGCAATACAGTATTTTTATATAGATAGATTATCTAATATTCATTAAAGTTCTTGGAACTAATTAATGTATTAGATATACATATCTAGGTAGGTAAGGTATTTATTCTGTTGATTATTTAATGACGAAAAGACAAGACAATTATTATATATAGATAAAAATACCTATTACTTAATTGTATATTATTGATAATTCCACTACTAGGACCCTATATATCTATACAGGGCGGTTTTTTTATCAGATTGAACAAAACCATTGTTAAAAGATCGGTGTCATTTGGTTTATGTGCTAGTAACAAAACCGCCCTGTAGTTAAGTCAACAATAATGATTATTTAAATTGTATCTGTTTAAAAAGTCATAAGAGTTATTAAAATGTCTACATAGTTCACACACTATTACCATGCCCTACTTTATGGTATCCATATTTTGCACTTTTCAGAATACCAACACTATTTATTGGTTACCTACTTTGAGATTAAAAATCTATCATAAAAAAAATCAGAAATAGATAACACACTTTTCTTTGGTTGATAGTTAGAATTCTACGTTAAAAAGTATTTTTTTCTAAATGAAAAAAATATATTTTAATCTAGTACATAGGTACTTAGATGAAAAATATTTTATTTAATTAACAGAAACTGAAGTTCACTTTAACGAACGAATTAGCATATTTGGCATACACTAAAATACGTAAGTAAAATACGTGTAAATAACTAGGACTGAGCCCTAACAATAAACAAAGTAATATAATTCAATAAATTCAGGGCTACGTAATCCTTTAGATAATAAAAAATTGATTTTAAATTACGTAGTTGTCATACACACGGTCAAATTGTTTTTTGTGCAATTTAGAATTTTGTACCCTGTGACAACCTTGACTTGTGGTTTCAATACATTAAAATCAGTTTAAACTGATACATAAAAATCCATCCCCTAATGTAGCAAAATGACTAGAAATTGTTAGGTACGGTAACTTTGTAACAAATACAGGTTGCTTTGATTAGGCATGTTAACTCTCGATGGTGATTCTACTCATTATAAACTAGCTGACCCCGTAAAAGTTGTTCTGCCATATAAATTAGAAATCAAATGCAGAATGAAATGTCAAAGTGACGCGACACTTCATGTAAATGACTTCACGTCAATGAACGACCGGTGGTTAAATTAAATGGATATTGTTCATACAAAAATACTTATAAAATGGGGTGCGACACTAAAACCGTGACACGAGATTTTTATATATTAGAGAAAGAACCCCAATACCGAAATTCGCAAGCGGACTAAAGTTCAAGATGTTAGCAAGCGTATATTGGGACTCAAATGGAGTTGGGCAGGACATGTGGCCAGGCGCGGTGATGACAGGTGGAGCAGGGTGTTGACTGAGTGGTGACCCCGAGATGGAACCAGGAACGCAGGTCGTCCACCGGCAAGATGGGTCGACGACATTATAAAAATCGCAGGTCGTATGTGGGTTAGAACAGCGCAGGACAGAGGCGAATGACGACAACGAAGAGAGGCCTATGCCCAGCAGTGGGATGAGAAGGGCTGATGATGATGATGAGAGAATAAAGATAGAAGAAGATAACAATTACAAAGCATAGGTAGTCGAATTTCAACTATGAACATTATATTCCTAACTTGTAACTCAGCAGCTTAGCAAATGGTTAACTTGCGTTGCGCACCTAAAACAAATTATTTATTGATTTTTTATTACAAAATATTAGAAAATCTATATTCATCTGGAGAAATCTAATTATATTAGATTTCTCCACAGTTTCGAAAGGTTACAGAACATCGTTCTTGAAAGTGACTGCCATTTGGCCCTTTTTAAATAAATAAATATTGGTGGATATTACACACAGCGCTATCTAGCCCCAAACTAAGCAGAGCTTGTACTATGGGAACCAGATAACTAATAGAATATGTATATACATTTTTTTGTAATTACATACTTTTAATATAAAGAAAAACATCCAGACCCGGAACCCAATATTTGTAGATCATGCAAACATTGTTTCCGCGGCGGAAATCGAACCCGCTACCTCCTGCGTCTCAGCCGGCTATACGCCCACTGCGCCACGTTGGTCGACATTTTGGGTTAACATTTCCCAAAGCAACCTGTATACAAGTATTTTAGAACCAAGTTCAAACCGTTATTTATTCGTCGACTATGAAAAGTGTTGAAAGGCAGTTTATTAAATTAACTATAAAACACTTTCTCTGTCCATTGTCAAGTGGTAATATGTCAGAACTTAAAGTTATAGTATTTTATACAGACCCGATTGTTTTTCTCAAACGGACCAGCCAAAGACAATTGCCTCACAGATATTCATACCAAATTCTATAAATAATAGAGAGGAGAATGCAGACACATACATTTCGTTTGGAAGTCTAGCAAATCACCTAGTCACACGATTGAGCAAAAATTACTATAGTATCTAAAGGGACGTAAAAATAAACAGTTATAATAAAGAATAGAATACAACTTTACATTCTAGTTACATCTACAAGATTGAACTAACTATGCTAAAATGTATAACGAACTAATCTAAGGAAAATTCACATTTAGGTGTATAAAAGGTTCCTGTGAAAAACTGGATTTTATATAAGTAGGTATATGATATTAAGATATAAATCTCTAAAAACCCCAAATATTCATCAAATAGTAGATTATCTAAAAAGGGTTGAATTGGTCTCGAGATTCTGAGATTTTACTAGTTACACTACAACAGTATAATAACATTTAACAATATTATTTTACAAAATATACACACATTTTGTTTATATTGAGAGACCGCCAGGAATTGAACATTCAACGTAGGTAGGTACTTACTTCTATATTTTTACATGATTTCATAGCACTTTTACCTATGCAATAGATTAAAAATGCATCTCGTATCGCGATTCACGTCTTTACAATTCCCAGCGGACACCCTGTATTTGGCTGACTAAACAATTCAGGTGGTTTAATCTAAATAAATTAATTTTATACTAATTGGAATTCAAAAGTTCATTGACACACTACTTACAATACACCTGTTGGAAAACAACTAAATCGTTGTGACCAATTCTCAAGTCATGATAGGCTTCATATACCATACTAGCTTCCGCCAGCGGCTTCGCACGCGTTATTTCTCAATATAAAGTAACCTACGTTTGAACCCAAGTCGTAATCTATCAAAATACCAAATTTCATCGAAATCGGTTCAGCCGTTACGACGTGATTGAGTAACAAACAAACATCCAAACATTAACATTTATAATATTAGTGTGATGGGCGAAAATAGTTTACAGCGGTTTGACTATTGCATACAGCGTGTACACAATTAGCTATTTAAAACAATCTGCTAATTGGGATCCACACATAATAAAACACATCTATAACGCCGCAGACCATTTTGATTGTAAGCACTTCTTTGCAGCCCACGGTAACAAACAGTGTTTCATCTAGCCATAAGCTCCACTTGCACCAAACAACGATTTTATTCGCAAATTAGCCAACATGAACGTAGAGTTGTTTCAGCATACTCTAGCTTAGGCCATCAACAGGAGTTATTTGAGATAAGCCATCAGAAAGACGTCGAAGTGATCACGATCTTCATTTTTCGATCGTAACCGACCACAGAGAGATCTTAAAAGACTTTCAATTTATGCAAGTAGATTTTATGACCCACAATAACCTTTAAAGATTACGGGGAACGCGCTATGAAATTTGCAATTTTCAAAGCTTTAACAAAAACCTCTTGTCTTTTACTTGATGACAAACTCAAGCGAGAACACAGTCCATATTAATAAATCTAACTTGAATCTGAGATGTCATAATCTGTTAGTCGATCTCAGAATAAAGTTCGATTTATTACGAGACATTATATTATATATTTATACGGTAGATCGATGTATTTATTCATAACAAAACTATCCATGCAATAGCACATTGTCAGTTTAAACGCGATTAAGCGATTGCATTTTGTTTACGCAGGATAATAAATGATACATTAGAGCTAGTATCGACAGAAGCGGAACGGAGGTGTGCAAGTCAATTTAAGATACGGTACTTCATTCATTTATTTACGCGTACCTATGTAAATAATAAGTTAAGAATAGAAAAAGTGTAGCTTAGGATCACTTATTCCCAACGAGCCTACCAACCCGTCCCTACAGAGGGCTCGTTGGGAATCCCAAAGCCCACCGGTAGTGGCCCGGCGAGTAGATTAGTGGGGACCTCCATGACTGATTGCTGAATTTAAGTAATTTGTTCATGTTATATATTTTAATGTATCTTAGCACTATTGCACATACCGTTGTTATTAAATAGTTTTTAGACATCTCCTTTCCGCTTTAGACAAGTTCTACTCTGAATTTAACAGTCAAATTTTAAATGCGTCCGTTATAAGAAGGAAACTCAAAACAAAATCGAGACTCGTGCATTTCGACAGATATTTAATTGAATACTAACAAAAAATATATGCATGAGTCTCGATTAAAGTTAACGTTAGCAATGTACTAATGTCCATACTATAAGTTGAATGCTGGAATTGGGACAAGTTGCCGTGTCGCTACGTCGTCGGTCGTTGAGCAATTCTGCCTCACACCTGAGTACTAATAAACCCGTCATTCAAGTTAGAACCCATATTATATTAAACGGACCTAAATGGCTACTGATGGAAAGACTGATCTAAATATATCTAAAATATATCACAACATGATAGTGAAATATCAACAATACCTATACGAATAGGTTATTCTTTAATTCTATGGCAATGTTGTGGAGGAAACGACGGATCTGCGAAGATGTGATATGGCGTGTTTTTGCGGTATTTTTTAGATTGTAGAGTATTCGCTGAGAGGGACTTCTCCATAGAATTTGACTCGATTTGTCAGCTTTCTACGACCGTTACAAGAAAGATTTCGATTGGTGGTCGTCCCTTGAGATAATCTCTAGTCACCAGTGTTTGTAAGTTCAGCGAACTACATAATTATAACCAGCCTATTGCTACTCTACTTTAACTCACTAATCGATCTATAATCTTCGCAAATCCTGAGATTAACTAAAATCTCCAGCAGATTTTGAACACTATTGTTCTGTAACTATTTGAACTATTTACGTCTAATAAGAGTATTCGTTCAACAAGATTTCATAAATATAAATAAATTAAAATTGTATCTAAAAGCTCCATTAGAAAAATTGTCCACACGGCTTAACTGGAACTGCTCGTCCACCAAAGCAGAGTAACAAAATATTTATAACAAGGTTTACATTTTGATCATCATTATAGCGATTTATTAATTATTTTGCACTGCTTCGCTTTGATCGACAGACAGCCCGAGTCCGCAATAGCTGCACAAAGAATCTACTTGAAAAGACCATTATCCAATTTGCGGACTGTTACAAAAATAGCCAAGAGGAGCTCTAATAATGGAGATTCAATAGGCAGTCTTCATTGAGATTTTAGTTCGGGGAAGAGATGTCTCAGAATGGCAAGATAGTGTACGCTTGCCGCTAAGGCGACAAATAAATGCCATATCGCGTGGGCGAAGGGGATCCGTCCATCTGATTTGAAGAAAAACACGCCGACCAGGTAGAGCATGCCACCTACCTTCAGATCGTACATCGCGGGGAACTGGTGCTGGAAATTAAAAAGTAAAATAAATAACACACCCACAACTTAACATTCAGTCATTTCTTTATTCAAAATGAAAAAATATAAATAAAAATAAATATAAATATTGCTGGACATTTTACATAGCGCTATCTAGCCCCAAACTAAGCAAAGCTTGTACTATGGGAACCAGATAACTGATAGAATACGAATGAACTGATGGTGCAAGTTGCTGCACTAATTAAATTAACAAGTCGCATACAATGAGAGTCCTAGCTCAATTATAAGATGGGTTAGTTTCAAAATCCCTACTAGCTCACCCCACTCAAAATTAAGTGTGCCTTTGTGTTGGCAGTAGGTCGTTAAATATTTGTGTTTTAAATTAATAGTTAAATGGTTAAGGTAAAACATATAAAATATCCTATTGTATTTTTGAGTAGGGATTATGAGACTACCCCTCCTCCTATTTCGTAGCTTGACGACCTCTGTGGCGCAGTGGGCGACTGCGCCACTGAGCACTGAGCACCAGCTGAGACGCGGGAGGTTACGAGTTCGATTCCCGCCGCGGAACAAATGCTTCTACATACATTTATTCCTGGCCTGGGTGGTTCTCTAAATAATTATTATAATATAGTATTTTTTTTTTAATATGTAAGTTTTATAAGAGTATCAGTTAGGTATCTTCTAGTTCCCTCAGTACAAGCTTTGATAGTTTGGGGCTAGATAGCTATGAGTGACATGCACAGCATTATTTATTTATTCGTGGGTATCAGGTACTACGAGTGCCTACCTACCACAATATATCTTATTATCACAACAATCAAATAATTTTGACCCTGAAAGAATATTCATACTCCAACGCCTTTTCTATCTATCATTAAGGGCGTGGACACATAGATACTACACAAATACTAGTCGTAATATTGCCGAAATATGAAAATAGTTTTAGCCATCATGATACACACACACACAGTCAAAATTATAGATAAAGATCACTGTACAGTGGTTACTATCTGTAGACGACACACGCTGTTATTGTATTTTATTTTGTTGCATTCCGATACATGTCACGCCATCTGTTGGCGATTTTTATATGTTTTGTTAATAGAGACAAGTTTGAAGGATGCAGACCGGCTTGATAATTGTTTTACACAGAGGGAGTGGTAGTTGCGAACTTACCGTTAGACACGACGCGGCTCCTCAAGATTTCTAACATTAATAGTTGGTCAAAATAAAGCACATGGTTAAATAAATGACTTCTATCTTATCTTCAAAGTGTATCACCTATAATATGGTCCTTCGAGCCGGATTTAAAATCAGTGAACTGCGAAATACCATCATGTCGGGCGTGACGCCATTATCGAAGGTTCTTACTCGCCGTCAACGCCAGGAACATATGAAAACCAACAAGTTGGAAGGCACACCTATGAAGAAAGAGTTGAAGAAGTTGATTCTTCCTAGCGGCACCAATGATCTCTTATCGTCGCGGGAAGGACACGTATCGACGCCAGTACCGTGCAAGATGTCAGCGCGTGACACTGAGCAGCATTCGAAATGTGCTTCAAAAACGACTATTCAGACTAAGAAATCTACTACGTCATCAGTTGCACGTCGTAAACAACTCGAGTTAGAAGCTGCGGAAGCAAAAGCCAAGATTCAGATGGAGTTAATTGACAAGAAGTTACAAGCTGACCTTGCCAAAGTCGACCAGGAGAGTGAAAAAGCTCATCATGTCGGCACTGATGTAGCTCCAGATGAAAAAGTTGGTACCTATTGTTCATCCCTCCCCAGCGAGAATGAAGTGCACGATAACGTGGAGAAATGGCTGGACACGAACTGTGCATCACCAGTCCAGCACAACAACAGTATCCAACAACTAGCTAACACGTTGAAGGATCTGATGACCCAGTCTTCATCAAAGCACGAAGATAAACTTTTGAGCCGCCTTGCCACGCCACGAGAGCTACCTATCTTCAGTGGTGACTGTATTGAGTGGCTACATTTTAAAAGTGCCTATGATGATTCGTCACGAGTGTGTAGATTCAGTGATAGTGAGAACCTGTGGAGACTCCGTAAATCTCTACGAGGTGAAGCCAAGGAAGCAGTGACTGACTTGCTGATCGGCAACACTCCGCCGTCAGCAGTTATAGAAGCACTTGAACTAAGGTTTGGCCGAGCTGATATTATTATTAGCAACATAACGATGCAATTGAAAAAGCTACCTTCGTTACCTACTTGTTATCAACATGACTTGATAAACTTGTCCGTCAAAGTCAACAATTGCGTGGCTACAATACGCGCACTACACCAGAATGACTACCTACGAAGTCCAGAGCTCGCTGCAGCCATAATATCAAAATTGCCGAGCACCCTGATAGGTAGATGGACGGAGTTTGCCTACAATCGTCTACGCGAAGGCAGATCGAAGCTCGAACTACTAGCTATGTTCTTAAAGATAGAAGCTGAAATGTTATCAGTCGTCGGATGTATACCTCCGCGAGACAAGAAGCCGATGGACGCTCCTACAAAGCGCACTGAAGACAAGTATCGTCATCGTACTGTCTACACATCTTCTGTCGCTGCAACAGCTGATAATAATGTATGTAGATTCTGCCAGAAGGGCACTCATACCCTACCAGAGTGTCGCATATTCAAACGAGCAATGCGAAGAGATAAATGGCGATTTGTAAAAACGCGCGGCCTATGTTATTGTTGTCTACTAACTCGACACAATAAAGATACGTGCCCCGCACCAATGTGTGACGTCGATAACTGTGGCATGGCACACCACCGCCTGCTACACTGGACGAAACCCGAGATGACGTCACAATCGACTGATAAGATGACCGTAAACCCGGAACCTGTACCTGTAACTGCACCCGATGCGTCTATGATGCATTTCGCTCGAGATAGTGACGACGCGAGCATCGCCCCGGATGAATTCGCACTGTTGAAAGTGATCGCGGTTCAATTACGTGGCCCTAAAGGTGTAGTGAATACCTACGCACTTCTGGACGATGGTGCTGAAGTGTCAGTGATCGATGCCGAGCTGGCAGATACCCTAGGCTTAGAGTGTGTTAGTGCGCGTCCTATAAAGTTTACTGATGCATTCGGTTTGTCAGTGTACCAATCAGAAGTGCCTAGTGTAAGAGTAAAAATAACGGGACAGGACAATATTAGTTATGACTGTAAGTTACGTAGATGTGCTCAGTTAAAATTGTGTTCACAAAATTTGTCTATCTTGAATAGTGTAAATAGCACGCACTTATCGCATATCAAACATATGATTTGCACCAATGCAAGTGCAAAGCCAAAAATGTTAATTGGTGAGGATAATTATTTCCTAATAGCTCCTCTCGAGGTTATACATGGAGACAGGGACTCGCTGTACGCATCACGATGTCGGTTGGGATGGACCATCCACGGTTTCCACCGTGGCCGCACTCACTCCTCCACCAAGTCCAGAGTAAGTGAACAAAATGTGTTTCATCTCGCACACTCTCGTGATAATGATATGTCTGAACTCAGCGAACTTAATGACCTGATTAAGAATTCCTTTAATTTTGATTTGACTGGTATTTCACCCGTATCTCGTGAAAATACAGATCATATTCGCGCTATTGATATTTTAGATAGCACAGCCCGTCAGGTAGGTAATCAATGGGAAGTAGGTTTACCGTTCAAAAAGGATGATTTTATGATGCCTGACTCATACAACAATGCCTACTCGCGTCAGCAGTTATTGTTACGGAAATTCCATAAGAATGCTGACTACGCTGATAGGTATAAGAAAGAAATATCTAAATTGATAGATAATGGTTACGCTCGAGAACTAACTGATAACAGCCTCTCAGCTGATCATGTTTGGTATTTGCCACATTTTGGTGTTCAGAATCCTAATAAACCAGATAAGTTACGGTTAGTATTTGACGCCGCCGCTAAGGTAGACGGTGTGTGCCTAAATGATTATTTATTAACCGGACCGGACTTGTATAATTCATTATACGGAATTATGCTAAGATTTCGGGAGAATAAAATTGTAATTATTGGGGATATTCGTGATATGTTTCTCAGAATTAAAATTCGCCCTGAAGACCAGCATGTTCTTCGGTTCTTGTGGCAAGAATCGAATGGTCCGATTAAAGTTTGTCTTATGCAAAGTTTAATTTTCGGTGCAACATGCTCGCCTTTCATTGCCCAATATGTTAAAAATAAAAATGCCTTGAAATACGAGGATATAAATCCTGAGGCTGTAGATGTAATTGTGAATAGCCACTACATGGATGATTGTTGTTATTCTACGTGTGATGAGAGTACGGCTATTCAATTAATAAAAGACATAACTTTTATTCACGCTAAAGGTGGCTTTGAAATAAGAGGTTGGTCGAGTAATAGCAAACCGGTTTTAGATTCAATTCCTACAGAAGCGCTCGCGCACACAGCTGTGCAGTTTAAGCATGGAGCCATGAATACGAGTGAGCGCACTTTAGGTTTGATATGGCATCCTGCGGACGACTCATTTGGGTTTCAGATTTCGCTTGACAGAATTCCTAGTGATATTTTAAATGGTTCTACGCCACCTACGAAAGCTAACATGCTTAGCATTATTATGTCTCTTTACGACATACACGGATTTTTGTCGCCATTTGTTATAAAAAGTAAAATCATTTTTCAAGACGTGCACAGATCTAAAGTTGATTGGAAATGCCGCATCCATTCTGATGAGCACACCAAATGGGTGAAGTGGCTCGATGAATTAAAACTTTTAGAATCCCTACGTATACCTAGGTGGTATAACAATACTGATAGTTGGACTCAGTGCTATCAGTTAGAGATAGGTATAGATAGAAGTGCCGAGTCTATTGTAAATAAACAACTGCACATATTTTGTGACGCTTCTATTAAAGCTTACGCCGCAGTTATTTATTGGCGTTTTACTCGAGCAGACGGGAATGTATTGGTTTGTCTAGCCGCCAGTAAGAGCCGAGTGACCCCACTGCGGCCTGTGTCAGTTCCTCGACTGGAGCTGCAAGGCGCGCTCATAGCCGCACGCCTCGCGAACTCACTGCAGCGGGAACATAAAAATATGAAGGCTGATAAACGGTACTTTTGGACTGATTCACAAACGGTTTTACAATGGATCCGTAGCGATCCAAGAAGCTATAAGCCGTACGTAGCTCATCGCTTAGGTGAAATTGATGAGCTCACGACCTTATCAGAGTGGCGATACGTCCCAACTAAGTTGAATGTAGCTGACATAGCTACCAAAGACGACACGCCGCCTCTGACATACGATAGCGTATGGTTTCTAGGACCACAATTCTTACGGCAACCTGAAGACGCATGGCCTAAGGATTGTAAGTCCACAAAGAAGCCATCACCAGATGTAGTCTTCGAACAAAGGAGCTTGAATGTGGTCACGACTCAGGTCGTTGAATATTTCTTACCTAACGAAAATGACTACTCGTCTTGGTTACGACTCGTCCGAGTAACCGCTCGAATTTTATTGTTTATCAGACGATGTCGACGAATTGATACTTGTTTGAATGTTGAACTCATGAACGAAGCTGAACTTCTTCTGCTGAGTAAATCTCAACAGGATTCGTTCGCACAAGACATTGAGCTTATCAAGCAAAATAAGCCTTTGTTATCAAACAGTCGTTTGTTAACATTGACACCCTATTTAGACGACACTAATGTGTTACGAGTAGCCGGTCGAATCGATAAAGTCGAAGGTGTATCCCACTTGACTATGAGACCCACCATACTCGATGGTCGTCACAAAATAACTCGTCTATTAGTCGAATACTATCATAAGAAAGCTATGCATGGTGCCCACGAACTTGTAGTTAACGAGTTAAGACAACGCTACTGGATTTTGAAGCTGCGTCCTACCGTACGCACGGTCGCAGCGCGCTGCCTGTTCTGCCGATACCGGCGCGCGACACCGCAGCCACAGCGTATGGCGGACCTGCCAGCTGCTCGTCTGCAGCACAATCGACACCCATTCACGTTCACGGGGGTGGATTTTTTCGGACCGATGGAGGTCACTATCGGACGAAAAAGAGTAAAAAGGTACGGCGTAATGTTTACGTGCCTAACGGTACGCGCCATTCATTTGGAAATTAGTGAGAGTCTGAGTACAGACTCCACCATCATGGCGCTCAGACGTATGATAGCTCGCCGCGGTACGCCCAGCGTTATCTACTCAGATAACGGGACGAACCTGCGCGGCGCAGATAACGAGTTAAAGCGGAGTCTATCCGAACTCAATGAGAGTAAACTCCGTGAAGACGGTACCGTAAGAGGTATCGAGTGGAGGTTCATACCCCCTGGGGCCCCTGAGAAAGGTGGTGCCTGGGAACGTATGATACGCACGGTGAAAACGGCCTTGAAAGTCGTTCTTAAGGAACGCGCTCCACACCCTGAGACGCTGTCTACTTTATTCGCTGAAGTAGAAGCCCTAGTTAATAGTCGCCCTATTACACATGTTTCATGTGACGCTAATTACCCTGAAGCTTTAACGCCTAATCACTTTTTGTTAGGTAAGTCATCGAACGGTCCCGTGTTTGGTAAGTATGATAACGACGATCTATGTCTGCGAGAACAATGGCGCCTAGCGCAAAGGTTGACCGATATGTTTTGGGCGCGATGGGTTAAAGAATATCTCCCTACTTTAATTCCGAGGCAGAAATGGTTTAGGGATCAGAGAGCATTGCGAGATGGGGACTATGTTCTAATAATGGAACCTAATTTAGATCGTGGATGTTGGCGGCACGGAGTGGTGAGTGCGACCCATGCGGGTGATGATGGTCGCGTGCGAATGGTGGACGTGCGCACCCGCACTGGTTTGGTGCGCCGCCCGGTAACGCGTGTCGCACTACTTGCACCAACGGAATGTTAGTGCTGATCTGACACTTTTTGTATTCATTTGATTTCTAATATGTTTGTCGGCTCAGTTCAGCACTAAGAGGGTGGATTGTAGACGACACACGCTGTTATTGTATTTTATTTTGTTGCATTCCGATACATGTCACGCCATCTGTTGGCGATTTTTATATGTTTTGTTAATAGAGACAAGTTTGAAGGATGCAGACCGGCTTGATAATTGTTTTACACAGAGGGAGTGGTAGTTGCGAACTTACCGTTAGACACGACGCGGCTCCTCAAGATTTCTAACATTAATAGTTGGTCAAAATAAAGCACATGGTTAAATAAATGACTTCTATCTTATCTTCAAAGTGTATCACCTATACTATCTGATAACATGCTCCACTAAATCTGACATGTACCTGTTTCAGAACGGAATTAGGTTTACTGAAATTTCCAGTTCGTTTTCATTTAAAATGTAGAGTTTTAAAAGGCATAAATTATTCAGTACGTTGGGTATTAAAATTGGAACCTATTGTATTCCACATCTGAATAACTAGTGGTTCGCCCCGATCTGAGATCTCGCGAATCTCCCAAAATAAATATTATACCTACTTAGGGCGCCTTGCACAACGATGCCTAAACCTATTTAATTGCTAAATATGATTTATGGAGTTGTCAAATCATAAAAATACTTCAAATTTAAACATGTTTAGTCGCTAAATACGTTCAGTGATCTTTGTGCATACCGGCTTTCATCTTTGACTAATAAATTGGTGCCACGAAATGCATAACCAACCTACTTGACCCACAGTTTCATTCAAATTAGATGTAACGGGGGTTCTTGTTAATTGGTTATATGTATTTTTTGGGGTACAAATGGCAGTTATTCTGGATTTCAGACTTTTGCCTATATTTGTGTCACTAAAGCTACACTAATACCAAATTTCAGCATTGTGGGGTCACTGATGTACCCTGTGAATTTTGTCAAAGTTTTGTTTTAATTATGGTTAATAACTCAAAAAATACATATATTAAACTAAAAATAAAAACGTGTGCAAATGACGACCTTTCATTTGACGTCCTTTTTGACCTAATAGCCTCATTTTCATTTTTTTACCCCTCTTGAACCCCAATATCTCAACAACCCCCCAATATTTTTAGCTCTTTGAGTCACACCAAAATTGTGCCATCACTACCTACCTATATACCAAAATTCATGATGATCGGATAAACGCTACGAAAGTTATCCTCGGACAAACAAACATACATACATACATACAACGCCTATTTGCCCAAGTTGATTTGGAGATCTTGCTTCGCTCGATCAATAATACCTACCATTTTGTTCGATACTTTAGTTTTAAAATAAAAGCAAGTAACTCAACTGAACGTGCCACTTGCGAGCACACATCGAAGCAGTACCGCGCCGGACGTTGCATACCTTACGGAACTTAGTTCCTGTTAGGAAGGACGGAGACGCTTAACTGACAATACCACTAACACTTACATCTAAGATGTATAGCAAACTAGACTAGAAGTTCTGAGTTGTAAAATTATAACATGATTAAACTATAATTTGAAAAATTGGCCTTGAATAAATAATTTAGTTCACTAATGATATCATTTCAGTAAAAATAAATGACTATTGTGTTGTATGTATATAACAAGTGTCGAAATAATAACCGGAATTTTAAATCATTCGATGATCACATTACATGCTGATTAAATAAAGCCTTTTTTACTTTAACAACGTTAGTAGCTAACTCATTCAAATTATTGCAAATGCATACCTACATTTGTAATGAAAATCAGATTTAATGTTTTTAATATGTTTATTATCTGAATTTCCTGCAGTTTCAGTTATTTTAATCTAAGTTTAACAATACTTAACAAAACAATAATTGTTTCCTTCTGTGCTGGGTTCTAAGAGTCGTTCATTGTACCTACCTGTGGTACAGTTAAGTACTTTGGTTTTGTTGTAGTGTTGCTTTTCAATTGAGGGTTATTTTAATTTTAATTAGGCCAATGACAGAAGCCTTAAGCGATGGCCAGACCTGACAGGCAGGCTAACGTTATTTTGTAAGCTATCAACCTTTAAATCCGTGTCGGAAAGCTATCCGAGCTTTGTAGTCAATCCGAAATAGTTTAAGATTAGCGTTTTGGATTTTAAACCGAATCCGACAAAAGCTAAGGATTCCGATTCAACCGTTTTTCTACGTTTTAAAATAGCCCCGCCGGTTTGCGATGAATCCGAACAGTTTGAAATTCCGGTCAGCGTAGTTCCCCATAAGGCATCTGATAGGAATCTTTGGAGAGAAACTTCACCAAAAGAGTTACAATCTTCAGCAATGAAGGAACGATGGAGACGGAGGAGGCCAGTAACACTGTTGGTTTTCTTTTCGACCCATGGAGGAGTTATTTAATGATGAATAAAATTTTATCTACGAAGTTGTATGTTATGTGAGACATGCAAAAAACATATAACAAGGATTTAAAAAAAAATATTAATATTGGCTGACGCGATATAGATACCTATCGAAACAGTACTAGTGTTCCACTTTGCTGCTTTAAGTGTAAAGGACCCAATAAAAGGCATTCAACTTTGAACTTAACTGCACGTAGATACACGTTCAGTTAAGTTCAAAGTTTAAAATAAATCCTTAACTAGGCAGACATAATATACTCTTACAACCCCCCAAACTAGATCTTCAATACTATTATACCTTAGAAATGTATTTCCGTGTTCAATACCCTTTTACCGCTAGTCAAGGCAAGTTATAAATATTTCAATTCAGTAATTTGAGAAAAGGCTGTTGAAAAGAAATGTGGGGGTTAAATAACGAATGAGGGGATTGATGACTTTGGCGTAAGTTGGCGTGGTTTAGTTAGACTTTTAGCCGTTTTATAGCCTTTTAAAGGGTTTATGGGCAATACTTATTTCACGTATGTATATTGACATAAGCTCAATATACTTACGTCCAAATGAACTTATACAGAAAGTAAATATAGGAAATTTAATCAATGTGCGTCTGCAATCAATGTGCCCCTAACTTCTAGTAATAGTAAGCAAATATAATAGATCAAATCAGACGATAATGTAGAGTTCGACATTTAGGTAACTTATCTATTAGCATAAAAATAAGGCTCATACTTTACATAAACTGATATTGAATAGCCAAAAAGGAGACTTATTGTTTGGCATATTATCTGTGTGCAATTTAATTTAAAGTTGCCTATACAATTAATTACCAAAATACTTGTAAAGTTGGGCCAAATCGTGAAAATAAAAACCAGTTAGAAACCGAGGATGTAGTTTTCCTCAAGCAAAGAGATCGTTATGCTTTGTTCGTATATTTGCAGAAGAGCATTGTAAGATACCTAATAACTATCAGGCAATCTTTTACTAGGATCTAAGAGTTCTTTTTTCATTGATCGACCCTTATCAGGGCAATCGTACCTGCACCCCAATTCTCGTAATTTGAACTTTCATATTCACACCTTTTCATATAAATATATTCCACTCGGGTCGGGGTATCGAAGGATATTTATATTTTTAAAAGATATATTATTAAACATAATTATAAATACGTATTTATAATAATGTTTGAAATCAATCACGAAAGTTTTCTAAGTAAGACATATTATTAAGTTGGGGTACTACGAGCACAATGTATTTTCCGTGGTCCCCCAGGGGAACTAAATTGAAGCGTGGTACCTTGGGAAAGTAGCGCCTAAACTTAACGCAGGGTTATCTCTACCTATATATAGGTAACGCAGGGTATACGAGAAAAAAAATAGTGACACGATTGAATCATCCACACGTCTCCAATACAACAACTCGACGATTCATATAAAAAAAATCACATTGTTCCAATAAAAATTCAATAATACTTTGATTTCTTAAATTTTCACACAAAAAAGTTTTATTTCAGTATCAATCAATGTTGTGTAAATTAGTTCGAGATCAAATGTTTATCTACCAAGGTAAACCGGGTTTACGGATAGTTTGTAGAGTTAGTATTGACTATTATTGATCTGTATTTGCGATTGATTTTCCTGAAACACTCGATCCTTAGAATCCACATAATAACGAATAAACATGCTCTTCTTTTTCACTCTACTTTAAACATTGAAAGCGCTCGTATTAGAGCTTGCTCAGGATACGCAACGATCCTGCTGTTACTACTTCCTCATCATATCAGCCATAGGACTTCCACTGCTGAACATACATAGGCTCCCCCATATATTTCTAAAGCGACTGATCTTGTGCCTCCTACACCCAGGGCCTCCTTTATCAGATCGTCCTTCCATCTTGGGGGGCCGTTCTACGAAGCGCTCTCCAGTCCGTGGTCTCCACTCAAAAACCTTTCTGCCCCAACGGCCGTCAGTTCATCTAACTATGTGCCTCGCCCACTGCTACTTCAGCTTGCTAACCCTCTGGGCTATGTCAGGACTTCGGTTTGTCTACGATGGGTGGCTGTGGCTACTAGTGGCATTTTCAATTGAGTCCTGTGATTCGGATACTCCTTTTTAGTAGGTTTTAATTAACTTGCATTGGTTGTTAGTTGGATGGATGAGAAAAGCTAAGGATCGGGCTCAATGGCGTACCCTGGAAGACCTACGTCCAGCAGTAGACTGTTATGGGTTGATGATGATTGTGAATGAATGAATAGTTTGTTTATGTCAAATCTTGCAACTGAATTTTAAACCAGTTCCCCCCAACCGATTGAGCTGAAATTTGGAGTACATATGTAACTACAGTGACAATGCAATAATATGGTACCTACCATGGAGGTGATCTCACAATGCAGTTGGATGCTAGAAAACGGAACTTTCAAATGGATTATAGTAGGCTACTAGGGTTTGGGTTCATTTGAATCTGCTTATGGAATTATCTTTCTAATATATAAAATTCTCGTGTTTGTAACAAAACTCCTCCGAAACGGCTTGACCGATTCTTATGATTTTTTTTGTTTATCGGTAGGTATGAGAATAGGCCGTAAAGTATTTTTTACCCTACTACTCCAACCCTCCATTTTTTAATCGCGATTTTAGTATTTTTATACGAACATTATCCATATAATTTAACCGTCTCGTTCATTGACGTGAAGTTATTTACATTAAGTGTCATTAAGTGTTTGACATTTGATTCTTTGATAACAACGTTTGCGGGGTCAGCTAGTGAATTTAATAAAAGTTTCTTTTGGAAAAGTAACTTTTAAACAAAAACTTATTTAATTAGATGACGCCCCAAGCTTATGGCTCACCTATTGTTAAACGGCTTCCACTGCCTATAACAGTTGCATTAACTAGCACATGTCCAAGACTTGGCCTTCGTGACATTGCATTGCGCCGCCACCCTGAGACATACAAGTGAAAAGTAGCATTGTGGTTATTCATAAATAAATATTAACAGGTTATCGTATGACGTATGTTATACTCCATCGAACACATAACGTAAATACTCAGACGTTAGGTAAACTAATAAGCAAATGGCTATCTATGCTATACCTATCTGCGTATTGTAGAAGGCTTTTAGTCCGATTAACTTGACCTTTAGAATGTGGTTATCTATCCCCAAGAGGCAAATCTAATTTATATTTTATCGATATCGATCTACATTGTATACTGAACCAACTCGTAACTTTTGAATACCTATCTAACTTTAATGGTTTTGTTTCCAAGCTGCTGTTTGCAAACTTTTCTACCAAATGAATATATTACGAGGCATGCCTTTTAAGTTTTGTCGTTTGAAGAAAAAAACACAACTAGAACCTTATAGTACTTTTTATTGTTTTTCAAAGTATTCACCGCGTAGCTTAATACACTTTTCCATTCGCTCAAACCAGTTATTATAACATTTATTCCACTCTAAAGTGGGGGTGTTCAAAATGGCTGACTTGAAAGCGTCGACTGCTTCTTCACCGGACTGGAACCTTTGACCACGAAGACTTTTCTTAATTTTAGGAAATGTAAAGAAATCGTTAGGGCTTAGGTCAGGACTGTATGGAGGATGGTCAAGAATTTCTACTTTTTCCTGCTTCAAATACTCAATCGTTTGACGAGCGCTGTGTGAGCTTGCGTTGTCGTGGTGCAGGATGATGCGTCGCTTTGAGTTAGATTTTCGAAGTTCGGCGATGACTTGTGGTAAACAAACTGTAGTATACCACTCTGCGTTAACCGTTCTACGATCTTCAAGTGCAATAGTCGCAACATGGCCGGTTTTTCCAACGAACGTGGCCACCATCTTCTTTGAAGTGCTTCGAGAACGAACAACTTTAGTCGGCTTTGGCTCGTCTTGAAAGACCCAGATTGTAGATTGTTGTTTGGAATCAGGATCGTAGGCATAGATCCAAGATTCGTCACCACTTATGATGTCGTAGACGTGATTTGACTCCCCTCGGTTGAACCTTTGCAGAGTTCTCTTACACCATCTGACGCGGGCCGCCTTGTGATCGTCGGAAAGCAGATGCGGTATCCAACGGCAAACTAGCTTTCTCACACCAAGCGCTTCATGCAAGATCTTCTGAATGGTTGTCCCTGAGATGCCTAATAGAGCCTCTATCTCTCGATACGTCACATGACGATCTTCGAGAATTAGTTGTCTCACAGCAATGATGTTATCTTCAGTGAAGGCGGATTTTGGGCGTCCTTCGCGAAATCTGTCACTAACACTAGTATGTCCACGCTGGAATTCTAAATACCAGCGTTCGACAGTCCGCAGACATGGGGCTACATCACTGAACACAGATGTTAGCTCTTCTAAACACTGAAGCCGTGTCAGGCCTCTTCTAAAGTTGTAGAAAATTATTGCACGAACATTTTCCTTAGAAAGATTCATTTTCGTACGTGACCTGACAGATTCAAATCGAAACTGTGACTAAACAATAGCATTAATCCTAATACTTTCAACTGTTTTGAGATTCAAAATGTAAACACATTCGAATATAGAACAGTTCCAAATTCAAAATTGCCGGAAAATATGGAAACGACAGAACTTAAAAGGCATGCCTCGTATATATGTATTTATTATTATATATTATATATGTACCTTACTACTCCTCTCCGTCCAACATTCCATCCCTCCCCCAACCCTATCTTCCATACCGCTGTTGTTATCGCGCAAAATGGTAATATTTTATTTTATTTAGTTTTAAGACTTTAGTTTGTAATAGTTATTCATTTTCTTAATTCTTTTTATTCTTGTACCGCAATACTTTTAGGAACTTACTATCTCTATGCTAAGGAGGCGAGCGCTGGCACTGCTACTCAGTTTTATATAACTTTTGCAGTTGCCAACGTTTACTAACATGCTTGTACATACTATATACTGTGTTCATAGTTCCAAATCAATAATTTTGAATTTGATTTGAATAAAAACTGTCGCAAGCTTTGTGATAGTCTATATGCCACATCCTCTTTCAACGGACTTGGGATCTGAATCACTATATAACCAAATTCAAATACAATACTCATTTATTTATAACTAGTGGTTCGCCCCGAACTGAGATCTCGCGAGTCTACCATAAAAATATAAAATAAATATTATTCGTAATCTTTGACTATCAAAATAGTGCCATGAAATAAAAACCAATTAATTTGACCTACAGTTTCATTCAAATTACAGGTAACGGGAGTTCATGTTAATTGGTAACCCTTTAGGGTACAAATTGCAGTTATTCTAGATTTCAGACTTTTGCCTATATTTGTGATAAATAAGCTACACGCATACAAAATTACAGCACTGTGGGGTCACTGGAGTGCCCTGTGAATTTTGCCAAAGTTTAGTTTTTATTATGGCTAATAACTAAAAAAACTACATAAACTTTATTAAAAGTAGAAACGGGGTCGAAATGTACTAATGAAGACCTTTCATTTGACGTCTCACTTGACCTAATAGTCTCATTTTCATTTTTTTTACCCCTCTTGAACCCCAATATCTCAACCCCCCCAAATTTTTAGCTCATTGAGTCACACCAAAATTGTGCCATCATTACCTACCTATGTACCTACCAAATTTCACGATGATCGGATAAACGCTTCGAAAGTTATCCTCGGACAAATAAACATACATACAACGCCGATTTGCCCAAGTTGATTTGGAGATCTCGCTTCGCTCGATCAAAAATCACAAGGACCATTTTAAAAGTCAATTTTACTGCTTGGTTGCCCGTTACGTCATGCGTGATCAAACCTATATCGACGGCAGAAAGCGAAAATGGCGTATCTCAAAAATTTCCGCTGTTCGATATTGAAACATCAATTGCTGTAACTAGTTAAAAATCGATAAAGCAGTAACTTTAGGACATTCCAATTAACTGTATCAAATAAAACTTAGATTGATCAAAATATTTTCCAAATTTCAACGTTCTATCTTAATTAATGTACGAGTTATGATTTTTTAAATAGTTTTTTGGCTCTGGTGTAAAATTAGATATTTTGAGATACGACAAAATCGCTTTCTTCCATCGAATTATAGACTAAGCCAAGAAACAAGGCTGTTTGTTCTTTTTAATGATCCTGTTACTTACCTACATAAATACAAGAAATTACTTATTAAATTAAATACACGCAATTGGCAAGGTGTCGAGTCCTAAATCAATTTGATTCAAGATCAAATCTAAGAACTGTAAAGAGATATCGAGCTAGCTTAACGAAAATATCATAAAACATCGATATTTAATTACTAATCTGTAATATTTACGTCATAAGGTTGAAAATACAAGTTCCGCGTTATCTCACTAAGCGGGCGAAGGTCAGGCGAGCGTTGTATCAAAGACATGCACGCTGGAGCTGGACGGATGCGGTGACATTGCATAATGCACCGATTTACCATAAAACTACTTCTTGTACGAATAAATTACAATGATAAATCTTTGTTTTTCTACCAAACACCTGTTTAGAGTTCCACCAACCCCTATTTTCGAATAGCGACATTAGTACTTTAATAATTTTCTACTCTCGGCGGTCGATTACTGATAAGCAAACCTTTGAAGTTAGAGATAGTTGATTAAAGTGGGTACGTGCACAGAAAAAGACATTAGAGTATAAAACTAAAAAAAAACTAGGTTAATTCTAAGGGGTGGAACTACTAGCTCTTTATGCAGTTTCAGCATTAATAACTTTTCACACCACCTGCTCGATAATTTCAAATTATATGTCATGTAAACCTCACCGAAAGCAGATGATTAAATCCCTATGCTGAGCCAAGAGTAAAGTTGTACGTTGTGTGATTTCAATATAGAACTTCATCTATTATACGAGGCATGCCTTTTAAGTTCTGTCGTTTCCATATTTTCCGGCAATTTTGAATTTGGAACTGTTCTATATTCGAATGTGTTTACATTTTGAATCTCAAAACAGTTGAAAGTATTAGGATTAATGCTATTGTTTAGTCACAGTTTCGATTTGAATCTGTCAGGTCACGTACGAAAATGAATCTTTCTAAGGAAAATGTTCGTGCAATAATTTTCTACAACTTTAGAAGAGGCCTGACACGGCTTCAGTGTTTAGAAGAGCTAACATCTGTGTTCAGTGATGTAGCCCCATGTCTGCGGACTGTCGAACGCTGGTATTTAGAATTCCAGCGTGGACATACTAGTGTTAGTGACAGATTTCGCGAAGGACGCCCAAAATCCGCCTTCACTGAAGATAACATCATTGCTGTGAGACAACTAATTCTTGAAGATCGTCATGTGACGTATCGAGAGATAGAGGCTCTATTAGGCATCTCAGGGACAACCATTCAGAAGATCTTGCATGAAGCGCTTGGTGTGAGAAAGCTAGTTTGCCGTTGGATACCGCATCTGCTTTCCGACGATCACAAGGCGGCCCGCGTCAGATGGTGTAAGAAAACTCTGCAAAGGTTCAACCGAGGGGAGTCAAATCACGTCTACGACATCATAAGTGGTGACGAATCTTGGATCTATGCCTACGATCCTGATACCAAACAACAATCTACAATCTGGGTCTTTCAAGACGAGCCAAAGCCGACTAAAATTGTTCGTTCTCGAAGCACTTCAAAGAAGATGGTGGCCACGTTCGTTGGAAAAACCGGCCATGTTGCGACTATTGCACTTGAAGATCGTAGAACAGTTAACGCAGAGTGGTATACTACAGTTTGTTTACCACAAGTCATCGCCGAACTTCGAAAATCTAACTCAAAGCGACGCATCATCCTGCACCACGACAACGCAAGCTCACACAGCGCTCGTCAAACGATTGAGTATTTGAAGCAGGAAAAAGTAGAAATTCTTGACCATCCTCCATACAGTCCTGACCTAAGCCCTAACGATTTCTTTACATTTCCTAAAATTAAGAAAAGTCTTCGTGGTCAAAGGTTCCAGTCCGGTGAAGAAGCAGTCGACGCTTTCAAGACAGCCATTTTGAACACCCCACTTTAGAGTGGAATAAATGTTATAATAACTGGTTTGAGCGAATGGAAAAGTGTTTTAAGCTACGTTGTGAATACTTTGAAAAACAATAAAAAGTACTATAAGGTTCTAGATGTGTTTTTTTCTTCAAACGACAAAACTTAAAAGGCATGCCTCGTATATAGTATTAAAATTTGAACCAGAGACCCACACAATAAGAACTTATTCGTAAATCGAACTGACCTCTGCACAGAATGCACCTGGATCCCAGCCTCCACCTGTCCCAACCTGAATTTGGTTTTTATTGTCTCGCAGAAAGTGTGAAAAGTAGAGTATTCTCCTAATGGATAAAGCTGTCTGCATCTAGGGCGTGATTATCGCTCTCTGCACTCAGGATTCTAGTAACTCCGTCGTTCCGCTCGTGAGTTAACTCTAGAATCCTTCGTTACGTTCGGGATTCAATATAGCGCCCGTGAAGCAAGACACTGCTTTATCCCCTCGTTTAATAATCTAGTATTGTGGGCTTCGGCTAATGAAGCGGTCGCCGCATACCTTGTCTAGAGAAGGTTCGCCAATGTGGTTCCCGTAATTTTTGGGATAATTTACCTAAGTGCCAAATTGAGGTAATCGTAGATTATAGTGACCTAGAGTAGCTAGAGTAGTAAGAGTACTTTTAATATTATGAAAGGTTAATAAAAAAAATCCACCTTATCAATTTAAGGTAATGAAGCATGCGCGAAAAACTAATGCGTAACCAGCAAATATTAAAATAGGACAGTACATTGGTACACGGTACATTGTTTGTTATACAAGGTCATGAACCCCCGACAAATTATGGCGTACGAGCGAGCGAATGCCAGCAATCGAGGGTGTTATTGATCGCTTACACCCGAGTATAACACATCATAACTGTTCATCACGAATGCGAGGAAATTGAATGTGTATTTTGAAAACAGTTTGTTGTTAAAAATAAAATTTACGTTCCCGGTATCCACAGTTTTTAATTCACCACTAAACTTTTCTTTCTTCGTTCATTTTTACATAGAAATAAGGATTTATCATGTATTTCATTAGAGCATTAAAAATGTGGCCTCTTTCATTATTAAAACAAAATAAGGATTTGTCATGGAGATTGTATTTAATTTTAGCTTATTATTAATGCAATGAGCCTCACTCTATTTTCAAATTTACTCACGGCCCTAGGGCCTTAAATCGCGTTTACGGAGCCGATATTGAGTACACAATGAACAACTTTCAGGGCACGAGTGATGAAAATATTTTATGTCCAGTAGTTATGGATGGAGTAAGATTACAGTACAGCCCAAAAGTAGTACTAATATTAGCCCTATACGCGCACTTGTGTATCTTGTGTGTGATCTGTCTGAGTAATATAGTAAGTAATTGTATCTGATCTTTGCCCTCGCCAACCACGAGAAAACGACGCGCTAATTTAGATCATCATGACACTAACCCTTGAAAACTTATTTTAGGAATTCAAACCTAAATACCCAAACTGTATCAAACAGAAATTACTCTTAGGACATTTTTGTTCCTGTCGATAAGTTGTTAATTTTAGATTACCTTGCGATTAAAAGCGATATGTTACCAATATTTTTGATTGGTCCTTCAAAGTGCTTTATGATTGATAGAAGCTCTTCCATGCATACATTCCGTATGTACATAACTTAAAAAAATCGAAGTCATTCAATCGTAAGCGACTTCGGAGTTGGAAGTCAGTTAGATAACAAGCAAGTCACATGAAAAAGACACCAATTGATATTTTAGAAAATAAAACATGCTTCCATGGGTAAAAGAGTTATGCAATATTTGGTTATTGTTTCTAAGACAAGGTGTAAAGTTGCATTAATTTATTGGGAAAAGCACGTGCAAAGCCAGAAAAAAAACGTACATTCGAGGTGACGATGATGGCGGCCGGTCCCAACCCCATAATCAGGTACAGCAGTAACTCCAGCATCTTGTATCGCTCGTGGAAGATCTGCTGGTAGGTAATGCCGAGGATCGCCAGCAGCCAGATGGCCCAGCGAAGCTCGCGAAGCATCCAGCATGAGAGCGTGCCAACCGTCAGCCAAGGGAAGTACGAACTCGCTATGAAGATGTAGATCATGGCGCGATCGCAGCGGTGGAGGAAGTGCTTCATTTTGCTGCAAATATTTAACGTTTTTAATACCCATATTCAGAGTGGGATAAGGTTTTTGATAAGCTCGCGTTTGACCACGATCTTGCCTGATGGTAAGCGATGATGCAGTCTATGATGGAATGGAACACCTTTACCTAGGAGAAACCTGTTTGTTTTGATAAATATGTATTTCCTAGCATATTCATCAGCGCTCTCAAACACTAATAGCTGATGCAGAAGGTTGGTAATCTAAAATGGGACTGGGCCGGACACGTAAACTGCATACCCGAAAACTCGGGAGCTAAAACGACTACTGAGTGGGTTCCGAACGCACAGCAGCCACGTGGCAGGCCTAGGCAACGATTGCGGGATGAGCTGGACTCCTACGATTAGGCGTAGCCAAAAATAGCACAAAGTAGGGACCTATGGAAAGAAGGAAGGGAGGCCTTTGCCGTGCAGTGGGAAACACTGGGCTTATAAATAAATATAATATGAAAAACTCCATTGTCCATAAAAATTATCAAGGGATGATGATTTCAGATAGCTTGCTCTGTCCGAGTACTTGACTATTACTAGTGGTTCGCCCCGAACTGAGATCTCGCGTCTCCCAAAAATACAAAATCTTTGACTAACAAAATAGTGCCACGAAATATCAACCAACTAACTTGACCTACAGCTTCATTCAAATTAAGTAGAAATTGCAGCTATTCTGGATTTCAGACTTTTCACTATATTTGTGTCAATTAAGCGACACTAATACCAAATTTCAGCACTGTGGGGTCACTGGTGTATCCTGTGAATTTCGTCAAAGTTCAGTTTTTATTATGGCTAATAACTCGAAAAATACACATTTCGGGGTCAAAATGTACTAATTCTTCATAAGTACATTTCGACTCCGTTTTTATTTTTTAGTCCTTTCATTAGACGTCCCACTTGACCTAATAGTGTCATTTTGATTATTTTTACCCCTCCTTGAACCCCAATATCTCAAAAACCGTCCAACATTTTTAGCTTATTTAGTCACACCAGAATTGTGCCACCATTACCTACCTAAAAATCAAATTTCAAAATGATCGGATCAACGTTTCGAAAGTTATCCTCGGACAAACAAACACAGATACATACATACAACGCCGATTTGCCCAAATTTATTTGGAGATTTCGCTTCGCTCGATCATAGAGAACATACTCTTAGAAATGGCTAGGCAATTGTGGTTATAATAGGGTATTTATTGCGTAGACGTGTTCGATTGTTCGACAACCTTGGAGTTAGCTTAGTTGTTTGCTTACACGAAAAAGCTTGTTCATAACTTGGTTAGTATTTTATTCCTAACGTTCGAAAAATATATGCTAAGTAGACATTTGAGTAATACATACGTATATTAAAGTTCAACGTCATCATTCCACATATTATTTGAATTCTTGCGAGTCTTGCGATACTTTGTATTAAGGCTAACTGGGGTATTAATATGCGACCATCATCACTCACACTTCATAAGACAGAGTCCCAGACATAAGGAATGGATCAATCAAGTTCCATCACTGTCAAGCCAATTTTATAGTAGTAGCTCAGCTCACAATTTGGGCAACTCTGCAAATAGCTCTGAGAAAGGAAGCGTTCAAAAGAGCGGATTAGGCATTCATGAATTAGGCACACAAGAGTTTTTGTGAACCGCCCAGTCGTATAACGAATGTTTTCCTGTTTTTTCAGCCTTGTAGCCACGTGTATGAAGCCTTATCGTTACCTAACCTAGACTATTTTTGTAACACCTTTAGAAATACGTTTATAACGTGAGCTACGGCCTATTATGTTCACAATATGTCGGGACATAGGTGGGATGGACTTAAGTACCTACCTATCCACCCACGAACTTGAGAAGCGTAGGGGTACACGTGCGACGTTGTACCTATTGTCTTCATAGAAGTGCGGGCAAAACGGAAGACTGGTCTTAGGTATGAATCAATTTCAATATTCATATTTTTATTCAAACGAAACATATCTGACACCTGTAACAACAGGTGTCTGCTGTACACCAATGGCCAAATAAAATTGAATTTACGTTGTGTGCCAAAAGCTTGTTGGGCAACACTCGCACGTGGAGTTAAATTGAAGGCCTCAAACAAAATGTAATTTACTAGTGGTTCGCCCCGAACTGAGATCTCGCGAATCTCCCAAAATAAATATTATTCTTAGGGCGACTTGCACAACGATGCCTAAACGTATTTAGTGGCTAAATATGATATATGAGGAGTTGCCAAATCATACAAATACTTCAAATTTAAACATGTTTAGTCGCTAAATACGTTAAGTGATCTTTGTGCATGCCGGCTTTAATCTTTGACTAATAAATTGGTGCCACGAAATGCTAACCAACCTACTTGACCTACAGTTTCATTCAAATTACAGGTAACGGGGGTTCTTGTTAATTGGTTTTGTTTTTTTGGGGTACAAATGGCAGTTATTCTGGATTTCAGACTTTTGCCTATATTTGTGTCACTAAAGCTACACGAATACCAAATTTCAGCATTGTGGGGTCCCTGGTGTACCCTGCGACTTTTGTCAAAGTTTTGTTTTTATTATGGCTAATAACTCAAAAACTACAAAAACTAACCTAAAAATAAAAACGGGGTTCAAATGTACTAATAATGTAATGTACCTTTTATTTGACGTCCCACTTGAGCTAAGTCTCATTTTCATTTTTTTTACCCCTTAGAACCCCAATATCTCAACAACCCCCCCATATTTTTAGCTCATTGAGTCACACCAAAATTGTGCCATCATTACCTACCTACATATATATCAAATTTCATGATGATCGGATAAACGCTACGAAAGTTATCCTCGGACAAATAAACACACATAAATACATACATACAACGCCGATTTGCCCCAGTTGATTTGGAGATCTCGCTTCGCTCGATCAATTATACTAAGAGAACACATAACTTCACGAAAAAGCGACATCCAAACAAATAATAGGGCGCTTCATAATTGAAAGTATGTAGATATTGTTTATAGTAAGTAGTAGGTAATTATTTTCAGATTATGGAAAAAAAAGTGAATATCCGTTATCAACTCCTCCGTGTGTGACGACCTCCGTGGTGCAGTGGGCTAATAGCCGGCTGAGACGCAGGAGGTAGCGGGTTCGATTCCCGCTACGGAACAAATGTTTGCATGATCTACATATATTTGTTTCGGGTCTGGTTGTTTTTCTATATATTATAAGTATGTATTTACAAAAAAAAAGTATATAAGTATTCTATCAGTTATCTGGTTCCCATAGTACAAGCTCTGCTTAGTTTGGAGCTAGAGAGCGCTGTGTGAAATGTCCAGCAATATTTATTTATATAACTAATTTCTTTAATGGGATCAGGTGGTCGTCATAATTCCTCGTTTTTAAAGTTAAATTTATGATAAGAACGTAAATCTAATCAAAATAACAACATCTCAAACACCTGCATGCAGTGTTCTTCAGATTATAGGGCCCTTGTCTCTGTAGTATATTTTCAGCCGGCCTATTTTTGTGTGACCTTGATCTTTCTTAGTTATGTCACGTTCTGAAATGTGGACCACGCTTTTGTATATTCGCGAAATGTTCTGCCAAGATTTTCCAGCCGCTTTTTAAAATCGGTTAGCGAAAGGAAGAAAGTGGTCTTGGAAGATTTCTGCAAAACTTTAAATAGAATAAAGTCATAATAAAGCAATAAAGTCATTACCTTATCCTTAACGTTGCTAAACCTTGAATCTACAAAGAACGACAAGTCAAATAACATCACGAGTGGTTCAAACAATTTCATATTAGAACTGTTCACACGTTTCTAAGTAAATATTTTGGAAAACTTTGCACAGAGGCGACCCCGGGAATCTCAACAATGTATTTCCGGGTATGCCAAGGCCGTGACGTGACCTACTTTACTGGAATACGGGAATGGAGGGTACCAATAATTGCTCATTGGGTTCGCATCGTTGTCTCAAGTTGGATAACGCGGATTGATTGGATATATTGCAGGTTCTCGAATTCGCCTTTCGCCCTCGTGTAATTGGATAATATCAGTGCTCGTAAGCCATGTGGGAGACTTTCGGGGACACTACCTACTCCGATTTCAGGTAAACTACTTGATACGAACTTAATTCTTCGAATGATGGCTTATAATGGCTGCAATTTAAGCGTTACCAGCTCAAATGCAACTCTTTTGCCTCCCAAGAAAGTTAGTTTTTAAACACCTATGAATGTGGCTTCATTCATAAACCCACCAAACCATAAACTGAAAAAAAAATAGAATTACGAAATCGAAAGAACCCTACTCACGTGTCTGATCTACAGCAACACACTGAATGGAAAGTGGTGGAGACCGCGAAGAGTAGACAGAGCGCAAGTCCGTAGACTACGGCTGCGATGGCCTGAGGAGCGTTCATGGAACGCGTTAGCAGCTCTCGGGCCCCAAGTGAAGCAGGCGCGACGCATAGTGCATGCGTGCATACGTTCGCTACGTTCTCTACCTGTGGACAAAGCAAATATATTTGTCTAATTATCGCGCTAAATCTATGTACCATAAGTATGAAGGAACAAATAGGAATCCTTATGCTAGCGACTACAATTAAGTCTAAAGGACTCCACTTCAGAAAAGATTCCTATACTACACCTATCGGATTGGTACCTTTTGGTATTATATGTTTAGGATAGGATCAGGATAAAAATAAAGGGATGCTAAGCTATTTTTTCTAATGACCAAAGGTATATTTTAAACGAAACCGTCCCTGCAAAATTGTGTAAACGAAATACACATGGAAAAGTTGTGTTGCACTAGCAATTGAGAGATCGATGTAATAAAATCCGATTTAATTTTGCTAGTTACAGGTCTGATGCAGGCATCAAAATTGTTTATTAAATTTGAAGGAATATTATATCTTATCCTTATTTGGAGTACAGACAATATTCAAACTTTTGAACATCAATTCATTGGTAAACCAATATTGGATGTCCAATTACGTAACTTTGCGGTTGCCCGCAAAAAGAAACCAGAAATATTTGAACAGCGTATGTGCCTTCATAATGGCAACAACTTGATAACTTGTACGTTCTATCATCGCACCACTCGCCATCGGCAGGGAATCCATTCACACAACTTGGAGACGATCTGGTCGCGTACCGTGAGGTTCCAGAGGAATTTCCACTCGCGAACACTTCGCTTGTGGAATGGTCTCCTTGCCGAGGTTTTCCCTAGGGACTACAGTATGGGGTTCTTCAAAAAGGGTGTTTTGAAAATTTTAAAGGGTCGGCAACGCGCGATAATACCTTTGGTGTTACAAACGTCCATAGGCTACGGTAACAGCTTACCATCAGGTTGGCCGTATGCTTGTTTGCCATCTTAGTGGTATAAAAAAAAACTGTTTGAATTAATTGAATGGCTGAATCTAATTCGATGAAATTTGCAACAGTGGTTCCTGATATAGAATGGTTACCTGCACGAGACGCACAGCACAGTATAAGTGTCTGGTAAAACGGATAGAATAAAAAAGCAGTGGATAAGCTCTTTTCTCTTTCTCAAAAATACTTAGCAGATCGGCATCGGGTTGCATTGCACTGCAATGAGGACTTGGAATGACACTGGACAATGTTTATTCGGTAACAATGCGAGAAAAGCAAGATGGCCAGAAACTTACACAACCCACTTTAACTACATAAAAAAATAAATTACTGTTTACCCAGAGCATATTACGTAGTTTCAGTACCAGCTTTTTCAGCCGCTGTATTCTAAGCGCTCAACGAAGATTGCTCTAACTGTTCAAACAAAAAGCTGCTTTTCGAATTTTACTACTCTTTCATTATGAAAGTAAGCACATAAGGTACATTTTTGTACAAATTCAAGGAAAGTATACATTTGTAATGCAAAGGAGAAATTTCAATTATTTACGGACTCATTCACGGTACTGCGAGGAATAATGAATGAGCTAGACTCTACTGAAAACATCAGTACTGGGTAGCTGTAAGTTTATAGGTAGTCCGGTACTTTGCATAGCATTTTAGTGTATATCCATAATCATTACGCTCCCTGGATGCTCGGTAGCCATCCGTTTAATCTGTCCGTCAGGTATTTATAACTTCTAACTAACTTAGTAGGTAGAAGTAGACAGTTGTAACTTTTGCAGATACAATTACGTTTGTGGAGTAATTAGATGAATGTTTATCAAATTCAAAAAGTGTGAAAGCGAAATTTCTCGATTTATACATACATAGTATAATGAAGAAGTTACTTATGCTTTGGTAAAATGGTTCAATGTAAACAATCTACTTCTAAATGAAAAGAAAACAAAGTGTATTAGATTTATACTACCTAATGTTACACAAGTTAAAGCAGATATAAAAATTAAAGGCGAGGAGTTGGCTCTTGTGGACACCACCGTATTCTTAGGTATATAATCCTAGATAATAAACTTCAATGGGGCCCTCACATTGATAGGTTGTCGAAGAGACTTAGTTCTGCGGCATACGCAGTCAAAAAGATCCGTTTTTTTACAGACGTAGACACAGCTAGACTAGTTTACTTCAGCTACTTCCACAGCATTATGTCGTACGGTATACTGCTGTGGGGGAGTGCTGCAGATATAAACACTGTTTTTGTGCTGCAGAAGAGGGCTGTTCGTGCAATTTATAATATGGGTCCCAGAGAATCATTACGCAATAAGTTTACAAAAATAAATATTATGACATTCCCTTGTCAATACATCTATGACAATCTAATGTATGTTCACAAAAATATTAATTTGTTTAAGAAAAATAGCGATAATCGTAATTTTAATACTAGAAATAAAGATAAACTCGCTGTTGCCACTTGTAGACTCCATAAAGTTAGTAAATCGTTTAAAGGGCGAGGTGTACGCTTTTATAACAAACTCCCAAGGGATGTAAAAAAATTGACAATTAACAAATTTAAAAACGTAATCAAACAAAATCTTTATAAAAGAGCCTACTATAAAATATCGAATTATTTAGATGATAGAGAAGTTTGGGATTGAAATTGCTCCAACTCGTTCAAAATGTTACAATTTAGACGTAATTTATTTTCTGTATTGTTATGTATTCTAAAAGGATCATTAAAAAAACAACCAGCCTGGTTTTCTTGCCTTTCTTTCCTGGCTTGGTCGCGAAGGAACAGGCAGTAAACTTGACGTTTCAAAGTGATCCTTGTGATTTTAATGAATAAAAATATTTAACTTTGATGTATATGGCATCAAGAAGGTAGAAAATCTGTTCAGATCAGCTCTGGATAAAGACAAGTTCGAAAGGATGTCTGCTGACCATCAGTAATGGAGAGCACCTGAAGAAGAAACAGAAAGAAAGTGGGTACCTAAACGCACCTTTGTTGTAGCAAAGGTTATTGAGAAATAATAATAACCTAGTTGCTCACCTCAAAATATGACTAAAACAGGGTAACCTAAAATAGTAAAAGTACGAAGCGTAACTTCCCTCTTCCCTATTAGATAAAAATGTAGGGATCTACAATTTTAATGGCCACATAACTTTTATTTAATTTATCTGATAAAATATTCAAATACAACATTTTGCTATTTACTTTTTTAAAATACAGTACATAATTTGTGTACTTAGATCGTAATTATTATAATCAACATCCTGCAATCACATGTCAGCGACGACCGCACTTGGAAAAGTTGGAATTGAAAACCAATAGTGCTAGGTAGGTACTCATAAGAGTTTTTTTTAAATATGATGAGGACTGTGGCACAGATCGCGCAGTGGGCGAATAGCCGGCTGAGACGCAGGAGGTTGCAGGTTCGATTCCTGCTGCGGCACACATGTTTGCATGATCTACAGATGTGTGTTCCAAGTCTGGGTGTTGTTTCTCTATATTTTATGTATGTATTTACAAAATAAAAAAGGACCTATATACAAATTCTATCAGTTATCTGGATCCCATAGTACAAGCATTGCTTAGTTTGGGGCTAGATGGCGCTGTGTGAAATGTCCAGCATTATTTATTTATAATCTATTATACACCAATTTTTATCAAAATCGTTTAGTCAGTTAGCTGTGAAAACGAAATAAACAGAGAGTTACTTTCGAATTAACAATATAAGTATGGATAAAAGAGACTGCCTTTGATTATATACTTGTCTAGATGACAAATTGTCTGTACCGAAACGGCCCAAATAAAGTCTACTATATTTGGTAGACTCGCTTCTCACCTAAGTCAGTGTCATTTGAATCACTTAGGGATAACGTGCTCACGGAAAATAATTAATTATGCCGGTTTGTGCTGTCAAATTGTGTCGCAATTATGTGGGAAAACCGTGTAATAACATCAAGATCACTTTTCATAGGTAAGTTTTACCATTTATCCACTATCATTTGAAAAAAACACGATTTTTTAGTTAGATTTTTTGTTTGTTACTCTGATTACCCGGTGTTGCCAGTTTATTACTAGGGAGATTTGGCGAAACTATGGGAGACAAATTACAAATATCATTAACATATAATTAACATAACATTACATCTTGTAATTCAGAAAATTATGAAATAATATCAACCCTCAAAATGATAATCAAACATGTGAAACAATCGATCATTATTAAACAAAAAGAGGGTGGGTCGATGGTTTTGATGACCAGTGTATGTTTGTGCACATACTTGTGCACTTTAATAAATATCTTGTGTAGTTGACTAATCTCTGTAAAAATTGGCTGCCGTGACCGAAATTCGATCAGCAGAATATTATTATTTAAAATATGACAGTATTTATTTGATCAGAAAATGATAACTTACATGTATAAAATAAATGAAATCTATGACGTCATGCACTGTATAGTATTTTTGTTAGTTCTTTCTAATATTTTGGGTTTCAGATTTCCTATGGATTCCGTACTAGCAAATCGCTGGACAGACATTATACAGCGGGCACGAAATGAAGACCAGTAGAAACCTCACAAGACTTCAGTCGTGTGTTCCGAACATTTCTCTGATGATGATTTACATTTTACAAAAAAGGGATTACGACGTCTAAAGAATGAATCGGTACCAAGCAAGGTACGATATGACCAAGTTAAATTTTCTTTTTTAAAATTGGTAATCAAAAGATCGTACAGTATGGTTTTTAATAACACATCAAGCTTAGAGCAGAGTCATTTTCATATTTTATTGATTTCAAATTATGTTGTTACAGTGTTTATTTTTGTCAGCGACGGAAACAGAATCTTCAACAAATAAAAAACAAGTAAGGTCTTAGCGGCTTAGCACGATCTGGCCGGCTAAAGCTAATTCAGAACTTTACAATAATGATCATTAGTTTTAATACGAATTATTTATTTTTAACAGGACCCGTCTGCATCTAATATGGCGATTGATATTCACAATCAAATTATTGAACCTAAACCTTCGTGCTCGAAGGAGCCGGTGAGTGACGAGCCACCGACCGTTTTACAAGATTTTTCAGACTTGGAATCGATATTTGATACTCCACGAAAAGTCAAGTTACGCCGTACATTACGTCGCAAGATAATACTGGAACGCAAACATAAGGCATTAAACATTAGTTCATTAAGAAAAAAAATATTCGTCTGAAAAAGCAAAATACCTCTTTCAAATTTATTATCAAAACTTTATTTTTTTTCTTTACAAAATAATTAGTCAGTTTGTCGGTCATAATTATTTCAAAAATATCGGTGATTGTTGTCAAAATCACCAAACAACCCTGATAAGACTTATAATAGAAAAATATATGCAAATAAGATGTCACCATATTTGTAAATCGGATAACGTAGCCGAGGCAGTAAAATCAAAAAGACAAATATTCCGAAAACAAACACAAAGAGATGAGTTTTAATATGGTTTTAATCTATAAATTACTGTTTTTTTTAATGCATGTTTTGTTGTTACTAAATTAAATAAATAATATACAAAATGATTATTTTATTTAACCTTCATCTTCTTAAGTAATGGAGGAAAGGTAAGTTAATAATTTAGAGCAGGCATCCCTAAACACGCACACCTTGACAGTTTGACTACAATAAGTACACGAGCGGTACTCACACATAACACGCAATTGGAGACGGTTTTTGCGCGTCGTTTGTTTACATTGCTCTATCTAGACAAGTATACAGTGTGTCCCTGGATAAAGTGCAACCCCGAAAGGGGGTGAAACTAGATCAAAAATTATCGACAAAAAAATAGAAAAAAAAATTAAAAAAAAATTCGTATATACTTTATTGATGTATTAAAATTTTTATTACTCACTAATTACTCTATTTAATAAAAAAATTATTTCTTCCAAAGTAGTAGGTCTATTTTGTTAAAATAAAAACCATAATCATGTCAGATATGTGACGATGACGATAAAATAACAAATAACTCACAAACGAGTGGCTATCGTGACTTAAAGTTTAATTTTTGTATTAAAATTACATTTTTAGGCTGTTTTTTTCCAATAAACTCCAAAAATCTTAAAATTAAGCCTATAATACTAGAAATTTTTATGACTTTTTATTATTGTCTATCATAATAGCTTTTAAATAAAAAAAAACCTACGTTCTAACATAAAAAATGTGCTGGCTAGGAGCTTTTAAAGTTGACCACTGATTACGTCACCACTCAGGTAGAGACACGTTTTTTTTTGCTGCTCAGGTAGTATTAAAAATCAAATTTTAGTTACAACATTTTTATTTAACTTATTACATGTAAGTATGAAATAAGGGTTTTGTTTAATGCATTAAATGCTCAAAATGGCTTCCTTGTTGTTGTAGGCACATTGCCGCACGAAGAGCGATTTGTTGTGTGGCTCTAAGCACCATCTCTGGGTCACTTCTTATCTCATCGGCACATCGCATGATTTGATCTTGTAACTCTGCCTCGGTGTCTACGGTCGTTCTGTAGACTCTTTGTTTCATAACACCCCACAGAAAATAGTCTAGGGGTGTCAGGTCAGGTGAACGTGCCGGCCACCCGACTGGTCCATCCCGGCCGATCCACCTATTAGCGTAGTTTTCGTTTAAAAAACTTCGCACATTGCGCCCGTAGTGCGCAGGGCATCCGTCCATCTGCAAATACATCTGTTGCCTTGTAGCCAGCGGAACATCTTCCAGCAGTAGTGGCAGATCGTCTCTTAATAAGTTTAAAAAACTTTCGGCATTTAATGTTGCGGGTAAAATAACTGGCCCAATCAGCGTGTCGTCTATTAGAGCTGCCCATACATTAACTGAAAATTGCACTTGAAAAGTAGACGCCCTCTTTAGGTGTGGATTTTCCTCGGACCATACATGTAAGTTTCTGCAATTTGTGATTCCATTCCGGGTGAATTTCGCTTCATCCATCCATAAAATTTTTTTTAGGAATTGTGGATTATTTCTAATTTTTTGTTGAATCCACGTAGACATTACGCATCTTGCACGATTGTCTACATTTTCATGCAAATGCTGTACTCGCTGATAATGGTATGGATGCAATCCCTTCTTTTTCAAAATTCGCCATACGGATGTTTTTGATATACCGTGACGCAAAGCTAAGCGTCTAATGCTGGTTGTGGGATCAGCAAACAAATCGTTTAAAACGGCCTCTTCTATGGAATGGTCAATAATGGTAGCTTGTTGCTCACGGCGATCTCTTGCTAATCCAAGTCCGATGTTGGATAACTTTCGGTGAACTTCTTGGAAATTTCGTGCTGACGGTATAAGTCTGCTCGGAAACGCATTTATGTATGCAGAACGAGCGACTGTTGTGTGTCCACGTGACATACCATAATAATAATGGATGTCAGCGATTTCTCGCGGAGAGAACTCAGTCAATCGCGGCATCTCCACAACACAACAAAGTACAGTCAAAAACGTAACAAAAAGTCAAAAACAAAACAAAAGCAAAACAACGTAACAAAAACTTGAAGGCGCAGTAAGGTACGGTAGGCGGTAGCAGCGGCGAGAATATCGGAGCGACTGGCGTGCCTTGTTGTGAGTCCTGTTTCGATCCCCACCCTTCATCTTTCATAGAACAGGCCCAGCGACCATAATCTACAACAATATAAGTTAAAAAAGGGTCTCTACCTGAGTGGTGACGTAATCAGTGGTCAACTTTAAATGCTCCTAGCCAGCACATTTTTTATATTAGAACGTAGGTTTTTATTTTATTTAAAAGCTATTATGATAGACAATAATAAAAAGTCATAAAAATTTCTAGTATTATAGGCTTAATTTTAAGATTTTTGGAGTTTATTGGAAAAAAACAGCCTAAAAAATGTAATTTTAATACAAAAATTAAACTTTAAGTCACGATAGCCACTTGTTTGTGAGTTATTTGTTATTTTATCGTCATCGTCACATATCTGACATGATTATGGTTTTTATTTTAACAAAATAGACCTACTACTTTGGAAGAAATCATTTTTTTATTAAATAGAGTCATTAGTGAGCAATAAAAATTTTAATTCATCAATAAAGTATATACTAAATTTTTTTAATTTTTTTTTTTCTATTTTTTTGTCGATAATTTTTGATCTAGTTTCACCCCCTTTCGGGGTTGCACTTTATCCAGGGACACACTGTATAATCAAAGGAGACTGCCTTAGAACGAGACAAATAGAGGGAATTGCAAAGCTCTTAAATGAAAAGAAAATGTAAATGTATAAATTTTGGTTTATAGCTTTGTGTAAAAAGTCCAGAATTATTTATTTATATATATTTTAAGTACTAAGTAGTCTAACTAGCTATGTACTAATAAATAACCAAGTTTCAACCAAATGTGAATGCATTTGGGCCGTTTGTTAACATTAACATAGTTTGGCCATTAAAATGGGATGAATGAAATATTCAATTAATTTGCTCTAAAGGTGTGTCTATGTCTCTAATAGATGACTGTCTATGTAGGTACCTAAATAATACATATAACAACCTTAAAAAATTAGCCCAATAAGATATTAATTATTTAATATGTTCAATACATTTGTTAGAAGTGGCCTCGAGTACTGCTGTGTCGTTTGGAATCCATTTTATGAGGTTTACAAAAAGATACTAGAAAGAATCCAAAAAAGGTTTTTGTGGCACCTAACTTATGCTTGTCATAAAGGTAAAATCCTTCTTAGCTATGAGGATCGTCTTAAATTCTTCAAAATGACCTCGTTAACGGATCGAAGACACTTGCTGGACAATTTATTTCTTTTTAAACTTGCAAACGGTATCCTGGACGCTCCGGAGCTACTTGCTGCCCTAAATTTCTCTGCTCCTTCTAGGTTGCCCAGGATCTCGAAATTTAATCCTTTACTGCCAAGCTCTTCCAAATCCAATCTCAGTATTAACGCGCCTCTGAACAGGATAGTCCGGCAATACAATTGTGTGGCTAAGAGCAAAGGTGCGGACATGTTTGTTGGAACTGTACGAATGTTTAAAAACAGTTTATCCCAGGTTAATCTGTGAATCGTTTTTATTCTTACCTGTATGATCTGTATCCCTATTAAATATGTAAACAAAATTATATGATATTTTTAATTTTAATCAAATTTTAAATCTTTCTTTAATAATGTACATAGATAAGTAGTTGATAGGTGTGTATAATTATGATTCTATTGTGTTTTAAATTTGTAAATAGGTATAAATTAACTTATTTAATTTTATTAAACTTTTTGTAATTTGTTATGATATAATGAAATGTATTGTTGCTAGAAGTACGTGCATGCCATCCTGTTTTTTATTAAAATCCAATTAATTCACTCGCTCGGCTTAAAATACTAATGCATGCAGTCGGTCATCTCTAATTATAGTAGCACTAAGTTCTACCATTTGAAATGTAACCGCTAAATATTGTCAGTGTATGCTATGTTGATGATTCCTAAATAAATAAATAAATAAATATTCTGCTAATGAACATGAGCCAGTAAAGAGGACTACTGTCATGTTGCTTAGGAAGTAAAAGAGACCACCTTAGAATAATACAAAATTATTATTTTTACCAGAGACGAGTAAGTAAATGTTTTACTAACAAATAACCTAACTATTAATAGTAGGTTCATAAAATTTCATAGAGGTAACACCTTGATTAGAACAATTGGCAAACAAAGCCAAAATAATTTCACATTATAATATTATCATTCAAAATAGGAATGCAAAAACAAAACCGATTAGGTATCTAAAATAATCTAAACAATAGAAATACAATAATTTTAATTCACACAGATTTTTATCAAAAATGCCAACCAATTGTTAAGACAAGAAAATCAACATTTATAATATATTATTTATTTGGATGTAATGATGACCTACGACCAAATAACTTAAAAACTTAGAATATCATCAATGTATACAAAAACATTACCTTCCTTCTATGGAGTTGGGTAAAAGGGTAATTTTATCAAGGAATAATTATTATTTACATACTCTACAACATTATGTACTTACTTAACAACTTCCCGCATCAGTGGATGTGAATATAATTAATCATCATTCAAAATTTATAAATAGCTTACAAACAGGAATTGATATAATAAATGATGTACATAGCTAGTGTGTAAGAATAGTCTTACCATAGTTGGCACATAAGCTTTGTTAGAAGCCGCTCTTGCGTTCATCCACTTGACTGCCTTGAGCTTCTTCCACGGAAGATCATATTGGAGGTTTAATTTACTCTGGTTGAACTTAGATTTTAGTTTCATTACTATCACAGAGAATAAGCTTACAACGTCACCCATTTCACGTTTTACGCGTACGGGAGCTACGCAGTCAACATACCCACAGTAGGCTTAATCTTATAGTAAACATTCATTTTTATATTAATTCAAATTACATTTTGTTCGAAAAATACATTTTTCTTTAGAAATTTCAGCAACCACCTCGGTCGATGCGATATGACGGAATGATTTTTTTTTTTAATTATTTGAGACTTGTCAGCATTTGGTGAACACTGACATATTCATAGTTATGACAATAACAGCCAGCGCAAGTAATGACAGCCAGCAGCCAGGTGCTAGACGCTAGTGTTACCATAAAGAAATAATATTCTACGAAATAGTTTGTATTTTTTTCTACACACCTATGCATGTAGGTACTGGAGCGAATGTTAATTACTAGTTGAGTTGACTCGCCCCAGTCAGTTGACTTCGTCATAACATATAAATATAGCGTGGGTATATCAATTTGTATCCCTAAATAGAGTCCCTAGTCTCCACATTGTGCAGTTTTTGTATACCTAACAACTGCACTGTATGTATGTCTCAATCTCAAGGTATATTGAACTTGATGGGTAATGTAATGACCATAAAATGTATCTTTAAATTCCTCTGAGTGAGCCTACACCTACAAATATAGCACCTAATCACAGATATATAATATACTAAGTATGCATGCTCCGAAAACCTAAATAAATGAAGAAAATAAAAGTTTTGTTGAAGTTTACCAATTTTATATTTGTTTTACAACTTACACTATAACAACAGCTGTGAAAATATTTACTGATTGCATATTCTTATTTTTGTTTTGTTTACATATTGCTGAGGCTTTTCTACAGGCAACAATAAACATTGAAGCCACAAGAAATAAAAAAAACCGGCCAAGTGCGAGTCAGACTCGCGCGCGAAGGGTTCCGTACTATTATCTATAATAAATTGTATGATCGCCCATACAACTCAGAGGACTATCTTATTTGGCGTCAACTATGTTTTTATGGGTTAACATTTTTTTTTTAATATTTCCTTTTTTTGTGCTATTTGCTTTTGCCAAATTTCGTGATTCTAGGTCAACAGGAACTACCATATAGGTTTTCGACCCAAAACCTATAGGGTACTTCCGGTTGACCTAGAATTGTCGATTTTGGTTAAAAGCAGCACAAGTAAAGGGAAAATTACGAAAAATAAAAAAAGTTGAAAATTAAGGTAAATTTTGGTACTTACAACTTTTCGCGAAAATCTAAATTTGCCCATATCTTTTTATCGTGTTGACTCAGGACCTTGATTTTTATACACCTAATAGGGACTATAGACCTCAGTATCTGGTATAAATTTCAACTTGCAACTTCCACCCGTTCTTGAGAACATCAGTGGTGACACATGGACAGACGAACAAGAGAGTGATCTTATAAGGGTTTCTTTTTTTACCTTTTGAGGTACAGAACCCTAAAAAGGATAGAAATAGACTTGATGCATAGCAAATATAAAGATAATTCTACTAACATGTTGCTGTGTCCTCAGGGTATATTACATACAATCCTTTAATAGTTTAAAAAAAGGTTTCAAATATTTGAAGAAGCCTTTTTATTTCTGCTATTCTTGCTGCTTGAGCCTGAACTGGTATCATAGCTTGTGATACCTCTTCTCCTTTGGCTAGAATAGTGTACATACTCTTAATATTGTTGTCCATCGCATCACAAGTTTTACCCACAGCATCCTTATAAACCTCCATATTCTCAGCTGTTAATGATGAGTTAGAATGTAATATGCTAGACAAGTTCTCAATCAAGTTATCAACAGATTGGGCAATCTTCTGAGCTTCATATTCAAGATCATTCAAAACTGTTATATCTATTTGTCCTATTTGTGGAGCTAAAATTTGTCTATAAAGTTTTCCTGATGGTGTACTTGACCGGGATGCACTAGAACTACCAAATACTGGAGTTTCACCTTTCTTGGTGACTGGACTAGAGAGTTTGATTTTAAATTCTAAATCATCTGCTACATAGTGTGTCATGTCACCTTCGTACCGGACATGCCCATCCATGTCTAAGGGAAACTTCTCTTGTTTACGGTTTTCTGATGGTAATGTAAAGGGTCTGGATGGCCCTGGTCCTTTGTCAAGTTCTTCAGCCTGTCCATGATCAGAATGAAACGAAATCTCGCTGTATGAGGCTGTCATTCGCGCCGATATTTCGTCGTCCTTTTCAACATCACCAGTCATTAAACTCTTTTCATCTGTTGGCGATATAGGCTCATTTAATTTGTCTTCCCTGCGTTCCATTCTTGTAAGTAACTTGATGTAGGATATTTTTTATAGGTAGCTTAGTTGCTAGACTTGCTAGCCAACGGTGGAGATAATATTGATTATGTTGGAACCTTGGACCGCTTACGGTATAAGCATGTTCTGATTTTTTGTGTGTGATTGATCTTTATAATTTGTAAATTACACTTTAAATTCACTACATACTCTACTCATAAACGATTTAATTAATTAAGAAAATAAATCAAATCAATTTTTTTTCATGAATCTTACAACTAATATGTACCTACTTTTCAAAATGCATTCTAGATGAAATGTCAGTTATCACTGTCACTTCTTTAAGTGTAAGTGTGACGTGGTGAGACAGAAAACTTTTGTGGCAAAAAAAAAATACGATGGACATGCGCTCTTTCTTTTTAGATACGTATTCTACATTTATATTTTTGTATTAAATTTTATATTTTTATTTTCTAGTCTCAACAGACAGAACCAAATAATGGTCAAGTTTTGGTATATAATCGAAAGCCGGATGAAGTTGTGTAAATTTTATTTTGAGCACCAATGTATGTCTGAGAGAGAAAGTGCTATAAATTTTAATATTTGAAAGAAAGAGATAAATAGCTACTTATGCTTTAACACTTTCAGCTAATACAAAATTGCGGGAATTTTTAAGTCAAAAATTTTGACAGCCAGTCAATAAAAACATCGTGAGTTGTGATTTGTGAATTAATTTTCGTGCATTCTGTGAATGTTGTAAAATTCTGATACGATGTTAGAAGTAGCATCATTTCTAAATTAAAAGACATATTGGGAAATATAGGGGGTTCAATTGGTGAGTTCATCTATTTGAAACCCGTTCGAATCAGATTTCCTTGAGCATAAAACATGGCGCTTCCCGTCGACATGTGCAGTTCATAGGGCTTGTCCTTTGTCGTGGCCGTACTATATTGATTTGATGGATTCAAACTACGTTTTCTGCTAAGTGATACTTAAATTGAGAGTGTGTGTTTTACTGTTTGCCTGTTGCGTAACCAAGCTTAGTTGGGTCATGGGAAGGTAGAACTCAGGCTCGAGAATGGTGAAAACTCGTCGTAGTAACGGAGAAAACGGGGAACTTGACGATGTGAATTGCACTGTGAACGACGTGGGCGAAGCTCCCGACGAAAAAGCGAAATGTCCTGTAAGAAAATGTTATTTTTACGCGGCTATGTTGCGTTTTTGCTTTGTCTAGAATACCAATGTCACCACTTCCTGCCCTAGTTTCATAGCTGCCTACTGGGATGCGTTTGCATGGTGCTTTTACCTTGTTTTATTGTAATAAGTGCTATACTGAGTATAAATTGAAGGTACAAGGCTATCAGCCCCGAATTAAACAGTTCTGTATGTATAAAAAAGTGGCCCAAGGGATCTGAAAATATTTAGCTGTAAATGCTAGAAATAGTCACTCTTTAAATGCAATGCATGTCAAAAAATGTTGATGACTATGAGATATTGCATCATATTTAATCAAGACAAGATTGAATAATAAATATCCAGTGTCAGTGTTTAGTGATTACCTGGGCTTGATACCTAAACATCAGTTGTTGTGGCATTCAAATACACATAGTTGTAAAGATCCAATCTATTGTTCTATATCTATTGCACACATAAACTATGGGATTACTAGCTTATGTATTACTTCACAAGCTGGGTTTGTTACACAATGTTTGAAGCAATCCTACTCTATCTGTAAACCTGTAACTTACAACTGCTAATGAATAATGATGATGGATAATTAATACAGGAGCTGGGCATTACAGCTCCTGTATTCACTATCCACATAATTCTGCAACATGTTGTCAATGTCTGTATAAATCATCTTCAATTGATAGAGATAATACAGTTTTTCTGGATGATATTAGTTGTAACATCAAAACCAAACATTTTTGATAGTAGTCAAATGGACAGGTAATAAGAAACTACATTACTAATAGTGGTATTGCTATCCGATACATTACTATCACTAAATACTTTGCTTACAACCAGATCGAAGTGGGTCTGGTTAGCTAAACAATCATCAGATGGGGCTAACATGCTCTATCGGTTCACATACAAGATGAATGAAAGTGTGTAAATAATTGTGATTCTAAATGTATGGAGAATGAAGTAAAAAGATATGTACTAAGTTTCTAAAAAAAAGAACATTGTTTTCAATTCAATTTATTTATTTTTCAGACATGTCATCCATTTTGTTAGTAAACAATAATACAATCTTAGAATTATGTTAGTTGACAGGTAATTGCAATTAAATATAAAACAAAATAACAGAAAAATTGGTACATTCACAATAATCAAACAAATAAATAATAATATAATTATTGAGTCACAAGCTGGGGGACTGGCTGGTGTTTTAAATACCAGCAGCCAATGATGCTGGAATTACAATTATCTGCCACAACTGTCAGCACCCTGTTGGAGTTGTCTCGCACGCGGCTCATCAGGGCCATGGTTCTTTTGTGTATGATCGAATAAAAGTCGCGAACTCGCGTGTGTCTACAAACATACCTGATGTGCTGCAGTACCTCCGCAGCCCCAGCAAAATCCTGAACTTATTATTGTACTGGAATGGTTATCAAATCAAAAATCAATATTACCCACTCATAAGTAAACAACTTCCAACAGTGACACGCTAAGATTTCTTGGGTGTCAGGAACTTTTGAGTACAAGTCTCAAACCTGAAAGAATTCAATAATAAATAAATAATGCTGGACATTTCACACAGTGCTATCTAGCCAAACTAAGCAAAGCTTTTACTGTGGGAACCAGATAACTGATAGAATACTTATTACATATTATACAAAATATATTTTTTGTTCTTATTTTTATGTGCCATTGACATCTGATTATGGCTAAAGAGCCATAATCAGATGTGGTCTGGGTTGATTTTATGTGGGATTCTAATAAACAGGCGGTTTTATTTATAGAGAACTAGGAACTTAGTTTTACTTCGTTTTTGTAAATGAATATAATATCTGTAACATCATAACATGCAAACATTTGTAACGCGGTGGGAATCGAACCTACAACTTCCTGATTTCTGAAGAAATGTATATCATGCAAACATGTGTCCCGCAGTAAAGGCATCTGCAACCTCTTATGCTCCGTTTAACTCCTATTAGTATAAGAATAGTTTTGCCATTTGTTTGGCTTCTTTTTTTATGCGTTTCTGTAGTAATCGCATTCAGTTTATTGCAAGTTTATAGCAATGCATGGGGTGTATGTGGGTAAAATATGTTATTTTTATTATAAAGCTTTTAACCAAACCTGAAATGTCATGATTCTGCTAGTTATAAACTTGGTCCTAAGCTTGCAACCCATACTAATATTATAAATAACAAAGAAAATCTAGTCTTTTCACGGCTGTGCTGATTTAGATGATATTTGGTGTACAGATTATTACCGGTACTGGGACATACATAGGCTACTTTTTACCTGACTGCACAGCAGGATGGTAATATTTTATTGACAAATCACGTGCAAAGTCGCAGGTGGTCATATTATCACTCTTTGCAATTGAGCTAGTATTGTCAGTTTCTTTCTTTATTCCTTACTAACCCTCGGTTTCGCACACGTGATTTTTTGTTTAAAAAAAATAGCCGATGTCTCAATCCAAGTCCAGTTCATAATATACAACAAACGTCGAAATCGGTTCTGCCGTTTAGTTGTAACTTTACCAACAGAAAAACTTTGAAAAAGGAAACCAGAGTTTTCTTATAACAAACTTTTGGCCTTTCTAATTTGAGATAATTTCTCTTCTCTTCCATATGAGAATAATAATTAAATTATCTTGAATAAGGCTTGCTTATTTAGTTCATCAAACTTCATAAAGTTTGTGACACACAACTAACAGAACAAATTTTGGAATTTCAGGTACCAAGTTTGACCGCTCGAGAGTTGAGGAGCAACCAACCACAATACAAAGTCACCAGAAAGATCCAACGTTGGCCGACTAAATGTTAGTACACTTGATTTATCACTTCCATTAATCTTAAGAATTACAACAGTAATTTATCAAACATGTTCATTTTCATGTTTAATAATACCGCATGTTGTATTACCTATTTTGATTCTTAAACCTAAATATACATAGCTTTTGCTGGTTTTGTTTAATTTGGCTTATTGTGTGGCTAAGTTACCTTAATACATTACATGTACATAATACATAGTACATCATAGGCATAGTCAACCAGAACCTTCAGTACAAGTTGAGAAATTACGCAATAGTTTTCATGTCCTGTTACTTATCAGCAGGCTGAGTGCGAATTTCATACTGTTTCTATAAAGTTCCCGTATAACTTATTTTCCCTGGAGATGTGAACAGCACCCCTAGCAGAAAGTTTATATGACTAAGTTATATAAATATAAGGTAATAGAATAAGTCCATTGAAAATAAGGTATAGGGGACCTTTATAGTAACAGTTTGAAATTCGCACTCAGCCTGCAGGCCGTACATGAAGTTCAGTATCGCAAAATCTATGTTAACTTGGCCCTTCACATGTTAAGATTGTAGAAAAAAATATAATTACCAAAAATATAATTATTGGCTTTTGCTTAAAGTGGGTAAGTATGCTACAGAATAATGTTTCTTTTAATAGACAGTCGCAGACGTAGGACCATCAAAATGCCTAGAATTGTGTTCCCTGAAAGTGACACTGAGGGCGAAAAATATCCAAGACGGTAAGTTAAGATATTGTATTTACATTTTATCAAGACCTGCCACTTTGAACCTTGTTGTCGAAATATAAACTTTAATTTAATAACTTAGGATTTAAAATCGAAACTCGTGTTGTAGGCCGAGAGGAATGCATGTATTTTTCGCCAACGGTAATGATTCGGCTAACAGAAGAGTCAGGATTCGTCGCGGGCCGCGGAAGAATTATGTAGAAGATAGCGAAGACAAACCTATTCAAGAAAGTAAGTTTAATTTTATTTACCAAAAAAATTAACCTTTCCCTATGCTTGTTCTTAATTATTCACAAGGTCTATAAGTAACCTTTTGTATAGAGGTCATTAACTTAGGACATAAAAGTTTTATTTATTTGTTTGGTAATTTGTTTACTGAGTTATGGGCAATCAGTTCCGGGTTTTTGAGGTCGCAATGCCACCCATATTTACAAATCTTTTTCACGGCTGAAGTCTGAAGTCCCGGAGTGCATCCCAATAGGCTACTGGTGGTATAGTGATCCTCTTTTCTGAGCCTGAGGTCGTGTGCTCGAATCGTAGTCTAGTTAAAAAAGACTATTCATTATATCATCCACCAGAACGACCACTACTGATCATAGGCCCCACCCATAGATTTCCAGAGCGACTTGTGCAGCCTGCACCCAACGACTCCCAGCGACCTTTATCAGTTAGGCTTTCCATCTAGTGGGAGGCCTTCCTACGCTGTGTTTCCAGTGCGTGATCTCCACTCGAGAACCTTTCTGCTCCAATGGCCGTCGGCGTCGGTTCTTCGAGCTATGCGCCCTGCCCACTGCCACTTCCGCTTACTAATCTTTTGTGCTATGTCAGTGACTTTGGTTCGTCTACCAATCTCCTCATTTCTGATTTGATCTCGATGAGAAACACCAAGCATTGCCTGCAAGCCCTCTCCATAGCATGCTGAGCGACTATGAGCCTTCTTAGGCGCAAGCCAGACAGAAGCGGCGCGGTGCGCATCGAGCGCGCCACTGGCACGCTACCGGCGAGCATCGGATGCGTCCGTGGCACGCTCATAACGGAACGGTGTGTATTGTTGGTATTCTAGTGTTTGATTTTGATCTGACAAGGTGTGGGCGAGATGACAGGGGGTGTGCGCTGGCGGTGCGCCCGTGGCGTGCCGTCTCGATGACTTTCCAATGTTCTTTCATACAAAATGTAGTAGAGGGACGTGGTGCAAAACAGATAGAAGAGGTGCGCTGATGGCGCGCCTGTCATCACCGGTAACACACACTGATCAAAGACTTTCGTCTTAACTCTTTCGTCACGTAGTTTCTCGAACGCTGTCCAGCAGAGTTGGATTCGTCGACTGATAATTGCTAATTGAAAATAGATTATTGCTCCTCATGAATTGTACAACCCTTCCGAAAGCAGATGTTCGCCGCAGCTGCCGCAAACGCAAGCTTCTCCACCACAACTTCAATGAAAGTTGGATCACCAATGAGCTTAAGGTGAAGGGATATCCGGACCTCTACGGATTCCTCGGGAACAGCTCATCTGATGAATACACTACGGGAGACGAAGCTAGAGGTGGAAGAAAGCCAATTGTAAGTAAATAATAGACATGGTTTTTAAATATAAACATTTATTTGCGAAACATGGGTTACAGTAGTTGGTTATAAATAATCTAGGTACAGCCATGATCGGCATTATATTACATGCAAAATTAATTACAAAAAATATACATTAATTTATGTCGTACTAGCTGACCCGCCCGTGGCTGCGCCGTATGGTTTATCCATAAAAACATTACCCCCCTTCTGCGCACTCGAGTAAAAAGTAGTTATGTTTTAATCCCAATCATAATATATCTATATACCAAATTTCATAGAAATCGGTCCAGCCGTTCTTGAGTTATAAATGGTGTAACTAATCCGACTTTCTTTTATATTTAACGTCGTATTCTTAAATGTGACAGACATTTAAGAATACGTGTATATCTAAAGTTCTAAACAAAGTCTTGTTCTTTAAGAGTACATTTTACGATCAACTTACTGCTTATCTTCAGATTTATCATTAGATATGGAACTGCAATATTAATTTGTTTCAAAAAGACTTTGTTTTAGTTTTAGTCTTTGTTTAGTAAAATTTAAAACTGATTTTGATGTGTTATTTTCTAGACACAGAATCACGACACGCCCATCATAACGCATCCCGTCACCGATGAAGACACGCAGCATTCCCGACAGAGACGGACTTCAGCGAGGTTTAATAACAACAAGAAAACGAATGTGAGTGCTTCTGTTGTATACTATTTGCTACAGACATACGTTTTAAGACGTCAAACATTGTTGATCCCAAAAATGAAAGTGCTAGCCAAGAAAACTAAATAACATTTTTTCAATAACCTATACTGTTCCACTGCTGGGCAAAGGTCTCTCCTATTTCCTTCATTCCTTGCGTTCTCCAGAAATCTCCTGCCAGTCAGAGTGAAACCCATCCAGATCGTCACGCCAACGTTTTCGTGGTCTGCTTCGTTGCCGTCGTCCTGTAGGTTGCCAATCGGTGAAGATCTTAGTCCACCTTTCAGGGTGCATTCGAGTGACATGACCCGCCCAGTCCCATTTGAGTCTTGCAGCCTTGTACCCCACATCGATGATTCCGGTCATAGATTCCGAGCGTAGAGAAGTTTTGCGGATTCTATCGGTTCGCTTAACACCTAAAATGCTACGTTCCATTGCTCCAAACAACAAATAACACTTAAATGTCTTTATTATAAACAGCCTATTGTAATGCTAATTGAGACTTGAAAAATGAATAAATGAAACTATTGTATGCCTCATCCTACTTCGAATGTTGGAGTTTGTACTCGCCTCTTAAATAATTTTTCTCCTCCAACATTTGTCTTTTTTACCTTATATTAAAACCACAGGATGGAACCGAGTCGGATTCTGAAGAAGACAACAACCAGACCGTTATCGAGAGGAAACCATTGGAGAGCAAAGATATCAAGAAAGAAGATGAGAAAACAGAAACTAAGGTGAAGGATGAAAAAGAAGATGCAGTAACGGCTGAAGAGAGTGAAAGGTAAAAATACCCGCCATTATGTAAATGTCAAATTACGTTAAAAAGATCAGTAAACAGTTTGATTAAATTCGATTGATGATCAAAATTCCTCGATCGCAACTGGTTGCATATGAATATTTTACTTAGAAAACTTTCGTGAGTTATTTCAATCATTATTATTAATACGGGATTTATCACGTACCGTTTTATCGGTGTTTTGACCGACAATGTTTTGGTTCAATTTGTAAACCTTCATCAGGGTGAGTACGATCCTCTCCGCACTGCGTCTCATCAGTCGAAATACCGATAAAACGGTATGTGATATATCCCGTATTTATAATAATGAACTATGAATATGTTACGAATTATGTTTCAGTAACCAAGCTCCCACTCGATTAACAAGAAGAAGGGGTAGAAAACAACCAAAGAAAGAACACGACCAACATGAAACAGGTTAGTACTCTTTATTTTGTAAATTTTTGTTTTACCATCAACATTTTAACTTTTTCGCCTATGGTGGGTAGGTGAAGCAACAACTACAAGTGTTCTGAATTACATTTATTATTTTAAAATACTATATCAATACAAACAAGTAATTATTAAATGTGTTAAATTGCGTAAATACCTGTGAACCTCACCAGCCACAATAACACTCTCCACTAATTTGTACCACACAACATAACTCTGGGACAACGACACTGCACTCAAGTTCACTCAGAATGGATGACCGACAGCCCTTGTCCGAGGTAAATGAAGCCCTTCATAATAGGATGACGCGTTTCGAAGGAGCCCTGCAGACGTCCTCCTCTCCCACCACCTTGGAGAGTATTGCAGCTGACTACTCTGCTTTCAAGTCATTCACGTTGGGGGTTTTGAGGACTCTTCAGCAGCAGGTGGAGATTCTGGCACGCGACGCCAACCATCATTCAGGCACGATTTTATAAGGGGTTGGGGGTTATAACAAAATCCTCTCCATCCAAAGATTGTCTGGAAGAGATCGTTTCTAAGCGATAAGACCGCCCATAGTACTACATATTTGCTTTGTGTTTTCTATTTTGTTTGTATTTTATTTTTATATTGTGTACAATAAAGTGTTTTCATTAGTTCATTAGTTCACCTAAATATACAGCAGGAAGGATCTAAAATATTTCTATACAGACAGCATAGAAATATCAATCAAGAATACCAGTAGATTTTGGTTCAGCTTACTGAAAGTGGCACCAATAAATAACATCACAGTTACTGGCGCGTGGTCTTGTTGTTTTGTTTTAACCTATACTTTCCCACTGCTGGGCATAGGTCTCCCCATATTCCTCCATATCTCACGATCACTCGCCACGTCCCACCAGCCGTCTTGGAATGCATCGAGGTCGTCACGCCAACGCTTCCTCGGTGGTTTGGTGTGGTCTTACTTATTTATAATTAGTCTGTTAAAGGCTACATTGTTACAAGCTTTTACTATACGTATTAATGTAAATCTACCTCTTTTTAAGCTTATTGTGTGATCGGAGGAGTGTGAGATTGGACATACTTAAAATGCAAGCTAGCAATGTAAAATAAAAAAATAGGAAGATAGTTACCTAAACATAATACTAGCATCCATTCTAGGATTCCCTGTGTTGTGGGTGGCTAGTTTCTTCCTACAAGTTGGGCCTAAATTCGAGTGGGCATCAGTTTTGTATCAGAACATTTTTATTTAAGAACCGATACTAGTGTTTTTTTATTATTTATGCCTTTTGTTGTGTAGTATCAGAAATATCTTCATCCGAGTCTGGCAGCGACCTCACTCTCAGCCCTGCACCGCGGCGATCCAAGCGCACGCGCAAGCCTAAACCCGCCTTCGTACAGATCGGGCAGGCGGAGACGCGGGACAGAGGTAACATACAACCTGTCACTTACAATATTGGATCTTTCTGTGATCATCGCTTATCATATTCTTACATAAAACCAAAAAGATCCTTATCAAAGATCATAATTGTAATTTTATTTGGCAAAAACATATCAGGTAACAAAATGAGCGGTATCCTGTAAATACTCCCAGCCCCAAACTAAGCAGAGCTTGTACTATGGGAACCAGATAACTAATAGAATACTTATATAATTTTTTTGTAAATACATACTTATAATATATAGAAAAACAACCAGACCCGGAACAAATATCATTACATTATTAAAATATCTATATATTAATATTTATATATTTAAATATCTGTACGGTATCAATGTTTAAGTCTGTGTAGTATATACGAGGCATGCCTTTTAAGTTCTGTCGTTTCCATATTTTCCGGCAATTTTGAATTTGGAACTGTTCTATATTCGAATGTGTTTACATTTTGAATCTCAAAACAGTTGAAAGTATTAGGATTAATGCTATTGTTTAGTCACAGTTTCGATTTGAATCTGTCAGGTCACGTACGAAAATGAATCTTTCTAAGGAAAATGTTCGTGCAATCATTTTCTACAACTTTAGAAGAGGCCTGACACGGCTTCAGTGTTTAGAAGAGCTAACATCTGTGTTCAGTGATGTAGCCCCATGTCTGCGGACTGTCGAACGCTGGTATTTAGAATTCCAGCGTGGACATACTAGTGTTAGTGACAGATTTCGCGAAGGACGCCCAAAATCCGCCTTCACTGAAGATAACATCATTGCTGTGAGACAACTAATTCTCGAAGATCGTCATGTGACGTATCGAGAGATAGAGGCTCTATTAGGCATCTCAGGGACAACCATTCAGAAGATCTTGCATGAAGCGCTTGGTGTGAGAAAGCTAGTTTGCCGTTGGAGACCGCATCTGCTTTCCGACGATCACAAGGCGGCCCGCGTCAGATGGTGTAAGAAAACTCTGCAAAGGTTCAACCGAGGGGAGTCAAATCACGTCTACGACATCATAAGTGGTGACGAATCTTGGATCTATGCCTACGATCCTGATACCAAACAACAATCTACAATCTGGGTCTTTCAAGACGAGCCAAAGCCGACTAAAGTTGTTCGTTCTCGAAGCACTTCAAAGAAGATGGTGGCCACGTTCGTTGGAAAAACCGGCCATGTTGCGACTATTGCACTTGAAGATCGTAGAACGGTTAACGCAGAGTGGTATACTACAGTTTGTTTACCACAAGTCATCGCCGAACTTCGAAAATCTAACTCAAAGCGACGCATCATCCTGCACCACGACAACGCAAGCTCACACAGCGCTCGTCAAACGATTGAGTATTTGAAGCAGGAAAAAGTAGAAATTCTTGACCATCCTCCATACAGTCCTGACCTAAGCCCTAACGATTTCTTTACATTTCCTAAAATTAAGAAAAGTCTTCGTGGTCAAAGGTTCCAGTCCGGTGAAGAAGCAGTCGACGCTTTCAAGACAGCCATTTTGAACACCCCACTTTAGAGTGGAATAAATGTTATAATAACTGGTTTGAGCGAATGGAAAAGTGTTTTAAGCTACGTTGTGAATACTTTGAAAAACAATAAAAAGTACTATAAGGTTCTAGATGTGTTTTTTTCTTCAAACGACAAAACTTAAAAGGCATGCCTCGTATACGTATATTATAGTATAGATATTTATTACTTTATGAATTTACTAGGGCTTATTGATGATTAAGTATTAGAAAGTAGGTTTATTGAAATGCCATAAGTTTGTCTAGGTTTAGTTAAGTCTATGTGCCTTGGAATTTAGATTAAACCCCTCCCTCTCTACCTACAATAACTGTTTGTCCGCATTACACAAAGGTGAACTGGAAAAGAATGCTATCTAGCATTAAGTTCGCCCGTGTACAAATAATTTTATTTTTATGCAATAATTTTTTTTATAAATTCATTGTTTATTCCAAAAAATTACCTATTCTCGATTTGTAGATGTTGGAAAGGATACTCAATTACATAGAAATAAAAATTAAATCTAAATGAAATAAATTAAAATTAATAACTATAACTTAGTACTGGAAAAATAACTTGACGATTGTTTCACAGCGAAAACATTCACAATCCGCAAAAAACCATACAGTCTACGAGAAAGGAAGCCTAAAATTCTACGCAGGAAAACTAACCGATGTAAGTTTTAATTTCTCCGCGTTCGATCTTTTAATTTGAACACCCGTCTTTTATCATGCTGAATTTACAAGCTTTCATGTGATGGGTTAGCGAGGGGAAATATTAAACCATATATATACCTATCCTAGTTGACCCGGCGAACTTCGTACCGCCTTGACATGCATATGAACGTCACCGGTATTGTCAATCGGCCATCATTCATCTATGTATGAAAAAATGAATTTACAGCATAATTTTTTTTGCGTGAATTTTTCCAATATTTTAATAGTTATTCTGCTATTCGGGGCGGATACAAATCCAACAAATCAAAGATCATCAAAATCGGTCCAGCCATTCTTGATTTATAAATGGCGTAACTAACCCGACTTTGTTTTATGTATATATAGATATTTTTTTTAATGAAACTTTATTGCCTCACTGCTGCAAAGGTCTCCCCCCAAGTCCTTCCATCTATCTCTATCTTATGCGATACTCCACCACTCCTGCTCGAAGCCAACAAGATTGTCTCTCCATCGTTCCAACGTCTCTCCAGCATTGTTTTGATTCCATTTTAGTTTATAGTCACAAGGTGGAGTTATTTTCAATAACTTTAAACATTTCAGCTCAATCTCGATCCAGCAGTAGCTCTAGTAGCTCAAGCTCTGACACTGGAGAGGACCTCAACGTGTCTATGAAGAACAAGAGTAAGGGTAGGCAGAAGAGCAAGTCCATGGATGATAAGAAGGGCGACCGCGCGTTGAGAGATATACAACCTATACAGTTGGATGGAAGAATCACATTTTCATCAGTAAGTTATTTAATAGTCAATTTATAAGCGCTTCTGGCATAGTTGCTACGGTAAGCAATGTTCCGCACAATTCAATTAATGTGTGTGATTAATGCTCTTAAAATTGTATGATTCTGAACTTACTGAGTCAAGTACTCTCATCAATGTGAAAAGTATTTTTTATCTATTTGAGAATTATTAATCAATATCAAAATTTTGTCTAAGCTGTTGATAATAAAATTTATTTTCTTTGACAAAAGAACAGTTTCAGAGAAATTACAACTCGCATATTGGGAGAGGCCCATGTCCAGCTGTGGACTAATGTGGGCTGATGATGATTGTTGTGACATTTACAACTAAGCGCTTTTGTTGGCTCGACTATTACAGTTGATAGCCATTTAATTGGGAGAAATAATAATCTTCAATGACGTACGTCCCGCTTGAAGTGTAGTGTGCGTGCACCGCTCCCCTCCCCCTTTTAACTTTACTAGTTCGACTTTATACAATAACAGATACGTCCGGTCGCGTCATCACGTGTTAATGCGGACATATTTAATAAAATGTGACGCTGAAATCACTTAACGACCATATATTTAATTGTATAGGTACATACAAGGTTAGTTTTTGATTGATTTAAAGCCGGCGTCTACTTTATCTAACTCCGTAACCGAAGTAAAACAAAAAAAAATTAGAGGCACTCCGGGAGTGCCGACAGAAGTGAAAAATTTAGCGCTCAATGTTTTGGTATTCAAAATTTAAAAGCAGACTACACTACAGATATACAGAGGTGTCGGTAACGGTAACCGTAACATTGTCGAGAGTTCAATGGTTTTTTCTCATCTCTAAAAAAGCCCATCGCGCCTAAAGAAGTTTTCACTTCAATTATGTTTATTGATGTATTTTTAGCCCTAGCCATAGCAAAGCCTCCGTACCTAAAAAGTAGCCTTTTCATATTTATTTAGTTATTTTGCTTACATGTACATACACATTTTTTACAGCTTAGGTTAATTAACCACACACAATACAGTTACATTTTAAGGCAGAGAAAAAACATAAAAAGAAACAATGAAATGTATAAACGTAAAACATAAATAAAAACAAAGAACTTGGTAAATACTATGTGCTACAGCAGTAACTGGGCCACGAATTGATCCAAATACCAAATTTGATCAAAATCGGTCCAGTCTATAATTTTATAATGAAAACTATTTTTTTTATGTTATTTGTAGGGAAACAGGCTTACGACCCACCTGATGGTAAGCGGTCACCGTCGCCTATTGACACCGGCAACACCCTGGGTATTGTCGATGCGTTCCCTACCTTGTAAAAACCTCTACATTTCTCCTGAAGCGTGCCATGTCGTAGCCTAATGGGAAAACAGTATGGGGTAAAAAGATCGCGTGAAGCGTGTGGTGCGCGATACCCAATTGTCGATATGTGGACGAGCTTTATTACGTTGTGGGGAAGTGCGATGGTAAAATCTCGACGACGGGATGAGATCGAATAGCTCCTCAGAACATTCCCCATTATACAGGCGGTAGAATACACTGAGCCATTCGATGTCACGGCGTTGACTCAGTGGTTCCAGCCTATTTGTGATTTGTGAGTTTAAAAAAGTTATTACAAATAGCGTTCATAATCATGATATTTTCAAAAGTTATAATGAATAACTGTAAACTGATCAAAACTAACGGTGTATAAACTTTTCAGGTCGGCGGTCTAGAAGAACAAATCAAATGCCTGCGAGAAATGGTCCTGTTCCCACTCATCTACCCCGAACTATTTAGTAAATTCAAGAGTCGACCGGCGCGCGGCGTGCTCTTCCACGGGGGGCCGGGCACCGGGAAGACGCTGCTAGCCCGCGCCCTTGCGAATGAATGCAGTCTTGTCGGTGGGAGGAAGGTCGCTTTCTTTATGAGGAAGGGGGCGGATTGCTTGAAGAAATGGGTGGGAGAGAGTGAACGGAACTTAAAGCTGCTGTTTCAACAGGTGAGCTTATAGCAAACCCTCCGTCGACCGGGACACGTTCTCGGAGATCCCGATGACGAGTCATTTACATTAGACAGTGCAAACACTTCACAGATTCACCGACCTCGCCGGCGAGGTCGACGAGTCCCTTCAGTCGCCGCCTATACGAGGTACAGACGTGTACCCGGGCGTTTCTCTCCTATACCCATCCTGGCAACTGCCCAAGCCGAGGTTCGTGTGCCCTTGCGCTAGTTACCTCATCAAAACTTACAGGGCTGAGCGCTCGCCAAAAGTTCTGTTTAGCTGCATCGGCCTCAGAGGCCAACAGCGAGTTAGTCCGTCAGAAAAAAAAAATAGCATTTAATGTTGGTTAAAGATCGGTTGCTCTTGATCGCCTGAAATCTATGGGGCTGATTTTATTATTTTAGTTTTGTTTGCTTTGGCGAGTTAAATATCCACGAGTCATATTGTGATCGCCACTTGTATTTATGTCGCCCGTAGTTTATGGGGAAAATGGGGGAGGCCTATGTTCAGCATTGGTAGTCCCATGGCTAATATGATGCTGATAATGATGAAGCAGAGGTATTTCAATATTGGTTACATCTCCGATACAAGATCTGATTAAGATTTATAATCATTGCTGAAATTACGAGCCTGACCGGATTTAATACGCCGGCGTCATTAGCGGATTTGTGGAAGAGAAGCCCACATATCCAAACTCAATAACTCATATCATTTATTTGCTTTAGATAGTTACATTAGCTGTGTCTTTGTACGCCGACATACTAAACCCTTAACCCTTCATAATAGTCGAAAATAGCAGTATAGGCAATCAGAAGTGTTAACCGACACAACACTTTAATATCGATTCCGAGAGCAACGATTAATCTCCTGAGCGAAGCTCCATTCACTCGAGCCCTTCGGGTTATCAACAACCTATGTCTAGCGAAAGAGGTTGATATGTTCAATATTACCTTGACGAAATTCACAGATAAGATTTTGCACTTTCCCAGTAGGACTTATCTTGTCTAAGTAAATAAGTAGTTTATAAGTACTAGATATTATGGGTTTTCACTGTCGCTTTAGTGTCACTGTCATGACTGTGTAAAAATAGAATAAAATAAAATAAAAATGACATATTTTATTGTCATATAATGTGATATCTTATGTATTCTGAATTTACTTGCTTTGTTTATTTCCAGGCGAATAAAATGAAGCCGTCTATAATATTCTTCGACGAGATCGATGCGCTCGCGCCGGTGCGCAGCGTGAGACACGAACAGATCCACACGAGCATCGTCGGTACACTACTGGCTGAGATGGACGGACTGTGCGATAGGTACACTACATATTACACTAATTTCTAGTGAATGTTCTGAAGAGCTGTTCAATTTAATCGCGGTTTTATAATTCTACTATAGAACCTCCCACAACATTAAAAAGTGGTCAACAAACATACAATCGCAATGCGTCTGCACTACCACAAGCGCTGCAGACTTTTATAGGTCACCTCTTAACATCAGAGGCCCGTCAGATTGTGTCTACAAATCTTAATATATAAAACAAAGTCCGGTTTGTTCGGACACTTATAACTCGAGAACGGCTGGACTGATTTTCATGATTTTTTATTTGTTGTATTTGTCTCCGTCCGGAATAGCAGAATAACTATTAAAATATCGGAAAATTCACGCAAAAAGAAATTATGAAGAAAATTCATTTTCTCATACATAGATGCAGCTGATGATGTCCGATTGACAATTATACCGGGGCGACATTGTCAGCCCGAGTCATATGCATGTCAAGGCGGTACGAAGTTCGGCGGCTCAGCTAGTTTAGTATAAAAAAAGCATTTAGGCAAACGTTTGATCACTAGTTCTGATTACTATCAGACTACTTATCGCTTCTAAGCATTGTACTTGTTGCTTTGTGATATTTTTATGTTTGTTTCTTTGTGATGTACAATAAAGTGTATATATTCATTCATTCATTCACTTTCTATTGATGGTGTGGTCAAAATGAAGTCTGGTTGCCTAGAAAAAAACTGTTTACCCTAAAATTTAAGACTAGAATATAGTGGTCCCGAAAAACAGTCTTTACTCTTAATAAATCCTTTCAAATTCTGTCTCATAGCTATAATAATTATTGTGGTGACAGTAGTTGTAGTTACTTTATATAAAGTAACGTAATGGTAGCCACTTACTTATTCTATACTTACTTATTATACATTTACTTGTTATATACTTACTTATTATACATATACTTAGATATAATAATAAATAAAAATCAAAAATTAATTATTTGGAACTATGAACACGATATACCCGCCACGCAACAAAAGTTTGCATGATCTACAGTTATTTGTCCCGGGTCTGGTTGTTTCTCTATATATCATAAGTATGTATTAACAAAAAAAAATTAATAATAATAATAATAATAACAAAAAAAAATTATATACATAAGTATTCTATCAGTTATCTGTTTCCATAGTACAAGCTCTGCTTAGTTTGTGGCTAGATAGTGTTGTGGAAAATGTCCAGCAATATTTATTATTTATTTAATATACAAGCATGTTAAAAAAAAACTTTGGCAACTGCAAAAGGTATATAAAACTGAGTAGCAGTGCCATTGCCCTCCTTAAGATAGAGATAGGTTCCTAAAAGGGTTGCGGTACAAGAATAAACAAGTGAAAAAGATTAAAAAAAAGGAATAATAATTACAAACTAAAGTGTTTAAACTAAATAAAATAAAATAGGGGTGGGGGAGGGATGGGATGTTGGATGGAGAGATATTTACTCATTATAATTATACTTAGTTATTTTACCCTATTTGCAGAGGAGAAGTGGTTATAATCGGCGCGACAAACAGACTTGATTCGCTAGACCCAGCACTGCGCCGCGCCGGCCGCTTCGACAGAGAACTGCACTTCCCTCCGCCACACGCGACGGCCCGCGCTGACATACTGCGCATCTACACGCAGCACTGGCGACCGCCGATACACCACACCATTATTGAACATGTGGCAGACATCACCGCAGGATATGGAGGTAATAACACTAATCTTGATTTGATTTAATAATAGTGACAGTGAGGTCAACACCGGCCTCAGCTGAAGACCAGAGCTGCAGCATGGCAACATGCTGTAGCAAATGCTGAGCTGAGGAGCTGAGGACTAAAATTAAAAGTGCTAAGTGTGGTGGTGAAAGCACCACACTTAGCACTTTTAATTTTAGTTAATAAGTAATAGTGTTTTTTTGTATACATACTTGTTTCTTGTGGTGGTATGAATAAATGTTTTTTCTTTTTTTGATATTTCTAGATTTTTTCAGACTAGTCTTGTTTCATTCGCCTCTAGTTTTCTAGAACTATTAGACAAGTTGTTGGATGGACCGCTTTGACAGAGAACTCTACTCAAATACTGTGTATAACAAGCAGGGGAGGGCAGTTTTTGAATTACTTGTAATTAAAATATGTAAAAATGTAATACAAATTACATTTTTACGTATTTTAATGTCAAATACCTGACGCTGAGGTATTTTGTAGTTAGGATTTCAAATACTTAAAAATATATCTGAACATAAATACATTTAGCGGTATTATTAATGGTGCGTTTTACAGGAAATAGCGCTGGATAGTTTTCGTAACTATTCGTAAGCAAAATGGCGACCGCTAAATATGTCAATATTTAAAGTTGGTAACACTGCACCTGTACGTCAAATTGTCAAGTACCTAACACCTGACTGTATTTTAAATAAAAATAGTTAAAATACTGTATTGTGTATTTTATATTTCAAATACAAGGCTTAAAAATATTTTCTATCTCGTATTTTAAATACGTGCGAGATAGTATTTTGTAATTTGTATTTTAACTAACGCTAACCATGTATTTTGCCCAGCTCTGATCACGTGAAAAGTCAAATGATAGGTTTTGGGAAAATAAAGGTTTTTGCCCTAACGATTGAAAATTCATCATACACTTTGATTGCGCCATAGATTAGTAAATAGGAGTTGACACATCGTCGCGTTCACAAAGTTATAAGTAAAAAGGTTTTTAATTTTTTAGAGGTTAAATACTTCTTTATGGTCGCGTCATACTGGGCGTGGGAGGCGTCCAGGTTTAACCAAAGAGTTTGGAAATAAAAACTTTTGGGTTAACTATTAGCGGGTTCCTATATCCGTCAGTAACCGACTACGACTCGTATTCCCTTGAAAAAATGTCAAACTAATGTCAAACTTTTGACACGTTTTCAAGGAGAAACGAGGCGTAGCTGGTTACCGACGGATATAGGAACCCGGCATATGACTATGCTTACCTGAACAAGTAGACGACGTTTTCGAATGTTTGCTATTTTAGATAATTGGCGCTGTTAATTATATTAATTTATCACAATACTTTTAGTTCACGCGAAATCGCGGGTAAAACAGATCGTCTTCTATTTGTTAATATGTGAAGAGAAAACTTTATAGCCCGTTTCAAGCTTACTGCGCGCTCGGAGGAGTGTGAGATATGGTATTGTTTAAGTTTATATGGAGAAGGAGGGCCGAAAGCTAAAATTAAGCTAAAAAATAATAACTATGGTTGAATTTCGACCACTACACGGGCATCTAGTACATTATAATACTAGCTGACCCGCCCGCGGCTTCGGCCTCGTGGTTTGTTAATAAAAACATTACTCTCCTACGCAGTTGGGCAAAAAGTAACCTCTGTCCCAATCCCGGTCATAATCTATCTATATACCAAATTACATCGAAATCGGTCCAGACGTTTAGTCGTGAAATCGTCACAAAGAGACAGAGTTACTTTCAAATTTATAAAATTAGTATAGAGAGCTTTTTATAAAAGCTATATACCAAATTTCATCGAAATCGGTCTAGCCGTTGAGTCGTGAAATCGTCACAAAGAGACAGAGTTACTTTCGAATTTATAAAATTAGTAGAGAGCTTTTTATAAAAGGGCTTGCCTGGGGAAGTACAACCACAATACTATTTCAGCCGCCAAGCATCATTGCTGTGTTTCGGTTTGAAGGGTAATAGTTGCATTGCTCCAGTTGATGGATGCAGGGCAGTGCATCGTAGAGCACATTGCTAACGTGCGTGCCCTACGAGGCAATTCTCTGTTATAGTCAATGGTTACAACTCAACATCAGGGCCATAAGCTTATTCCATCTACATCTATACTAATATTATAAAGAGGAAAGATTTGTATGTTTGTGACGAATAAACTCAAAAAATACTGTATTCGATTACTAATTTCACCATTAGAATGCTACACTACATTATCCCTGAGTAACATAGGCTATATTTATTACTAGAAAAAAGTTAGGGATCCCTACTAAAACTTCAATAATGTAATCCAAGGTGTAAAAAAAATTGCCATAAAAAATGTTTAAAAATAAATGTCCACCCGTGCGAAGCCGGAATGGGCCGCTAGTCTAGTAAAAAGAAGATATTGTTGAATTTTTTACAGGTTCGGATTTAAAGGCGCTGTGTTCGGAAGCAGTATTGAAAGCTTTACGGAGAGTGTACCCGCAAGTGTATGAGAGTGAACACGCATTATTGATTGATGCAAAAAACGTAAGTATTTGTGTGTTATCTCAGTATGTAATAACTGATTTAAACGAGTATTTATCGCATATGTACCTTTTTACCCGGGATCGGGAAAGTTAGAAAAGTATGGTTCTATAAAAATCTTGTGACTAATGAGGGTTCCTATATCCGTCGGTAACCGACTACGACTCGTACCTCTTTCCAGGGGTACAGGGCTCATAGTGACTAGATACGTATTTTTAGTACTATTTATTATTTTTTGCTTAAGTAATGTTTTTTAAATTGTCTGTATTTTATTGTGTTTATTTAATTGTCTGTCTTCACTTATCCACTGTATGTAAACTTGAGAGCAAAAAAATCGCACATTCATGATTTTTTGACATAACTAAAAAAAAAACAAAAAATATTATGTTTCTGTAATGCACATTCATAGTCTATTTTAATACCTATCCAGTGGTATCTGATTTGTCTTTCAATCATTACATAAAAATGCTTTTGTGGATCAATAACAAAAATGCATGTTTAGTAAAAAATTCTTTATTCAAGTATTGGTGTCAAAGTTATGAAATTAAAAGATAAAATTAATTTAAAGTTTGTTATTAATACCGAGTGTTCCCTCCCCTAGCCTGAATCACTGACTCCATCCGTGTTTTCATTGATGTTACTAGACTTTTGATAAAGTCTTGAGGAATAGCCTCCCATTCCTCTGCGATCGCCTGTTGCAGCTCCTGTAGAGTCGATGGAGGAGCATCTCGGCCTCGAACTCTTCTTTTCAGCTCGTCCCATAGATGTTCGATGGGATTGAGGTCTGGGCTTCGAGCTGGCCACTCCATAATGGTCACATCCACCTCTTGAAGGTACTCGATCACTATGCCAGCAGTATGCAGTCTTGCATTATCTTGCATAAACAGAAAGTTTTCGCCGATAAACCCAGCAAAAGGTACGACGTGGCTCTCGAGTACTTCCTCAATGTATCGTATGGAAGTCAATCCTCTTGATTGGCGACCAGTAATCGGTCCGGTGATGAAGGCAAGCTCGGTTTTTGCTTCCATAGACATGCCTCCCCAAAACATGATTGATCCACCGCCATAGGCGACACGTTCTGTTATGCAGCATTGGGCAAATCGCTCTCCCGATCTTCTATACACCTTCCCCCGTCCGTCGTTGCCATGCAAGCACATCCTGCACTCATCAGAGAACAGGACTGCACTCCACTGCTCTTCGGTCCAATTCAAATGGTCTCGAGCGAACTGAAGGCGGGCTTCTCGGTGGGCTGGGGTCAATTTCGGCCCGTTTGCTGGCCTGTGTGCAGTCAGGCCACCTTCTCTCAATCGTCTTCTGACTGTCCACCGGCTAACTTCTACTTCACGAACTTCTTGAAGTCGTTGGCCCAGTTGAACTGCGTTCAAACGACGATTTCTTAAAGATGTCGTTATAAGAAAGCGGTTATCACGCTCTGTTGTAGCACGGGGACGGCCCGATCCTTGTCGCCGTTGGTAGCCACCAGTCTCTTGATACCTCTGGTATACACGCCGAACGGTAAATCGGCTCAAACTCAATTGTCGAGCCACTTGACTTTGCTTAAGCCCCGATTCAACAAGGGCAACCACTTGAGCGGCTACTTCTGGTGTAGTATCCATTTTCGTGTTCCGTTTGAAGCCAATATCAATAGAGAACCTTTCACACTGTACGTTGGTATGCAAATGATGACCATTCCCTCAATATGCACTCTTTTATACCTGCGATAAATCCCGCCGCCGGCCTTACCTGGATCGAGCGACATAAGGGGGTCTATTGTTTTGTTGCTAATGAGTTGTTTTTAAAGGTAAATGTCAACCCTTTATCAGTTCTGCGAATGCCTAGATTATGCACTTTAATTTAATTTGATTTTAATTTGCTGTAAGCTCCAAATAAAAAAAAATTTAACTTTTAAGTAAAAATGTGCGGATGTGCGATTTTATTGCTCTCAAGTGTAGTTTCTGTGTGTTTGTTACTTGTGTCGAAATAAATGTCTATATCTATCTATCTATCTATCATCTTTGAAAAACTGTCAAACTAGTGTCAAAATTTTTACACATTTTCAAGGAGAAACTACTCGTAGCTGGTTACCGACGGATATAGGAACCCGCCGTAAGTAAGGATAAATGGGAATAATATTTAATGCGATCTTTAAAAATATAAATCTAAACTTGACGACCTCCGTGGCGCAGCGAATAGCCATCTGAGACGCAGGAGGTTACGGGTTCGATTTCCACCGCGGAAAAAATGTTTGCATGATCTACAGGTATTTGTTCCGGGTCTGGTTTTTTTTTTATTTTTTTTTTATTCCAATTTATTATAAGGACCTTTATAAGGATACATGTCGGTCCTATCGTATGTACAAGTTAATTGAATCAAAGATGCAAACAAAGCAAACAAAATAAAGATTAACAACGGGTCTGGTTGTTTCTCGATAAGTATGTATGTATTTACAACAAAAAAGTAGGTATAAGTATATTATCAGTTATCTGGTTACCATAGTACAAGCTTTGCTTAGCTTGGGACTAGATAGCTCTTTGTGAAATGTCCAGCGTCATTTATTTTATTTATTATTTATAACTGGTGTTAATTTATTGTCAACTGGCTGACTCGCCCCCGACTACCGATGAGTACCGAACACCAGGCTTGTGGCGCATATTGGGAAATACCTATGTCTAGCAGTGGACTAATGTAGTCCATATGACAATGATCATGACGATTGTAAATTTATGACTACCATTATACCACAGGTAATACCCACACAGTCCATTCCATACAAAGGTTGTTTGATAGAGATCGCTATTTAGCGATAAGACTACCAATTTTATCACTAGATTCTTATTTAAATTGTTTTGTTTTTTGGCGTGCAATAAAGTATTACGAGGGTCATTCAATAAATACTTAGCCTACAAAAAGTAAACGAAAATTTTGAAAAAATGGCATTTATTTTTCAACATAGTCTCCTTTTAGTTCGATACACTTAGCCCAGCGATGCTCCAACTTTTTTAACCCGTCCGAAAAATAGTTTTTGTCAAACTCTGCAAAATAGGCCTCCGTGGCGGCGATGACCTCCTCATTTGATCCATATCTATTCCCGGCGAGAGATTTTTTCAGATTAGGAAACAGAAAGAAGTCACAAGGGGCCAAATCTGGAGAATACGGTGGATGGGGCAGCAATTAGTAGCGTAATTCGACCAATTTGGCCATGGCAACGGCAGACGTGTGAACCGGTGCGTTGTCGTGGTGAAACAGCACTTTTTTCTTCGCCAGATGGGGTCGTTTTTTCTTTGATTCGGCGTCGAATCGGCCCAATAAATCGGCATAGTAAAGCCCTGTAATTGTTTTACCCTTCTCGAGGTAATCGATGTAGATCACACCTTGTGAATCCCAGAAAACGGTGGCCATAACTTTTCCGGCCGATTTTACAGTTTTCGCCTTCTTTGGAGCACGTTCCCCGGTCTGGATCCATTGTTTTGATTGCTCCTTGGTCTCTGGTGTGTACCAGTGGATCCAGGTTTCATCGACGGTCACAAAACGACGCAAAAACTCCGCTAGGTTCTGCTTAAACAGCGCCAAACACGTCTCCGATGTGGTCTCACGGTTGCACTTGTTTTCCGGTGTGAGTAAACGCGGCACCCATCGCGCCGACAGCTTTCTCATGCCGAGTTCCTCGTGAAGAATATGATGCACTGTTCCTTCTGAAATGCCTACAGTCTCAGCTAGCTCCCGAACCTTCAATCGGCGATCTGCCAATACGAGATCATGGATTTTTTAATGTTTTCCTCCGTAGCAGCTGTTTTCGGTGCACCTGGACGTGGTTCATCAAGAACCGACGTACGGCCACGTGCAAACTCGTTGAACCAATTCTTGACGGTGGCCATCGATGGAGAAGAGTCACCGTACACAGCATCCAAGCGCTCTTTGATTTCGATGCGCGTTTTCCCTTCCAAAAATAGGAATCGAATCACCGAACGATATTGCTCTTTTTCCATTTTTGTAAAACCGATCGATACGTTCGCTTCCATAAGTTGTTAAATTAAAACAAATGAAGGGATTGGAATGAAAATTTGAAAAAAGAATTAAAAAAGAATGTGCTACAGATCAGCGTTGTGCCAAAAGCACAACAAATGCTGAGTTGGACGCCTTTTTGTGACGTCGGTCGTTTAGATATATGTAAGTAATTGTGAGACACACATTTGTTAGGTATTGTTATTCTTGTGTGCATGAACATTTTATCTTGTGTGTACCTTACTTGTGTGCTGTGTGTGTTGTGTACCGTCACAAATAAATGTTTTTTCTTTCTTCTTTCTTTCTACACTGTGGTAAAACTCTTTTGAAACTACAGCGCCCTCTGGCGATGAGGCTAGGTACTTATTGAATGCACCTCGTATCTATCTACGTATAATGCTGCCGAATTATTAACTTGCTAATTGCATTGGCTAAAGGTTGAAGTGACCAAGGACGATCTCCTAGAAGCGATGCGATCACTAGTTGCCGCAAACGCCCGAACCAGTCCACTCGCGGCGAAACGACTCCCTGCTTGTACGGAATCGTTGTTGCAAACTCAGCTGTTAGCCGCTGCCAGCATGCTGGATAACATCCTCCCATCACTTAGACACAGGTGAGACTTATACTATACGTTAAACTATACAGGATGTATCATTCTCTTAGAAACGATGCGATCACTAGCCGCTGACAACATACCGGACAACATCGTCCCATCACATAAACACAGGTGAGACAGTCTTATAGTATTCGTGAAACTGTATATAGGATGTATCATTCTTCTAGTAACGATGCGATTGCTAGCCGCTGACAGCATACTGGACAACATCATCCCATCACTTAGACACAGGTGAAACTTTATACTATTCGTTAAACTATACAGTATGTATCATTCTCCTAGAAACGATGCGATCACTAACCGCTGACAACATACCGGACAACATCGTCCCATCACATAAACACAGGTGAGACAGTCTTATAGTATTCGTGAAACTGTATATAGGATGTATCATTCTTCTACTAACGATGCGATTGCTAGCCGCTGACAGCATACTGGACAACATCATCCCATCACTTAGACACAGGTGAGGCCGTCTTAAAGTATTCGTAAAACTGTACACGGGATGTATCATTCTTCTAATAACGGAGCGATTGCTAGCCGCTGACAGCATACTGCTGGACAACATCGTCCCATCACTTAGACACAGGTGAGTCAATCTTATAGTATTCGTAAAACTCTATACAGGATGTATTATTCTCCTTGTAACGATGCAATCACTAGCCGCTGACAGCGTACTGGACAACATCGTCCCATCACAAACACATGTGAGAGTATTTTATTATTCATAAAAATTTGTATGTGATACTATATTATTTTATCACCGTTTGCTGGCACTAGCCGAGTCACCACATCACTCGGCTAGTGCCAGCAAACTGGTCAACACCATCCCAACGTATCCTAGACGCAGGATTGTTAAGGAGATATACTTTCGGATTTCGCTCAAATTACCAATTTCACTGTTAGTTTGCTGCATTGAAATGCGATTTATTACCGACTAGATTTTAGTTTTGAGCTTTGATAATAAACTTTGCCATTGTGTATCACGTCTTTGATGATCAAAGACGTGAGAAAGTTCTTCAAAGTTTATAATCCAATTACTGATTTTGGTATTATCAGTCAGTACCACTAGTACCTGTATAAATCACTAGCTGCCGCCCGTCGCACATTACCTATTTCCACCCCACGGGAACTGATTTGTGGGATGAAAAGTAGCCTATGTCCTATTCTAGGTCATCATCAACCTATGTTCCAAATTTTAGTCAAATCGGTTCAGTAGTTATGGCGTTAAAGGGGAACAAACATCCATCTATACATCCAAACATCCAAACTTTTGCATTTATGAGTGGGATAAAGATAGGATAATTTCGATTCTTTAAGGACCTTAGCACACGGACGCGAAATTTCGTGAATTCGCGGTTCGCCGTGTCGTCGGTGTGCTAACGACCTAAATAAATAAAAGTTATTTAAAAAATATATGTACAAGTCTTCAAAAAATCTACTTTTTTGACAAGTGTTAATAAGTTGGTGTTTTTCAGAATAGGAAACCCGCCATTATCACCCAACGCCCTCCTAGTGAGCGGTCCATGCGCGGAGTCCTACATCGCGCCGGCATTACTAGCTCGACTTGAACATTGCACTGTGAAGGAACTCAGTATCACAACTCTTCACTCTGCGCATTCGTTCACTCAAGAGCAGGCTGTTATATCGGTATGTTTGTTTACTCATTATATTACAAAAGTAAAGATTCCTTAGCATCAATTTTTAAGAAGTCTTTTGGCATACCTAAGGTAGAGTTAAGATTCCATCTCGGTGAGACAATTAGCTCTATTTGCTGGCATAATATTGGGCTTCCTTTACGCTAGACTAAACCAAAAGGTACCTACCATAATAACCCTAATAAGAGTATATCAGCTAGCGACCATAAAAACTTATCAAACATTAACTATCATGTACATTTTGATATTGTTTAGCCGGCTAATGGAAGCTCAATATTAGGCCAGCAAATTGAGCTAATTGTGTCACTGAGATGACATCTTTTGTAAGCATTTTTGTTTGTAATCTATTTGTGTCCAATAAAGAATATATTATATATAAATAGTACATAGACTCGATTGTTCATTTGATTTAATGAAATAAATATGTATTTGCAGGTGTTCTCAGAATGTCGAAGATCAGGTCAAAGCTGCGTACTGTTCATTCGCGACGTGCTGTCAGTATGGACGTCGTTATCAATGTCCCACGGAGCTGCATTGCTATTGCAGTTGTGGCGGACGCGAGCTGCAGGAGACGATACATTGCTACTCGCTTCTACCAATGTCCGGCATTCAGAACTACCGCCAGAGGTAACTACCGTCCCACCATAGGACGTCCAATCCTCCATTGATATCCATTTTGCAGTCCAAATATAGCATACCCAGGCGTGAGCGTCCCCTTTGACGCGCGACCAAAAACCGTTTGACGGAGGCTCGCGCGGCACGCGTTCCCCAAGAGTGTACGCGTAGCTGCAAGGTATGGACATGACGTTCCAGGACACGCGTAACCGACTACGCGTACCAATGTACGCACTGTCCGTGCGCGGCTTACAAATCTCATTTCTAATTCGATCTCGTAGAGATACATGGCATAACCCTCTCCATAGCACGCTGAGCTACCTTGAGCCTTCTTATGAGGCTCATGTGAGAGACCACGTTTCTGTGCCATTTGTCACATAATTTGCGATTGCGTAAATAAGATTTATTGTTCTTTAATTACAGTTGCAAGATCTATTCCCGATCTACAAAGACTGCGTGTACAGCGTCCGAGAGCCGAACGCTTCCGAAGTGATAGATTTCTTAAAGTCGATCGTTGCTGAAGCGTTAAAAGATCCGCCGCCCGCTGAGAGCAACGAACCGCCTCCCCCTTTACCCAGAGGTAAGATTCAACCTTATTTAAAGTTAATTATGCAACCTGTTATTCTGTTACTTTATCTTCAAGTATACTTACGTGGCGTTCTGTGAGAATAAACTATAAATAAGAAGTGGTTCGCCCCGAACTGAGATCTCGCGAATCTCCTATAAAAACAAAAAAATATTTGTTATTTTTGACCATCAAAATAGTGCATAACCATCTAACTTAACCTACAGATCCATTCAAATTACAAGTAACGGGAGTTCATGTATATTGGTTATTCTTTTTAGGGGTAGAAGTTGCAGTTATTCTGGATTTCTGACTTTTTGTCTATATTTGTGTCACTAAAGCTATACTGGTGTACCCTGTAAATTTCGTCAAAGTGCAGTTTATACTATGACTAATAACTCAAAAACTACAATTGAAACTAAAAATAAAAACGGGATTTAAATGTTCTAAGACCTTACATTAGACGTCCCACTTAGCCTATCAGTCTCATTTTATCACTCGGTATTTTATTTATTTTTTACGTAAATTTACGTAAATAAAATAAATTTAAAAAAATACCATGCTTATATCCAATGAAAAATACACTGTTAGTATTTCCATGGACTAGTAATTATTTGATTCATAAATATGAATGTTTTTAGCGCCCCCGCCTCCTCCGCCACGTGAAAGCCCTGAAGAAATGTCCCGCCGCAAACGCAAAGAAGATTATAAATTACGAGAACTCAGGATTTTCCTCCGCGATATTTGCCGAAAACTCGCTTCCAACCGACGCTTTTACAAGTTCACCAAGCCGGTGGATTTGGAGGAGGTTAGTACTTATTGCTGTAGAAATAGAGTTGCGATTAGAGTGCACTAATATAAAAATATCAATATATTTTTCTCCTCGAAGAATACGTACCTATATCTAATATCGACCTTAATCGTATGTTAACAGGTCACTGATTACCTTGATATCATAGAGCAGCCAATGGACCTAGAAACGATAATGACCAAAGTAGACAGACACAAATACAACTGCGCCAAAGAATTTCTAGATGACGTCGATTTAATATGTGCGAATGCGTTGGAATATAACCCGGACAGGTAAAGGTTCTCTTTCTCTTTCTATTTGTAGTATTTCTATCTCCCTCTCTTTCAACGCCAATGATCCTGTTTTTGCTATATAAGTGAAAAGCAAAGGGTGTTGTTTAGGAGTGGTTCTGAGTAATATCAATAATAATAATACCATTTTATTTCAAAACAAGCTTCCGCCCGCGGTTATGCATACGTGATTTGTCAATAAAAATGCCTATGTCTAAATCCAAGTCATAATCTATCTTTATACCAAATTTCATGGAAATCGATCCAGCCGTTTGTGTTCCGCTCCAGTTGTGAAAACGTAACAAACAGACAGAGAGATTTTAGTATTTATAATATTAGTAAGATAAATCTAAAGTTTTCATGTTTCAGAACATCTTCAGACAAGCAAATCCGCCACGAAGCCTGTTCTCTCCGCGACCACGCGCACGCCTTGATCGACGTCGAAATGGATAGCGATTTCGAGATGGAGTGTCAGGAGATAGCCAAGAGAAGACACGAAGAAGGCAATGCTATGGACACCGATCTACCCGACTTTATATACACAGCTTCAACAATACGTAAGTTGCCTCAATTAAACAACTGAAAAGTTGGATTTGATTAGTCCGCCATATTGAAATTGATAAACCCGCCGTATTGGATTTGATAAGTCCGCCATTTTGAATTTGATAAGTTCGTCATTTTGGATTTGATAAGTTCGTCATTTTGGATTTAATGAGTCCGCCATTTTGGATATTATAAATCCGTCTTATTGAATTTAAACCGACCTACCGAACTTATGCCTAGGCGGCGTATAACTTGTGACTGTGAAGGGGAGGTTCCTACAATTGTATGATTTTAGTCGGAACTTGCTAATATGAAAGTTATGATAGATTGATCCTATTATAGATGAATATTGCTTTTTAGATTGATGAGACATGTGCATGACTCGGTAAGTCCCGACTTAAATCTTAAAATTTTAGGAGCCTCCCCTTAAATACTAGCTTTTGTCTTCGTTTGGTTGTGTTGGTATCCTGTTTTATAATACTTGTGTTTTCAATGTAGTTTTTTATTTTCAGCAGGAATAGATTCGCAACTCAACGATAGTTCCATAAAGTCTCCACGAACACCACAAAATGGTGAAACACATTCCGCCAAGCGAAAGAGAAGACGTATGAACGCTTGGTCCAAGGGAGTGGCGAAACGACCTAGGACTTCAGCCAGGGTAAGATAAATAGCATCTTATGTTTAGTAAGTTATGGTTTAGATTGACTGAAGATTTGAGGGATTTTATGGCAAATCATGTTTTGAAAGGAACTAAATTTAAATCATGTTTGATCAGAGTGTCTTAAAATTATATAAAGTTAAGGTAAAGGGTAACCCACGTAACCTTTTGGGATTTTAGCGATCGCCCGCGCGCCCTCTATGCAGCAAGGAGTGCGTTAGTTCGGTTCATTATGCGAAGTAGGCATACACCTACTTCGCCTGAGCGCTTGACCATATTTGCAAGCAAACGTCTGTGGAAGAGTTACGTTGGCGCTAGGCGCAAATAGTTTTTTTACGCTTTAAATCCTTATATTGATACTGTTCGTAACAAATGGACTGCCAGGAAGAAGGAACGAACTATAAGAATAACTATGCCGAGTTTGGTCGGAAATTAATTTGACACACCGATAAAAAAAATACCATTTACCAAGATCTTCTTGGTATTTCAAAACAGTTCTGGGTACTAAATATAGCTAACAACAAGTATTTGGAACCGACAGACATTACTTTAAGATGTGTGTTACAGGATATATTAATTTCAAACTTCACTTGCTTTATTTTCGCCAGGAAACGTACCTAAAAACACCTCGTTTTCGTGTTGGCTCCTTCTTATATAAGCTTTAAATAAAAATTGTATTGGATATTCCAATCATTATTCCAGGGTTTCAAAGAGCGCGGCGCGGCGATTACAGACGAGGAATCCAAAGAGAACAAGCCCATTACATCCACACCTCTGCCTAACGGAAACACCACGTTATCATCTGCGTCCGACGATGACGCGCCATTGCGTCGGCCGCAGGACGACTCAGACGCCGTGTTGAATGACACGCTCGAGAATAAACACGCACCCGGGAGGTAAGTGATTGATGAATGTCACATAATTAAACAGTCTTCTCCAATAGAAAACTATCGTTATAAACTGCGTTAGACGATGACGCGCCATTGCGTCGGCCGCAGGACGACTCAGACGCCGTGTTGAATGACACGCTCGAGAATAAACACGCACCCGGGAGGTAAGTGATTGATGAATGTCACATAATTAAACAGTCTTCTCCAATACAAAACTATCGTTATAAACTGCGTTAGACGATGACGCGCCATTGCGTCGGCCGCAGGACGACTCACGCCGTGTATAATGACACGCTCGAGAATAAACACGCACCCGGGAGGTAAGTGATTGATGAATGTCACATAATTAAACAGTCTTCTCCAATAAAAAACTATCGTTATAAACTGCGTTAGACGATGACGCGCCAATGCGTCGGCTGCAGGACGACTCAGACGCCGTGTTGAATGACACGCTCGAGAATAAACACGCACCCGGGAGGTAAGTGATTGATGAATGTCACATAATTAAACAGTCTTCTCCAATAGAAAACTATCGTTATAAACTGCGTTAGACGATGACGCGCCATTGCGTCGGCCGCAGGACGACTCAGACGCCGTGTTGAATGACACGCTCTAGAATAAACACGCATCCGGGAGGTAAGTGATTGATGAATGTCACATAATTAAACAGTCTTCTCCAATAGAAAACTATCGTTATAAACTGCGTTAGACGATGACGCGCCAATGCGTCGGCCGCAGGACGACTCAGACGCCGTGTATAATAACACGCTCGAGAATAAACACGCACCCGGGAGGTAAGTGATTGATGAATGTCACATAATTAAACAGTCTTCTCCAATATAAAACTATCGTTATAAACTGCGTTAGACGATGACGCGCCAATGCGTCGGCTGCAGGACGACTCAAACGCCGTGTTGAATGACACGCTCGAGAATAAACACGCACCCGGGAGGTAAGTGATTGATGAATGTCACATAATTAAACAGTCTTCTCCAATATAAAACTATCGTTATAAACTGCGTTAGACGATGACGCGCCAATGCGTCGGCTGCAGGACGACTCAGACGCCGTGTTGAATGACACGCTCGAGAATACACACGTACCCGGGAGGTAAGTGATTGACGAATGTCACATAATTAAACAGTCTTCTCCAATAGAAAACTATCGTTATAAACTGCGTTAGACGATGACGCGCCAATGCGTCGGCTGCAGGACGACTCAGACGCCGTGTTGAATGACACGCACAAGGAAGGTAAATTTGATAGATATCACACACAAGCCGTGTTAGCCTAATGTGTGCCCCATTGTGTTATTTTAGGTTTGAACCCTAACCAACGGATTTTTCTGTTTTTCTTGCCTAAAACGGTGAAAGAAAACATGTGGAAACTAGAACCCTTGTACAGACTTCCTGATTCGATTGAGCGACGCGCTGCTAGGCTTATTGGCGATGTCTTCATAGTGGAAGTCAATTTGCAAAGTCTCGAGCACAGACGCTGGATAGCCAGACTTTAATTTTTTTGCAAGATCCATTTTTGTGAATGTGCGCAAGATTTTAATGTATTCATGACCTTATCCCTCCTTCTCCCTTCCACCACCGGATAAGCCGATGAACTGAAAAGTACTACCCATGCCTGGTCGGTATACTACCTTGCCGCACCAAACGATTCACTTCACGAATTAGGAGTTCCATTCACTTCCGGCGACTGTTTTTCCAGGACCGGTTTTTCCATTAAAATCTCAAGAGTACATAATTATTAATTAATTATTGATTAAAACGGGTATTTATCGCTTATGTACCTTTTTTATTTGTTATCCGACGTTTCGGCTGTGTTGCAACAGCCGTGGTCACGGATGAATACTGAGTCAACTCTTGACCACGGCTGGCAAAGGCACGGCAAACGTACATACCCGATAAATACCCTTTTTAATCAGTAATTATGTACAGTGGTCGCGAAAGTTTGAAAAATACTAATCTCAGAGTCTTCAAATCGAGACTGAACAGGTTCTTTCTAGGCAAGTGGGCGTCATGTACTGTTAGATTCGGATAACACTTCAAAATAAAATTAACTATATACTTTTTTTTTATTTGTAAATTATTTCATTTTGTTACAGTCCAGTAAAGCCAATAGAAAAGTCACCAACAAAAGCATCACCAAAGAAACACAATTCAGGACATGACTTTTCTAGTGCAGGTATGTTTCTATTTTCATCCTTATTCTTATAGAAATAACTGCTAATATAAATTCTGTACAACTTTGAACTCTGTGTATAATTTAATAAGGACTATAATAAATGTTTTGGTTTCAGAAAACGAAAAAGTACTGATAAACAAGACTGAGTTAGAAAACATTGTATATAAGAACGCGAAGGCGCTGCGAACGATTGGACTTGGAGCATTATTGGATCTACATTCTCAGGTATGAAATTTACTACATTATTGCAAGTTTCTAAAAAAAACTACTTTTTTAGTAACATTTAATAAATAATAAATAAATATGACTGGACATTTCACACAGCGCTATCTAGCCCCAAACTAAGCAGAGCTTGTACTATGGGAACCAGATAACTGATAGAATACTTATATATATATATATTTTTTTAAATACATACTTATAGAAAAACATCCAGACCCGGAACAAATATCTATAAATCATACAAACATTTAGAAGGGGGGTAATGTACAATATACCCCAATGTGGGACGTCAGTGCAGATCTTATTCCCCCCCCCCCCCCCCACCCTAGAATTAGAATTAGATACAAACATTTGTTCCGCAGTGGGAATCGAACCCGCTACCTCCTGCGTCTCAGCCCCCCGATTTACCCCGATTTCCGATCTGGAGGCTGTAGGTTCGAATACCGATCGTGCTCTAATGAATCTTTATTATGTGTGTGTATAAAAACTTCTAACAAAATTGAGGGGGTTCTCATTCCTAAAATTTTAATAAAAATATATCCATTATCATTGACTATCAAAATGCATAGAAAATTATTCCATAAGGTATCTGATATTATAATACAAACTTTACTTTGGGGCTAGATAGCGGTTTGAAATGTCCAGCATTATTTATTTTATAATATGTTTTACTTTCAGCTAATCAGAGTGGTACACTCATTCTCCACCAAACACGACCGGACGAAGTTACCACAAGAGCTATCTGCTATCGTAACACGCTACTTACAATATGCGAGGAAATGATACAACAGCCAACTGTTAGAAATTATCTCTGAACAGGCAATATTAAACTCTGTTGCCATTAGAATAAAGGCTTTGATTTACCACAGGCCCAATAAAATAAAAAGACACGAATTTTGAATAGGAGATACTTACCAAAACTTAAGGCCACTAGAAACTCAGAATCGAATTTAGAATAGGGAATACCTTTTATTGTTAGACGGGCCCATTTTAGATAGATAATTATGATAAATATCGTCATAACGATAAAAATACAAACCAAGTGCCAAGACATGACAGTCCTTCAAATATAGACTATCCAGATTATAGGCACAAAATAGATACAGAAGTTAAGTTTAGTACAACGGGTCAAACGTTTGGCTCCTAGCAGATACGATTAGTTTATCAAGTATTGTTTAACATAATGATCTATCTAAAACAGTCCAGTATAATATGAAGTTTAAATTGGCCAATCATAATAAAGGATATTTGTGATGCTAGCGCCCGCTGCAAATAGCTTTTAATATACCAAGGAGGTTAATAATAATTGACGGCGGAATGTGTATTGTATACGTCTGAAGAATGTTGAAGTTTAGGAGTGATGCGTTTGAATAGTAAATTCAAGGTTCTTTTGGATTATTCTCGAAATCCCCAACGCTATGTCCCCGCTGGTGCGTTGTTGATGTTGATGGTCAATCAATGAGATGATTATTTTAATGTGTAACATCTATTGACGCGCTTTGGGGGTAAGACCGACTCATATGCCATCACGCCGTGACGACATGCGTTCAATAGGCGAGCCAATAGATACACCTTCACCATAATATTATAAGATGAATTATAATGATGATGATTAGAAGAAGGTAAGATGTCGTGTTTCAAAAATTGTCAAAAGTATGGATAAATAATTGTTTGCCGTCACTCGGATTTATGATAAAATAAGATAATTATAAACAGTTTTCTTTAATTATAAATTCTTTCAATAACCATCAATTTAGATGACGTACATCTGCCGTGCGTCCCGTGTCGGCCACATTGTTTGTTTTTTAAATGTGTTCTAAATCCCCTCTGCTACGTCGTAGAATGGTCGTAGGTCGTAGTGCCGTGCGTGACTCATCCCCCTGCTATGCACCAGTGGAGCCGAAGAAGTGGGGATTTCGATAATAATCCAATCTTTTTAAGATTGTCTGATTACGAATGGGTGTTTACTAAAAATAATTGTAATTTATCTGGTAATATTTGAGATAGAGAAGAATTTATGGAATTGACGGTTTGCTGTACTGATTATGATGGATCGAATGTTGAATTGTCTGCGTGAGAACGCAATCCTCGTTTATTCACTGCCGAAGAATAATATTAAAGCTTCCAAGAGTAGTGTTTAAGAAAAACTATACATGTAATTGTTTGCGTACCATTGTTTATAAAATACTGAAACTTAATAAAACATTACTTGATATAATACAAAATTAATCCGTACTGATTTTTTGATAGTAGAACGCATACATATATAGTTAGTGTTGCCATATTATAGGTGAAATGATTCGTTCATATAACAACGAACCGTGATTAAATGTACTGTATTAGGGTAATTTATTTATGCGGAAAGTATTGTCTATGTCGGCGTGAATATTAAGTTTCATTCGAATCACTGCCGAACAGGCTTTAAAATAAAATTATTATATTGTAAAATGTAATTAATTTGTGTGGTTGAATCAAATTGTAACCCCTCTATAGTTGTCCTTTGGGTGTATTTCAAACCAGACGTTGACCGTAGTCAATATTGAACTTTATTCTTCTAGTAACATAGGTGGAAATTGCTTGAATAATTTAAAAATAGTACCGCTGTTAGAGTTGCATTCAGTTTTGAACGCTATTCAAATGTCAATAAGATGAAAAATGGACGGTTGGTTTGAAATACACCTTTTTCCCTAACCAGCCAAATTGTTACCGAGATGAACCAAATTACATTTTTACTAAAACAATTGCCCACTGGTCTGTGATAATACTTAGAAGTCTAATAATTGTAAATAAGTATCATTTATCCAAGTTTAAACTAAAATAAGTCCTTATCTTTGACAGAATTTATAAATAAATTGTCGGTGATACAAAAGTGTAGAAGAGATAGAGAAAGATAAATCTTACTATATTCAGCTATTACTATCATAGTCTTTAAGGTATTTATTGTATGTGGGCCATTTGTGGTTACTTGTATTATGTGAATGGTAGCCAGACAAATATGGTATATAATTATTATAAAATGTTGCTGGAATAAAACTCTTTAAATAAAGAAGAAAAAAAAACTTGGTAGCGGTTGAGGTCAAGACAGTGACTGAAGTTAGACTTGAGGTTAAAGGGTTCGCCCGGGGAAGTACTACCACCATACCTATTTCTGCCACCAAGCAGCATTGCTGTGTTTCGGTTTAAAGCGTATGGTTGTCGGTGAAATTACTGGCACATGAGGCCTTACACCTGTATGCCTCAAGTTGATGGGCGCAGGGAAGTGCATCGTAGGGCACGTATCTAAGGTACGTGACCTACGAGGCAACACTTTGTTATATGCGATGGTTACCACTTAACATCAGGTGGACCATAAGCTTGTTCGATATCCGAGTCGTATAAAAAAGAGGTGGGTGATCGAGACCACCGAACTCGGTATCAAGTCTCCCATCTCGGTCTTCGGTCTCGACTCGGACCGCCATCTTTAGGACCGGTTTACACCAAAGCGGAGCGCAGATGAGTGAAATTAAAATTAAATTAAATTTATTTATTATGGAACACAAAACAGAATACAATCAAACAGATTCAAAATACAATTATCAACTTTTAGACCTAGATAGCATCCCAAAGCATGTGTACGAAGCATGACCATTCTAGAGCAGTTCTATGTAGACTAGAAGTAACAACAAAAAAAAATGGCAAATTAAATTAATAAAACGATTTGGACTTGTTTCTTTTGGCTGAATTTACACATTGATCTTCTTCGCTTTGGTGGAAATCGGCCTTAGGATTGCCACTGTGCACTTTTTTGTTCTGATCTATTTGATTTCAATAAAATAGATAATATTCTAATTGGTCAGATTTTAAATCAACGCGGATGAAATTTTAATACAGAGTAGGTTAGAAAATTCTTTATTCCATTAATAAAATAATACATAGGCGAACTTAATGCTCACCAGCATTTTCTTCCGGGTAACATTTGTATAGTGTAGGTTAAGTGGTAAATACAATTTTTAGTACAAACAGCACGCCATCTAGCGGTTGATTCAGGTGAACTCATTCTCTTCTACGCTTTTGTTGAGCGTGTCTTATACAATTTGGCTTTTTAGGCGGTGAATATGTGTGCACTGATTAATTGATTACGAAATAAGACGAGGGGTCTAAAACATGATGGGCTTTACCACATAAAAGGTAAAACGATTTGCTTCAACTGTTCTTGTTAGCACAAGGAGTGGAACTCACTTCCGGCGTATGTTTTTCCAAACCAGTATAATCTTGGAGTCTTCTAGTCCAGACTGAATAGGTTCTTTCTAGGCAAGTGTGCTGAATCTTCGATCTCACCATCACTTACCATCAGGTGAGGTAATTGTCAAGCGCTTGATACATAAAAACAAAAAACACCCCTGTTTAAAAAAGTCCTTAGCAATTATTGGTTAGGCCCAATGTCTGTTGTTTAGCAAACCTCACGATTACCTTATAAGAATTATTAGGTACTTGCTTCGGAAAAAGTCTGGAAACATGTAAAAATTTTTAAGGATTATTTACAAGTTTTTTCTAAAAAAAAACTATGACAAATGATAGCTACGGTGTCATTAAAAAACCAGAACATGATCTTGAAGACTGTTGTAATCTCTCAAATCGTCTGTTTAGACGATTTAAGAGTTGTTGGACGTTGATAGTCTCGGGGTTTGAACCTAAAACAGTTGGTAAATGAATTTACACAGAAACTATAGCTTAAGTTTTTACAGGAAACTCTTGGAATAAACATTTTTCTCGAAGTGCGAACAGTTTCTCTCATTCCAGTTTTCATACGTATTGCAAAGCACTTATGTTTGATAAACTCTTAAATGACACAATTATTTTTGGAACGGTATTTTTAAATGAACAAAGTCCATCATGTTTGAGAACCCTCTTAGAAAGCTTAATATTATATCAGTAAGGTTGTACTAACATTAATTAATCGTTATCACACTTCTATTCGTAATCGACGTATAATAATTGCTTGAAGTTTATTTACATTTCCATTACATTAATTTTGCTTCTCTAAATTGTAGCATGGTAAAAAACCGACCATCGGTTCATTTTCTTTTAATCGGTTGAAGGTTTTTTAAAATAAGATATGTACTTAAACATTAATGTAAAGAACTCCACAGACCGAACTCCGTGCATCTATATAAGGTGTTGCAATTTAAACGTTAATGACGGAGTATATTTTTGATACCATAAATAATATTATTTTTTAATTTAAATTATAAATAAAAAATGTGTTTTTGTGCTTACCATGTAGGTATTTACCGCCCTGCCGTACGCATCGTACGCGCTCTGTTGACTGGTTGAGTACATTGCCCAGGTTGGGTTGTTGAACGGCTCGTAGTAACTGTTTAGTAATCTGTGGCATCTTACAATACGCTAGTTCTCTAACATTACGTCGAACAGCATTTTATTTATTTATTTATTAAGGAATAACAAACAACTACAATATATATGTAAGGTACAGTCTGTGTTAGTGCATAGTATACCATGTGTGAGCTATTGATACTGTAATCCACGACGTTATCCACAGGTTAGGTATTTACGTTTCATAAAAAGAAATGTTTCAGCTACAGGGTCTGTTAGCGAGTAACATAGATTATTAAAGTTGTGTTAACAAAAACAAACAAAGACCCTCAAAGAAGAAGAAGAATAAACAATATAAAATCAAAGAGTGAAGTTAACTAATGTAGGCACTTACTATCTAATCTAATTTGTCTAAATCTAATTTGAAATCTGCACTAACAAGTGAGATATTTAACATCATTTTGATGATAAAACAAGAAAATTTATAGATACGTTTATTTATTGTGTATAAACCGTCCCTTCAATATAATTAGTTTCAATTGCAATACTCTTTATATGTGTACTGCACCGTTTTTCGTAGTGTTGGAGTTCCCAAAACATTTGTCTGCGAGAAACAAAGTTACGTGATAAACAACGCATACAAATATAAATAGTTACCTGAATAAAGATTTTCTTCTATAGACTGGCTGTATACATCCTGAATTTCATATTAGTATAATTAAATATGTAAATAATGTAAGAGATCATTCAGTCAGAAATTGCGCGCCACTTCTACATTGCGTCAAAGCATATTGTTACGCCGAGGCTGTTAAACAATGAGTAATAATCGTAACTTCTCGAACGCTTTTGTCTTGCTGCGTTATTGTTGTTATTGTCTGCGGTTGCACACAATGGAGTGGCCATTGTGTCGAGGGACCGACCCTTTTCCTGGAACGATCGAGATCCCTCTCGAACAATCGAAATGTGTACGATATAAATAGGCCGGAGAGTCAGTCAGTCTCGAGTCTGAGTGAGTGAGTCTCAGCGAGGCCCTGGAGGACTGACGTGGAGCAGGGTCTCGCGTGAACAGTAGTTGCTCACGAGTCAGTCTGGATTAAGCTATAGGTACGTGCGAACGTTTCGGTGACTTTAAGTGGTGCACCAGTGGTGAGAATTAGTGTGTTGTGATACGTGTGACCAAGTTCGTGTATGCATCGTTTAGTGTTGAATAAAAGTGTTATTTTGGTTAAATCGATTCCCATTATTTTATCCCGAACCCTCAGCTTGTAATAATTTGGTGTCAGAAGTGGGATAAAATAATGCCGGTTCTCCCAAAGGATAACGTGGACGGTGTCAGGACGAGAGGTCAACGACAACAGGAAATGGATGAAAGGCGGTTTGGGGAGTCTCCGGTTCAAGAAGCTCGGCAGAGTCGTCAGGCGATGGAGATGGAATTAGCCGCCGCCGAATCATTTGGAGCATCATCATCATCATCCGTGGGGAAAGCTCCTTTGACAGGCGATATTGCTGCTATTATGGCAATGCTTTGTCGTCAAGAAGAACAGCGTCGTCGGGATAAAGAAGAGCAGCGTCGTCAGCAAGAAGAGCAGGCTCGGTTGCAGGAGGAAGAACGCCGTCAGCATAAAGAAGAAAAGCGTCGTCAACAGGAAGAGCCGGCTCGGTTGCAGGAGGAACAACGCCGTCAGCATTAAGAAGAGAAGCGTCGTCAACAGGAAGAGCAGGCTCGGTTGCAGAAGGAACAGCGACATGAACAGGTAGAGCAGACTCGGTTGCAAGAGGAACAGCGACGTCAGGATAAAGAAGAGCAGCGTCGTCAACAGGAAGATCAGCGACGTTGGCCATAAGAGCGTGCTCGACTGATGAGGGAATCGTTCGGTTCATCTGGAAAGGAATTCCAGGAAGTGAAAGAACAGATAGAAATCAAGAGAGCCGTGTTTTGGAGGCTGGAATTGGGCTCGACTGATGAGGGAATCGTTCGGTTCATCTGGAAAGGAATTCCAGGAAGTGAAAGAACAGATAGAAATCAAGAGAGCCGTGTTTTGGAGGCTGGAATTGGGCTCGACTGATGAGGGAATCGTTCGGTTTATCTGGAAAGTAATTCCAGGAAGTGAAAGAACAGATAGAAATCATGAGAGCCGTGTTTTGGAGGCTGGAATTGGGATCGCTGATGAGAAAGGGACTCTGGGTGTCCTGAAGTACTGGAGACGGCAATGTGGCTCCTCTAGTTGCTACATCTTCAGCGCGAGGTGCGCCTAAAATTGTTCGTGTTGATCGGCTGCCGCGATATGAGGCTAAGAAAGCTCGGGACGAGCATGTTTTAGGAGGGGGCAGTGTTACGCCGAGGCTGTTAAACAATGAGTAATAATCGTAACTTCTCGAACGCTTTTGTCTTGCTGCGTTATTGTTGTTATTGTCTGCGGTTGCACACAATGGAGTGGCCATTGTGTCGAGGGACCGACCCTTTTCCTGGAACGATCGAGATCCCTCTCGAACAATCGAAATGTGTACGATATAAATAGGCCGGAGAGTCAGTCAGTCTCGAGTCTGAGTGAGTGAGTCTCAGCGAGGCCCTGGAGGACTGACGTGGAGCAGGGTCTCGCGTGAACAGTAGTTGCTCACGAGTCAGTCTGGATTAAGCTATAGGTACGTGCGAACGTTTCGGTGACTTTAAGTGGTGCACCAGTGGTGAGAATTAGTGTGTTGTGATACGTGTGACCAAGTTCGTGTATGCATCGTTTAGTGTTGAATAAAAGTGTTATTTTGGTTAAATCGATTCCCATTATTTTATCCCGAACCCTCAGCTCGTAACAATATTTATCTTTATTTATTGCTATGATAAGGGTCATTTTGTCTTATTATCAGTGATCACTCTTCAAGTGTTTGGAGTCGGAAAGTCTTGGGTGAGTAGTTCTTTCTAGGCCATAGTTTTTCTCGATCACACCATCAGTTACTATCAGGTGTAGGTTAAACGATGTAACAAAAAAACATGCATTGGCGTAATTTCTGTTTGGAATATCTCTATTAAATAATTTGCCATAAAGGCCAGCGTCCAATAGACCGTTGCGTGTTTGTGTAGCTAAAGGTAATTGTTTCACAAGATGAATCATTAATATGTATTAATAATTTATTTCATTAATTTATTTTATTCATGAAATTTGACGTGTAAATATTATTTTTATTAATAAATTCTTGTATTCTTGTATTCATGTAAAAAAACTACTTTTATAAATATGTATGACTTTTTGTTTTCAAACATCAAATTCTTATACTTTTGCAGTATGTTTAATGTTAATGCATAATTGATTGTTCATATTTTGGTCAAACGATATGTAACCCTGACCGCGTTATTCTAAAAACCAGTTAAACTATAGCTTTGTTTTACCATTCTCTTTCTTTTCGTCGTCTGATATCAGACAGAGAAGTCAACCTTTTGGTACCTATCTTCAGTTTGTGTATTTTTAGTTTAACTTTTACAACCCACCCACTTATTATACAATCTAACCTGCTTTTTGAATGAGGTAAGGGAACAACCTGGAATGGTAAATAAGTGAACGATAGGTTTTGTTAGTTGAAGGTATTTGTTCTTTAATGCTTAACTTGTAGGTTAAGTGATCAGATAATAACTCATTTGTCCATACACTTAACTAGTAGAGCTTGGTGTACGCAACGGTCTAGTGGATGCTCACCTTAACCACACCATTTTATAAACGTGTACTATTTAATGTATCTGCTTGCATTTGCTCAAGTGTTTCCACTGAACTTGATTGTCAGCGTTCACCGTATCCACCGTATCGTTTAGGCACATTCTTAAAAGTGAATCAAGATTCAAATGAAACCTATTTGCTACTTCAATTAAATGGTAGTCAAAAACGTAGGTTTGTGTTTTGATTCACATTATTTCTAGAAAGTGGCCTCAGTGTTTATTTTTTCTAGGTATTTATAACTCGTAATTATTGATGATAATAAAAAGGGTATGATTTAACGTGATATCTTATTGGCATGTTTATGTACCTACCTCTAGCTTCTACCCACGGCTTCGCACGCGTGGTTTGTCATTAAAAGGAGCCTGTTTCAATCCAGGTTCAATCTATCGATCAAATTATAGTATAGTTATTGAGTAACAAACATCCAAACTTTCGCATTTATAATACTAGCTTCCGCCCGCGCCTTCGCACGCGTATCCAGGCTATAATCTACATAGGTACATACCAAATTTCTTTAAAATCCATTCAGTAGTTTTTGCGTGAAAGAGTAAAACACATCCACATGTACTTTCGCGTTTATAATATCAGTGGGATAAGTGTAAAGTGTGATACTTTAACTATTACAAAGAGTTGTGTTTATAGGGGGTAATCTCAGAAACTACTGGACCGATTCTGAAAATAGTTTCACTGATAGAACACTACACTGTCCCAGAGTGCTATAAACTATATTTTTTTTGATAGAAATCATTGCGCCGGGGCGGGTCATCAAGTATTTATTATTGCAACGCTAAGCTACACAAATATTCGGTGGATCTTGGCTGCCTTGCTGAGCACTAGATTTCGTATTCCATTTTCACAGCCGCTGGCTTTCTGTAGTGCTTGGGATAAGCCTTTTTTTTTTTTTTTTTTTTTTTTTTTTTTTTCCTGTCCGGGCTCAGAGGCCCGGCCCGCGAGCTAGCCTACATGCTGTCTCCTCCGATATAGGGGTCAGAGTCCTTCTTACTGAATAAGTGTACACGGGATGGGTATATTTATTTCCTTAACCTATGGATCTTCGATCTTTATTTCTTATTATCTATTTTGCTTATTTTTACTTTATACATTTTAGTATCTTATCATTCAACTTTATCTAATTTATTTCTAACATTTATGTTTTATTCTATATATAACATATTATATATATTTAACATATTATGCTTATCCTTTTCTTATTTATTTTCGTGGATATTATTCTAAGATAACAATATATTTACTAATTATGTTTTCTACGGGGCTTACTAACAAATATCTTACATAGATATAAACTTAACAATGTATTGTATATATATAGATTAGTTTTATTGACGTTTTCTTATTTAATAATGTTATTATATATGCTTATTATATATAAAACAATATACTTATCTATCTATTCTTGTTTCTACAAATTACTTTTTCACCTATCTTAATACAAAAATCTATAAATACATCTCTACTTTCTTTGTCCCTAATTATTATATGTATGTTTTCCTTTGTTACAGTAGTATCAAGTTTCTGCTCAAGTTCATATCTCGTAAGGCCATAGATTGGACATTCCAACAGCACGTGTTGGACCGTCTCCTCCTTTTCCGAGTCACATGGGCACGTTGGGTCCTCCTTACACTTGAACCGGTTCAAGTATTCTGAGAACCCACCGTGCCCCGTAAACATCTGGGTCAGCACACTTGATGTTTTAACCTTCTTGACTATTTGGTGGGCCTCTATTGCGTCCGGAAAGAACATCTTGGTGACTGCCGCTTTGTCCTCTGATTTATATCTCCGGTTCCATATGTCAAGCGAATCCTTTCGGATTTGTCGCTTTACATATGAGACCGGACACGCATCGTAGTCGGGCTTCCGCTTCAGATTGAGTGCAGCACGCTTGGCTAACTCGTCGGCTCTTTCATTTCCGCTCATCCCAGCGTGCGCTTTTATCCAAAATAATGACACATCTTTATTTTGGAGTCGAATACTTTCAAGATTCTGTCTTATTTCTGTTGCTAAGGGATGAGCGGAACCGTAGTTGGTCACCGTCTCCAGAGCCGCACGCGAGTCGCTGTAGATGCCGTAACTGGCTTCGTGGCGCTTTAGGATCTCCCGCGTGGCTCGACATATGGCGTATAGTTCCGCCTGATAGACTGTGCAGTGGGATGGCAGCTTTAGTTTGAGGGACTTGATCTCCGCCGCGCTATTCCATATGGATAGCGCCGCGCCGACCTTGTCCTCAATCCTGCTACCATCCGTGAAGATGCGAACTGCTTGCTGGTTTTGTTGTTCCACAGCCTGTTGGTCTATCAGGTTTTAAAGTCCATCATGTTTGAGAACCCTCTTAGAAAGCTTAATATTATATCAGTAAGGTTGTACTAACATTAATTAATCGTTATCACACTTCTATTCGTAATCGACGTATAATAATTGCTTGAAGTTTATTTACATTTCCATTACATTAATTTTGCTTCTCTAAATTGTAGCATGGTAAAAAACCGACCATCGGTTCATTTTCTTTTAATCGGTTGAAGGTTTTTTAAAATAAGATATGTACTTAAACATTAATGTAAAGAACTCCACAGACCGAACTCCGTGCATCTATATAAGGTGTTGCAATTTAAACGTTAATGACGGAGTATATTTTTGATAACATAAATAATATTATTTTTTAATTTAAATTATAAATAAAAAATGTGTTTTTGTGCTTACCATGTAGGTATTTACCGCCCTGCCGTACGCATCGTACGCGCTCTGTTGACTGGTTGAGTACATTGCCCAGGTTGGGTTGTTGAACGGCTCGTAGTAACTGTTTAGTAATCTGTGGCATCTTACAATACGCTAGTTCTCTAACATTACGTCGAACAGCATTTTATTTATTTATTTATTAAGTATTCTTGTATTCATGTAAAAAAACTACTTTTATAAATATGTATGACTTTTTGTTTTCAAACATCAAATTCTTATACTTTTGCAGTATGTTTAATGTTAATGCATAATTGATTGTTCATATTTTGGTCAAACGATATGTAACCCTGACCGCGTTATTCTAAAAACCAGTTAAACTATAGCTTTGTTTTACCATTCTCTTTCTTTTCGTCGTCTGATATCAGACAGAGAAGTCAACCTTTTGGTACCTATCTTCAGTTTGTGTATTTTTAGTTTAACTTTTACAACCCACCCACTTATTATACAATCTAACCTGCTTTTTGAATGAGGTAAGGGAACAACCTGGAATGGTAAATAAGTGAACGATAGGTTTTGTTAGTTGAAGGTATTTGTTCTTTAATGCTTAACTTGTAGGTTAAGTGATCAGATAATAACTCATTTGTCCATACACTTAACTAGTAGAGCTTGGTGTACGCAACGGTCTAGTGGATGCTCACCTTAACCACACCATTTTATAAACGTGTACTATTTAATGTATCTGCTTGCATTTGCTCAAGTGTTTCCACTGAACTTGATTGTCAGCGTTCACCGTATCCACCGTATCGTTTAGGCACATTCTTAAAAGTGAATCAAGATTCAAATGAAACCTATTTGCTACTTCAATTAAATGGTAGTCAAAAACGTAGGTTTGTGTTTTGATTCACATTATTTCTAGAAAGTGGCCTCAGTGTTTATTTTTTCTAGGTATTTATAACTCGTAATTATTGATGATAATAAAAAGGGTATGATTTAACGTGATATCTTATTGGCATGTTTATGTACCTACCTCTAGCTTCTACCCACGGCTTCGCACGCGTGGTTTGTCATTAAAAGGAGCCTGTTTCAATCCAGGTTCAATCTATCGATCAAATTATAGTATAGTTATTGAGTAACAAACATCCAAACTTTCGCATTTATAATACTAGCTTCCGCCCGCGCCTTCGCACGCGTATCCAGGCTATAATCTACATAGGTACATACCAAATTTCTTTAAAATCCATTCAGTACATAGTTTTTGCGTGAAAGAGTAAAACACATCCACATGTACTTTCGCGTTTATAATATCAGTGGGATAAGTGTAAAGTGTGATACTTTAACTATTACAAAGAGTTGTGTTTATAGGGGGTAATCTCAGAAACTACTGGACCGATTCTGAAAATAGTTTCACTGATAGAACACTACACTGTCCCAGAGTGCTATAAACTATATTTTTTTTGATAGAAATCATTGCGCCGGGGCGGGTCATCAAGTATTTATTATTGCAACGCTAAGCTACACAAATATTCGGTGGATCTTGGCTGCCTTGCTGAGCACTAGATTTCGTATTCCATTTTCACAGCCGCTGGCTTTCTGTAGTGCTTGGGATAAGCCTTTAGATGGAGTAGGGTTGCCCAGCCCTATACAATCTCTCCGATAACCGTTGGGAACGTGTTCTGGAGTGGAGACCACGTCTAGGCAAGCGAAGTGTAGGACGCCCTCCAGCTAAATTTGCGCGCTGTGGCTGGCAAGGATTGGATGAGAAGAGCTGAGGATCGGGCGCAGCCTGGGAGAGACCTACGTCCAACAGTGGACTGTTATAGGTTGATGATGATACAATCTGTTCAGATTAGTCTGTCTCAATCCGCAGGGATGATATGGTCAGTAAGCGCAGAGCTAAGCTGCGAGTTATAAGGTTTATAATATAAAAGTTATATTATATAGGTTTGCAAAAATGAAAGCTCAGAATGGTATTTGATGTTTTTATTTTTACACTTTACGTCGGTGACCGTAAACGAATTTTACTACAACGCGCCATTTCCATTTCAATTACACGATATAATGATACTAGAACATAAATATTTATTTCGTATTACTTTAAGATCAAATAGATAATCTTTTTTACATCCTAATGTAACGATATTAATTAATTTGTCATTATATTAAGCAAAATACAACAAATTAAATTATACAACTTATTTTATTATACTTTTCATCGGAGAACAATTATCTAAAGCTAAATGATAGTAATTACTTTATAAATAGTCGTAAAAAAAACATTGAAGGAACTAAATATTTGAATCTTATGATCACATGTTTAAAAATTATAATTTAAGTACTCTATTTTTTTTTTATATTATGTATCTATTTATTTAATTACGTTCTTACATTTGGCTCCTGATGTCTGTATACTATGCTTAGTGAAAACAGTGTCTAAGCTGCGTTTAAACTGTAAAGGACAATAATAAATAGGTACTAAAATATTAAAAAGCAAGAGTAAAGTATCACGGAACCCTGTCTATATGGAATGTACGAATTAGAAACTTATACCATTTCAATAAGGACGAAAACTCTACCACCCCTCAGTACACAAATAACAAACAACAAAACTTAATTAAAAACATCTCAATTAAAACTTTAACAAAATCACTCTAATACTGCTGAATTTGTACGAATTAGGTAAAATAATGTTCGACAACACATTATTGGTCACATACCACATCACGAAGAAACGTTACAAATAAACTACAGGATGTTCTAAAAAATACGGACGTGCAGAAAAGTCTACTCATGTTTTCACATCACCAAAAACCAGATAGAAAAGTTTAGATTCTAGAGAATAGAAGACCATTAGGTAGCTGACGTTATAATTTTTTGAACATTCTGTACATGCATAGCGCAAAGAAAATCTAGTCCATACTCAGAATGTAAGTAAAATCATAAATAGCGAAGTTATTGGGGAGCAGAAGCTAGTACCTTTTCAATTGCGATTTAAGGAGATCATTTGAAAACCAAGTACCTAAAACATAAGTACCTACCTATGTTTTTTTTTAATTTAATGTAAATGTAAAGAGAGCTTTCTTGAGACCATTTTTGATTCAATTTATTGCGACCTCAGTCAACGAAATGATAAAGAAATACTTGAAATTGCTGCACACAAAACAATTAACTTTTGGCACACGCAATAATTTTCAAAAACACCGACTTATAATCCATAGCTTTCTTACATTTTACATACATCGATTAAATATAGTGCATGTTAAAACTATGTGTCGTGTTGCAAAGAAATAGAAAAAAGCATTCTGTAACTATTACAAATTCAATAATACACTGTATTTCGTTAATATATAAAATCCCTGTAATGATAATATTGTTATATGAAAAGTGACACTAACGTGTAGCTAATGTGTGACCTAGGCACAAGTACGAAAGAAGAGAGTTTATGCAAGCTGAAACTAGACTAACCAAACCACAATAAAATTGAAATTTCAATGTAAGTGTCTACTGTCTTGCATATAGGAACACCAATGCAATGAAATTAAAACTTTATGACGCCTAGATTAGCATCAATTTGTAAATGCATAAACGCTCCACTTTAACTCCTTTGTACCGGTCGAATGTGAATTGTCGCAGAATTGTAAAGTCCTGTGTAAATGTAATTTTACAAAATAGACTCGTAAAGTGTTCAGTCTTGTGTAAGAATTAGTCCAATCGCAATGCATTGAACTAAAACTTTGATATATAGGTCTCCGTCCAAGACTGCAGCAATTTGATCCGTTCAAAATGATAAACAGCGGTTTCACTGCAATATGACATTGGTTCAATTTGTTCATCGATTATCATAGCGGTTGGCACGCTGTGTTTAGTGAACGGTGTCCTTTATCAGCCAGTCGTTAATGACATGTGTTTGGTTGTATCTGAGAATTGGGTGAGACTATTTAAAATTGAGATCCAATTGATTTATCTTTTAAATAAACTTAAGATATACGATGAGTTTTGGGCTTTTGTGTGAAGTAAACGATACGAGTAAGAAACAGTTAATGTATGTACAACAGATGTATGACGACATTCTAACACTGATTCTACTTTATGAAATCATTGTATACAATTTATCTAAAGCCAGATAGGATTGAACCCCATTATTCTAACGTTTATTTACTAAAAATCTTGAAAGCTCTTTGTTATTTGAACATTGAGTGCTGATTCATTATTTGTCTAATCCTGGCGCGCACTGTCTTATTGAAACTTTTGGATAATTGTATAGAACATTCGTTCGGAAGAAATTGTGTTTGATTTGATTTAGTGTGTTAATGCGTGTGCACGTGAGAGTTAGTGTGTGTGTGTGACTAGTGCGTCGCGACCCTTTGACGTTTCTGCCCCTCCAGAACTTTACACTGATTCATTTCACTAATAACTACAACAATTACAAATACACTACTATTTACCATTTTAGACACAAAATGTCCCATATTCGAATGGTTAATTCATAATTTTATTTTTTTATCCATTTATAGATAACTATTTACATAATAAAAATTGTTCATAATTGAATATTTTAATAACTACCATTAAGAAATATTTTACAAACTTTGGTGAAATGCAGATGTTAGTCGCATATTATTACAAGATCACTAATGCAGATCGGAGTAACTTAATTATTCAAATTTTATAATTAAAAATGGTAAGGACGTAGCTAGACTGTAAAACTAATAATAAATCTAAAAATAAGGAATGTTAAAACGGAATGTTACAGTAACAATAAAACAGAATTGGTTATGTCCTAACGATATAACAATCACAACACCTTTCATACTTATTGCACTCCTTCAGAATATTAAATTATCGCCTATATGTACTTAATATGCGATTTAATATACATTTACAATATTAACACATCTTTTAAATATAAATTTAACTAATTTTTATGTGGACGTCGTCCGAAGCGAGCTTCGGAGCTGTTTCACAAATATATTCTAAAAATATTAATAAGATACGATATATCCTCGAAACGGTTAAACTTTTAGTGTATCTCAAGTAACAGAGATGTCAAAATACATTTAAAAACAACGAGCAACCAATTACATTCAGAGATCATTATTTTAAAGAGCAAGAAAGTTATCCTAAACGTCGTTGTTTCGAAGCGCACGGCGAGTTTGCATCATTTCAATACACTAACTGGATTCACGTTTCGGATCCAACTAAGAGATTTCTGTCGAAATCAGCTAGAGATTACGATGTATTGTGATGATAAGGTTAATCCTGTCCGTTGTGGTGTAGGAGCTGGCGGTTGTCTGGCGGGTGCGGGGGGTGCGAAGGCGCGCGGTAGTCGCCCTCCTCATCCGCTGACTTGTCATTCGACCTGTCGCTCTTGCAGTCCTCCTCCTTAGTCACCACCCCTGAGAGCGAGTCCAGAGCCATCGGCATAGACTGGTACAGCTCTCGGGCTTTGTCACTCGGCGGTAGAAGATGCAGCATGTTCAGCGGCATCGGGAAACCGGGCGGAAACTCTGGATAGAAACCTTGCTGAAACGGATTGAACATGGGGTTGGATGTGATGTCAGGCTCGGAACTCGATGGTCTTTGGTTTACGTTGTGATGGTCTTCCTTGTCGTGTTGGTGCTTGCTTGGATGGTTGTTGTTGTTGTTGCCGGAGTTCAGATTGAGTACGTCTAGCGGTCCGCCGATGCAGTCTTTCCTCAGCTGTTCCAGCTTGAGGCTCTTGCCATACTTCCCGCGTACGTACATGAGGAGAGAGTTGTAGGGTATACCGAAGATCCTCGAGGCTTGGCTTGTCGTCATTTTCTTGTTCCACACGTGTTGGAGAGCTTCAGTTAGTTCTGCGTTTGTCCAGGATCGAGGTGGCCCACCGCGCGGCGCGCTGTGTTGCCCTTTCGGTCGCCCTGCGGACAAAATAACTTTTATAAGAATGCGATGTAAGGTAGGGGGTTCGTGTCGACTAAACAGAAATGTTTAGTAGACTAATTGCATTACGAAACAACGGTAAGCACAGGGTTAGTGATTTACGAGCGAAGTGCAGGCGAAGGCACGATATGTGCCGTGTCTCGCGGCCGCAGCGAGCGACATTACGCGAATGCACTATCTAATAACCGTGTTTTGGCAGTAAGTTGCCTCAAACTCGGCGACATACGGCGAAATGAGCGGTTGCGACGTTCCTCGGCGGCGATTCGTCATTAATTCGAAGGAGCACGCGACTATTACGGGCCGTTTGTCAAAAAACGCGGACATGCATACGACCGAACCGCGATGTCGCCTCCTAACTTTATAGTTTTATAATTTGAACGGGGCACGTTAACTCGATTCCGATCAGATCGTAACGATGATATTTTATTATGGAGATTAGTTTTTCTTTTAATAGTGGCGAGGGTCACGCGAGGTTGGAAGTTGAAAATTAAAGAATGTATTCGTTTGTTGCTCGTTAGCGTATTGCGATCGGCGCAGCGCTGTCTCGAGCGATGGGCGCTAATCGATCGACGACTATTGTGTGTCGAGTCGAGCGACAGCCACAGCTTGCAGGCTGGATTGCATTCAAAGCATACGTTAGACTCGTCGCCCGCTCCCCTATGCGATACGATATCAGATCGTCTTAATAAACATTTGCTGGGAAACAAAGGCCGTTTAACATGAAGCTCGATGCAGATGTGTGATGTGATGCTGGCATTATTCGCGATACATTGTTTTCTTATCGGCTTGTACTTGTTCCTTGTTTAGTTGGATGCCAGTTTATACGATTTGACTATCGCAGTTTTAAACTATGGACTAGTATTTATTATTTAAACAACTTTGACTTTGTTTTGGTACAACGAATTTGAAGTTACAGAATTATGCAAATAGTGACCTCGTGAGATAAGCGGCTAGTTCGTTTGAAATATTTAGGCTTCTTTTTTTAAATGAAGAAAATAAAGAACTTGCCGGTCTCAATAAAATGTACTTGCACATTCCAGAACTTATGGTCCTTCGAGTCGAATTTTAATTGCTTATGAATCTCAAGCAGTTTCGGTCTTAAAAATTTATAGCGTCACTCTACAACGTCTGTTTGGTTTTTTGTGACCGTAAGTGACAAGGATAGTGACTTATCTGCGCTCGGGATTTTTCTGGTTCTATTTGGTAAGTACTTACATTTCTTTTTTACACTAGTGAATAGTTGTGAGTCTAGCGGCGGCCCGCGGTGTTCCACGTCCATCAGTGGGTACATCTTGTGTTCCATGCCAGGGGGAAACAGCCCCAAAGGCGAGTCAAGCCCGAACACTGCAACAGAAGACACGTTGGTTAATAATTTGCAGAAAATAAAATGGTGCTGATAATCTGCGGGTCGGCTGACCTGATCTTCATCGTAAATAGCTAAGAACCAATTAAACTAGCTTTCCATTAAAATAAAACTGCGTCGGAATCGTTCCATCCGTTTCGGGAACTACGATACCACAGACTGACATCAAACTCCCCTCCATATAACACCCGACTTTTTGCGTTGGGAGTTAAAAATATAGAAATAGAAGATAAGTACAAAGGCAAGCTTAACCATAAGAAGAGTTTTCTTCCAGCAAATCTTTGAGGTTAGAGACAGAGAGATGATTTTAAAAGTAGGTGAGGTTACCTACAATGAAACGTAAATATTATGAAACTAAGTTTTTCTGTGAGTAAATAAGTAGGAGGTAACTTGAAATTGAAGATCAATTAGAAAGATATGACAGAAAAGGTAGGTAGTTGTTAATGGCTATATCGGTAGGTATTTGTAGTTAGACGGTTACTTGGACATCCGACAAATGTACCTAGTTGATCCATGACTGTGTATTCTAAATTAGCCATGACTATAACTTACTCTTTAGTAGAGAAGTCAAAAAACAGGATTAGTACCAAAGTGACGCATGGTTTCGTAAACATTTCATGATTTCTGTAACTGTCATCCGTTTCTATAAACATTCATTGACCAACGCAACTGCCATCTGTTTTTAGAGTAGAAAGGTACAATCAGCGACATAAGTTGATTAACAATTTCAGATTTTATAATATTTTTTGCCAAGTTTATTACAGTTTCTTTTTTTATTTTTTAGCCGACGATATATATACGATATATACGAATAGTATAGAGCTAAGATGCCCTCCAATACAATGCAAACATTTGGTTGAAAAAAATGCCTAAATACAGATTTTTTTAGATTTTAATAACTCAACTTGTTAACCGATTTATGTTGCTGACCGTACCATAACTAAGTTTTTTTGAACAAACTAGAGAGACCTTTGACACAGAGTTGATTGAATTTCGATCGAGTAATTAGGTAAATACCAAGCGCGTACCAAATCCTCACGTTCGTTTAAAAAAAATGTTTCAAAGTTTAAAAATAAAATAATATCAGCATTCAATACAATTACAATTCAAATACAATTCTATAGAATTCACAAGAAAATGCATAAAGCTCAGCTAGCAGAGTGTAAACGTAGCATGTAGACTACTTTCTCGTTTTACAAGTTCCTCTACTCGCCGCTAGATGGCGTTAGCAGTTCTCTAGATCTTCAGTTTCTAGGTAGCAATAAAAATGTGATATGCGCTTATAATTTTTATTCACGACTTGTATCTATTTAGTCAGAGCCAAGAATAATTATGTTTTTATATCCGCATTTTACTATAGTGAAGTCTTTACAAACAAATCAAAGATTGAGACCAATGTTTGGAAAAGTTTTACAGTAGGATCATTTTCGTCACACATAGATTTTAGGAGTCTTCAACAATGATTCAACATGACTGTAACCGCATAAAACGTACTTCTGTGAGACGCACTGAATACTTTAATTCAAGTATATTCACAATTTGTCACGAGATTTTTTTTAAAGTCACCATGTCTTCTGTCTAAAAAAAACAAACATGGATGGAAAAGCGTCCCCTTAATCTAGTGCATATAAACTCATCCCAGCTTCATATCTATGCACACCTACACAAAACAAATGCTACAATAACTCAAAGCAGACGCTAGAGGAGTGGGTATCGATTTGTCGCGCTACGGGACTCTGATAGTCTTATTTACATCTTGGAGGATGAGGATTTGTAGAGATAATTATAGCAAGAATGTGCTTGAGAAAATCTTCATTTAAGATAATTTTAGTATGATTACCTATTGAAGATTCTGTGGCGCGGACGAGTAATTTTCCTCAGTTAGGGTAAACAAACAATGTTTGTTCTAAGAATATTCGAAATTAGTTGTTTTTCATTGATTTATCACTTTATACCTATGTGCGTGAGTCTTCATAAAGTGCATATATGAAATTGGGTGAAACTAGACCGAATTTTATCGACAGAAAATATATATTTTTCGTTTTAAATTCATAATTTTTTAATTTTTTTGGGGATTGTATTTCATCGTCATTACATGTTATTTACAATCATTAAATCTTTGTGTTTTCAAATAATCAGTGGTTGTTAAACAACTTGTACGGTTATTAAAATAGCTGATTTAAGGCCGGGCTACAAAGATCAGGATTTTTTCGTTGTAGTGGATAATAAAAGGTTTCTTATGTTTATTTTGACGGCTTCTCGCGCTTTGTCGCTTGACATCACCTGAGTTTACCGACAATTTTTTTTTATGCCATTAAGATAGCAAACAAGCATACGGCCCACCTGATGTTAAGCGCTTACCGTAGCCTATGGACGTTTGTAACACCAAAGGTAAAGGTACTCGCGCGTTGCCGACCCTTTAAACTTTTCAAAACGCCCTTTTTGAAGAACCCCATACTGTAGTCCCTAGGGAAAACCTCGGCAGGGAGACCATTCCACAAGCGAAGTGTTCGCGGGTGGAAATTCCTCTGGAACCTCACGGTACGCGACCAGATCGTCTCCAAGGTGTGTGGATGGATTCTCTGCCGATGGTGAGCGGTGCGATGATAAAACTAACCTGCAGGCACCATATAAAACAATTCAGAACACAACCCATTGTGCAAGCGGTAGAACACACACAGGGAGGCAAAATCTCAATAATTCAAAATGTAACTGTTATGTCGTGTTGACAATAAAGTCAACACGGCATTAAAGTAACTAGTATATATGTATATCAATGCCATAATACTGTCTGAAAATCCCAGTTTTGATTTGTAAGTCATCAATCCTGTTATAGGAATATGATTCACATAATATTATAAATCACTAACTCTTAATACATACGGCGACTAATTAGTCACCTTTAATTTTGTAAGTATAACGTTAAATAAAAAAACTACTATTATCTATAAAAACGGCAAAAAAATCACGTTTGTTGTATGGAAGCCCCTTTTAAATATTTGTTTTATTTTAATTTAATTATTTATTTTTAAAGTGATCATATAACTAAATATTCTGTGAATATTTCAAGCGTCTACCTGTTGCCGTTATCAATATCGAGCAAAAACGAGCATAACATCACGTTTTTTGTATGGGAGATCCCCTCAAATATTTATTTTATTCTGTTTTTAGTATTTTTTATTATAGCGGCAACAGAAATACATCATCTGTGAAAATTTCAACTGTTTAACTATCACGGTTCATGAGATACAGCCTGGTGACAGACGGACAGACAGCGGAGTCTTAGTAATAAGGTGCCGTTTTACCCTTTGGGTACGGAACCCTAAAAACCACGCTTGCGAAGCCGTGAGCGGGTCAGCTAGTTATTTTTATTTCTAAAACAACATCACCGTCATTTTCTGCCGTAAGAAAATGCCATCCTAAGCTTCTCTGGAACTCGCTTTAAGCGATAGGACCGCCTATTCTTATTTCTGTTGTTTTTAATTTTAAGTATTTCGTTTTATGTATTGTGTTCTGTAATTGTTGTTAAAAACAATATACTGTTCATCTTTCTATCTTTGTTATATTTATTTATTTAATCGAGAGGGTTTCATTAGATACTCCACAGCTCCAGCCCACGTAGAACAGTAACGGCACAACATTCAACAAGTTAATTAAAGTTGTTTTAGTTTCGTTAATCGGAGGAAACCTGTACCTCGATACAGGGATGTAGTCAGGGGAAAGTTAAAGATCAATCAAGTTGACAGCAAAAATAGTAATATTATTAATCCGTCTGTATTAGCGTGATCCTTGACGAGATAAATAATATAATAATCAATTTATTAAGTTGATGCGTCTGGTGAATAATTTGACCTCGGAGACCAATACATTCTGGTTGTAAATAAATTAATGATTAATAATGGTGTTAATTCCATGTTATTATAAAATAAGGGATTTAACACGTATTTAATAATAATGATTGAAACAAACCACGAATGTTTTCTTAATAAATTCCTGTGCCGTTGCAAAAGATAAAGCCCCCAAATTGATAACCTTCTTCTTTTGGAGATGGTTAATAATAAAAACCTCGTATTATGGCTAAACTAGGTACTAATTCTTTACAGAAATAATATGCAAGGGACTTATGCTAATATTATAGAATAATATTTTATTTGTAAAAAACTAATTATAAATAAAACAAAAATCTTCAGAACGAGTAGCTGTGGTTGTATGAATGACCACAACTACTACTTAACATTATTATTTTGGCTAAAACAACTGATTCCTGCTTGGCTCTATCACTTAAGACATCTGAGCACTCTCGTCCACAAGACACTTTTACATCTCATAAGAAACAAAATAATGGTTTCCATTTGAGATTCTATTTGTATGCGAGAATCATCTGCAGGCAGAAAAAAGACATCAACTGCCTACTAATAAGTAAAATTTTATTGTAGTAGTAACGCAGAGGAAAGCGCAGCTTAGGACGGACCCCCTATTAGATGAATCAACGTGATAAAGGTTGCTAGGAGCCGTTGGGTCCAGGCCGCATAAGATAGGAAATATATGGAGGAGGCCTATGTGTACTTCCTATGGTTGATATAATGATGATGATGAAGTAAAATTAATCCTAGCAGCGACCCTGCCCCACTGCCTTAATAAAGTCTTCGCAGGAAGATAAGTTTATGCTGCTCCTAATCAGATTGACTACCATACATTTACTTAACGATATGTGTGCACTTAGAGTATTACCCTATTAGTTGCCGTTTCTGAGGCATATTTAACGTGAGCTCAGTAAATGCTTCCTCGCTCAACTATTAATTTCGCCACCGGGACTCTGGGATATCGAGATGGTAGGTAACTACCTACTTGTTATATCGTAAGTGTACGTGAATGGAACGCTGTGCTTTTGAATATCTTTGATCGATTATTTTGTAGCATATATGATGTTTACGAGATTTTTTATTTTTTAGGAAGCGCCCGTACTTTAAACAAACGAACTACCGGTGTTCATCTCGTACAAGCCAAAATAAAATGTGTCATCATCGAAAATCTTATGACCACCACAATGCTGTGGATGTAGCCAGTCATGTAACCAGCGGAATGAATTTGTAGTCGACAAATTTTGAAGACCGGCCATGTCGTTTTTGGGTTGGAAATCCACCTTCTAATACTTTAAAAATTCAACCTGTGGAATTGTTATGACTTGGTTCTATGTACTCAGTATATTGTAAGTACCTATAGGTTCTACATATTATTCTGTGTGATTTCTTTAGAAGGAGATGAGTGGCTACATCTACAGCATGTGTATCGTGGAATTTTTCTGATTCCATGATGACACATTAAGCATTATGTGACAATACGACACATTCTTGAGTAAATTAAAACATCAGAATTATTTAATTTGTTTTATGTACAGACAGCCTCGCTAGCTAGGTAATATACAATAAAAACTTGTTAAAGGATGATTTCCTAAAAGTTTTTATTACACATCGTGTGTTTAGACAAAATCTATATTTTTTTTAAACAAACTTTTTGGAAATAATCCTTCTACAAGTTTTAATTTAAATTTTGAAATATGAAGGAGATACCATTTATCAATAGTCTTAAGTTATCCTACCTATCCTAAGTTCATATTATTTTTTGCATTAAGAATTTAAGATATCACAGATTTGTCAATCAATCCATCAAACATTTAAATAATTATTATAAATACGGAATCTATCACATGCCATTTTATCGGTGTTTCAACCGATAATGTTTCGGTTCAATTCGTGAACCTTCATCAGGGTATACCGATAAGACGGTACGTGATAAATCCCGTATTTTTAATAATGATTGAAATTAATCACGAACATATTCTAAGTAAAACATTTATATTTTATTTATTAGGCTTACAAAGTTCTTAAAATTAAACATAGATGGGTACAACTTATTTGTACCACAGAGGCATAAAATGACAAAACACAAATAAAAAATTGTGTTAACAATACTTGAATACCTTAGAAATGTTTAATTATGATTTCGGGTAGAGGTCATTTTCTTCAGCTAATTTCGTCTACTGTAGTTATGTTAGGTTACAGACTTCGGTTTGTTTGATAATGATACAATATCGTGCTTGGGCAAGCCGTTGCGAACTGATGTAAATCAAGTGGATTGATCTGGCATGTTGATTGCCAATCAACATATCTACCTTCGCTTAAACGTAGTATCTACATCGACGTATGACGGTACGTATCTATAGATTAAGCATTCTAAAGCAAACACTAGCTAGAAAGGAGAACCGAATTGTATTTTTAGATTGCCTATCCAAATGGCTACTTTGGCAAGCCTTTTCTAACTTCAGTGGTGGAAGCTTACTTAAACCATGATATTATTAAAGAATTAAACACTGTTTCATACAAAATTTTGTGTAATCATTAACAAAGCTAACATTGGAATGATTATGTTCTAAAAAAAGTTGTTTTACAGTTTGGTACTTACTTCTAACATATTTTTTAGGGTTCCGAACCCAAAGGGTAAAACGGGTCCCTATTACTAAGACTCCACTGTCTGTCTGTCTGTCTGTCACCAAGCTGTATCTCATGAACCGTGATAGTTACAGTTGAAATTTTCACAGATGGTGTATTTCTGTTGTCGCTATAACAACAAATACTAAAAACAGAATAAAACAAATATTTAAGGGGGCTCCCATACAACAAACGTGATTTTTTTGCCGTTTTTATAGATAATGGTACGGAACCCTTTGTGCGCGAGTCCTACTCGCACTTGGCCGGTTTTTTATTTCCTCCCTTTCTCTCTAAGCATAGACCGGTTAGGTTCTAATTTTATCAGTTCTCCCGTTTTGGCTATACCTTTGTAGCGTTTCTGAACGAAACGCGCGTCAGAAATGACGTTGACAGTTCGGAGAAGCGAGTTTTTTCAGTACGAAGAAAAAGAGCCAAGAAACTTTTCTCGCAGAATCTGAATCACTACTGGTTCTAGCGCCGAATTTTTGGTTCTATCAGGCTATTCCATATTGTTATAAGTTTTAAGTTAGTGTGGACTTACGCTACCCACGCCGATTATTAATCCTGAACTTCATATCATTGTGAATTTTTGTAATTACTCGTAAGAGCGCCTTCGAATAAACCTTTACCTATTGGAAAAAAACCGTGTTTCGTGGTCTAACATCCTCCCCACGTGTTCTTCCAAACCTTTTTTGGTATGTATTAAAGCTAGAATGGATGGTAACATTGTTGAGGCTTCTACAGTGCAAAAAGCAGTCGGTCTCTTTTACCCAAAATTCCCAGATTTTAGTAATTCCCCGCGCTAGCTACCTTTTCCCCGCAATTGGCAGCACTGCTTACAAATCACAGGTTACTTCCATCCAACTAAAGGTATGATTCCGATCTCGGCAGCAAGCAGCAGTGCTGCCACTGTGGTGCCTCGCAGCAGTGCTGCCTGCCGCGCTGATTCTGAGTAAGATGGCAGTGTTGCGCTGTTCGTGGTGATGCGCTGTTATATAGTCATTTATTTGTCGATTAAGATGTCGATTGATGACCTCTTCTGAATCAGAGAAATTCATCGTTTGTTGCAAATTTATTTGCAACAATTCACGTAGGTGTTAGCGCTGTGGCGTCGGACGCGTAACAACTGGTCTGCCGCGGCGGCAGGGCGACACTGCCGCTGCATTGCTGCCGCGGCATTGCTGCCGAGCTCGGAATGTAAGTAATCTCATATAAACCTATAATTTATGGGGACCAGTAGTTCTGCGGCAGCACTGCTGCGGCAGCACTGCTGCTTGCTGCCGAGATCGGAATCATACCTTAAGACTTGATCTACATTGCATTTCTGAATTTTATGAATGCATAAGCAAGAGAAATAAGTTTGGCAATGCCAGATTTTTTTTTTTTTTTATTCCAATTTATTATGAGGACCTTTATAAGGATACATGTCGGTCCTATCGTATGTACAAGTTAATTGAATCAAAGATACAAACAAAGCAAACAAAATAAAGATTAACAACAACAATTAACTTATTTAAATCGGTCCGGCACTACAACCATACAAAAATGTACAGGTGTGATCCCTGACGGGTTAACTTAGAAAAAAAAATGCCAGATTTGGTTTGCAAGTTGTTATTGGTATTACCATGCTTCTATCCCTAGTTAACCAGCTCTTAAGTCACACGTTCGTTAATTGCGCAACGATGCACAATCGTATTTAGCGCCTAAATATAAAGGTAAATATCATGTATTCGCAGAAAGTTAGTACAATGTTACATTGGTCTTAATGTATACAATTTAAGCTCAATTAACATTCTACCAGATAATGTCCTGCTGTGCAAATATTACATAAAATAAGTAAAAATTTAAATACAATATAAAATATTAACAAAATATATACATTATAAAATTCAAGAGAGTTGTCAAATCGTATTAATATGGCAAATTTAAACATGTTTATTACGTTTAGGATTTGTCATGCAAGCCGGGATTGTTTAACGAAAGCATACCTATCTATATTTTATCTATACATATAACATCTATACCTATTAGTCAATAGGGTATATTCTATCTAGGTAGATAGGTTACATTACGAGATTTTGCGAGCTCAGAATACGTAAGACTTCGTTAATTCGCGACACAGACCAAAGTGGCACTTAGGTCTTACCTGCCGGTCACTTTGCATTAATAACCGACAATCAGAGACTACATTCATATCCCGTTGACTAAAAATCCGAGATATTGACTTTGATTTTTGATAAATTGTACGGTTACGTTACCTACGACGTTTATCTTAACTGCACGGTTAGTCAAATTGGCTAAAGGCCCACTAATCGTAGGTTTAGTTACATTCAGCGTGAACCGGCATATGGTTAAAATTTTGTTATTTAAAACGATAAGTTTGTTTATAAAATGTATAGGTATTTTAAAAGTTATTATCAGTTTTCCGTTATAAATATAGACATAATACATAGGCGATATAATATAAGCGAGATCGTGGTCGAACGCGAGTCATTTTGTCCCACCTAACTCGATATAAAATTTGGGTCCAATTCATCACCATCACCTGACCGCCCTACCGCTGACCTGACATTTGTGTGTCTACGTATTTTTATATTATAGGCGCGCGATGATGCAGTATGCGATGGACCACGCTTGCCTAGAAGAAACCTGTTCTCTCGCGAACTCCCAATTAATAATTACCAGGACCACAAACTCATGCAAGTATTGACAAATATGATATGTGTTTTGTAACAATACTAATCATTAGACGACCTGTGCAGTGTCCGAACAGCCGGCTGAGACGCAGGAGGTAGCGGGTTCGATTCCCGCCGCGGAACAAATGTTTGCATGATCTACAGATATTTGTTCCGCGTCTGGTTGCTTCTCTATACAGGGTTACAGGAAAAATCGTGCTAGATCCGTTAAGGGCGTGGAGTACCCATCATTTCTGACTTATTTCACTATGAAACACCCTACCCTAAACTTAACCCTTTTCGAGATATTCGACTTTTAATTTTTTTATTGAAAATTGCTGATTTTTAGGCTACTAAATTTATTTTTGTTTATTTTGTGTATCTTATTATTATTATTATTGCATTTTTACATGTGTAATAAGATGCTTTAGGACGTCTATCATTAAAATAGTGCATAAGTTAATTGAATAGACCGTAGTAGACAAGTGAAAGTTAAGAAATATTAATAGTAAAAAAATATTAGAAAGTTTATTTTTCTCTAAGGGATATCTAAAAAAAATATTATGGCAATTGTTCGGCAGATGTTATGTTTTTTAAAATATCTACGTTTCATCAGCTATCTAACGAGGTATAATAATCTAGGGTTTTATTCAAATGCATTGAAAAAAATTTAGTTTTATAGGCGACAGTGGAGAAGAAAATTTATACTTAGCCCTAAAAAGTAAAATAAAATAATAGGTAAGCATGAAATGTCATTTATTAAAGATTTTCACACAACTTTTTCTTATTCTACAGTTCATCTTCAACATGGCCGCCTCTATTTCTGATACATTGTCGCATCCTTCTACGGAGACCAGTCTTTACTACTCCAGTGGTTAACGTGGTCCTCATTTTATTGGCTGCATCCACAATCCTTTCTCGTAAGTCTTCCACAGACGAAACTGGATTCGGCTCGCTGTACACAAGACTTTTCATGCACCCCCACACGTGAAAATCCATGGGGGTTAGGTCCGGACTTCTTACTGGCCATGGCAACGGTCCACCTCGTCCTATCCATTTATTTGGATAATTTGTGTCCAGCCAGTCTCTGACACTTCTCCTGAAATGGGCAGGGCAGCCATCGTGTTGGAACCACATGTCCCTGATCAGGTTGAGTGGCAGATCATCCAGCAAATCACTTAAGTCTGCTCTCAGGAAATTTTCGTAGCTTTCCCCATTTAGATTATCCGGGAGAAAGTAAGGTCCAATCAAATGATTGGAGATAATGCCCATCCACACATTCACGCTGAATCTTCGTTGGGACCCCTTCACTCTTTTCTTATTGGGATTCCTTAGCTCTTTTGGGGCCCAGTAATGGGCGTTGTGATAGTTAGTTATGCCATCTTTATCAAATTTGGACTCATCCGTCCACAAGATATTTCTTAGAAAATCTGGGTCTTCTACGTCAGCATTTAGCATAAATCTGCAAAAGTCCAATCTTCTCGCGGGGTCTCCTTCTTCAATAACGTGTACCGGCGTGTAATGGTACGGGTATAGGCCAGCAGTATGCACTGTAAACCACACTCTCCATTGCGAAAGTCCCAGATCACGGGCAACAATATTAGTGGAAGTAGTCGGATCCGCTCGAAAGCGTTGCACTATCTCATTGTCCTGTTCTTCGTCATCAATTCGTGGTCTTCCCATGTCTGTATTTCGTCTCAAAACAGAGCCAGTTTCTCGAAGTCTTCGATAGACTCTGTCAAAAACGGCCACATCCGGCACTCGACGACCGGGGTAGCGAGTTATGTATTCGTTGCGAGCTTGAATACAATCGAAATGTAATACAAACCCTAGATTGTTATACCTCGTTAGATAGCTGATGAAACGTAGATATTTTAAAAAACATCTGCCGAACCATTGCCATAATATTTTTTTTAGATATCCCTTAGAGAAAAATAAACTTTCAATTATTTTTTTTATTTCTTAACTTTCACTTGTCTACTACGGTCTATTCAATTAACGTATGCACTATTTTAATGATTGACGTCCTAAAGCATCTTATTACACATGTAAAAATGCAATAATAATAATAATAAGATACACAAAATAAACAAAAATAAATTTAGTAGCCTAAAAATCGGCAATTTTCAATAAAAAAATTAAAAGTCGAATATCTCGAAAAGGGTTAAGTTTAGGGTAGGGTGTTTCATAGTGAAATAAGTCAGAAATGATGGGTACTCCACGCCCTTAACGGATCTAGCACGATTTTTCCTGTAACCCTGTATATTATAAGTATGTAATAACAAAAAAATAATAATATAAGTATTCTATCAGTTATCTGGTTTCCATAGTACAAGCTCTGCTTAATTTGGGGCTAGATAGCGCTGTGTGAAATGTCCAGCAATATTTTTATTTATTTATCAGCGCTAACACTTTATACAATTACATCCAAAGCTTGTCTAGAAGAGATCGTTTTGTTAAGCGATAAGACCGCCCATTATGTTTACATTAATTTGTTTTTTTATTTCGTTTTAACTGTTGTGGTTGTGTGGCTTGAAGAATTTTCATTCATTCATTCATTAATGAAATTACTAACTATACTAATAACTAATAAGTTATAAATTGTATGTCTCGGGAACAACTTAACTGATTTTGATAATTCTTTCATTGATAGAAAGCTATAATATAGGCTTATGTTTTATTTTGGTAAGAATCTGTGCGAAGCTGGGGCGGATCCGCTGGTTCGGTAATATAATGTGAATTAATAAATAATGCTGGAAATTTCACACAGCGCTATCTAGCCTCAAACTAAGCAAGGCTTGTACTATGGGAACCAAATAACTGATAGAATACTTATATGCTTTTTTTTGTAAATTTATATTACTAGCTGTTGCCCGCGACTTCGTACGCGTTACACTTCTAAATGTGTAGGTAACCTAGAAATAAAGCTAAACCTGCTGTTGCAACTTGACTTGACACCCCATTTTTATCCATGGGAAATGATTTATGGGATAAAAAGTAGCTTATGTGGTAATCCAGGTTATATATGTATACCAAATTTCATCGAAATCGGTTCCGCCGTTACGACGTGATTGAGTAACAAACAAACAAATAAACAAAAATCCAAACTTTCACATTTATCATATTAGTATAATGTAAAAAAATTGCATAAAACATTACACACTAAATTAAACTTCTAAAACAAACTAAAAGAAAACTATACACATCAAAAAAATCCAAGCAACACCTACAAATTTAGATAATTTTTAATTTTATAGATTTATTTTAAATTATTTCTTTTCTTTTTATATTAAAGGATATTTCTATGTTGAATTTGTATATTAAACTCGATCGATTTTAAAAAAATTATTTACAAATAAAAGTTTGCTGTGAATCTGGGTGCAAATTTGTAAATATAATAATGGTAAAAATAAACAAAAATATGGCTTCTGCGTTAAATTATAACCTTCTTTTGGGCATTTACATTAAATCTAACAAAGCGCGTTACCTCCTAGGTTGTTTAAAACTTGTCGGCAACGATTCTGCATGGAGTCAATTAGGTTATTGATTTCCTCCTGGGGCAATGGGTCCCAGTGGAACTTGAGCAGGTTTTTTAGCTGGTGTTCTGTTAAAACCCCATTAAGATCTTTCAGAACCTTTCTCTGGAGCATATCCCACACATGCTCAATGGGATTCAAGTTAGGCGATTGAGCCAATTCAAGTATGGCCAGTATGGCAAAACGCCTATATTTTCGCCCTGTAGCCATTCTTGAGTCCGTCTCGCTGTGTGCGAACAGGCATTGTCGTGGATTAATGTAAACTCAGGTCCCAATGTTTGTGAAAATGGACGCACATAGGGATCTAGCACATGTTCCACATAATTTTCAGCATTCATCCATTCCATTTATAAAAACGAGATCGAGTTGTCGGTTTTTAGCTATTCCAGCTCAAGCCATTACTGTCGAACCGCTGTATGAGTGGTCTTCCTGGACGCATCTTAGACGTTCAGCGTTTCCTGGGCGACGATATACCATCATTCTTCTAGTATCAGGTTTGAACACGAATCTAGATTCGTCGCAGAACAAAATTTGGTCCCATCGTTCTTGCGGCCATAGCACGCGTGGTCTGCACCATTGAATACGACGAGCTCAATTTCGTGATGGATCAGTGGGCATTTGATTGGACCACGTGCACGTAGACCATACTCTCGCAGTCTGTTTCGCACAGTTTGGGGACAAACAGCGGGACCATCAGTATTCTGTAGCCTTGATGCATCGATCTTGGGCAGTCACCTTTGGTTCACATCTACATGTTACCTGGATGTATCGGTCTTGACGAGTGGTACTACGCCCTCGGCCTGGGTACTGTTCAGACGGATCACGTATGTCACAATACCGTCTCCAGAGTTGGCAAATTACGATTCGATGAACACCGAAATGCCGTGCAACATAGACTTGACTGTTTTCAATTTCTAGCATCCCTACAGCTTTGCATCTCTCCCGTGGTAAGATGACGACGCTCCGCACAGTAAAAACTCGTGGACTATTATTCGCAACACACAACCAATGATTACTGCGGTTACTAATTTTTTTTCATTGAATAAGAAATAAAACCACATCTATGAAATGCCGTTGAGATGGACAAAATAATGTATTTATTGTTTTAAAACATAATTTACTGAAAAAAACTGTCAGTATTTATTTGTTTATCAAAGAGGTTGACCATTTAAAGAAGGTCTGATATTCCATGAAAGTTTAAAACGAAGTAAAAAAATAATACTTACTAAAAAAGTTATGTGTTGCTTAGACTTTTTTTATGTGTGTATTTTCTTCTGACCAAAATGTTCTACTCGTAGTCCTTACTCGTACCATTTCAAATTTCAAAAAAATCAAAAAAATTCGTGTCCTTAAAGTTCATAACCTCTTTAAGCTTACAACCCTTCAAATGAGGTACTCATATAATACGGTGACTTTCGAGACATTCCAATTTTAAAGAGCATTTGCATAAGTTTTTAAGTGAGTTCAACCTTTTTTGAATAAAATCGGATTGAGTTTTCAAACATGTGTCAAAATAAATAGTAATTTAAATCAAAAGCACTAAGGAGTATTGATATCAACCTCGAAGCAAATCACCGCCAAAATAATTTTCTACCCCTTTTTAACCCCTTTAGGGGATGAATTTCAATAAAATACGAAACACGTCAATCAATTCAAACATCAATTCTGTTAAAAAAGGTTTTTGTAAAATTTGAAGTAGATTGGACCAAGGAATCACGTTGTCCCATACAAACTTTGCCCCCCTTTTTTACCCCCGTACGTCATACAAAGAACACACCCTCCAAGTTTCAGGTCTCTACGATCAGCGGTTTAGGCTGTGCGTTGATCCGTCAATCAGTCATTCAGGACAAAGCCTTTTATGTATAGATAATATATTGACAAATACCCAAACCAGAAACAAATATCTGTAGATCATGCAAACATTTGTCCCGAAGCCGGGATCGAACCCGCTAACTCCTGCGTCTCAGCCTGCTATTCGCCCACTGCGCCACAGAGGTCGTCGAAATGACAGACTGCTTTGTTCATTACTCGCTTTACTGGTTATTTTTTTGTTACCGTGCTTTTGATGACCACATAAGTGATAACAATATTAATTAATTATAATAACTGATTAAAATGGGTAGTTATCGCTGGGTAGTCCGCCCGTGACCACGGCTGTTGCAACACAGCCGAAACGTCGGGATAACAAATAAAAAAGATACATACGCAATAAATACCCGTCTTAATCGGCAATTATGTACAGTGATCGCGAAAGTTTGAAAAATACTATAATTAATAATTATGCACAATTCTTTTGTAATAATTATTAATTATCACGAAAAAAGTGAGCAGATTTCACTTAGAAATTATATTTTTTTAAATTAATACAATGTAAAAAATTGCTACGGGAATGTAAAAGAAATCTAAAGAAAACGCTGAGGTTTTAGGGCAACCAATTAAGCTCTAAGTAGGTAATTAGGTACGGTTAATTAGACAGACCTGTTTAGAGTTACCTTAGAGTAGTTTGGCGATTGCACACCTGCTCACTTCAGTGTTAGTTTGATAAACAGAAAACGAAATTAGAATTGGACCAAAGTATCTCAACAAGTGAAACTTATTACAGTGGACTTATTATCATTGCTGAAAATGGCCCTCATGTTTCCATGGAGTTTAGCCATCACTGATTCTCATGGCACCGACTTCCAGTTAGGGAGGTACACTTAGATACAAAGTACATGCGGGAGAAATAGGCTAATATATGGTTCCAAATGAGATATGACGGTCTGCAGTGAAAATGTCCGTTGTGAGTGTAGTGTAAGACATGGCTCTCACACACACATTAGTGATTTTGTGGCTTACGTTTCGAACAAAAATATTTTTGAAACTTCTGTCATATGTGTAATTATTAAGGTATAAGTACATTCTTTTGACATCGGTTTTTGGTTCAATAGCTCCCCTAGAATGTCTTGACATACGGTTTTGAGATAGACTTCTTCTACATGATCCTACACTGTGTCTTGGTTCATAGGAACCTATATTTCTATATAATGAATAGCTGATGCGCCCGCGGCTTCGCACGCTTGAAGTTTCCCGTTCCCGTGCGAACTTCGGGATAAATACTCAAATCGCGATTAAAAAATAGGGGGTGGGGTAGGTGGATGAAAAATACTTTACGACCCATTCTGATACTTACCAAATACACAAATAAGTTTTCATTAAAATCGGTCGACCCGTTTCGGAGGAGTGCGACCACTAAAGTCGTAACACGAGATTTTTATATAAACTTGAGAGCAAAAAAATCGCACATTCATGATTTTTTGACATAACTAAAAAAAAAACAAAAAATATTATGTTTCTGTAATGCAGATTCATAGTCTATTTTAATACCTATCCAGTGGTATCTGATTTGTCTTTCAATCATTACATAAAAATGATTTTGTGGATCAATAACAAAAATGCATGTTTAGTAAAAAATTCTTTATTCAAGTATTGGTGTCAAAGTTATGAAATTAAAAGATAAAATTAATTTAAAGTTTGTTATTAATACCGAGTGTTCCCTCCCCTAGCCTGAATCACTGACTCCATCCGTGTTTTCACTGATGTTACTAGACTTTTGATAAAGTCTTGAGGAATAGCCTCCCATTCCTCTGCGATCGCCTGTTGCAGCTCCTGTAGAGTCGATGGAGGAGCATCTCGGCCTCGAACTCTTCTTTTCAGCTCGTCCCATAGATGTTCGATGGGATTGAGGTCTGGGCTTCGAGCTGGCCACTCCATAACGGTCACATCCACCTCTTGAAGGTACTCGATCACTATGCCAGCAGTATGCGGTCTTGCATTATCTTGCATAAACAGAAAGTTTTCGCCGATAAACCCAGCAAAAGGTACGACGTGGCTCTCGAGTACTTCCTCAATGTATCGTATGGAAGTCAATCCTCTTGATTGGCGACCAGTATTCGGTCCGGTGATGAAGGCAAGCTCGGTTTTTGCTTCCATAGACATGCCTCCCCAAAACATGATTGATCCACCGCCATAGGCGACACGTTCTGTTATGCAGCATTGGGCAAATCGCTCTCCCGATCTTCTATACACCTTCCCCCGTCCGTCGTTGCCATGCAAGCACATCCTGCACTCATCAGAGAACAGGACTGCACTCCACTGCTCTTCGGTCCAATTCAAATGGTCTCGAGCGAACTGAAGGCGGGCTTCTCGGTGGGCTGGGGTCAATTTCGGCCCGTTTGCTGGCCTGTGTGCAGTCAGGCCACCTTCTCTCAATCGTCTTCTGACTGTCCACCGGCTAACTTCTACTTCACGAACTTCTTGAAGTCGTTGGCCCAGTTGAACTGCGTTCAAACGACGATTTCTTAAAGATGTCGTTATAAGAAAGCGGTTATCACGCTCTGTTGTAGCACGGGGACGGCCCGATCCTTGTCGCCGTTGGTAGCCACCAGTCTCTTGATACCTCTGGTATACACGCCGAACGGTAAATCGGCTCAAACTCAATTGTCGAGCCACTTGACTTTGCTTAAGCCCCGATTCAACAAGGGCAACCACTTGAGCGGCTACTTCTGGTGTAGTATCCATTTTCGTGTTCCGTTTGAAGCCAATATCAATAGAGAACCTTTCACACTGTACGTTGGTATGCAAATGATGACCATTCCCTCAATATGCACTCTTTTATACCTGCGATAAATCCCGCCGCCGGCCTTACCTGGATCGAGCGACATAAGGGGGTCTATTGTTTTGTTGCTAATGAGTTGTTTTTAAAGGTAAATGTCAACCCTTTATCAGTTCTGCGAATGCCTAGATTATGCACTTTAATTTAATTTGATTTTAATTTGCTGTAAGCTCCAAATAAAAAAAAAATTAACTTTTAAGTAAAAATGTGCGGATGTGCGATTTTATTGCTCTCAAGTGTATTTGAAGATTATGGTTCGCTGCATCGTGGTGGGTATTAGATGAGGCTAGCACAGGGAATGGTCACAAGTAGAGGAGAGGATCCAGCAAATCTATGAGTAAGTCAGGCTGTTAATGATGAGAATGCTTATCATGCAAACATAACGTAGATAAACCTTTGTTATAAAACTTGATCTGTTAGTGAAACCATTAAGCTCCGTGCTCTGAAGATCTACCTAAACTATTGTTCATTACGTCACATTTCAGAACGTCAACCTTGCGGTCAATTAGTTGTATCGAAGCGGTCTCTTGACGCTTTCTAATCTCGGACCCCTCGAAACTGCTAGACCATAAACAATGTTTTACGAAACACACCCGACCCAGGCGACTTGCAATACATTCGATACGCTAAAAACATAAGTTTTCAGTTTTCAACATATAATTTCGCAAGTGATAAAGTAAGAGCTCGTTTGGATAAACTCGTTTGCGAGATGACGTCACGTTTTCTCCAGATTTTTTCGAGTCACCCCTCTGGCCAGCGACTTTGTTTGGGTTATGGTACCATAGTTTTGAGGCTATTATCTTTTATTATTTTAATAAGATGGATTTGCAACAAGTTTTCTACCTTTCTGAGGTAAGAGACGTGTAGTAAAATCCCCACAACCAACCTCCATAGAGATCAAACTATTTTAAAAACTTTACCGTATTTTCAACATTCATTTTCAAGCCCAGTCTACCAGTCTAGAACATCGAACACCTATTAATCGAAACGACTTAACGAAATTGGATTGTAAGTTAGCACAACAAAGTTAGTTTACGATCGATCGCCGACCCATATGCAACACGCGTGAAATCGAAAGTGCTCCGAACTTAGTTCCACAACTCTCAACAATCGCAACCCTTTCGCGGTCGTGTGTACACAACTTGTCTCACCCTGTTCATTCAGACAAAAGCAGACGCACCCTCTCCCTCCCACGCGTGTCACGCACATGTGTTGTCTCGCACACATGCGTGTATTCCCCAGGTTACACAGCGGGTTGGAAAAGCGCGTGTTTTGTACCGGATGCAGGGTCGAAGTTCGGCGTTTTGAAGAAGTCGTGTTATACCACGTGATGATGTTTACGAAGGGTTCCATTCACGTCGCTTGGAGGGCACACACGTCATACGGCGCGACGGTGCCGGAACGTGTGGGAGTCACCGCGTTGTCTGTGGTCAGGCGTGCTCGCTGTATATTTTGCAACGAGATTTACAACTATAACTGTAAATTAACTTTATCGAGCGGGCCCGAATCTAGGTCGTATGGAATCAGCATTAATTATCGCTATAATCTAATACCGATGTCGAGTGTACGTACAATAGATCACATGATAGATAGCCGCTCACGCCAAGGATATACGAAAGCAATAACTGCAGACGAGAGACGCCATAACCATTGCGGATCGGCGGAACTGGGTTAATCTATTGTTTCAGAGAAGTATCGGTCGGTAGGTCCTACGTTATCGCCGATGTGGGGAACAATTAAAAGAAAATAAGTCTAGGTCGTTGCGATGGGTAATGTATCCTTGCATTGTTCGAGAGAATCGCGTGTCAATTTATGTCCCCATTACATAAATAATATGGGGTGTTCCAACATAAACGCAACTTATAATATTTATAAAACTAGCTAACCTTGAGAGTCTTTTGAATATCACTTATAGACAATGGACGCCTAGAAACGAGGTGTTATGTAAGTCATATAAAACCGGTGCTAAATACAATGTATGAGACTGAGCATCAACATCATGTGTGAATTTTAATTGCCTAACTAGTTTTTGTACGCAGAACCGCCTGGAATTAACTAAAATAAATAAAATAAGTCACCTATCTAAATTCTAACAGCGATGAACGTAGCAGTAGGCAGATGAGGTTTCTACGACATCTATTGCAAAAACCTATTAATCATTAACCACGCCAATTTTTTTTATAATTTATATTAGCGGTTAACCGCGGTTTTACCCGTATTTGTTTCCCTAGGAGACGTGCTGTCTCCTAGGGAAATCTTCGGAATAAAACATTTAATTTTCTGGTTCCAGGTATAACATATAACAAAGTAGGTATTGCTGGGTATACGATACGATGATTGAAAATGATCCTTCCAAATTTTCTGAACATACCACAGTTTTAAATCACAGACAGAAAGCACAATGCTTTTATGAATTAACGAATTACACAATAAGTTTCTAGATTAGCGGTTTTGATGAAACAAGAGCACATTAGATGAATCATATTCGCTCACACGGGCCATGAGAGAGTTCTTACAAATGAATTACAAGTTAACGCGATCATTTCTAAAGCTCGAGCCCAATTCGGTTCGGGGCTATTGAAATGTATTTTCGTTAACTTTCCTCTTCTGAAGCAAGCCGTCTTCTAAAGCTCGTGAATGCCGAGCTCACATAATCGTAGTCAATGTCTTGTATAACTTGTGAAATTAAAAGTACATTTAAGTATTACTCCTTTGCTGAGTGCAGGTTTTTTCTACTCAAATTCCATGTGGGCCCAAATGACCACACTACAGTAATATTTTATCGTAGGGTTAAGACTGGGCCCTTGGGCCCAGGCCCAAATGACTCCTGCCCGACCTGTCAAACCAATCTATGAGTACGCTAGCACATGCATTTTTAAACCACTTCGTTGTATTGATCGTGATGTGACTGATCTTCGCTTGATATGAAACTGATATTGGAATAACGATTTGTGGTGACAGGCAAAGTCAAAGTCAAATATTTTAATTCATTAAAAATCACAAGGATCACTTTGAAACGTCAATTTTACTGCCTGTTCCTTCGCGACCAAGCCAGGAAAGAAAGGCAAGAAACAAGGCTGGTTTAGTTTTTTAATGATCCTTTTAGAATACATAACAATACAGAAAATAAATCACGTCTTAAGGCATAATCTTTACCTACTAATCAAGACATAATTATATCGAAGATCATTAATTAAATTAAATAATATACTATCTCGGTCCAAGATCAACGTCAAGATGAGATTAATTCTAAGTACTTTTAACATTATACCTAATTTTATTTTCAAATTAATAAAAAAACATAATTACTGATTCAAACGGGTATTTATCGCGTATGTACCTTTTTTATTTGTTATCCCGACGTTTCGAGTCTGTTGCAACAGCCGTGGTCACGATAACAAATAAAAAAGGTACATACACGATAAATACCCGTTTAAAATCAGTAATTATGTACTGTGATCGCGAGTTTAAAAAAATACTATTATAATACATGTTTGATATCAGAGAGAATATAAAAATATTTACATATCTCTTTAAATTCATTTGTATTGTGTCCTATAAAAATAGTACTTTAAAGGTATTCAATCTAGTAAGCACAAGGTTTTGTTAAAATCGTTCGTTCATATCGAAAACTTTTCTACTACATACAAAACAATTTATGAATTTGCTATAACTACGTACAGAGCTAATATTTTAAAAGTTAAGCTATAAACTAAACATTTTGTGTCCGTCACTAAGCGGAATATCGATGTAGGCAAATGCTTTAGCAGACAGTAACCTTCACTTTCCTTGTAAGTCGTGTGGGATCTTCGGCGTAGTAACTACTGTTATAATCTGTGCAATCGGCTCCGCTCTCTATTGTTTCCGACACAAAATGATCAGTTCATGAATTGTTCATTGTGATCATAACCTTCCTTTGCTGGGTCGGGAGTCGGGTAAAAATTTGTGAACATGACTTGTACGTAGGTAGTATATTATCTGTGATATGATATACTTACGTCTTTTCTATGTTCGTAATGTCATTTTCTCACTCTTCTAGACTATAATTGCGCACACTTTGAAGTTTACTCAACGTATTGTTAGTATTGAAAGAATTAATGAAAATCCTTACGCTCGAGAAAAAACCAAATTGTAGAATATAAGAAATTTTATTTAGGTGTAAAAAGACACTAGTTCGAAAAACTTTGACTGTGATACTAAGAAACGGACATACAAATTTACATCAGATAAATTTAAATGTTTCATAAAAAAACCGTCTTGGTATATTGCCAATTAAACTTCAGTCCTAAATTCCGAGATCTATGGTAATTCAGTTTCTCACATGAAATCACATCTTGCGGTTCTCCACGCTTCCGTTGCGTGTGTAATCTATCATGTGAAATAACTTATATAAGACCATACTGAGTCTGCAGAACACGCTCCAAGGTTACCTAACAGTAGCGACAACAATCGGTCGCGGAACGTCAATTTGCACATAGAAACTAGCGCTACCAGCAAAGGAACGGCAACAGATAGAACTTTTTTCCCATAGTAAATTTGACGTTTTGCAACCGATTACTGTCGGTTTGCTGTCGCTAATTTTAGGTAATAACCGCGCTGGTTCTACGTTCGGGGGTACAGCTAAGGTATAGAATTACTCCTCTTATCGTCTGTCTTTCCTGAAATCTACAATCTATTTCTCTTTGTGGTACAAGTTTCTTTTAAAAGAATGTGCCTAAAATTATAGATATCCGTGTTCGATCTTTGACCAATAATCGCATACTAATCGAATGTAAGCGCCACAAAAAAATTGCGATGCTTGCAAAGGGCCAATAAGTCTTAATAAGACTTATTTGTCAAATGCAATTTGAAAAAAAATGCAAAAATTGCAAAAATCGCAAATTTTCTTTTATTAATGTTTTTTTTAACAAATAGATCTTCGTTTCACCATTATCTTATCCGATGGTACACGATACAAGATATTTATGTAGGTAATGACACCCATAATATGTGCCATTACCTAGCTTTCAAGACCATGTAAATTTACTAATGCAAATAGATATCTTGTATCTTGTACCATCGGATAAGATTATGGTGAAACAAAGATCTATTTGTTAAAAAAACATTCATAGCCGATACTTTTTTAAGTTGTACCTTTAGACTTAGATTGTAATTTGTATCCCAAAACATGTGTACATCACACACACAGCATTTTAATTGGGTATTTATATGGTTTTGTGGTAGAAATATTACATTTCAATAAAATCCAATAATCTACAGTTCTTACGGATATGCAGAGACACTGTGGCCAGAATGTAAGTACATTGCGGTCGAACAACAATCGATTTGAATACGAATAAAAAAATCAATACGGTTTATAATCGAGTAGGGACTTTCACTGTAAATAAATAAAAGTAATCTGTATGAAATTAGATTGTTACATAATTGCCCAAGTTATTAACAGAATGAGTAGGTTGTGATTACTTGAGATGTTTGTTGAAAAAATTAATATAGATTTTTTTTTTAATTCTTCGGGCCCTTTGTTTTGTTAACGGTTATTGATGAAGTTTTTGAGATTAAATTAGTAAAAAACAGCTAACGAATTGCGTTAGTGATGTTTCTTTATAATATAGATTATTACCTACTTAAAGTGGTAAAATTTGTGAGTTTGGATGTTTGGATGTAAGGGGGTAATCTCCGGAACTACCTAACAGATTTGGAAAATTCTTTTACTAATAGGAAGCTACACTATCCATCAGTGCTATAGGGTATTTTTATTTTATTATGATAAGAATTCATGCGAAGCCTGGGCTGGTCATCTAGTATTCTATATGAGTATGAATTTCTAATTTAAATAAAATAGGTATTGCGTGTGTGTACACTTTTAAAATTTTGAAAAAGAAAGAATGAGCACAAAGAACAGATTAAAAATGGAGCCACATACAATATATTACATGTTTTGTTATGTACGACATTAAAGGAAAATACGCGTAGGGCTAATGGCTAGTATTGTGTAGGTTTTTTTAAATTCTAATTTTCAAACAACCTAGTCTTTCAATTCCTAAAGTATCAATGAATCAGCCTGTATTAAATACGTAAACAAATCGTATTCATTCATCATGTAAGTAGGTACTTGTTAAATTGACTAAGCGGCATCGGCGCAAAGGTGCCGCCGAATTACGTTAAAAATTGTTTATTGGAAATGTATCGACTACTGGATAAATATTCAAGCAACCGGTGTTAAACCCACCTCTAAAATCAATGAATACGATTCCGGATATGTGTTTTAAATTAATGTCGTACAGAACAAAACAGGTTGTAGCTGACTTTATATTGTCCCCGGCTTCGCAGAGATTTTTATCAAAATTTAAATATAGCATATAGTTTTTAGGGATAGTGTAGTATTCTATTCAGTGAAATAATTTTCAGAATCGGCTCGGTAGTTTCTGAGATTACCCCCAACAAACATACAAACTTTACATCTTTATAATATTAGTAGGTAATTAGGTAGGTAAGTACATATAGACTTATACTTTTTAATAAAAAGTATTAAAAATATTTTTCAATAACAAGTGGTTCGCCCCGAACTGAGATCTCACGTGTCTCCGATAAAAACAAAAAAATATGATGATATGATCTTTGACTATCAAAAGAGTGCCACGAAATAAATAAGTAACTGACTTGGCCTACAATTTCATTCAAATTACAGGTAACGGGAGTTCATGTTATTTGGTTCCCTTTTTTTGGGGTACAAATTGCAATTATTATGGATTTCAGACTTTTCCCTATTTTTGTGTCACTTAAGCTGCACGCATACCAAATTATAGCACTGAGGTCAATGGTGCACCCTGTGAATTTTGGTAAAGTTGAGTTTTTATTAAGGCTAATAACTCAAAAACTACAAAAACTTTACTAAAAATAAAAACGGAATCTAAATGTACTAATGAAGACCTTTCATTTGAAGCCCTACTTAACCTAATAGTCTCATTTTCATTTTTTTTTACCCCTCTTGAACCCCAATTGCTCAACAACCCCCCACATTTTTAGCTCATTTAGTCACACCAGGATTGTGCCATCACTACCTATCTATATACCAAATTTTACGATGATCGGATCAACGCTTCGATAGTTATCCTCGGACAACAAACAACAAATAAACACACACACAAAGTCGATTTGCCCAAGTTGATTTGGAGATCTCGCTTCGCTCGATTAAATGTTCGTTAAACTTATGATTTTTCAACTTGGTAATGAAATGAAAACAATAAATGTAACCTTCCTTGAAGAGTAATAAAAAAACGATCAAAGAATAAATGAATGCTACTGTACTTCCTCAAATCTTGACAAAAACATAGTTTTCAGTTACAACAATTACTAATGTGGTCGACCACATAAAAGGTCTCATTCCGTTAAAGTAAGGCGGTGTAATATTAGTCACACATACTATCCGTACTCCAAAAGTTTTAGCAATTTGTCTCTGTATAACGATGCAGGTTAAGTCCAATTTAGGTTGTATAGAACAGGATCTGAGTCACAGGGTTTGATATAAGAACCTGTAGTAATTTGTAATTAATTTACTAGGAAAATGTTCTTTGTTCCCGGTAAATATTTACTAATGTGAGAGATTAGTGGCTGCTTTAAGTTGCGGAATTTAAAGATCCTTGTTCCTTTGGTTTTTATATGGAGGCGCTATCCTAATTTGTACGCTAAACAAACAATTTATGAATTTAAAATAAGTTCATTAATTGTTTCCTAAATTAATAAATTAAAGGTTCAATAGGACAAACAAAAAAAATTATGGTATCGAGAGTTATCAGGAAAAAAAAATTATGGTATCGAGAGTTATCAAGATTGCCAGCCAAAATTATACCCCTAAACGTCTCACTCAAGCTGTAAGTCGTAACCTCAAAAAGTCCGGCAGTTTTTGTTTCGGAAGTCACGTTCAAACGACGTGTGGGTTTGATAACATGTCTCTAATAATGTTTGTGTGGTCAAGATATGTATTTGCAGCCTGCGGTTTCCACCGTATTCCCTTTGTCTCGACCATGCCGAAACTTCATAAACTTTATAATCACAGGATCCATAATCTTGTTTCGATTCTGTAACGACCTTTTTGTGGCTGTAAAAAAGTCCACTTTTGGCCGCAAAGTGGGTAGTTCCCTTTGTGTGTTGCGTAAAGCTGAATGTACACAAAGTTTAAGGGTTGTTTGTGAAGGTTTAGGAGAAATAAAATCTGGGGCAAAAACATGCAAAGATTGTGGTAGTAAATTGCGATCATGTTTGTAGCTAAATATATACCTACTGCCTTTCTTGGTTGTCTTGTTACGCAGCCAGTAGCTTTTGAATTGATTTCTAAGAAGGTAGGTAGGTATTGCATCCGGTCATTCACCGGTCTCCAAACATTTACAATAACACAAAACTCGTGCATAACGTACGTGAACAATTTCATGTGTCGATTGCACTTTTCGATCGTCAGTTTTCGTGGGCTCTGATTTTAATTGCTTTCTAAAGTCCATTCGTCGCTCGATTCCCATGACGGTCGCTGTGAAATTGACTAGCACACGTAGATGCATGACATGTAGTTTTTTTCGTGGGCTTTTTTTATCTGTTTATCGAGAGAGAGATCTGAGTATGCGCCTCCATTGTGCGGCGCAGTGAGAGGGTCACTCAGCGTTGCCGAACACCTCACTCGTGTCGTGATCTTATTTCGGTTCCCATTCAGCGAATACTCATACAAATTTCGAATTTAACGGATGGAATCAATTAAGAATGTGTGACGACTACATATTGCTACCGGTAACAAACGTCGGACACTGGTGAAAGGACGGCCGTAGAGTAATTTAGGCTTGAATGGATTATGGAATATTAATTATTGGTCGGCACGGCGCGCACAGCGGGTTAGATCATGTGTGCATCAATCTTGCTTCGGCTAGTGCGTCGGCACCTCTTTATCGGAACAAAAAAATCGAGCAGTGGTTTTTCTCATGCCTTGAACAATAGCCGGCGCGCACTTGTTATTAAATTCGTATAAAATTAAACCTAATGTGTGATTTCTTTCAGTTCCGTTTGCGTGATGGGAACCTTACGGTAGTTTATGAGATGAAACAAACAAATCTGTATTTTTGAAATGGCAATCATTTACATATAATACCGAACCTCACTACTTATGTTGATGGCTATCGCACGGTGTAATTGTTTAGCTCGACACGTAGCGTTTGACTCCATCAACTGCCATCATCCATTGTACATCTTGCTTTATGTGAACTGTTAGGTAATTTATTTACATTCTAATGAGAATTAACTTTTACACTAGCAAAAATAAACCCAGGAAAGTAGTGAGTAAACTTAACAAAAAAATTATATTTCATTATTTTCCCTCAAGGGCGCGTATTGGGACCATTGCTGTACAATTTATTCATGAGGAGCTACAACAATGGTCACAACTAAACAATGATGTGCGAATGATATTAGCAGATGACACAGCGGTATTGCCTTGGGAATATTACTCGTAATAATGATCTTAGTCATCAAGTCATTGAGAAAAAAGCCTGCTTAGTCTGGTTACTGTACGAACACTTATGACAGATCGTAGTATTGTTACGAGCTGAGGGTTCGGGATAAAATAATGGGAATCGATCTAACCAAAATAACACTTTTATTCAACACTAAACGATGAATACACGAACTTGGTCACACGTAATCACAACACACTAATTCACACCACTGTTGCACCACTTAAAGTCACCGAAATGATCGCACGTATAGCTTAATCCAGACTGACTCGCGAGACCCTTCTCCACGTCAGTCCTCCAGGGCCTCGCTGAGACTCACTCAGACTGAGACTGACTGTCCGGCCATCTCTCCGGCCTATTTATATCGCACACATTTCGATTGGATGTCGATCCTTCCAGGAAAGGGTCGGTCCCTCGACACAATGGCCACTCCCCATTCTGCGAAACCACAAACAATAGCAGCAATAACACAGCAAGACAAAAGCGTTCGAGAAGGTCCGATTATTACTCATTGTTTAACAGCCTCGGCGTAACAGTATGAATAAAAGAATGAATGAAAATGTATATTAAAAAATAAAATATTACAAACAAAGAAGATCAAAAGCAAAGTGGTAGTAACTATTTGAGCGGCCCAAATCGTGATAACAAACAACGCATTTTGAGCTAGATTGAGCAAAAATAAAGTAACTTAAAAGCATTAAAAGTAGCGCAACTTTTAATCCCATATGGATTAAAAGCTCTATCAAACGCCATCATGTAAAAACTATGACTTTAAAATAAACTAATAACACTCATCTTAGGGTAACAATGTTTAGTGCACTAGCTAATAGGTAATTTGAAAATATTTTACTTACACAAAACCATCTACCATCTACCTGCATAAAGCAGGTAAGCATCTGAAATAGCAATAATCGATCAGAGTCCAACAATAATTTATCAATCAAGTCGTTGAAGCGTGACATTTGTTATTGCAATACTGATAGACTTGTTTAAGTCCTAACTAGATGACACATTGGATTGTATTAGCCAAGTCTATGTTACTTTTGATTGGCTAAAGATATATGTAGTTTTAGAATATAGACCTTTTACTATTTTTTAGAGTACAGGTATTGAAATTCGGAAAAAATTACGTCGGGAAGACCTAGATGAGACGTGCAGGGATAGATGGAAGAGGTTTTTTTATTCGATCTGGATATAGAACATGCGTATGGCTCACCTGATGTTAAATGGTAACCATCGCCTATAACCAACTTTTCCTCTTAGGTCACGCTACGATGCACTGCCCTGAGTTTATCAGTTTGAGGCATACAGGTGTAAAGCCTCATGTGCATGTAATTTCACCGGCAACCCTTCAAGCCGAAACACAGCAATGCTGCTTAGCGGCAGAAATAGATATGGTGTTAATACTTCCCCGGGCCAGACTGATAGAAAACATATAGTTAGAAAACATTAGTAAATTTCGACCCCGTTTTTACTTTTAGTAAAGTTTTTGTAGTTTTTGAGTTATTAGCCATAATAAAAACTAAACTTTTAAACACCAGTGACCCCACAGTGCTGTAATTTGGTATGCATGTAGCTTATGTATCACAAATATAGGCAAAAATTTAAAATTTAGAATAACTGCAATTTGTACCCCAAAAAAAAGTAACCAATTAATATGAACTCCCGTTACCTGTAATTTGAATGAAACTGTAGATCAAGTAAGTTGGTTTCGTGGCACTATTTTTATAGTCAAAGATTACGAATGATATTTTTTTTGTTTTTATGGTACACTCGCGAGATCTCAGTTCGGGGCGTACCACTAGTAATATTCCTGATATAGGTAATCTAGCTTTGATCTTTTCTTAGTTTTACGAATTTTAGGATTTCTTCAATTAAATGTTTTTGATTGTTATACCGGCCCTCAATCGATTTACCATGTTTGTTTATTGACTTCATAGGATTTCTATCACCATCATTAGTATCCCATACATTTTCTCAATACCATCCATCTTATTCTCTCAATTAAATTAAATCGGACCATAGTAGTGTCAAAACTGCGTCCCCTGAAACTCAAGAGCCTCAAATAGTGTAAACTAGGCCTTACTACGTTGAGATAAGGTGCTGGTGATTTTTGCATGTGACTGTGGGTTTATTGATAGCCATGCGTGGTCGTAAAGTGTTAGGGTGCCCATACTTTGAACGCGTTGACCAGGAAAAAACAAAACGTTTAATATAAGGCAGACATGCCGAAACGTAGAGAAGCTGGAACCTTTATCACTTTGAACAAATCGACAAAATTTTTGTTGACAAATCTTTGTACCAATTCCTTAAGGTTTGTGACAAGTTTTGACGAAATCCCCTGAAAAGTCAGTGTGCAAGACATTTAGTGTTTCGTACTAAATTAGAAACATCGGAGCACTTACGAGAGATGGAGAGAGTGTGTATAATGGTGGTGTCTATTTGCCACAGTCTACAAACTCTGTGAGAAGGTAAGTAACTGTTTACACACGCTTTTTTAAAATGAATAGGACCTTCGTTGACCACAATCTCACCTGATGTCTAAGGAACTCACCTGAAGGTCTAGTGGCGATCAGACGTCCTAAATCACTCGCTATTTTCAGACGTATGGTCAGGGAACATTATTTGACTACTTGTCGCTAGCTATTGCTTATCTCTTTCATATTATGAATATATATTTTTGTATTTATATGAAGTTATTGAATATATATATATGTATATATATTTAAGTATGTATGTGGTACACCATTGATACCCTAGGTAAAACTCACATGATCCATTCCATCCAAAGGTTGTCTGGTAGAGATCGCTACTTAGCGATAAGAGATAATTGTATACATGACGACCTCCGTGGTGCAGTGGGCGAATAGCCGGCTGAGACGCAGGAGGTAGCGGGTTCGATTCCCGCCGCGGAACAAAATGTTTGCATGATTTTCAGATATTTGTTCCGGGTCTGGTTGTTTCTCTATATATTATAAGTATGTATTTACAAAAATAAATGTATATAAGTATTATATCAGTTATTTGGTTCCCATAGTACAAGCTCTGCTTAGTTTGGGGCTAGATAGCGCTGTGTGAAATGTCCAGCAATATTTATTATTTATTTATTTATTTATTCATTTGAATACTGTTACTTTTAATTGTTTTGTTGTCGATAGTGTGCAATCGATGATGTGGTCTAAGATGAAGCACGAAGATCTAGAAACGCTTTTTTTCGTCAGGGAATAGAAGATTTTATCGTGCTCCACAGAATTTGATGCGGATATCAACAAATGTTAATAGTGACAGTACTCGTAAATTTTGACTGAAATGTCAGTAGTGAGTGACAGCAAGTGTAAAAAAACCATGTATCCCTGGTGGGGATAGTCTGGTGGACAGGAGGAACAGAATGAATTGAAGGCTTTGGCACATATCCCAGAACGGCAGGACGTATAGCCACCCTGTCGTAAAGCGGATAATTTACAATGCGGAATAGGGACGTGCGTTTTCGTCCAATTAACCATTGCATTTGTCGGTGGTTGAGTAACGAGCTGCTATTCACTCCGTGCGTCTGCGCTTAGAGTTAAGGAGCACACGACTCGCCAGCGGCTCTTAAACTGGAAGATCTTCAATGTTGTTTCACGTCTCTTCTCATCATCATCAGCAAACAGACATCCACTGCTGAACGTGCCTTCCCCATGGATTTCCAGAGGAACCTGGAGAGCCTGCACCCAATGGCTCCCAGAAACCTATATCAGGTCTTCTTTCCATGTAGTGGGGGGCCACTATTGAACGGTAGACCATGGTCTAACAGAGTTTGTTCTGTAATAAAGTGATTTCAATTTCACGTATAGCATTGTAAAGTTTGAGAACCATTGCTCTACATACGAGCATACCATCTCAAGTAAGAACATGTAATAAATAATATAAATTTATACCTCATTTTAGCTTTAGTCAAAACACTGAACAAAAGTCGCATACCAATCTATGGTTTTAGTACTAGGTACTTTAGCAAAGTCGTATTTCTAAGAAGATGAAAGTTAACTAATAACATTGGTAATTATAGAGGCAATTAATACAATATTCCTTGGGTAATTGATTTTACTATTGCTATGTGAGTTTTAATGTCTCAAATACGTACTTAGGCTCTGTCGATACAACCAGCAACTACATCATAATAATTAAAAACAGATATGTGACTATACGATAAATCATGCTTCGCAAGCTTTTATGGAAAATTGCGATAATTTCAAACATATTAAAATAATTTAATACGTGAAGAAAGTAATAACTAAGTATATGAACCTGCATTTCAAGTTAGAAAAGGCTTATAACGTTAGCAGATAATAATTAATGCCTCTTAAAACTGCATACGTTACTTAATTTACATTTCATGTTTCAATTAAGTTGGACATGGTACAGTCAGATGAAGACTTACTTATATCAGCCATAGGACCGTCAAGATAATTTTTTTAAATGTTATTACTGGGGAAACAGGCTTGCAGCCCACCTGATGGTAAGCGGTCGCCTTTTGACGCCGGCAACACCCGGGGTATTGTCGATGAGTTCCCTACCCAGTAGAAAACTCGTTACATTTCTCTTGAAGCGTGCCATGTCGTAGCCTAACGGGAAAACCTCAGATGGTAGCTCATTCCACATCTTGCAAGTATGGGGTAGAAAAGATCGTGTGAAGCGTGTGGTGCGCGATACCCAATTGTTGACGATATGTGGATGAGCTTTATTATGCTGTCGAGAAGTGCGGTGGTAAAATCTCGACGGCGGGATGAGATCAAATAGCTCTTCAGAACATTCCCCATTATATAGGAGGTAAAATACACGGAGCGATCCTATGTCACGGCGTTGACTCAGCGGTTCCAGCCTGTCGGCGAGTTGGGATCGCCGGTGATTCTAATGGCTCTTCTCTGAAGGGAGTCAATACGAAGCAATTGGTCCTTTGGAGCTCCGTGCCAAAGATGGGAACAGTATTCTACGTGCGGCCGAACTTGCGCTTTGTACAGCAATAGCCATTGTTGTGCAGTAAAACACTGTTTGGCACGGTTAAGGACTCCAAGTTTTTAAATTATTATTATTTGTAAGACTAGAGAACAAATTACTTTAATCATCCGTGAAAAAATCGTAGCCACTTTTCGATGATGAAGCTTTGAAACTAGTACCTACCTATACATTTTTAAGTTATGATTCCTATCTCGGCAGCAAGCAGCAGTGCTGCCGCAGCACTACTGGTCCCCATGCATTCTTTATAGGTTTATATGAGATTACATTCCGAGCTCGGCAGCAATGCAGCGGCAGCACTGCTGCGCGGCAGTATCGCCCTGCCGCCGTGGCAGACCAGGGCCAGCCAAATTACATTCGCTAAGAGTTTATTCGATTTTTACATACATTTGTTGTCGCTGTATCACGTGGTATTTCATGTGTCAAATCCCATACAGTTTCGGACTTATCGACTAGCGTCATCGCTAATCGACTATAACTTAGCTAAGCCCTCTGTAGTGACGCGTCCGACGCCACAGCGATAACACTTACGTGAATGTTGACAAATTAATTTGCAACAAACGATGAATTTAACTAATCATTAGTTAATAATTTGTTTTATTATCTTCTAACTAATAATTTGACGAATCGACATCTTGTCCACTCAAAGCAGCAAATAAATGACTATTCAACAGCGCATCACCACGAACAACGCAACGCTGCCGCCTTGCTCGGAATCAGCGCGGCAGGCAGCACTGCTGCGTGGCAGGCAGCACTGCTGCGCAGCACGAGTTATTCCTTTAGGACAACTCAGTTTGACTCACGGAAAGCACGATTTGAGCACGGAAGAACTCATCCCGTGCGGCCTACCCCAACGGCTTCCAGCAGCCGTTATTAGATCGTCTTGCCATGAAGAGTCGATGATACTCAGTACTCACACAATGATTAGGATTTAGGACCCTATCAACTACAAAAATGATTAGAGCCAATAATTTTTTTATTGTTTTGACTTGGATTCTAGTCATTGCGCCATGTCCCGATTGTAATTGTCATTATTATAAGTTTTGAGTTTGTTACTCACTTCCTCCGTTCAAAACATACCTATATGAATAAAAAAAAGTGACCAGCCTGAAGACCCGCCATCCTCAAAAATAAACAGTTTGTTAAAAAGCTTTCTATTTTAGCAAATATCGAATACCTATCGAATGAATAATTAAGGAACCATCGAATTTGCAGAACTATTTAGAAGAAAACACTTTGAAAAATATTCGGCGTGACTTAAAACTTGAAATTTCGCCTCTAATTGGCAATGGCTTAATTAAACAATAAAACAAATCGTTTGTCACATACGAGGCATGCCTTTTAAGTTCTGTCGTTTCCATATTTTCCGGCAATTTTGAATTTGGAACTGTTCTATATTCGAATGTGTTTACATTTTGAATCTCAAAACAGTTGAAAGTATTAGGATTAATGCTATTGTTTAGTCACAGTTTCGATTTGAATCTGTCAGGTCACGTACGAAAATGAATCTTTCTAAGGAAAATGTTCGTGCAATAATTTTCTACAACTTTAGAAGAGGCCTGACACGGCTTCAGTGTTTAGAAGAGCTAACATCTGTGTTCAGTGATGTAGCCCCATGTCTGTGGACTGTCGAACGCTGGTATTTAGAATTCCAGCGTGGACATACTAGTGTTAGTGACAGATTTCGCGAAGGACGCCCAAAATCCGCCTTCACTGAAGATAACATCATTGCTGTGAGACAACTAATTCTCGAAGATCGTCATGTGACGTATCGAGAGATAGAGGCTCTATTAGGCATCTCAGGGACAACCATTCAGAAGATCTTGCATGAAGCGCTTGGTGTGAGAAAGCTAGTTTGCCGTTGGATACCGCATCTGCTTTCCGACGATCACAAGGCGGCCCGCGTCAGATGGTGTAAGAAAACTCTGCAAAGGTTCAACCGAGGGGAGTCAAATCACGTCTACGACATCATAAGTGGTGACGAATCTTGGATCTATGCCTACGATCCTGATTCCAAACAACAATCTACAATCTGGGTCTTTCAAGACGAGCCAAAGCCGACTAAAGTTGTTCGTTCTCGAAGCACTTCAAAGAAGATGGTGGCCACGTTCGTTGGAAAAACCGGCCATGTTGCGACTATTGCACTTGAAGATCGTAGAACGGTTAACGCAGAGTGGTATACTACAGTTTGTTTACCACAAGTCATCGCCGAACTTCGAAAATCTAACTCAAAGCGACGCATCATCCTGCACCACGACAACGCAAGCTCACACAGCGCTCGTTAAACGATTGAGTATTTGAAGCAGGAAAAAGTAGAAATTCTTGACCATCCTCCATACAGTCCTGACCTAAGCCCTAACGATTTCTTTACATTTCCTAAAATTAAGAAAAGTCTTCGTGGTCAAAGGTTCCAGTCCGGTGAAGAAGCAGTCGACGCTTTCAAGTCAGCCATTTTGAACACCCCCACTTTAGAGTGGAATAAATGTTATAATAACTGGTTTGAGCGAATGGAAAAGTGTATTACGCGGTGAATACTTTGAAAAACAATAAAAAGTACTATAAGGTTCTAGTTGTGTTTTTTTCTTCAAACGACAAAACTTAAAAGGCATGCCTCGTATCTCTTACGTGACTTTACTTAGATGCATTTAATAACTTATATTTTACATATCCATCGACTATAAAATTTATAACGATGCTATTAATAAAAGTAATAAGCAACTTTATGCAATTACATAAAATGTTTACCTGTCATTATTATAAATACGGGATTTATCACGTACCGTCTTATCGGTGTTTCGACCATGTTTCAATGTGCGAGGCGCGACGTTATTCGGAGCGGATCGCACTCACCCTGATGGTTCACGAATTGAACCTAAACATTGTCGATCGAAACACCGATAAAACGGTACGTGATAAATCCCGTATTTATAATAATGGCAGGTAAACATTTTATGTAATTGCATAAAGTATAATTATGTAGGGGAAGCTTGACTTATTCGTACCTGTGCCTAAATCGTACCCTAGCATTATTTCCGAACGGAATGCAACAGTAGCGTCACCAGTGTCATAAAATGAAACCACTAGTTCGTCATGCTACGTGACATGAGTGATAACACCGCATCGCTGCTCTGCTTAAAATTGTTAAAAAAGTAAGGTATTTCACTACTTTTGACTAAATTTTTTGTTTATTTGATAAGGATTTTGCGTTACGTTAGTGTGAAGGATTCAACTTCGAAATTTTTTGTTTGATTCTTAACTTATTTACGAGTTTATTCTTAGTAGATACTAACGCCATACTTGAAAACATTTTTTTGCGCAGTAAATTTGAATTGGTTTTCATCGTTGCGCCTTATCGTACTCAACACGTGAACCTATTTCGTACCGGAAAAATATTATAAAAAATAAAAATAATATAAAGAAAACAAAAAAAATGAAAGTGATAAAGAAATCTGGTAATGTAAGTTGTGCGAAGAAAATAGAACAGAAGATATGATTCAGTGTAACCACTGTGAGACCTGACTTCGCGAGCTTTGTGCTGGAGTTGATAAAAATGCTCGTAATTATATATGTGATGACTGCAAAGAATTATAGAAAACTATAAGATTTGCTATGCAGAATTAAATAATTTATTAATCTAGTAATATCAAGAAGCAGTTTTAATTCAATTGCTGTGATTTCGAGACATTAATTAACTATAAGATATCCAAGTACGATTAAAAAAGCGTGGTACAAATTAGGCGTACATGATCCTAAATGGTACTTTTCCAATTAAAAAAAAATATTACTCTAAAGTTTACTAATTGTAAGTGCAATATGGTACTGTTGTTGTTTACTCATAGAATAAAGTTTATTAAAACGTAAGTAAAATGTTTCTGTCTGTTATATTTCAAGTTATTTCGCATATTCCCTTACGAGGTACGAATTAGACAAGTCTCCCCTAATAATTGAAATCAATCACGAAAGTTTTCTAAGTAAAATGTTAACATGTATTTGAATGCATAGTAGTTAATGATAGGTAAACCTAGAATTTATTGTTATTGTCTTTCAATAGGTACAAAAACATTACTTCTTCTTCAAAATCAGTTCAGTAGTTCCAGTGATTTTTTTTTTATAAATAGGCTAGCGTTTGACCACGATCACGCAAATGCAGTCTACGATGATACATGCTCGCCTAGAAGAAACCTATTCACTCGCGACTTGAAGACCCCTAGGTTGTAGTTATCAGGAACAGACTCAGGCAAGGCGTTCCACTCCTTGGCGGATTACCCATTATTACATACAAAAAAACTTACTGATTTTTACGTCTTAATAATATTTTTATAGATTCATTTGTAACAATACTTTAATGATATATTCAATCCATATTCTTTTCGAAGGCCTAAAATGGCTAAAACTCTTTTTGTTCTAAAACTCTATTATAGACAAGGCGTCTTATACGAGCGGTACATGCGGTTGTAAGTGTCGGTGACAACTTTAAATTAGAATACATATTTTCAAAGAAAACTGTAACCTACATGCGTAGGGTACGCGATAAAACTTTCTTACATCAAATTCTACTCCTGAATGCCCTTGAAAATGTTAAGTTGTTTACTTTCAATCAGTCAAGTCATAAACCGTCAGTAAATAAAAACTTACTTCCCATGAAGACAAAACAATCGAACATAACACCTATCTATAAAAACTGTAGCCTATAATAATATCACATGCAATTTACCGTCACACGTGTAGCATGATGCCAGTAGAACAAATAACTACAGTAGCCATGATTATTAACAATTTAGGATCTTCTGATAATTTATTTTTAAATTAATTTTACTCTAAAACTACTTTTTTTATGTTTTTTGTTTATTATTGTTTAGAAACAGGATAATTTAATTTTTTTTAATGGTATTACTGGGGAAACAGGCTTACGGCCCCCCTGATGGTAAGCGGTCACCGTCGCCTGTTGACACCGGCAACACCCGGGGTATTGTCGATGCGTGCCTACCCTGCAGAAACCTCTTTACATTTTTCCTGAAGTGTACTATGTCGTAGCCTAAAGGGAAAACTTGAGGTGGTAGCTCATTCCTTGCAGGTATGGGGTAGAAAATATCGCGTGAAGCCTGTGTAGTTAAGAACCTAATAAGTGAATAATCAAACTGTGGTTTCTTATTTTACAACTGTTATTAAGTATTATTTAGACCATTTTAAATTAAATTAAATTTTTAACTCGGCTCGGAATCTTTGCCCACCTTATTCTGTCTTTTTACCCAATCATATTTCTCTTAAACTAGGTAATTCATCAAATGAACTCAATTGATCAAACAGCCTTAAATGCTGGCTTTTTTAATTTTCATGTCAGAATTGTAATATTTCAATAAGAACATATACAAAACTAAATTGTAATACTTCAAAGAATAAGTTAGTAATATATTAAAAACATCCTGTTCAAGAAATCACAAACATATACCGAGTAATTCTTTAATTTACCATTATAATATTTTTATTGTAAACTCGATAACGGCTCCGTAAATGCGATATATAGCCCTAGGGTCGTAAGTAAATCTGAAAATAAATCTGAAATCGTAGTGGCTCGCTGCATTCATAATAACCTAAAATGAAATGCAATCTTCATGACAAACACTTATTTTTTTATTAATGAGGCCATAGTCAATTACAAAAAAATATATATTTTGTAATATTATTATTACAAACTGTCATAAAAATACGTTTTTAATTTTCTCGCATTCGTGATAAAACGTTAAGTTATACTCGGGTGTGATGTAAGCGATTTAAAAACACCCTACATTAAAATTTAACATCCCTGGTGAAATAGACCACTTACAGCCCTTGTATAACAATATACTATTGTCAGTTAATACACGTTTCGTAAATAAGTTGTAATAAGTTTCGTAAATAAGTGTTTGTAATAAGTTTGTATAAAGATTAAATCAAAGTATGACATAATTGAAAAATTATAACATGAACAAATAGTACTTTTAAGAGACAGAACCTTAGGTTGAATAGATAGTCACCATCAACATGATCATGTATTTTAATAAAAACACTAACGAGACCCATAAAACCATCACATACCAACCGATTAACCACACGAATGCGTGTAATTATCTACTCTATGGTCTAAGTTGTTAATTATTGTTAATAAGCCATTGTGTTCAACTGGTGTGGCAGGTAATATGTAAAATTATCATGAAAAAATTGTACCTTAGTGATTTGATTGCTAGTTTTTCTTCGAGGCAAAACAGACATGGCCATTCTTTGATCAGTTTAGAGCTGGCGCCCACGTATTCAGACCACGGTCTACAGACGTAAAAATACTAAAAGATAATCTATACCTAGACCTACCTACGAACTACGTGAAAAATATCACGTATAACTTAGAAACATGACTGATATTTCGTGAAAGAATTGGGAAATAAAAGCCATAATTTACTATTCATAATAAGTGGACATCACTCGTTTTAATTTAGATTCTGCTGTATTTACTCTAAATTTAATTAATTTTAACAAAATCATTTATTTAAATGAAAAAGTAATTATTTATTTATACATTTTGTAGGAAAATCACACATATACTTAAAAATTAAGATCTAAGTGCTATCAAATTGAGTTTAGCTTTTACAATAGAAAAAACTGAATTAGAGTCATCGACTGTTTATAAGTCGTAAACTTCAAAATAGTCCCTATTCAAAAACAAAATGAATCACTTTCTCCTAAAACTGTATTCCGAAATCTGAATATCCGTATTATCCGTTTATGGGAATATGCTAGGGCAGTTAGCCTAAAGGCGTTAAAGATAAGTAGGTCACCAGGCGCCGGTGTCGATTGAATGTAAATGCGCAAGCGCAGATCGCGTTAGTTCTCATCTTCATGTAGAGTGACCATGTTTCAGTTTTCATTTTTATGTTTAGTTACTTTAAATGTAGATGAGGCGCGAGGGTGTTTTCGATTTATATTTGTATGTAAATACATAAAATTACTTTGTTTTATATTACAATTAAATTTGTTCGTAACAATACAAACTTTACTCACTAAGTTACAGGAAACAAATATATGATTCAATCAATAGGAAAATTGTGCGTAATTCGTATTACGTTTATACCTACCACACACAATTATTTCATTCATAAAATAATGATGAATGACGTGAATCATTGTTGTTTAATTTTCAAATACTATTTGCTATCTGCATTAAATGGAATTCTCACGGAAATTGTTAGTATTTAATATGAGTAACTAATATGGGTTACAATTAATTAAGATTGCGGTTTCATTTACCATGAGTGCTGTTAGTGCAAGCTTAATATTACTAGCCGGCATTTATTAAGTGCGTTTGTACTTTATGAATAGTTTTAATCCATAAAGGCAGCCATTGAATATTTGATTATGTAATAAAGCAAAATATTCCATTACCATTATGTTACCTACTAATTCAACAAGGTTAAGAGAGATGGTTACTTAACTAAATATGTATAGCGACTACTGTAATTTCTTAAGTTATGGTAATTTTGTTAACTGGTTTAGTTTTTCTACAATCAATAAATTAACTAAAGTCACGCATTATCATCAAGTTGCTCCAGTTTATCTTGATTCACGATAAAAACAGCATAAAAACTTGGATTACCACTATAAATTATAATAGTTCAATAATTTATTCCCTGAGAAACGCAGAGAACAGAAAGTAGATCACCACAATTATGTCATGAATATGAAATTGCAGTTGATGCATTCAATTGACCTAATGTCCGACTATTTCCAAGAACCATGGTGCTTCTACCCGCCCTTGCGTGTGCGCAGCTAAGTAGCGCTCCGTGCCAATGTCGTCAGCGTTGTTTTTTTCTTATTTTTTGCCACCCTTGAAGGTCTTATACCTGATGGTCCAAGACCTCGCGTGCTTTATGATGAATTGATAATGTAACCAACTACTTGGCATCTATATTGTGATCGTGAGTAACTCACATTGACATGGGCCTTCACTGTTTCCATGAATTTTCCTGTTGATTTTAATGAGAGTTATCTGATCCAATTATAGAAATGGATAGGTAAGAGTAAATTTTTTGCGTCTTTACTGCAAGCAGGAATGGGTGTAAAATTTATTGAAAAGTGTACTCAAAGGCGTAAAACCCATCACAATAGACTATGAAACACAGAATAGGTTCTATGGTCGTGCTAACTTGCTCGTGCTAAATTTCTGTTAGTCAATTTAAAAGACAAAGTTAATTAGGCCACCCATGAATGCCTGGCTCAAATATAAATTATTACCACCGTAAATTTTATAGTTCATAATGACACTTAAACTAATTTTATGAATAGTTAATGTTATTTTATTCAGTATTTACTGTATAATGGTCGCGGTAATCAAGCAGTAAAGCGTTGAAAAACAAGCGACAAAATCAAAATTGTAATTTCTTGACAACTCCAAGTGGGCACAATCAGGAAACCGGCGTTGTGATTGCAGGTCCCTGCCAACCCCTCATTACATTTACGCACCATCATTAACCGTAATCAACCTCTCATCACACACGGAGATGGAGGAAACAATAAAATGAACACTTGCAATAAACCCGACTTTAAATTTGTATTGCGAAACCAGTTCGACATTATCTTTTCAATTACTGCGAAACCGAAAATAAAAGCTTTATCGTTGTAATTTTCAAATGTGGATGTAAAACGGATCGGGCAATTTAAAATTTGATTTACGAGCAAAATGACAAGTGCGGAAACGTTCAAACTCCCCCTCGTATTTAGTTTCCCCACGCACGTCGCCGTCGTGAGAGGCAAATGCGTACAACCCTTCATTACTACCTACGACTATTATGGCGCAATCAAGCACTCACATACGCGAAACTGAGGAAACAATAAAACAAAATTGACGTATAAAACCACTCCTTGGACTAATTCCGACCTAAGTCATTAAGGTCCATTGTATAAAATAATGCGTAATTTGCGAGCGTGGCATGGTTTCAAATCGATTGTATAATTCAATATTTTACGATATTGGTCGATATGCGTAATGATTTGAATTCCAATTTGACATATGAACGTCTTTATCAAGTTCCGGTATTGTATTGTCACTTTGACAGCCCTTTAACATGACACAATTCACGTACTTTTTTGCTGTGGTATTTTTGAAACTTGATTGATCGTCAATTCATGCTTAACCCCCGTGACAACTGCTTTGCTCAACCAGTAGTACTATAGTAAATTTTTCTCTCCCGTCACACTATCAATAGTATCACGGGTAACTTAACTTCTCCCGTGACGCTACTACGAGGCCAGTTGTGTCATAGAAAATTAGATCATCCAGGTATCAAATAATTTTCTTCTATTCAAAATATTAAGCTGCCACTTTTGATATTGTGTCATTTTATGGTTTTGACATAAAATGACACGATATAATAATTCATATATGTCTGGCTCTCCTGTAGATATTTATTATTTCCATAAGATAGTTCCAAAGTTACGTTGTAAAAAAGATAAAATCAAAGCATATAAGTATTCTAATCTGAAGTCACATTTGATGACATCCAAAATAGCTAATGGCTTGATGTCGTGAATGATAGTGTAAAATCCGAAACAACTCCATTAAAGTTACGAAAGTCTTAAAATACTTACAGTAAGTACCTACATAGGTACCTATGACAAAATGAAATATAATTGTTCGTCCTATGAATACTCGATAATGTAAAGCAAACATTATATAGCTTATTATATCCGCGACAACATATGATATACCTCCATACCATTAACTTATTAAAATACGGTTTCCTACAAATACGATTATGACAATCGCGGAATTTCCTCCATAAACACGCTTAGAAATCGAAAAGGGCTCGTAAAACATGATGACTGCTGGAATTGCTTCCTCTTTTATACGTATAAGGATACTCACAAGCAATAATTATTGAGGTGTAAAATTTACACTGACACACGTTTATGGGTACCATACACGACCTGAAATGAACGCACCGACGCCATTTAAAATGATATTTTACGGCAAGTGTTTGCGACATGCTCAGTTAATGGACTTTATAAAGTTGGAACCTTTCACGCGATCGCAGATAATGCACTCGACGTATGAATAGGTGATCTTAATTTATCTGTAACGTTCCGGTTAACACTCGGTATCGGTCGCTAATCGAATCGCCGTTGCCTGTAGCTATGCGATTTATGAAATCGATAACGTTCGATCGATAACGGATCCTTTGATGATTCGATTTTAATTAGATATTCACATGTATGTCTATCAAGTGGCGTCCATTTGGTTACGAAACAGAGATCACTTATAAGATTCCGATTAGAAATAAAAGGTTGTATTGTTTGGTTCAATCAGTAAATTTTGCCTCCATTGTTCAAAATACCTCAAATCAAACACATTTTATATGATTTTTTTCTCTTTTATGACGGCTAAGAGCTAAAAAATACACATGATCTAAAATAGTAGATTTGACAATGAGAGTACGAGGTCAGTTTTTTGTTGATTATTAAAACCTTACTGAGTATTTAGTTGCCCGAAACGGCATTGATGAAATCGATTTGATGACCTTTGTTTTTCACATACGAAACAAATAAACACTTCACGGTTCGCAATCAGGACTATCCTGCTAAAAACTACAGAGATTGTCAACTTATCATTTTGTTTTTAGAATAACTTTGACATCTCTGATACATTTATACAATAAATTGGAGGTACTTACTGTGTGGGGGTGTCAGGGATAAAGCGGAGACTGCCGGCGGTACAGGCGGAAACATGTCTTGATGCGGTTGAAACATTCTCGGCGGTGGAGGTGCTTCGGCTTCCTGTTCCTCTGGCTCTTGTTTTGGTGGGGATCGGGGTCTCGCCAGCCTAACGGCCTTCAGTCCACAGCTAGGCGAGCGACGCATGGATAAGTTCTCTGGGGTGTCTGATTCTCCTGAACGACGACGAGGCCGGGCCTGCTTCCGTCGAGGCTGAGGACTCGCCGGGCTCACGGGCGGCGAAGGCGCTGGGGGCGTCGTCTGCACAGGGCTGCGCGCCAGCGGGGTCGGCGGCGGAGACCGCGCCTGCTCCTCACGATCCTGATCGGCCAGACCTCGCACTTGCAGTGACTCTCCCGCCCTTATCACGGTCCCCAGCTGCTCCTGAGCCACTGACACCTCTCCGCGGTACATAAAGTCCACTACCGCCTGAACCTCCCATCCTTGAAAGTCTTTCAACACGATAACCGGGTGCTTGCACGGGTTCTCGCTGAATATTCGGCGAAAGAGCGGGCTGCAGGCGCCGAGCAGCACTTTGTGGGCGCGAACGCGGCGCTCGGCGCAGACCAGCGTCACGTCCACCAGCGTCTCCGCATGCAGCAGCGCCTCGAAGGAGCGCAGCAGGTGCGCCTGGTGGTTGTTCCATCTCAGGCTGTAGTGCTCTTCCCCGCCGACGGCGGTCGTCTTGTCGTCCATCGCGCGCGCCGGTCTCAACGCGTGTGTCGGCTCCGCGCGGTCCACTAGCGGGCGCGTGCGCGGCCTCGCGCCGCCCTCCGCCCGCTTATCACCCCGCACTCCAACCCTTTCGCCTCAAAGGATCGCCTTCCCGCCGGACCGCGATCGCATTTCACTATCCCGTCGGAGTTCACAAAATTGTCGTACTTCAGAGTCCGGGAGCACTGTGTCACAGAAAAGTTTCGCACTGCACGGTAGGAACCAGAAAGTCGGCGGTGGGTCGCGCGCGCGGGAGAACTCGAGGGTGGTCGGTCTCGCGTTCGTACGGACGTGTGTCGCGTTCGGGTCGCTCGCGCGGAGTGAGCTGATGGCGATGCGCGCAGGAAAGACGGGCGCGCGGTGCGGCGGAGTCGCGCGAGTGCTCGCTCGGCTCGTGTGGCGCGCGCTCCAGCCGCGCGGGCCCGCCCAGCGTGCCCCGCCCACCCCGCACACATGCGCGCGTACCCCCCTCGCAACCCGCACCGCAACCCGTCTCGCGCAACACATGTGTCACATTACTTGAATACCTACACATGTGACGCCTACTTCACGGTATGTATTTTTTGAATACCTACGCTTTTCCGTATACATACACGTACACGCCTTCCGGAAGAAAAGTCACATATGATTCTGGACAGTAAAAACATTGTTATATCGCGTTTAAGGTGGTGGTTTAAGAAGACCGTCAAGGAGAAAGTTGAGTAGCGGTTTGGTTCCCGTGATTAGACTAAAAACAGCATTGTTTGAACTGTGAGTCAGATGGCGATGGCGGGCGGCGGGCGGCGGGGTCAAGGCGACTGGAACCGGGACGTGTCCGAGATGACACCGGGCACATGGTCACTGTAGTACCGCTTTCATTGATAAAATTAAAAGGTTCGTTCTTTCAGAATTTACGAATAAAAGTGGCGCGGTTTTTGTTGTTATTGTGTTCATAGCCGTATATTATTTTTACAAGAGCTTTGTAAAGCTTTGCGTAAGAACAAAATAGCAAATTAAATTAAAATCTGCTTACGAGTCCTTATCTATAGATATTTTTTGGAATAAAATTACATTGTTTTTAAATCGAATATGTTCTTACAAATAATTAGGTATTTTGAAGGTGAAGTGAAAGGATTATTTTAACAAAAAGAGTTATGTATACCTACATACACATAGGCATAGGCACATAGGCTACCTTTTATCCCATAAATCAGTTCCTTTGGGATAAAAATGGGGTGTCAAGTCAAGTTGCAATAGCGAGTTTCGCTGTAGGTAACCTAGAAATAATTCTAGGTTACCTACACATTTAGGAGTGTAACGCGTACGAAGCCGCGGGCAACAACTAGTATTCAATATTTTAATTCCATTCATACAAAGTGGATTAATGGTTTTTTTATGGAATTGGTAGAGTTGGAACAAGCAAATGGAATATCGGATGGTAAGGTTTTCTTGGGCTATAATTGGTATTTTCATTTTTACTGGTATTATAATCGGACCCGCACATAGATATATTAATTAGATACAGTTTGAAGTGTGGGTGTGGCAAATAAATAAAATGAAAATGAAAAATATTTTATTTAGCAACAAAAAGCACACCTCATGACTAATCATTTTAAAACAGGTAATTTTAAGTAAATTTATTGTTGAGAGGGCTTATTAATTAAAGGGTTTAGTCGATAGTCTTCACACTATTCTATATCATTACATATCTAACAATATGAAGTAAACTAATTAATATGCAAAAGCTGGAATCCACAACATCGATACGAGCTTTTAATTCAACCAAATGTATTAACCGCTCGGAATTTGTGGTAAATAATAAACCACTTATGGTAACTAAATGTTGATTTTATTCACGAACCTTCACGCGATTCGCTTATTAACTTACTTGTAACTTATGTTGTTTTAAGTTACGCAGGGAAGTGTGTTGGACCATGTTTCATTAGGTTTGGTTTGACTTTTCGTAGGTTTATGGAAGGCTGGTCGCATGTTTAAAGAAAACATATGAGAGATGTAAACATTTAATAGTTGATTATTAAACGAGGGAATAAAGCAGTGTCTTGCGTCACGGGCGCTATATTGAATCTCGAAGGTAACGAAGGCTTCTAGAGTTTCCTCGATACAGGCTTAGCCTAGTGAGGAGACGACAGGTACCTCTAAATGTTTACCCTGCTCTACGAATTGTACTTACTAAAACTGTAACCTAAGTTAAGCTATGTACCTACGTGCATTTTGTAGTAAATAATTTTTTTTTTCATTTTTTTCATTTTCAGTTAACTCACGAGCGGAGCGAGGGAGTTACTAGAATCCTGAGTGCAGAGAGGGATATAAGCACGCCCAAGATGCTTTATCCACGAGGAGAATACTGTACTTTTCACACTTTCTGCGAGACAATAAAAACCAAATCTAGGTTGGTGCATTCTGTGTAGAGGTTAGTTCGATTTACGAATAAGTTCTTATTGGTGTGGGTCTCTGTGGTCCAAATTTTAATACAGATGAGGTTCCAAATTCAAATCACTATCCCGGCTCAGCCGTTTAATCACCTGCCATCGGTGCAAGAGCGGATCCAGCTTTGGTGCCGGGGGGGGGGTCACATAGTCATGGTCAATGTCATTTGTTATGTTTAACAATTTTAATTAGTGGTCCACCTGGGTCCCGGACCCAGCCCAGGGGGGGTCATGACCCCCATGACCCCCCCCGGATCCGCCCTTGTATTGGTGAGGCAGGAGTTTTTTCACACCACCTGGGTGTAATAAAAACTAAACTTTACTACGTTATTTTACATTTACGTCAACATCCTCATCCCCTAGATCCGTGAGGATATCCCACTACAGTTCATCATCACAATACGCATGACGGCCACTGTTGCTTGTTTTGTTTCCTCTCGAGAGCCTTTCTGCATTTCGATCATTGATTGAAGATTCTGCCCCAACTTCAGTTCTTGAATGAATGAATGAATGAAATACTCTTTATTGCACACCAAACAAAAATACAGTAACAAAGGAAATAAACAATAAATAACGGTACAATGGGCGGTCTTATCGCTAAAAGCGATCACTTCCAGACAACCTTTGGATGGACAGGATAAAAAAAATCAAAAGACGGCGGTGTAAGAGTAGCTTTAAGCATACATAAAACATACATAAACAGAACCCATAAAATAATATATACCTACATATTGATTATGTAAATAATAAACATAAACTTAAATACATACAAATAATATATAAATAAACTACGCTATATAATATGGAGGATAAATAACATAAACACTAGCTCGCAGTTACGAGACAACGAAAGAACATGGTTGTATACCTTGACTTTGAAAATAGGAAGAGATTGGGACGACATTATGGACAAAGGTAAGGCGTTCCACAGGCGCACAGCTTGTACTGTGAAGGAGTCACCATAAAATTGTGAACTATGGACGGGAGTACGAAGCTGTAGAGCTTCGGAAGAACGAAGGTTTCGAGAGTGTGCCTGATACAAAAACTCGAAACGCTCCTTTAGATAAGAAGGTGAAGTGGGATTAAAGAGAATGTTATAAAGACGTGATAGAATATGTGCATTCCGGCGAAGACGTTCTTTAACGTCAGTTCTTCAGAAATCAGAACGTTTATTTGCCAGAATATAGGTACGTACATATGTTTTGATGTTACATTTTGTCAATCCTTATTCTACCACCCAGATGGTGTCCAAATATAAAACACACTAATATTATAAGTGCGAAAGTTTGGATTTTTGTTTGTTATTCAATCACGTCGTAACGGCTTAACCGATCTCGATGAAATTTTGTATGTACGTAGATTATAAGCTGGGATAACACATAGGCTACTTTTTGTTGACAAACAACGCGTGCGAAGCCGCAGGCCTACGTTTCGTGCCATTGGCCATTTTTGCGTCTTCGACTGGTTCATTTGCATTATACTCGTATTACCTATTATTATTTCTTAGTTATCCATACACAATTAAATTTTATATGACATGTAATTTGCACGCCACTATGGCTGAATATGGTGAAAGTTCTTAATTTTGTAAAATCAGCTGTATAAGTTTACCCATGTTCTGGGAAATAAATAAATCTTTAATCTTTACCCATTCCGAAAATACGTAACCTGTGAGTTAAATGTTGGAGATTGTTTTTTTAATTATTATGGATTTTCTGCTCTCACGACCCTTTTAATGAAGATCATTACTTACATAACATAACTAAACACCCGAGATATTGCGTACGAGCGAGCGAAGGCGAACGAGAACGCTAATCGAGGGTCATTTTTAGTCCTTGTATAACAAAGTAGTATTATTTTCTATTCCAAAAATATTTATTTTATTATTCTTTCCTTCAGTAATCTTTACAACCTGACCCATTGGGTAGTTCAAAATTATTTTCCCATTTTCTTATCGCTCCATCTCAACACATGCCCACGTAAGGTCGAATAAATCAGCGTGTTTTATTACCGAAATTCGTTCAACTGGCAACTTGCCCTAAAGCCTTACTTTTCAAAAAACAGTAACGTTATAAGACGGCCATGATCAAAAAATAAAACACTTTATTCAAACCACCAATAGGAAAGGAAGACGGCGGCGCTGGTCTTCCGCTGAGTCCAGTTTAGATTATTTTACGTACATCTGAGACCATGCACTAGAGCTCGTAGTTTAGGACGGCCACCCACTAGTTGGAAAGACGACCTAACAAAGGTTGCTGGGAGCCGTTGGATGCAAGCCGAACAAGAGCAGTCGCTCTTGAAAGCTATTGAGGAGGCCTATGTTTAGTTAAGCCTAAGCTGCTAAAGCTTAGGCTTAACGCTGTTATGGTGACTGCTAAAACTATACAAAACACAGGCCTATTATTTATGTTCCTTCTAGGTTCTATTCACGGCTTCGCGAGCGTTGCACCCGGATAAAAAGTACCTATCAAACTTATAACAATGTACTCGTATTAATTTATGATATATAATCAAATTTAATAAAAATCTGTTCAGTCGTTTTGATTGACTGACAAAGAAACAAACTCACAATTTTTTTTTTGCTTATTCCGCCTGTTTCCCTCTGACACAGGTCAGAGACGTTTTTAGGCAAAACATTCTACACAGGCGGTTTACTTTATTTGGTAATGACAGAGTAATTTGTACATCTGTGGGTGGGTCCAATAAATACTTATATTTAATACATGTTTTATATTCATGTGTTGTGTTGTTTGTTTTTTGTTTATTGAGTTTGTCTTAAATTTAAATACATATATATATATACATATATATATATACATATATATAGGTTTTATTAAACTCACTATTTTAATATTAATAGAAATTATTTCTAACATAAATTTTAAAAAGTTACGTAATATGACGGTCTTCGCTTCATAGGTAACCAGCTTTAGGTCAGATGCTATCACACACGGCACACACGTAATCGTGAACACGGTTTTATTACGTGGACGCATGGAAATGTCGGGAAAATTGGGGGTTGAAAGCTTCCGGCTTGGAGCAAAGGGTGGCTCGGCCCTTAGTGAAAGTTTTTGTTTAGTCAAGGTTAGTGAGAACGAATTTTTAAGAGTACGCGTAGGTATGAGTTCATTGTGAAAGGGCTCGCCCGGGGAAGTACAATCACCATATCCATTTCTGTCGCCAAGCAGTATTGCTGTGTTTCGATTTGTATGGTTCGCTGGGTATGGTTGCCGGTAAAATCCTGTATGCCTCAAATTGATGGACGCAGGGCAGTGCATCTTAGGGCACGTTTTTAAGGTGCGTGATCTACGAGACAATTCACAATTTGTTATTTGTCAACTAATGCTGGGCAAAGGGCTTCCCTTCTTTCTACCAGTTTTTTTCCTCGATAGATTTCTATAGCGCCTTATCTTGTGCGGCTTGCATCCAACGACTCCCATATTATTTTAAATTAAAGATTATTCGGCTTCCCTCTCATCGATAAAATGTTTTCAACGCGACACTTCATTATAGTAAAAACCCCTCAGGCACCATTCTCTAATAAAACAGGTATGTTAAACCTAAACCCTGTTTTTATTATTTAAGGATATTGTAATATGTTTAAGAGTACTTAGTTCATAAGTGCTTTATTTAGTTGTATCTGCATAAACTATAGACAATGTGTTCGTCCCACATGCGCGGTGAAGTGGCAACGTGCGGCGTCGTTGCACGAGAAATGAATATTTCGGCCTCGTGGAGCGAACTCGTCCTGTCTGAGGAAGATTTTCTTGGGGTAGAGTAGTTTGCGATCAGATACAACTTGTAAGTTAAAAAAAAATGTTGTTAGTCGAATTTTTACTTAGCTTTTTGGGAAGAGAGTAGCACATGTGACTAAATTAAATCTATATACGAGGCATGCCTTTTAAGTTTTGTCGTTTGAAGAAAAAAACACAACGAGAACCTTATAGTACTTTTTATTGTTTTTCAAAGTATTCACCGCGTAGCTTAAAACACTTTTCCATTCGCTCAAACCAGTTATTATAACATTTATTCCACTCTAAAGTGGGGTGTTCAAAATGGCTGTCTTGAAAGCGTCGACTGCTTCTTCACCGGACTGGAACCTTTGACCACGAAGACTTTTCTTAATTTTAGGAAATGTAAAGAGGTCAGGACTGTATGGAGGATGGTCAAGAATTTCTACTTTTTCCTGCTTCAAATACTCAATCGTTTGACGAGCGCTGTGTGAGCTTGCGTTGTCGTGGTGCAGGATGATGCATCGCTTTGAGTTAGATTTTCGAAGTTCGGCGATGACTTGTGGTAAACAAACTGCGGTATACCACTCTGCGTTAACCGTTCTACGATCTTCAAGTGCAATAGCCACAACATGGCCGGTTTTTCCAACGAACGTGGCCACCATCTTCTTTGAAGTGCTTCAAGAACGAACAACTTTAGTCGGCTTTGGCTCGTCTTGAAAGACCCAGATTGTAGATTGTTGTTTGGTAGGCATAGATCCAAGATTCGTCACCACTGATGATGTCGTAGACGTGATTTGACTTTCCTCGGTTGAACCTTTGCAGAGTTTTCGTACACCATCTGACGCGGGCCGCCTTGTGATCGTCGGAAAGCAGATGCGGTATCCCACGGCAAACTAGCTTTCTCACACCAAGCGCTTCTTGGCGATGCAAGATCTTCTGAATGGTTGTCCCTGAGATGCCTAATAGAGCCTCTATCTCTCGATACGTCACATGACGATCTTTGAGAATTAGTTGTCTCACAGCAATGATGTTATCTTCAGTGAAGGCGGATTTTGGGCGTCCTGCGCTAGATTTGTCATTAACACTAGTATGTCCACGCTGGAATTCTAAATACCAGCGTTCGACAGTCCGCAGACATGGGGCTTCATCACTGAACACAGATGTTAGCTCTTCAAAATACTGAAGCCGTGTCAGGCCTCTTTTAAAGTTGTAGAAAATTATTGCATGAACATTTTCCTTAGAAAGATTCATTTTCGTACGTAACCTGACAGATTCCAATCGACGCTGTGACTAAACAAAAGCATTAATCCTAATACTTTGAACTGTTTTGAGATTCAAAATTTAAACACATTTAAAATATAGAACAGTTCCAAATTCAAATTGCCGGGAAATATGGAACCGACAGAACTTAAAAGGCATGCCTAGTATTAATACGTGAAGAGAAAACTTTGTACCCCTTTTTAAGAACCGGACAAGTACAAGTCGGTCTCGCGCACCGAGGGGGGGGGGGTTCCGTACAAATTTGTATCGAGAATTTCGATGATTGATTACGTACATAAAGACTATATTTTTATGATTGAATTACATAATATGTATAGTTTTCAGATTTTTCCCTGTAATTGTTGAATAAGACGATATTATTTGCCAAACTTCATAGTTGTAGGTCAACGGAAAGTACCCTATAAATTTTGATTCCCTTGAGAGTGTCAACATATACGGCCGTATCTTTTTTTTACGTTAACTTAGAAGTTTGATTTTTTCACAGCTTTAAGGGACTAGACTTGAGTATATGGTTTTAATTTTAATTCTATACCTCCACGAGTTCTTGAGATAAAGGGTCTTGACAGACAGATCTTCTTGTCTCAGTCTCACTCTCAGTCAGACTCAGTCTTGAGACCACAAAGTGATCCTTTCCGTTCCGTTTTTTCCTTTTGAGGAACGGAACGCTAAAAAAAGAATTACAGTTGAATTTTGACCACTGTGCTCTGGAAACTAGTTACACATTATATGTGTTGTATTTTTCAAGGTTAGATTTTTATTAAACTTTTATTTATGTCTTGATAAGAGGGTAATTTAAATGATTTTCAATAGGCGTAGAAACATATGATTAATATCTGAAGTTCTCAAACTGCTCACTCGTTTTGTCTTCTCTGCTCCATTCCCATTGGGTTCTGAAATTGCCTGAGTAGAAACAAGATGGAATGGTATTTACCAAATTCAAAATTTTATTGTTATGATAATGATAAGTTACATTTCAAGTTTAAAACTCCCATTTCTTGCTAGGTAAGTCTTCGTCTAGAAATAAATAAGTCCACTATCTGATAAGGCCTCTTACCAACGCTTATTTTAATCAAACGCACAATTATAAAATGTTATCAAATGCGAGGAGAGACCCGGTTTGGAGCGCTCTCCCTGACAGTGGTTCACGGATTTAACCGAGTTCTTGTCGGTTTTACCACATACCCACCACAATCCACATGTCCAATGTTGGAATCCGACGTCGCATAAAGGTTATGGACGTGGGTATGAGGATCGCAGGGCTGAAGTGGAGATGGGCTGGACACTTGGCTAGAAGGGATGACGGGCGTTGGACGAAGGCGATTACAGAGTGGTGGCCAAGGGATGCTCGTAGACCAAGAGGCAGACCACCCGCCCAATGGTCGAATGACATTGAAAGCGTAGCTGGGTGTCAATGGATGAGACTCGCAAGGGACCGGAAAGAATGGCGTAATAAAGAGGAGGCCTATACCCAACAGTGGGTGCATACGGGCTGAGATGATGATGATGAGATGATTGTCGGTTTTAACACTGATAAAACGGTAGGTACGTGATAAATCCCGTATTTATAAAAGTGGATGGCACCGAGAAACACTCTATAGAATATAACAATAGTTTTATATGATTATATCATGGGTTTTTACATTCTTTTTGTATTTTCTATGTTTTCCTGTGTCTGTATCTCGCTTTGTTGTCCTAATGTGCCGTTACAAATAATAACGTTTTCTTTCATTATTATAAATACGGGATTTATCACGTACCGGTGTTTCGACCGACAATATAATAATAATGATTGAAATAAATCACGAAAGTTATTTAAGTAAAACGCATTCCCTCTTTCTTTCTGAATGTTTTCTCTATATCTCAGCTACTCTATCAAACTCCCTCATGCATGCGATGCTCATATCACCCGCCATTCCAAGGTGAACTACGAGAAAAGTAAAAAAAACACGTTGGCACTTGTCTGCCAACTTGTACAGCACTTAGATTAGTTTGGAAGAAGTTTGCTACGTTTGTACGGGTACCAGGTATTTATAAAGGTTGGAGTTTATGTCGAACGTTTTTAAGACGTCACGATATTTATGTTAGAAAGAGTGTGTTCTGTTTATCTTGTTATAGCTCATTACTAATTAATCACCATGATGGACATCTTCGGATTTTTTTATTATTTCGGAACTCGCAACACTTATAAATAAATAAAAAGGATTGTGTGGTTTTATGAAACCACGGTAAAAGTGAAACTTTGTTTCACATTATAGACATTTAACTAAAAAATTTTGTTGGCACAAATGAGTAATAGTCGATACACTACACCGTCAGCTGATGCGAACTATAGGCGCCGCCATATTGGCCTCGGCTGCTCTGACGAGCGCCTTTCACTTTATCCCTACTCCGCGGCCGACCGTCACGCGACATGCAACACACAGACGAAAAAGTTTGAGACGATGTAATAAAAGTTTAACTTTAATAAATATTGCTGAACATTTTACACAGCGCTATCTAGCCCCAAACTAAGCAGAGCTCGTACTGTGGGAACCAGATAACCGATAGAATACTTATATACTTTTTTTTTGTAAATACATACTTATTATAATATATAGAAAACCCACCAGACCCGGAACAAATATCTGTAGATCATGCAAACATTTGTTCCAGGCGGGAATCGAACCCTCCTGCGTCTCAGTCGGCTATTCGCCCACTGCGCCACGGAGGTCGTCGAACCGGTAACACTGTTACCGCTACCGTTACCGACACCTCTGTATATAAGTATCTCGTAATTGTTCAAGTTTTCACTTCTGTCGGCACTCCGTAGCATCTCAGTAGCAGACCTAGACCAGTGCAGAGACCTAGAAGATCTGTCTCAGTGGCTCACTGTGGAAGAGTTGATGTAAATGATGATGCCGTACAGAAATAGTATTTTTTAAGATTTTTAAAACAAAATTTCTCTTGTTAAGACTGCACTGCCAAACGTTTTCGAAAGTATTTGAGATGGTTTTAAAAATATTAGGATTTACCATAAGTGTCTGTTATCATTAAAAAAATACAAGTATTATTTTTTATTCAATGTACCGTTTTACCCGATTCTAGAAAAAGGAGATGAGTCGAGTTGTTAAAGGCTCGATACACGTGGGTACTTAAGGTAGGCCACCAATTTTCTACACTGACAATTTTGCTCCATTTTGTCTTCATGGCAAAAATTCAGCCAGTATTTTGTAGACTACAATAAAGGCAACGACCGAAAGAACCCTAGTGACCTTAAACTGAACACCCTGTCAATACAACCGCTGAAATAAATCAAAGATTCACTTCTCACTTCCTTACACGATAGAAAGGTTTGTCTATGGTCGTTAACGGCGCGTATGGCCGCGGGTGTCTGTACCACAGACAATGTAGATCGCGAGAGCGCGGTAATGAATCAGATGTGTATCGGCGACGTGTGAGAACATACGGCCAAAATACTGGCCGTAAATACAGCTCGCGTGCGCTTGCAGATTTGAATTTAGAACGGGATAGAGGTGGCTGGAGATTTTAAAAACCTATGTTCTAAAAAAATTACGCCTAACCATTGCTGTTCAAAGCAGCCAGTGTGTTGGGGACATTTCTACCTGGTGTGATCTGTGTATGTATGTATCTGTTTGTGTGTATCTGTGTGATGGCAGTTGAGTCATCTATAGATCGTTTGCAATGGTGAAATGAAATATTTATTGTTTGTGTCCCTAGGTACATTTTTGTGATTTATAAACGACGGTGGATACTGTCACTACGGTCCGCTAGTTCCTACTAAAATAGGTTTATATTATCATCATGTAAGCATTTAATTTTAATGAAAAATAGCCCCATAAAAATAGAATTAATACGTTCTAGATTAATTAAAATAATGCTCTTTAGACGATTCAACAGTTTCTTTTGTATTTTTTAGAGATTATATAAATAATTGTATATTGTTTATGTTATGTAATAAAAATAATTTATTATTTATTATTATTTTTATAGATGTATGTATATCAGAGACGTTTGAGAACATACGGCTAGAATAGCCATAAATAGAGCAACATAAAGCTGACACTTTTTGATACCCATTCAAAAGCTTCTGGAAAACGTTTACGAAGAAATGATTTTTGAAAATTGCATTTAAAAATATTTTGGTTTAGATTAGAACAGTTTAGATAATTCTTTATTGCACACCATAAATCAACACAAATAAACACCTTATTTACTTACTTTACTGAGACAGGTACGAAACGAGAGGTCGGAAGATAGTTTTTTATTTTTTTATTGGTGATTGTCAAGCACTTGACCACCTGTTCTGATGTGGTAGAAGAATGCACGCTTGCATAGAAATAATCCGTTCACTCTGGATTTGAAGACTCCGAGATTATAATGGTCCGAAAAAACTCGCGGAACGCAGATAACGTTCTAAATGACATATTCAAAAATGTTACATTATTTTTCTTCTTTAATTTACTATGGGGGGAATAATGCTAAAAAAGCTGCTTATGCTAAAAATCTCAAAAAAGTTAATGACAATATTTCATCAAAAAGTAAATGGTTTTCCAAAAAAAATACAAAAAAACGTTTTGTAATGTCTACGGGATATGTAGGTCTACCGCTCGTGCCCTCGCCGGCCGCCCCGGGCCGCCCCGGGCTCCAAAATAAAAGTTAAAAGCGCCCGCGCGATAAGCGGCCGAATTTTCAATGTTTTCCTTCAGACTTGCGCGAGCGTAGATTATGCTACATCGCACACACGTTCGTAGCTCGGCCTACGGAAAACTTGGATGTGGCAATCGTAATTTTTTTTATAAGTAGTCTAACTAAATAATGTCGACCTCCTTGGCGCAGTTAGTGAATACTTGAATAGCTGGCTCAGACGCAGGAGGTTGCGGATTCGATTCCCGCCACGAAACAAATGTTTCCCTATATATATATTTATATTTTTCCTATATTATATGTATGTATTTACGATAAAAAAACATTTGACATAGCGCTATCTAGCCCCAAACTAAGCAAAGTTATGGGAACCAGATACCATTTTTTTTATAGATACATACGTGTACATGTATAGAAAAATATTCAAATATCTATAGAACATGCAAACATTTGTACCGTAGTGGGAATCGAACCCGCAACTTCCTGCGTCTCAGCTGGGTATTCGCCTACTTCACCACAGAGAGCGTCATAATTTACTATTAGGTAACTAAGCTTTCACAGTTTTCATTTGTAACCTCCTTTTTTAACACGTTTCACACATCCACGTGTAATAACATAATAGAGGCAGGCATCGCATATAACCCAGCTCGTTTAAGCCTCGTTCACACGATGCCAGTGCAAGTTTGTACATCATCTTTTTACTCGCCCATGGGAGGAAGTGTAATTGTTAAAATATTATGTCGTGAATTTATTTCTTGGGATACTTGCTTAGTTTAGAAAGTCTTTTTATGAGACTCGCTTTAGGGTACTGCGGTTTGTAGGTGGTAGTTTTGGCTGTATGATCGTGTTAATGTAGGAACTTACGAGTAAGTAAAGTGGCGTCCCGTTTAGCGTTATCATATGACTGGCATTTGCCGTATTTGACAGGCATTTTAAGGCAGGCGTGCGGTTGGTTAATCTGAGACAGATATTTTGGAAGGTCTTGGAAATATTTTGGCTGCGACTCGCAAGCCGAAATGAACAAGTTTTTTTAAAATACTGTCTTATAAAAATACGACTCTTAGCTTTTATTAAAAAAGGTTTAAATTAAAGTTATTTTTTAGTTTTACCAGTTTTTTTTCCAGAAAATCAGCCATTGTATGCTTTTTAGCTAGACCACCCAATAATTTCATATCGGAGGGATAATTTTGAAATGGTAAGCCTAGTCCCGTCCATATTTGTCGTCCGTACCTTAACCTGTCAAATACTGGGTGTATTAATAGTAAATCCTCGACTCATTAGCGTACTCGCTCGCTCGTACGCCAAAATATCTTAGGTGCAAATAAAATATGCGTTTCCGGTATCCATTGGTTTTTTTACTACTAAACTATGGCCTCTTTTATTTAATAGAAATAAGGTCATGGAGGTTGTATTTAATTTCAGCATTTATGAATGTAACCTCTTTTATTTTAAATAGAAATAAGGATTTGTCATGGAGGTTGTATTTCTTTTTAGTATATTTTGAATGCAATGAGCCTCATTCTAGTTTAAATTAACTTACAATTTACTTGTAAGTCCTATTTACGCATCAGGTATCGAGCTAACAATGCCCAACTTTCAGAGCATCAGTTATGAAAAAATAATTAAAATTGAAAAATTTCAATGCGTGTGATGATATACGCATGCTGCTGGCGTTCCTTTTTGTTAATAAATAAATAAATAAAGAGAATATGCTAATTCTATTAATAAATAATTGATCAATATCGAGTCAGCTGGGAGTCCTAATGTTAATTATGGGCTTCTAAGGTTCTCGAAACTTTCAAAAATACAACCAAAAAACATATACCTCGTCCCTACCAGTTATGTTAGTTAACTAACTTCCTCGTTGTTTTGTTTCGGCAACTTTGATGAGTTATGTTTTCGTGTATTTTTTGCGAAACAGCCCAAAACGGAAGACTATTAGTGCAGTTCTTAATTGTCTGTCCGTCAGAACATATCGTTTCAACCAAGGCTTGGGATTTGAAATTACGTGCTTCAGTCGTTTCTGTTTTGAAGCTATGAGTTTTAAATGTTTTTGTTTGAGATTTACTTTAAGATCAATAAATATCTATTTAAGATAATTTTTCTGGCACTACCACTTAACCTACAACTACACAAAGGTTAGCTGGAAGAAAATGCTAATCAGCAATAACTTCGCATATGTATTTTAGTATTAGTGCAATACATATTTTTCTAATCTAAACTTATAAAATAATAAGCCTATAACCTGCTTAATAAGTAAAAGAAGAAATTTAATAATTCTTTATATCGATGAACTTGCAACCTGTAACGTGTATTCTGCATGCCTATCGTCACGGCTATATATCAAATTAAATGTTTAGACTTGCCTCTGAATAGGTACCCCTTTGCGGGATAGTTCATAAAACTATCCCACAAGGGGTATTCAGAGGTACTAAGTAAGAGATCTGAAGATTTTTGGGGATTTATGATTATTATTATTATTGTGTTATAATGTATATAATATACTCTCGTAATCACTATAATAATGCTGGACATTTCACACAACGCTATCTAGCCCAAATTAAGCAAAGCTTGTAACTGAGAACCAGATAACTGATAGATTACTTGTGTATACTTTTTTGTTAATACGTAGGTATTTATAATATATTATATACACATATATAGGGAACATCATTATTATATTCTAACGTTTTATCGGTGTTTCGACTGATAGTAATATAGCATAATTATAATACATAGGGAACGTGATCAGGAGCAAGATATCTGTAGATTGTGCAAACATTTGTTCCGCGGCAGGAATCGAACCCACAACCTCCTGCATCTCAGCTGGCTATTCGTCCACTGCGCCACGGAGATCGTCGATTTTTTAAACTTACGGTGGTTATTCTAAATAAATATATAACGCTGGACATTTCACACAGAGCTATCTAGTGCGAAACTAAGCAAAGCTTTACTATGGGAACCAGATAACTGCGATAGAACACATATGTATATATGTACTTTTTTTAAAAATACTAACTTATAATATACCTATAGAAAAAGAACCAAACCCGAACCAAATATCTGTAGACTATGTATTTGTCTCGCAGTGGGGTTCGAACCCACAACCTCCGGCTATTCGCCCACTGCGCCACAGAGGTCGTCAATTTAGTTATTCTAGTAAAAACTTATTTCATTTATTTTAATTTCAATGTTAAAATAGTTTGTGTTATTTATAACTCATCTGTAAAAACACTTCCTCAAACCAGATATGTGTTAAAAATCATTTGGTCCTAACCCAAAGTTTACAATCATCTATTCCCAGAACGTGCAGTGTATGTTGGCAAAACCCAGGTACATAAGCATTGTTTCATACACACGAATCAGACAATAGCAAGGGTCCGTATTGATAATTTTAAGAAATGTGAGTAATCTCATAATGCCTTTGCCTAATAAGTTAATGTTAGGGTCTTTACCGTTATTCGTCTAAGGAAGATAAGTGAACAGGTAGAGGTTGTCCTATAATCACGTGAGGTTCGAACAGGGAGGTGGTTAGAATAACATCGCGATTGATCACGATAGGGGGGTGGAGGAGGAGGGGGTTTTGTGACAATCTCTTGTATATTTCTAGTGCGATCACGTGAAATCCTGAGCGAGCGAATTTATGTCTAAAAACCAACATAAAATCGATATTAAAAAAAGTACCTATATACCTAAGTATTCTATCAGTTATTTGGTTTCCATATACAAGCTCTGCTTAGTTTGGAGCTAGATAGCGCTGTGTGAAATGTCGATCAATAATTTATTTATTTAGCGTTCAGCAGTCTGTCTTTTACGCGAACTTGTTTTCAAAATTTGGATTTATGATAATTTTTCATTAAAACAGATTCTCTGATATTTTTTAATAAAAAAATACACGTGATGGATGTTGTGTGCGGGGTAGTGAAAAAAGTGGGCAAAAACCCTCACGTGATTAAAGGACGACCCCTAAGTCTATAGCTTTGACTCGAACGGAATAAATACCACGATTTGAAAGCTTCGATCAACAATGTTGTGTAGATGATCGAAGTTGTATTGTATTAATTATTATTTTTATTTATATTTTAATTTAAATATTAGGGGTGACCTTTGCCCAGCCGTGGGAAAGTATAGGTTAAGGAAAAAAAATGTGAACTAACCTTCAAATAGGAACTAACTAACTATATATGTTTTCTGTTTCTAGTCCTTCTTGATCGCCATATCATGTCACCCACCAATAAACGCAGGTCTACGCAGGCCTTCAACCAACACCAATCCGTAACATAAGATAAGACCACTAATGGATTGGCTGACATAAATGTGACGTCACAACACGTATTTCAAACGTCGCATGACTTTGATAACCATTATTTCATGACCCCTAGTAGTTTAACACTCAGCAAAAGTTTCGAACGTTAGGGAATTTCAGTGGGGATGTGGAGATCAGTTCATGCTGGCAGGAAGTTATCAGATAGGTACAAAGGTTACTTTTTGAATGCGTGGTGAAAATCACGCGTTGCGATAATCATCGTACGCATTACCATTTTCTCGGGTTGTGTCTGGGTCACGTGGTGTTGGTTCTATACGCAAGTTTTAATGACTTGGAATTTTATACCAAAAATAGGCATAAGAACTAACTGACGGACAGAATACATTTCTAATTGTGATACTTTGTTATTAGCAATAAGGGCGAGTTGCGCAACGATTCAAATCGTATTTACCTAGTGCCTTAGTTTAAGAGAGTATTCAAATCATACGTCAAATTTAAACATCATTATTATAAATACTGGATTTATCAAGTACCGTCTTATCGGTGTTTCGACCGACCGACATTGTTTCGGTTCAATTCGTGAACCTTCATCAGGGTGAGTGCGATCCGCTCCGAACAACATCCCGCCTCGCACTTGCAATGAATAATTGAAATAAATGCCGCAAGTTTTCTACGTAAAACTTAAACATGTTTAGTCGCTCAATACGTTTAGGGATCGTTGTGCGAGCCGGGCTAAATGTATTAGGCACATTCTATTTTAATAAAAAATCTTCTTTTCTTGATCACACTAATTTAAAAATGCGAAAGTGTGGATGTTTGTTTAATTATTTATTTGTTTGTTACTCAATCACGTCGTAACGGCTTACCCGATTTCGATGAAATTTGGTATGCACGTAGTTTATAACCGGGATTAACACATAGGCTACTTTTTGTTGACAAACAATGCGTGAAAAGCCACTGGCGGAAGCTAGTTATCCATAAAAATTATCACAGAGTACCTTCAATAACTTATCATTATCACTCACATAATCATTACCTGACTACAGCTATTAAGCTGACGATACCACTAACTAATCGGGCGGGTTGCACCATTACGTCCACTTGACTCATAAACACAACATGAGTTACACCGGCCCATTAAACTCGCCCAAACTATGGTTTAACCCCCGATTAAAAGCGGACGCAATTACACCGGACGGGGTGGTCAAAAATTACCCAATACAGGGTTGGTATCTTTTAGGCTCAGTATATTTTAATATAGTATTTTTTAAGTATTTGCGATTACTGTACATAATTACTGATTTAAACGGGTATTTATCGCGTATTTACTTATTATCCCAATGTTTCGACTGTGTTGCTAGAGATCGCGGGCGAGTCTGCCCGCGACCACGGCTAGGCTGTTTATATCAGTAATTATATTTTAATGACTCGGTAGCGTTTGTTTGTTCGGCTTTTACGTCGGTCATAATAGCTAAATCGATTTCGATGTAATCTGGTATTTGGTAAATAGATAGATTATGATATGGATGAGACAGGCAATTTTTTCCTAATAATATTCCATAAAAGAATCGATATGTAGATAAATAGATAGATAGATAGATAACTCTTTATTGAATTACCACACAAACAGAAATAATACAAAAATAAATATAAGGCTAGAATAAATAAGGCAATACAATGGGCGGCCTTATCGCTGAAAGCGATCTCTTCCAGGCAACCTTTGGATGGAGCGAAATTTACAATATGGAGTGCGGTGTAATTTGTAGGATAGGTTATATTTACACAAATATACTTAGGTATACTAAAAAAAAAAATATGATAATGTTCCAATCCTAATACTTAAAATACTTATAAAATAGACTAATATATAGATATATGCAAATAGCTAACTAAACTAACAGATAAAATGTTTATATAGTAAATAAATAACGCTAGGAAGATGACATCGTTAGGTAATGTTGCTTCACCTTCAGCTTGAATGTGTGTAAGGAGGATGACCGTCTTATTTCTTCGGGCAGAGCATTCCACAGCCGAACAGCCTGGACAGTAAAAGAAGCGCTGTAAAAGGAAGTGCTGTGCGAAGGAGTTCTGAGTATCAAGTTTTCTGATGACCTAAGAGTGTAGTTGTTTGAAGAATGAAGAAATTGAAATCTATCTTTCAGATAGTGAGGAGTGAAAGGATTGAAAAGAATAGAATAGAGAAGAGAGAGGATATGCGTATTTCGACGAAGACGAATTGGAAGCCACTTAAGCTGTGAACGGAAGGGAGACACATGATCATATTTACGGAGGCCAAATATGAATCTGATACAAAAATTTTGTAGGCGCTCGAGCTTGTTAAGCTGTTCTTCAGTGAGGTCCAGATAACAAGCATCGGCATAATCTAAAACGGGATGTAAAAGCGATAAATAAGATAAATAATACTTTATTATACATAAGTAGGTACACCACATAAAAAAACGGCTCGCGGAAATATAAGTGGCGGTTTTAACGGTAAAAGCGATCTCTTCCAGGCAACTTTTTGATGGACTCGAATTCAGAATGAATACAGCAGCGTAATAAGAACAAAGTAGGTGATAAAACAAAAAAAAATAAAGATTACAATAATCTTATCATTCAAATTGAATGAATGAATGTTTATTAATTTAAAGTTTATTATAACTTACAACCTAGCAGATACCACACAATGAGAAACATGTATATGTATAATGGGCGATCTTATCGCTAAAGAAAGCGATCGCGACAACCGTCAAATGAAAAGTAGTATTATGAAATAGCAGATTTAAATGAATGGAATTGATGTTTTAAATTCGACATTCGGTGTGAGTGGTGGCCAATAATTGTCGGTCAGTGGGCGCTAACATTGATTGATTGACCGATAAAGAAATTGGGGTAAACTTAATTGTTACTTACATTTGTACAAGCTTATACAGTTTACAAAACATGCTTTGTTAAAATTAAGGGGTTGATTTTATTTTGAGCGGTAGCTCAATGCAAAATTTTATAAATAATTTTGACCTATTTATCTTATATTGAAAACTAGCTGACCTGCACGCGGCTTCGCACGCGTGGTTTGTCAATAAAAACATTACCCCACTTCTGCGCAGTCGGGTAAAAAGTAGTCTATGTCGCAACCGGGTCCCGGTCACAACCAACGGTACATCTAAAGAATACCTCATAATTTTATCACAAATGAATTTTTAGATCGCTAACTTAAGGAATTCTGGATTGCCATACAAACTTTCAACCCCTATTTCACCCCCTTCAAGTTTAATTTTCGAGACAAAAGATAGCCTATGTCCTTTTCGAGGATATAATCTATCTCCTTGCCAAATTTCAATACGTTCCGTTCAGCAGTTTAATCGTGAAAAGGAAACAAACAAACAGAGTTACTTTCGCATTTATAACATTAGTATGGATTAGCTGCTGTGTTTGATTTTTAACCTCCGACGCAAAAATAATGTTGTTTTAAGATTGACGTGTATGTCTGTATGTCTGTGACATCGTCATTCCCAAACGGATGGACCGATTCGGACGCGGTTATTTTAAAATAGAAAGCTAGTTTAACGGGGTTTCTTTTAAGCAATGTCAGTTTTACGGATTTTGATGTCGGTAATCTCAGGAACTACTTATCCGATTCTGAAGATTATTTAATTAATAGAAAGCTACATTATCCCTGATTGCTTTAGGCTACATTTGATTATGTTCTAAATCCGTGCGAAGCCGGGGCAAGTCAGCTAGTCAAATATTAAGGCTGACTCTGAGAGAATGGTAAACGCGCGCTACTCTTAATCTGCCTGTATAAAAGTATACCTATACATCTTTATTTGGAAGAGAGTGTTTCATCGTCATCATCATCACTCCTCCATAAATTTCCTGAGCAACCAATCTTGTGCGGCTTGCACCCAACGGCTCCCAGCAACCTTTATCAGGCCTTCTTACCGTCTAGTGGGGGGCCGTCTTACGCTGCGCTGTCCAGTGCATGGTCTCCACTGGAGAACTTTTCTGCCCCAACGGCCGTCAATTCTTCGAGCTACGTGCCCTGCCCACTTCAGTTTGCTAATCCTTTGTTCTATGTCGGTGACTTTGGTTCGTCTACGAACATCCTCATTTCTGATTCGATCTCGTAAGAAAGTTTTTAATTTCCTTAAAATAATTTGTCACGTAAAGGGGCGTAAACAATACATTTTCGTTGTATATAAACATGCGATCGGCGTCCCATACCGTGATTATTATAAAATATTGCTTAATTCTCCTTACGACGTGTTTATTTATGTTTTTGGTAAAACTAAATGAAATTAATGTTGGACCTTGTTGTTCTATAACTTCATGTTGGAGTTTAAATTCATTATATATTACATTTTTAAAGAATTAAAGCCAAAATTTATATTATATTACGATGGCTGATAAACGCGATTTTATAAATACACAATTTTAATCTAGAGGTTAATAAAATCCTATTTGTGAGAACTAATGAATATATGCTTTGATTTTATATCACTTGACTTATTCGAGATACTATTATTAGATTAGAAAATTCTTTATTGCACTAAAAAAATAATACATAGGTGAACTTAATGCTAATTAGCATTTTCTACCAGCTAACCTTTATTTTAATTAATTATTAGTGTAAGTGGTCCCAAAACAATAGCATGGATTATCTTTTTATTTTCTAATATTTATAATCTTAGTTAGATTACACACTAACTATCTCGGAGTCTTCAAGTCCAGAGTGAATAGATTCTTTCTAGGCAAGCGTGCTCTATCTTTGATCACACCATCACTTACCATCAGGTGAGGTAGTGGTCAAGCGCTTGAATATCAATAAAAAAAAAACACCATATGCTTCGCTAGAATTTTTATCAAAATAAAATATAGCACTCAGCGATAGTGTAGCTTTCTATACGTGAAATAATTTACATAATCAGTTTAGTTGTTCCAAAGATTACCTCCTACACACAAACAAACTCACAAACTGCCTCTTTATAATAAATTAATAGACGACCTCCGTGGTGCAGTGGGCGAATAGCCGGCTGAGACGCAGGAGGTAGCGGGTTCGAATCCCGCCGCGGAACAAATGTTTGTATGATCTACAGATATTTGTTCTGGGTCTGGATGTTTTTCTATCTATTATAAGTATTTATTTAGAAAAAAAAGTATAGGTATAAGTATTCTATCAGTTATCTGGTTCCCATAATACAAGCTCTGCTTAGTGTGGGGCTAGATAGCGCTGTGTGAAATGTCCAGTCATATTTATTTATTCATATTTATTTATAATAAAAGTGTAGATTATAGTATAAATTAATGTAGATTATAGCTAATTGAGAAATTAGTTTATGTGGCATAGAAATTGTATACCAAAGTAGAAGTTATAACATTTATATCTTAGTTTGGAAGACGTCAGTTTACTAATAATATCTTCCCTAAAAATAGCTTAACCCATAATAATCAGGTATCCTAAATACTTTTTAAGCTTCTAAAATCTCCAACTTATAAGCACTTTCAATAGCTCACGTACCTTATCTTTAAATGGCTATTGTCTCCAAAATCCTCTTATTTTCATTATCTTTTACTGAATTTCTAGAAACACCGACAAACAAGCATATAATGCGTGTAGGTATCACTTTATGACTCTACCTGACTTCTATACACAATATAACAAAAGAAACGTCTAACTGTGTATGTTGTACCTGTTTTGACATAATATTTAGGGTTCCGTTACAAACTAAAAGCTTACACTTCTGTCACAAGGGTATAAAGCGCAAGAAAGTCGCTTCCCTACTCCAGCGCGTGCGAGGCAGTAGCGACAGCATCCTCCAGATGGTTTGGACTCAATCCAAGCCAAGTGGATGATTTTTTTAAAATTCTTTATGGAGATGGAACAAGCTTATGCCCTGATATTAAGTTGTAACCATCGCCTACAGCAAAAAATTGCTTCGTAGGTCACGCACCTTAGAAACGTGTCCTACGATGCACTGCCATGCGTCCATCAACTTGAGGCATTCAGGTGTAAAGGCGAGGTGTGTGTAATTTCACCGGAAACCAAACCCTTCATACCGAAACAGCAATGCCGCTTGGCGGCAGAAATAGGTATGGTGAGCCCGGGCGACCCCTTTCACACTCTTTTTTTTTACTCTTTATATGGGCTCCATATATTCTACATATTTGATTTTATAATTTTAATAATATCTATATTTATAGCAATTTAGGTAATATTCTTAGTCTATAAATTTTTAATTTCTTATTTAAAAAACAGTGTTTTTTTAATGTAATTTTATGTTTGATTTTAAGGATTTTTATCTGAATAAAATAAATTTATAAAAATAATTTTGGCAGCTGTAAGAGAAAGAAAGTTGGATTTTTTTAGAGAATATTTTTAGTGTTGTTCTGGCTTGAATGTTGGTATTTTATAAAATTTCTAAATAATTTTAAATGAGGTTGTGTTGCATACAAAACTAGAAACAACATTTTTTCGAACGATTTTCTCAAAAATAGTAATTAAAATGACCTAAAAGGTTTCATCAATTTAGTCAACTTCTTCTTACCTTGTGGAATACTTGTTTAAAGTGGTTCGATTCCTATAAAATGTTAAGTGGCGATTCACCTGATAACTGAATGGCAGAAATTTCTAAACATATGCGTATCAAATTACTTACGTCTTATTATTGTCGATAAATCAATAAGCTTTAATTTGCATGTAATAAATCAACAAGCTCTTTATTCATAAATATTCATCATTGTCATTTATTTGAAATGTCATTAAAATGTCTTTTTTTCGAATTATTTTATGCCATAGTGTGCAATTATTTTTAATACTTTTTGATCACTACGAGTATCTCGCCTGATGGTAAGCGATGATGCAGTCTACGATGGTACACGCTTGCCTAGAAGAAACCTATTATCTCGCGATTTGAAGATCCCTAGGTTGTAGTTATCAGGAAACACAGACTCTGGCAAGGCGTTCCACTCCTTGGCAGTGCGCATAATAAAGGTGAAAGAGCACCGCTTTGTGCGTATGGGAGGTATATCTACCATGTAGCGGTGGCGCATCGCAGAGCGTCTGGTTGTCCGATGATAGAATGGGGATGGTGGGATCAGGTTGAAAAGCTCCACAGCACACTCTCCGAAATGCATCCGATAAAAAACCGAGAGGCTTGCAACCTTTCGACGATGCTCGAGGCTGTGGAGCGTTGCATTTGCTAACTCGTCATTGTAAATGAGATCCTTGGCTCTTCTCTCAATTGAATCTAGAGCCTCTAGCTGGTATTTCGCTGATCCGTCCCAGAGGTGAGAACATGATCACAGAGACATGATCAGACTTGTGCTTGGTATAAGTTGAGCAACTGTCCCGGTGTGAAGTATTGCCTCACCTTTGCAAGAATTCCAAGCTTCTTAGCGGCCAGCTGGGCTTTCGACTCAATGCAATGCGGTAAGGAACCCTGTGCGCGTGTCTATGACTTGCAATTGACCGTTTATTTTATAACATAGTATTCCTATACACATGGGTTTAAAAAGGTGTGCGGGCAGTAAAACTTATTGTTTTATGGATGGGGATCTCGGAAACTTTTCTGTTTTTATAACAAGTTGCGAGCATTCTAAATAAGTGAGAGAATTCTTTTATGACGCGTATATTCTATCCGTACGCGTTAATAATATTTTATTGCTTAGTATTGAAAATACGTTTTCAAAGAGACCCCGCCATGTAGGCTCGAACCTTAATTTCAAAATAACTAAAAAATAAGTAGTGTATGCTTGACTTTATTTACTTTACAAAATTGTTAACTTTTACCTACGAGTGGCTTACAATAATGTCTTCTGACACATGATGGGTCTGAGACGCTATTGTAGCACTTCGGAAATGGACGCAGAGGCTGGGGTTGACTCCTTCAATGCGATCCAAAGAAAGAGGATTGCCTCCTTCATGTCCAGAGTCGACATGTGTAGAAACACAATCATCAATAGTCTGGCGGACAGACTGATGCTGACGGCAGCGTATCGACGTTGGGTGGAAATAGCCACCTAAATATAATTTTAATATTTTTTAATTTTAAATAATTTTTACTGTATTTTGATTATTGTTTCATTGTTTACTATTATTTTAGTGTATATTATAAAATACGGATCATTGTGTCTGCAATAAAGAAAAAAATTAGTTTAATTTAATTTAGTGCCTATGTCTGAGTAACGCTATCCAACGGATAAAAAATATAATGTCTTTTGTACAAGAAAACAGATAAAGACAGATATTTTTATCCGTTAATTAATATTACTCGGAGCTTGTGAAATAGGTACGTCTTTTAGCCATTTAATAATAATAAATAATAATAAATACTGCTGGACATTTCACACAGCGATATTTTATTTATTAGGTTTACCAAATAGTTAAAGACATGATTGCTTACAAAAAAAAACTTATTATCTAAATGCTTTATGTTTTCTGTCATTTTTCGTCAAAACTCCAAAATTATACGATACAAAATAGCAATAAAGGTAAGCCAGTATTATTGAATTGTGTAACTAGATAAATAAATATTGCTGGATATTTCACACAGCGCTATCTAGCACTAACTACGGCTACACTAAACTAAGCAGAGCTTGTACTATGGGAACCAGATAACTGATAGAATACTTATATACTTATTTTTGTAAATACATACTTATAATATATAGAAAAACACCCAGATACAGAACAAATATCTGTAGATCATGCAAACATTTGTTCCGCGGCAGGGATCGAACCCGCTACCTCCTGCGTTTCAGCCAGCCCACTGCGCCACGGAGGTCGTAAAAGTTTAGTTCTCAAGAAGAATGATCTCACAAACACAAATTAAAAAGCGCACGGAAATCTGGCAATCTGTATTTTTAAGGCAAGGACGACGCGACGGACAGAAAAATGCTTCAAAAGGTTGACACTCTGTTAATTTTTGCGTTATAAAAAAATACGGGTAATTAAATTAACTCTATAATCTGCAAACTTGGGTTGTTTTCAAGCGTAAGTTACGCGCTACTACACCGCGTCAAAAAATAGTATTAATTTATGCATGAAGATATGACTTGAAAAGCTATTGGTGAACTTTAGTTTTTACTTCATAGACAAGTATCACGATAAAGCTGTAAGTATCGATCACACACATTAATGAGCGGGTTACGTAGTTTCGGGGGTTGATTCATTAAAGGCGATACGTCGCTGCTATATCGGGTTTCCGGCAAAGAGTTAAAACAGAACCGATGGTAAAGGCAAAAAAGACCTACGAATTAATGTATTAGTTTAAGAGTTGTGGATTTTGTTTTATAAATATATAATAATAAAATAAAATATTAACTAAACGCTGAATAGGCCTAAACGGAGTTGGCAAGACTTATATGAAAATAATTAGGCTTATAATAGAGACATAGGAAAGGGGGCATCCGTTAATTACGTGAGGTGTTCAGGGGGGGGGGGAAGGGGACGAGCCGAATCTTGCCCAAACTCACGTGGAGGAGCAAGGGGGTCTCGGCAAATATCACATAATCTTTTTTTCAGTCAAAAACAGTATGAAATTACGAGGAAATTAAATTAAAACCTTTTGAATAACAAAAACAAAATGCGATAAGTCCAACGCATTTACCCTATGACCACAAATTTTGAAAAATCTCAGGGGAGATAAGAGGTGGGAGGAGGGGGTCGAACCAAATCTCACGACATCTCACCAGAGTGGAGGGGGGTTTAAAAAAATCGTCAAAAACGCCTCACGTTATTAATGGACGCCCCCAAAGGAAGGTATTTGCCATACAGTGGGAAACATTGGAATTTATAATATAAGTAGGTAATAAATAACCGACGCTTAAAGACTAAAAGAGTTAGATATGAGTGTGGATGGATATAGAAGTGAGGAAGGCAGAAGAAGAGATGGATGGACTATGTGAAGAATGATATGGGAAAGAAGGAAGTGACAACGGAGAAGACGAAGAAATAGAGAGATGTGGAGAAGGAATACATGTTGTGCCGACCCCGCATAATGTGTAAAAAGGGCAGGAAGAAGAAGAAAAAATAACCGACGCTTACGGAAAATTTTAAAACCTTAACTTTATTGTTGGATATCCTAAGAAATCTTGATACTGCAATGAAAGCTGTGTCCCTATATTTCGGTGAAAATGTCGTGTAGCCTAATGAAAACTTATTCTACCTACAAGAAAGTTTTTATGAACAAGTGATTAACCTTGATCGGTGTTTTTTTATTACTCGAGGTCCTTAAAAGTACGGAAACACTCAATCGCACTTATATTATAAAATGCGCAAGTATGTTTGTTTGTTACTCAATCACGTCGTAACGGCTGGACCGATTGCGATGAAATTTGGTATGTAGACCTAGATTGGTAGATCTGGATTAAATTATAGAATAATTTTTATTGACGGACCAAATGTGCGAAGCCGCGAGCGGAAGCTAGTAGTATCTAAATGTTTTATGGGCACTAGCTAGGGTGGTATTGGCTGCATAGCGATACTGCTCTCAATTCTGTAGGTTCAAATTTAGGTATGTACACCCAATTTTTAATTTACCTACTGTCCCATCTGTGCAAGTTTCTTTGTAACCTTATACAGGGTGTAGAGCTTTTGTTTGTCGGTAATACATCGGTAGCACGCGACGCCAACACACGTGCTCAGGCCACGACAAATGCAAATGAATAAGCTTTCATATTAGGCTTATAAAGGGTGAATTTATTTGACCCAGAAAAGTTTATTATGGCTTGAGACTTCCATCGAGATGGTTACGTAGGTAAACCTATGTATATATTATATTCTAAGAATCTCAATTTAGACATTTTTTTATCAAAATGTTGCTCCTTGATGGAATCTGGTCTATCAAAAATATATACAGCTTTAAAGCATATACTGTTATTTTCCAGTGAAGTAAATTACGAATTTGTTTTTTGAGAGTTCGATACAAAAACGATTATTTTGATAGATTCGATATTCAACGCAGTTTAGATAGCTAAAACACTCTTTGCTCCAAAATAATTATAATATATGAAAAGTTTTGTACGAACATAAAATAATCATCACATCGTTACATACCTTTTTATTTACGAAGCTTACCCATTGATTCCCAGCCACGTTGACGATATCATCTAACCATCATCGGGCGATTGGACTTACCCTACGATTTTCCCATTCGACATGAAATTAAATACATTTATTACTCGACTGCGAAGGAGGGTTATTAGCAAGCCTGTTCACTTCTTTTCAGTTCGTTGTCGAGTTTTTGTTATTTCAAATAATATTTTCTGTACACATATTTATCTAATATAAATTTTAATACATTAATGATCAGAAATAATATATAATTATTTACAAGACTAAAATGCAGAAGAAACAGTTGAATCATCTAAAGACCTTTGCTGCTCGAGTGTCTTTAAGCACTGAGACAAAACTTTAAGATTTTACAGTGCTTTGTGTTACTATTAGTAACTTATTATCGAATAAAAAAAAAATAAAAAAAGATTTTTTTTTCTATCCAATTTTAATTGAACAATGAGGTGTAAATTAGAAGCATGCTGTAGTTGGAGTGTAAATGCCAGCGCAAATTCGGGCAGGTCGGTGCCAGGCCGCGATAGGCCCACCCTGTATAATTGCCGGCTGTCTCACGTATGTCGTGTATGATGGTTCATGTTTCGGGTGCATTGCCCATTGCTTCTAATTTTCATTTTGAACAGCTTTGCACTTTCTGTATGCTACTATGCACCTTCAAGTCAGTTTTGATTATTTTTTTAAATTCTTACCTTTATTTACAGAAAGAATATAATCTTAATCATAAAATTCTTTATGTGGAACTTAAGCAATGGTACAAATATACAATTATTTACAAGACTAAAATACAGAAGAACAGTTTAATCATCTAAAGACGATCTTGGATAGCTCAACTGCTCAATCAGGTAGTTAGTAGTTTTTTATTTCTATTTGGTATTTTTTTTGTTAGTACCTAGTTAAGCACGCCAATCTAAGTTTTTTTACCTGTCACGGTTGACGGGTAGAAAATGCTTTTAGCATTAAGTCCTCCATTTGTACATTTTTTTTTTTGTGCAATAAATAATTAAAACAAACAAACAAACTGCTACAGATCACTACCATGCGGAAGTGTCTCGAAGCCACTGGCTTGGGGCGCATTGTGTTTCTTGCATAATTAGGAAATTATGTCTTCATAGATAGCTCTATCAATACTTATATTATAAATTCGAAAGTAACTCTGTAACGACTAACAGTCTGGACCGATTTCGATGAAATTACTACGTACTATACGCCACTGCATCTTTTCTTTATTTCTTTTCTATTCTTCTGTCATACCCCATTTACGAAAGTAACAGCTACATTGGCTGACTTGAGTGCGCAGTCTGTGTAGGGTCTTCCACACTGGCCAAGGTAGATGTTGACTTGAAGGCAGTTCTTTTACAGCAGATGTAACATAGCCAAGTAGAGGGTCTCATTCTGTATGAACACATTAAAAACACTTATTACTTACTGAATAATGTCTACGCTATGTAATAGCTTACATAACAAGCTTTCGTATGCTATAGTGATTTTTTGTAATTGCAATGATGCTTGGGATATTTTATTAGGTCTTTGTATCCTTTGTCAGATTTATGGGGTCACAATAAGTTGCATCAACGTTGAGAGTAAAATAAACACGAAAATGATGCTAATATTCCGTAATCGCATTTGAAAATTTCGACACAGAGTGGAAACTCGATTGGTCCTTCAAAACCGATTTTCCATTCGATTATTTCGCATTTAAACAACAGGTCGTCACGGTGGCCGCGGTTTAGTGTCGCATCGTGTTGTGTCGTGTCGCGTCGCATAACCCGACCGTGGGACAGCGACTGCGTAAACTCAACGCAACTGTAGCGAATCGATTACCAACAATTGATTTTTCAAAATAACGGTAGCCATAAGCGATTTACATCTCGATAGTTAGGTAGCAATTTGTGAGCGTGATCGATGAAATTTTCTTTTGCGGGTAAACGTTTGCTCATTGAAGCTTCAACTGTAGTTTCATAAGGCACGACGCAACGACACGATTGTACCTACCTATCTATAGTAAGTTCACGTCCAGTTGCCGTTGACCTGTCGACACTGCAATAATTTGCTCTGTATGTTTGCACTGCGAGGGGTCCGGTTGAATTGGCGAGTTGACACATTGTCACCGGTCGCACGATTTCACTGTCCGTCGAGACGTGACAAGTTACGCGTTTTTATTTCTGCCAATGACGGGTGTCGAGGCGTGGTATGGCTATTGGGGATCGGCGAAGTTACCTCTTCATCTGTATAGATTCTTATTACGATGGATGAAGGTTCATTTTGTATTAATTAGAGTTAAGTTAAGTTTGTAGGTAACCGGTCTGAGTGGGAGTGATATGTTTTTTTTGGTCAGCCTCACACGCCCACTGTCCGAGACAAAATCGTCACTTGATTTGATTGCGTCAAAATTGCCAAATTTATTTTTATTTGGTTGGTAAATTGTGATGACATGGTATTAGGCGACATAATGCTCGGTGGCCTTTTATATTTTGAGTAATATTTAATTGTTTCGTCATTGATACAAAATAAATAAAGTTCGTGTAGTTTAAGAGGTTTCAGTCAGTTTGAAATAATGCAATTACCTCTAAGTTTTTGTCAGTAGTAGGAACTCGATGAAATTTTCGAAATCTAACCACAGCATAAACCTATTTGGACTCTGCTATTTCAGAGTAGAGAGTAGAGTTGCTACTTTTGATATTATGCATTTTAAAAGTCCTATTAAGTGAAAGACAACTGGGAAACATGGAATCAATTGGATTGATATAGCACAATACAGAAAAGGGTGGCACACGTATAGGGTTATTACATTTATTATTAAATAAATAAATAAATATTGCTGGACATTTCACACAGCGCTATCTAGCCCCAAACTAAGCAAAGCTTGTACTATGGGAACCAGATAACTGATAGAATACTTATATACTTTTTTTTTGTAATTACATACTTATCATATATAGAAAAACACCCAGACCCGGAACAAATATCTGTAGATTATGCAAACATTTGTTCCGCGGTGGGAATCGAACCCGCTACCTCTCCCGCGTTTCAGCCGGCTATTCGACAACTACGCCAAGGAGGTCGTCAATTCGTATTACGGTAGGTAATAGTAAGAATTTTAGTATTCAAAATATTAATTAAGCAATTAATTAACAAATTATTCAAGTTAGAATCTAACATTTTGTCTGCTTTTATCCTGTGAGGCCCGACGTGTCCAATTAGGTAAATATTAAATGATAATGTATGTATTTTTTTAATTTTAACTCTACTTTTAACTTAATCAATAATTGTATTGCCTAATGAAATCGTTACAGACTACACAGTTATTTTTATAAGACATATAGACCTTGAAAAATTTAATTTGGTTTGTGATATAATTAAGGATGTTGACTTTAATGAATAAAAAGTAATTTTATAATGTTTTTTTTGAAGTGAAAACTTTTTAGGCGCGTTGGGCATTGAACCATTGAACCAAAACCAAAACCGTTGAACTCGCGACACTGTTACCGTTACCGACACCTCGATATATAAGTATCACGTAATTGTTCAAGTTTTCACTTCTGCCGACAGAAGTGAAAACATGAAAAAACTTTTGGAAACACTCCCGGGGTGCCACGTTTTTTTTGTAAAGTAGGCTTCTTTACCTTAGTAAGAAGGTAAACAATCTATAGACGATTCTCGAACCATTTCGTCATAGCATTGAGTCCATCTATAAGCTATTATCTAGTGTGAGATAGAGTTCATTACACAGTGCATAATTGTGTAAGTAATCCTTCAAGATATCTCGAAGATTCGGCTTTGTTCGTCCGCCATTATGATTATGACGTGACTGGCAGATATGTCAGATCGTCGCACGCGCCAGTTCAACGAACACTTTTGGAATGGAATGAGAGAAATCGTTTTTGTGGTAGCTTAGTTTGTTTACTATGATTATTGGAGAGCTTTATAAGGTATCTAGATTATAAGCCATTAAAATTATGCATCTGTTGCAAATTTTACTTTAATTTCATGTCCATTTACATAGACTAGTGGTACATAGATTACAGGTAACGGGGGTTAATGTAATGTTGTTACACTTTTTTGGGGTACTAATTGCAATTATTCTGGGTTTCAGACTTTTGCCTATATTTGTGTCATTTAAGCTACACGCATACCAATTTACAGCACTTTGGGCTCACTGGTGTACACTGTGAATTTTGTCAAAGTTCAGATTTTATTATGGCTAATAACTCAAAAACTATAACGACTTAACTAAAAATAAACCGAATCTAAATGTACTAATAAATACACTACTAATTTATTTGACGTCCCATTTGATCGAACAGTCTCATTTTAATTTTTTTTACTCCTCTTTGACCCCAATATCTCAACAACCCTCTAACATTTTTAGCTCATTTAGTCACACCAAAATTGTGCTATTTTTACCTAGCTCTGTATCAAATTTCACAATGATCAGATCAACGCTTCGAAAGTTATACTCAAGTAATACACACAACGCCGATTTGCCCCAGTTGATTTAGAGATCTCGTTTTGCTCAATCAGTTATATAGCATATCAATCAATAGTAAGTATTCCAAGGGTTTTTTAAAACACTATCAAAACAAATAGGCTTGATTTGCTCGTTTCATCTGACATGAGCAAAAAAGTTTAAAAGAAGAAGATATATTACAGTTTCTAGGACTTTTAGTGTATTTTAGGCATGAACTACAGTAGAGTCCGCAATCGATGCATTTCTTCAAATTGAGTTTATTAGGAAAATATTTTACGACTTTGAAGTACAAGACCAAGACATACCTTTTGCAAAATAAGGACAAACAGAAAAATAAGTTTTTTTTAATTAACTGACGCCGTCCCACTGCTGGGTAAAGGTCTCTTCCAAATTCTTCCAACAGTCCTTGTCTTGGCACAAAAAAATATTCGGTCCAGTCCATTTAGAACACAATGTTAATAAGTACATACGAATCATACACGATTACATCACGCATTTCATTCCATAAGAACTACGTAATAGCCAAATCGTACATCTCGATGGTATCGATATAATCGATAACATTCACACGTAGCACACGCTCTAACCCGCCTTGTCAATAGAGATGGGCTAGCGGGTGCTTTGTACCTTATCGATTAATCGATAAATCGACATCGTTTCGACGGCGGTCCTGTCACTCAAAACTTTTCGGAGTTTTTGTCTGATATATCGATGTTGCTGGTAAATTTGGAAAAGGTCTGGTTGGAAAACGTCTAGTTGGAATTTATATATTTTTAGGTAACCAAATATTAAGTGACATCGGTTAGTATTCTAAGCTTGGCTTGGAAAACGATCCCTAAACGTATTTAGCGACTAAACATGTTTAAATTTGACCTATTTGTATGATTGGACAACTCCTTAAATCACATTTAGCGCATCGTTGCGTAAGTCGCCCTATGTAAAAAGTGGGCTCTTATTAAACGTTATGCTTGGACTTACCTCTGACTACCCTTACATAGTTATGAGCCCTATATAGTATTTTTTTAGCCTGTGCTGCAGCAAGGCAAAGCCCTCGCTCCCCTTTTTCAGTTTTCTCTATCCTTTACTGTGCAGTGGACCATTCTCGAAGATCTCATCGCGCTGTCTCCGTGGTGGAATTATTTTTATTTTAGGAGTTAAAAATCAGGAAAATCCCATGTGGTTCGTAACTTTTGGATAATTTTAAAATCATAAGTCTAGTTGGGATTTCGAAAATTTTCTAGTTGGTATTGTCTAGTTGTTCTGTTCTGGTCCAACGAAAGCGTTGGCGCGACGACATCAGTGGATCGGTTTAAAGAGTTTATTCTCATAAGAACAAATTACAGTTCACTTAAAATGAGCTTAAATATTATATAACAGTAAGTTTGCTAGTAAAAAGTTCACCAGAAGTAGGTACCAACACACTCAAACTATAACGACTTAAGGTAGGTCATTGAAATTAAATTCTGTTAGCACTGACCAAAAGAATTTATACCCTTCCAACTACTATATATTTTTTTTTATAATTTAATTATTTTATATTTGCATCTTTAATAAATACTAATACTTAAATAAATATTCAACTACTCGATATTGATAACTATTACTACGTATTTAACTTGAATCGATTATGTATTGTTTTAGCTTTTTTTTGTACATATTTATACCAACACATTCTTTAAGTTCAGTTTTCTCTATCCTTTACTGTGCAGTGGACCATTCTCGAAGATCTCATCGCGCCGTCTCCGTGGTGGAGTTATATTTATTTTAGGAGTTAAAAATCATTTGCAGGAAAATCCCACGTGGTTCGTAACTTTTGGATAGTTTTAAAATCATAAGTCTAGTTGGGATTTCGAAAATTTACTAGTTGGTATTGTCTAGTTGTTCTGTTCTGGTCCAACGAAAGCGTTGGCGCGACGACATGAGTGGATTCGAGAAGGAATGGTGGGAATCTGCCAAGGATCGCGATAGGTGGAAGGAGTTGGGAGAGGCCTTTGCCCAGCAGTGGAAAACTGTAGGCTAATAAAAAAAAATGTCTAGGTAATTGGTAAAAAAAAACTTTTATTGGTAAAAAAAGGCAGTCAGAAATTTTTTTTTTATGTGAAGAAAAATGCCTTCATTAATCTTTTAATACCTTAATACTCTCAAAAGTAAGTTCAGTTTTTTACATGCTTTCCCGTAACATTCTTTAAAAAGAAATATAAGTTTAACTGTAACAGATGTTAATATATCGATAGTATTGGTATTAAGTTGTGGAAGATGACAGATATCACGGCGTCCATTTCGACCGGTCCAGATCGAGGATAACGGATACAATGAAGGTATTATCGACATGTATTATGAAATAATTTTAACACTTTGCCCATCCCTTCTACTCCATAAAAAAACAATATTATCGAATTATTGAAAAAATTACGAATTTTACTAGTATCACACTAATATTATAAATGTGAAAGCTTGGATGTTTGTTTATTTATTTGTTTGTTTGTTATTCAATCACGTCGTAACGGCTTTACCAATTTCTATGTGGTATATATGTAGATTTTAACCTAGAATACCACATAGGCTACCTTTAATCCCATAAATCAGTTCCCATGGGATAAAAATGGGGTGTCAAGTCAAGTTGCAACAGCGAGTTTAGCTTTATTTCTAGAATACCTACAAATTTAGGAGTGTAACGCGTACGAAGTCGCGGGCAACACTAGCACTAGTATAAATCTAATAGACCAGATTTGTCATTTTTTAAATACTACCAACAATATCAAATATACAACCTGGGAATATCGTCTTGTCGAAATATTGATCTAGGATTAACTAGTATTTTTGAGCGTAATATTTCAATATAAAATGAAACTTGGTGCGTTTTAATTATACTTATCGTTATAGTGTATCGATAATATAATAATTAGTTGGCATATTGCGGTTGATTATACGATTTCTAGTGTAGATGTTCATACAAAGTTATTACGACATTAAAATGATAGACAACAAAACGGACCAATTAAATTTTCTTTAGTATAGACGAGTTTTGACCCACATTATATTATATAAAGCTCGATTACCACTGACTCACTGACTGATTGACATCATTGTTCTCCCAGATGCCACCTCGTAGGGGGGAAATGTTTGGTGGGATCGTATAGAGGGAGTTCCGGTGAGTTGGGAATAAATCCTAAAGTACCCCTTTTGTCCCCCATTCGCTCCCATCCACCTCGTATCTCGGAAAGTATAAGTCTTACAGCGTTGGTGCAAAAACTAATGTTGCAGAGGACATTTTTTTATATCCGGATCCATGAAAAAAAAATTGTCTTTCATACAAAAAAAAATTGTCCCATACAAAATATTTCTGTATGAATACCGTAAACCGTATATTTCGTTTGCCGTAATTTTCATACTGGTTTTGTAGGGAGCCCATCGCTTGTGTGTACTATAAAATTACTGTAAATTTGGTTGATTCTATATAATGGTGGTGGAGGGGCATGAGACAACTTTCATAGTTTTTGCAAAGGTCATCATCATCATTTTAGAACATCCAATTTTTTTTTTTTTTAGTATGCAACGTTCATCATGTTTATTTTGGAACATCAATTTTTGTTAATTATGCCTAATCCACAATGATCACTTTTGGAACGTCAATTTTTTTTTATTATGCAAAATCCTTTGTGATCATTTTGGAAAATCAATTTTTTTTAATTATGCCTCATCCACAATGATCACTTTTGGAACGTCAATTTTTTTTTTATTATGCAACATCCTTTGTGATCATTTTGGAACGTCAATTTTTTTTTTAAATTATGCCTCATCCACAATGATCACTTTTGGAACGTCAATTTTTTTTTTATTATGCAACATCCACTGTGATCATTTTGGAACATCAATTTTTTTTTATTTATGCCTCATCCACTATGATCATTTTTGAACGTCAATTTTTTTTTATTATGCGACATCCACTATTCGAACATTCTCTTTGATTGCTTGTTACACTTCGTCATCCTCTTTTATTGTTTCTACCGCCTCCACATCTTCTATTTTTGCATGTTCCACTTCGTTATCCTTTTAAAATGCTTCTTCTACTTCATATCCTCTTTAATTGCTTCAGTTACTTCATTATGCGCTCTACAAAATTGTGGTGTTTCATACAAAACTTTAATCGCTCGTATCTTCTAAACGGGAAGAGATAGCACTAGCAAACTTTGACAAAATATTAGTACAAATTTTTGATCATTATCATTTTGCAACATACATTTATATTATGCAACGTCAATCCTGATCATTTTGGAACGTCCAGATTTTTTTTATGCAACGTTCATCATGATCTTTTTTGCAACGTTCTATTTTTTTTATACAACTATTATCATGATCATTTTGGAACATCCAATTTTTTTCTCTTTGATTGCTTGTTCCACTTCGATATCCTCTTTGATTGCTTCTTCCACATTGATATCCTATTTGATTGCTTCTTTAACTTTGGTATCCTCTACGATTGCTTCTTCCACTTCGATATCCTCTTTTATTCCTTCTTCATCTTCAATATCCATTGGATTGCTTCTTCATCTTTGATATCCTCTTTGATGGCATTTTCACTTCGGTATTCTCTGTAAGGGCTCCTTCCTCTTTGATTTCCGTTTGATTGCTTCTTGCACTGCAATATTTTCTTTGATTGCGTCTTCATATTCGATATCGTTTTTGATTGCATTTTTACTTCGATATCCTGTGATGGCTTCTTCCACTTTGATATCCTCTTTGATTGCTTCTTCCACTTCGATATCCGCTTTGATTGCTTGTTCCATTTTGATATCGTCTTTGACTATTTCTTTCACTTCGATATCGTCTTTCATTGCTTTTTTCAGTTCGTCATCCTCTTTGAATACTTCTACCAACTCGGTATCCTCTTTGATTCCTTAGTCAACTTCAATTTCCTCTTTGATTGTTTTTGCTACTTCGATATCCTATTTGATTGCTTCTCCCACTTCAATATCCTCTTTGTTTACTCCTTCCACTTCGATATCATCTTCGATTTCCTTTTGATTGCTTCTTGCACTGCATTATTCTCTTTGATTGCGTCTTCATCTTCGATATCGTCTTTGATAGCATTTTCACTTCGATATCCTCTGTGATGGCTTCTTCCACTTCGATACCCTCTTTGATTGCTTCTTCCACTTCGATATCCTCTTTGATTGTTTCTTCCGCCTCGACATCTTCTATTTTTGCATGTTCCACTTCGTTATCCCTTTAAAATGCTTCTTCTACTTTCATATCCTCTTTAATTGCTTCAGTTACTTCATTATGCTCTCTACAAAATTGTGGTCTTTCATACAAAACTTCAATCGCTCGTATCTTCTAAACGGGAAGAGATAGCCCTAGCAAACTTGTACAAAATATTGGTATAAATTTTTGGTGCAACTGTTTTTTTATTGTCATCCTTGACATCCTTTTTGAATGCTTCTCTCACTTCGTCATCTTCTTTGAATGTTTTTTCCACTTCGACATCATCTTTGACTGCTTCTTTATCTTCGATATCCTCTTTGATTGCTTCTCCCACTTCGATATCGTCTTTGACTGCTTCTTCCATTTCGATATCGTCTTTGATTGCTTTTTTCACTTCGTCATCTTCTTTGAATGCTTCTACCACCTCGGTATCCTCTTTGATTGCTTACTCAACTTCAATTTCCTCTTTGATTGTTTCTCCCTCTTCGATATCGTCTTTGACTGCTTCTTCCATTTCGATATCGTCTTTGATTGCTTTTTTCACTTCGTCATCTTCTTTGAATGCTTCTACCGCCTCGGTATCCTCTTTGATTGCTTACTCAACTTCAATTTCCTCTTTGATTGTTTCTGCCACTTCGATATCCTATTTGATTGCTTCTTCCACTTCAACATTCTCTTTGATAGTTTCTTCCACTTCGATATCCAATCAACAAATTTATGATTTTTCTTACAAAACTTTAATCGCTCGTATCTTCTAAACGGGAAGAGATAGCACTAGCAAACTTTGACAAAATATTAGTACAAATTTTTGATCATTATCATTTTGCAACATACATTTATATTATGCAACGTCAATCATGATCATTTTGGAACGTCCAGATTTTTTTTTATGCAACGTTCATCATGATCTTTTTTGCAACGTTCAATTTTTTTTTATACAACCATTATCATGATCATTTTGGAACATCCAATTTTTTTCTCTTTGATTGCTTGTTTATCTTTGATTGCTTCTTTAACTTTGATATCCTCTACGATTGCTTGTTCCGCTTCGATATCCTCTTTTATTCCTTCTTCATCTTCAATATCCATTGGATTGCTTCTTCCACTTCGATATCGTCTTTGATTGCTTTTTTTACTTCGTCATCCTCTTAGATTGCTTCTACCACCTTAGTATCCTCTTTGATTTCTTCCTCAACTTTAATTTCCTCTTTGATTGTTTCTGCTACTTCGATATCCTATTTGATTGCTTCTTTCACTTCAATATCCTCTTTGATTGCTTCTTCCACTTCGATATCATCTTTGATTGCTTCTTCCAGTTCGATATCCTCTAAGATTGCTTCTTCCACTTCGATACCTTCTTTGATTGCTTCTTCCACTTCGATATCGTCTTTGATTGCTTTTTTCACTTCGTCATCTTAGAATGCTTCTACCACCTCGGTATCCTCTTTGATTGCTTACTCAACTTCAATTTCCTCTTTAATAGTTTCTGCTAATTCGATATCCTATTTGATTGCTGCTTTCACTTCAATATCCTGTTTGATTGCTTCTTGCACTTCGAAATCATATTTGATTGCTGCTTCCATTTGGATATCTTCTTTGATTTGATTCCTTCTTCCATTTCGATATCGTCTTTGACTGCTTCTTACACATGGATATCCTTTTTGATCGCTTTTAACAGCTCGAAATCCTCTTTGATTGCTTCTTCGACAAAAACAATAACACGCGAGTTGCGTGCAACTCGCGCACTACGCAACCTCTAGTCCTTTCTATATGATTCAGAGAAGAGATACTTTACTTCTCCACCGGTCCATTTATAGCCGTTAACACTTTACAATAATATAATAAGTTATAACTTATAATAACCTTTATAATAACATTCAGATTCGATATATAAAAGGATAAATTACAATCAGAATCTTAAAATCTATTAGGAATTAGTGCAAAATGTTCCCAAGCAGTAAAAAACCCGAAACATAAATTAATATAAAAACAGCATCACCGCACTTAGACGTTTTATAGTCAAAGGGTACGACAACAATAATTCGACATTCAAATACCGGAATTGCAAACACTTAATTTAATAGGGCACTCACTGGCCACTCAGTTTGTCGACCCCTGTATTAAAAAGTTACGGACAATGGAAAAAGTAGGTAAAAATTTGAAAACAGAATGTCAATAGCCGGCGGCCGGTGGACCTGCCCCACGCGCCCTTGACTTGCGGAGAGGAGATAAAAAGGGGGAAATAGGGGGAGATGACCGCTCCCCCCTCGCTGCCCGGTGCCCACGCTCGCGGTTTATAGCCTCTTTTATCGAGCTCCTAAACTTTTGAGTGCAACTGGTAGTGTTCGAAACTTTTTTCGTAAAGTTACGCAATGCGCGGGAAAAGTTATGGTTTCATTTTTTTGGTGAGGTTCAGTTGCCAAAAAGTTTGTAAACATTTTGTTTATAGTTTCAGTTGAGAGTATTATTGTTTTGTGCTCTTTCTAAGAACCACTACTTTAAATCCTCTGCCTATCAATTTGTACCTACTCAATGACACATTCAATAACTCAATTTTGTATTTAGATGCTTCGAAATAGTCGAGTTTGGATCTAATAGATGGCACTTTTAAAAATAAATAAGTTGACCTAAAATAAAATAAACATTATTTATTTTTGCTCTAAAATCTTATTTGGGATTTAAACGAGGCGTTTCTTCCATTCACACGCACTCCAAAAAAGTTGTAATAAAACGATTTTTGTTTAAACAGAAATAATCACTTATTCTCAAAAATAAGAATAATAGGAAAAATATCATAGTTATGCAAATATCAACAGTATAAAATATAATAACTACGCGGCGGCTACCAGCTGATCATAAAGTGTCCCCTCTCTGGGACGACCTTGAGCCCGCGACCCTACTATTGAAATTAAAAGAGGTTACTGGCACTTTGCACTTTTAAAAATGAAATCGGCGGTGGTGTTCCATAAAAGAAAAATGGGCGATTAGATTTAAAAATAGAACTCTTTATTTTTCAATAGTGCTGGCGGGGAAAGTTTAAAGATATTCTTTTTTATTTCATAATTTAAAAGTAAAGTTAATTCTTAAATCAAATTCTTGCTCGCCGCGTACGCTCACACTCGCCTTGATCAGAAACTCCGCATTTATTTTGCTCTCATTTCCACGCTCATGTTACGTCCATGCGTCGATACGCGAGAGCAAATGAGATTGGTTTAGGTTCCATAGGTTATAGGAACAGGCTTTATACATCTATTAATTAAAGATGACTTAAACAGGAATGGTAGGAAAAGGTTGCCTGGTGGAAATCACTTTCAGCGATGAGGCTGCCCATTGTATTGCCTTTTTATTCTAGCTTACTACTGGTTTTTGTAGTATTTATATTTGTGTGGTAAATTAATAAAGAGTTATCTATCTATCTAAACAGATAAATCAGCTTTAATTAAATTTATGTATAAAAACCAATAGTACTTAGTTACCTTACCTACCTACCTATTAATATACAATCCACGCTTAATATATTTCATTACAAAATAATCGTAAGTACTGTGAAAAGACATGTTGCTCGTATACGTAATCGAAACGTTTATTTGTTAATATTTTTTTGAGTCGAATTTTTTTCTTATGAGTAATCTATACTAATATTTTAAACAGGAAAGATTTGTATGTTTGTAATGAATAACTCAAAAACTAGATTATATTAGATTAGAAAACGCTTTATTGTATGCCACTACTAGTCCGGTTTCAAAAAATGTTTCACCATTGGAATGCTACATTCCTGAGTAATATCACACTAATATTATCACTAATGTTTGGATGTTTGTTTATTTATTTATTTGTTTGTTTGTTACTCAATCACGTCGTAACGGCTGAACCGATTTCATTGAAATTTAGTAAGTACGTAGATTATAACCTGGATTAACACATAGACTACTTTTTATACCATAATTCTGGTCACATGGGATAAAAATGGGGTGACAAGTCAAGTTGCAACAGCGAGTTTAACTTTATTTTTAGGTTACCTACACTTTTAGTAGTGTAACGCAGACGAAGTCGCAGACAACAGCTAGTAGGTTATATTTATTACTAGAAAAATTAGGCATCTCTATTAAAACTTCAATAATGTAACCCAAAAACCCATAAAATAGGTTTAAAAAATAAATGTTCACCCGTGCGAAGCCGGGACGATCCGCTGGTTAGTTATATAATTAAGGAATGAAAGATGACTTAAATAGGAACAGTAAGAAGAGGTAGCCTGGAAGAGGTTGCTTTTAGCGATAAGGCGCCCATTTTATCTTTGATTTAATAGTGTTTTCTCTCTAGTTTGTTTTATTTTTAATTGTGTGCAATAAAGAAATTATCTAATCTAATCTAATCTATCTCCATTACGTTGCCCAATGTTAGGCTTTCATTCATTAAAACTTCAAGTAAAAAAGGTTCCCATCAAAAAATCCCGGTAGTAAATCACAAAGATGACTCAAATTATTAAAAATAAACGTGAAAAACGAAAAGTGACACTTAGTTTTATATTATGAAAGTATCAATAAAAGCCTATTATGAATCGATTTTGTTTTGGAACGGTAAAGAAGTTTCAATTCACCGACTCTCTCACAGTTAGCTAACAAGATGGCGCCATGAAAAAGGCGGGAACATCACCAAATAGATTTTTTTTTGCATTTTAATCTGCTTTCTTCGTTTGAACACCAAATCTATACAAAATACTAATATATTTATACATATCAAGCGTTTTATTTTATTTCCTTCAACTAAAATCCTCTTTCTTTGAACTATTTCATTCTAACCTTTCAAAATACACTTTTTGTGCTAAGTATTCCCTAAATATCTAGAACTTTCTTCGAATCGCTTATTGTATGGCCCAAAATCAATACAATCAGAGGCCAATGTCCACTGCGTTCCATTGATTCGAGACTTTCTTCAAGAAATCACGTCTAACTCCGGAAGACGATTCGTCTCGGACGCAGACCAGAACGTTTCCAACTCACAATCTTCCAACAATCCATCCAAAAACCGACCTTAAACATATCACTTTAGGTGATTAATTCTCTTGGCTCGTCACCACCGGTCAACACACACATCAGATATTCTGAAATGGAATTTATGTTAGTGTGGTAAGGTGTAGTATGCTATAAGTTTAGAAATGCGTCTTAGCATTACGAATCTGTTCGTTCGTTCACGCGCGGTTGCAGTGGGGGTGGCTAGGAATGGCCGAGTCATTCAGCAGATGCGTTCCGGCCCGATAGATGTGTTGAGTGGTCCGTGACGGTAAGACTTACCATACATACTTGTAAAACCACACCAGTCTTGTTAGCTTGAGCTTGCTTAATAATCAATACATTTATTGCTTTCACCAATGAACCCTAGCAGGGTAAATCAACAGGAAGGCAGCCATGTTTTTCGTAAAATATTTAGTAATTTTTGTTTTACAAATTTATCATAGTATGTATCATAGCACTTTAATTATTGTTATTTTACTTACATATCTTAAAATACTGTAATTTGTCAAGGAATGGATAAATAGATTGATTTTTTTTTTATCACGCATAATGGACCACTAAAGAGTTCAAATGCGGAAAAGGGAGTCTACCAACCAACATGGATTGAATTTCACTGAATACATAATATTAATAATTACATTTAATTATGGTAGTAATTAATTTTCTAGTGTCAGTTAGTACCTAATAATTATTATTAAATAATATATCTAAGCTAACTATTTGAAGTAGGTAAATAAGTTTAAGTACCTAGGTGCTTAGTGCTAGGTGCAGAATATAACGTTATACATATTACAACCCTCCATTAGATGGAAAGAAGACCTGATAAAGGTTACTGGGAGCCGTTGGGTGCAGGCTGCACAAGATCGGTTACCCTGGAAATCTATGGGGGAGGCCTATGTTCAGCAGTGGACGTCTTTTGGCTAATATTATGATGATGAGATATTACAGTCAAATTGCTTCTCTACTGCGTACTTAAAGTTTACTGACATTTCGTTTAATATTTTTTATACGACAAGTTACTTACGCAACGATGCCTTAACGTATTTAGTGGCGCAATATGTTTTAAAGAGTTGTCAAATTATGCAAATACGTCAAATTTAAACATATTTAGTTGCTTCGTAAAAGGAAAATTACTAAATTAGAAATACAACAATAAAAGATGCGAAATATAGCAAACAGACATAGTTGTTGATGTCGACAAAATCTGGTTATTTATGTAGTTATATCTTCAATGTACTTAACAATATCTCTGAGTAAACGTTAATAATAATAAGTTGCTAAATACGTTTGGGGATCGTTCTGCAAACCAGCCTTAGAGATTTAACAAGGTATTACCTATCACTAAAACAATTGCGGCTACTTTAACTTCAGTCAAATAAACTTTATTTCAGTAAAATCTCGCCAGTCTCAGTGAAAATTAAACTTTCACAAGACATTAAGTAATGAGGAACAAATTTAATTTTTACTCGTAAAGGTTTGAAACTTCCTTTTGATAGGCCTGAGCTCGGAACTTTAAACTAAATTATGCTATCAAATTAAACTAACGAGAATTTCCTACCTTAGGAGTATCACACACCGAAAGCGATGCGGTGTAGTATGGTGAGGCGCGGTGCAATGACGGCGGCTGTCAAATTTTGTAGGGTGAATTTAAATCCGCCGCGGAATAAATGTTCGCATGTTCTTCAGATATTTATTCCGGTTCGTCTGGGTAACACATGAAAACCTTCTTCATGAAAAAACACATATGTGCCAACTTTCATGATAATGTTTATTTATCTTTTGGCATTTACATGTACTTAGATACGTCATAACAATAATATAATAGTTAGTGATCAGTCAAACGGTGTCGAAAATTACCAATCTTAGATGTATATACCAACATCCATATAGGTAAGTGTGTAATTACAAAAAATCTATAAGTATTCTATCACTCTGACTCCCATAGTACAAGTTTTACTTGGTTTTATTTATTTACTTCATGAAACACAGCAAGATTATTGTTCTTAATTACCGTCAAAACCGTTCCTCACGTCGTCTATTTACAAATTCACCTTGTATATAAAACAATACACTAACGGGCGTGGTATTCCAAATCACAGCGTGCAGTGTGGGGCGGTTGCCAACCGCATATCGCCATTCAGACACACGTTCCACCCGTCCCGTGCCTGACCGTGGCGTCGCGTCACGTGATAAATACACACCGGAAGCGGTACGGGCAGTTTCTACCCGCATCGTGTTCACAGTATAAATCTTCTAACACGTACGTTTTCTTTATTCATACATTTTCTTCATCAACTTGGCTAGAATTTTTAACTACATTTTCCAACGTAACTGTTAAATCGATCAACCTACCTTTTAAAATAATATTAATAAAATCGTTAGTGATAATTTGCGATAGGAAAACGTTGTTATATTCCGAAAGACTACCTCTTGTTATATTTCTAGATTTACATAATGAAATGTCTGTCATGGGGATCTATGAGCCTAATTGATTTTTACTTCAGTACATAATAGCAGAAATTATCAAAAGTATAATGAAAATAAAAAAATAAAAATACATAAGCATCACACTAATATTATAAATGCGAAAGTGGATGTTTGTCTATTTATTTGTTTGTTTGTTGGCTACTTAATCATGGTAACGGCTAAAACGATTTCGATGAAATTTCGTATGTACGTAGATTATAACCTGGATTAACACATAGGTTACTTTTTATTGCATAAATCAGGTCCCATGGGATAAAAATGGGGTGTCAAATCAAGTTGCAAAGTGAGTATAGCTTTATTTCTAGTAATGTAACGCGTACGAAGTCGCGGGCAACAGCTAGTTTATTATAAAATACCCATCTATTTGTAAAAAAATAATTCTTTAATTTACTTTGGTGTACAATAAGGAGTTATCTAAATATATGAGGCCCCCTGAGTATCGGAATATGTTTCGTTCCGGTCTTACAGAAGTAAGCCCGTACAGTAAAAATAATACACTTTTTGTTTTGGGCAGTCAAATACGTACAATCTTCGTAGGTCGAGCATACGAGTTGAAATCTTCTGCATGCATGTAGAGACCTCTACGAGTGTGTAGCGCATCTACGCACCGTTACAAACTGCTACGAACTATGCAAAATAACTACAAAAGAAACTTTATTCAAACTAGCTGCCGCTCCCACAGCTTCGCGTACGTGGTTTGCTCATAAAACATGACCCTCCTTGTCCTATGCCCCAATCCCGGTCGTAGATAATCTATCTGTATTCTTACCAAATTTCATCGAAATTAGTCGTTTAGTCGTGAAAACCCAACAAACAGATCGTGAGACAGAGTTACTTTCGAATTTATAATTAGTAAGGATATAGTTCCACTAGATACCACCCGTGGCCTCACTCGCGTGGTTTGTTAATAAAAAGCCTATGTCCCAATCCATGCCATAATTTATCTATATACAAAATTTCATCGGAATCGGTTTAGCCGTTATGACGTGAAAGCGTAACAAACAAATAAACAAACTCACTTTCACATTTATAACATTAGTATAGTAAGATTTGATTTATCTTGCGCTCTAATAAACAGTTCGCTCAAATCTCAAGCGAATCTCTCCTACAATTACACCGATACTCAATTAAAACGCAAAATATTCAGTCGGTAAAAAACGCTCCAACTACAGAAAAACCTTTTACGTTCCCCTTATCCCCCGGGTTCATTACACATCAACAGCGTACACCAATCAAGCTTTCATTAGTCGAGAACGAAACAATCAATATTAATATCCCATGCGAAATCTTCATAACGTAGACGGAAAAAAGGAAAAAAATCCTGATAGATGATCTCTAGACTCGCTCGCATTCGCAACGAAATTAAAAAGAACAAGCCATATCACTTAGCGCACACAGAAGCGCGGTTTTTATTAAAAATTCTACATATCTCGCGCGTCTTCGCTTTATCTTAACCCCCACCCTGACAAGGACAGACAATAAAAAATATGGAGAAAGAGAGGGACGGACACGAATACGAAAATTATAATTGCCAACTGTACGTAAATTAACACCGTGGATTATCGTATCCTTTCTCGTGGGTGTCGTTTCAGCTGGGTACGAGTGAGACGGAGGGTGTTTGTGTGTGCGGCGAGAATTGAATGATTTACATACATGGTCGCTCACAAACACAATAATGGACAGAGCGGAAAATCGAAAGAAACGATGAGACACGATCGCTTTTCCGATCCGATTCAACGTATAGTTGCAGTAAAATCCAGCCCTGCATTATGTATGCGGGACTGAAAACAATCCGGTTCGCGGATTATTGGATGGAATATGAAAATTTTCATCTGAAAATAGATTAGAGACTAAAGGCGATGCAGATCTTATATTTACTGGCTCTACTATTAAAACTCTTGGTATAATCTACAGTTACTCATAGTAGTACTTTTGTGTAATAGCTTGCCCGGGGAAGTACCAACACCATACCTATTTGTGCCGCCAAACAGCATTGCTGTTTCAGTTTGAAGGGTATAGGAACTGGTGAAATTGCAGGCACCTGAGGCTTTACACCTGTATATCTCAAAATGATGACACTGCGCAATGCATCGTAGGGCACGTTTCTATGGTCCCTAACATACGAGTCAATGCTTTGTTATTAGGCAATGATTACCACTATCAAGTGGGCCATTTTCTAATTCTATCACCTAAAAGTATATAAAAAAATGAAGTATGTTATATGAAATGTCATAGCGTACACAATAGATAAAAATCGTTGCTTTTTATTGGTTAGAGGTTACTAGCTCAAACCAAATCCAATTAAAAAATCTGCTAAATCTTTATTGTCTTCCAAGAACACCTGAAATAGGCAAATGACAACTAAAACCTAGAAAAAACCTGGAAGAGATCTTATAAAACCTAGTGAACTTGGCTTTTTACTAGTAGTGTGTAAAACAATATTTTTTTACCGTGTAGATTGTAATTTTATTTTATCAATTAACGCAAAATAATAAAAAAATCTTTAAAATGTTTGTTAATTTGTATCTAATGTTTTTATTCCTCAAGTAATTTTGCTCGGGTTGGTAGGCTACCTACTTAACACACCTAAGTACATCATATTAATCAATTGTTTTATATCTAACTAGCTCACCTATCGAACTTTGTTCCGCTTTGACATGCATATGACGCGGACGTCACCTGTAAAATTGTCAATCGGCCATCATTAGATGCATCTATGTATGAGAAAATGACTTTTCTTCATATTTTTTTTCGTGTATTTTTCCGATATTGTAATCGTTATTCTGCTATTCAGGGCGAACAAAGCCATGGGTGACAAATCCATCAAATTAAAGATCATCAAAATCGGTCCAGCCGTTCTTGAGTTATAAATGGTGTAACTAACCCGACTTTGTTTTATATATATATAGATAGATATTGAAGATGTAGGTAGGTAATAAAAACACAGATAAGTAGGTACCTATCTATCTATTTTGTGGTATTAACCTTCTTCTCTGTTTACCCCTTACTTTGCTTTTATATTGTGTGTGATATGGTTGTGATAAAGTGTTACAATATTGTATGGACAAATAAAGGTATTATCTTTCTTTCACGTTAATATTTTCAGTCCCGCTGCCTACTTAGTAAAATTCTAGAACTTTCTAGAGAGAGACAAAAGCAAGTAAAAGTAACGCCCAAGTACAATCAAATACAAACTAGGTTACGCAAAGATGTAAATTCTTATCGTAATATAGATAGATTGGTACAGTCGCACGCACAAAACAATGGCGCTGCGACGGTTGACCTCGCGCCTCCATGTCTTGCCTCCCGCCGGTAGGACCGCGTGCAATTAATATGCCGAGGCGGCCACGTATACTGCGGCCTGGCGCTCTTGGTACTTTAAAGGACCTTTTTTAAAGACCCCAATGGAAATTAAGAGCCACAAAATTATTGATTTATTTATATTGCAAAAAAAAACACCTTCTAAAAGAATATAGTAGATAGGTAGGTTAATAGAAAAGACTAGCATTAAAAAGTTTCCATGGCTAGAATACCATCCAATTATAGTTTATTTTAAATCATAATAATCAACATAATAGATAGATAATATTATAAAGTTTCGTTCTGGTAGGTCTAATTGACAACAACTCAGCCAATTCTAGCATGACCAACGACCACACTATAAGTGATAAACTTTTCTACGGAAGAATAGAGTAAAATGCGTAGAGGTGTAGGGAGTAGAAACACGACCGTACAAATGTTTGTACTCTCTACGCTAAAATATCATTTCACTACCTAACTACTATTTTGAAGCAGTTTATTTTTCAAAATAAATAAATATTTGTTTATTTTCCATTGGGTTTAAATCAAGGAAGGGTGTCATTCCGTACTTCCTACTTTTTTCTTTGTAGATTATATCGTAAAACTTACAAAGATTATGCTTCTTATTGTATGTTACTGGTTCTTTTTTGGACACAGTTTGAGGTTTTAGGCTCTCTAAAGTGAAAATGATAGGCACAGGTTGTTAACAACTTTAGACCAGGCTTTGTTAAATTCGCTTTTATTTACTTGGAAAAATGTAAGAGGCAGAATGTTTAAAATTGATACACATGAATTAATAATCAGGCACCAAATCAATGAGATAACTAGATTCAGTACATTAAATTAACGGGACAAAAATTTAATACAAAATAATTAATTAAAAGATCTAATTACAACGATCAAACTACACCGGTTGACACATAACCCGTCCAAGTTTTCTTTTGCGAAAGAAGAGAGAGAATTTTTGATCAATAATTGTCACTGGGAGGCCCCCTTCCCCCGCCTCAGGGGGGCAAGAGGGGGAAAGAAAGGGAGGGGGTAATTACGAGTGCGTTTTGTTACCGAGATGATAGGCGCGAAAAATGGCTTGCGCGTGCCTTTACGTGTCGCCTCTAGTTTGAATATTCAGACTCGGCCTCGTCCTGATGAAATATTGAATAGTCCTGGTAATTTATTCCCCGAGGAGAGATTTCGAACGGTCCACGTTCCGAGCGGATATTGAAATTAGGCGATGCTTTGCTTAAGAAAAGCGTCTGTTTGACAGCTGCCCTATATCTCCTTTGTACACTTTCATTTTGATTTAAATTCGGGCGCTTTTTCACACCTACGCTGACTTTGGATTTATTAGTTTTCTGGGCGGGCTTGTCGAGGTATCTCTCTATTTCTCAAAGAAAGGGAATAAGCGCTTGTATTTTCAGTGACCTTGTTGGCTGCTGAAAGTAAGACACTTGAAACGTGTAGCTTGTGGGTATTTATCTGTATGCGGCACTATATTTTGTAAAATTCATCCCTAATTAGTGTAGAATATGTAGATAGTATTATCGAGATAGAAAAACATATTATTATTATAAAAAAACAGCGAAAAAATACAGAAGTAGAACAGGCGACTTTATGGCTAAAAGCGATCTTTTCAGGAAACCTGTACAGTGCACAGGATCTAGTAAACTAATGAAGACGGCGGCGCACATTATGAAAACAAATAATTATCAAGATTTGTGTACGCTATGAATAAGTAATTTAAACTATTCAAAAGGTATTTAAGAAAACAAACATGCTAAGAGTAAGAAAGCACTCAAATACAGATCTAAGCGTATAGAATGACTCAAGATCTCACGACTTCTTTGCATACGCTTACAATTGCAAAATTGTTTAGAAAATAGGTTTTAATTAACAATTGGGGAAACTAGGAGAAGAATGTGAAGTGCGTACAAACAAGCTATTGCACTTAGTAAGTGAGCAGATATGCAAATTCACGGTGTGGGGAGAGTGTGCCGTATGCAGACACGGAACACGGAATACGATGAGACTTCTCGGAACGTTTTATTCGTAAAATTTATAAATGTATAAAATATTATATTGTATTTTTTATAGTTTTTTTTCTCTTTATTATACACAAAATACATTAGAAAAAATGTTTAATAAGGTACAAATACGAGCTTAATATGATGATGATAAAGTTTTCTTCATTATAGTCTTGGGTACGTGCACAGAAAATTAATGTAATTAATAACTATAGTATTTTGATCCGGCAAAATAGTGTTACGCCGAGGCTGTTAAAGAATGAGTAATAATCGAACCTTGTCGAACGCTTTTGTCTTGCTGTGTTATTGTTGCTATTGTTTGTGGTTTCGCAGAATGGGGAGTGGCCATTGTGTCGAGGGACCGACCCTTTCCTGGAAGGATCGACATCGTTCTCGAACAATCGAAATGTGTGCGATATAAATAGGCCGGTGGTGTGAATTAGTGTGTTGTGATTACGTGTGACCAAGTTCGTGTATTCATCGTTTAGTGCTGAATAAAAGTGTTATTTTGGTGAAATCGATTCCCATTATTTTATCCCGAACCCTCAGCTCGTAACAATATTACTTGAAAGTAGATAGATAGATGTTTGAGAGGAGCCAGAATATAGTTTTAGGTATCTACATAATTATGGGTAAGAACACTAGCCCCTCACTAGGATTCTTGTGTTGTGGACTCTGCACAAAAAAACGGTTAAGTAGAAACTTATAGAAATGTTTACTAGTATGTATTAGTGCGCATACTTATAAAATGCTACGTATGGCTATAGAAGAGCGGTATCTTCTAATATAAGCGTATATTTCTTAAAAGGGATCTCCTTTTAAGCAAAAAATATGTAAACTACATATTTATAAGTTACCGAAATAAACACTTTTATTTTCAATAAAAAATAATAATTAATATAAATCTTTATACATATATAAAGATTCATATATAATACATCTTTATATATTTTAAAAGTTATATTTCTTTTTGCGCGTTTGGAAAAATTATGAATGTAATTTTTTTACGATGCGCGCGCACACCGACAGCCAAAAAGCGACATGATGAAGTTAGCTGATTACTGTCTCTCAAGTTTCCGTTAAAACTCACAACTATATTTATTAATTTATCATTCGTTTTACAAACAAAGAGTTGTGGCATACAGGATGAAATCTTTAGCTATTTTTGTTCTGTTACGCCAAAGAAGTATAACTTCTTACGTGAGTACATAAGTACACACACACGTTTACTATTGTTATTTGACAGTTTAACACAAGTAATTCACCATCATCATCATATCAACCAAAGGACGGTTTTTTAATAAAAAATCAAAAATAGGCGAATTAAACCTGAAAAAATCTTCGCACAGGCCTTTTAGTAACGCAATCATTTGTTATCTGTAGATACTTAATTTTAAATTAATTGAACTTTATTTTATTCAATAAAAGCCTATGTCTCAATCCTGTTTATACTATATCTATACCTTTCGTCGAAATCGGTCCAGTCGTGAAAACGTAACAAATAGACAGACAGACAGAGAAACAGAGGTTCTTTCGAATTTATAATATTATTATAGATTTGGATCAAATCGGGAAGTCTCTACACTTTCTCTATTCCCAGGACAGCGACGTAAGAAGAGGGTGGTTAATGAATAAAAAAATTCCGTTTTTTTCTCCACAGCTCAGTGATTAGTTACCCTTATAATGAGCGGCGGTGTGTGTGGGGGGGCTTACGTTTTTTATATGACAGTTGATAAGGGACCGAAATTAGGGTCTTTGTCTTATTGATCGCGATTCGTAAGTTGGCATTTGCATGTGTTTTAAATGTTCTTTCGTTCTGTGTAGGATGTTACTTGCCGAAGGGTATTATGCAAAGTATTACATTTTTTTTATACGATCTGGAGATGGACAGATAGCTTATGACCCACCTGCTGTTAAGTGGTAACCATCGCCTATAACAAAGCATTGCCTCGCAGGTCACGCACCCTAGAAATGTGCCCTACGATGCACTGCCCTGAGGTAGTGAGGTCAGATGTTTAAAATTTTGTATAAACTTCTAGAATTATTGTAAAACACGTTTTGGTTAGTCTAGAGTCTAGTGGTACTTCATAGTCCATTCCATCCAAAGGTTGTCTGGTAGAGGCCGCTACTACCCCAGTAAGTTAGGACTGACATTTGGATTTACGTTGTTTTTTATTATTTGTTTTGTTTTATAGTGCTCCATGAAATTGTATTTTCTTCCCTAAGTTTTGCTTGTGATAAAAAAGTACCCTGTTTATGAACTCAAACTATTTTCACAGTATTATAGACCCCCAAACACAAACATGTGCATTTATAAAATTAGTAGAAGTAGAATATTATAAACTTTTCCCTCCATAAATAAAATAAGCCCAATTTTCTGTACACCGTGTAAAGTACCGCAAACGGGCTGTCAAGGTAAACCCCGACAGAATCGGCTAAGTATCACACACACATAATATACCACTGTATCGCCCCAAGCAATGGGGACATTCTCAAGTCTCGCTTTGTTAAAAAACGAAGAGCGTTGTATAACGACCGTAATACGGAGTGCTTTGGGTGTTTACCTGACAGGGAGTGAGTATTACTCGTGAAAAAAACAGCTTTACTTAAAAATAAATATGTAGTACTCGTTCTTGTTCTCGTAAGTATGAACAATGACATTAACATTCCGTCATAACTGATTAAAGCGGGTATTTATCGCGTATGTACCTTTTTTATTTGTTATCCCGACGTTTACACTATGTTGCAACAGCCGTGATCGCGGTCGCGTCCGTAAACAAGGTACATACCGTTTTAATCAGCAATTATGTACAGTGATCGCGAAAGTTTGAAAAATACTAATATTCCAACATTTCCGAAGTGCCGTGTATATCCGCGCCCTGCAAAGTACTGCGTAGGACGACACCTCCACTAGATGAAAAAATTATATTTAAACAGAGTCAAGTCATTGGATGCTGCACTGTCATTGGATGGTCACTTTGGAAATCTATGGAGGATGCCTAATTTCAGCAGTGAACGACGTATGACTAATATGACGTCACATCATTGATGTGTATATCACAGGTATTCTAGCCTACAGATGCCAGCCACTGTAGCGCTCCATAGAGAAACTTGCAGAATCGAAGCAATGATAAAACGATGGAAGAAGAGAAAGACGATGATATCACAGATGACTTGGGGGTGACATTTTGACAAATATTTCTTTGACATAATGTTGAAAACTTTATTGACCGCTATTATAGATATTATAAGACGTTCGCCAGGTTTAGGCAACCAGACTTTTACTGCCTCCCTTCTCGTGACACGTGTCCAGTGGAACTTGAACTGTCTTCGAAAAAACCCTCACTTTCTCATCTTACCTGATGAATGCAATATGAAAAATAAGGATTTTATGTTTTGTATTCTTTAGAGCGTGTGAATGCTTAGATGAATTTTACTAAAATTCATTTAATTTCAATGCCTTTCAATGTAACGATTGTCGAAAATAAAATATAATATACTGCCTCTATATAAATAGATAGTAATGCGACCAAAGTTGACTGAAGATACTTATCAAAGAATATCAGTCCGTGAACTTTGCATATTTTGTTTGAAGGCGTAAGTCACAAAACTAAAATAGCTCAACGATATTATATAATAAAAGTTATAGATATCTCAACTTACCCACTGAATTAAATCAGGATAACCATGAAAAAACCAGTGAAACAATATCTATAAGAATTCGAGGGAGTTCAAGACATTTTGGCAAGAAATTCGAGGGACGTAAGAGTGACTCAAGTTAAATTAAGAATGTGAAGTATTTTTTTTCTTTTCACTTTGTTTGTTGACGGAGACTTTTTTGACATTGTGGACTTTGTGCCCCTCGAGTTTCTTTTTAATTCCTGAGGCGTCCGTGTGTAGGCACCTTTATTACACCTCTATGTACGTGTGCAGGGTGCCTTAAGATTTTCGGTGTATTAGGGATTCCGTGTGTTTTTTGGATTAGGTGCGTCTTTGAAGTGCAGATGAAGGCTTTTTTTGATGCGTTTTGTTTGTTTAGGAGTGAGGGTTTATTTGATGCTTTTTGGCCTTCTTCAGGTATTTATAATGTTTACCTACATCAGTAGGATGTCTATAATTTTTTTCACAAAAGAAAATCGTATTTTATTGAAGGGTTTCACTAATAATGATTGTATTAAATATAATAGATCTCATTTTGCTACAGTGTAACATTTTTTTATATGTTGACTCCTTGGAACCCCTAAACATTAAACGTCTTGGCATAAAATATAGTATCTTTTTTTTATACAGACTTGCGTTTAACCACGACCTCGTCTGATTGTATGCGATGATGCAGTCTACGATGGTACACGCTTGCCTAGAAGAAAACTATTTACTCGACACCTAGGTTGTACTTGTAGCTATCAGGAAACACAGATTCTGGCAAGGCGTTCCACTCTTTGGCGGTGCGCATAATAAAGGTCGAAGAGAACCAATTTATGCGAATGGGAGGTATTTCAACCATATAGCGATGGCGCCCCGCAGAGCGTCTGGTTCTCCGATGATAGAATGGAGATGGTGGGATTAGATTGAAAAACTCCGCCGCACACTCCCCGAAATGTACTCGATAAGAAACCGAGAGTGTTGCAACCTTTTGTCAATGCTCCAGGCTGTGGAGCCTTGCATCAACTAGTTTATCGTTGCCTATGAGCTTCTTGGCTTTTCTCTCAATTGATTCCAGAGCTTCAAGTTGTTACTTCGCTGATCCGTCCAAGATCTTCGATCGTTCGTCTTAAAAAGTCGTCTATTTTTAATTTAGTCTTTCGCCACCTAGATAAGTAATCATGTGCATACCCTCGAATAATACGAACTACTGATACCTAAATATTGTTTTCGATAAAGTTAAAATTGAGGCCTTTACATAAACTTTAGATGAACTGATGATGACTTTAGGAACTGAGGCCTATTTCTGCAAATTTATAAGAGAAACGATTGTGGAACCTTGTGGCACCATACTGTTATTTAACGATTATGGTTGTTGTTACTGCCATAATATTAAGCTGTCTAATTCAATGATGTGGTCATAGCAACATAAAAAAGCAAGGTCATTCAATGACCGCTGTCGCCATTTTGCGACGATACTGTCATAGTGAAGCGATTGGTTTAGTAGGATTGGTTTCTTGGTCTTTTTCCAAAAGACGCAACCGCTGTAATGTTTAGGATTATTATGATTTTAAATGGCTGTAGGCTGACGAAACTTTTTTTTAAATTATAGGCTCGCTTTTGACCACGATCCCGCCCGATTGTAAGCGATGATGCAGTCTATGATGTACCACGCTTGCCTACAAGAAACCGGTTCACTCACGACTTGAAGAAATCAAGGTGAGAGAATAGTGTTACGCCGAGGCTGTTAAACAATGAGTAATTATCGAACCTTCTCGAACGCTTTTGTCTTGCTGTGTTATTGCTGCTATTGTTTGTGCTTTCGCAGAATGGGGAGTGGCCATTGTGTCGAGGGACCGACCCTTTCCTGGAAGGATCGACATCGTTCTCGAACAATCGAAATGTGTGCGATATAAATAGGCCGGAGAGATGGCCGGACAGTCAGTCTGAGTGAGTCAGTGAGTGAGTGAGTCTCAGCGAGGCCCTGGAGGACTGACGTGGAGGAGGGTCTCGCGTGAACAGTAGTTGCTCCCGAGTCAGTCTGGATTTAGCTATACGTGTGAACATTTCGGTGACTTTAAGTGGTGCACCAGTGGTGTGAATTAGTGTGTTGTGATACGTGTGACCAAGTTCGTGTATTCATCGTCATCGTGTTGAATAAAGTGTTATTTTGGTCAGACTGATTCCCATTATTTTATCCCGAACCCTCAGCTCGTAACAATTTGGTGTCAGAAGTGGGATAAAATAATGCCGGTTCTGCCAAAGGATAACGTGGACGGTGTCAGGACGAGAGGTCAACGACAACAGGAAATGGATGAAAGGCGGTTTGGGGAGTCTCCGGTTCAAGAAGCTCGGCAGAGTCGTCAGCCGATGGAGATGGAATTAGCCGCCGCCGAATCATTTGGAGCATCATCATCATCATCCGTGGGGCAAGCTCCTGTGACAGGCGATATTGCTGCTATTATGGCAATGCTTTGTCGTCAAGAGGAACAGCGACGTCAGGATAAGGAAGAGCAGCGTCGTCAGCAAGAAGAGCAGGCTCGGTTGCAGGCAGAACAGCGACGTCAGGATAAAGAAGGGCAGCGTCGTCAGCAGGAAGAGCCGGCTCGGTTCCAGGAGGAACAACGCCGTCAGCATTAAGAAGAGAAGCGTCGTCAGTAGGAAGAGCAGGCTCGGTTGCAGAAGGAACAGCGACATGAACAGGTGGAGTAGACTCGGTTGCAAGAGGAACAGCGACGTCAGGATAAAGAAGAGCAGCGTCGTCAACAGGAAGATCAGCGACGTTGGCCATAAGAGCGTGCTCGACTGATGAGGGAATCGTTCGGTTTATCTGGAAAGTAATTCCAGGAAGTGAAAGAACAGATAGAAATCATGAGAGCCGTGTTTTGGAGGCTGGAATTGGGATCGCTGATGAGAAAGGGACTCTGGGTGTCCTGAAGTACTGGAGACGGCAATGTGGCTCCTCTAGTTGCTACATCTTCAGCGTGAGGTGCGCCTAAAATTGTTCATGTTGATCGGCTGCCGCGATATGGGGCTAAGAATGCTCGGGACGAGCATGTTTTAGGAGGGGGCAGTGTTACGCCGAGGCTGTTAAACAATGAGTAATTATCGAACCTTCTCGAACGCTTTTGTCTTGCTGTGTTATTGCTGCTATTGTTTGTGCTTTCGCAGAATGGGGAGTGGCCATTGTGTCGAGGGACCGACCCTTTCCTGGAAGGATCGACATCGTTCTCGAACAATCGAAATGTGTGCGATATAAATAGGCCGGAGAGATGGCCGGACAGTCAGTCTGAGTGAGTCAGTGAGTGAGTGAGTCTCAGCGAGGCCCTGGAGGACTGACGTGGAGGAGGGTCTCGCGTGAACAGTAGTTGCTTCCGAGTCAGTCTGGATTTAGCTATACGTGTGAACATTTCGGTGACTTTAAGTGGTGCACCAGTGGTGTGAATTAGTGTGTTGTGATACGTGTGACCAAGTTCGTGTATTCATCGTCATCGTGTTGAATAAAGTGTTATTATGGTCAGACTGATTCCCATTATTTTATCCCGAACCCTCAGCTCGTAACAATAGTATAAGTGCTAGCTGAGGAAGCCTACTCCATCTAAAGCTTCTTATTACCGAAATGTATTATCGGTACGACCGACAATATTTCGGTTCAATTAGTAAAACTTATTCATAATAATAGTAATCTAATATTACATTTTAAGTATTTTTGTACATTGTAATTAAAAAAGTCTTCAATGTTAAGTTGAAGGAGAAAGGATCATGATAAAAATATAAAAATTCGTAAGCCATTTTCAGAGTGAGTGCGATCCATTCCGCACTGCAATTCACCTCGCACTACGTGTCGCGAATTACGGTCGTATTCGGCCGTTATTCATGTTTTTTTGTTTAATTTTAGCATTCACCCCTCCTTATTTATATAAACTTTAAGTATGCCAAATCTCACATTTCTCCGTGCGCGCAATAAGCGTAATAAGTTTTTTGTTGAAAAATTACTTTTTCAAAACAAGCTTTTATTAAGATAAGATAAGATAAGATAACTCTTTATTGTACACCAAAGTAAAATACAGAACATAATTTTTACTAACAAATTTAGTATAATGGGCGGTCTTATCGCTAAAAGCGATCTCTTCCAGACAACCTTAGTATGGACAGGATTATAACATATCACATGACGGCGGTGCATCTATATAAAATTAAAAACATACCTACATACTATAAACCTAAAATACTAATAATAACTCAAATTGAATTATAATAAAACAAGCAACTATAAAAATGGTTACGATTAATTAACAAGCAGCGACAACTTCAACGCAGGGACAGATTTAATTTATTAGATTAATTATAGATTTAGATTTATTAAGTTCATAATCGGAACCGCAAGCAGATTCAAATGAACCCAAACACTAGTAGCCTACTAGAATCCATTCAGAAGTTTCGTTGTCTAGCATCCGTTTCCATCATGAGACCACCTCCATGGTACCTATTATTGCATTGTCACCGAAGTTACATATGTATTCCAATTTCAGCTCAATCGGTTGAGGGGAACGGATTTAAAATTCAGTTACAAGATTCCATCCGGACAAACATACATACATTGCAAGTTGATAAAAAAGCTTGTAAAAAGGAGTAAGTTTCTCCTTACGAATTAATATTATAGATTCTTGAAACAAAAAAGTTGATGAAATACCAAAGTTTTTTTGAATTGTGTATTCTGTGATTCTGAAACTGTACAGAAAGCACGGCACGTTTATTAAATCAAGCAATGCGTGTCCACCACATTTTTTCACCAATTAACAGTTTGTCAACCATCGTTGTGTCATTAACCCCGATACGGTTATTTCCGAGAAAACATAGATTGGACCGGAGCAAAAACCGAACAATTAATTAAAAAAAGTACCGCTCAAACGGTTTGAAATTACTGTGAAAACTTCCTTTTGAGGGTAAAGTGTTCATGCAATGTGGTATATTAGGAAATAAGAAGCGTATCGTTGAACGATAGTAGTAGTAGAGTTCTTCGTGAACAGGCCCGGGGAAGTACTACCACCATACCTACTTTTGCTGTATTTCGCATTCAAGAGTGAGTGTTGGTGAAATTGCAGGCTTTACAACTGTATGCCCGATGTCTTTGTTAAAGGATCTGGATCCCAAGATCTTATACGTTTGCCAATCTCTTATTATTTACCTTTGGGATTGGACTACACTGCTTTCATTGCGATGTATCTACATCAGATTTACTAAACGGCAAAGCACGGCTAAAACATTCAACCAGGCTATTTGACCCGACAAAACAGGAGCAAAATAGAATAAAAACTAAATTCCATGTGCAAGCATTCGTGCCGTTGTCCGTGCATTGTGGAAATGTAAAAATTTGCACAAATACTTCGCGCCTGACGGAAACATGCTTTGTCCGCGACTTTACCCCTACTTTTGGCTTATTTTTAATGTGAGAAGTTCACGGAATTAACTTCTGGTGGAAAGTAGCAGCACTACCTGAAAGATGCAGTCGCAGTACTGGGACAGAATTTTACGAACGGCCTTATAATAATAAATATATTTTTGAAGTGAAAACTTCTTTAGTGGCGTTGGGCATTTTTTGAGATGGGGAAAAACCATCCGTTACCGTTACCGACACTTTGTATATAAGTATCTCGTAATTGTTCAAGTTTTTACTTCTGTCGGCAGTCCCGGAGTGCCACTTTTTTTAAAATACATTATAGGCTTGCGTTTGACCACGATCTCGCCTGATTCGCTGGAAACAACGAAATACGACACCTTTCAGTCAGAAATCTTCGTTCATGATGTGCAGATCATTCTCACCACGAACGAATTACGTAAGCCAGTCACCGTCGTCCGCCTGTCGTTCCAGTAAAGCCGTCAAACGTGGGATATACCTATACCAGAGACCAGTAATATAAATAGACTGCCAGTCTCGAACAAATTAATGTAACTCGATATTTGATTACCTGTTAGGACGCGAGATGTCGCTAGGAGTTCCAAATCATTATATTTATGTGACCTCTAGCCAACATCTAGCTTACTACCGCTCACGAAAAAAACGATAAAAAATAGATGGCGCTATTTCCAATTTAACGTGCGCGATAGTATTAATGCGACGTTGTCAGTTTGCACGGTATGCGATGTTGCCGGTCTTCAGTTTCGTTAAAACTTCAGTCTTTAGTATTTTTTGAGACTTGCGCACAATTTTATCGGAATTGCCAGAACATGAAAGTTTCCGTCAAAATAGGGTTTTTTTAGGAAAGGAAAGCCTTGCTAGTGCAATAATAGATAGATATATTTAATTCATTACTTAGGTCTATGATCGTACCATTATCACCTAAATGCGGAAATACCTATTTGTAAAATACGTATTTGTAGTGATATGTACAGATATGTAGAATACTTTTTGAAACAAAATAAAATTCATTTGTAAGTACCCGGCAAATGCATACTACAAGATAATACGTTATTTACTAAAATAATAAACTTAATTACATAAGTACACTACATATAATAAGTGCAACAAAATTTCTTAGACTTGCTAGTCGTGACTTTTGAGAAGTGAGGTTTGGCAACACAGCATGCAACAAATTAGATGCAAACAGCGTGGCTGATTGCTTGCTTATGGCTGTCATTCAATGTCAGTCAGTTCATGGGTCCCACTCGTTCCCGCTCATTTTCTTGTGGCTAATTGTTTTGTTTTCGGCTTTCGGGTGAATTTCTTTGCGTTTGGATTTCTCAGTACAATAATTCTGGTTGCCTACTAAGATAATGATTTTTTTTGTTTTTATTGTACACTCGCGAGATCTCAGTTCGGGGCGAACCACTAGTTATTGATCGAGCGAAGCGAGATCTCCAAATCAACAAATCGGCGTTGTATGTATGTATGTTTGTTTGTCCGAGGATAACTTTCGAAGCGTTTATCCGATCATCGTGAAATTTGGTATATAGGTAGGTAATGATAGCACAATTTTGGTGTGACCAATGAGTTAAAAATTTTGGAGGGTTGTTGAGATATTGGGGTTCAAGAGGGGTAAAAAAAATAAAAATGAGACTATTAGGTCAAATGAGGCGTCAAATGAAAGGTCTTCATTAGTATATTTAAACCCCTTTTTTATTTTTAGTAAAGTTTTTGTAGTTTTTGAGTTATTAGCCATAATAAAAACTAAACTTTGACAAAATTCACAGGGTACACCAGTGACCCCACAGTGCTGTAATTTGGTATGCATGTAGCTTATGTATTACAAATATAGGCAAAAGTCTGAAATCCAGAATAACTGCAATTTGTACCCCAAAAAATGATAACCAATTTAGATGAACTCCCGTTACCTGTAATTTGAATGAAACTATAGGTCAAGTTAATTGGTTTTTATTTCGTGGCACTATTTTGATAGTCAAAGATTACGAACAATATTTTTTGGTTTTATGCTAGACTCGTGAATCTCAGTTCGGGGCGAACCACTAGTTATGTATTCTAAATTAATTAAAAGCTTACATATCCACTTGTAAGCAAGTAATTTGATAAAAAGAAGGAATGGGAAGGTTTCACTAACGATTTGGTAAGGTGATGTTTTGATTTGAATAACATGGTGTTATTTATTTAAATAAAAATACACAATACTATAACAATATGAGTTTTTATTGCAAATTAAATCAAACTTAAATCTTCTTCTTAACTCAAAGTCAAGCTTTAATAATATTCTTTGCCTATAATCAAAAATAAACTTAAATCTTTTTGATTATTTAATAATAAAAAGTTTGATTATTTTATATTATTTATTGAATATTGTTTAATTTTTAAATCGAGCACTAGGAAATCCGCATCATTAGGTTTAGAATCGTATTGGCTTGGTCCGTAGAGCTCTGATGGTGAAAGAAAGCATAGTAATTAAAACCGTTATGCTCTAAACTAGAACAAAACAGTTTGGATTAATGTGTCTCCAATAAATAGTAGGTAGGTACCTATTTATAGCGATAGACTCGCCAACTTAAAAATCCTGCAGCGTAGGATTTTTGCTGTAGTGAGTATATAATGGCTAAATACCTACATTGCATTGTTTTTTTAGGCGACGATACCCTTAGAAGTAAAAAAATCTGCCATTTAATTTTCTGTTAAGCGCCATCTAGGTAAAAAACAATGCGTTTTTTTGTATGCTACCTTTCATCCTATTCCTACGCCATCTGTGACTAAGCATACGAAAGTGGTAAATAATCAATATGAAATAAAATCGGTAAATCTTGTTGTATGGACAATATTACATATTCTAAAAAAACCAGAAAAATTTTGGTGTGTTGTAGTGAAAATTTATTTTAATTTGTTTGGTTGCAATGGCCGCTATGAAAGTTTCCAGGCTATGAGACAACGCCATCTAGAAATAATACGGGATTTTGAGCTTTTTGCGGATTACGTTTTTTTCAATGGACTTGACAGTCTATTTATATTACTGGTCTCTGCCTATACAATGTAGGTGTGGAAGGTACGGCTAAGTAAGGGAACACTTACCGTCGTCTGTTTTTCCTGAAGACTACAATCCGGGTCTCTTTAAGGCAAGAGGGAATAGGTCTCTTCTAAATCTTCGTGCTTCATCTTAGACCACATCATCGCTTATGCGCTGGGATTGTCATATAACCAAAATCTATTCGTGATAAAAAAAGACTCTCTACTCGAAATCTAGAACAATAGGTAATCCGTGTTAAATTCAATCCAAACATGATCATCATGGGTCTAAGATGATTTAAGCAATCATCAAGTTATCTTATACAACTTTTTGCAGCACTTTATTAAGCACTTTTTTTGGAGACTAAAAATGTCTATTGGGAAGCGGCAGCCACGATTGAACTTTTGCTACCTTTGCAATCCAGTAATGAAGTTAAAAATCCATAGTCTCATACAAATCAACCAAAAAGTCTACAGACGGCGCAATGTATATAAAGGTGGATTTTCTACTTTTAATATCTAATGGCGAACTTGCGCAACGATGCCTAAATGTATTTAGTGGCTAAATATGATTTAGAGAGTCGTCAAATCATACAAATACGTAAAATTTAAACATTTTTTTTAACAGTTTAGTCGCTAAATACGTATAATTTAATTTAATTTGTATAATAAGCTCATCAACAAAATGTATACGTGCTTATTCACTAGGTAATGGCCATTATTAGATGCAATTTCATTTATAGATGAACACAACATGCATTTAGGGATCGTTGTGCAAGCCGGGGTTTCAGAGTTGTCAAATCATACAAATACCTACGTCAAATTTAAATGTGTTTGGTCGCTAAATACGTTTATGAATCGTTGTGCAAGTCACCCTAAGTATTTTTTACTGCTTGGTTTTTGTTCGAGGAAAATCTTTTTAAAACTTTGGTAGGGGCAAAGGGAATCACACCAAAATGCATCGTAAAAGTTTTCCGAGCCAGATTTAGAAAATTTTCAGGCTATCTCGGGACTGAGGAATTTTATTTCAAATTCCATTTTCGGCTTTAACGAGCTAAGGAGTAGGTGTGTTAGATCCTGTGTCATTTTCTTTAGCTGCGAAAATATTGTTTAAAATAAACATGTTTAAAATAAATAAGTTCGCATATGTAATAACTCATAATAATGTAAGTAATATTAATAATTATAAAGGATAATATTGCGAATTACAATGATGTTATAATATTACTATCTGGTGGTTATTTGGATTAGCTATCTTTTTGTAGCAACCTTTAGATAGATAATCTTGTACCAAAAATTTATCAATAATTCCTTTGGATATACGGAATAACATAAAATCAAAATACGGTAGTTTAGTAAATGGCTAATATGGTTTTATTTTTATATATGTATTTAAAAATCTAACTAATCATGTATAAAAGAGTTAAATACAATTAGGTTAAATTCAAAAAACATTTCTGAAAATCAGGTACACATCTAGTAGAGATCACTACTCAGTAATAAGACGGCCGATTGTTTATAATAGATCTAAGTTTACCCAATTTAGATTGTTATGTTTTATAGTGTGTTTAATTTTCTATTTAGTTTCTATCTGAAAATCAATAAGATACAAAATGCGACGAAGAATCTAGATTAATTATTTATGAAACCTTGAGGCCAACTTTATTAGTATTTAAATCTCACACCAGCCTTAGTTCATTCACATAATGTGAGCTTACTCCGGTAGCAAAAAAAATAAATAAGTGAGCACAAATTGACCATCAGCTCCTCAATAAACGCATCGAACCGATGGCCATGTCCAGGATTTGCGGTTTCAATGTGCTCACAAAATGGCTGTAAGTGGCAGAGTTTCACACGTATAAGGCTGTATGAGACCACAGACAGAAAACAGCCTTTTGCAAAATTGGTTACAATACAGATACTAGATAAAGACAGTCAAATTTTGGGCTCAGTTGGAAGAGATCACACCTTGCAGGCTTCAATTATTATCCTAAGATATTCTATACACATTTATGAGACATGTGCTTGACTCAACAAGTTCCGACAAAACTCATATCACAAAAAAAATGAAACGATGTTTAACGCATGTTCAAAAAAATCCTTAGCAATTTATGTACAGGATTTTTTTCAAACAGTGTTTAACTTTTTTGTGGCAAGACCCATACAATTTTAGAAGGCTCGCCTAAATTGTCCTTGATATCTAGGACCATAGTACAAATATTTGGAATATCAATAAGTAATCTAAAATCTATGAATCAGACCACTCGGTAACATTCTTTCATTGAACCGCAAATTTCCTGCCTTCGGATGTGATTGCCGGAATCACGGTTTACGAACACACCTGCTGTGGCTTCTGTAAAAAATGCTTTCCAATACCCACAATGTGGTATGTTTCGATACTTGGATACTTAAGCTAAATCGCAAGAACCTACTTACATTGTTTCATGTCAAAATGCGTGAATGAATGAATGAAAATCCTTTATTATACCTTACAAGGTACAAAAACAGAAAGATAATTATTTAATTATCACACTTATGTTATAAACTAGCTTCCGCAGGCGGCTTCGCATGCGTTGATTGTCAAAAAAATGGTCTATGTTTGAATCCAGGTAATAATCTATCAACACACCAAATTTTATCGAAATCGGTTCAGCTGTTACGACGTGATTGAGTAACAAACAAACTAATAAACATCCAAACTTTCAAGGGTAATGTTTTTATTGAAAAACTACGCGTGCGAAGCTGCGGATTGGTCAGCTAATTATAAATATATGTATAGTAACCATTTAAATACTAACGAAAATGTTCAATACATAGGTCACACTAAAAGTTTCAGGAATTGGCCACTTACATAAACAATATTTAAAAAGTTATTACTACATTTGAAAATGAAACACTTTAGTCGTAGAATAAAATCTGTTTCATCTGATTGTGAATTGTTTTCACATACGTCATTTTAAAAATTGCGTGATTACAATAAAATGGATCTAACTCGGGAAAATTATCGTTGCATATTTTTTTACGATTTTAAGTGTAATTTGACAGCTCAGCAGAGATTCGGCTTCAATCTGCTTTTGGCGAAGGAGCACCATGCAAGACAACTATTTATAGCTGGTTTGCAGAATTCAAACGCGGTCGTGTCAATCTCCATGATGAAATTTGTGAAGGTTGCCCGTGCACGAAAGAATCTAGCAATGCAATTTTAAAGACAAAGGTGTAAAGGTTCATGTACCTGTCATTTAGCCGGAAACCATACCCTTCCAACCGAAACACAGAAATGCTGCTTGGGGGCAGAAATAGCACTTCCCTGGTCAAACTCTTTCAAAAATAACTCTACTACTCTTCAAAAAAACTAACAATTTAATGACTACAAATTATTTTTAAATTTCAAATAAAAATTATACATAAAATAAATCAAGTACAATGATAAAGGTATAAAATACAAAACATATTAAATGTTTAATATAACATAAATTTATTGAATTTAATTAAACTAAGTGCACCATTTTATAAAATTTCAATTGATTGCAATAAAATATAAATAATCTGTTAAATAATATTAATTAATTAATTATTGACAAATAATCAATAAAATAATAATTAGCATGCATTCATATTATGCATAAATTGTATCACAGTCAATAAATAAATGTAAACAATATAAAATTAACCAACGTCATTACCTGACGATAACAAAAACGCGGGTAATCGGTGCAAGCGGGCCCGTACAGGCCAAAACAAGTGGCAGTTTTTGTTCACGTAAGTGCGTCAGCGCTTTGTCTGATTTTATGTTAAACTACCCTCGTTTTGGTGGAATAATTCTTGCTTTCTTGTAAATATTTCGAGTTTAGTGTTCGTTGTAGACAATAATAACCTATTAAACCTAGTTACATTTTAATACTCACTGTATTAGAAATATGAATACGTAGAATAATAATGTTTGTCAGTAAGTGATTGCTTTTGTTAATCTTATGAGAAAGAAAGAATCTTAACCCTACCTTAAGCCGTATACTGTCGCAGGTCAGGGCGTCCCTTATACACCTACAGGGACTGCCTGAATTCTCGCAGGCTATTTAAAAACGTCTAAAACTGTCGGATCGGCCCGAATTCTTTTTTTGGATACGATTTTTAATTCAAACAATAAGGTCTTACAAACTAGGTAATGGCACTTTATACCTACCTGTTTGCCCTTTACGACCATCGCAAATTACTGATGACTGATGATTACTGAGGGTGCTTTTTTACTATAAAATGTTACACAATAAAATAATCTAATTAATGAACAATTTAACATCGTGTACATGTTTACACAGAGTATGTATTATAAAACAAAGTAATTGTTTATGTTATTATTTATATAAATAACTATTTATTTTTGATATATTTTTACTATGTACATTGTACATACTATGTACTTTTTTTATCGACTATCGGAAAATACAAGAAGTTTTTTATTTTAATTAATTTATCCGACACGGTCGATTAACGCCTACGCGATTGGGTCGCCAGTACCAGCCTTATGACCATCACTTTCCTTTTTGTCATTACGTAATTAGACCCCTGAAGGGTTGCAAATGACCTGACATTTTGTGTCACCATCTCCCGGTCTACTAGTAGTAAGTTTGTAAATAATGACTTTTTGAGATTGAAATTGAAGAGTAAGCGTAGGACGGCCTCCCACTGGATGGAAATAAAGTTTGCTGAGAGCCGTTGGGTACAGGCCAACGCAAGATCGGTTACTCTGAAAATCTATGTTTAACACTGAACGTCCTGAATTGCTGATAACGATGATAATGATGAGGAACGAATTCAGAATCGTACATTTTTTTAAAGGTAGGTAACTGCGTATATCCGTGAAAATAAACATGCCCATTCAGCATTGAAGTTCCCAACTCACATAAGCAAAGGAAATTGTAAAGTTCAAACAAAAAGTACAATAAACAGACAATACACACTCGATCGCGTGCCCCATATCGTAAAACGGTGCGCATTACCGAAATACAGCTAGCACGTGTATGCGGCACAAGCCTTATAAATTATACCCGTTAGGAGCTTGCACACTGTCGTGGCATGGTGTGCCAATTTAGGGTAGGGTTAAGATTCTTTATTTCTCATAAGATTAACAAAAGCAATCACTTACTGACAAACATTATTATTCTACGTATTCATATTTCTAATACAGTGAGTATTAAAATTTAACTAGGTTTAATAGGTTATTATTGTCTACAACGAACACTAAACTCGAAATATTTACAAGAAAGCAAGAATTATTCCACCAAAACGAGGGTAGTTTAACATAAAATCAGACAAAGCGCTGACGCACTTACGTGAACAAAAACTGCCACTTGTTTTGGCCTGTACGGGCCCGCTTGCACCGATTACCCGCGTTTTTGTTATCGTCAGGTAATGACGTTGGTTAATTTTATATTGTTTACATTTATTTATTGACTGTGATACAATTTATGCATAATATGAATGCATGCTAATTATTATTTTATTGATTATTTGTCAATAATTAATTAATTAATATTATTTAACAGATTATTTATATTTTATTGCAATCAATTGAAATTTTATAAAATGGTACACTTAGTTTAATTAAATTCAATAAATTTATGTTATATTAAACATTTAATATGTTTTGTATTTTATACCTTTATCATTGTACTTGATTTATTTTATGTATAATTTTTATTTGAAATTTAAAAATAATTTGTAGTCATTAAATTTTTAGTTTTTTTGAAGAGTAGTAGAGTTATTTTTGAAAGAGTTTGACCAGGGAAGTGCTATTTCTGCCCCCAAGCAGCATTTCTGTGTTTCGGTTGGAAGGGTATGGTTTCCGGCTAAATGACAGGTACATGAACCTTTACACCTTTGTCTTTAAAATTGCATTGCTAGATTCTTTCAGCAGCTATGCAATTATTAACATATCAGCAGCCATATTAATAACTAGCTGACCAATCCGCAGCCTCACACGCGTAATTTTTAATAAAACATTACCCTCCCTCTGCGCAGCTGAGTAAAAAGTAGCCCATGCTACTCCGGGATAATGTAACATTTTAATGGTGAAAGAACTATTCAAATCGGACCAGTAGTTTTTGAGTTTATTAATTACAAACATACACAAATACAAATTTTTCCTCTTTATCATCACATTTCTTTGATTGTTTTGTTATTTCGTTTTCATGTACGAGACTGTAATATTTATAGCATGCCATTCAGGAGAGAACTTTTTCCTAGGCCACAGCTTACGTTTTTCTGGGAAACAGGGACACATCTCATCTATGTAACTTTTATGCTCACTTTAAATATATTAGTAGAGATGATAAAGCTATGTGTTAGGGGTTTTTCTAATTTTCCGTTACACCCAACACCGCAGCATGGCGCGTCGCCTCCGGCTCCATGTGAAAGTGTTAGTATTAATAGCAAACCCTTCCTTGGCTTTTGGGTGTAATTAATAACAAAGTCGTGCGATACCATCTTTTAAGTCTTCTATGTTACCACGTCACGCACTGATTTTTCATTGTGCTGATTGTACGACGGTAGCTTTTGAAGAAAGTTAGATAGATAGATCTTTATTGCGCACCATTAAAAAAAACAGATAAAAAAATAATGATTAAATGAAAGGTACAATGGGCGGTCTTATCGCTAAAAGCGATATCTTCCAGGAAACTTTTGGATGGAATGTTATGTACTTAATAGATGTAGGTACTCCAGCCACACTCAGGAATGGTAGATTTAAAATTATTTTTTATTTATCATTCCAACCTAACATACTGTTACGCCGAGGCTGTTAAACAATGAGTAATAATCGAACCTTCTCGAACGCTTTTGTCTTGCTGTGTTATTGTTGCTATTGTTTGTGGTTTCGCAGAATGGGGAGTGGCCATTGTGTCGAGGGATCGACCCTTTCCTGGAAGGATCGACATCGTTCTCGAACAATCGAAATGTGCGCGATATAAATAGGCCGGAGAGATGGCCGGACAGTCAGTCTGAGTCAGTCTGAGTGAGTGAGTCTCAGCGAGGCCCTGGAGGACTGACGTGGAGCAGGGTCTCGCGTGAACAGTAGTTGCTCCCGAGTCAGTCTGGATTAAGCTATACGTGCGATCATTTCGGTGTCTTTAAGTGGTGCAACAGTGATGTGAATTAGTGTGTTGTGATACGTGTAACCAAGTTCGTGTATTCATCGTTATCGTGTTGAATAAACGTGTTATTTTGGTTAAACCGATTCCCATTATTTTATCCCGAACCCTCAGCTCGTAACAATACCTTTACAACCACAAAAACTATTGAAATAAATACACCCAACCAAATGCATCACCAACACGTATTTGATGCTATAGAACAAGAATAGTAGAGTTCCTTTTGAAAAGGCTCTCCCGGGGAAGTACGTAAGTGTGTTTTGGTGTGAAATGTATGGTTGGCGATGAAATTACAGCATCATAAGGCTCTACACCTTTATGCCTCAAGTTGATAGATGCAGGCCAGAGCATCGTAGGGCACGTTTCTAAGGTGTGTGACCTACGAGGCAATACTTTGTGATAGGCAATGGTTACCACTTAACATCAGGTCTCCCGGAAGTACAAAGAAATTACGTCCTAAACTTTATTTGCCCCTTTAGACTGAGGACTTAACACTGACCTTTATACGTTCATTTACACAATTAGTTTCTTTGACGTCCACGAAAATAGATTCCTTTATCTTAGTGACGAGCAGTGACCCACATAGCTGTCACGGACGCCTCGGTCAACCCCAAAATTACCCACATGTGGGTCATGGATAGTAATTATTATAAATAATGTTTCTAATTTATTCGCAATCTGCGAGTGGTATTGAGAAATTATAAAACCATTTAAACATTTGTGGGGACGTAAATATAAATAATTCGTTAACTTTAACAGAAACGTGACTCCAAAATGATACGTTACAAACTCGTCCAAACTATGAAAATTGCGGTTTCATTTCATAATAGTTGTTTTATTGTACCATAAAATGTTGATTTGCGAATTTACGACATAAACTTAGGGAAGTAAAGTTGAAAATTATACTAAGCGAGGTCGAGGGGTTGTTGGTTCAAATTGGGCAATATGTTATGGCATGGAAAAGGTGCTAAACGCGGACGATAACGAGACGTTATAATTATGAACATAATTGGTTTCATTGTAACCGACTTTTATGAAATTATTTTATAACCGTGCTTTACATTACTTGAAGCTCGTCCAAAACACCTTAGTGCCTGAAGGATAGATCTGTCTTTGATTAGTGTGTTTCCAGTGATGCTACATGGCACAGAAACGTGGTCTCTAACTATGGGCATCATAAGAAGATTCTAGGTCGCTCAGCGTGCTATGAAGAGAGATATGCTTGGTGTTTTTGTAAGAAATCAAATCAGCAATGACTAGATTCATAAACAAACCCAGATGACTGACATAGTAAAGGGGATTAGCACGCTCGAAGAACTGACGGACGTTGGGGCAGATAGTTCTCGCGTGCAAACCGCGCACTGGAAAGCGGAGCATAAGACGGCCCCCCAATAAATGGAAAGACGATGTTATAAAGGTTGCTGGGAGTCATTGGCTGCAGGCCGCAAAGGATCGGTAACTCTTCAAATCTATGGGGAAGGCCTATTTTCAGCAGTTGACGTCTTATGGCTGATATAAATAAATAAATATTGCTGGGCATAACACACAGCGCTATCTAGCCCCAAACTAAGCAGAGCTTGTACTATGGGAACCAGATAACTTATATATATACTTTATACATACTTATAATATACATATAAAACATCCAGACCGGAACAAATATCTATAGATCGTGCAAACATTTGCTCCGCGGCGGGAATCGAATCCGCTACCTCCTGCGTCTTAGCCGTCTATTTGCCCACTTCGCCACGGAGGTCGTCATATGATGATGATGTTTAGGATGACCAGGAATGTACCAGTAACAAGGAGTATAAAAAGAGCAATACTACATAGTAAATACCTAACATAAAACGCATCTTAATGCTGGGAAGGTGGTCTGATCGCGAAATTCACTTATCGGCAAAGAACGCGAATAGAATAATTTAACCAATAACAATCCGTCGGCTAATTTTAGCTGTGAATAAAGAAATGGTCAAGCGTGAGTTGGCTTAGGTTCTACTTATTTGCAGAAATAAATATAGAGAAAAAATACTTTGTCAGCTAGAAGCAGCATGCCATTTTATTTTACTATATCTAATTCATTCAATCTAATTATATTAGTCGCTCGGCATAAGATACTATTGCATGCAGTCTGTCTTATTAATCGAGCGTAGCCAGATCTCTAAATCAACTTGGGCAAATCGGCGTTGTATGTATGTATGTATGCTTGTTTGCTCGAAGATAACTTTCAAAGCGTTTATTCGATTATAGTGAAATTTGGTATATAGGTAGGTAGTAATGACACAAATTTTGGTGTGACTCAATGAGAAAAAAATGTGAAGGGGTTGTTGAGATATTGGAGTTCAAAAGGGGTAAAAAAAACCTAAATAGGACTATCCGGTCAAATGCCACGTTTAATAATAGGTATTTGTAAGTACATATCGACCCTGTTTTTATTTTTAGTTTTAAACTTGTAGGTTTTAAGTTATTAGCCATAATAAAAACTGAATATTGTTAAAATTCACAGGGGTACACCAGTGACCCCACAGTGCTATAATTTGGGATGCGTGTAGCTTTAGTAGCACAAATATAGGCAAAACTCTGAAATCCAGAATAACTGCCATTTCTACCCCAAAAAAGGGTAACCAATTTACATGAACTCCCGTTACCTGTAATTTGAATGAAACTGTAAGTCAAGTAAGGTGGTAAGTTTCGTGGCACTATTTTGATAGTCAAAGATTACAATTTTTTTTTTGTTTTTATGGGAGACTCGCGAGATCTCAGTTCGGGGCGAACCATTAGTATATTTATTAGGTTATTGCTAAATATTATCAGTGTATGCTATATTGATGACACTTATTAATTATTTTTAAATATGGGGCCAATTATCTTTAATAACAGAAAGAATATACAATAATTTACATGTCTGAAATACAAAAGAAACAGTTGAATCATCTAAAGACTTGCAAACGATCTATAGATAGCTCAACTATTCTAGACACAGATAGATAGATATTATATTGACTCAGATAAGTACCAGCTCTCGGATCTCACGTCGCTTCGACCAGACGCCCAGAATGTTGAATGGACCCAAGACTCTACTCCAAATGCTTCAAATATCTAAGATCTGTCGAGACCATATTTGAACCATACTAGTGTTTTGTTATGTACGTCATTAAATGAAAACACGGGTGGGGTTAATGGCTAATATTGTTTTAAAATAGGTTTTTTAAATTCATTACCATAGAACATTTTAAATTTTCAAACAACCTTAATATCAAGTCCTTAAATATGAATGAAACAGCTCGTATGAAATAGGTTAACGAATCATATTCATTCATCATGCAAGTAGTACCTATTATACTGACTAAGCGGCATCGTCGCAAAGGTGCCGTCGATTTACGTTAAAAATTGTTTATTGGAAATGTATAGATTACTCAATAAATTATCAAGCTACCGGTATTAAACACACCTCTTAAATCAGTTCCGGATGTATGTTTTAAAATAAAATTATCAAAACGGGATTTATCAGGTACCGTGTTATCTTAATATATATAAATCTCGTGTCACAATGTTTGTCTTCAATGGACTCCTAAACCACTTAACCGATTATAATAAAATTCGCACACCATGTGCAGTTCGATCCAACTTGAGAGATAGGATAGTTTAAATCTCAAATTATAGTCGCAATTTTAATTTATTGCTAATTATTTGTCTGTTATTATTTGACAGTCACAATTATCTGTTAACTCCAAATGATTCTAACAGATGTCGATACCTTTCGACTGGGTTGAGTAAGTAATCAATAGATGGCGCTGCTATGGTAAATCTACGAACGTGTCATATAAGCTACATATAATATATATATTTAATACATAAATCTCATGTCATGGTTTTAGTGGTTGCACTCCTCTGAAATGGGTTGATCAATTTTAATGATTTTATTTTTTATATTTGTTAAGTATGAGAATAGGTCGTAAAGTATTTTTCACCCTGTTACCCCCACCTCCCATTTTTAATCGCGATTTTTGTATGAACAAATCCATTTAATTTAACTATCGTTTATTGACGTGAAGTCATTTACATGAAGTGTCGCATCACTTTTAGAAGAGTTTTATATAGTTTTTATCCCGAAGTTCTCACGGGAATGGGAAATTTCAAGCGTGCGAAGCCGCGGGCTGGTCAGCTAGTAATATATATATGACAACCTCTGTGGAAGTCTCTCCGGCTAGATGGAGTGACGATTTGCGCGCTGTGGCTGGCAAGGATTGGATGAGAAGAGCTGAGGATCGGGCTCAATGGCGCACCTTGGGAGAGACCTACGTCCAGCAGTGGACTGCTATAGGTTGATGATGATGATGATGATGATGATGATGGGTTCATCATCATCATCATCATCAACCATCTGTGGCGCAGTGGGCGAATAGCCGGCTGAGACGCAGGAGGTAACGGGTTCGATTCCCACCGCGGAACAAATGTTTGTATGATTTACAGATATTTGTTCTGGGTCTGGATGTTTTTCTATGTTATTATAAATATGTCTTAAAAAAAAAGAAGTATATAAGTATTCTATCTGGTTCCCATAGTACAAGCTCTGCTTAGTTTGGGGCTAGATAGTGCTGTGTGAAATGTCCAGCCATATTTATTTATGTTTTAAATTAATGTCGTTCACAACAAAACAGGTTGTATATTCATGGTAAATGTACCCGAAGTCCTGAGAATCTTAGATAGATAGATAGATTCAAGTTTTATTGTTTACCCGGAGTACTTTTAGAACTTAACTAACTACTAGGCAACTTTTGGATGGAATTTGGATTCTTGAATCAAATAAAAAAAATACAATAATTATCTCTCTTAAACCACAATATCTCAACATCTGCCCTACATTTTTACCTCATATAGTCACACCAAAATTGTGCCATCACTACCTACCTATGTATTGAATTTCAAGATAATCAGATCAACGCTTCGAAAATTATCCTCGGGCAAACAAACATAGAGAGATCTCGCTTCGCGCGATCAAAAAAACTTGGAATTTAAAAATATGAAAACATTATACCTATATACAGGGTTACAGGAAAAATCGTGCTAGATTCGTTAAGAGCGTGGAGTACCCATCATTTCTGACTTATTTCACTATGAAACACCCTACCCTAAACTTAACCCTTTTCGAGATATTCGACTTTTAATTGTTTTATTGAAAATTGCCGATTTTTAGGCTACTAAATTTATTTTTGTTTATTTTGTGTATCCTATTATTATTATTATTGCATTTTTACATGTGTAATAAGATGCTTTAGGAAGTCTATCATTAAAATAGTGCATAAGTTAATTGAATAGACCGTAGTAGACAAGTGAAAGTTAAGAAAAAAAAAATATTAGAAAGTTTATTTTTCTCTAAGGGATATCTAAAAAAAATATTATGGCAATTGTTCGGCAGATGTTTTTTAAAATATCTACGTTTCATCAGCTATCTAACGAGGTATAATAATCTAGGGGTTTATTCAAATGCATTGAAAAAAATTTAGTTTTATAGGCGACAGTGGAGAAGAAAATTTATACTTAGCCCTAAAAAGTAAAATAAAATAATAGGTAAGCATGAAATGTCATTTATTAAAGATTTTCACACAACTTTTTCTTATTCTACAGTTCATGTTCAACATGGCCGCCTCTATTTCGGATACATTGTCGCATCCTTCTACGGAGACCAGTCTTTACTACTCCAGTGGTTAACGTGGTCCTCATTTTATTGGCTGCATCCACAATCCTTTCTCGTAAGTCTTCCACAGACGAAACTGGATTCGGCTCGCTGTACACAAGACTTTTCATGCACCCCCACACGTGAAAATCCATGGGGGTTAGGTCCGGACTTCTTGCTGGCCATGGCAACGGTCCACCTCGTCCTATCCATTTGTTTGGATAATTTGTGTCCAGCCAGTCTCTGACACTTCTCCTGAAATGGGCAGGGCAGCCATCGTGTTGGAACCGCATGTCCCTGATCAGGTTGAGTGGCAGATCATCCAGCAAATCACTTAAGTCTGCTCTCAGGAAATTTTCGTAGCTTTCCCCATTTAGATTATCCGGGAGAAAGTAAGGTCCAATCAAATGATTGGAGATAATGCCCATCCACACATTCACGCTGAATCTTCGTTGGGACCCCTTCACTCTTTTCTTATTGGGATTCCTTAGCTCTTTTGGGGCCCAGTAATGGGCGTTGTGATAGTTAGTTATGCCATCTTTATCAAATTTGGACTCATCCGTCCACAAGATATTTCTTAGAAAATCTTAGAATTCTTAGAAAATGTAATACAAACCCTAGATTGTTATACCTCGTTAGATAGCTGATGAAACGTAGATATTTTAAAAAACATCTGCCGAACCATTGCCATAATATTTTTTTTAGATATCCCTTAGAGAAAAATAAACTTTCTAATATTTTTTTTTATTTCTTAACTTTCACTTGTCTACTACGGTCTATTCAATTAACTTATGCACTATTTTAATGATTGACGTCCTAAAACATCTTATTACACATGTAAAAATGCAATAATAATAATAATAAGATACACAAAATAAACAAAAATAAATTTAGTAGCCTAAAAATCGGCAATTTTCAATAAAAAAATTAAAAGTCGAATATCTCGAAAAGGGTTAAGTTTAGGGTAGGGTGTTTCATAGTGAAATAAGTCAGAAATGATGGGTACTCCACGCCCTTAACGGATCTAGCACGATTTTTCCTGTAACCCTGTATAACAAATATTGTGTGGTGTTAAAACTGCTGGTCCTATTTTGTTTTATTTCATTTTACTCTTTTCTTCCATCAGCAAGGTAAACTAATAAAGTTATCTTCGCGGTTAAAGAGTTGCTACAGTCAATTTCCGTTGTCAGCTAAAAAGTTGCCGTTTCCATTAGTTTCTGCGGTACCCTAATCCGAACACGCCTAGCGTTGAGTTGAGTAAAGCAATTTGCGTGGCGAGGACGCCAGACGTGAGTACGACTTTACGTTCGATTCGCCATATTTTACTGTGGAACAATCTTTATTATCGACGGAGTGCGTTCTTAAAATTTATAGTAATATTAATATCTTTTTCCAAGGTCCCATCAAGTTTTAACATTCTTTTTGGGCGTCTCGTCGAAGCAAAAAAGTGAGGAAACCATCAGCTCTCGGATTGTGGATTTGGTAGTCCTGATTGGAGAGCTGGTGATTGTCAACAGAAGATCAGTGATGTGCAAATGCTGATTTGCACGCCCTTTTGTGACGTCGATTATAATTGTGAAACACACATTTTTTTGGTACCTATCGTTTTTTTTGTATATATTTTATTTTTCTTTTGTGTATTTACGGTGCAGTTTTTTATTCCGTCATCATCATCATCATTACTCTCAGCCCGTGTTGACCCACTGCTGGGCATAGGCCAGTTGTTTATTCCGTCACATACGTAAAATGATTCCAAATTTCAAATCAATAGCTCCGGTAGTTGCTGAGATAATCAGCTGTGACTGACAGATGGACAAAGTCACACTATAAGAGTTCCGTTTTTACCATTTTGGTCAGGAACCCTCAAACTGCAGTATTTTAAGATTCTTTGAAAAGCCTTGCATCAATCGATTTCGCTAAGACAATTTCTCGCAATTAATCAGGCAGTTTTGGGGTTTTTTGAGTATTATGTCTAAAACAAGACTAAGTGTTACACTTATCTCAATTGTCAAAAAGAGTATATCTATTTATCTAAAAAGTACTTAGGTATCTATAAACAGTATTGTATACGAATACACCAGTCCAAGTGACACTTTCGTGCCGGATGGAATAAATTAAACCACTACATGCTGTATATTAAGCTGTCTCTATCAAACGGCTAATTAGCGCCTCTATGCTGGCGCGCCGAGGAATTCTCTATCTTAATTAATGGGTGATACAGCTGATGAAAATATAGGTCTTGATATCGTAACAAGAACATGGTCACAGATAAGCTGCAGTGTTGCATGATCAGCGATGTGGAAATCAGAGCTGGTCATGCAACGCTGAAGGGTTAGTAGTGGTTCGTTTGTGACTAGCTTACATTTAGGAGAAAGTCAAGATAATAGCGCGTTAATACTTTCAATGTGGACACATTTTTAACGATTTTTCATCATCTTCTTAATTTGCAGCACTGCTGGCATAGGCCTATATTAATGCCACTCGTCCCGTTCCTGGCCCAATCCGGTCTTAATGTCGTCAACCCGTCTCGTCGGCGGACTTCTCTTATTTCTGTGTCAGTCTCATAATAACGATTAGTTTTACATTTCCAAACTCAATTATTCAACCAGGTGGTGAGATCAAATACTATTCCTTTTACAAATAAGTACTCTATCAAAACTACCGCATAAAATATCCACGCAACACCTAACAATATACCAGTGGATAATTTAATTAAACGTCAGTATACACAAGCCATTTTATTTATCGGAAAATGTTTTAAATAACGTACTTTACTTTATACCGTATGCAGTTTACATGGTAATGCAGTATATTATTTGTTGAGTGCCTCATAACTAAGACTTGGGACATTGTAAGCCATCTATAAAACGTGGTATTTTGTTCAAAGGTATATAAGAAGTTCATATAATAAGCTTGTATGAGATATGGGCTAACTTTTGAGGGCGCGCGAAGGCCTTCGATATGGCTTATCTAGGCATTTTTTTACCACTATAATCTCGGAGTTTCGAAGTCCAGGGTGAACAAGTTTTTTCTAGGCAAGCGTGATCTATCTTTCCAATAAAAAAAGAATCATCGAAATCGGTTGGCGTGATATTGAGTTATTCGTCCATTTGTCACGCACATACATACTTATAGCAAATTTAAGACTTATATGGTTTTAATCATTATTATAAATACGGACTTATCGGTGTTTCGACCGAAAATGTTTCAGTTCAATTCGTGAACCTTGTTGTGTGGGTGAGTGCGATCCGCTCCGAATAACGTCTCACCTCGCACTCACTTAAATGGTTTTCTCATGGATGCCATTATCAGAACTGGTCAAAATTGAAATGGAACCACACGGAGAGCACCAGCTTTCAAATAAAAAAAGAATCATCGAAATCGGTTCACCCAATCGAAAGTTCTGAGGTAACAAACATTTAAAAAAATACAGACGAATTGAGAACTTCCTTCTTTTTTGAAGTCGGTTGAAAAAAAGGTCACATGTGATTACTCAAAATTTATCTATGTATATAAAACAAAGTCGGGTTAGTTACACCATTTATAACTCAAGAACGGCTGGACCGATTTTGATGATCTTTGATTTGTTGGATTTGTCTCCGTCACAAATAGCAGAATAACTATTAAAATATTGGAAAAATTCACGCAAAAAGAAATTATGAAGAAAATTCATTATCTCATACACAGATGCAACTAATGATGGCCGATTGACAATTCATATTGGCAGCTCGCGTGATAGGTATGCATGTCAAGGCGGTACGAAGTTCGGCGGGTCAGCTAGTATATAATAAAATTAAGTTTAACAGAACCACTTTTCATCTTAACCAGGTTAAAACGGAAACATAACTATCTTATAACATGTTTACCGGTCGTTATTACTTATTAAGCATATAACGTGATCATTTAAACGTATGAAGGTATGGTACGGATTAAGATATTAAAAGTCTCATAAGTGTCAAGATTAAGGTACACAGGATGGATTATCATGTTAACTGACTATATGGCGTAAAACTGGCAGTGCTGTACTAATCTTAAGTTACCTGTTAATATTGTGAGCACGACTCAGATTATAGTCAATGAGATAGGGAAATTGTAGATCTAAGAATCGCAAATCTGGTGAATGCGGGTTGTTTTTATTTTAATAATTAGTCATCAAAAGATGGTAACGAGAATGGATAGCATTAGAAATGAGGATGTTAGAGGAAGTTTAAAAGTAGAGCTAGTGATAGAAAAGTTGAGGAGTTAGGCTAGCGTGGTATGGGCATGTCATGCGGAAGGAAGAAAATCATGTGACTAAAAGAGTGTTAGATATGAGTGTGGATGGTTATAGAAGTAGAAGAAGGCCGAAGAAGAGATGGATGGACTGTGTGAATGCTATGGGTAAGAAATAAGTGACAATGGAAATGACGGCTGATAGAGAGGTATGGAAGAAAAATACATGTTGTGTCGACCCCACGTAATGTGGGATAAATGCGTAAAAATATGTTTCTTGTTTAAATATGTAACCTTATTGTGTCTACTTCGTTCCAGTAGTACACAATTAAATCGACGATGAGTTGGGCTATACAAATGGGGTAAACAAATTACTAATCCATATCTAATACGAGTTGACGTTATGAACTTGTGACTCAAACAATTCATTAATAAGTTGGTGCGACTAGGGCTCATTTTATTAACTTAGATTCACAGTTTATGCATAGTTACTATTATAAACAAACTAGCTGACCCACCGCGGCTTTGCACGCGTGGTTTGTCAATAAAAACGTTACCCTCCTTCTGAGCAGTCGGGTAAAAAGTAGTCTACGTCCCCATCCCGGTCATAATGTATACAGTGTGTCCCTGGATAAAGTGCAACCCCGAAAGGGGGTGAAACTAGATCAAAAATTATCGACAAAAAAATAGAAAAAAAAATTAAAAAAAAATTCGTATATACTTTATTGATGTATTAAAATGAACAGGCCCAGCGACCATAATCTACAACAATATAAGTTAAAAAAGGGTCTCTACCTGAGTGGTGACGTAATCAGTGGTCAACTTTAAATGCTCCTAGCCAGCACATTTTTTATGTTAGAACGTAGGTTTTTATTTTATTTAAAAGCTATTATGATAGACAATAATAAAAAGTCATAAAAATTTCTAGTATTATAGGCTTAATTTTAAGATTTTTGGAGTTTATTGGAAAAAAACAGCCTAAAAAATGTAATTTTAATACAAAAATTAAACTTTAAGTCACGATAGCCACTTGTTTGTGAGTTATTTGTTATTTTATCGTCATCGTCACATATCTGACATGATTATGGTTTTTATTTTAACAAAATAGACCTACTACTTTGGAAGAAATCATTTTTTTATTAAATAGAGTCATTAGTGAGCAATAAAAATTTTAATTCATCAATAAAGTATATACTAAATTTTTTTAATTTTTTTTTTTTTTCTATTTTTTTGTCGATAATTTTTGATCTAGTTTCACCCCCTTTCGGGGTTGCACTTTATCCAGGGACACACTGTATATATATCAAATTTCATCGATATCGGTTAAGCTCGTTAAGTCGTGAAACCGTAACAAACAGACAGACAGAGCGACAGAGTTAGTTTCGAATTTATAGATAACTCTGAACTTAAACTATTCTTAAATTAGTATTTAGTTTATAAATGATTAAAAAGATTCGCCATGTTCCATAGATCTATAGCTCTAGAGTCGTCGCGACATGTCACTTGAATAGACGTCCGTATTCCTACTATTTACATATTTAATGACGTAAAACGTCAGTCGCAGTACGCCTAATGAGATACACTATCAAGTCGTTAGTGAAAGTACGAATATACTCGTTTACGCTCAGCTATAAAGTATTTTTGTATGATCTACATTTAAATAGAAAATGTTAGTTCTATTCAGTATTTATTTCGTTGAAAGCTTTCAATGGCTATAGTAAGGAATAAAGTCAGTATGTTTATTTTTTTTTAAAGTTTATGAAATTAATGATGTTTTAAAATGTATTTCTTCATTTTTGCTTAGTTTAAATTATGTTGGCGGGTAATAAATAATAACACATTACGTAACATACTGTTACGCCGAGGCTGTTAAACAATGAGTAATAATCGTAACTTCTCGAACGCTTTCGTCTTGCTGCGTTATCGTTGTTATTGTCTGCGGTTGCGCACAATGGAGTGGCCATTGTGTCGAGGGACCGACCCTTTCCTGGAAGGATCGACATCGTTCTCGAACAATCGAAATGTGTGCGATATAAACAGGCCGGAGAGATGGCCGGACAGTCAGTCTCGAGTCTGAGTTAGTCTCAGTGAGTGAGTCTCAGCGAGGCCCTGGAGGACTGACGTGGAGAAGGGTCTCGCGTGAACGGTAGTTGCTCGCGAGTCAGTCTGGATTTAGCTATACGTGCGAACATTTCGGTGACTTTAAGTGGTGCACCAGTGGTGTGAATTGGTGTGTTGTGATTACGTGTGACCAAGTTCGTGTATTCATCGTTTAGTGCTGAATAAAAGTGTTATTTTGGTCAGACTGATTCCCATTATTTTATCCCGAACCCTCAGCTCGTAACAATACATAGTCCTGACTGTACACTGGGATTAATATTTGTAGACCATGTAAACATTTTTTATCAGGGCAGGAATCGAGTCTCTGCTGGCTACTCGCCCACTATCGGTTTAACGGCTCCTGTAGTATAGTGGATATAAGTAATATTTTGCATCGAATATAAAAATATTTGTTGATACATAATAATTTACTGAATTACTTTGGTAAGTCACACTTGGAATTAGACCACGAAAATAACAGTAAACTTACACAATAGCCCAGCGAATTCCACGCACACACAAACATTTACGTACTCGTATAAATTAACCAACCAATACCAGCATCCTATTCATAACTCATTTTCCTAAAGCGAGCTAGTCGAGTCACACATGGCACAATAATGAGGTTAGAGCAACCGCATGCGATTGTCATTGGTGCACTATTGTTCACTCTATATGGCGGCGCCACAGCATTGCTGCATTTGGACGTGTCTAAATAGGCATAGATCTATGACCGCGGCTTCGCTTTTTCATACGGACCAAATTCTCTAGACCTCTCTTCCAGAATCTGCACTTGGGTCTTTAGAGTTTGTTACTGGTTTTGAGGGGTCGCTGCTGGTTGGTTTCTTGTATGCCTGTTACGTATGGGTAACATTGTCAAAGTTACAGCATTCTTCTTGGCTGTTGACTTAATTAGTAAGTTGGATATGTGAATGGCAGCGCAATGCTCCCAGTGCTAAATCTAGAAAACATCGTTATATTGAAAATATGGGTGGCGTTCAGTCTACGTCGTTTACCGGATTTGTATGGGACATTTTGCTTTGTTGCCGGCTGATTGTGTTTTGTATAAACAAATCCCTTTGAGCTGAGCTAATGAATAGGAAATATGTGTAGGAGAAATGATACATTATTTCATTATGCGTACACGATCTTGTTCACATGGAAATGTTTATTCCGCGTTCTGTATGTCAGTTTGGAGAACTGACGGTCGTTGGGACAAAAAGGTTCTTTAAGCAGTGTGAAACGCAGCGAAAGAAGGTCCCACACAATACACGACCTAATAAAGGTTGTTGGGAGCACAAGTTCGGACGCTCTGGCAATCTCAGGGAAAGGCCTGTGTTAGCAGTGGACGTCCTATGGCTGTTATGATGATGATCTAGCCTATTGAGTACCACTGTTGAGTATTACTGTTGAGTATAGGCCTCCTTTTTATCATACCCCTCTCTCACCACGCGCAGTATCCTCATCACCATTGCTGACCGACCGCGCTATTGATATCGTCCGAGTATCGGGCTGCTGGTATTTTTTTTTACATGCTCCAAAATATGTATATGCTGATAAAAATGGAAGCTATTCTGCCCGTAAAAAATACGTCGTACTTTTTACTTACTTACTCCACTAGCACAGGAGACCCAAAGTGAGTCTTGGCCTCAAATATGAGACACTTACCTATGTCCATTGTCATCTCTTGCCAGTCGTCGGCTCCAAGGTCGTGCAGGTATGCTCTCTCGACGCTTCGTTCTTCACTAATTCGCAGTAGATAGTCGAACCAGCGGAGTCGGTGTGACTTGTATTCTCCTATGTTAAGCTTGGCACCAATATCTTCTTTTTCGGCGTTTTTACGAACCCTCAAGCTACAATCTTCTCTCCTTACTGGACCCAGGATTTTTCGAAGAACTTTTCTCTCTGCTACTAAAAGCTGATTTTAAGGCCTTCAGGGTTAGCGTTCACTTCCGACTTTTTAATAAATAAAATTGAATTAAATGTTTATTTAACAAATCATTGCATGTAGTTTGTCCTCAAATCAGCTGTCTTTGCGCCTTCCTTAGAATTTACTTTAAACTTACAAATCAGCTGATAAATAGTTTTTTTATTGAAATAACCATATTTTTACCATTTTATTTTTCAATGAAAAACATCGAATTTCATAAAGCCGTAAAAAAATCGATTTCGTGAGTGATGTTATTGAGCACCTTGTGTTCTGACAAGATTTTCTTCAGAGCTATAGAATCCCTAGTTACAAGTTTATAACTAGGTATAAAGTTGGACGCCATAACAATGTTACACACTTCGCAACCAGAAAACTACGAACAATTTATAAGCGGAACTTTAACTAGGAAGTTGCACTAATTGGCACGGTTGTAAACAATGACGTCACGGGACGTGGGATAAACACATACCTACTGGAATCTATTAGATTGAAATATTCTGAAGTCTGCTATAATTGAGATAACAGGTGAAGTGAAAAAAGCTTATAGCAAAGAGATACTGCCCGCTGGCGCTGTAGAGTACTGCGTCAGGACATACATACAATCCATTCTATCCTAAGATTGCCTGCTAAAGATTGCTAATTAATGATAAGACCACCAATTGTAAATTTACGTCTTCAATGCCATAACATCAAAGATAAAAAGTAATTTTTAGAATCATTTTAATATGATGGTCAGAAACGCTCTTAAAATATCTTTTAGACAATCTTTGGTAGATAGGATCTATGAAAAGATTGACCCAGGTTTCAATTAAACTTTTCTAAGTTCCTCAATACTTACCTACTTGTTGTCTTATTGAAGTAGGGACCAAATATACAAAACTAATTAATTTATTAACAAAACATTTATTACTGAAAACAAAGGCAAATGATTCGTCCTCTATTAATTAAACACTCGCGTGCACAGCGACAATACGCGTATATTTACGTAATAAAGAATCAATAAGACTAAAACCATGTTAAATCAACACTGGAGGCAAAGACAAGAAACGAATCCGACAATTTATGGTCCGTGTACTGTAGAGCTAGAGACGGTTAGAAACGGCAACGAAAAAATTATAACTTGTTAACAAAGCGATGAGTAATTGGTAACTATGATTATGCAAATTTAATTATCCAAATACCTATATGATTAGATGACCTCCGTGGCGCAGTAGGCAAATAGCCGGCTGAGATGCAGGAGGTAGCGGGTTTGATTCCCACTGCGGAACAAATGTTTGACATGTACAGATATTTTTTCCGGGTCTGGATGTTTTTCTATATACTATAAGTATTGTTACGAGCTGAGGGTTCGGGATAAAATAATGGGAATCGATTTAACTAAAATAACACTTTTATTCAGCACTAAACGATGAATACACGAACTTGGTCACACGTAATCACAACACACCAATTCACACCACTGGTGCACCACTTAAAGTCACCGAAATGTTCACACGTATAGCTAAATCCAGACTGACTCGGGAGCAACTACTGTTCACGCGAGACCCTTCCCACGTCAGTCCTCCAGGGCCTCGCTGAGACTAACTCACTCAGACTGACTGAGACTCAGACTGTCCGGCCATCTCTCCGGCCTATTTATATCGCACACATTTCGATTGTTCGAGAACGATGTCGATCCTTCCAGGAAAGGGTCGGTCCCTCGACACAATGGCCACTCCCCATTCTGCGAAACCACAAACAATAGCAGCAATAACACAGCAAGACAAAAGCGTTCGAGAAGGTTCGATTATTACTCATTGTTTAACAGCCTCGGCGTAACACTGCCCCCTCCTAAAACATGCTCGTCCCGAGCATTCTTAGCCCCATATTGCGGCAGCCGATCAACACGAACAATTTTAGGCGCACCTCGCGCTGAAGATGTAGCAACTAGAGGAGCCACATTGCCGTCTCCAATACTTCAGGACACCTAGAGTCCCTTTCTCATCAGCGATCCCAATTCCAGCCTCCAAAACACGGCTCTCATGATTGCTATCTGTTCTTTCACTTCCTGGAATTCCTTTCCAGATGAACCGAACGATTCCCTCATCAGTCGAACACGCTCTTATGGCCAACGTCGCTGATCTTCCTGTTGACGACGCTGCTCATCTTTATCCTGACGTCGCTGTTCCTCTTGCAACCGAGTCTGCTCCACCTGTTCACGTCACTGTTCCTTCTGCAACCGAGCCTGCTCTTCCTTCTGACGACGCTGCTCTTCCTTATCCTGACGTCGCTGTTCTTCCTGCAACCGAGCCTGCTCTTCTTCCTGACGTCGCTGTTCTTCCTGCCAACGTCGCTGCTCTTCTAGTTGACGACAAAGCATGGCCATAATAGCAGCAAGATCGCCTGTCACAGGAGCTTGGCCCACGGATGATGATGATGGTGCTCCAAATGATTCGGCGGCGGCTGATTCCATCTCCATCGGCTGACGACTCTGCCGAGCTTCTTGAACCGGAAAATCTCCAAACCGCCTTTCATCCATTTCCTGTTGTCGTTGACCTCTCGTCCTGACACCGTCCACGTTATCCTCTGGTAGAACCGGCATTATTTTATCCCACTTCTGACACCAAATTGTTACGAGCTGAGGGTTCGGGATAAAATAATGGGAATCGGTTTAACCAAAATAACACTTTTATTCAGCACTAAACGATGAATACACGAACATGGTCACACGTAATCACAACACACTAATTCACCCACAGTTGCACCACTTAGTCTCCGAAATGTTCACACGTATAGCTGAATCAAGACTGACTCGCGAGACCCTTCTCCACGTCAGTCCTCCAGGGCCTCGCTGAGACTCACTCAGACTGACTGTCCGGCCATCTCTCCGGCCTATTTATATCGCACACATTTCGATTGTTCGAGAACGATGTCGATCCTTCCAGGAAAGGGTCGGTCCCTCGACACAATAGCCACTCCCCATTCTGCGAAACCACAAACAATAGCAGCAATAACACAGCAAGACAAAAGCGTTCGAGAAGGTTCGATTATTACTCATTGTTTAACAGCCTCGGCGTAACAGTATGTTTTACAAAAATAAGTATTCTATAGTTATCTGGTTCCCATAACTCGGCTTAGTTTGGGGCTAGATAGCTCAGTGTGAAATGTCCAGCTATATTTATTTATTTATTTAAATAGGATGTAAGTCTAAGACGCAAATTAATAGTGAACAGGTTTCTGAGTACGCAGACCCGTGAGCATATTCCAAAACGGGCTAGTCAGAGGCAAGTCCAAACATTACGTTTGACTAAAAAACATAAGAAGAGAAAGAATACATAAGAATACGAGTAGTTATAGATAGTCTTCTGTGCTATGCGGACCAAACAGGCCCAGGCTTAGCGTATTGCTGCCAACCATCTGATGATGGTAAGCGGCGGTGGTTTTCAGGCGAGACCCATGGGTAGCATCGTGAACTCTAAACAAAAATAAATGAGATAAGTATTATCAAGGACTAAATATAACTAATTGGTTGTAAAATGAGCGCCATGAACCGAAATTAAAGAGAAATAAAATCACGCTACAGAATACCTGCTTACGCTTCTACTCTGAATCTTTATAGAATTTTTACTGTAGAAGGGTACAGTCGCAAATGACGTCATATTATTCTTTGTCGTCCCTGACTTTGTGTAATGGAGCCTTGGACTGAGGCTAGCTCGTTAGTGCATTAAGCGTATCACTTTTGACGTATTTCTTGTTAGTTAAAATCTGTCAAACCCAACAGAATAACAACATCTTGTAACCACAAGCTGAAAAATGTTTATGAAATGCATTTAATTCAGGATGTCAAAGAATTGCACGGCATTCTTTTTGGATAACAACATACTTATATTTTATTTCTTTAAATACCTACTTTTCATAATTCATTCTATTTTTATTTTAAATAATCTTTGAGATTGGATGAATGAAGTGAACGGCTATCGTACATTCACCACATTCTAACTGTCAAATGAAAGTGTAGTTTTTGTCATATTTTATTGGATTATCGTTTGTTCTATTTAAGAATTTCTATAATTTCTTAGCTCTACCCAGAAAAGCCTAATTTTATTAGAGACGCACCCACAGTGGAAAAAGGCGCGAAACACACGCGATATAAAAAATGGCGGAGTGCGATTTGAATGCGTGAATTATTGTCTTTTAAGGAGAAATAATACACCTTCGGAAAATAATATGAACCCCACATTATAATGGGTTTTGATAAATTGTGGCCAAGGCTTTGTTATCGTGAGTGGTTTATATCAATTTATTAACCGACTGCATAAGACGTGAAGGAGGGGAGAAACTTTATCTATCAAGTGGAATTTTTGAAACGGTGTATGCTATTTCGGGCTTTTTAAATGGCACCGTGGTGATCTAGTGCAGGGGTCGGCAACCGGCGGCCCGCGGGCCGCATGCGGCCCGTAGACTATCTCGGTGCGGCCCGCAACCCTGAGGTCCGTAAGAAAAAAATACCGAAGCAAAAGGCCATATAAATTCACTAGAATTTATACGGCCATGCTGCTGGGCCATGAGAGTATTCTTGAAAGCTCGCTCCCACGCGGGGTGATAAAAATGTACCTCTATTTCATTTCTTAAGAACTGTTTATCAAGACTGTGATGTTATGTATTGTTTCTACCGAAAATAAATATTTGCTGTACTTATTCAATTCTTGGCAATTTCTTTTGCGTTTATCCGCCGCACGTGCGGCGGCGGGCGGCTCCTTTGAGACAATAGGCGGGGCGGCAGTCTTTGATTAGGCGCAGGTGTGCGGCGGCGAAAAAATTCAAAGCGACCGGTTTTAGTTAAAATCACAGCCGCGCGCAGCTCTCGCCACATTCGGTTGTGGAAATTCGCCGGAAACTCACGTCTCATCTGGTTGCTAGCTACGCGTTTCGTTTCACCTTTCTTCCCTTCGCTGATAGCTTCTCACGCACGACGTATGAGGTAAGTTGTATGCACTCGCGAGCATTTTGTTTTATTTTATTTACTGCTTGTTAATGTGAACCTTCAGATTGATGGGTAAATGTTATAAGGACGGGGATAGTAGTTACATGACATGAAGTTAGTTACGAGTGTGTCATGTTTTAATTATTATTTGAATGTGGAGTTGAATTTGTAGGTGCTAACTGGAACATATAATTTTACAACGAATTTAATTTTTTTCATTATTGTTACAGAATAATTATATAAACATGGCTTCAAGAAAAAGGAAGATAGAAGAAGAAAAAAGAGTTTTTAACGAATTATGGACAGAATTATACTTTTTTATCGAGTTTAAAGGAAAACCGTTATGCTTGATTTGTCAAAAGAGTATTTCTGTAGTAAAGGAATATAACCTGAAGCGACATTACGACACCGAGCACAAAGCTAAATTTGACTGTCTTGAAGGAGAAATACGGAAAAGGAAAATTTCCACTTTGAAATCGTCATTACAAAATCAACAAAACATATTTAAGGTTGTGGCAGACAACAGCGAATCGAATGTTCGGGCCAGTTACAGGGTAGCAGAGATTCTTGCAAAAAGTGGACGTCCGTTTACCGATAGTGAATTAGTAAAAGAGTGTGTCTTAGCTATCGCAGAAGAAATATGCCCAGAGCAGAAAAAAATGTTTGAAAGTCTTAGTCTCTCTGCAAGAACTTGCACCCGACGTACTGAAGACTTGGGTGCTAATTTGTGTGAACAACTCAGGGATAAGGCGCAGTCTTTCGACTGCTTCTCTTTAGCGATGGATGAAAGTACGGACGTGTCGGATACAGCACAGTTACTCATATTTGTACGCGGCATTGACGAAAACTTTACTGTTTACGAAGAGCTTGTGAAAATGTGCAGTTTGAAAGGTACAACTACGGGAGAAGATTTATTTCACCATGTGGAACAAGCTCTGGATTCATTGCAATTAAGCTGGGAAAAGTTAACAAGTGTCACTACCGATGGAGGCAAGAACATGAGCGGTCAAAACAAAGGTGTTGTTGGGAGAATCATCAGCAAAGTGAAAGATTCTGGATCTACTGTGCCATTGATTTTTCACTGTATTGTCCATCAAGAGGCATTGTGCTCCAAAGTTATATCCTGGAAAGAAATAATGGATACTGTAACATCCACTGTTAATTTTATAAGAAGAAATGGGCTCACACACCGTCAGTTCCAAAAGTTTTTGGAAGATCTGGAAGCTGAACATGGTGACGTGGTTTACTACTGTGAAGTGAGGTGGCTCAGTCGAGGTGCCGTTTTGGAACGGTTTTTTGATTTGAGGAAAGAAATTGGCAACTTCATGGAGATGAAAGGAAAGCCAGTAGAAGAGCTTACTAACAAACAGTGGATTATCGATCTTGGTTTTTTGACTGATTTGACTAAGGACCTGAATCAGCTCAACAAACGCTTGCAGGGAAAAAATAAATTGATTTGCGATATGTATACAGATGTAAAGTCATTTGAAATGAAACTGAAACTGTTTATCAAGCATATTGATGAAAAAAAGCTTGACCATTTTCCTAATTGCAAGAAAGCCGTGGAAGAAGCTGGAGATAATTTTGTGTGGCAAAATATTACAATGAGAAACGTGTTAACACAACTACAAACTGAGTTTGTAAATCGATTCACCGACTTTAAAAAGAGCTCCCTTAACATGGAAATATTCCAAAACCCTTTTGCAATTGATATTAGTGAGATACCAAGCAATTTGCAAATGAACATAGTAGATTTGCAAAGTAATAGCACACTTAAAACGGCATTTAAGGAAAGCACTGACTTGATACAGTTCTACGGAGGTTTGAGTTCTGAAAACTTCAAAGAATTGAAAAAGTTTGCTCAGCAGATAATAACTATGTTTGGTAGTACATATTTGTGTGAGCAGACTTTTTCAATTCTCAACTACCGCAAAAATAAGAATTGTTCGCGGTTAACGGATGAACATTTAGACGCGATACTGCGCGTGTCTACTACTAAAATGAAAGCAGACGTTAAAAAACTTGCAAGTCAAATGCAGCCTCAAAAATCTCACTAGTTCTTACTTTTATGTTAGTATAGTAGTTCAATTAAAAAAGAGATAATTGTATGAATATATATGCGTTTTATTTCAAATATTAAAAATACATGCCCGAACATATAAATATAAGTGCGGCCCGCACTGATACTCTGGCAACATATGTGGCCCGGCTATAGCATAAGGTTGCCGACCCCTGATCTAGTGGGATATATTCCGACTTTTGGTTAGAAGTTTGCGGGTAATAATAATAATCTTTATTTCAGGCATAGAAAAGTACGAGATATACTTAATTTTACGGCACATATAAATATATACCTTAGCGACTAACATACATATTATAATACGTAAAACTATTTGTATGTGTATGTGTAGTGTAGTCGCCCGCTAAAATAACGAAACAATACACTTTTCGGACAAAACTCTTCCTTTGTAAAGGTCGAAAGATCTGCAGTTGGAACACGCAACGTCTTCGGCTCTTCTCATCCAATTTCTGTCCGCCGCCGTCATCGCTCCACCTAGCCGGTTGGCGCCCCACACCACGATTGCCAAGACGCGGTCTCCGCTCAATATATGGCCCTATATACCGGAGAACCGACAACCGTTGGAAATGGAGACCGTACATGATGGAGATTAAAAGAGTAGTGAGCCGTTATTTAATTTTGACGCAAAATTGTACATACTTAATCGGTCAGGCACCACAACCATACAAGTTTTATTTTCCCTGTAGAAGAGAAACCAAATATTTTTCTCCGGACCTAATAAAAAAATAGGTTCATTAGGCTTTGTATTTCTCAATTCTGGTGTTTTTTTTATTTTTTTATTGGTGAAAGCCAGGCGCTTGACCACTACCTCACGACGGTAAGTAATGGTGTAGTTGAAGATGGAGCACGCTTGCCTAAAATGAATCTGTGTAGGTCACCTGATGAAGACTCCCGCCATGTCATATCGACTTTATTGTCAGGAGCAATATCTTAATGTGTACTCTCAAACCGGGTCTATGTTAGTTCTTAACTTAATAATTTACAAACAAATTACATACTACGAGTTCAGCCATAAGCAACGCTCAGGGCCAGCATCCACCGAAGCTGAGCAGAGAGGAGTAGTATAAAATTTTATTTATTTTATTTTTAGAAATATAGGAAAACTTACAGCTAGGTTACAGAAAAGGTATTTGAGTAGTTAATAAACAACGATAAATGCTACTTAATATTAATTATTAATAAATATTAATGCTATTAATATGGTGCCAATTAAAAGTTTCCGCAGATAAGTTAAGAGATGAATAGGTAATATGTAAACTGGTTAGGTAGACGACACTTAAAAAGAGAAAAGAACCAATAATAAGGCACGTAGATGAAATTACACAATTGACATTATTCTATTGGCTGATGTACACTAAGGTTTTGTGGAAATTGGCCCTGACTGGAAACACCATTCAAACCATGGCACTTAGCAAACCTAATCAGAATGTTACTTTTTCTACCACAACACACAGTTCCAACAAAAACTCTAGTTACCGTTTTTGCATATCCTTGGTGGCAGTTGCAGATCACTACCTCGTTTGATAGCTCCATTAGAGCATTATTACTCGTAATGAGCTTGGGAGTGAACATTAAAGACTAAAAAAACTTATTGACAGCTATCGTTTCATAGATACTTAGTAAGCCTGCAGGATTTTGTCAGGGGCCGGCGTAGGTCTCTAGCTATCTGTATCGTTTGTCATATGAAGGATATTTACCGTAGACTGACAATGTGATCAATGTCATTCACAATACACAATGTCATTAAGAGTAGTAGAGTTTCGTGTGAAAGGGCTCGCCCGGGGAAGTGCTACCACCATACCTATTTCTACCGCCAAGCAGCATTGCTGTGTTTCGGTTTGAAGGGAATGGTTGCCAGTGAAATTACAGGCACATGAGGCTTTACACCTGTGTGCCTCAAGGTGATGGACACAGGGAAGTGCATCGTAGGGCACATATCTAAGGAGCGTGACCTACGAGGCAAACTTTGTTATAGGCGATGGTTACCACTTAACATCAGGTGGGCCATAGGTTCTCAATAGTATAAAAAATTACTCTCGTCTCCATGCTATCTTTAAGAATGTTTTTTTCTTTTCCACCTGATCGTCCTTCTCGTTCTTCTCAACATCTTTTACTCATTGAATCACCTGAGCATTCTTTCTACTATAACTCTTTGACTGTGACTGCTATCCGCTTGTAAAATTCTCTTCTTGTGGAAATCCGCAGAGCCGCCTCTATGGGAATCTTCAAACTCTGTAAACACTCTCTCTTCAAAATACCCAATAAATTTGAGCACTTTATGTATATTTATGTATTATTATAATTACACATTTTTAATTGTTTATTTTATAATAAGTTATGCCTAAAGTTGTATATATGTATAGTTTGGTAAAATTAAAAGACCCAGAGAGACGGGATATTCACCATGATTTTTGAGTATCCCGATATTTCGGCACAATTGCATGCTTCATGATCACGGTAAACCTCTTTGCGGTCGATAGGCAGATCATCAATCTACCATCTTTCTCAGCCTCTTGTTACGAATGAACGATGCCCTCCGTGGCACAGTGGGCAAATAGACAGCTGAGACGCAGGAGGTAGGGGATAGATATTTGTTCCTGGTCTGGACGAAAAAAGTGTATTAGTATTGTTACGCCGAGGCTGTTAAACAATGAGTAATAATCGAAGTTTCTCGAGCGCTTTTGTCTTGCTGTGCTATTGTTGTTATTGTCTGCGGTTGCGCACAATGGAGTGGCCATTGTGTCGAGGGACCGACCCTTTCCTGGAGCGATCGAGATCGTTCTCGAACAATCGAAATGTGTGCGATATAAATAGGCCGGAGAGATGGCCGGATAGTCAGTCTCAGTGAGTGCGCGAGTGAGTCTCAGCGAGGCCCTGGAGGACTGACGGGGAGAAGGGTCTCGCGTGAACAGTAGTTGCTCGCGAGTGAGTCTGGATTTAGCTATACGTGCGAACATTTCGGTGACTTTAAGTGGTGCAACAGTAGTGTGAATTAGTGTGTTGTGATTACGTGTGACCAAGTTCGTGTATTCATCGTTTAGTGTTGAATAAAAGTGTTATTATGGTTGGATCGATTCCCATTATTTTATCCCGAACCCTCAGCTCGTAACAGTATTCTATCAGTTATCTGGTCCCCATAGCACAAGCTCTATTTAGTTTGGGGCTAGATATCGCTGTGTGAAATTATTAGCTATATTAAAAAAATGTATATGCATATTAAAATAATAAAAAAATTAACCCACTAATGTTAATTCCACTAGTTTCTACTAACAGCTTCAAAAATTGTTAGAGCAAAAGCTTAAAAGTCTAAACAATAAAGGCTAACATGTAGATTTGTATCATACTGTTACGCCGAGGCTGTTAAACAATGAGTAATAATCGAACCTTCTCGAACGCTTTTGTCTTGCTGTGTTATTGTTGCTATTGTTTGTGGTTTCGCAGAATGGGGAGTGGCCATTGTGTCGAGGGACCGACCCTTTCCTGGAAGGATCGACATCGTTCTCGAACAATCGAAATGTGTGCGATATAAATAGGCCGGAGAGATGGCCGGACAGTCAGTCTCGAGTCAGTCTGAGTCTCAGTGAGTTAGTCTCAGCGAGGCCCTGGACGTGGGAAGGGTCTCGCGTGAACAGTAGTTGCTCCCGAGTCAGTCTGGATTAAGCTATACGTGCGATCATTTCGGTGACTTTAAGTGGTGCACCAGTGGTGTGAATTAGTGTGTTGTGATATGTGTGACCAAGTTCGTGTATTCATCGTTCTAGTATTGAATAAACGTGTTATTTTGGTTGGATCGGTTCCCATTATTTTATCCCGAACCCTCAGCTCGTAACAATTTGGTGTCAGAAGTGGGATAAAATAATGCCGGTTCTGCCAAAGGATAACGTGGACGGTGTCAGGACGCGAGGTCAACGACAACAGGAAATGGATGAAAGGCGGTTTGGGGAGTCTCCGGTTCAAGAAGCTCGGCAGAGTCGTCAGCCGATGCAGATGGAATCAGCCACCACTGAACCATTTGGAGCTTCATCATCATCATCCGTGGGCCAAGCTCCTGTGACAGGCGATCTTGCTGCTATTATGGCCAAGCTTTGTCGTCAGGAAGAAGAGCAGGCTCGGTTGCAGGAAGAACAGCGACGTCAGGATAAGGAAGAGCAGCGTCGTCTGTAAGAAGAGCAGGCTCGGTTGCAGGAAGAACAGCGACGTCAGGATAAGGAATAGCAGCGTCGTCAGCAAGAAGAGCAGGCTCGGTTGCAGGAGGAACAACGCCGTCAGCATTAAGGAAGAGCAGGCTCGGTTGCAGGAGGAAGAACGCCGTCAGCATAAAGAAGAGAAGCGTCGTCAGCAGGAAGAGCAGGCTCGGTTGCAGAAGGAACAGCGACGTAAACAGGTGGAGCAGACTCGGTTGCAAGAGGAACAGTGACGTCAGGATAAAGAAGAGCAGCGTCGTCAACAGGAAGATCAGCGACGTTGGCCATAAGAGCGTGCTCGACTGATGAGGGAATCGTTCGGTTCATCTGGAAAGGAATTCCAGGAAGTGAAAGAACAGATAGAAATCATGAGAGCCGTGTTTTGGAGGCTGGAATTGGGATCGCTGATGAGAAAGGGACTCTGGGTGTCCTGAAGTACTGGAGACGGCAATGTGGCTCCTCTAGTTGCTACATCTTCAGCGCGAGGTGCGCCTAAAATTGTTCGTGTTGATCGGCTGCCGCGATATGAGGCTAAGAATGCTCGGGACGAGCATGTTTTAGGAGGGGGCAGTGTTACGCCGAGGCTGTTAAACAATGAGTAATAATCGAACCTTCTCGAACGCTTTTGTCTTGCTGTGTTATTGTTGCTATTGTTTGTGGTTTCGCAGAATGGGGAGTGGCCATTGTGTCGAGGGACCGACCCTTTCCTGGAAGGATCGACATCGTTCTCGAACAATCGAAATGTGTGCGATATAAATAGGCCGGAGAGATGGCCGGACAGTCAGTCTCGAGTCAGTCTGAGTCTCAGTGAGTTAGTCTCAGCGAGGCCCTGGACGTGGGAAGGGTCTCGCGTGAACAGTAGTTGCTCCCGAGTCAGTCTGGATTAAGCTATACGTGCGATCATTTCGGTGACTTTAAGTGGTGCACCAGTGGTGTGAATTAGTGTGTTGTGATATGTGTGACCAAGTTCGTGTATTCATCGTTCTAGTATTGAATAAACGTGTTATTTTGGTTGGATCGGTTCCCATTATTTTATCCCGAACCCTCAGCTCGTAACAATACACTAGACAGGAGAAAGTATGTTATATAACATGCCTGTATTTTGACAGACATTTCCGAGAGAAACCTACGAAAGTACAAGACACCATTTCCTAATTAGCACGTACATGCTGATTGATAAGCCTTATCCTTCAATGTAGGTTGCCACTCCGTAATTAATGCAGGTTTTCCAATCAATGCCTTTCAGTCAATGCAAATCGCGTATTACCATAGATGTGGGCATTGTTGCCACCCACTACCTGGCTTTTGGCTGGATGTTCCTAAAAATTTAGGTAATATATTCAAGACACGTTTAAAACTCCAATTTTCGAAGAGTGAATGAGTTCTTTTATAGCAAGAATGTTATCAGACCACGTGTGAAAACCTAATAAACTAGTGGTTTGCCTCGAACTGAGATCTCGCGAGTCTCCCATAAAAACAAAAAAAAATTATTTGAAATTTTTGACTATAAAAATAGTGGCACGAAATGCATAACCATCTAACTTGGCCTACAGTTTCAGGTTTTCAGACTTTTGCCTATATTTGTGTCACTTAAGCTACACACATACCAAATTACAGCACTGTGGGGTCACTGATGTACCCTGTGAATTTTGTCAAAGTTAAGTTTTTATTATGGCTAATAACTCAAAAACTATAAAGACTTTACTAAAAATAAAAACGGAATCTAAATGTACTAAAGAAGATCTTTCATTTGACGCCTCACTTGACATAATAGTCTCATTTTAATTTTTTACCCTCCTTGAATCCCAATATCTCAACAACCCCCCAACATTTTTAGCTCATTTAGTCACACAAAAATTGTGTTATCAGTACCTACCTATGTATAAAATTTCACTATGATCAGATCAACGTTTCAAAAGTTATCCTCGGCCAAACAAACAAACATACATACATACAACATCGATTTGCCTAAACAATTCGTCCAGATGGTTCTATTAGTCTTCCGGCTACATCCAATGACTCAATACTACTTTATGCATGTTCTGGTTTTCGGTTATTAGAGAAAAAGTATACTTGCCTACTTGTGTATAAAGCTGCAATTTGTGTCTACGTAGATACCTGGACACTAATTATACTAGTAATAATAATATAGAAAAACTTTTCTTTAAGTCTGCACTTAAAGGTACTAATTGCCTGCACTAATACTGTAGAATTAGGGGTCTTACTTCTAATGGGCCACACGTTTATTAAAAAATAATGAATCTATACCAAAATCAGCTCAGCTAGAGATTTCATAGTCATGATGCGAAGTCCATGTTTAGAAGGGGGTGTGTCCCAATCTGCATATGCACGTATCTGAGATCAATTGCTCAACGGGTGTGGGCCAATCATTTGATCGGATCATAATGAATGTGGAGGGATTGCCAACAATTGGCTATGTGGGTCAAGGTTCTGTGTAACTTCTACTATATTCACATTTACGCATTTAGGCTTCTTAATAATAGACACAAACCTTTTTTTTATATGATAAAATATCGTAGTGATTCTAAGTGCATATTTTAGCTTTGGCTTTTAAGTTAAGAGCAGTTGCTGTAATGTTAAACCGACAAATAACTCTTAGTGAAAGGTGGAAATATCTGCATGTAGGTAAGTCATGACTACAAGTCGTAAGTAGCTTAACACTGTAAGTATATCAGTCAAGAGATCGGACAAAACAACCACTTGTCTATGCAGAATTATTTCAACAGATTAGTTCAGAAGTGACTAAAACACTGTAAAGTATAACAGATAGTTCTTATTGCTCCGACTATCGTCCAGATATGCAAAGCACTTGGTGTCACTTGCGTACTTTACCTAAGCACACTTTGTAGTATGTAGAATGGTAATTTCACTATAAATTTCTCAATAAACGCAAAATGCCTTACATGCAAATGAGATTCTATTCGAATAATACAGCAAAACGATCGATTTGTACGACAAATATATGAAACTCCCAGCTTATTACGTCAACCAACTTTATGGGGTTCATATCGTTCTGTAATTCCGACATTCTATTAAACTGACTATCGCCAATAATATCTGTCTGATAAAATGAAATGGCGCGCTGGATACTAAGTTCCACTTATGTGACCACAATATCGCTTTCGCGTATCTGAATTGCTAATAAAGGGAGGGAATGTGTGCCGGGCGCGCAAGAGTTGCTTATTAGCGGGCGACAGTGGCGCCGTGAACAATTGCGGCGTTAAGATTATTTATAACTTTACATCTATCAATTTAAGAAGATTAATACATTGCTTGGTAGAAAGTTGCAACACTATCAGAGTGAAGAACGCAGCTGCAGCAGTACCTCATACCTATATATGAGGAAGTCTTCTTGATTAAGACCGCTAACATTATAATAGAAAAACATAATCATAGCAGAGATAAGCCAAAGGATAAATGAGCCAAAGGTTGACGATCAATGCCTTCGCACCTGTCAAACCTCGTTGTTAGCAGATTTTGTTGAATAATCTGTTTCAACGGCGATTACCAATTCAATTGTCGATAATTACGGTCAAAGCTGACATAATAGTGTCTATTATGTATTAATAAATTGAGATTTCTGCAGTGAATAATAGATTGATCAATCAGTAGTGTAGGTAAGGTAGTGTGTCAGTAGTGTCACATTAAGGTGCTCCTAAACGGGCCATATTTTAGGGCCATATTGCACCGCCGTATCAATTGTCATCTCACGTCGTCATATACCATACCATACCTATTTATGTTCTAAAGTGAGAAAAATATAGATTTATCAATTCATTTATATCAGCCACATACCAACTGCTAGACATAAGCCTCCCCCATAGATTTCTTAAGTGACCTAGCTTTATTTTAATAGTAGATTATTAAACGAGGGGATAAAGCCGTGTCTTGCGTCACGGGTGCTATGTTGAATCCCGAACGTAACGAAGGATTCTAGAGATAATTCACGAGCAGAGCGAGGGAGTTTCTAGAATCCTGAGTGCAGAGGGATATAAGCACACCCAAGATGCGCGATGATTTATCTACAAGGAGAATACTCTATTTTTCACAATTTCTGCGAGACAATAAAAACCAAATCTAGGTTGATGCATTCTGTGCAGAGGTTAGTTCGGTTTACGAATAAGTTATTATTGTGTGGGTCTCTTTAGTTCAAATTTTAATACAGACGAGGTCTTAAATTCAAATCACACAACGTACAACTTTACTCCCAGCTCAGCCGTAGGAATTGTATCACCTGCTTTTGGTGAGGTTTTCGTGACATATAATTTGACATTGTCGAGCAGGTGGTGGGAAAATTACATTTATTTTATAGATCTTGTGCAGCAGCCAACGGCTTCCAACAACCTATAGGTATTATTATATATTATTCACCTATATTATTAGTCATCTTCCCATCTAGTAGGAGGCTGTCCTACGCTGTTTTTTCTAGTGCGTGGTCTACTCGAAAACGTTTCTGCCCCAATTGTCTCAGAGGTTACATCCAACCAATACAACGTGTCGAATTGTGTCTGCAAGTTATGTGTGTGTGTGTGTGTGTGTTGCAAGTGTATGCAAGTTTTGGCAAAATTGGATCATAAGTTGCATGCGTTCGCACCAAAATGTTGCACATCTCTGACTAAAGAAGCGTTAGTATTATCACAGTATTCTCTACATGTAGGTAGTTATTTGCATACCTACCTAAATATAAACGGTTACCACGCATACAGTAAGAAATCTAACATAGATACGAAACTCAACGTAGACAGAAAATTGGCTTTTTGGTACACACGGCTACACCTCAAGCTATACATTTCCAGTATAAGCTGACCTCGCATTGTGTAGATTTTCCGTACAATGAGAGGTCAGCATAGACTGGAAATTTATAGCTTGATGTGTAGCCGTGTGTACAGAAGCTCCCGTGCAATGAGGGCGATGAAGGTGGTTAACTAGTTGACCCACCCTAGGCTTCGCTCGCGTAGTTTGTCATTAAAAACATTACCCTCCTTCTACGCAGTTGGGTAAAAAGTAGTCTATGTGTCAACCCCAATCATAATCTATCTATATAGCAAATTACATAGAAATCGGTCAAGCCGTTCTTGAGTTATAAATGGTGTAACTAACCAGACTTTTTTTATATATTTAGAGGTATAACTCTACCTAATTTGTTTTATAAACTTTTCGGTCAGGCTTTTTAGTTCGAACTCTAGGACGGGAATACTTATTCCTCAGATCTTAATCGGCACGGCGGCGTTCAGCTGTGTATTATGAATTACCTTCTAACAAAACACAGGATATTCACCAAATGAGTTTCGTATCTATACGGGAGACAGTATTCATTTTGAAATCTATAGTTAGGTTATACACAGTAGCTGTAGATCCTAGTCTCCATACATCCAGAATCCAGTTTATATGCAGATAAATGACGGAGATAAGACGCCGCGGGATGAGATGTGTCACGCCAACTTTATTCAAACGCGTCTCGATTCAATAGATTGGAACGGGACTTGTAAATTACGTTTTATGATAAAAAAGTAGTATTTATTATATCCTACACATCAATATTTTATAGTAAAAAAACATTTACAGGGTGCTTAGGAAGTATGTTGAATCAAAAAAGGGTTATTGACCTGATTAATAAACGCAATATGAGTTGAGGTTGAAACATGAATCAAAAAGATAGTAAATGATTTTTTCAGATTAAAAAATATGGGTAGTTTTACTTTTGTCAGAAGCTGTTTTACGGATAGAATCAACCCATTTCGGGTTAATTACATAATCTTTGGTGTCTCTGTATAATTATTTGTATAATTTTAGTTATTTGTATAATTTTAGTTATTTGTATAATTATAGTTATTTGTACAATTTTAGTAATTTGTATAATTTTATTTATTTGTATTTTATTTGTATAATTTTCATTAGTATATTTAAAGATGTGTTTGTTGGTCCTGAATAGTTATATCACTGTGAACACAAATAATAGTGGTGCTACTATTGTTGCAAACTAAAATTTCGGAAAATATGAACGTTTCATTTTTTACGTTAAGACCTAATTAGCATGTCTGTCGTTTATAGTGACATTTCTAAAATTAAGCTCATCATCATCATCGTTAGTCCTTCTCATCCCACTGCTGGGCATATACCTCTGTCCTGCGCTGTTCTAAAGCTAAGTTACTGTAGTAAAATTTTAGCGTGATTGCAGTGTAGATTTAGCAAAATAAATTGGAGTTGTATTTTCCAACGAATGACGAACATTCGCGTTTTACTTAATTTTAGTTAGTCTGCAAACAAAAGCATCGCCACCAATTAATGAATGAAAGTACTTTATTGTACACCATAAAAAAAATTACAAACAAAATAGAAGACACAAAGCAAACAGTACAATAGTAGTAAATAGTAGTAGCAAATAGTAGGATCTTATCGCTTTAAAGCGATTTCTTCCAACCTTTGGATGGAGAGAATTTAGTTTTATCTATCAAAGATGTGGTCAGGGGTTCACATTTAAGACTAAGATATGGATAAAGGAAGTGCAACCGATACCTAAATACAATGAAGGTCCCAGAGAAACAATAACTTAATAAACCAAAGAAGAAACAATAACTTTATAACTTTACATCCAAACCAAAGGAAAGTCCTGTTCTATTATAAAACTAGCTTCCGCCAGCATGTAGATGTCGTGTATGTGTGTGTGTGTGTGTGTGTATTGATATATACAGTGTGGCCCTGGATAAAGTGCAACCCCGAAAGGGGGTGAAACTAGATCAAAAATTATCGACAAAAAAATAGAAAAAAAAAATTAAAAAAAAATTCGTATATACTTTATTGATGTATTAAAATTTTTATTACTCACTAATGACTCTATTTAATAAAAAAATGATTTCTTCCAAAGTAGTAGGTCTATTTTGTTAAAATAAAAACCATAATCATGTCAGATATGTGACGATGACGATAAAATAACAAATAACTCACAAACGAGTGGCTATCGTGACTTAAAGTTTAATTTTTGTATTAAAATTACATTTTTTAGGCTGTTTTTTTCCAATAAACTCCAAAAATCTTAAAATTAAGCCTATAATACTAGAAATTTTTATGACTTTTTATTATTGTCTATCATAATAGCTTTTAAATAAAATAAAAACCTACGTTCTAACATAAAAAATGTGCTGGCTAGGAGCATTTAAAGTTGACCACTGACGGTCAGTGGTCAACTTTAAATGTGTCAATTTAAATATATATTTACTATATCTAATTTTTTTTTCAATATAAGTGTCTTCTACCTTACCTGTTTATATATTGCCTATTCATCTCCTACCTTACTTGCGGAAACTTTTAATTGGCCTTCGTGTAATAAGTAGCATTTACTGTTGTTTATTTCCTTCTCAAACACTTTTTCTGTAACCTAGCTGTAAGTTTTCCAAAAATTCATAAAATAAAATAAAATAATAAAATAAGCAGCTTCGCTTGCGTGGACTGTCAATAAAAAGTGGCCTATGTTTGAAGCCAGGCCATGCTTTATCTAAATACCAAATATCATCGAAATCAGCCGTTACGACGAGATTGAGTAACAAATAAATGAACAAACATCCAAACTTTCGCATTTATAATATTAGTGTGATATATAAAAAACTAAAGCCTTACTATAAGTAAGTACCATGTTGAAGATACGAGCGAGTGTGCTTTTTATCGCTCCTATTTGTAATAACTAGATATTCCAATCACATTCATTTAGGATTATTTGATATACTCGTAGGTACAGCTATTAAACGTTTTGTTTATATGGCGTCGCCTACCGTTATCTATGTAGACTACCGACATGTGTAATTAACTGGCATGCTACATGCTTGGGTCCTACTGTTAACTATTTCCTCAACCGCTATAGTGAGGTAGGCGAGTAGCCGGATGCTTTCACGATCTGTGAGTATTTGTTCCGTACTATGGTGCTAGAGTATTTTAAAGAACTTTCATGATCACTGTAGACCTGGACACAGACTGGAGTACTTCGAGCTACCGTTGCCGTCGTTGCAGCAGTCGAAACGCGATAAATTTATAATAATAAATAATAATAATAATAATAAATTTTTTATAATTGATAATTGATATTTTTTTTTATATTTATTCGATATATTTATTTGTAATTACCTACCTATATTATATGTACTTAATTTTTATCTTGTGTGTTTCCTGTTTCTTTGTATAATTTTTCTTTGTTAATAAAATCTGTTTGTAAGTAGGTATGTTCGTTCTGTATATGTTCCGTTTTCAATAGTCTGTCCTGTGTGTGTGTCAAATAAATGTATTTTCTTTCTTTCTTTCTTTCTATAAAGTAAGGTGTTAAATTCCAAGACGTTGGGATTGGTCAGCAAGCGTTGGGGCTCCAGTTGAGTTCGCCAGGCGTAGACGTCATGTGGATTAAGGCACTAATAGAGTGGAGGCCTGGAACTGACCACAAAAATAGACGTCCAGCGGCGAGATGAAGAAAGAGAGGCCTATGCCCAGCAGTGGGTTGGTGCGGCCAATGATGATGAAGACGTGTTTCTGAAGTCCAAGCGATGCAAATGAGATGAGATGAGAGAGTAGTATGCGACTGTTAGTGAACTACGTGCCTATTTCACTGCATCTTCAACTTGCTGGTTTCTTGGCTATAAATAAACTGTGCTTGGCCCCGAACTGAGACCTCGCGAGTCGACCATAAAAACAAAAAAAAATGTTATTCGTAATCTTTGACTATCAAAATAGTGACACGAAATATATAACCAACTAACTTGACCTACAGTTTCATTCAAATTACAGGTACCGGGAGTTCATGTTAATTGGTTATTCTTTTTTGGGATACACATTGCAGTTATTCTAGATTTCAGACTTTTGCCTACATTTGTAAAACTTAAGCTACAAACAACAAATTACAGCACTGTTGGGTCACTGGTGTACCCTGTAAATTTAGTCAAAGTTTAGTTTTTATTATGACTAATAACTCAAAAACTACAAAAACTTTACTAAAAATAAAAACGGAGTCGAAATTTACTAATGAAGACCTTTCATTTGACGTCTCATTTGACCTAATAGTCTCATTTTCATTTTTTTACCCTCTTGAACTTGAATATCTCAACAACTTCCCCCAAAATTTTTAGCTCATTGATTTACAGCAAAATTGTGCTATCATTACCTACCTATATACCAAATTTCGCGATGATCGGATAAACGCTTCGTAAGTTATCCTCGGACAAACAAACATACGTACATACATACATACAACGCCGATTTGCCCAAGTTGATTTGGAGATCTCGCTTCGCTCGATCAATAATGCTGGCCATTTCACACAGCGCAATCTAGCCCCAAACTAAGCAAGCTTGTACTATGGGAACCAAATATCTGATAGAAAACTTATATGCTTGTTTTTGTAAATACATACATAAAATAAACAAAGAAACAACCAGACCCGGAACAAATATCTGTAGAACATGCAAACATTTGTTTCGCGGTGGGAATCGAATATCTGCTGCATCTCAGACGGCTTTTCGGTCGTCAATTTGGTCTATAGATTTTGAATTTTTTTCGACGTCTTATTAAAATCTGCATAACATTTCATGGTACCACCAGTTCGTTCTAATTAGAAATAGCCAACACAGTCCATCGGATTCTGATCGGATCCTATCGTATTTAACCTGTCATGATGTAGCAGTAGAAATTATGTGCTTAATTAGTTGCACACATGCTAAAGATTAGTTTATTTTTCACAACAATTTTTTTTATAACCTGTTCAACTTTCACGTTATTACAGAAAAGATGATCTTTAAGGAATAATTCAGTGTTGTTAAAATAGTTGAAATAGAAATTTAAATAGTTTAAATAGTTGAGTTTTATGGTTGTAACGGACGATCAAAGACGGGGCAGGATCGAATCTAGATTTGAAATGTATTAGGTAGTTATAAGATCGAATCAGATTCAAATGTTAATAGGTAGCTAAACTTGTAACGGTTTAAACTTGTAAAGGTCAAAAGAGTGAAATAGCTACATGTAAGTCCCCGTCTAACTTTGCTGGAAACTTCGATGTATTAAGAATTGTATAACGTGATTTGTGAAAGCGTGAATTACGATCCCCGCACCATGGCCAGGGCGAGGAGTAGTTTTGTATAAAGGTAAACCGTTTTCAAGCAGAAATTTGTGACCGCAAGGCAGCTGCCTCTCCCCTGTGTGTTACTCACGATACACCGATGACATTCCCGTCACCGAAGACGCTCTGTTGGCCCTTTACGCGGACGACGCAGCATACATCACCAAGTCGATGAACCTCAACCACGCCGCCACCAAAATGCAAAGGGTCCTAACAGAGCTCCCCGCCTGGCTTACTAAATGGAGACTGAGTGTCAACGTGAGTAAAACACAGGCGGTGGCATTCTCGAGGAGGCTCACCCTGCCGCCGAAGCTCACTCTGGAGGATCAACCCGTGGCCTGGTCGCACACGGCGAAATACCTGGGAGTAACTCTAGACCGCAACCTCACGATGAGAAAGCACGCAAGGGACGTCCGCGGTCTAGCGAGCGTAACCCGAGCGCTACTCAAGCCCGTCCTGCAGTCCAACATTCCGCTCCGAATGAAGGTTGGATTGTATAAGACGTACGTCCGCCCGCGTCTCACATACGCGGCCCCCGCGTGGTATGCTTTGCTAGCCAAAGGCCACAGAAAGATACTGCGAAGTCAGCAAAGCCTATGCCTCCGGACGATCGTCAACGCGCCACGGTACGTTCGAAACGCCACCATACAGCGGGACCTGAAAATTGAATGTCTGGATCAATTTATAGGCCGCTTAGCGACCAGGATGTTTGAGCGCCTAGACAACTCCACTTACTCTCATCTGCGAGAACTGGCCCCTCTCGCAGAAAGACCACCGAAGAGTAAGCCGTACCCGCGGGAACTGGCCACAGACACTGACGACGACCAGGCGTCGTCAGATCGGGGTATCCCTCCCTCATCCCTTCCCCCTACCCATCTTCCTTTGAAGGTACCTGCGCGGCGGCTGTCCGATGATCCTCCCTGCGGAGTGAGCATCGGGTGGCCAGTAACGCGTGAGTAGCAAACCTGAGGCTCCGCGAGCCGACCCGATGACCCCCCGTTGAAACGGGGGGCGGTAAGAACTCCGCAGGAAAGGGCCAAAAAGCCCGGCACTGCATCCCCCACACCGGCTTCGCCGGTGTGTGAGAAGAAGTCACGTCTCAGAAATTTGTGATCATTCAAGAACGTGATTTATACCTTGTAAACTAGCAACTAAGAAGAAAAGTAAATACAGTCCACTTTTGCACAGTACCGAGTCTATCATTGAAGCCTGGGTAGGACCTCTACAAGTTTTGGTCCTACGAGCCGGATAAGCCGTTCCTACAAGTTTTGGTCCTCCGACCCGGATAAGCCGTTCCTGCGACGACCGGACTAGTTGTTCCTGCGGAGCCGACAAGACCCGCTCCACTGGATTTTGAAGAAATAGTTACATCGTATAACCACTGAAGAGACGGCGCGGGCTTGAAGATCACCCAACGGTGCGACGAGCATCGTTGTCAAGACCGGCGCAAGGGCACGGGGTGCCTGAAGATCACCCAACGGTGCGACGTGCGACGTTGTCAAGACCGGCGCAAGGGCACGGGGTGCCTGAAGATAAGCCCGCGTCCGTTGAAGACAACTGAACGAGGACGTCACCCGAAGAGTGAAGACCCCCCACCCCCTCACGTGGCTGGTCCACGGCCCGTTTATTCCGGCCACCTAACGGTGCCAAACGGTCGGAATAGCGGGTAAACGCCTTAGGGCGGTTTTAGTGTTAGTGTTAGGGACCGCTAGGTAGGTAGGGGCGTCAAGTGCTGAAGAAGATGACCACCAGGAGCCCACCAGTGACGAGGGGGAAGAAGGCTGCACTTCGCGTCTACGAAGACTACCCCGCGTCCCCGTCCGAACCTGCGCTTCCGAATGCTCCCGTTGAGCCGCGACCCGCCGAAGCGGGACCCTCCTCCGCTCGCGTAGCGTCAGAGACGACCGCGCCCGCGCCCGCGACCGAGGTAGCATCGCGAGTGACCGCACACGCCGAGCCCGAACGCCGGCGTGCCCCGTCCGTCCGCTCGCAACGCTCCACCGCCAGCGCGATGGCAAGGATCAGGCAAATTGAATTTGAAGCTGAAGAACAACTGGCCGAGATTAAGAGGCAAGAGCTCCATAATCAAGCGGAACTTATAAGGAAGAGGTTGATTGCCGAAGTCGCTACAATACGGGAAGAAGATGAACAAGAAAGCATCCAGGGCACGGGTGCACGGAACGGAGCCCTAGACACAGAATATAGAATAGAGGACTGGCTCCAACGCCATCATAAACGGGGGGAGCCAGAACAAGTGCGAGACAGATCACTCACGCCGGACCGAACGCGAGACAGAGGGATTGATCGGTTAACGGAAGCCATAGAGAAGATGGCTCACCGTAGACCACCTCCGAGACAGACGTACGACCTACCTGTATTCGGAGGTGCTGCGGGGAATTGGCTACCGTTCAAGGCAGCCATGAAGGAATCGACGACCATCCACAAGATCTCATCGGCTGAGAATCTAGCGAGGCTTAGAACATGCCTGAAAGGCGAAGCCCGTCAAGCAGTGTCGGCTTTATTATACACTGCAACCGAACCGGCAGTTATAATGAAGACTTTGGAACAGTGTTACGGTCGCCCAGAGATGATTATAGACAACGCGTTAGAAGAGATTAAGAAGTTACCGCGACTGGGCGCGACCGCAGGCGAGTTAAACGCTTTCGCCATCAAACTACAGAACGTAGTAACCGCCATCTCTTGTATGGACCAACGCGGCTACCTGCAGAACCCGATGTTTGCGCGACAGGTAGCCGAGAAGTTGACACCACATATCCGATCAAAATGGTGCGACTATGCAGAGGAATTTGGCAGCATCAATGAACCAGAAATATTGACGCTGTCCCAGTTCCTGATGAGAGAGGCAGATCGCGCAATGCGATACGCGTATACAGCTACGCCTTCGCAGAGCACCTCAAAGGTCCGACCTACAGAGCAGCGACCCAGGGTGAACGAACGAAATCGTGGGTCGGTGTACGCTACACAGAACGCGGCATCGGAGGAGGAAGCCTCAACGAGACAGAACGCAGCAACGGACAAGAACGAGTGCCGTTGCTGCGGGGGCGACCATAGAACCGTCGAGTGTAGAAAGCTCACGGCGATGCCAGTAGACAAGAGATGGGAATGGGCCAAAGAGACAGGCATATGTTTTCGCTGTCTGAGCAGCAAACATAGACGCTTTATGTGCAAAAGCAAGCGATGCGGAGTAGGTGAATGCACACGTCCGCATCACGCACTGTTACATGCGCCGAAAATAAGGAACGAGGGTGCCGGTGAGCAGGGCCAGACCGAAGAATCAGCCATCACTGCATCTGCGCATGTAACAGCAAAGAATCAAGTCCTACTGAAGGTGTGTCCAGTCGTGATTAAGGGCAGTAACTGCATGGAATATGGCATGGAAATAAATACGTATGCGTTACTGGACGAAGGATCAACGATAACTCTGATCGATGAAGAGATCGCCGCGATGATCGGAACGGAAGGCCCGACAAAAGCCTTGAACATCGTGGGGGCTACGACTAGTCAGAGGGAACCCGAGAGCCGGGTAGTGGATATCGTGATCCGAGGACACAAGTCGGACGCACATCGGATCACAGCGCGCACTGTGAAGAACCTGACCTTAGGAAATCAACTCGTCAGTACCGATGTGTTAGAATACGCGCATTTGAAGAAACTCCGTCTAGAAGCCGTGTGCTATGCGTCAGCGAAGCCACGCATACTCATCGGGGCCGACAACTGGCATCTTATTGTGACGAGGAAGCTTCTGACAGGGAAGAGAACCCAGCCAGCTGCATCACTAACGCAGCTGGGATGGGTTATCCATGGATCAATCCACAGGAGCACAATAAGACAGCAGGAGACGGTACTACACGTCCATACGTGCCAAGGTGTCCAGCACGGACAAACTTTGAACGACCAAGACGAGGAATTAAGCAAGCTCGTGAAAGCACACTTTGAGATAGATGCTTTGGGCGTTTCAATTAAAAGAAAGCCAAACGCAAAGGATGAGCGGGCTCAAAGCATTTTCGACAGAACAGCGAGACGAGTGAACGGTCGTTTTGAAGTGGGGCTACCTTGGGCCAGCGATGAGGTGAAGATGCCGCCCAGCTACGACATGGCCATACGACGCTTACATGGGATCAAACGTAAGATGGACACATCGCCGGAGTTTAGAAGTGCATACACCGCGTAAGTGAAGAAGCTGCTAGAAAAGGGATATGCAGAAAAGAGCGAGGAGGAACAGAGTCAGAACGAACGTCTCTGGTTTCTCCCTCACTTCGCGGTGACAAACCCCAACAAGCCGGGGAAGTTTAGAATGGTTTTCGATGCAGCCGCGCGCGCTAATGGAACATGTCTCAACGACGCGCTGCTGGACGGACCAGATCTACTACAGACATTACATGGCGTCTTGTTTCGCTTCAGAACGAAGCCGATCGCGGTCACTGCGGACATTCGGCACATGTTCCTGAGGGTGACCATAAGACAAGAGGACCGTACAGCCCAACACTTTCTATGGCGAGGCGACAACCGAACAGATCCACCGCAGAAGTACATGATGAAGTCCATGCTATTCGGAGCGAGAAGTTCTCCATTTCTGGCTCATAGCGTCAGGAACAGGAACGCGAAAGATCACGAGCGGACACACCCGCTAGCGTTTGACGCTATAACTCGGAACCACTACATGGACGACTGGGTGGACAGCTTTGAAACGGAAGAGATAGCCGCCAGAGCTATAGTACAAGTGCAAGAGGTGCATCAACAAGCGGGTTTTGAACTTGCAAGCTGGAGCGCAAACCGTGAAGGCTTACTGGATAGTATTACCCCGGAGAACCGAGCGCATGCACCAAAAGAGCTAGCGGCCAATGCACATGTATATGGAAATCATAAGGCTGAGCGGTAGGATCAACGCCGCTACAGTACCGGATCGCATGAAGGATCCACCCATTCTGGACGGAGCGCACCGCTTATCACGTCTACTGATCAGGCGGGAACATGAGAAGAATAAGCACGCGGGCAGAGAACAGATCGTGAATAATCTGCGCCAGCGATTTTGGATACTGCGGTTGCGTCCGGCGGTCAGAACGGTTCTGAACGATTGTACGCTGTGTAAGATAAGGAGAGCAAACCCAAAGAAGCCAGTAAAGGGCGACTTGCCGAAGATTCGCCTAGAGATGAACACGAGGCCCTTCACTAACTGCGGCATCGATTGTTTCGGCCCTATGTGGGTAGCGATCGGGCGGCGCCGTGAGAAGCGATGGGGAATGCTCTTTACGTGTTTAGTAACGAGAGCTATACACGTAGAGCTTATAGCGAGTCTCAGCACTGACTCGGCTATTATGGCTATCAGGCGAATGGCTGCCCGACGGGGGACTCCTCGTACAATCGTGTCAGACAATGGAACGAACTTCCACGGATCGGAAGTGGAATTAAAAAAGGCATACGAAGAGTGGCTCCCAGGCCTAAAAGAGTACGCACTCAAAGAGCGGATCGAGTGGCGGTACATCGACCCTGGTGCTCCAAACCAGGGGGGAGCCTGGGAGCGAATGATAAAAACGGTGAAGAGAGCCCTAGCCATCACTTTAAATGAACGTGCCCCGCGAGAAGAGGTATTGAATACGCTATTGACAGAAATCGAGCACACCGTAAACTCGCGGCCTTTAACGCATGTACCCGTGGACCCAGAGGAAAAGGAAGCTTTAACGCCGAACCACTTTTTATTGGGGACGGCAGTAGGTTTGCCATATGTGGGAGACTGCGACGTAGCCGACAGAAGGACGTGGCGCGCCGCACAAGCTCTGGCAAACTCTTTTTGGAAGCGCTGGATCGACGAGTACTTGCCTACGTTGGCGCCGCGAGGTGACGTTAGAAGACAGCAAGAGAACATCAAAGAAGGGGACGTCGTCATAATCGCGGACGGTTTGCTACCTCGGAACGTATGGCCGCGGGGCCAGATCGAGCGCGTGATTACGGGTCCGGACGGAGTAGTTCGGAGCGCTGAGGTGCGGACGCGGGGAGGCGTTTTCCGGAGGCCAGTGAGAAGGTTGATCGTCCTCCCGATTGAATAAGAAGGCTGCGAGGATCTGCGCCGGGGGGAGACTGTAACGGACGATCAAAGACGGGGCAGGATCGAATCTAGATTTGAAATGTATTAGGTAGTTATAAGATCGAATCAGATTCAAATGTTAATAGGTAGCTAAACTTGTAACGGTTTAAACTTGTAAAGGTCAAAAGAGTGAAATAGCTACATGTAAGTCCCCGTCTAACTTTGCTGGAAACTTCGATGTATTAAGAATTGTATAACGTGATTTGTGAAAGCGTGAATTACGATCCCCGCACCATGGCTAGGGCGAGGAGTAGTTTTGTATAAAGGTAAACCGTTTTCAAGCAGAAATTTGTGATCATTCAAGAACGCGATTTATACCTTGTAAACTAGCAACTAAGAAGAAAAGTAAATACAGTCCACTTTTGCACAGTACCGAGTCTATCATTGAAGCCTGGGTAGGACCTCTACAATGGTATCTATGTTGTATTTAAATTGGTAAGAGGTGACAAATAAACATCCTCTTTGGCCACAAAACTCTAATATGTTGAAGATTTCGTATAGGTAATTCTGAAAACAATTAGCAGAAAGAATATAAATACCTAACAACAATTCATAATGTAATCTATATCATCATCTACGAGTAATATTATAAAGAGAAAAGATTTGTATTCTTGTGTATGTAACGAATAAACTCAAAATTACTGGTACGATTTCAAAAATTATTTCACTATTAGAATGCTACATTATTCCTGAGTAACAAAGGCTATTTTTTACCCGACTACGCAGAAGGAGGGTAATGTTTTTATTGATAAACCATGCGTGCAAAGCCGGAGGCAGGTCAGCTAGTAATTAATACGTGAATACACTTTGTACCCGTTTTAAATCTTTTTGCGCGCACGGAGACATGTGTGAATAAATGTAAGTTGTTAGTTAAAGATTATATGGAGAAAGAGGGGCAAATGCTAAAATTAAGTATAATTGTGCTAATTAATTGCGCTCAAATTTCGACCACTGTACACTTTTTTTTTAGCCAAGCGCTTGACCACTACCTCACCTGATGGTAAGTGAAGGTGTGATCGAAGACGGAGCATGCTTGCCTAAAAATATCCTATTCTCTCTGGACTTGAAGATTATACTGGTTCGGAAAAACATACGCCGGAAGTGAGCACTGGCAACTACTATTAATAAATCGAACTAGAACTAGATGGAAGGCGATTTAAAAAGGGTTGCTAGCCTTAACCTAACCTTTATTTGACGACCTCCGTGGCGCAGTGGGCGTATAGCCAGCTGAGACGCAGTGGGTTCGATTCCCGCCGCGGAACAAATGTTTGCATGATCTACAGATATTTGTTCCGTGTCTGGGTGCTTTTCTATGTTATAAGTATGTATTTATACAAAAAAGTATATAAGTATTCTATCAGTTATCTGGTTCCCATAGTACAAGCTCTGCTGGGTTTGGGGCTAGATAGGGCTGTGTGAAATGTCCAGCAATATTTATTTATTTACTATTAAATCATGAATTTAAGAGTAGTAGAATTCCTTGTGAAAGGGCTCGCCCGGGGAGTACTACCATCATACTTATTTCTGCTGCCAAGCAGCATTGCCATGTTTCGGTTTAAAGGGTATGGTTGCAGTTGAAATTACAGGCACTTGAGGCTTTAAACCTGTATGCCTCAAGTTGATGGACGCAGTGCAGTGCATCGTAGTGCACGTTTCTAACGTGCATGAGGCAATTCTCTGTTACAGGCGATGGTTACCACTTAACATCAGGTGGGCCATAAGCTTGTTCCATTTCAAATTAGTACAAAAAAAAATCATCTTCCATCAATTGCTTTATAAATCTATCGCAAATCTATGGAGGAGACCTTCGTTCAGCAGTTGACATTATAGGGACCTATGCCTGATATGGTTATAAATATCAGTAAATCTAAAAGAAACAGTCGAGCGATCTAAGGATAGTTCAACTGCTACAGATCACTACAGAGTATTTTTTAGTTCATAGACTTTGATTTTTAGGTTTATAAAGAAGAGATGGATTGACTGTGTGAAGAATGATATGAGTAGGAAAGAAGTGACACCGGAGATGACGGCTGATACAGAGTTAAGGAAGAAAAATACATGTTGTGCCGACCCCGCGTAATGTGAGAAAATTGCAGGAAGAAGAAGAAGAGACTGATTTTTAATAAGAACTTGAATTATTGGTCTCTTCGGTATATCAGCAAAATAAAATTGTGAAAGCTCGTTGACGAGTATTTGTGTTGCGCCCGCGTATTCGCAATTAGTTGAGCAGGCGCCGATACAAGCGACCAATTTGTTTTGTAACATTCCCTTTTACTTACACGCATACAAGCAGTGTATTGTTCACTATGCACTTTCACGTTTAAGTTGTACTAAGTTGTAAGGCCTACCGTAGACTGCCGATTTAAATCGGTCAACAACATGAATGGTTTTTTATTAATTTTTACTTGCCGATACGACTTCTTAATAGTCAATGTGATGCCCCTTGACTTACCTACTTGCACGCTAATAATAACGAAATTTTTTGTATCCGCTCTTCACACCGTTAAGACTGAGTACGTGAAGTACTACACGCTTAAGGGTAATTAATAACTTGCGTTGACTAATTATTATACTTTTTGAAGTAATCTTTAAATTAAGTAACTTTAAGTTTTATCTACTTAGATGTCATCCGTAACATACACTTAGCCTGGCTTGCATAACGAGCAGTAAACGTATTTAGTGGCTAAATCTGTTTGAATTTGACGTATGTTTATGGTTTGACAACTCCTTATTCATCATCATTATCATATTTATCATATTATATATTTAACATATCATCATTATCATATTTAGGCATCATTGCGCAAGTCGGTAGTGTATATTGGCCGACCATTGTAGGACCGATTATTGTCGTTCGTCTACGATCGGCCTTATAATAATACCTACTAAACTGTAAGTATGGAGCGGCCATAAGTAACTCGCTTTCGAAATTTTCACCAGATACGTACTTTATTCGCTACAGATTGCAAGTAGATATATGACCGCAAGAAAGCTATATGTTTTAAAACTAGTTTGAATTGTTGCCTGGGCTTGCAATATTCTACTGATGGTAGATAAGTAGATCTTTACTGACCACGGAAATGCAGAACAGGAAATCTAACCATCAAAGATTTTAAAATCGGTCGCTCTGGATATCTGGGCGACCTTCGTAGCGCAGTAGGCGAATAGTCGGCTGAGACACAAGAGGTAGGGTTCGATTCCTGCCGCGGATCAAATGATTGCATGATCTTTAGATTTTTGTTTTACTTCTGGGTGTTTTTTATATTGCTAGCTGACCCCGCGAACTTCGTACTGTCTTAGAATCGATAAATTTTGTGTAGCTAAGCTGAGTTACATTTCTTTTTACAACGTCCTTTCCTGTGCACGTACACTTTAATCAACTATATCTATATTCAAAGTAGAAAATTATTAAAGTACTAATATCCCTATTAAAAAATAGGGGTTGGTGGTAAAATGGTGAAAATTTATAATTGTATGTATTTTTTATTGCCAAATCATAAAAAATACAAATAAAAAACTTGTCAATATAAAAAAAAATTTAGTGTGGACCACCCTTATCACATAGGGATATAAAAAATAGTTTACGTCCCATTCTCAGACCTACCAAATATACACGAAAAATTTCATAAGAATCGCTCAAGCCGTTTCGGAGGAGTTTTGTGACAAACACTGTGACACGAGAATTTATGTATTGTTACGAGCTGAGGGTTCGGGATAAAATAATGGGAATCGGTCTGACCAAAATAACAGTTTTATTTAACACTAGAACGATGAATACACGAACTTGGTCACACGTAATCACAACACACTAATTCACATCACTGTTGCACCACTTAAAGTCACCGAAATGATCGCACGTATAGCTTAATCCAGACTGACTCGGGAGCAACTACTGTTCACGCGAGACCCTTCCCACGTCAGTCCTCCAGGGCCTCGCTGAGACTCACTCACTCAGACTCGCTCAGACTGACTGTCCGGCCATCTCTCCGGCCTATTTATATCGCACACATTTCGATTGTTCGAGAACGATGTCGATCCTTCCAGGAAAGGGTCGGTCCCTCGACACAATGGCTACTCCCCATTCTGCGAAACCACAAACAATAGCAACAATAACACAGCAAGACAAAAGCGTTCCAGAAGGTTCGATTATTACAGACATAAAGCAGACATAAAAATCAAAGACGAGGAGTTGGCTCTTGTGGACACCACCGTATTCTTAGGTATAACCCTAGATAATAAGCTTCAATGGGGCCCTCACATTGATGGGTTGTCGAAGAGACTTAGTTCTGCGGCATACGCAGTCAAAAAGATCCGTCTTTTTACAGACGTAGACACAGCTAGACTAGTTTACTTCAGCTACTTCCACAGCATTATGTCATACGGTATACTGCTGTGGGGGAGTGCTGCAGATATAAACACCGTTTTTGTGCTGCAGAAGAGGGCTGTTCGTGCAATTTATAATATGGGCCCCAGAGAATCATTACGCAATAAGTTTAAAGAAATAGATATTATGACATTCCCTTGTCAATACATCTATGAAAATCTAATGTATGTTCACAAAAATATTAATTTGTTTAAGAAAAATAGCGATAATCATAATTTTAATACTAGAAATAAAGATAAACTCGCTGTTGCCACATGTAGACTCCATAAAGTTAGTAAATCGTTTAAAGGGCAAGGTGTGCGCTTTTATAACAAACTCCCAAGGGATGTACAAAAATTGACAATTAACAAATTTAAAAACGTAATTAAACAAAATCTTTATAAAAGAGCCTACTATAAAATATCGGATTATTTAGATGATAGAGAAGCTTGGGATTGAAACTGCCCCAACTCGTTCAAAATGTTACAATTTAGACGTAATTTCTTTTCTGTATTATGTACCTATTGTAAAAGGATCATTAAAAAAAAAACAACCAGCCTGGTTTTCTTGCCTTTCTTTCCTGGCTTGGTCGCGAAGGAACAGGCAGTAAAATTGACGTTTCAAAGTGATCCTTGTGATTTTAATGAATAAAAATATTTGACTTTGACTTTGACTTTGACTCATTGTTTAACAGCCTCGGCGTAACACTGCCCCCTCCTAAAACATGCTCGTCCCGAGCATTCTTAGCCCCATATCGCGGCAGCCGATCAACACGAACAATTTTAGGCGCACCTCGCGCTGAAGATGTAGCAACTAGAGGAGCCACATTGCCGTCTCCAGTACTTCAGGACACCCAGAGTCCCTTTCTCATCAGCGATCCCAATTCCAACCTCCAAAACACGGCTCTCATGATTTCTATCTGTTCTTTCACTTCCTGGAATTCCTTTCCAGATGAACCGAACGATTCCCTCATCAGTCGAGCACGCTCTTATGGCCAACGTCGCTGATCTTCCTGTTGACGACGCTGCTCTTCTTTATCCTGACGTCGCTGTTCCTCTTGCAACCGAGTCTGCTCCACCTGTTCACGTCGCTGTTCCTTCTGCAACCGAGCCTGCTCTTCCTGCTGACGGCGTTCTTCCTCCTGCAGCCAAGCCTGCTCTTCTTGCTGACGACGCTGCTCTACCTTATCCTGACGTCACTGTTCTGCCTGCAACAGAGCCTGCTCTTCTTGCTGACGACGCTGCTCTTCCTTATCCTGACGTCGCTGATCTTCCTGCAACCGAGCCTGCTCTTCTTCCTGACGTCACTGTTCTTCCTGCCGACAAAGCATTGCCATAATAGCAGCAAGATCGCCTGTCACAGGAGCTTGGCCCACGGATGATGATGATGGTGCTCCAAATGATTCGGCGGCGGCTGATTCCATCTCCATCGGCTGACGACTCTGCCGAGCTTCTTGAACCGGAGAATCTCCAAACCGCCTTTCATCCATTTCCTGTTGTCGTTGACCTCTCGTCCTGACACCGTCCATGTTATCCTTTGGTTCTGCCGGCATTATTTTATCCCACTTCTGACACCAAATTGTTACGAGCTGAGGGTTCGGGATAAAATAATGGGAATCGGTCTGACCAAAATAACACTTTTATTCAACACTAAACGGTGTATACACGAACTTGGTCACACGTAATCACAACACACTAATTCACATCACTGTTGCACCACTTAAAGTCACCGAAATGATCGCACGTATAGCTTAATCCAGACTGACTCGGGAGCAACTACTGTTCACGCGAGACCCTTCCCACGTCAGTCCTCCAGGGCCTCGCTGAGACTCACTCACTCAGACTCGCTCAGACTGACTGTCCGGCCATCTCTCCGGCCTATTTATATCGCACACATTTCGATTGTTCGAGAACGATGTCGATCCTTCCAGGAAAGGGTCGGTCCCTCGACACAATGGCCACTCCCCATTCTGCGAAACCACAAACAATAGCAACAATAACACAGCAAGACAAAAGCGTTCGAGAAGGTTCAATTATTACTCATTGTTTAACAGCCTCGGCGTAACAGTATTTACAAAAATGTAAGTATTCCATCAGTTATTTGGTTTCCATAGTACAAGATTTGCTTAGTATTGGGCTAGATGTGCTGTGTGAAATGTGCAGCATTATTTATTTATTATTTTATCTATTGGGGAGGCCTATATTCAGCAATGGACGTACTATGGCTGATATAGGCCTCCCCAAAAGGCGTACGTGGCGTACGTGGACTACGCATTAGAAAGCGCATTAACGGCCCGTCTAGATAAAAGTCTGAATAATACGGTATATAAATAGGTTAAAAAAAGAATAACTTTAAAGAGTCAATATTCTTCATGGGCATTCGCTGTAAGCATACTTTACTTTTATTTTCAATTGATGATGATGATTACAAAAATAAGAGCCTTTAGAAATTAGATTATTAAGAGTAGTAGAGTTGTGAAAGGGCTCGCCCGGGGAAGTACTACCACCATCCCTATTTCTGCCGCCAAGCAGCGTTGTTGTGTTTTGGTTTGAAGAGTATGGTTGCCGGTGAAATTATAGACACATGAGACCTGTATGCTTCAAGTTGATGGAAGCAGGACAGTGCATCGTAGGGCACGTTTCTAACGTGCTTGACCCACGAGGCACACGTTATAGGCGATGGTTACCTTAACATCAGGTGGGCCATAAGCCTGTTCCATCTTTATGTAGTATAATAAAAAATAAGCATAAAGTCATGTCCATAAAACTCACATATCAAGACCTCATTATTCAAGAATGTATAAACCCAAAAACACATGTTAGATAAAACTGCGTACAATCAACACGTACAGAACTCGTGACTCCTTGTTGCATAACGATGTTATAATGCGACAATCATAAAAGTCAGCTTAGGTAATAGGGAGATCTATGATACGTTGAAATAGCCACGAGATTATAGGACCAATAGACCTGTCTGTGTTTAAATATGGAGACATAATATAACGTCATTTGTTGAATTACAAATAAGATTGGAATTATTTATTCCATATTTTTCTTTAAATATCATTACGATTGTACTATTTTCTTAGTATATGGCGAATTTTTTTACTTATTTTTATTATTTTGAATTATTAGAGTTAACAAATTAATTGACTCTCTCCTAGTCCAAGTTTGGCGAATAAGGACTGTATGGCTGTATATTGATATTTATCAGACAATAACTGATGAATGGCTGGTTCATCTTGACGAAATAAAAAACCAGCGAATTATAAAAGGTATCATGATAAAGAGTTTTGATTGCAGAATATATCTTTTCTATTTTTATTATTACTTTGTTATGAGCAAATAAATAAAAAAATAAAAAGCATTTATTGAGGAACAATAAATGTACAGTCATGTGTAAAGTTTGAAACAATGATGTCTGTATTAGTATGAAAACTGTGTTTCAGACACCAACGCTATCCTCCTATACAACAATGAGTTCCAATCAATCAAATACGTGAAAAACCCTGTATACCTACGAAATACTGTTTCGCGCTATGATTAAAAGACGTAGGATGATGAGACCAATTGAGGTTGGAGTACCACAAAATTATACGCGCGAGAATCATAACCAACTTTCGGCAGTCAAGCAAAAATAAAAACTCTATTAAATTCATAGCCATCTAAATGATTTGTTTGAGTTTAGAGGTTCATGTCGTATCTCTCTCCGCTTGTATAGATCTGAAGTTTTATGCGAAAGTAACAATCGTAGGATCTGAAGTCGTGACCGCTCGCGCTTAGATAAGTGGACATATGGAATGAAGTAGGCGATGGACAGGTGGAATATGAGGAAATGTCCACAAAAGACAACATCAATTTTAACATTAAACAGATTTACTTAAACATTTGTGGTCCTTAAACTTTAAAAAAATGGGGTGTGGCTGTACCATGAACACGGCCGTGTGTTGTACGTGAATACGTATACGTATCAGGTAATATTTTCTACATAAAATATAAAATACGCTGTTTTATGTATGTTATAATCATATTTGAACACTAAGAAGTCCTTTGGGTCATACTAAATGGAAATCATGAAACGCAGCAACATGACCTCATAATCGCGGTGCTTCCCCTCCACCGCGCGCGATGCGTCACAGTCCTGACTTAGCGTTACGAATTTTTTGATCTTTTAGCTATCCAGTGATGTAATTAAATTTTGGATGCAGATGATAGATATGTAGCTGCAACACCAAACTGTATCCTCGATTTTGTTATTATTAGTTTTTTGAATTGCCTCCCATTATGGAGGCAATTTTAAAACATTGACACATTGACTTTGACACGTCAAAATTGTGTGGGCTTAGTATTATTGTGTTACCTTATCGAAGAGAAGAAATAAGCGATTGTTACATACCTTACCTATTAATACACATTGCAATCTCACATACTCTAGCTATTAGTTCTTACATACCTTACCTATTAATAAACATTGTAAGTAGCTATTAGTAAGCATTAGTAATCTAAGTTGGTTCTTTCCCAAATTGCTTTGTGAATGACTAATTAGTGTCACGTACTTTACTTATTGGTAAACATGAATAATCTAAGTATGTAGATCCTTTCTAATAATTTTAATAAATGATTTGATTTGATTTGACTTTCCCAAATTACTTTGTGAATGACTAATTGGTTCTAGAAACATTAACTTAACTCTTACTCATGTATAACTATCTCACGACCCTTTCTAAATACCATTCCTATGACAAATTGCATTGTAAACAGCTCATAGTTCGAAGAACCTACCCTAATTATGATTAGCGATCCCACGATCCTCAAAAGTATAAATACCTTGTGTTAGTTGGAAAATGTATTCAGTTCAATCTCAGCATTCAGACAATTCAGTTCAATTTCAACATTCGAAACATCTCTGTAATAATTCTAAGTCTTATTTCAAATAAAATCATTTTTTTAAAGTAATTGTGCGAGTTGCTACTTAACATTTTGGCGCAGCCGGTAGAGGATTCGCAAGTCGCGTAATAAGACGGGGATAACGTTTCTACGGTACCTGAAGGGTTTAAATCTTCCCTGCCGAACCTGACGACGGCGATGTGCATCCAAGCATTTATATTGTTACTGTGGTAAGTGGCTCAATTACTATATGCTCTAAATCCTATATCCTTAAATCCTAAATCTTTACCTAACTCCTAATTCTAGATCATTCATATAAATCTATTGATTTTAAATTACCATGTCTATCGAATCCAAAACATTGAAAACTGAATCAAGCATGGAGGTCGATCTCAGAACATTACTTCAATTAATACCAGAGTTTGACACTATAAAAACTCCACAAGTGTATCGCTTCATTCGATCATGCGATGCAGCTTTTAAACTCGCGTCATCTATCCAGGAGCAAATACTTTTGCCTTATACATTAAATAAAATCACGGGGCCAGGGTCATCAGACGTTTACATTAAACAATTTGCAACTTGGTACGACCTAAAAGGTTTCCTCATACAAAAATATTCGCAAACAAAGACTCTAGGACATCTTCAACTGGAGCTACAGTCATTATTTCAAAAGCCCAGTGAGTCCATCACTGACTATTTTCATAGAGTTGATCTGAGTAGGAGCAAACTCATTGAAAAACTAACAACCGAGATTAATGACGAAACATTACCAGGTCGCGTTGCCACAACCGAAGAGACAGCACTTAACGTCTTTGTAAACGGCTTAAGCACAGATATAGGTATGATGCTTCGGGTTCGATCAATAACCAACCTCACCGAAGCAGGAAACATCGCTATTCAGGAAGAAAAAAAAAAGAAATATGAATAGCGCCAGGCAAAATCTTTATAAAAACAGTGCCCCATCATTCAACTCACGCTCTAACACGTACATACGTACAAATGACGCTAGGCAAGTTCTAAATAAAAATAATATCCCGCAACAGCCTCGCAATCCCATGAAAGTCTGCAACTACTGCAAGCTACCGGGACATCTAATTACAGAGTGCCGGAAACGCGCTTATAATAACAGATTTAAACAAACTCTAAACTCGAATCAACCAGTTCCACAACAACGACCAACACCTCCTGCTAGAGTCAATCATTTAAACTCACAGGCGGCCGAGGAGACGGGCATTTCCTTGGAAACCGCTTCAACTTACTACCTCAATGCCCAGCCACAGATGTCGAGCCTCAACTCGAGCCAGTACACGGATGTCGAGGCGGAGGCACTCCAATTAGACATCTAAAAACAAAATCAACTCTAGCTCTAAGTCCTAGGAACCACGAGTCGCTTCATTCAGTCCATCGGGGACAAGCGACCATGCTTCCTCTCAGCGAGAGTTGCACAAAAGTGTCACAAAACAGACCAGTCTATTGGAGACAATTTTGTGATGCTAGCACTCAAACTGAACCACTAAATCCAACTCAATCGAAGACTAACTCCAAAATCAATGACAAATCAAGTCCTAACTCTAAATCTACCAAATCAACTCAAACAGAGTTCCTAAATCTAACTCAATCGAGGACTAACCGACAGGGTAACCAGCCCCAAACTGACAGTCCCATTCTAAATCCGAGGACTAACCGACAGGGTAACCAGCCCCAAACCGACGGTCCCAATCCAAATCAATTCAAATCAATGCCAATACAAACTACTAAATCAAACACAAACTCGAAATCAAATCCTAAATCAAAATCTAAATCGAAATCTAAATCAAAATCTAAATCGAAATCTAAATCAAAACCTAAATCGAAGAACATCCAATCTCCAGATACCATTACTATCTCCTCACTCAATGTGCCTCCAGAAAATCTTCTGCATTGTCAATTCCATATCAAAGGTAAACCGGTCATACTACTCGTTGATACAGGAGCCGCTATTTCAGTCATAAATAAGGCAAAGATAGGAACGGCACCTCTAGATGTATCGAACATCGTATCAATCGTAGGTATTTCAAGTAACCAATCCTCAATTCAAAGCTTTGGTACAGCTCAAATATCCCTAGACAATCTCCCTAAATTCAAGTTCCAAGTAGCTAATCTAAACATTCAAGTCGATGGTATTCTAGGTAATGATTTTATGTCAAAATTCAATGTCAACATTTACGTCCAATCAAAATCAATGAGAATCCGTGATCGTTCTTATAGACTATTCTATATCAAGGAAAAGGAACTAAACGGTGATAAAAACAAACAATTTATAGGCCAACGTTCAGAAACCGTTATCACGTGTTTTACCGAAGATATTCAAAACGGATGTGCCATCATCGAAAAACAACAAATAACCGACGATATCACCATTCCTAACGCATTTGTAACAGTAAATAATAACAAATTCCTAATAACTTGTGTAAATTCCAGTAATAATGACAAAATCATAACTATTCCCAAAATTCATGCGACTTTACCGATAACAGACGATGACGAATTAACTAACGAGCTCAAGTGTCCAATAAATTTATCAAGTATGGTTAACGATAACCACTCGATTGATAAACTCATCCGACAAGACCATCTCAACACTGAAGAACGATATTCTCTAAATCAAATTATCAGCGAATTTTCAGACATATTCTATTCTGAAGGTGATCCTTTGACTTTCACAAACCATACTAAACATTCGATTCCTACAACTTCAGATGTACCAATCCATACGAAAACTTACAGGTTCCCATTCGTACATCAACAAGAGGTCAAAACACAAGTACAAACAATGTTAGACCAAAACATAATTCAACCTAGTACCTCACCTTGGAGCAGTCCTATTTGGGTAGTACCAAAAAAAGTAGACGCCTCAGGAAAGCAAAAGTGGCGCGTAGTTATCGACTATCGCAAATTAAACGACATTACAGTAGGAGATAGCTATCCCTTACCCAACATAACTGACATTCTAGACAAGCTAGGACACTCCATCTATTTCACAACACTAGATCTAGCTTCAGGGTTCCATCAGATTGAAATGGACCCTAAAGACGTTCAGAGAAAGAAAAAATCAAAAATCTTTATGACGCAGATCTTCTAATTTCAAACGAAAAACAAAATCTCATATTTTGCTACACAAGGCCCAATCACTTCGATCCTTGGGATTCAGAAAGCTATTTTAAAGCCCTACTTTCTTGTCTTCAACGACATACTGTTTCCCATCTTTTTGTCCCTGATCTCAAAAATGACCATACATGTAAAATGGCCAAAAATGAACAAATCCGTATTTCAACATACCTGGCTGAATATTATGACTGTGAAATTATAATTTGCGAAAACAAAGTTAAGTATCCCAAACCGGAAGAAATTCCTAACATTCTAAAAATTTATCACGATGAACCTCTTTCAGGACATCGAGGTATAGTCGAAACTACTAGGAAAATTAGAGACGAATTCTTTTGGAAAGGAATGACTAACGATATAAAAACTTATGTAGAATCTTGCGTTATATGTCAACGTAACAAAATTCAAAGAAAATCATTTCAAGCTCCTATGGTCATAACTTCTCAATCCACTGAACCTTTCGAAAGAGTTTCGATGGATTTAGTCTCATATTCAGACAGTAGCGAAAGTAATAATAAATATGTTCTAAGTCTACAAGACGACCTCACGAGATATGTTCAAGCTTATCCAATCCCAGATAAAGAAGCGATAACTGTAGCACAAAAACTACTTCACTTTTGTCAACACTACGGTGTCCCAAAAAGATTCCACTCAGATCAAGGCACAGAATTTATGAATAATGTTATAAAACAACTCATTAAGTTTTTCGGCTCTAATCATACTTTTAATACAGCTTACCATCCTCAAACTAACGGTGCCCTTGAGCGATTCCATGCCACATTACGGGACCACATTCGCATATACCATAATCGTCGACTAAAGAATTGGGATCAAATCATTCCCTTTGCAATCATGTGTCATAATACTTCAATTAACACTTCCACTGGCTATACGCCTCACGAACTCCTCTTTGGATATAAACCTCGTCCACTTTATTCTCTTAAACCAATTCCTGACTACACAGCATGCGACTACTTAAAAGATCTCAATGAACGACTTAGATCCTCTCGAGATGCCGCATTAAAAAACTTAGAAACCATGAAAGAAAAGGCTAAAGAACGCTACGACGGTAAAATAAAAAACACTGTCGAATATAAAATAGGTGATAAAGTAATGTTAAGAGTCCCAAATCCAAATAATCTCGATTCCAAGTGGGACGGTCCTTACGAAGTAATACGCGTAGGTTTTAATGAAAATTATTCAATTCGGAAAGCAGGCAAAAATCAATTGGTTCATGCCAATCGCTTGCGTCCATATTCAAACTAAGCTAGCTAACATAAGATAGTTTTAGATATAATATATTATTAGGTTTAGATTAAGTCGACATCTTATATTTACAAGGTTTGCCACACAGCAGCCAAAACAACATCCCTATTCTAAAATCAAATTCTATTTACAACTTCAATGCTTGTTCCACAATCAAACTCATCATTTGTATTATTATATACAAACTATATCAAACACTTAATCAAAAATAAACTAAATTCTAATTCGATTCTAACCCGTTAATTGTTTTTATTCTCTAATTCGCCTTTCCAATAACTTTCAAACAACATCGGCTCAATTCCAACATCATCCTAACGTCCAATCCACAAAATCTTATCTTAACGTAAATTTAAACAAAATCGAATTAAGACTTGCAGAACTCAATATGTACTTAGGAAAAAATTATCGTGCTAAAAGAGAACTCTTAGATGGTCTTGGCTCTGTTCTAAAATGGCTCATAGGTACGCCAGATGCAAAAGACGCAAAACGCTATGACGAATGCATCAATCAACTTGAACGGAGTGAAATAGATTTAACCGACCTCATGCAAAAGCAACTACAAATAACATCTTCAACTATAAAAAAACTTTAATGAAACTATCATCAAGATCTCTTTTGACGAACAAATTATAAACGAAAATATAAATCGTCTCAATAAGTACCTTAACAAAACAGAAACCCTTATTTTCGATATCAAAGTTAGCGAAGATATTTCGACTATCTCCCTTCAAATCCTAGAGCTTGTAACTAGCTTAGAAAACGAAATCGACGATTGTCTCTCTAGTATTCTTTTTGCTAAATCTAATATAATTCATCCTTCAATTATCAACTCTGAGAAATTATACGAAGAACTACTAAAATCTAACAAAATCAGAACCAGCAAAAGGTTAGTCACTTCAGTAACGATCAACAACTTACATTCCATTCTGGATTCCTCTTCTTTGACAGCTTATGTCTACTCAAATCATCTAGTCTACATTTTAGAATTCCCTCTCGTCATGAATGATCCACTAACACTGTATCATATATATTCCATCCCAATTCAACATCCCAATTCCTCATTCCATTCCACAATCCTTCCCGAGCATATATACTTGGCCACCGATCCTAGTGGGGAATATTATGCGTCAACGAGTTCGCTGGACAACTGCATCATCTTCGCGACCAAACGAAGAGTCTGCAAGAACCTCGTAGTCTATGATTCTACGGAACGACCCATCTGTGAGCTACAACTACTTTTCAGCCAAGAAACAACTATTCCTGAAACTTGCATAACGACAACATTCCCTGCAGAAATCCAAACGTTTCAACCACTGAAACACAACAGATGGCTTTACATCCTGAACAATGAAACAAACTGCGTCCTTCATTGCGGTGATGAAGTCTCAAATCATAAACTTCAAGGCTCAGGTATTATCACTCTGCCACAAGGATGTAAACTCTATAATGGCTCCAGTACGCTTTCAGCATTCCAATCAATCGAGGAAAACACGACGAATCCTGTTATCATTCCCGATATAAGAATGGATGACTGCTTCGAGACATTAAAGAAAATTGAAGCTGCACCACATCTCATACCAATCAAGATTAATGATATTCCACTAGATTCTCTAAACACAATCAAAAGCCACTTCGACAGATATTCGGACGAACTAAAGAAGATTCAAAACAACCACAAAACACAATCATTCTTAGAACGAAACAACCCGATCTTCACGTGGTTCTACTTCATGACTGGCATCGCTCTCCTTTCCTATATTTTAATTAAACTATGCAATAGATGTCCAAACAGATTCAATCGAACAAGATCATCAAACGAAAGTGGGTGCATCCAGATCTTCAACCACTGCTTCGACAACTCCCGAAGACAACGCACTCAAATCGCTATCCCAATGAGACACGTACAGCAGACAACATCAGCTTCCTGCGTAACGGACGACGAGGACGACGCCAACTCAACAGCATCACATAACTCTCAAAGATCAGGCGATAACGCCCAATCTTTATTCTAAGGGGGGAGGTGTTACATACCATACCTATTAATACACATTGCAATCTCACATACTCTAGCTATTAGTTCTTACATACCTTACCTATTAATAAACATTGTAAGTAGCTATTAGTAAGCATTAGTAATCTAAGTTGGTTCTTTCCCAAATTGCTTTGTGAATGACTAATTAGTGTCACGTACTTTACTTATTGGTAAACATGAATAATCTAAGTAGATCCTTTCCCAAATTACTTTGTGAATGACTAATTGGTTCTAGAAACATTAACTTAACTCTTACTCATGTATAACTATCTCACGACCCTTTCTAAATACCATTCCTATGACAAATTGCATTGTAAACAGCTCATAGTTCGAAGAACCTACCCTAATTATGATTAGCGATCCCACGATCCTCAAAAGTATAAATACCTTGTGTTAGTTGGAAAATGTATTCAGTTCAATCTCAGCATTCAGACAATTCAGTTCAATTTCAACATTCGAAACATCTCTGTAATAATTCTAAGTCTTATTTCAAATAAAATCATTTTTTTAAAGTAATTGTGCGAGTTGCTACTTAACATTTTGGCGCAGCCGGTAGAGGATTCGCAAGTCGCGTAATAAGACGGGGATAACGTTTCTACGGTACCTGAAGGGTTTAAATCTTCCCTGCCGAACCTGACGACGGCGATGTGCATCCAAGCATTTATATTGTTACTGTGGTAAGTGGCTCAATTACTATATGCTCTAAATCCTATATCCTTAAATCCTAAATCTTTACCTAACTCCTAATTCTAGATCATTCATCTAACTCTATTGATTTTAAATTACCATGTCTATCGAATCCAAAACATTGAAAACTGAATCAAGCATGGAGGTCGATCTCAGAACATTACTTCAATTAATACCAGAGTTTGACACTATAAAAACTCCACAAGTGTATCGCTTCATTCGATCATGCGATGCAGCTTTTAAACTCGCGTCATCTATCCAGGAGCAAATACTTTTGCCTTATACATTAAATAAAATCACGGGGCCAGGGTCATCAGACGTTTACATTAAACAATTTGCAACTTGGTACGACCTAAAAGGTTTCCTCATACAAAAATATTCGCAAACAAAGACTCTAGGACATCTTCAACTGGAGCTACAGTCATTATTTCAAAAGCCCAGTGAGTCCATCACTGACTATTTTCATAGAGTTGATCTGAGTAGGAGCAAACTCATTGAAAAACTAACAACCGAGATTAATGACGAAACATTACCAGGTCGCGTTGCCACAACCGAAGAGACAGCACTTAACGTCTTTGTAAACGGCTTAAGCACAGATATAGGTATGATGCTTCGGGTTCGATCAATAACCAACCTCACCGAAGCAGGAAACATCGCTATTCAGGAAGAAAAAAAAAAAGAAATATGAATAGCGCCAGGCAAAATCTTTATAAAAACAGTGCCCCATCATTCAACTCACGCTCTAACACGTACATACGTACAAATGACGCTAGGCAAGTTCTAAATAAAAATAATATCCCGCAACAGCCTCGCAATCCCATGAAAGTCTGCAACTACTGCAAGCTACCGGGACATCTAATTACAGAGTGCCGGAAACGCGCTTATAATAACAGATTTAAACAAACTCTAAACTCGAATCAACCAGTTCCACAACAACGACCAACACCTCCTGCTAGAGTCAATCATTTAAACTCACAGGCGGCCGAGGAGACGGGCATTTCCTTGGAAACCGCTTCAACTTACTACCTCAATGCCCAGCCACAGATGTCGAGCCTCAACTCGAGCCAGTACACGGATGTCGAGGCGGAGGCACTCCAATTAGACATCTAAAAACAAAATCAACTCTAGCTCTAAGTCCTAGGAACCACGAGTCGCTTCATTCAGTCCATCGGGGACAAGCGACCATGCTTCCTCTCAGCGAGAGTTGCACAAAAGTGTCACAAAACAGACCAGTCTATTGGAGACAATTTTGTGATGCTAGCACTCAAACTGAACCACTAAATCCAACTCAATCGAAGACTAACTCCAAAATCAATGACAAATCAAGTCCTAACTCTAAATCTACCAAATCAACTCAAACAGAGTTCCTAAATCTAACTCAATCGAGGACTAACCGACAGGGTAACCAGCCCCAAACTGACAGTCCCATTCTAAATCCGAGGACTAACCGACAGGGTAACCAGCCCCAAACCGACGGTCCCAATCCAAATCAATTCAAATCAATGCCAATACAAACTACTAAATCAAACACAAACTCGAAATCAAATCCTAAATCAAAATCTAAATCGAAATCTAAATCAAAATCTAAATCGAAATCTAAATCAAAACCTAAATCGAAGAACATCCAATCTCCAGATACCATTACTATCTCCTCACTCAATGTGCCTCCAGAAAATCTTCTGCATTGTCAATTCCATATCAAAGGTAAACCGGTCATACTACTCGTTGATACAGGAGCCGCTATTTCAGTCATAAATAAGGCAAAGATAGGAACGGCACCTCTAGATGTATCGAACATCGTATCAATCGTAGGTATTTCAAGTAACCAATCCTCAATTCAAAGCTTTGGTACAGCTCAAATATCCCTAGACAATCTCCCTAAATTCAAGTTCCAAGTAGCTAATCTAAACATTCAAGTCGATGGTATTCTAGGTAATGATTTTATGTCAAAATTCAATGTCAACATTTACGTCCAATCAAAATCAATGAGAATCCGTGATCGTTCTTATAGACTATTCTATATCAAGGAAAAGGAACTAAACGGTGATAAAAACAAACAATTTATAGGCCAACGTTCAGAAACCGTTATCACGTGTTTTACCGAAGATATTCAAAACGGATGTGCCATCATCGAAAAACAACAAATAACCGACGATATCACCATTCCTAACGCATTTGTAACAGTAAATAATAACAAATTCCTAATAACTTGTGTAAATTCCAGTAATAATGACAAAATCATAACTATTCCCAAAATTCATGCGACTTTACCGATAACAGACGATGACGAATTAACTAACGAGCTCAAGTGTCCAATAAATTTATCAAGTATGGTTAACGATAACCACTCGATTGATAAACTCATCCGACAAGACCATCTCAACACTGAAGAACGATATTCTCTAAATCAAATTATCAGCGAATTTTCAGACATATTCTATTCTGAAGGTGATCCTTTGACTTTCACAAACCATACTAAACATTCGATTCCTACAACTTCAGATGTACCAATCCATACGAAAACTTACAGGTTCCCATTCGTACATCAACAAGAGGTCAAAACACAAGTACAAACAATGTTAGACCAAAACATAATTCAACCTAGTACCTCACCTTGGAGCAGTCCTATTTGGGTAGTACCAAAAAAAGTAGACGCCTCAGGAAAGCAAAAGTGGCGCGTAGTTATCGACTATCGCAAATTAAACGACATTACAGTAGGAGATAGCTATCCCTTACCCAACATAACTGACATTCTAGACAAGCTAGGACACTCCATCTATTTCACAACACTAGATCTAGCTTCAGGGTTCCATCAGATTGAAATGGACCCTAAAGACGTTCAGAGAAAGAAAAAATCAAAAATCTTTATGACGCAGATCTTCTAATTTCAAACGAAAAACAAAATCTCATATTTTGCTACACAAGGCCCAATCACTTCGATCCTTGGGATTCAGAAAGCTATTTTAAAGCCCTACTTTCTTGTCTTCAACGACATACTGTTTCCCATCTTTTTGTCCCTGATCTCAAAAATGACCATACATGTAAAATGGCCAAAAATGAACAAATCCGTATTTCAACATACCTGGCTGAATATTATGACTGTGAAATTATAATTTGCGAAAACAAAGTTAAGTATCCCAAACCGGAAGAAATTCCTAACATTCTAAAAATTTATCACGATGAACCTCTTTCAGGACATCGAGGTATAGTCGAAACTACTAGGAAAATTAGAGACGAATTCTTTTGGAAAGGAATGACTAACGATATAAAAACTTATGTAGAATCTTGCGTTATATGTCAACGTAACAAAATTCAAAGAAAATCATTTCAAGCTCCTATGGTCATAACTTCTCAATCCACTGAACCTTTCGAAAGAGTTTCGATGGATTTAGTCTCATATTCAGACAGTAGCGAAAGTAATAATAAATATGTTCTAAGTCTACAAGACGACCTCACGAGATATGTTCAAGCTTATCCAATCCCAGATAAAGAAGCGATAACTGTAGCACAAAAACTACTTCACTTTTGTCAACACTACGGTGTCCCAAAAAGATTCCACTCAGATCAAGGCACAGAATTTATGAATAATGTTATAAAACAACTCATTAAGTTTTTCGGCTCTAATCATACTTTTAATACAGCTTACCATCCTCAAACTAACGGTGCCCTTGAGCGATTCCATGCCACATTACGGGACCACATTCGCATATACCATAATCGTCGACTAAAGAATTGGGATCAAATCATTCCCTTTGCAATCATGTGTCATAATACTTCAATTAACACTTCCACTGGCTATACGCCTCACGAACTCCTCTTTGGATATAAACCTCGTCCACTTTATTCTCTTAAACCAATTCCTGACTACACAGCATGCGACTACTTAAAAGATCTCAATGAACGACTTAGATCCTCTCGAGATGCCGCATTAAAAAACTTAGAAACCATGAAAGAAAAGGCTAAAGAACGCTACGACGGTAAAATAAAAAACACTGTCGAATATAAAATAGGTGATAAAGTAATGTTAAGAGTCCCAAATCCAAATAATCTCGATTCCAAGTGGGACGGTCCTTACGAAGTAATACGCGTAGGTTTTAATGAAAATTATTCAATTCGGAAAGCAGGCAAAAATCAATTGGTTCATGCCAATCGCTTGCGTCCATATTCAAACTAAGCTAGCTAACATAAGATAGTTTTAGATATAATATATTATTAGGTTTAGATTAAGTCGACATCTTATATTTACAAGGTTTGCCACACAGCAGCCAAAACAACATCCCTATTCTAAAATCAAATTCTATTTACAACTTCAATGCTTGTTCCACAATCAAACTCATCATTTGTATTATTATATACAAACTATATCAAACACTTAATCAAAAATAAACTAAATTCTAATTCGATTCTAACCCGTTAATTGTTTTTATTCTCTAATTCGCCTTTCCAATAACTTTCAAACAACATCGGCTCAATTCCAACATCATCCTAACGTCCAATCCACAAAATCTTATCTTAACGTAAATTTAAACAAAATCGAATTAAGACTTGCAGAACTCAATATGTACTTAGGAAAAAATTATCGTGCTAAAAGAGAACTCTTAGATGGTCTTGGCTCTGTTCTAAAATGGCTCATAGGTACGCCAGATGCAAAAGACGCAAAACGCTATGACGAATGCATCAATCAACTTGAACGGAGTGAAATAGATTTAACCGACCTCATGCAAAAGCAACTACAAATAACATCTTCAACTATAAAAAAACTTTAATGAAACTATCATCAAGATCTCTTTTGACGAACAAATTATAAACGAAAATATAAATCGTCTCAATAAGTACCTTAACAAAACAGAAACCCTTATTTTCGATATCAAAGTTAGCGAAGATATTTCGACTATCTCCCTTCAAATCCTAGAGCTTGTAACTAGCTTAGAAAACGAAATCGACGATTGTCTCTCTAGTATTCTTTTTGCTAAATCTAATATAATTCATCCTTCAATTATCAACTCTGAGAAATTATACGAAGAACTACTAAAATCTAACAAAATCAGAACCAGCAAAAGGTTAGTCACTTCAGTAACGATCAACAACTTACATTCCATTCTGGATTCCTCTTCTTTGACAGCTTATGTCTACTCAAATCATCTAGTCTACATTTTAGAATTCCCTCTCGTCATGAATGATCCACTAACACTGTATCATATATATTCCATCCCAATTCAACATCCCAATTCCTCATTCCATTCCACAATCCTTCCCGAGCATATATACTTGGCCACCGATCCTAGTGGGGAATATTATGCGTCAACGAGTTCGCTGGACAACTGCATCATCTTCGCGACCAAACGAAGAGTCTGCAAGAACCTCGTAGTCTATGATTCTACGGAACGACCCATCTGTGAGCTACAACTACTTTTCAGCCAAGAAACAACTATTCCTGAAACTTGCATAACGACAACATTCCCTGCAGAAATCCAAACGTTTCAACCACTGAAACACAACAGATGGCTTTACATCCTGAACAATGAAACAAACTGCGTCCTTCATTGCGGTGATGAAGTCTCAAATCATAAACTTCAAGGCTCAGGTATTATCACTCTGCCACAAGGATGTAAACTCTATAATGGCTCCAGTACGCTTTCAGCATTCCAATCAATCGAGGAAAACACGACGAATCCTGTTATCATTCCCGATATAAGAATGGATGACTGCTTCGAGACATTAAAGAAAATTGAAGCTGCACCACATCTCATACCAATCAAGATTAATGATATTCCACTAGATTCTCTAAACACAATCAAAAGCCACTTCGACAGATATTCGGACGAACTAAAGAAGATTCAAAACAACCACAAAACACAATCATTCTTAGAACGAAACAACCCGATCTTCACGTGGTTCTACTTCATGACTGGCATCGCTCTCCTTTCCTATATTTTAATTAAACTATGCAATAGATGTCCAAACAGATTCAATCGAACAAGATCATCAAACGAAAGTGGGTGCATCCAGATCTTCAACCACTGCTTCGACAACTCCCGAAGACAACGCACTCAAATCGCTATCCCAATGAGACACGTACAGCAGACAACATCAGCTTCCTGCGTAACGGACGACGAGGACGACGCCAACTCAACAGCATCACATAACTCTCAAAGATCAGGCGATAACGCCCAATCTTTATTCTAAGGGGGGAGGTGTTACATACCATACCTATTAATACACATTGCAATCTCACATACTCTAGCTATTAGTTCTTACATACCTTACCTATTAATAAACATTGTAAGTAGCTATTAGTAAGCATTAGTAATCTAAGTTGGTTCTTTCCCAAATTGCTTTGTGAATGACTAATTAGTGTCACGTACTTTACTTATTGGTAAACATGAATAATCTAAGTAGATCCTTTCCCAAATTACTTTGTGAATGACTAATTGGTTCTAGAAACATTAACTTAACTCTTACTCATGTATAACTATCTCACGACCCTTTCTAAATACCATTCCTATGACAAATTGCATTGTAAACAGCTCATAGTTCGAAGAACCTACCCTAATTATGATTAGCGATCCCACGATCCTCAAAAGTATAAATACCTTGTGTTAGTTGGAAAATGTATTCAGTTCAATCTCAGCATTCAGACAATTCAGTTCAATTTCAACATTCGAAACATCTCTGTAATAATTCTAAGTCTTATTTCAAATAAAATCATTTTTTTAAAGTAATTGTGCGAGTTGCTACTTAACATTTTGGCGCAGCCGGTAGAGGATTCGCAAGTCGCGTAATAAGACGGGGATAACGTTTCTACGGTACCTGAAGGGTTTAAATCTTCCCTGCCGAACCTGACGACGGCGATGTGCATCCAAGCATTTATATTGTTACTGTGGTAAGTGGCTCAATTACTATATGCTCTAAATCCTATATCCTTAAATCCTAAATCTTTACCTAACTCCTAATTCTAGATCATTCATCTAACTCTATTGATTTTAAATTACCATGTCTATCGAATCCAAAACATTGAAAACTGAATCAAGCATGGAGGTCGATCTCAGAACATTACTTCAATTAATACCAGAGTTTGACACTATAAAAACTCCACAAGTGTATCGCTTCATTCGATCATGCGATGCAGCTTTTAAACTCGCGTCATCTATCCAGGAGCAAATACTTTTGCCTTATACATTAAATAAAATCACGGGGCCAGGGTCATCAGACGTTTACATTAAACAATTTGCAACTTGGTACGACCTAAAAGGTTTCCTCATACAAAAATATTCGCAAACAAAGACTCTAGGACATCTTCAACTGGAGCTACAGTCATTATTTCAAAAGCCCAGTGAGTCCATCACTGACTATTTTCATAGAGTTGATCTGAGTAGGAGCAAACTCATTGAAAAACTAACAACCGAGATTAATGACGAAACATTACCAGGTCGCGTTGCCACAACCGAAGAGACAGCACTTAACGTCTTTGTAAACGGCTTAAGCACAGATATAGGTATGATGCTTCGGGTTCGATCAATAACCAACCTCACCGAAGCAGGAAACATCGCTATTCAGGAAGAAAAAAAAAAAGAAATATGAATAGCGCCAGGCAAAATCTTTATAAAAACAGTGCCCCATCATTCAACTCACGCTCTAACACGTACATACGTACAAATGACGCTAGGCAAGTTCTAAATAAAAATAATATCCCGCAACAGCCTCGCAATCCCATGAAAGTCTGCAACTACTGCAAGCTACCGGGACATCTAATTACAGAGTGCCGGAAACGCGCTTATAATAACAGATTTAAACAAACTCTAAACTCGAATCAACCAGTTCCACAACAACGACCAACACCTCCTGCTAGAGTCAATCATTTAAACTCACAGGCGGCCGAGGAGACGGGCATTTCCTTGGAAACCGCTTCAACTTACTACCTCAATGCCCAGCCACAGATGTCGAGCCTCAACTCGAGCCAGTACACGGATGTCGAGGCGGAGGCACTCCAATTAGACATCTAAAAACAAAATCAACTCTAGCTCTAAGTCCTAGGAACCACGAGTCGCTTCATTCAGTCCATCGGGGACAAGCGACCATGCTTCCTCTCAGCGAGAGTTGCACAAAAGTGTCACAAAACAGACCAGTCTATTGGAGACAATTTTGTGATGCTAGCACTCAAACTGAACCACTAAATCCAACTCAATCGAAGACTAACTCCAAAATCAATGACAAATCAAGTCCTAACTCTAAATCTACCAAATCAACTCAAACAGAGTTCCTAAATCTAACTCAATCGAGGACTAACCGACAGGGTAACCAGCCCCAAACTGACAGTCCCATTCTAAATCCGAGGACTAACCGACAGGGTAACCAGCCCCAAACCGACGGTCCCAATCCAAATCAATTCAAATCAATGCCAATACAAACTACTAAATCAAACACAAACTCGAAATCAAATCCTAAATCAAAATCTAAATCGAAATCTAAATCAAAATCTAAATCGAAATCTAAATCAAAACCTAAATCGAAGAACATCCAATCTCCAGATACCATTACTATCTCCTCACTCAATGTGCCTCCAGAAAATCTTCTGCATTGTCAATTCCATATCAAAGGTAAACCGGTCATACTACTCGTTGATACAGGAGCCGCTATTTCAGTCATAAATAAGGCAAAGATAGGAACGGCACCTCTAGATGTATCGAACATCGTATCAATCGTAGGTATTTCAAGTAACCAATCCTCAATTCAAAGCTTTGGTACAGCTCAAATATCCCTAGACAATCTCCCTAAATTCAAGTTCCAAGTAGCTAATCTAAACATTCAAGTCGATGGTATTCTAGGTAATGATTTTATGTCAAAATTCAATGTCAACATTTACGTCCAATCAAAATCAATGAGAATCCGTGATCGTTCTTATAGACTATTCTATATCAAGGAAAAGGAACTAAACGGTGATAAAAACAAACAATTTATAGGCCAACGTTCAGAAACCGTTATCACGTGTTTTACCGAAGATATTCAAAACGGATGTGCCATCATCGAAAAACAACAAATAACCGACGATATCACCATTCCTAACGCATTTGTAACAGTAAATAATAACAAATTCCTAATAACTTGTGTAAATTCCAGTAATAATGACAAAATCATAACTATTCCCAAAATTCATGCGACTTTACCGATAACAGACGATGACGAATTAACTAACGAGCTCAAGTGTCCAATAAATTTATCAAGTATGGTTAACGATAACCACTCGATTGATAAACTCATCCGACAAGACCATCTCAACACTGAAGAACGATATTCTCTAAATCAAATTATCAGCGAATTTTCAGACATATTCTATTCTGAAGGTGATCCTTTGACTTTCACAAACCATACTAAACATTCGATTCCTACAACTTCAGATGTACCAATCCATACGAAAACTTACAGGTTCCCATTCGTACATCAACAAGAGGTCAAAACACAAGTACAAACAATGTTAGACCAAAACATAATTCAACCTAGTACCTCACCTTGGAGCAGTCCTATTTGGGTAGTACCAAAAAAAGTAGACGCCTCAGGAAAGCAAAAGTGGCGCGTAGTTATCGACTATCGCAAATTAAACGACATTACAGTAGGAGATAGCTATCCCTTACCCAACATAACTGACATTCTAGACAAGCTAGGACACTCCATCTATTTCACAACACTAGATCTAGCTTCAGGGTTCCATCAGATTGAAATGGACCCTAAAGACGTTCAGAGAAAGAAAAAATCAAAAATCTTTATGACGCAGATCTTCTAATTTCAAACGAAAAACAAAATCTCATATTTTGCTACACAAGGCCCAATCACTTCGATCCTTGGGATTCAGAAAGCTATTTTAAAGCCCTACTTTCTTGTCTTCAACGACATACTGTTTCCCATCTTTTTGTCCCTGATCTCAAAAATGACCATACATGTAAAATGGCCAAAAATGAACAAATCCGTATTTCAACATACCTGGCTGAATATTATGACTGTGAAATTATAATTTGCGAAAACAAAGTTAAGTATCCCAAACCGGAAGAAATTCCTAACATTCTAAAAATTTATCACGATGAACCTCTTTCAGGACATCGAGGTATAGTCGAAACTACTAGGAAAATTAGAGACGAATTCTTTTGGAAAGGAATGACTAACGATATAAAAACTTATGTAGAATCTTGCGTTATATGTCAACGTAACAAAATTCAAAGAAAATCATTTCAAGCTCCTATGGTCATAACTTCTCAATCCACTGAACCTTTCGAAAGAGTTTCGATGGATTTAGTCTCATATTCAGACAGTAGCGAAAGTAATAATAAATATGTTCTAAGTCTACAAGACGACCTCACGAGATATGTTCAAGCTTATCCAATCCCAGATAAAGAAGCGATAACTGTAGCACAAAAACTACTTCACTTTTGTCAACACTACGGTGTCCCAAAAAGATTCCACTCAGATCAAGGCACAGAATTTATGAATAATGTTATAAAACAACTCATTAAGTTTTTCGGCTCTAATCATACTTTTAATACAGCTTACCATCCTCAAACTAACGGTGCCCTTGAGCGATTCCATGCCACATTACGGGACCACATTCGCATATACCATAATCGTCGACTAAAGAATTGGGATCAAATCATTCCCTTTGCAATCATGTGTCATAATACTTCAATTAACACTTCCACTGGCTATACGCCTCACGAACTCCTCTTTGGATATAAACCTCGTCCACTTTATTCTCTTAAACCAATTCCTGACTACACAGCATGCGACTACTTAAAAGATCTCAATGAACGACTTAGATCCTCTCGAGATGCCGCATTAAAAAACTTAGAAACCATGAAAGAAAAGGCTAAAGAACGCTACGACGGTAAAATAAAAAACACTGTCGAATATAAAATAGGTGATAAAGTAATGTTAAGAGTCCCAAATCCAAATAATCTCGATTCCAAGTGGGACGGTCCTTACGAAGTAATACGCGTAGGTTTTAATGAAAATTATTCAATTCGGAAAGCAGGCAAAAATCAATTGGTTCATGCCAATCGCTTGCGTCCATATTCAAACTAAGCTAGCTAACATAAGATAGTTTTAGATATAATATATTATTAGGTTTAGATTAAGTCGACATCTTATATTTACAAGGTTTGCCACACAGCAGCCAAAACAACATCCCTATTCTAAAATCAAATTCTATTTACAACTTCAATGCTTGTTCCACAATCAAACTCATCATTTGTATTATTATATACAAACTATATCAAACACTTAATCAAAAATAAACTAAATTCTAATTCGATTCTAACCCGTTAATTGTTTTTATTCTCTAATTCGCCTTTCCAATAACTTTCAAACAACATCGGCTCAATTCCAACATCATCCTAACGTCCAATCCACAAAATCTTATCTTAACGTAAATTTAAACAAAATCGAATTAAGACTTGCAGAACTCAATATGTACTTAGGAAAAAATTATCGTGCTAAAAGAGAACTCTTAGATGGTCTTGGCTCTGTTCTAAAATGGCTCATAGGTACGCCAGATGCAAAAGACGCAAAACGCTATGACGAATGCATCAATCAACTTGAACGGAGTGAAATAGATTTAACCGACCTCATGCAAAAGCAACTACAAATAACATCTTCAACTATAAAAAAACTTTAATGAAACTATCATCAAGATCTCTTTTGACGAACAAATTATAAACGAAAATATAAATCGTCTCAATAAGTACCTTAACAAAACAGAAACCCTTATTTTCGATATCAAAGTTAGCGAAGATATTTCGACTATCTCCCTTCAAATCCTAGAGCTTGTAACTAGCTTAGAAAACGAAATCGACGATTGTCTCTCTAGTATTCTTTTTGCTAAATCTAATATAATTCATCCTTCAATTATCAACTCTGAGAAATTATACGAAGAACTACTAAAATCTAACAAAATCAGAACCAGCAAAAGGTTAGTCACTTCAGTAACGATCAACAACTTACATTCCATTCTGGATTCCTCTTCTTTGACAGCTTATGTCTACTCAAATCATCTAGTCTACATTTTAGAATTCCCTCTCGTCATGAATGATCCACTAACACTGTATCATATATATTCCATCCCAATTCAACATCCCAATTCCTCATTCCATTCCACAATCCTTCCCGAGCATATATACTTGGCCACCGATCCTAGTGGGGAATATTATGCGTCAACGAGTTCGCTGGACAACTGCATCATCTTCGCGACCAAACGAAGAGTCTGCAAGAACCTCGTAGTCTATGATTCTACGGAACGACCCATCTGTGAGCTACAACTACTTTTCAGCCAAGAAACAACTATTCCTGAAACTTGCATAACGACAACATTCCCTGCAGAAATCCAAACGTTTCAACCACTGAAACACAACAGATGGCTTTACATCCTGAACAATGAAACAAACTGCGTCCTTCATTGCGGTGATGAAGTCTCAAATCATAAACTTCAAGGCTCAGGTATTATCACTCTGCCACAAGGATGTAAACTCTATAATGGCTCCAGTACGCTTTCAGCATTCCAATCAATCGAGGAAAACACGACGAATCCTGTTATCATTCCCGATATAAGAATGGATGACTGCTTCGAGACATTAAAGAAAATTGAAGCTGCACCACATCTCATACCAATCAAGATTAATGATATTCCACTAGATTCTCTAAACACAATCAAAAGCCACTTCGACAGATATTCGGACGAACTAAAGAAGATTCAAAACAACCACAAAACACAATCATTCTTAGAACGAAACAACCCGATCTTCACGTGGTTCTACTTCATGACTGGCATCGCTCTCCTTTCCTATATTTTAATTAAACTATGCAATAGATGTCCAAACAGATTCAATCGAACAAGATCATCAAACGAAAGTGGGTGCATCCAGATCTTCAACCACTGCTTCGACAACTCCCGAAGACAACGCACTCAAATCGCTATCCCAATGAGACACGTACAGCAGACAACATCAGCTTCCTGCGTAACGGACGACGAGGACGACGCCAACTCAACAGCATCACATAACTCTCAAAGATCAGGCGATAACGCCCAATCTTTATTCTAAGGGGGGAGGTGTTACATACCATACCTATTAATACACATTGCAATCTCACATACTCTAGCTATTAGTTCTTACATACCTTACCTATTAATAAACATTGTAAGTAGCTATTAGTAAGCATTAGTAATCTAAGTTGGTTCTTTCCCAAATTGCTTTGTGAATGACTAATTAGTGTCACGTACTTTACTTATTGGTAAACATGAATAATCTAAGTAGATCCTTTCCCAAATTACTTTGTGAATGACTAATTGGTTCTAGAAACATTAACTTAACTCTTACTCATGTATAACTATCTCACGACCCTTTCTAAATACCATTCCTATGACAAATTGCATTGTAAACAGCTCATAGTTCGAAGAACCTACCCTAATTATGATTAGCGATCCCACGATCCTCAAAAGTATAAATACCTTGTGTTAGTTGGAAAATGTATTCAGTTCAATCTCAGCATTCAGACAATTCAGTTCAATTTCAACATTCGAAACATCTCTGTAATAATTCTAAGTCTTATTTCAAATAAAATCATTTTTTTAAAGTAATTGTGCGAGTTGCTACTTAACATTTTGGCGCAGCCGGTAGAGGATTCGCAAGTCGCGTAATAAGACGGGGATAACGTTTCTACGGTACCTGAAGGGTTTAAATCTTCCCTGCCGAACCTGACGACGGCGATGTGCATCCAAGCATTTATATTGTTACTGTGGTAAGTGGCTCAATTACTATATGCTCTAAATCCTATATCCTTAAATCCTAAATCTTTACCTAACTCCTAATTCTAGATCATTCATCTAACTCTATTGATTTTAAATTACCATGTCTATCGAATCCAAAACATTGAAAACTGAATCAAGCATGGAGGTCGATCTCAGAACATTACTTCAATTAATACCAGAGTTTGACACTATAAAAACTCCACAAGTGTATCGCTTCATTCGATCATGCGATGCAGCTTTTAAACTCGCGTCATCTATCCAGGAGCAAATACTTTTGCCTTATACATTAAATAAAATCACGGGGCCAGGGTCATCAGACGTTTACATTAAACAATTTGCAACTTGGTACGACCTAAAAGGTTTCCTCATACAAAAATATTCGCAAACAAAGACTCTAGGACATCTTCAACTGGAGCTACAGTCATTATTTCAAAAGCCCAGTGAGTCCATCACTGACTATTTTCATAGAGTTGATCTGAGTAGGAGCAAACTCATTGAAAAACTAACAACCGAGATTAATGACGAAACATTACCAGGTCGCGTTGCCACAACCGAAGAGACAGCACTTAACGTCTTTGTAAACGGCTTAAGCACAGATATAGGTATGATGCTTCGGGTTCGATCAATAACCAACCTCACCGAAGCAGGAAACATCGCTATTCAGGAAGAAAAAAAAAAGAAATATGAATAGCGCCAGGCAAAATCTTTATAAAAACAGTGCCCCATCATTCAACTCACGCTCTAACACGTACATACGTACAAATGACGCTAGGCAAGTTCTAAATAAAAATAATATCCCGCAACAGCCTCGCAATCCCATGAAAGTCTGCAACTACTGCAAGCTACCGGGACATCTAATTACAGAGTGCCGGAAACGCGCTTATAATAACAGATTTAAACAAACTCTAAACTCGAATCAACCAGTTCCACAACAACGACCAACACCTCCTGCTAGAGTCAATCATTTAAACTCACAGGCGGCCGAGGAGGCGGGCATTTCCTTGGAAACCGCTTCAACTTACTACCTCAATGCCCAGCCACAGATGTCGAGCCTCAACTCGAGCCAGTACACGGATGTCGAGGCGGAGGCACTCCAATTAGACATCTAAAAACAAAATCAACTCTAGCTCTAAGTCCTAGGAACCACGAGTCGCTTCATTCAGTCCATCGGGGACAAGCGACCATGCTTCCTCTCAGCGAGAGTTGCACAAAAGTGTCACAAAACAGACCAGTCTATTGGAGACAATTTTGTGATGCTAGCACTCAAACTGAACCACTAAATCCAACTCAATCGAAGACTAACTCCAAAATCAATGACAAATCAAGTCCTAACTCTAAATCTACCAAATCAACTCAAACAGAGTTCCTAAATCTAACTCAATCGAGGACTAACCGACAGGGTAACCAGCCCCAAACTGACAGTCCCATTCTAAATCCGAGGACTAACCGACAGGGTAACCAGCCCCAAACCGACGGTCCCAATCCAAATCAATTCAAATCAATGCCAATACAAACTACTAAATCAAACACAAACTCGAAATCAAATCCTAAATCAAAATCTAAATCGAAATCTAAATCAAAATCTAAATCGAAATCTAAATCAAAACCTAAATCGAAGAACATCCAATCTCCAGATACCATTACTATCTCCTCACTCAATGTGCCTCCAGAAAATCTTCTGCATTGTCAATTCCATATCGAAGGTAAACCGGTCATACTACTCGTTGATACAGGAGCCGCTATTTCAGTCATAAATAAGGCAAAGATGGGAACGGCACCTCTAGATGTATCGAACATCGTATCAATCGTAGGTATTTCAAGTAACCAATCCTCAATTCAAAGCTTTGGCACAGCTCAAATATCCCTAGACAATCTCCCTAAATTCAAGTTCCAAGTAGCTAATCTAAACATTCAAGTCGATGGTATTCTAGGTAATGACTTTATGTCAAAATTCAATGTCAACATTTACGTCCAATCAAAATCAATGAGAATCCGTGATCGTTCTTATAGACTATTCTATATCAAGGAAAAGGAACTAAACGGTGATAAAAACAAACAATTTATAGGCCAACGTTCAGAAACCGTTATCACGTGTTTTACCGAAGATATTCAAAACGGATGTGCCATCATCGAAAAACAACAAATAACCGACGATATCACCATTCCTAACGCATTTGTAACAGTAAATAATAACAAATTCCTAATAACTTGTGTAAATTCCAGTAATAATGACAAAATCATAACTATTCCCAAAATTCATGCGACTTTACCGATAACAGACGATGACGAATTAACTAACGAGCTCAAGTGTCCAATAAATTTATCAAGTATGGTTAACGATAACCACTCGATTGATAAACTCATCCGACAAGACCATCTCAACACTGAAGAACGACATTCTCTAAATCAAATTATCAGCGAATTTTCAGACATATTCTATTCTGAAGGTGACGCTTTGACTTTCACAAACCATACTAAACATTCGATTCCTACAACTTCAGATGTACCAATCCATACGAAAACTTACAGGTTCCCATTCGTACATCAACAAAAGGTCAAAACACAAGTTCAAAGAATGTTAGACCAAAACATAATTCAACCTAGTACCTCACCTTGGAGCAGTCCTATTTGGGTAGTACCAAAAAAGGTAGACGCCTCAGGAAAGCAAAAGTGGCGCGTAGTTATCGACTATCGCAAATTAAACGACATTACAGTAGGAGATAGCTATCCCTTACCCAACATAACTGACATTCTAGACAAGCTAGGACACTCCATCTATTTCACAACACTAGATCTAGCTTCAGGGTTCCATCAGATTGAAATGGACCCTAAAGACGTTCCAAAAACAGCTTTTAACACACCTTACGGTCATTACGAATTCCTAAGAATGCCATTCGGATTAAAAAACGCACCAGCTACATTCCAACGTGCCATGGATAGCGTACTCTATGGATTACAAGGTGAACGATGTTTCGTTTACCTAGACGATATCGTAATTTTTGCTTCCAGTCTTCAAGAACACGAACAAAAACTCACTGAAATCTTCAATCGCCTTAGAAAACACGGTCTGAAGATACAGCCAGACAAATGCGAATTCATGAGGAAAGAAGTAGCTTACCTAGGTCACATAATTTCTAGTGAAGGTGTAAAACCTAATCCTGACAAAGTAAAAGCTGTTAGAGAATTTCCTGTCCCGAAATCTTGCAGAGATATCAAATCATTTCTAGGCCTTGCAGGTTATTACCGCAGGTTCATTCCAAACTTTAGTAAACTCACTAAACCAATGACAAGCCTTCTTAAAAAAGATGTTCCATTCATTTGGGGTAAAGAACAACAATGCGCTTTCGATAGCTGTAAAGATATTCTCACAACAACACCCATCTTACAATATCCTGATTTTAGCAAAGAATTCAACTTAACAACTGACGCATCAAAATATGCAATCGGCGCAATCCTTTCTCAAGGTGAAATCGGTAAAGACCTACCAATCGCATACGCCTCACGTACTTTAAATAAAGCCGAATCGAATTATTCAACTATAGAGCGCGAATTACTAGCCATAGTATGGGCAGCAAAGCACTTCCGACCATATCTTTTTGGTCGAAGGTTTAAAATACTAACAGATCATAAACCTCTTATTTGGCTTATGAATGTCAAAGATCCAGGTAGTCGTTTAGTCCGTTGGAGACTGAAACTTGAAGAGTACGACTATGAAATGAAACATAAGTCAGGTAAAACTAACACCAACGCAGATGCTCTTTCTCGCCCACCTGTTATGAATTCTAACATCGTTGACCTAACAGACTCACCACCTAACTCTCCTCAAGAACCTCCATCAGAGGACTATCTTCAAGTCAACTACGAACATTACGTTGACTTAGATAACACAGAACGCAAATGTTTCGAATCATCTAAAATCAAATTGTCACCAGATCGATTACTAGATTCTAGACATAAAAATGTCTTTATTCCTACGTCTTGCACACTCTCGGATCAAAATGATCTAACCAAAGAAGCCTTAACCTTATGTTCCGGAGTTGAACCCTACATAGAAAAAATCAAAAATCTTTATGACGCAGATCTTCTAATTTCAAACGAAAAACAAAATCTCATATTTTGCTACACAAGGCCCAATCACTTCGATCCTTGGGATTCAGAAAGCTATTTTAAAGCCCTACTTTCTTGTCTTCAACGACATACTGTTTCCCATCTTTTTGTCCCTGATCTCAAAAATGACCATACATGTAAAATGGCCAAAAATGAACAAATCCGTATTTCAACATACCTGGCTGAATATTATGACTGTGAAATTATAATTTGCGAAAACAAAGTTAAGTATCCCAAACCGGAAGAAATTCCTAACATTCTAAAAATTTATCACGATGAACCTCTTTCAGGACATCGAGGTATAGTCGAAACTACTAGGAAAATTAGAGACGAATTCTTTTGGAAAGGAATGACTAACGATATAAAAACTTATGTAGAATCTTGCGTTATATGTCAACGTAACAAAATTCAAAGAAAATCATTTCAAGCTCCTATGGTCATAACTTCTCAATCCACTGAACCTTTCGAAAGAGTTTCGATGGATTTAGTCTCATATTCAGACATTAGCGAAAGTAATAATAAATATGTTCTAAGTCTACAAGACGACCTCACGAGATATGTTCAAGCTTATCCAATCCCAGATAAAGAAGCGATAACTGTAGCACAAAAACTACTTCACTTTTGTCAACACTACGGTGTCCCAAAAAGATTCCACTCAGATCAAGGCACAGAATTTATGAATAATGTTATAAAACAACTCATTAAGTTTTTCGGCTCTAATCATACTTTTAATACAGCTTACCATCCTCAAACTAACGGTGCCCTTGAGCGATTCCATGCCACATTACGGGACCACATTCGCATGTACCATAATCGTCGACTAAAGAATTGGGATCAAATCATTCCCTTTGCAATCATGTGTCATAATACTTCAATTAACACTTCCACTGGCTATACGCCTCACGAACTCCTCTTTGGATATAAACCTCGTCCACTTTATTCTCTTAAACCAATTCCTGACTACACAGCATGCGACTACTTAAAAGATCTCAATGAACGACTTAGATCCTCTCGAGATGCCGCATTAAAAAACTTAGAAACCATGAAAGAAAAGGTTAAAGAACGCTACGACGGTAAAATAAAAAACACTGTCGAATATAAAATAGGTGATAAAGTAATGTAAAGAGTCCCAAATCCAAATAATCTCGATTCCAAGTGGGACGGTCCTTACGAAGTAATACGCGTAGGTTTTAATGAAAATTATTCAATTCGGAAAGCAGGCAAAAATCAATTGGTTCATGCCAATCGCTTGCGTCCATATTCAAACTAAGCTAGCTAACATAAGATAGTTTTAGATATAATATATTATTAGGTTTAGATTAAGTCGACATCTTATATTTACAAGGTTTGCCACACAGCAGCCAAAACAACATCCCTATTCTAAAATCAAATTCTATTTACAACTTCAATGCTTGTTCCACAATCAAACTCATCATTTGTATTATTATATACAAACTATATCAAACACTTAATCAAAAATAAACTAAATTCTAATTCGATTCTAACCCGTTAATTGTTTTTATTCTCTAATTCGCCTTTCCAATAACTTTCAAACAACATCGGCTCAATTCCAACATCATCCTAACGTCCAATCCACAAAATCTTATCTTAACGTAAATTTAAACAAAATCGAATTAAGACTTGCAGAACTCAATATGTACTTAGGAAAAAATTATCGTGCTAAAAGAGAACTCTTAGATGGTCTTGGCTCTGTTCTAAAATGGCTCATAGGTACGCCAGATGCAAAAGACGCAAAACGCTATGACGAATGCATCAATCAACTTGAACGGAGTGAAATAGATTTAACCGACCTCATGCAAAAGCAACTACAAATAACATCTTCAACTATAAAAAAACTTTAATGAAACTATCATCAAGATCTCTTTTGACGAACAAATTATAAACGAAAATATAAATCGTCTCAATAAGTACCTTAACAAAACAGAAACCCTTATTTTCGATATCAAAGTTAGCGAAGATATTTCGACTATCTCCCTTCAAATCCTAGAGCTTGTAACTAGCTTAGAAAACGAAATCGACGATTGTCTCTCTAGTATTCTTTTTGCTAAATCTAATATAATTCATCCTTCAATTATCAACTCTGAGAAATTATACGAAGAACTACTAAAATCTAACAAAATCAGAACCAGCAAAAGGTTAGTCACTTCAGTAACGATCAACAACTTACATTCCATTCTGGATTCCTCTTCTTTGACAGCTTATGTCTACTCAAATCATCTAGTCTACATTTTAGAATTCCCTCTCGTCATGAATGATCCACTAACACTGTATCATATATATTCCATCCCAATTCAACATCCCAATTCCTCATTCCATTCCACAATCCTTCCCGAGCATATATACTTGGCCACCGATCCTAGTGGGGAATATTATGCGTCAACGAGTTCGCTGGACAACTGCATCATCTTCGCGACCAAACGAAGAGTCTGCAAGAACCTCGTAGTCTATGATTCTACGGAACGACCCATCTGTGAGCTACAACTACTTTTCAGCCAAGAAACAACTATTCCTGAAACTTGCATAACGACAACATTCCCTGCAGAAATCCAAACGTTTCAACCACTGAAACACAACAGATGGCTTTACATCCTGAACAATGAAAGAAACTGCGTCCTTCATTGCGGTGATGAAGTCTCAAATCATAAACTTCAAGGCTCAGGTATTATCACTCTGCCACAAGGATGTAAACTCTATAATGGCTCCAGTACGCTTTCAGCATTCCAATCAATCGAGGAAAACACGACGAATCCTGTTATCATTCCCGATATAAGAATGGATGACTGCTTCGAGACATTAAAGAAAATTGAAGCTGCACCACATCTCATACCAATCAAGATTAATGATATTCCACTAGATTCTCTAAACACAATCAAAAGCCACTTCGACAGATATTCGGACGAACTAAAGAAGATTCAAAACAACCACAAAACACAATCATTCTTAGAACGAAACAACCCGATCTTCACGTGGTTCTACTTCATGACTGGCATCGCTCTCCTTTCCTATATTTTAATTAAACTATGCAATAGATGTCCAAACAGATTCAATCGAACAAGATCATCAAACGAAAGTGGGTGCATCCAGATCTTCAACCACTGCTTCGACAACTCCCGAAGACAACGCACTCAAATCGCTATCCCAATGAGACACGTACAGCAGACAACATCAGCTTCCTGCGTAACGGACGACGAGGACGACGCCAACTCAACAGCATCACATAACTCTCAAAGATCAGGCGATAACGCCCAATCTTTATTCTAAGGGGGGAGGTGTTACATACCATACCTATTAATACACATTGCAATCTCACATACTCTAGCTATTAGTTCTTACATACCTTACCTATTAATAAACATTGTAAGTAGCTATTAGTAAGCATTAGTAATCTAAGTTGGTTCTTTCCCAAATTGCTTTGTGAATGACTAATTAGTGTCACGTACTTTACTTATTGGTAAACATGAATAATCTAAGTAGATCCTTTCCCAAATTACTTTGTGAATGACTAATTGGTTCTAGAAACATTAACTTAACTCTTACTCATGTATAACTATCTCACGACCCTTTCTAAATACCATTCCTATGACAAATTGCATTGTAAACAGCTCATAGTTCGAAGAACCTACCCTAATTATGATTAGCGATCCCACGATCCTCAAAAGTATAAATACCTTGTGTTAGTTGGAAAATGTATTCAGTTCAATCTCAGCATTCAGACAATTCAGTTCAATTTCAACATTCGAAACATCTCTGTAATAATTCTAAGTCTTATTTCAAATAAAATCATTTTTTTAAAGTAATTGTGCGAGTTGCTACTTAACATTTTGGCGCAGCCGGTAGAGGATTCGCAAGTCGCGTAATAAGACGGGGATAACGTTTCTACGGTACCTGAAGGGTTTAAATCTTCCCTGCCGAACCTGACGACGGCGATGTGCATCCAAGCATTTATATTGTTACTGTGGTAAGTGGCTCAATTACTATATGCTCTAAATCCTATATCCTTAAATCCTAAATCTTTACCTAACTCCTAATTCTAGATCATTCATCTAACTCTATTGATTTTAAATTACCATGTCTATCGAATCCAAAACATTGAAAACTGAATCAAGCATGGAGGTCGATCTCAGAACATTACTTCAATTAATACCAGAGTTTGACACTATAAAAACTCCACAAGTGTATCGCTTCATTCGATCATGCGATGCAGCTTTTAAACTCGCGTCATCTATCCAGGAGCAAATACTTTTGCCTTATACATTAAATAAAATCACGGGGCCAGGGTCATCAGACGTTTACATTAAACAATTTGCAACTTGGTACGACCTAAAAGGTTTCCTCATACAAAAATATTCGCAAACAAAGACTCTAGGACATCTTCAACTGGAGCTACAGTCATTATTTCAAAAGCCCAGTGAGTCCATCACTGACTATTTTCATAGAGTTGATCTGAGTAGGAGCAAACTCATTGAAAAACTAACAACCGAGATTAATGACGAAACATTACCAGGTCGCGTTGCCACAACCGAAGAGACAGCACTTAACGTCTTTGTAAACGGCTTAAGCACAGATATAGGTATGATGCTTCGGGTTCGATCAATAACCAACCTCACCGAAGCAGGAAACATCGCTATTCAGGAAGAAAAAAAAAAAGAAATATGAATAGCGCCAGGCAAAATCTTTATAAAAACAGTGCCCCATCATTCAACTCACGCTCTAACACGTACATACGTACAAATGACGCTAGGCAAGTTCTAAATAAAAATAATATCCCGCAACAGCCTCGCAATCCCATGAAAGTCTGCAACTACTGCAAGCTACCGGGACATCTAATTACAGAGTGCCGGAAACGCGCTTATAATAACAGATTTAAACAAACTCTAAACTCGAATCAACCAGTTCCACAACAACGACCAACACCTCCTGCTAGAGTCAATCATTTAAACTCACAGGCGGCCGAGGAGACGGGCATTTCCTTGGAAACCGCTTCAACTTACTACCTCAATGCCCAGCCACAGATGTCGAGCCTCAACTCGAGCCAGTACACGGATGTCGAGGCGGAGGCACTCCAATTAGACATCTAAAAACAAAATCAACTCTAGCTCTAAGTCCTAGGAACCACGAGTCGCTTCATTCAGTCCATCGGGGACAAGCGACCATGCTTCCTCTCAGCGAGAGTTGCACAAAAGTGTCACAAAACAGACCAGTCTATTGGAGACAATTTTGTGATGCTAGCACTCAAACTGAACCACTAAATCCAACTCAATCGAAGACTAACTCCAAAATCAATGACAAATCAAGTCCTAACTCTAAATCTACCAAATCAACTCAAACAGAGTTCCTAAATCTAACTCAATCGAGGACTAACCGACAGGGTAACCAGCCCCAAACTGACAGTCCCATTCTAAATCCGAGGACTAACCGACAGGGTAACCAGCCCCAAACCGACGGTCCCAATCCAAATCAATTCAAATCAATGCCAATACAAACTACTAAATCAAACACAAACTCGAAATCAAATCCTAAATCAAAATCTAAATCGAAATCTAAATCAAAATCTAAATCGAAATCTAAATCAAAACCTAAATCGAAGAACATCCAATCTCCAGATACCATTACTATCTCCTCACTCAATGTGCCTCCAGAAAATCTTCTGCATTGTCAATTCCATATCAAAGGTAAACCGGTCATACTACTCGTTGATACAGGAGCCGCTATTTCAGTCATAAATAAGGCAAAGATAGGAACGGCACCTCTAGATGTATCGAACATCGTATCAATCGTAGGTATTTCAAGTAACCAATCCTCAATTCAAAGCTTTGGTACAGCTCAAATATCCCTAGACAATCTCCCTAAATTCAAGTTCCAAGTAGCTAATCTAAACATTCAAGTCGATGGTATTCTAGGTAATGACTTTATGTCAAAATTCAATGTCAACATTTACGTCCAATCAAAATCAATGAGAATCCGTGATCGTTCTTATAGACTATTCTATATCAAGGAAAAGGAACTAAACGGTGATAAAAACAAACAATTTATAGGCCAACGTTCAGAAACCGTTATCACGTGTTTTACCGAAGATATTCAAAACGGATGTGCCATCATCGAAAAACAACAAATAACCGACGATATCACCATTCCTAACGCATTTGTAACAGTAAATAATAACAAATTCCTAATAACTTGTGTAAATTCCAGTAATAATGACAAAATCATAACTATTCCCAAAATTCATGCGACTTTACCGATAACAGACGATGACGAATTAACTAACGAGCTCAAGTGTCCAATAAATTTATCAAGTATGGTTAACGATAACCACTCGATTGATAAACTCATCCGACAAGACCATCTCAACACTGAAGAACGATATTCTCTAAATCAAATTATCAGCGAATTTTCAGACATATTCTATTCTGAAGGTGATCCTTTGACTTTCACAAACCATACTAAACATTCGATTCCTACAACTTCAGATGTACCAATCCATACGAAAACTTACAGGTTCCCATTCGTACATCAACAAGAGGTCAAAACACAAGTACAAACAATGTTAGACCAAAACATAATTCAACCTAGTACCTCACCTTGGAGCAGTCCTATTTGGGTAGTACCAAAAAAGGTAGACGCCTCAGGAAAGAAAAAGTGGCGCGTAGTTATCGACTATCGCAAATTAAACGACATTACAGTAGGAGATAGCTATCCCTTACCCAACATAACTGACATTCTAGACAAGCTAGGACACTCCATCTATTTCACAACACTAGATCTAGCTTCAGGGTTCCATCAGATTGAAATGGACCCTAAAGACGTTCAGAGAAAGAAAAAATCAAAAATCTTTATGACGCAGATCTTCTAATTTCAAACGAAAAACAAAATCTCATATTTTGCTACACAAGGCCCAATCACTTCGATCCTTGGGATTCAGAAAGCTATTTTAAAGCCCTACTTTCTTGTCTTCAACGACATACTGTTTCCCATCTTTTTGTCCCTGATCTCAAAAATGACCATACATGTAAAATGGCCAAAAATGAACAAATCCGTATTTCAACATACCTGGCTGAATATTATGACTGTGAAATTATAATTTGCGAAAACAAAGTTAAGTATCCCAAACCGGAAGAAATTCCTAACATTCTAAAAATTTATCACGATGAACCTCTTTCAGGACATCGAGGTATAGTCGAAACTACTAGGAAAATTAGAGACGAATTCTTTTGGAAAGGAATGACTAACGATATAAAAACTTATGTAGAATCTTGCGTTATATGTCAACGTAACAAAATTCAAAGAAAATCATTTCAAGCTCCTATGGTCATAACTTCTCAATCCACTGAACCTTTCGAAAGAGTTTCGATGGATTTAGTCTCATATTCAGACATTAGCGAAAGTAATAATAAATATGTTCTAAGTCTACAAGACGACCTCACGAGATATGTTCAAGCTTATCCAATCCCAGATAAAGAAGCGATAACTGTAGCACAAAAACTACTTCACTTTTGTCAACACTACGGTGTCCCAAAAAGATTCCACTCAGATCAAGGCACAGAATTTATGAATAATGTTATAAAACAACTCATTAAGTTTTTCGGCTCTAATCATACTTTTAATACAGCTTACCATCCTCAAACTAACGGTGCCCTTGAGCGATTCCATGCCACATTACGGGACCACATTCGCATGTACCATAATCGTCGACTAAAGAATTGGGATCAAATCATTCCCTTTGCAATCATGTGTCATAATACTTCAATTAACACTTCCACTGGCTATACGCCTCACGAACTCCTCTTTGGATATAAACCTCGTCCACTTTATTCTCTTAAACCAATTCCTGACTACACAGCATGCGACTACTTAAAAGATCTTAATGAACGACTTAGATCCTCTCGAGATGCCGCATTAAAAAACTTAGAAACCATGAAAGAAAAGGCTAAAGAACGCTACGACGGTAAAATAAAAAACACTGTCGAATATAAAATAGGTGATAAAGTAATGTTAAGAGTCCCAAATCCAAATAATCTCGATTCCAAGTGGGACGGTCCTTACGAAGTAATACGCGTAGGTTTTAATGAAAATTATTCAATTCGGAAAGCAGGCAAAAATCAATTGGTTCATGCCAATCGCTTGCGTCCATATTCAAACTAAGCTAGCTAACATAAGATAGTTTTAGATATAATATATTATTAGGTTTAGATTAAGTCGACATCTTATATTTACAAGGTTTGCCACACAGCAGCCAAAACAACATCCCTATTCTAAAATCAAATTCTATTTACAACTTCAATGCTTGTTCCACAATCAAACTCATCATTTGTATTATTATATACAAACTATATCAAACACTTAATCAAAAATAAACTAAATTCTAATTCGATTCTAACCCGTTAATTGTTTTTATTCTCTAATTCGCCTTTCCAATAACTTTCAAACAACATCGGCTCAATTCCAACATCATCCTAACGTCCAATCCACAAAATCTTATCTTAACGTAAATTTAAACAAAATCGAATTAAGACTTGCAGAACTCAATATGTACTTAGGAAAAAATTATCGTGCTAAAAGAGAACTCTTAGATGGTCTTGGCTCTGTTCTAAAATGGCTCATAGGTACGCCAGATGCAAAAGACGCAAAACGCTATGACGAATGCATCAATCAACTTGAACGGAGTGAAATAGATTTAACCGACCTCATGCAAAAGCAACTACAAATAACATCTTCAACTATAAAAAAACTTTAATGAAACTATCATCAAGATCTCTTTTGACGAACAAATTATAAACGAAAATATAAATCGTCTCAATAAGTACCTTAACAAAACAGAAACCCTTATTTTCGATATCAAAGTTAGCGAAGATATTTCGACTATCTCCCTTCAAATCCTAGAGCTTGTAACTAGCTTAGAAAACGAAATCGACGATTGTCTCTCTAGTATTCTTTATGCTAAATCAAATATAATTCATCCTTCAATTATCAACTCTGAGAAATTATACGAAGAACTACTAAAATCTAACAAAATCAGAACCAGCAAAAGGTTAGTCACTTCAGTAACGATCAACAACTTACATTCCATTCTGGATTCCTCTTCTTTGACAGCTTATGTCTACTCAAATCATCTAGTCTACATTTTAGAATTCCCTCTCGTCATGAATGATCCACTAACACTGTATCATATATATTCCATCCCAATTCAACATCCCAATTCCTCATTCCATTCCACAATCCTTCCCGAGCATATATACTTGGCCACCGATCCTAGTGGGGAATATTATGCGTCAACGAGTTCGCTGGACAACTGCATCATCTTCGCGACCAAACGAAGAGTCTGCAAGAACCTCGTAGTCTATGATTCTACGGAACGACCCATCTGTGAGCTACAACTACTTTTCAGCCAAGAAACAACTATTCCTGAAACTTGCATAACGACAACATTCCCTGCAGAAATCCAAACGTTTCAACCACTGAAACACAACAGATGGCTTTACATCCTGAACAATGAAAGAAACTGCGTCCTTCATTGCGGTGATGAAGTCTCAAATCATAAACTTCAAGGCTCAGGTATTATCACTCTGCCACAAGGATGTAAACTCTATAATGGCTCCAGTACGCTTTCAGCATTCCAATCAATCGAGGAAAACACGACGAATCCTGTTATCATTCCCGATATAAGAATGGATGACTGCTTCGAGACATTAAAGAAAATTGAAGCTGCACCACATCTCATACCAATCAAGATTAATGATATTCCACTAGATTCTCTAAACACAATCAAAAGCCACTTCGACAGATATTCGGACGAACTAAAGAAGATTCAAAACAACCACAAAACACAATCATTCTTAGAACGAAACAACCCGATCTTCACGTGGTTCTACTTCATGACTGGCATCGCTCTCCTTTCCTATATTTTAATTAAACTATGCAATAGATGTCCAAACAGATTCAATCGAACAAGATCATCAAACGAAAGTGGGTGCATCCAGATCTTCAACCACTGCTTCGACAACTCCCGAAGACAACGCACTCAAATCGCTATCCCAATGAGACACGTACAGCAGACAACATCAGCTTCCTGCGTAACGGACGACGAGGACGACGCCAACTCAACAGCATCACATAACTCTCAAAGATCAGGCGATAACGCCCAATCTTTATTCTAAGGGGGGAGGTGTTACATACCTTACCTATTAATACACATTGCAATCTCACATACTCTAGCTATTAGTTCTTACATACCTTACCTATTAATAAACATTGTAAGTAGCTATTAGTAAGCATTAGTAATCTAAGTTGGTTCTTTCCCAAATTGCTTTGTGAATGACTAATTAGTGTCACGTACTTTACTTATTGGTAAACATGAATAATCTAAGTAGATCCTTTCCCAAATTACTTTGTGAATGACTAATTGGTTCTAGAAACATTAACTTAACTCTTACTCATGTATAACTATCTCACGACCCTTTCTAAATACCATTCCTATGACAAATTGCATTGTAAACAGCTCATAGTTCGAAGAACCTACCCTAATTATGATTAGCGATCCCACGATCCTCAAAAGTATAAATACCTTGTGTTAGTTGGAAAATGTATTCAGTTCAATCTCAGCATTCAGACAATTCAGTTCAATTTCAACATTCGAAACATCTCTGTAATAATTCTAAGTCTTATTTCAAAAAAAATCATTTTTTTAAAGTAATTGTGCGAGTTGCTACTTAACACGATTAATAAACCATCCCAAAGGTGGCAGCAGTACGTAGCTGTCCAGAGGCCCAATTCTACTATAAACCAATCACTTCACTGTGACAATCGTATCGTTGCAAAATGGCCACCTTTTGGTCTTTAACTAAGACCATCTTTTTACAATCACCGCCGCTGCTATGAAACCACCATTGAAAATTTGGCAGAACAATCATAATCGTTAAATAATGATAATCTCCATAATCGTTTTTATTATAAATTTACAGAATTGGACCCGACTGTTTATGCAGGTATATTTTTATGTAAGCTATAAGGTTTATAATATGTCATAAGGTGGTAGGTAATTGCAGAATCGTGTATGAGCCACTTTACTTACTGGTATAATATTACGTGTAATTTCGCGTTGTGATATGACTTTATGAGTCGTAAAGTTAAACTATCGTATAGATTTATTGTTATTATTTATGCCCATTTAAAATTAAATTGCAGTAAGTTTTGTTGAACACTGTCGTATTAGATTTTGTCAGTGTCATAAGTAGTAATAAAATATTAACAAATTTCTCTTATAAATCATAAAATGTTCATTACTTTTATTGTTTTTTAAAGAAGCCCTCCTAATGTTTTAGCTATGTTCTATTCACTACTTGGATCGGTAGAGGAATTTACAAATTAGTTGTTAAGCCTTGGGCTTTGGGGCGATCTAAAATTAGTATTTTCTTATTGCTGCTGAGTTGAATAGAAGAGTTCTTTGTGTAAAGGATCGCCCGAGGAAGTACTACCTCCGAATTTATTTCTATCGCTAGGCAACTTTGCTGTGAGGCTTTACACCTGTATGCTTCATGTTGGTGGACGTAGGGCAGTTTCTAAGGTGCGTGACTTTCGAGTATGTCTTCGTAGCAATGCTTTTTTTATAGGCTATGGTTACCAATTTAACATAAGGTGGACCATTTGGTTATCCGTAAATATTCATGAATGTATAAAAAAATCAGATCAGATTTGACCGTACGAACTTACCTATACCCCAAGCTTGTCCTAAACATATCGCTCACAGCGATAAAACCACCGATTAAACTTCGCGGTATTGATAAGTATTTCCTTTAACACACTAATATTATAAATGCGAAAGTTTGGATGCTTGTTTGTTTGTTTGTTTGTTTGTTACTTAATCTCGCCGTAACGGCTGAACCGATTTTAATGAAATTCGGTATATATGTAGATTATAACCTGGATCACCACATAGGCTACCATTTATTTCATAAATCAGTTCCCATGGGATACAAATGAGGTGTCAAGTCAAATTGCAACAGCGAGTTTAGCTTTATTTCTAGGTCACCTACACATTTAGTAGTGTAACGCGTACGAAGTCGCGGGCAACAGCTAGTTTTAGTGTGGTGTACAATAAAGTGTATTCTTATCTACATTATTTTAGGGTTTTAAATTGTAAAAACTCAGAACTTCGTTCGTCCTTTCACTAGTTTTTTTAAAGGTACGGGTCGGGATGCAAAATAGTGGAAGGCATCATTAAAAAAATATTAGGAAGGTAATATCATAATTACTGATTTAACCGGGTATTTATCGAGTATGCATCCTTTTTTATTAGTTGTCCCGTCGTTTCGACTGTGTTGTCACAGCGGTACAACGGTACCGTACATAATTACTGATTTAAACTGCTATACATACGCGATAAATTCCCGTTTCAATCAATAATCATGTACAGTGATTGCAAAAGTTTGCAAAATACTAAGGTAATACCAATTGTATTTAAAATAAATGCATATAAGCTTAGAAGTCACCTACTTAGAAATCCCATATTTCAGTGAGGTAAGCCGTAATCAGCATTTCAAAGAGGTTAGATTCTCATAAATAATGAATTTGTTAACAAAACATACGGACAGACATGCATGGCTTTGCATTGCAACTAGACGGTAAGTTATATTTACGTCGCAAATCGAATACAATTTAACGTTGGTTTTACTTCATCCATACAGTATGATGTGTTTAAAACAATCAACATTGAAAAGACGGTTACTACACGAAAAATAAAAAAATAAATATAGTACATACATACATACATACAGTTGTCTTGTTTTATGATCAGAATCTCGAGAAAATTGATAAAATGCTGCTCGACGAAATGTTAGAGAACTAGCGCTCATTCAATAACTCCACTCATTCAATGACCCCACTCATTCAATGACCTTCCCAGTCAACGTTGGTTACGCTTTTTTGGAGTACAAATTGCAGGTATTCTGGATTTTAGACTTTTGCCTAAATTTGTGCCACTAAAGCTACCAAACAACGCGTACCAAATTTCAGTACTGTGGAGTCACTGGTGTACCCTGTGAATTTTGTCAAAGTTTAGTTTTTATTATGGCTAATAACTCAAAAACTGTAAAGACTTCATAAAACAGGGATCGAAATTTACTAATAAAGGCCTTTCATTTGACGTCCTAAATGACGTAATAGTCGATTTTTTTTTACCTCTGTTGACCCCCAATATCTCAAGAACCCCCACCCAACCCCCTCCCACATTTTTAGCTTATTTAGTCACACCAAAATTATGCCATCTTTACCTACCTATGTATCAAATTTCACGATGATCGGATCTACGCTTCTACAAGTTGATTTAGAGATCGCTTCGCTTGATCAAATATTTATTGATTTTATTATTGGCTTCATAATATTATAGTATGCTCCAAAATACAAAGATATTATTAATAAGATAGCATTCGACCGTTGTAAGGTGATTAGGTGCAGTAGGTGACGTGGGCGACCGGTAGCGCCCACGGTCTGAAGGACAATGTACCGTACGGGACATACAGTGGGCTATTCATAGACTGCACTTTTATTAATGAAAAACCGGAAAGAAGGAAAATAAAACGAAAGAAATAGTAGCGGGAATCGACTCTACCGCACCTTAATCGTATTTTAAAATGTTGAAGTTGATAAATAGTACCTATTTTAAATTTAATAATATAAATACGAGATTGAATCACGTTCCGTTTAATCGGTATTTCGACTAACAATGTTTCGGCTCAATACGTGAACCTTCATCGGGGTGAGTGCGATCCGCTCCGAACTACGTCAGTGGCACTGACGTAGTTTTCTCTAGATTTTTTTTCACACCATCTGCTCGACGATGTCAAATTAGGTATACGTCATGTAAACCTCGCCGAAAGCAAGTGATTAAATACCTACAGCTGAGCCGAGAGTAAAGTTGGACTGAATTTCATTATGCCCTGGAAGGCAATTTTGAACCTCATCTGTATTAGAATTTGAATCAAAGAGACTCACACAATAAGAACTTATTCGTAAATCGAACTAACCTCTGCACAGAATACACCAACCTACATTTGATTTTTATTGTGTCGCAGAAAGTGTGAAAAATAGAGTATTCTCCTCGTGGATAAAGCTGTCTGCATCTTGGACGTGCCTATTTCCCTCTCTGCACTCAGGATTCTAGTAACTCCCTCGCTCCACTCGTGAGTTAACTCTAGAATCCTTCGTTATGTTCGGTATTCAAAATAGCGCCCATGACGCAAGACACTGCTTTATCATTTCATAATCTACTATTATTATTTTTATATATGTATGTTTGTCTGTCTATGGTATCGTAGTTCCCAAACGGATGGGCCGATTTGTCTCGGTTTTGTAATAGAAAGCTAGTTTAATTGTCGTGGTTCTTAGCTATGTCAGTTTTTAATTTCCGACATAATTATTTTATTTATACTTGTTGATGAAACTCATTAATATATGTGAATGAATATTTAAAGTCTGATTAACCATAAATAAGTTAAGAGAGCAGCAACGCAACAGCCAGCTATTATTTTATGCTCTTAATTCGGGTACAGATAATTTCCCACACATGCAATGTAACATTTCCCATACATTTTAATGTGTTTGCGAACGCACTACTAATTTTTTTGTTATTTTTTATATATTTACATTTAAATTACCACCATTTAAATAGATAGGACTAGCCTATGGCTCACCTAATGTTAAGTGGTAACCATCACCTATAACAAAGTATTGCCAAGTAGGTCACGCATCTTAGAAACGTGCCCTACGATGCACTGTCAATCCGGACCGGACGAGCCATAAACAAGAAATAAATAATAAATAAAATGAATAAATATTGCTGGCCATTTCACATAGCGCTATCTAGCCCCAAACTAAGCAGAGCTTATTTTTTTTTTGGTACATACATACTTATAATATATAAAGAAACAACCAGACCTGGAACAAATATCTGTAGATCATGCAAACATTTGTTCCGCGGTGGGAATCGAACCCGCTACCTCCTGCGTCTCAGCCGGCTATTCGCCCACAGCACCACGGAGGTCGTCGTAACGTTATTCGTTTATTTAGAAACCCTACTATCTTTAAACTTAAGCTAAACTTAAGCATGTAAGATTGGTACTGATGTATGATCCCCCTGTAGTTATTTCCGTGGTTTCCATTTCGATATAGGGTACCGGGTAACACCTGATTATCTGCATTGTGCCGCTACCCGAGCGCTACATTTGAATATGCTTAGTTCTTATAAAGGTTTCACTGACGCCATTTTATTTATATGTGAGATCCATCTATGGATCACGAACACTAATGGAGCCCATACACGCCATCGATTTATTTACACAAGCCTTGCACAAGCCTAGAAGTGAACAAGTTCTTCCCACAGAAGCTTGCACAAGCCTTTCACAAACCTAGAAGTTAGAAAAAAGTCTTCCCATAGATGCTTGCGTAAAGAAATCGTTGACGTGTGGAGGGATTTTTTTACATACAGGCTTGCGTTTGTACAATATCTCGCCTGATGGTAAGCGATGATGCAGTCTACGATGGATCACGCTTGCCTAGAAGAAACCTGTTCACTCGCAACTTGTAGACACCCTGGTTGTAGTTATCAGGAAACACAGACTCAGGCAAAGCGTTCCACTCTTTAGCGGTGCACATAATAAAGGTGAAAGAGAACCGCTTTATGCGTATGGAAGGTATTTCAACCATATAGCGGTGGCGCACCGCAGAGCGTCTGGTTGTTCGATGGTAGAAGGGAGTGTTAACGCATTTAGTTCCTAAATAGGTTTAAGAGAGTTGTCAAATCATACAAATACGTCAACTTTTAATATATTTAGTCGCTAATTACGTTTAGATATCGCCATTCTACCTCCCCTTTTATTAAATCTCTATAGTTCTACGAGATTGAATCAGAAATGAAATTCGTAGACGAACCAAAGTCACCGACGTAACACCAATTGATTAGCAAGCAATACATAAGAAAAGGTATTGAATATTAACATTTAAAATCACAGGCTAAAAAAAAACAGATATTGCAAAATTGACAAGTAAGCTGTCGAGAGGCTCAGAGACATCGCCACGGGGTTTTATTCCACTAATATTATAAACGTGAAAGTTGGTATGGATGTATATGTAGATGTTTGTTACTCTTTCACGCAAAAACTACCGAATGGATTTTAATGAAATTTGGTATGTACGTAGATTGTAACCTGGATAAACACATAGGCTACTTTTTATTGATAAAACACGCGTGCAAAGCCGCGGGCAGCTAGTCATAGTCGCTAGTCAGTAGAGCTGTAGTGTAGTAAGCTTTAATTATTTTTCAAATTGTAAACATTTAAAATGAAAATATATGACAACCACAATACAGGTTAATTTTAATATCCTTTCCTTTAATTGAATTGAACTGGACTTGCATAGCTCGATGTTTATCCACGGCTCGGTACACAACACAAGTGGCTGGCGCGAGTGAATCGCATCGCACTGTAAAATAACATTATGATCACGTCAAGTTGCCTTTTAAATTGATTGGAGGATAGCAAGGAGCTTAGAAAAATAAAGTGCATATATTGTGTACACTAGTTGTTTTTTGTCGTAACAATAGGTTTATTCAATAGGTTTATTTCACAGAACGCCACGTAAATATTATTCAAGACAAACTGGCGTTGTTTACGCTGACCGCACAGGCATCAAGGATCGCCTATGCGCCAACAGCGCAATCGGCCTTCGCTTGGTAATTAGCAAATCTTGGTGCAGCAAGTGTAGATAGTGATGCAAAGGCATCCGCCACTGCAGCAGCTTCCGCAGCAACCTCCGCTAGGTCCGCAAGGTCCACAAGGTCCGCAAGGTCCGCACATCTTGGGTTGTTGAGTTGAAAGAGTACAACTAAAGTTCTTAAAACAGAAAAAGTAACAGTCGAACAGTTTTCAATTAAATAGTACGTGAACAGATTTTTACCTAGATTGAAACATAGGCTACTTTTTAATGACACACCAAGAGTGTGTAGCCTAGGGTAAGGCCCTAGGTAAGTAATTTAAGTTATATATATCAGGCAAGGTTCTCACAAATAAAATCTAGATATTAAGTGCAAGAAAAATTAACTTTTGGGACGACAGAGACCATTTCTTTGAAAAATAGAAAAAACTAAGTATAACCGACTTAACCAAATTACGGAACTGATTTTGATGAAATTTCTATGAGACCAATATGTTAGTACATCCTTTCGAATAAAAAAAATCCAAATCAGTTTATAAATGACGAAGTTCTGAGGTAATAACAAACATAAAACCAAATGGCGTCCCTATAAAACTTGAGGGTTGCCCTCGATATTTTTGAGATCCCATCATCAGATCCTGACTTGGTGCCAATGGGACCAACTTAAACAAAAAAATTATTTCTCGAATCGGTCTAGGCGTTTTCAAGTAATCGGGGAACATACATAAAAAAAATACCGACTAATTGAGAACTTCCTACTTTTTTTTAAGTCGGTTAATAAAATTAGGTGTCTTGCAATTAATCGATTAAACTGTACCTAGTTATTCTACTCTTTACTAACATACGTAAAATTTTGGACCTTGGAAAAAGCCTTGTGACTGATGGTAAAAGAACAAGAGTGGTGAATAGTTTCAGTACCAATTGCATAACAGTATCTTGACGACCTCCGTGGTGTAGTGGGCGAATAGCCAGCTGAGTCACAGGAGGTAGCGGGTTCGATTCCCGCCGTGGAACAAATGTTTGCATGATCTACAGATATTTGTTCTGTGTCTGGATGTTTTTATATAGATCATAAGAATGATTTACATAAAAAGTAAGTATATAAGTATTCTATCAGTTATCTGGTTCCCATAATACAAGCTCGGCTTAGTTTGGGGCTAGATAGCGCTGCGTGAAATGTCCAGCAATATTTATTTAAACTAAGCTTCTACTATAAGCTCTGATAAACATGACTTGCAAAGTAGTTTCTATGTATATTCAAATATATGTTTATTTGAATGTAACTTCATTCCATTCTAGACAGTGTCATAACCTGTCAGCCAGTGTCAGATACAGAGGTCGAACTAGCGCATTGTGTGGAGACACGAGTTGGTACCTACTCAAATATTGACTAACATTGTATCAACCAACTGATTGCTTAGCTCACTCGCAAGACATACGAGGTAAGTTTGTATGTATTCTATACGAGATCGAATCAGTAGGAGACAAACCAAATCACTAACATAGACAAGCTTAAATCGCGAAAAACTGACGGGCGTTGTTGCAGAAAGGTTCTTGAATGATAGATAGATAGATATACTCTGTATTGCACACCAAATAAAAATACAGGAACAAAGGAAACAATAAATAATGGTACAATGAGCAGTCTTATCGCCAGACAGGATAAACTAAAATCAAAAGACGGCGGTGTAAGAGTACCTTTAACATATGTACATAAACATAACCTATAAAATACAATATACCTATTGATTATACTAATAAACATAAACTTAAATACATACAAATAATATGTAAATAAACTACATACACGAATTAAACGAATTAACTACACTAACTATTCGAACGGAGACCACGCACTGAAAATCAGCGTAGGATGCGACTGCCCTTGAATGACGTAATTTTATAAAAAGTTTAGGCTCGCGTTTGGCCAGGATCTCGATCTCAGGGTTAAATTGTTATGGAGATTATAGTGTGTTTGTTTATTTGACGTATTGTGTTAATTGGTGTGGGATATTATACACATTATATTCAGATACTTTCTTTCATATAAGGGATCGAATTGGATTAGTAAAAGAACAACAATATACATCATTAGGTACAGCTCTTGAGATACAAAACAAAAGTTATAGGTAACCTGTAACTTGCCTGTAAAGTTACAAGTATTTTGGTACATGCGGTACTAAAATACAATTAAGTTTCAAAATTCTTTCTGTGCGTCTGGTCGAAGCGACGTGTTATCCGAAAGCTGTCACTTACTCGTATCTGGGTCAACGCATTGCAATTCAACGGGGCAATGCAACCTTGGGGGCACTTCCGCCTGGTAGTGATCTGGGGCAGTTCAGCTATCTATAGATCTCTCTAGATCTGTAGACCTATAGATATATATATATATATATATATATATAGATCGTTTGGAACGGTCTTTAGATGATCCAACTGTTTCTTCTGTATTATAATCATGTAAATAATTATTGTGCAGTTGGTGAATAGCCAGCTAAGACCAGTTCCGCTGCGGAACAAATGTTTGCATGATCTACTGATATTTGTTCCTGGTCTGGATGTTTTTCTACATACTAAGTAATACATATAATAATAAGTAATAGTAAGTAGTACATACGTATGTACTTACAAAAAAAATAATGTATTGAGCTAAATGAGCTAACAATATTGGGGGGTTGTTGAGATACAGGGGTTCAAGACGACCTCCGTGGCGCAGTGGGCGAATAGCCAGCTGAGACGCAGGAGGTAGCGGGTTCGATTCCTGCCGTGAAACAAATGTTTGCATGATCTACAGATATTTGTTCCGGGTCTGGTTGATTCTCTTTATATTTTAAGTATGTATTTATAAAAAAAAATGTATTCTATCAGTTATCTGGTTCCCATAATACAAGTTCTGCTTAGTTTGGGGCTAGATAGCGCTGTGTGATATGCCCAACAATATTTATTTAATTATTTTATTGTATATTCTTTCCGTTATTAAAGGCATTTTGCTCCACTACTGATTATGTTTCATATTTGAGTTTTAAGAATATTTTTGGAGTTCAAGCAGTAGGAATACATTTTAATAGTCAAATCAGAACAAAAGTCTTAGGGCACAATGCATGCTTTCGTTGCCCTGGAATTTCGCCGTCAATATCATTCCTTACATACAGTGTAAACCATTAAAAGCACAAGTCATTTATACCAACATACCGGGATATTATTTGTGTGAATGTCAAATCAACCTGTCGTCAGTACTATGAGTTAGAGACTGAATGTCTAAATTATGGCTTCTCTATGCATATGTGTCGAGCTGGGGACTCGTTAGTAGGAAAGTTCCAATTGATTGATGTGTTCAATTGAAACTCAGGAATAATAAATTGCGAGTAACAGAAGAGACATTTGAATGGGCTTCAGTTTGTTGAAAATAATGTTATTTATTTATTTGATTTTGCGGGTATGTGGCTACTAATGGACGGTGTGCGCGACGACGTGTAATTGAAATCTTGTTTCGGAATGGTGATTGCTGTATCAAGCGTTTCATCGAAGATTTCGAAAATAAACTACAGACCTTCGACCAACTACAGGCTGTATGCCTGAAATTAGCTCATAATAAATTCAAAATTTAGCAAAGCGTAAATAATACACATAATAATTCTATTTAATTAATCAGTTTTGGTTTTTATTTTCATTTAAATTTGTCTCTGAGAATGAAATGGTACATTACCCCGTACTTAATAAATAACCGTTAAGTTTCGAGAGACGAATAGATAATGTTCCGTGATGCATTTCAGATAAAAATAATATTTATGACTTCGAATTTTGTCGAGAGTTTAAAAAAAAAATAAAACACTTGAGTCGAGTTTTAAAATCAATGTTGAAAAGATAAAACTAATATATATGACCCTTCAAATTTGCTGATATTACGAAATTGGATATTTTAAAACAAGTGTTAGAGCTTACATGTGAAACCCATAAAAATAAGGATTTATGATCGTTTGTCCATGGAGTTGACAGTTTGAAGCATTCACTTTTACTCTTAAATCCATTTGTCTCAAGTATGTAGATTTTGTTAGATAAACATGGGACCTTTAATTTTTTATGCAGTTGGGGAACGCTACTATCAAAGAGGGCGTGGTTTCAGAAAATTAACCAATAGTAGGAGATTACGCATTGAGGTGGGTGTCAAATTCACTCCGTGAAAAAAAATATGATGGGTTTGGCAGATTCTATTAAGGGACGTGGGAGAATTGCAGTTCTCTAAAACAACGCGCGCGCAACAGTCCACAGATACTTGGGCCTTGAATTAAATCAAGTTATAATATATATGTAGAATCAGTGTTTGTCTTTGTCTGTTCATAAAGAAAAAAAAAAAGAAAAGTGTTAAATATAAAATTAAATTCAGTGCTTCGTCCGAGCGGGTCAGCGTTTCTGAAAGCTAAGTACCTTAGAGCGAGAATTCCGAATATCTAGTATATTAGGGCATAGTTTTGAGACTAAGTAATTTAGAGCGATAATTCCGAATGACTAAGTATTTTAGAGCAATGAGTCCTTTACTTAAGTAATTCTTAGGTAAAAGATTACGGATAATTATGTTCCACAACTTTACATCGCAGATTAGTGTTTCTGGTTTGAATCCAGACATATTTGACTTCTACAAGTTACAGGCTAAGCCTTTAATTCATCTCAGTTATTAATTTATTCCACCTTGTTATTTTGTGGACTTAGTATAAATGATTCGATTCAATACATTTACAGTGCTCTTTGAATATAATAATTATGAATACATATTAAGAGATTAATTGATCTATTGATTAATAATCGTACTTTCAACTTTCACTGTTGGGATTAAAACATAATAATGAATATATCTGTATTTAATGCATTAGTAAATACTAAAATACCACCATAATTTAGGCTTCAACTCTAAGAACACTTTGGTTTGATTTCTTTAATTGGTTACAATTATTAAACAATTTACTATGAGAGTCTACCGACCCTGATGGTTATTTTAAATGACTGCAAATACAAAATGACGTAATTAAAATGACTGGACATGACCATTATGTACTTGGATTACAAATATCCACTATTCAAAGGAATAGAAATAATTAAATTCCAATTGGCAATAATGACGTGAAGTTTCATTTTGAAAATGGGAAATGAGGATTTTATTTGCCTATATTGAACTGCAATCTGCGTAACTTATGTTAAAACCATTTATTATCATATTTGAAAGGCAAGAAGATTCACAAACCATACACACCCATCATTAACTTGATGAAACATAAAAACACAACTACAGAGATGAAGAAATGAATCCTGAGGGATTACATAATACACTGTAAATTATATATGTTATCTATGTATTCTCGTTAAGTGCGTAGAGCGGGTTTGCGACTTGGTCTTAGGGGTCCCGTTAATTGTCTGAAATTTTCGGTTGAAATGCAGGTCCAAGCAGCGCGTATTCACCTGACGAATCATATCTATATATGTACAAATGAAATACCAAGCCAGATCCCATAATAACAATGGTTGGCTCTGACGAACTGAATAAACATCTCTGCACATCTATTGGTAAAACCAACTATAAAAAAAATGTATCATAAATTACACACACTTGCCGAATTATATTGTCAGGGATACACATGTCAACGGCGTGATATTCCTATCATACACGACACCCCATTTATCTTCAAAATGCATTTAGCATTCGCAAAAATTGCGCAACGTGGGAGAAGTCCAAAGCGACTGAAAAATCATGGGTCATGTTGTTGTTAATGGATGAAAAAGGTCACTAGCCTGCGATAACTGAGAATTTGCAAACATCTATTCACACATTACACACCTTACAATTGCACGCATGCATGCATGTTGAGTTATGTTAGTCATAAGACGTGAAACTTCTTGACTGCCAAGCGTAATACTTTATCATATGCAAATGCGTAATTTTAGGGATAGAAAACGAACAATTGATCTAGCATAATTACAATGCTAAAGAACTGCGTAATTACCACAGGACTACATAAGCTTATGAACTCCGTATACATTGGGCCTTTGAAATCAACATTTCCTGAAGCATAAATATACACTCAATAGGTACATACTAAAAGTACATGACTATGACAATTGTCTTAGTGTAAAGAAAAACTACCAAACAGATTGATTAATAACTCGAGATATTTATTTAAAGATGAAATGAAAATAGCATCCTTTATTAATTAGAGTTACTACATGTTTAAGCTTAGTTAGACGGAATTTTTGCATTGTTTTTTTTAACCCAACAGGATTTGCAACAGTATCGTGGAATTCGAGAAATGCATCCAATAATCTGCGTGTATGGGGTAAGTTGTAGATATATAGATCAGTACCTTTATGACGTCAGCACAATGTCCATTGTTTTTTTATTGGGGTATTTACAGGAATTTTCTTCGAGGAAATTACGTTAACTTTCGCAAATTATAACTAGACGATCACATGCCATTATTCAATCACGCGCCAAAACATCGTTCTATCTACTATAAATTATAAAATACTTTATTTTATTCATCGCTATATTATTACCAAACTCGGCTATTAAATTAATTACACAATTACCATTTTACATTACTTATTAATCATCAACACAAACGAAGAACAAAGCAATACAACAAGAGAGGGGGGGGGGGGGCGTTTCATCTGGTGCCCGTGTCCGAGGATTTCGTTTATAAGACATTGAAATAATTCAATGACACGAAACAAAAGAACCGAATTAGGCCTTGAGATCAGTTTAAAATTAGACTTATTTTAAGAAACGAATTAGTTTATTGATAATATCTTCTAAATAGAACACAACGTAGGTCATAAAATTATGTTTTAACTTCATTTTACAAGTCGGTTTAAAAGTAATTTATAGTGTACAGAATATTGAGAAACAATCGAAACACGAAAAACAATAACTTTAACGGACATTTGGCAACGAACTTCCGGCCTTAAATGGATAAGAAAGTTCCAACTTTACAAGATAATTAGTTTCGGGTGTGCTTTAAAATATTATTAGTTTTGTTAAAAGAATGTGCAACTGTGATTTATTGCCCACTGGTACGGTAACCAGCTATTTTCAAACAAAGGATCATCCTAGGGTCGAATTGCTAAAAAGATTGAGTTAGATGAAAAGAACAATGGACATTAAGTGAAGGCGTGGGAAGGCATTTGATTTTGTTTCTACAACTGTTTCTTAGGAATGCGTCGTAAATGTTAAAGTCAATATTACCCAGATGTTGAAACAATTGCAGTTTAAATAAATGAAATAATTTATCTATTTTACTATGACGTATTCTTATGAAAGCCCTATGAGCAGATGTGTGATGTTTAAATTAGAATAATAATATTCGATATTTCTTTGATTCAAATAGTGAACAATAACTTTAATAAGACAATTGGAAAATTATACAAATATAAACTAAAAGTGTAGTGAGTGAAAAGAAATAAACTTAAGTTTTAGTGAAAAAAAAAATATATATATATATATATATATATTATAAAAAAAAATGGAGAGTCGCAAGAGAGGTGCTTCTACAAGCAAAGGGAAGGCTAAAAGACTTAGGTTAGATCGTAATGCAAGTGGGGATGATACTCAATTGATGCAGTATTTGGATCTGAAATTGGGCGAATTAATGCAAAGAATGGATAGAATCGAAAGTAATTCATCTATTGCTAGCTCATCAGCTAGAGAAGTATCGGCGATAGTAGAGCCTGGAGAATCGTTGATTAGAAGTAATGAGTCTGATACTAACATGGTGCCCGTAGACACCTTTAACGGAACATCGCTTTCGGAAAACTAAGCCAGGTTGATTGTTTAGGTCCCACGCAGTCAACAAAGGTCTTTCCAAACAATGGGGACAATCTTGTTAGTTTAGTAATTAGCCCAACTTTAGTTAATAGCAAAAATTAATAAAACAAGTAGTTTTGATCAAAATGCAGGAGAGGCAAGAGTTAGTCTTTTAGTATATAAACAATTATGTAATCTAGGTTGGGAAGCAGGTAAAGGATTAGGATGTAATGAAAAGGGTCGTTTAATTCCAATAAGAATACAGGCGAAAGGTCTATTAGAATCAAATATTAAACGAGACTTTAAAAGGGATGTAAGGGTATTAATTCAAACAATAGAGATAAGACAGAATAAAGAAAAATTTACATGTCCGGGTAGAATAAACGAGTGTCAAACTTGTACATTAACGTTACGGCACAGGGAAATAGCTACAGTATTCGGTAATGATCTAGTAGAATGTGAGGAACAATTAGTTACAACTTTAACGGAGTTATCTGAAATAACAGCTAGAATAGGGGACATTAAAATAAAAGCTCTAATTGATACGGGATGTCAGGTTACATGTTTATCGTTGGGGTTATATGACAATATAGTAAAACAAATAGGAAATTTAAGTGAGATGCCGGTACCAGCCATTCAAATACAAGGGGCGGTAGGCAAAAAGAGCGAAAAGGTAGATAAAATGTGTTTAATTACATTAAAAATTGAAGAAATTGAAATTAGCATACCATGTTTAATAATAAAAAGGATTGACACGACCTTTGATACTAGGAATGGATTGGTTAGAAAGGGTTAAAGCTCAAATCGATTGTTCAGCAAAAAGAATATTACAAATAGAGCATTTAGATCAACAATTGCAATTAAAAATGAATTCGATTTCTGTTGGTAAGGCTAACAATAGTCTGGGAGGGGAGAGCAGGTTACAAAATGTAAATTTAATTAATCAAATAAATCAAAACACGATAGATCTCGAGTATATTACTGAGGATAAAATTCAAATTTATCTGCAGGAGCAAGATTTGCCATTTAAATATAAAAAGGTTTTACTACCTGTGTTAATGAACAATGGAAAGGCTTTTGCTAGAAAAGCGGGGAGAACTGACAAATACGAACACGTAATAAAGATGTTAGATTCGACACCTTTTGTAAAGCGTTCATATCCGGTACCGTATGAGTATAGGGAGAAGATTAAAAATAAAATCATAGAGTTTGAACAGATAGGAATCATAAAACGGGAGAGTACGCCTTATAGCAGTCCGTTGACCTATACTTTAAAACATGATGGTTCTGTAAAAATTTTATTGGATGCCAGAGAATTAAATAAGAAGATGGAAGGAGAGACAGAGTCACCGCCATTAACATCAGAAATTTTACAGTCGTTTCATGGAGTGAAATTCATGACGATTTTAGATTTAAATGACGCGTATTTCCAGATACCGTTGCAAAAGGCATCCACTAAGTACACGGGTTTCACATTTGATGGGAAAAGCTACATATACTTATAATGTTCTACCGCAAGGGCTGAAGACGTCAGTAGGTAGTTTTTCTAGAGCGATAGATATAATCCTGGGCCCTGAAATAAAAGAGTTTTGTGTGGCATATTTAGATGATTTGTGCGTTTATACAAAGGGGAAGGATGATAAAGAGATAGAGTTACATGCGGAACATATTAGCAAAGTGTTAGAAATGTTGCGCGAGGCGGGATTAACGTGTAAGCTAGAAAAATGCAAATTTTTAAAGAAAGAAGTAAAATTGCTAGGGCATATTGTCTCAACTGAAGGGTTACGAATGGATTCGGAAAAGGTTGAAGCCATAAAAAACTTTCCGGCACCTACAAATGTTAAGCATTTACGATCGTTCCTCGGTTTGCTTAATTATTACCGTAAATTCATTGAAAAATATGGGGAAATAACTAAGCCATTGAATGAATTATTGTGTAAGGGGTGTGCATTTATTTGGACGGAAAAGGAACGATTTTGTTTTGAAGAAATAAAAAAACAAATTTTTAGATACAGTGCTCTTAGCACATCTAAGTTAGGGGAACCATTCTTTTTGCAAACGGAACTACTATTAGTTCAATCGGAATTGCGGGTTGCCTCTATCAGGAAGATACAAACAAGGACCATAAAGTGATTAGTTATTGTAGTAAAGCTTTAACAAATGCCGAGAGGAATTGGAGTATAAGTGAGCAGGAGTTATGGGCTATAATATACAGCTTAAAGAAGTTTGAAACTTATCTACGGGGAACACAGTTTACAATACGAACGGACCACAAAAGCTTATTGTTCTTACAAAATTGGAAATTGTGTAGTGCACGTGTTGTTAGATGGGTAATATTTTTAAGTCAATTTCAATATAAACTTGAACATGTGCCGGGAAAACTTAATGGAAGCTATTAAGAGAAGGGAAAATTGTTTTTCAAAAAGACATAAGATTAGGATTTATCAGATAGGAGATTGGGTTAAATTGAGCAATTTAAATAAGTCAGACGCTACACAAAAGATAACAAAAAAATTTTCTTTGTTGTATGACGGACCGTATAAAATAGGAGCTGTACCATATGATAATGTATATACATTAATCTGTCCGAAATCAAGAAAAGTAATAGGAAATTACAATGCGATCCATTTATCGCGATTTTACATAAATGAAGAGAAACAATAGTTGCCATATAATTTGTGAATATATAATAAAGAAATGATTGTGTCAAAATTTAATATACACCAGTAGGAACGAGAAGTTGTTTTAGATGTTATACCTCTCTTGGAAATAAAAAAAAAAAAGTAGTATAAAACTATTAGTATTAGGTATATTTAAGAAATAATAATAAAAAGAAAAAAAAAATAGATATTGTTTAAAATTAACATTAAAAGATATTGTTAAGATTTCGAAATATATCGTTAATAATAAATAGAATAAGATTGAGTTTAGATTAGATAGAGAATAGGTTAATGTTTAGCTTATTAGATATTAAATGATAGTAATAAAACAGTAAGGAAGTTTGATTTCATCCTAATAGCATATTAATTAAATAAAGAAAGCATATTATTTGATCGTGACCAAAAATCTTCAACACATTTTCGCCCACGACCAGGGAGGGGAATGAAATGGTACATTACCCCGTACTTAATAAATAACCGTTAAGTTTCGAGAGACGAATAGATAATGTTCCGTGATGCATTTCAGATAAAAATAATATTTATGACTTCGAATTTTGTCGAGAGTTTAAAAAAAAAATAAAACACTTGAGTCGAGTTTTAAAATCAATGTTGAAAAGATAAAACTAATATATATGACCCTTCAAATTTGCTGATATTACGAAATTGGATATTTTAAAACAAGTGTTAGAGCTTACATGTGAAACCCATAAAAATAAGGATTTATGATCGTTTGTCCATGGAGTTGACAGTTTGAAGCATTCACTTTTACTCTTAAATCCATTTGTCTCAAGTATGTAGATTTTGTTAGATAAACATGGGACCTTTAATTTTTTATGCAGTTGGGGAACGCTACTATCAAAGAGGGCGTGGTTTCAGAAAATTAACCAATAGTAGGAGATTACGCATTGAGGTGGGTGTCAAATTCACTCCGTGAAAAAAAATATGATGGGTTTGGCAGATTCTATTAAGGGACGTGGGAGAATTGCAGTTCTCTAAAACAACGCGCGCGCAACAGTCCACAGATACTTGGGCCTTGAATTAAATCAAGTTATAATATATATGTAGAATCAGTGTTTGTCTTTGTCTGTTCATAAAGAAAAAAAAAAAGAAAAGTGTTAAATATAAAATTAAATTCAGTGCTTCGTCCGAGCGGGTCAGCGTTTCTGAAAGCTAAGTACCTTAGAGCGAGAATTCCGAATATCTAGTATATTAGGGCATAGTTTTGAGACTAAGTAATTTAGAGCGATAATTCCGAATGACTAAGTATTTTAGAGCAATGAGTCCTTTACTTAAGTAATTCTTAGGTAAAAGATTACGGATAATTATGTTCCACAACTTTACATCGCAGATTAGTGTTTCTGGTTTGAATCCAGACATATTTGACTTCTACAAGTTACAGGCTAAGCCTTTAATTCATCTCAGTTATTAATTTATTCCACCTTGTTATTTTGTGGACTTAGTATAAATGATTCGATTCAATACATTTACAGTGCTCTTTGAATATAATAATTATGAATACATATTAAGAGATTAATTGATCTATTGATTAATAATCGTACTTTCAACTTTCACTGTTGGGATTAAAACATAATAATGAATATATCTGTATTTAATGCATTAGTAAATACTAAAATACCACCATAATTTAGGCTTCAACTCTAAGAACACTTTGGTTTGATTTCTTTAATTGGTTACAATTATTAAACAATTTACTATGAGAGTCTACCGACCCTGATGGTTATTTTAAATGACTGCAAATACAAAATGACGTAATTAAAATGACTGGACATGACCATTATGTACTTGGATTACAAATATCCACTATTCAAAGGAATAGAAATAATTAAATTCCAATTGGCAATAATGACGTGAAGTTTCATTTTGAAAATGGGAAATGAGGATTTTATTTGCCTATATTGAACTGCAATCTGCGTAACTTATGTTAAAACCATTTATTATCATATTTGAAAGGCAAGAAGATTCACAAACCATACACACCCATCATTAACTTGATGAAACATAAAAACACAACTACAGAGATGAAGAAATGAATCCTGAGGGATTACATAATACACTGTAAATTATATATGTTATCTATGTATTCTCGTTAAGTGCGTAGAGCGGGTTTGCGACTTGGTCTTAGGGGTCCCGTTAATTGTCTGAAATTTTCGGTTGAAATGCAGGTCCAAGCAGCGCGTATTCACCTGACGAATCATATCTATATATGTACAAATGAAATACCAAGCCAGATCCCATAATAACAATGGTTGGCTCTGACGAACTGAATAAACATCTCTGCACATCTATTGGTAAAACCAACTATAAAAAAAATGTATCATAAATTACACACACTTGCCGAATTATATTGTCAGGGATACACATGTCAACGGCGTGATATTCCTATCATACACGACACCCCATTTATCTTCAAAATGCATTTAGCATTCGCAAAAATTGCGCAACGTGGGAGAAGTCCAAAGCGACTGAAAAATCATGGGTCATGTTGTTGTTAATGGATGAAAAAGGTCACTAGCCTGCGATAACTGAGAATTTGCAAACATCTATTCACACATTACACACCTTACAATTGCACGCATGCATGCATGTTGAGTTATGTTAGTCATAAGACGTGAAACTTCTTGACTGCCAAGCGTAATACTTTATCATATGCAAATGCGTAATTTTAGGGATAGAAAACGAACAATTGATCTAGCATAATTACAATGCTAAAGAACTGCGTAATTACCACAGGACTACATAAGCTTATGAACTCCGTATACATTGGGCCTTTGAAATCAACATTTCCTGAAGCATAAATATACACTCAATAGGTACATACTAAAAGTACATGACTATGACAATTGTCTTAGTGTAAAGAAAAACTACCAAACAGATTGATTAATAACTCGAGATATTTATTTAAAGATGAAATGAAAATAGCATCCTTTATTAATTAGAGTTACTACATGTTTAAGCTTAGTTAGACGGAATTTTTGCATTGTTTTTTTTAACCCAACAGGATTTGCAACAGTATCGTGGAATTCGAGAAATGCATCCAATAATCTGCGTGTATGGGGTAAGTTGTAGATATATAGATCAGTACCTTTATGACGTCAGCACAATGTCCATTGTTTTTTTATTGGGGTATTTACAGGAATTTTCTTCGAGGAAATTACGTTAACTTTCGCAAATTATAACTAGACGATCACATGCCATTATTCAATCACGCGCCAAAACATCGTTCTATCTACTATAAATTATAAAATACTTTATTTTATTCATCGCTATATTATTACCAAACTCGGCTATTAAATTAATTACACAATTACCATTTTACATTACTTATTAATCATCAACACAAACGAAGAACAAAGCAATACAACAAGAGAGGGGGGGGGGGGGGGGGCGTTTCAAGACGCAAATAATAAAGAAGGCTACCAAAAAAGAAAACAGAACATAGACCTCGTATTGTGTGATGCCATTCACTGCATATATGAGGCTACCTATTACGCCTCGACCAAATAAAAGGTTATTTTCACTAAACACAATTTTTTTTAACATAATTTGTGAGTTTTTGATTTTCCCCGATATCGGTTTCCCAGTAAATATCCCATTTTTTGTGCAAATAATGTTAATAAACATAGTAAAACTGAACATAGCTGAATACATATATACATATATAAAATAAAACAGGTTTAATTTTTTAAAAAGGTTGTCTAGCTTGTTAGCGATAAGACTGCACATTGTGTTTTTAGTGTTTCGTTAATTCATTCATTAATGTTAATTTTAAGGGCATTATACAGTGAGAGTACTTGTTTTATCTATTTATTTTAACTAAAACGGCCTCAGCCAATTACACTAATTAAATTAATTACAATAATACAATAATAAAAATAACAGGTACAAAAATCAATTAAAAAATAAATAACATTACATAGGTATCACATAATAGACAATCACACATCAGATTGCACTTATCTAAACATATTAATTACTAGCTGTTGCCTGCGACTTCGTACGCATTACACTACTAAATGTGTAGGTAACCTAGAAATAAATCTAAACTCACTGTTGCAACTTGACACCCCCATTTTATCCCATGGGACCTGATTTATGGAATTGAAAGTAGCCTATGTGTTAATCCAGGTTATAATTGATCGAGTAACAAACAAATAAATAAACAAACATCCAAACTTACGCATTTATAATATTAGTGTGATTATTTTACATTGTTACACGCCTCTGTTGGGATTACATTATAAGGCACAACGATCTCTAAACGTATTTAGCGACTAAACATGTTTAGATTTGATGTATTTGTATGATTTGACAACTCCTTAAATCATATTTAGCCACTACACACGTTTAGGCATCGTTGCGCAAGTCATTCTAAATGTCAAAAAAATTCGTTCTAGTTCTTCTCAGAAAACAATCACATCTGTACAAAACTCTACAACCTAATGACTTAATATATTCAAAGGAGATACGAAACCGATGCACTGACAGGCGGACACACGTGGTTTTTTTTGTATTTATGCGAGTGTGCCTGCATACATACATCATGCTTTCAAACGTTCCAAACCAGTATTTTATACTGTTTTGTACGAACAGTTTGAGCAGGTTTCTACTGAATAATGCTTTAGAATGTTAGTTTAAATCTAGGGAAAATTATACTGTTTACTTTGAGGTAACGGAATTCAGTCCATTTTATAAGCTTCTTCCTCCCACTGCAGGGAAACTTATCTCTAACTCGCGAGGTTCTACCATTCTTTTAATGTCACTGTGATTCTCTCGCCAATTAGAGATAGTGATCTCTTTATCAGAGATCCAGAGGGCTTAGCCAAGATACATTCGATTAGCTATGACGCTGGTCGATAAGACCGAAAATATATCGTGATATATCGACAATAAACCTATGTAGAAATCAAATTGATTCGAAGCGAATGTAACTTGGCTAAGGACTCAGGTGGTCAAATTAGCTCAACTCTTGGTCAGTCCTTTGTTTCTTGTAAAAGAAATCTCACTTTTCTAGAATTGTTAGTGTGATGTGTATTAGCTAGTGTTGTTCTAGAGAACTGTTTTTTTTTGTTTATAGGAACTCTAAATGAAACTATTATAAACAAGCCACTTTGGACACGCCTACGCTTTTTTTCCTTTTGACTTACCTTAATAAAGGTCTATAGTATACGCCAATATCAATCAACCAATAAACATGTTTGTTTCCTTTTCAATACAATTAGGTACTGGTTATAAGTGTTATCGATAGGTACTCGGCGCATCACTAGCGGCTCCCGCAAGGGCTGCAAGAGCAAGCGAGATAACAATATCATCGTCGCTTGTACCACATTTTATGACCCCAGGAGCGTTGGCGTCTAGAGTAAGGCATTGTATCTTCAATGTTTGGAATATCTCTATCCAATCGAACAGTTTGCTCACTGATATTCCAAGCAAGTTCTACCACTAAAGATCAAAATCTGCTTTGTAATTATTTGCGAAGCCCTCAGGAGGTGTAACATGTCGAGAGCTCGCGTAACGATACCATACAAGTGGTTATACGTGGGAGTGAACTAGCTTTATGCGACATGAGTTTGCGTTTATTTAAGTAGGTATTATGATTAAGTTTGCTTTCAACTGATTTTAAAAAGGGATAATGTTATTAATCGGCCTAATTATCATGATCACCCATAGTTTAACTTGGATGCTTCTGAACTATGTGTGATGATGAATAGGTCAGCTGGTCCGAGCTGGCACTTTTAATTTTTGGTAAATAGTTTTTAAATTTTATATAAAATTGTTTACGGTGGGAATAAGCGACGCGATCACGCCAGCTGCCTGCGTACTGGTTAGAATTAGGCAACTCTACATTGCTGTAGTCAGTGTAAACCCGCACAAATAATGTGTTTAACCAATTTAAAGATTAATCCGGACAAAGTAATATAAGTTGTCATATAAAGTCATGCTTTCACATAATAATCTTCTTAGCCCACATTGAATTAAATATTCTGTAAGCAGAATTGATGCTTACACCTCAACAGCTAACTAGGCAGTTACTCCCACACGCAAAGACTTTATCAAAATTTAAATTAAATCATTACGTTAGTTTATATTTCTAGTAGTTGGACATAAATGTAGGTATTATTACGTTTATTAGAGAATTAGAATTATTGAAACTTTATGTGTAAGGTTGAACAAACGATGAAGGAAAACCGTGGCTTAGTAGCTCTAGGCTATCGACCATGATTTTGGGCACATTTTGCTGGGTAAGGCTACACCATCTAAAATCCTGTTCAATACAGGGTACAAGCTGGGTGAAGGATGCAACCGTTGTATGTAACAACGGTTGCATCCTTCACCCAGCTGTTGATGCAACCCGCCGTTAGATTCAATCAGTTTAGATGGTTGGATAATAAATAAAAATATATGTAAAGAGTATCACTACGTTTGGTGTCGTACCTTTTCTTTATGGAATAATTATCTACAGGTCTTTGATTAATGTCAGTGTCACCGTCTGTCAGTATTGAGGTAATTTTTAACAAGATGCGGTTAGGCTGATAATTTAGTAAAACTTGGAACAGTAGATAGTTTCCTGTATTAATAAAAGGAAGTATATAAACTAGAATAGAAGTAAAGGCTTTAAATGTTGTTTTTTGTTATTTCAGGTAAGTTACTCTGTTTAGAGTAAATTGTGTTTAAACTTTGTATTTAATTGTGTTGTGAATAAAAGTAAATTTGTTATTTCAGAAAACTCAATTACGTCTTTATTTCACGAACGCACATTGTCATTATAAAACAACATTTTCTGCAAATATTTCAAGAAGTATGGAGAAGTTAAGATTTGACTTTTGTGTGAAAACAGCATCAGATGGAAAATCAAACATTATTTGTATAACCTCAATAGGAACACCTGACGGTCAAACCTTTGACATACCAGCCGAATATCAACCTGCAAGTTTACATCAATTAATAACAAATACATCTAACTATGCCAAGACAAGAAAAACATTGAATAAAAGACATCAAACAAGGAAAATATGGATAACTTTAACTGATGAGATATCAAAGACATATTTAGATGAAGAACAAAATATACAGTTTAATGATTTTTACCTTGAAGAGATTATGGAAAACATAAATGATCAAAAATCCTTAACTAGAAGTTCAAATGAAACATTGGAGAAACTATTAGAGAAATTACTCGAAGAAAAACAAAAAAAATCAGAAACTCAAAATTTGGGGAAAATTTCAAAAGATTTTATGATTGAAAAATTCACTGGTAGAAATGCAAATGCTCACCAATGGATTAAGGATTTCAACAAAGAATGTGAACGTTTCCATATTGATGAAGACAGGAAAAAAATTGAAATTTTAAAACAATTTTTAGAATATTCTAGTGTGAATTGGTACAGTTGTATGTTAATGAAATTTACAGTAGAATCAGAGTGGATTAAATGGGAAAAAAACTTCTGTGAAACATTTGGAAACAAGGGTTGGTCGCCGATCAGATATGCTCTTGGATTTAAATATCAAACGGGATCATTGCTTGAGTATGCATTGAAGAAAGAAAAATTGTTATTGGAGGTTAGGAAGACGATTGATACTGGTACTCTTATAGACCTTATAGCCGCAGGCCTGCCAAATTACCTAAGTGATAAAATTGACCGAGAGACATTACAAGAAACCGAAGATCTCTACAATGAGATAGGCAAATTAGAACATTTTGTTGGGAGGAACAGATATAAAAAAAAGAACTACACATACTCTGACATAAATACAAAAAAAAATGAAGAAAAGAAACCATGCCAAATTTGTGTCACTGAGAAAAAAGGGAAACGTTTTCACCCTCAGGAAACCTGCTGGTTTAATGTGAAAAATCATAAATCAGTTGTGAAAAGTGTGAATAACTCTGAATTAGAAATTGAACTAAATGAAGAGAATCCAAAAAACTAGAAGTACCACCATTAATAAAAGTAAAGTTATTATTAAATGACACTTTAAAAGTTACCGCAATTTATGATTCGGGTTCAAATGTGTCGTTAATTAATGCAAAACTATTGAAAATACATGAAAAAGAAGAAGATGTACTTAATAAACAAACAGCAAACTTGAAAACTATTAATGGTGAGAAAAAAACAAAAGGTATGGTAACATTAAAAATAAAAATATATAACATTGAAAGAAAAATGAATATTTTTGTGATAGATAATGAAAATTTTCATTATGATTTTCTCATTGGTTTGGATTGTATCAAAAAATTTAAATTAATCCAAAATGAAGAATTGAATATCATACAAAGTTATAACCCACAAAAAGAGAATAAAGTCCAAAATGAAGAGGATTACAAAAATAAAGACTCAGAAACTAATATTTACAATTTAATGAATGTCGGAATTCCTGATGTACTAGGTGACAAAAATGAACAAGATGTTTCTCTATTCTCTGAGGTACAGGAACAAGAGGTGAACAATATAAACAGATGTGAAGTAAATTTCAATGAACATATTAACTACAGTGAATTTGAAATTTCAGTAAACCACCTAGATTTATGTAAACAAACTGAAATTGATAAATTAATAAAAAAATACAAACCAGTCTTTGCTAAGGACAAATACGACGTTGGTACGGTACGAGGTTATGAAGCTCACATAGACTTGATAGTAGATAAATATTGCTACAAGCGCCCATACAGATGCACAGCTGATGATAGAAAAGAAATTGAAAATCAAATATCAAAATTATTGAAGAACAACTTAATCGAGGAATCATATAGCCCTTTTGCTGCACCGGTTACCCTAGCGTATAAAAAAGAAGATGGAAAAAGATCAAGACTGTGTATAGATTTTCGGGAATTGAATAAAATTGTTGTCCCTCAATCACAGCCATTCCCCTTGATTGAAGACTTGATGGTGAAGACTGTAAACTGTCAGTATTATTCTACTTTTGATATAAATTCAGCATTTTGGTCCATTCCGTTGAAAATTCGAGATAAATATAAGACGGCATTCGTCACGCAAGAAGGCCATTTCCAGTGGACATGCCTCCCATTTGGTTTAAAGACAGCTCCGGCTATTTTCCAAAGAATATTGAGAAACATAATAAGAAAATATAAACTCTCAGACTTTGCGGTGAATTTCATCGACGATATCCTTGTTTTTTCTAAAAGTTTCGAAGAACACATAATACATATATCAAAACTACTTGAGGCAATACAAACAGAAGGATTTAGACTGAAATTCTCGAAATGCACTTTTGCAAACAATCATGCCAAGTATTTGGGGCATATAATAGAAAATAATTCAGTAAGACCTCTCAAGGATTATTTAACAGCTGTCAGGAACTTCCCCATTCCAGAAACAAGGAAAAATATACGCCAGTTCCTTGGGAAAGTAAACTTTTATCATAAATTTGTACCACACATTGCAATTATCCTGGAACCATTACACAATTTATTACGGAAGGATGAAAAGTTTATTTGGACCAAAGAATGCCAGAAATCATTTGATAAAATAAAAGAATTACTATGCACGAAACCAATTTTAAAAATACTTGACCCAGAACAACCAATAAAAATTTACACTGATGCCAGTATTAAAGGAGTGGGAGCTGTGTTAAAACAGGAAGATGAAAACGGAGAAAATAAACCTGTAGCTTACTTTTCTAAAAAATTGACAGACACTCAAAAGAAAAAGAAGGCAATATATTTGGAATGCCTGGCAATTAAGGAAGCTGTAAAATATTGGCAACACTGGCTTATGAATAAAGAATTTATAGTATATTCAGATCATAAACCTTTGGAAAATCTGAACATCAAGTCTAGAACTGATGAAGAACTGGGTGATTTGACATATTATTTATCCCAATACAATTTTAAGATAAAATATAACCCGGGACAGTCAAATCAAGAAGCAGACTGCTTAAGCAGGAATCCAGTCTTAGAACCTCATGAAAATGCTGAAGATTTTCTAAAAGTTGTAAACTTAATAAGCATGGAAGATATAAAAAAGGACCAAGACACAAACCTAAATCTACAAGATGAAAAATCAAAGTTTATACTGGAGAATAACATATATTACAAAAAGAATAAAAGAAGGAAAAAAATTATACTATCAGAAGCATTTAGCAAAACACTAATTAGAGATGTCCACAATACTTACTGCCACATTGGGAGAACCCAGATGATAAATAAAATAACCCCTTTTTATACAGCAAAGAATATCATCACAAATATTAAGAAAATGTGTGATGAATGTGACATTTGTATAAAAAACAAGTCAAGAAGGAATTCAAAATTTGGTTTGATGTCCCATTTAGGCCCAGCAACACGCCCATTTGAAATTATATCAATTGATACAATTGGAGGCTTCGGAGGATCACGGTCTACGAAAAAATACTTACATCTCCTGGTTGATCATTTTACACGATATGCTTATATTTTGACATCAAAAAATCAAAACTCCAATGATTTTATCAAGTTGATAAAAAATGTGACACAAAGCAATCATATTGATATGGTATTAACAGACCAATACCCAGGAATAAATTCAAAAGAATTTAAAGACTTCCTGAAAAAGGAAAACATAACAATGGTTTTCACTGCTGTGGACGCACCTTTTTCAAATGGACTCAATGAAAGGCTAAACCAAACTTTAGTAAATAGGATAAGGTGCAAAATAAACGAAGGGGTCAAGAAAACAGCATGGACAACTATTGCACAAAAATGTGTCGAAAAATATAACGAAACAGAACATACAGTCACTAAGTTTACTCCAAAATATCTTTTGGAAGGAGAGAAAATGGATATTTTGCCTCTGGAATTGAAATCAAGATGCACATTAGAAGATCTCAAAAGAGACAGAGAACTAGCATTTGAAAATTCAATAAAATCTCACAACTATAATAAAAAAATATATGATCTGCATAGAGGAGAATATAAATTCGAAGTAGGTGATAGAGTATATGTAGAAAACGGAAACCGGCTGAATAGGAAGAAGATGGATGAATTAAGGATTGGACCATACAAAATCCTAAGGAAGATTTCAAATTCGATCTATGAAGTTGATGCTGGACATAAGAAGGCGGAGTCAAACTTCTACCATATTACAAAGTTATCTCCAGTAATGGTTAGCTCATAATCGAAAAATCATTTTGATTTGTTCTCTCCGAGGGTGGGAGATGTAAAGAGTATCACTACGTTTGGTGTCGTACCTTTTCTTTATGGAATAATTATCTACAGGTCTTTGATTAATGTCAGTGTCACCGTCTGTCAGTATTGAGGTAATTTTTAACAAGATGCGGTTAGGCTGATAATTTAGTAAAACTTGGAACAGTAGATAGTTTCCTGTATTAATAAAAGGAAGTATATAAACTAGAATAGAAGTAAAGGCTTTAAATGTTGTTTTTTGTTATTTCAGGTAAGTTACTCTGTTTAGAGTAAATTGTGTTTAAACTTTGTATTTAATTGTGTTGTGAATAAAAGTAAATTTGTTATTTCAGAAAACTCAATTACGTCTTTATTTCACGAACGCACATTGTCATTATATATATAAAATATAATATAGTACCTCAAGAACGGCGGAACAGATTTTAATGATCTTTAATTTTTTGGTTTTATCTCCGCCCCGAATAGCAGAATAACTAAGAAAATATCGAAAAAATGCACGCAATAAAAATTATGGAGAAAATTCATTTTCTCATACATGTGCAGCTAATGATGGCCGATTGACAATTCTACCGGCGACGTATATTGGCAGCCAGCGTCATATGCATGTCAAGGTGGTACGAAGTTTGGCGGGTCAGCTAGTAAAATATAAAACAAACTTGTATTCATTTGGTTTGTTTTGACAATAAATGTTTCATTTTTATTATTTATTATGCTATTTATCTACAATATACATGACAATATGTACAGCTGCTGGACAAAATTATATGAATAACGAAGCCAAGTGTTCCCCGTGTTCTAAAGGTAAATGAATCATAAATGTGATATATAAATGATGGTGGGCATTTTACACGGCACTATATAGGGTGTTTGGTAATACACTGACGATATTCAAGTGACCGTTTCTCAAAACATAAAAAAAGACATCTCGAAAAAAAACTATTTGTTATACATATTATCAAATTAAAAAAAGACAAGGTTTACGTGATTAATTCGTTATAAAACTTACTGCCTCATCTTGCAATAGTTATCCAAAAATACAGGCCGTAATCCACAAAAGCGTAGATTTTCTACTTATGTCCTCTCTCTACGCACTCTCTTGTTACAACTTCGCTGCGAATGCGCTGTAGAAAATAAGACATCGCCACTTGACCGTTTCCACTAAAGCTGAGCGGAGAGATGTCGGAATATCGATATGCTATTAGTAACTTTCGCATGGTATTCTCATCTCTGCAAATGTACGCTTTTGTGGATTACGGCTTTTATTTTTGGATTTCGATTGCATGATTAGGCAGTAAGTTTTATTTCGAATTAATCATCTAAACTTAGTCGATTATCTTTAAAATTTAATAATATAACTAGGTAGTAGTTTTTTTTGCAAAAGTCTTTTTTTATCATTTGAGAAAACCATCACTTGAATATCGTCAATATATTATCAAACACCCTGATTAGCCCCAAACTAAGCAGAGCTTGTCATCATCTTCATATATCAGCCAAATGACGTCCACTGCTGAACATAGGCTTCCCCCATAGATTTACAGCGAGACCGATCTTGTGTGGCCTGCACCCAACAGCTCCCAGCTACCTTTATCAGGTCGTCTTTACATCTAGTACTGTAGGTATTACAAATTTTAATTAGTATTTTGTAATTCGAATATATAAAAATCTCGTGTCCCGGTTTTAGTGATCGCATTTTTCCGAAACGGGTCAACCGATTTTAATGATTTTTTTGTATATTAAGTAGGTATGAGAATAGGTCGTAAAGTATTTTTCACCCTCCTACCCCCACCCCCCATTTTTGATTCGAGGGCCGGTCAGCTAGTCACATAGAAAAATACCCGCACCCGGAACAAATATGTGTAGATAATGTAAGCATTTTTTTCGCGCCGGAAATCTAATCCGCAAACTCCTGCGTCTTAGTGGGCTATTCATTCACTATGCCACGGAGGTCGTGCCAACCAGTCTATCCCACTAGTTTCATCGTGTTGTCCAACTAACACTTTTCTGTCCCAGTAGTCCCATGGGACAAGTGACACAAACAGTTTTCCATCCTCAGCAAGCCTACAATCGTAAGGAATCTTCAGAATCTATACAGTCAATCTTAAATGTACCCATTTACCTACCTGCGTTAGAACTTGTTTCAACCCACTCTAATTAATATCCATATGAATATACATAAAAGGGTTTTCTCTAATCAAAACTTTGTTATTTATAGTGTAAGTCCGCAAGGCTAGATCATAACCTAGGTAATAGCGACATAGATACGAAACTTCCGGGATAGAAACTAATCACGTGACTATTACGGCTTTTCAGTTGCCATCTGTCAGTACTGAGTGTCAAATAAACTCAAATAACTTAATTTTGGAACAAAAATATGGTACAACACTACTGGAACACGATAATATTCGTAGAAGTTATAAACTGTGTCGCGAACACTAACACCCACGGAGGAGGGTGTTAGTGTTCGCGACACAGTTTATTATGCACAATTATTGAAGTGAAAATTTCTTTAGGCGCGTTGGGCATTTTTTGAGATGGAAAAAACCATTGAACTCGCGACACTGTTACCGTTACCGTTACCGTTACCGACATCTTTGTATATAAGTATCTCGTAATTGTTCAAGTTTTCACTTCTGTCTGCACCATTTTTTGTAATTATACAATTTAATCATGCGAGATGATGTGTGCGTATGTGTGTATGATTTTGTGTGTGTTTATAAGTTTGTGTGTGTCACGTGACAGAAATTAACTGCCTCTTTTTCTAGGGTTTCCTGCAAAGTCTAGTCATTGGCTTTAGTACCCAATTCTCGTTCTAATATTGAACGTTTAACTACTAAATCGGTTCCTTATGATACATCTTATACACTGATTCTTTGACAAGTCAATCAGCGCAAGAATTAGGCTCCTCTCTCTCATGTTACTTTCCAGTCGTTGTGCGTTTATTTATCTGTCAACACTTCATCTAACTGGTATAACTCCGTGAGCTTAACACGGTACCTGGCTCGAATTTAAGTTCTGTTAAGTACAGTTACCAAAAAAATAGTACTTAAAAAGAATCATCACTACTTTGGTTCATAGCTTCTACCCCAGACATGCTATCATTGCTATTGTCCTCCTCAAATTCGCTCCCCGACTCGTTATAAATAATAACAACGTCCAAACGTAACAAAAACAATAAACTTTAACAACCAAAAACTTAACAAAAATCAGATAAGAAAAAAACTCGGAAGTGAACTGAATGCACGCATGTATCGCTAACAAGTATGTCAACGCTACTGGCGGGAGTGAGGCATGGGGAACGGGAGAGGGGTCGCGTTTCGAGCCAAGTACCGAGTTAAATTGACGGAGTTATAGTTGCTCTTCGATGCGCCAGTATTATTCAATCCGCGTAGATGCTGTCGACCAAGCCATTTGCATATACAAGTCCTATGATAACGAATGGGGTCGCTTTAGCTTCCTATAAGATGTTATGCTTTTACTCTGCACTTGAAAATGAGGTTGTATTATTAATTCTCTATAATAAATCCAGGTTTATTAATCTTGACTTTGTATTGGCTTGATTATAGTTTGAATGACGTAGGGTTATTGGCGTTCAGATATTGACCATAAACATAAGGTCAAATGAAATTAATATATTTATTGAAAATGAAAAACACATTAGCTTCTGTTAATCTTAATTAACATAGATAACTGTCATCAGTCCCTCGTCATGCATGTACAGTTTAGTGATCTTAAAACCAGTTAATAAAAATAAATTTTACACCAGCAACATACACAACATAAAGGAGCATTACAAATGATTGCATAAAAAAACTTAATAAATAATAATATTTCAGCTGTACAGGGGCATCGTCACTTAGGAACAAAAAACTATATAAAATAAATAGATCAATATCAATATATCACATATCAATCATCAAAATACCATGGTGATTAGGTATGCTATATTTTGGCGTTTTAATTAGCATTAACTCTGACCAAGCTTTTAAACAGGAATCATACGTAGGGACATGACTTTATCCTGGAGGGGTAGGCAGATACCACGGATTTCCCCTTGCTACGATCCTTACACTTAGATTGCCTCATTCACTGTCATTACATTCTTGATATACGTACTCTCGTCGCTTTAGGGTACTCTTGAACTGGCTTTTCACTCCAACTTGCAAACATGTTTTTTTTTATAAATTATAGGCTTGCGTTTGACCACTATCTCGCCTGATGGTAAGCGATGATGCAGTCTACGATGGTACACGCTTGCCTAGAAGAAACCTATTCACTCGCGACTTGAAGATCCCTAGGTTGTAGTTATCAGGAAACACAGACTCAGGCAAGGCGTTCTACTCCTTGGTGGTGCGCATAATAAAGGTGGAAGAGTACCGCTTTGTGCGTATGGGAGGTATCTCTACCATGTAGCGGTGGCGTATCGCGGAGCGTCTGGTTGTCCGATGATAGAATGGGGATGGTGGGATCAGGTTGAAAAGCTACGCAGCACACTCTCCAAAATGTATCCGATAAAAAACCGAGAGGCTTGCAACCTTTCGACGATGCTCGAGGCTGTGGAGCGTTGCATTTGTTTTTTTATGTAACTAGTGCCACCATCATTGCTATGGCATATGGGCATAACATTTATGGATGAGGATAAAAATGATTTTTTGAAATGTGAGCGCACATTTTTCGAATAAGCAGTTCAATAAAAAGGCGAACGGCTTTTCAAACTACGTTATTACTGGTGGAAACAGGATTTATTTTATTCTTCCCAGTGGCCACCAGTGGTGCTGGTGATCTGGTCACATGACTGGTGGCCAGAGGGAAAAAATAAGTTTCTACCAGTGGTAGTGTTGGCGTACTAATTTGCGGATTTGCGGACATAACGGACTAAGCACTGCATGTTTTAGGATGCAGCATCTCGCTGGCTAGCAATGCAAGACAAGTCATTTCATCCCCTCACAAAGCTTTTATGTTAGCTGTCAGTGCAAATATTGTTGAATAGAATTTTTAGTTTTATAGTGGTATCCGAACAGTTACGGAAAATTCCAAGATTTTAAAATCATCTCTAAAATTTTTAAGCCTAGACGGAACTTGAACCTGCGACCTTCCTCTTGATATGAGGATGCACTACCATTTGTGCTACCGGGATCTGTCTACAAATGGTAGTGCATTCTCGTATCAAGAGGGAGGTTGCGGGTTCAAGTCCCGTCTAGGCTTTAAAATTTTTGAGATGATTTAAAATCTTGCAAATATTGTTTTTTACCCCTACGTAAAAAAGGGGTATTATAAGTTTGACACCTATGTATTTCTGTGTGTGTTTGTGTGTGTCTGTCTGTCTGTCTGTGGCGTAGTTCCCAAATGGATGGACCGATTCGGACGCGGTTTTTTAATAGAAAGCTAGTCTAAATGGGGTAGTCGACGAAAAAAGAGAGTGTCAAGGGTTCATAAATTTTGTAAAAATTAATACGTCTTCATATCTATTTGTGACGGGTGACGGATAATTAAATTGTTTTCTTTCTTTCTCTATGGCACTCTCAAAGGTGAACCAATTAACGTACCGACAAAATTATGATCTAGCTCCCATTTAGCATCACGTCCACGCATTTCCTCAATCTAGGCCACTCCACAGCTATTAATTAACACACGCCAGAAGCGTCTCTATAAATCTGTCCCGTCGCGTCGGCAGTACCTGTCGATGCACTGTAATTGCACGCGCCAAGGTTATATTTTGTTACAGATATGAGTTAGATATGGTATAGATCATATGATTCACGTCAACAGGATTTGAAAGTCTTAAATTGGTACATGACGACACAGCTAGATAGGAATACTTACAAACCAAGATCACACACAGCCAATATTAGCAAGTTGAAGTCGCAGTGGGTGGGGCACATACCTAGAACAACTGACGGCCGTTGGGGCAGAAAGATTCTAGAGTAGAGACCATGCGCTGGGAAGCGTAGCGTATGCCGTTAGGTCGGCCCCCCACCTAACGGCAATACAACCTGATAAAGGTTGCTCGCTGTGGAAATCTATGCACACACAACACACATATTTACAAACAAATAACGCCATATCTCAGTGATTCACAGCATGCTTACAGAAAGGTCGATCAGTTAACACAAATTTGCTCACTTTGGTTAATTACATCTCAAAAGGACTGGATAACAATACCCAGGTAGATGTAATTTATTTGGATTTTAAGAAGGCGTTTGATCAAGTGGATAACGACGTTTTACTTAAAAAGCTGAGCTCTTACGGGCTGGCTCCGAAACTTTTACGGCTGTTTGCCAGCTATCTGGGTGACCGAAAACAGTTTGTGCGACTCGGATGTTATGACTCCCCTTCTTACCATACCCGTTCAGGCGTTAGTCAAGGTTCGTCGCTAGGTCCATTACTGTTCACTATCATGATTGATGACCTGACTAAGTGTATAAGTAAAGCGAATTGCCTAATTTACGCAGACGATGTCAAGGTCTTCACTAGCATTAAAACGCCTAAAGACTGTGATGATCTGCAGAGTGATATAAATGCAATTCAAGCATGGAGTGACGCAAATCGACTCCACTTTAACATGTCCAAATGCGAAGTAGTAACCTTTACTCGGTCATCACATTATACGGTTGCACAGTATGAGCTTAGCGGTGAGACGATCAAACGGTGCTATTCGGTTAAGGATCTTGGCGTAGTATTCGACACTGAACTAAATTTTCACGACCATATCCGTACACTTACTGTCTCTTGTTTTAAAAAACTAGGTTTCATATCCCGTAATTGTAAAAACTTTACCAATGTTAATGCTATTAAACTTCTATACACTTCTTTAATCCGGTCCAAAGTTGAATCTAGTGCATGCGTTTGGAACCCACATGAAGTCACATACTCACTTATGTTAGAAAAAGTTCAAAAAAGATTTTTGCGTTTTTTATATAAAAAGCTTTACGGATACTATCCGTTTATGTACCCTACAAAGTTTTTGCAAGGTACCTTAGGTTATAACTCCCTAGAAACAAGGCGGCTCTATGTTCAAATCATAACTCTCTGCAGTTTGTTGAAAGGTATAACTGAATGTCCCACTCTTCTCACTGAAGCCAGCCGGCTTTGCGTGCCCGAACAACGTGCCAGATTTCGATCAGGCCGAGTGCGCTTGTTGGAACCACTGCGAGCACGTACGATGCACTGCCAACAGTCACCCATCTCCCGTGCGCAGCGCAGCCTTAATGAGCTTATTTCCATCCATCCTCAGTTTGATGTGTTTGCGGATGACTGGAAGACGATCGAGCGAGTGTGTCTCAGTTATTGTGAGAGTATTTAATTATGTATACCTATGTTATGTTAGTTATTTTATGTGCCTATTGTATTTGTATATCTGTTGTGTTTTTTTTTGTGTATCTTGTTAACCTAAAATAAGTTAATAATGAATGTAGGTAAGTATATTATAATTTGTATTTTTTTTTCTTGTAGAAGTTTTAGATATAGCGTATTAGATTAATTCTGTAAAGTTATATTTAAGTGTAAATAAACGAATTTGAATTTTGAATTTGAATTTTGAGGAGACTCCACTGCTAAACATAGTTAGCAGTAGACGTCCTATGGATTTGATGATGATGATATTACAATAACTAACCACGTGGAAATGTGTTTGGTGAATTTTCACTGAAAACGATCTCTTTCAGATAACATTTGAATGGAAGGGAGTTTTATTTTTAAACATATATATATATATACATATACATATACATACATATATAAATAAATAAATAAATATTGCAGGGCATTTCACACAGCGCTATCTAGCCCCAAACTAAGCAGAGCTTGTACTATGGGAACCAGATAACTGATAGAATACTTATATACTTTTTTTTTGTAAATGCATACTTATAATATATAGAAAAACATCCAGACCCGAAACAAATATATGTAGATCACGCAAACATTTGTTCCGCGGCGGGAATCGAACCCGCTACCTCCTGCGTCTCAGCTGGCTATTCGCCCACTGCGCCACGGAGGTCGTACATATCATTATCAGTTTCTAGAATTGATTTTGGTAACTTATTAAATAACCTAGGACCAGGACATTATCTGGTAGAATGTTAATTGAGCTTAAATTGTATAAATAAAGCCCAATGTAAAATTGTACTAACGTTCTGCGAATAAATGATCTTTATCTTTAGGTGCCATACCCAATACGCTTTTGTCAAAAAGACGCTTTTGTCTAAGGACAGACTAGACCGTTAGTAGACAGCTAACTGCGGAAAGGTATGATTCCGATCTCGGCAGCAAGCAGCAATGCTGCCGCAGCAGTGCTGCCGCAGCACTACTGGTCTCCATACATTCTCTATAGGTTTATATGAGATTACATTCCCAGCTCGGCAGCAATGCAGTGGCAGCAATGCAGGTCTGCTGCGCGGCAGTGTCTCCCTGCCGCCGCGGCAGACCAGTAGTGACGCGTCCTAGGCCACAGCGATAACACCTACGTGATATTTGACAAATAAATTTGCAACAAACGATGAATTTCTCTGATTCAAAAGAGGTAATCAATCGACATCTTGTCTGCTGCTGCGCAGCACCACAGTGGCAGCACTGCTGCTTGCTGCCGAGATCGGAATCATACTTTATACCTCTGAAGTAAGGTATGCTAAAACATTGTTGCAAATGATTATTATGAATGCATCGTAAATGCATTTATCTCATTATAATATCCGGTGACACGCATTTGCACTAAATTCCATTATTAAACCTCTTGGGAATCTGAGTCGGTCATTTATTGAACGTACATTTATTACAGGTACCTAATCGATAATTGAGTTTTAAAGTTCATCATAAAATATTGCTTTAAATATTTTTTTTTATTTAAGCTTCCGCCCGCGGCAAGCGTGGTAGCCGAAAAAATAGCCTACGTCTCACCACAGGTCGTAATCTTACTTTATACCAAATTCCATCAAAATCGGCCAAGCCGTTTAGTCGTGAAAACGTAGCAAACAGTTACTTTAGAATGTATTATTTTATTGTGTATAATAATAATAAGATACAATAGCTCATTTATAACGTCGCCGCGTCGTTGTGAGGTTTACTTTCGTGTGTCAGTAATTTTAGTCGATTTTTTTAGTTATGTCCCATGAAATAAAAAATAAAATAAAAATGTACTAAATACAATTAGATTATTTTAGATAAAAAGTTAGTTTATTTAATAAGTTAGTAAAACAAGTAAGAAAATGGGGTATTTATTTTCTGTGGGCAAGAATTTAACTAGTTCTCGGGGTAAGGCACCAACTGAATTACGACTTCGTACGTTCGTATCGAAACGTTGGCCGTTCAGCATCGAGATGGGCAGACGATGTAGCAAGCATCGCGGGTTGAACTTGTATGAGGCTGGCACAGGACCGTAGAGAATGGTATTGTCAAAGAAAGGCCTATGGCCTATGCCACAGAATAATTCTGTCTCACATAGCTATTATGTGGGACATAATTATTTATCCTTATCGCTCTAATTTCCCGAAGCTTCGTCTTTGACTTTTATTTCCCGGTTGTAACTACAACACATAATATAGAAATTTAATTTCATGAAACGGCAACACTTTGCCTTAGATCTGTAGTAAAATAGAGAAAAAAAATATCTTCTTTAGAATGGTGTAAAGAATATACCATTTTTAATTATTATTATTTGTAATACACAGGCAGCTCTTAGAGCTGATGCGTGAATATCTTATTCATTGTCAGTGCGCTTTAAATATTTGTCTAGTCTGTTTTTGAAAGCGTTCACTGAGGGGGCACTAATCACTGACTCTGGTAACCGATTCCAAGTGTCCACTACGCGATTGGGAAATATGTGCTATATACAAATATGTATATACCTATATATAATACCTGTGATTATTATTTCTCATAGAATTAAATTGACTTACAGAGAAACTTAACACATAATTTGTTGGGCTAATCGTAATATTAACAAAGTTAAAAGTGATACATAATAAAACACAATTTTATACAAAATAAAAGTGTGCGTGCGGGTAGCTTTGTAGCATTTGGCTCATCAGTGCAATGTAAACAACATTCAAGTGACACAGATATGCGCAACTGGAAGTGGCATATATGTACATCATTGGGATTTTGTGTATGTGCAAAAGGTAGCATACCTTCTCAGTCGTGACTCTTCGCAGAGTGGTCGTGGTCGTCACTTCGGGGGTTGTGGCGCACTTGAAAATCCTTCGCCATTCCACTCGTATTGCCGCAGGGGACCGTCAAGTGCTGCTTTAATTTGGTCCGTCCTTCTCATTGATGATCTACAACGTGGTCGCGTACCCTCAACCTTCCACTGCACCACAAGGCATGCAAAAGGTATGCTAGGTAAGAATATCTTTATTAACTTAATTTATTTACTAATACCGATACCAGGCTAGAATAAATCGCTTCTAAGCAATAAGACAGCCCATTGTACTTGTTGCTTTGTGATTTTTTATTTTTATGTTTGTATCTTTTGTGGTGTACAATAAAGTGTTTTCATTCAGCTTTTTTTATTTTAATTTTATAAATTTTCGTTTGACCACAATCTCACCTGTTGGTAAGCGATGATGTGGTCTAAGATGAAGCACGAATATCTAGGAGAAACCTATTCACTCTTACCTTAAAGAGGCCCGGATTGTATTCTTTAGGAAAAACAGACGACGGCAAGAACGTAGAACCAAAACGGTGTGTGCGAATGGGTGGTATATCAACTATACGGATGGTACTGAGCCGTGCGCCTGCTTGTCCTTTGGTGGAAAGCAGATGGCGGAATCAGATCGTAAAGTTCCTGGGCACATTCCCCGAAATGTATTCTGTAAAAGATCGATAGGCTTGCAACTTTACGGCGGTGCTCGAGACTTTGGGTCTTAGTCTCCGCGATATATTGCTCACCTATAAGCCTAAAAGCCCTACGTTCTGTCGAGTCTAAGGTAGCGAGCTGGTATTTGGCCGAACCATCCCAAAGGTGGCAGCAGTACTCCATACCAGACCGGACTTGTGCTTTGTAAAGACTAAGAAGCTGTCCTGGTGTGAAGTATCTCCTGACCTTGTTGAGGATGCCCAGCTTCATGGCAGCTGTTTTAGCCTTAGACTCGATGTATCAGCCTCAAAATCTAGGCAATTTTACACTCCCTCAAACCGCGAGTGTGACATTATTTATGTAGATCACTTTTAGGTCGCTAATCCGTTACCTGTTTATAATAATTGTTAAAGCAATTAATTGTTTTGTAGCCAGCAGTTCCATGGAGCTTTGTATCGTTATTAGTGGGGCGACTTTGAGAGTCCACAAACGTCGTTGAACCGTTTGATATGTTAGAAATACTAACCTATCAATTCAACTAAAGCACCAATAAACAAACATAAACAAACCAACACAAATAAATCAAACGTGTAAACACTTTCACCCGCACGCGACCGACCGGTCCAAGGTTCGATTCCCGATAACAGCACTCTAATGAGAATACTAGTTAATTGATTTATTGGCACATAGAGATTGCGAACTGTGGAGAACTATAAATTTTGTTCTGCTTGTGTTAACTATCTGCGTGTTATGGTTTATACGCCTTATTTGGATATCGATGTTATGTTTTACTTTGCTATCTATCTAGTTGTTGTAACCCCATACTATTCTAGTGCTTTGCAAAGGAATTCTCGCTTAATTTTAATTTTAACGGTCTGCCAATGTCACCTACTGATTTCTGAAGGTATTAAGCATGTTCTTCCAAGGCTTATCCACACACGTATCGTATAAGCGGTCTGCTCGCAACGCCACCACACAGTTACTTTTAGTATGAACTTGATTGAGTATGAACTTAACCTTATATCTTTCGGCAGGGATCTTCTCCTATATTTGGCCCATTTGGCTTATTCGCGGCCTTCCTTTTTTTGGATTTTGGTCTATTTTTCCTTCGATACGTTTAATGAAGTTGTCATGTCGTATAAAATGACCTTCCCCGGTTTTATTCTGAATAGTTTTTATTTGTTATTTTCTATCCATTATACACCGTAGTACTTAACTTCAATGATTAAGACCAGCTTGCACAACCGCTTTACCAAACCGTAATTAGCGACTAAATATCTTAAAATTTGACAAATTTGTATTATTTGACAACTGTCTAAATCATATTTAGGCGCTAAATACGATAAGGCATTGTTACGCAACGCAAGTGCCCTTAGACAGCGTTTGCGTTGCCCACCATGATAATACATTACATCTTAATCTAATCTTCTAATATATTTAATCTAATCTGTTTGTTAATCTATTTTTTGGGAAGCACTACCACTTAATATACTCTACTAAAAGGTTTGTTGAAAAAAAAATGGTAATGAGCATTAAGTTAGCCTAGGTGTTATTTTATTAATTAATAATTTTCTAATCTAATATAATACGGTACTATACGGTAATACGGTAATATAGTACGGTAGCAGGTTCGATTCCCGCCGCGGAACAAATGTTTGCATGATCTACAGATATTTGTTCCGGGTCTGGTTTTTCTCTATATATTATAAGTATTTACAAAAAAAAATGTATATAAGTATTATATTAGTTATCTGGTTCCCATAGACAAGCTCTGTTTAGTTTGGGGCTAGATAGCACTGTGTGAAATCTCCAGTAATATTTTACTGTGGATATAAAGAACGCAGCCACTGTGTTGCCTGGGATAAGATTAAGAAATTTTCAATCTAACTATAAATAGTTAAATATATGCTTGAACCGTACTACAAAATGTATGCATTTAAATAAATAATGTATATTACGCGATTTTCTTGTCAGTATGAAGAAACCTTGTTATAAATTTGTATTTTATTATTAATAATTGACCTATTTAAACTCAAACTTGCTTTACTGCAATCTTTATCTCTAAGTCACGTATTTTATGAATACTATTTCAAAGTAAACACTTTACACGCGATTTGACGAGTGTAGGTGTTGGTAAATGATAAATGAAATTTAGTTCGTATGAGTGACTGACTAAACTTCGCCATGGTCATCGACAAAATTAACAAATACAATTTTCACTAACAACTGAATATTTACCGTGATTTGTGAGTGTCCCGATATTTTGGCACAGTTGCATGCGCCATGAGTGGAAGGTTTCAATTTCAATTTATTTATTAATTAATTAAATTTTTAGAGTTGTGTTAATTTTATATTGATTGATTTAAAGAAAATACTTTATATTTCATATTTAAAAAACAAGTATAATTGAAGTACCTAACAATAAATTATTTTCTTTTCATCACTCATGCTTTGAAACTGGGTTATTGTAAACTCGGTAACGGCTCCGTAAATGCGATTTACGGCCCTCGGGCTTTAGTAACTTTGAAGATAGTATGAGATTCATTGGATTCATAGTAAGCTAAAATGAAATCAATCTCATTACAAATCCTTAATTATATTTAAAAATCAAATAGGTTACATGCATAATGGCTAAAGACGTGAAATGTCTAGCATTATTTATTTATTTATTATACTAAATTGTCTATGAGAATTGCATGGATAGATAGGATTGAACAGAGGGCTTAGCCAAGTTACAGTCGATTAGCGATGACGCTAGTCGATAAGTCCGAAAATGTATGGGATTTGACACATGCTATAGAAATACCACGTGGTATAGCGACAACAAATGTATGTAGAAATCGAATCAATTCGGAGCGAATGTAATTTGGCTACGGGCCCAGGATTGCTTAGAGCTTTCATTATTTAGGTAAATTACTAAACTTAAAACAAACCCTTCAATTACTTCTCAAGCATTCCGTATTTCTAATTGTTATCTTTTTAATATGCCATTTTCTTTGGAATGTTTATCTACTTTGAGGCTTTTTGAGGCCTAAAGTTTTTACATTACGACGATCTGAGGTCGAAACGGAATGAAATACAATGCACGATTTATATTTTTAGAAATACAACATTTAGCCCGCGTGCACAACGATTCCTAAACGTATTTAAATAAATAAACAAACAGGCATTTAATTACACACCTATTATGCTAACAGAAGTAGGTAGGTACAATAAGTACTAAATAAAGCTAGGTAAGGATAACACTAGGCCTAATTCTAAGAAACATTAGTACAGCGTCTAAACACGTTTAAATTTGATGTATTTGTATGATTTGGCAACTCTTTAAACCATATTTAGCCACTAAATACGTTTAGGCATCGTTGTGCATATCGCCCTAAGGTCCATATTTCGATCATAATGATAATAATCATTTAAATTGTGTCATAAATTGAATCCAATTGGTTTATTTCTTTGATTGTTTTGTTATTTCGTTTTCATGTACTAGACTGTAATATTTATAGCATGCCATTCAGGAGAGAACTGTTTCCTAGGCCACAGCTTACGCTTTTCTGGGAAACAGGGACACAACTCATCTATGTAACTTTTATGGTCACAATAAATATATTTCTATTTCTATTTTCCCGTCTCGTTGTTCTTTAAAAAGCTTTATGAAATAGGTGATAGGTTACTCTCCAATTTACGCGCGAGTCGACTCCGGCTGGACATCGGACATAGCATTGTCCTCCGTATTCATATGCCAACATTCAATTTATGCCCTACCAACAAACATAACCTTAACATCCATAACCTTTAAACCAATATTCTTAAAGTCCAATTTAGGAAAGCAAGTTGCAAAGAAATTGGTAAAAGTAGTGGCACTGAAATCAGATATATTGTGAAGGCAAGCTCTTAAGTAATACAGTGGCTTATTTATTAGTATTGTTCGGTTAATTATTTTGCTTTGAGTAATTGCTTGTTTAATGTACTATCTTTATTTATGGGCCGTGACATTCTAGCTTCTAAAATCGAGACTTCTTGAAAACGCTTGTAACAATGCTTTAATAATTTTTATTAAAACTAATTTTACTTGTTTTTTATTTTATTTCTGCTAGTATCTTGATCTAATTTTTAGATAGATTGTATTAAACTTAAAGTAGAATTGTATTTCGATTGATAGGTCTACTGCCTTGTAGTAGAACGTCACACCAGGGCCCGTAGCTAAATTACATTCGCTCCGAATCTATTCGATTTCTACATACATTTGCTGTCGATATATCACGTGATATTTCTATAGCATGTGTCAATCTTATACATTTTCGGACTTATCGACTAGCGTCATCCGTAATCGAATGTAACTTGCCTAAGCCCTCAGTGAGGGCTTAGCCAAGTTACACAACAGAATATCAGTGAAAACGAATCGATTTGAAGCTAATGTAACTTGGCTAAGGCCTGTGATGGTTCTAAGCCACTTCCTACCACCAACCTGCAAAGTCATCGGTTCATCGAGCGGGTATTCGTTCTACATCTTTGATTTCAAATCTATGTTGATGCATAAATAACAACAATGATGACAAATGACACAGTAACATGGTTACTATGTGCCTTACAATAAAGCTTAAAGTCGGTCAGAGTGCTATGGAGAGGGCTATGCTAGGTCTCTCTACGAGATTAAATCAGAAATGATGATATTTTTAAACAAACCAAGGTCACTAACATAACTCAGAGGGCAGGGGGCTCATTGCTCGAAGAGCTGACGGCCTTCTCGAGTAGAGACCACGCACTGGAAAGCGCAGTGTAAAACGCCCCCCCACTAAATCGAAAGATTACCATATAGATTATTTATAAGATTATTAAGATAGATGATATAGGTTGCTTGGCCGAACAAGATCGCTCGCTCTAGAAATCTATTTGGGAGTCCTAAGTTCAGCAATGAACGTTCTACGGTTGATACGATGATGAAATTAGTAGAATCTCAACAAAATAGTTTATTAACCAAACCATTGAACTAATCTCTAATCTATCAGCAAGAAGATACCCATGTAATGTGATCCCCCATTGTATTGTCTACTACGAAACTTTAGCCCGTAATTAAACGTCGATGGATTTCAGTTTCTAACTGATAAACAAACATCCTATATAAACATCGTTTCGCTTTGTTTTCAAAGTCTAATTGTGCTTTTGCGAGATAAATAATATTTTTGAAATAGTAACTAACTGAACTGTATCTTTGAAAGTCGGAAGTTTGTAAAATAAAACAAGATAAAGGGAACTTTAAGGCGCATATTACATATATTATTTATTGCGCTCCAAACATATTATAACTAGTGGTTCTGTAAGAGCAGTAGTCCTCGCGTCCCAAGTACAAAAAGTAGTTTGCGCAACAAAATTAACGAAGGAAGTCCAATTTTAAATCGAATTTCAGGTGATTAAATTTTCCATTAGGCTTACCTATGTAGACATTTGAGCATAATATTGGTATATGTTTTAGCCATTACTCGCGTTCCCTTCGTCCTAGGAGGTCTAATCTGTTATCTACGGATTCGTCTCGTGAAGTCGGAGAGGACTGCGATTGGTAAAGGTACGTATAAATTTACCGAAAAAAAAAATCAAAAATTGAAATCCGTCCATATATATTGTTACAGCAAACTTCCACTCATTTTCCCCCCCACTCCCCACTTTTGGAAAATTTTCTCAACTTCTTGTGAAGAATGAATTCTTTAGTGTGCCTCTCAAATTTGACTGAAGTCCGTTTATAAATAACGCTATAGAAAACTTCCCCCCTTTTCCTCCTATATTCTCCCCAATCAAAAATCGCGATAGACTAAAATAAATCAAGAAACTTGTGTGCCAATTTTGGTCAAAATTGGTTGATAAATGCAACCTGCAGGCGAGAACAGACGGACAAAAGCATTTTTTGGCCAATCTCGAAACTGAGACGACTCACTCGCTCAGTCAATGACAAAAATAAACAAACAAAAACTATCTCTTTCATACAAAAAGACAGGATCTTTAGATGAATGGTATTTATTAGACTTTAGAATCTAATGCTAAAATTATATGCCGTTATTTTAATTCAAATGAGTAAACATCTTATCATCATGCATATTCCGTACTAAGCGATCTTTCCATATCGATTAAATACAACAGATAATCCTTACGTACAATGTCATTACCATCAAGCCACATGTTGCTGGAAGCCTAATCGAACCAGCAAGCTTAGACATAAAAAACTACTCAACTGTGCACTAGAAACAGCGTATTATGTAGTTACTGAACCAATAATCATTTAATTATAAAGGTAAATAATTATTGGCATATGGCCATTAGGATAATACGTGATAGCAATAAAATATCATAAAAACCTGCGTTAGAGACGTTATTCTGGTATATCTCGTTTTGAGATTGTCGGTCAATCGATAAGATGAGAAATTTTAATTAAAACATGCATTGGGAAGGCTTGATGTTACCTATTTGCAAAGGAAAACTAATTAAGCTGGCTGAAGAGAAAAACGATAGTAAATCGAAAGCGTATTTTAATCATTCATATACCCATGACTACCTTAAAAACTCTGAATTTTGGTCAGGAAAACGCATTCAAAACTCTTCTGTATTTTTTAAGATCACTCGCTTTTTTTTTTGGTTAGTGTGGTTTTTGTAATGGTCTTTATTTGACTTAAATTGGTTTCGATTGTAGAAAATATGGAAAGTATTTAGCCAAATAAAATTTAGTTTGTGCACTTTGTGGTAACAGAATAGCCTACATTATTTGCTTAAGATTTAACTATACGTATGTAGGTCAATAAATCATGTTTTTTATTACACTATAGAATTTTTCAATTTCATCTATTAGGCTTGAATAACAGATTTTTTTTAGGACAATGTTAAAAACTTTATATGGCTTGCGGGATTAAAAATTGATATATATCTAGCGAAATATATACATATACCCAGAATACTCCTCGGTCCTCCTGTAAGATGCTGTATCGTATTCATAATGAAATCTGCCGTTCGAATGAGTCGCCATTTGCATACGAGCTGATAACAACCTTAATGGGAGTCAGATTATATCGGATATCAACCAGGTACCGCTGGTTGTTAGCAAGCAAAGCAAGCAATCAATTGCTTGATAGTTTGATACCGTGAAAGGTTATGAGATCATTTGGCGGGGCAATCAGTAATGACGTTTGATGGTTTCCGGTGACTTCAAAGAGCACAGTTGTTCAATTGATGCAAAAGGCGCTGATACGTTTAAGTGGCTGGTTTTATTTTGATGATGCGATGCAGTGTTTTATCATACAGTGAAGGAGTCAGTTGCAAATTGCATTTCTTTTTAACCAACTTCAAAAAAAGCAGGAGGTTCTCAATTCATCGGAATCTTTTTTTTTATGTATGTTCCCCGATTACTCGACGACGCCTCGACCGATTCGAGAATTTTTTTGTTTAAAAGGGTATACTTCCCAGGTAGTCTGGTTTTTTCTGTTATCTGAAGTCGATTATATTTGTGTTAAAAAGTTACTTGTAATATGTTATTATGTGATTACTTATTAAGTTTACATTTTGCACTTACGTTATTCTGTACTTAACTGTTATTATGCATACAACAGAGTAAATAATATTTATTCCGGAACCCACTCGCACCATTCCAGTTGATGCGAATGAAACCGTGATTTACTTTACTGTACACGTAGTTTTTCAAAACAAATGTGTTTTTATTACCACAAGCTGCATATTAAAATCCTTTTACTATGTAAAGGGCAGTGAAAAGACGGAAAAGCTCGTGAGTAATGTAAATCGATTGGATATAATGGTAATCACGCCCCGGGACAGACTTTCCATTCCCGCGTCTATCTTGTACCCATTACAATGCATGCACCTACTATTCATATAGAAAGTTTCGCGGGCGGACTGTGGAGGCTTTGGACTTGCTACAATACTATACATTTATCGACAAAAAGCATATTTAAATACATCATATCTATTTAAAAAATACAACAGAAATCGTTGAATCGTCTAAAGACTGCAAACGTCAGACAATGTTTCGGTTCAATTCGTGAACCTTCATCGTGAATATTGTCGGTCGAAACACCGATAAAACGGTACGTGATCTCGTATTTATTATAATGATTGAAATAAACCACGAAAGAGTTCCAGGTCTACAGATGCTCAATTGCTAGATCACTAGCAAATGGAAGTGTTGGTTGCCAATACACTGGAGGCATTGCCCTGATAAACGCCAGCTCTCGGATCACACGTCGCTTCCACCCCTGTGATTTTTAGTTTTCATACAATCAAAAAAATTGGAATACGGAAAAAATACCGTCGGAAACTTTATTGATGATTTGAATACAAATTGCACTAGATTTCATCTCTTTTTTGAGACTGTAGCACAGTGACGACGCCATCATCGAAGTTGATAAGTTTATCGGAAGTTCAACTCGGAAGTTAAACTGTAGTTTTGAGAGAGATGAGTCAGAGGGGATCCAGTGTATTGGTATTTCCGTGTCTATGGTAGCAGTCTATCTTTTGAAATTATCATTATTAATTCTGCAGTTTACTTGTTTTTTTAAATATTATTCTTAATTTGCAGCAGGTACGTGGTGCAGCAGGAAATGGATGCAGGTGGGCACTTGCATTTGTTATTCGGACTGTATAAGTATTCTTTTATTTTAATAAGGAGTTATTTCTTGTTTTGTGAAGTTTACCATTTTGTTTTTTGTTTTTTTTATACGTCTTGGTGATAGAACTAGAATATGACCCCCCTGATGTTTAGGTGGTAACCATCGCCTATAACAAAGTATTGTCTCGCAGGTCACGCACCCTAGAAAGGCGCCCTACGATTCACTGCTCTGCGTCTATCACCTTGAGGCATACAGGTGTAAAGCCTCATGTGCCTGTAATTCCACTGGCAATTCCCTTTAAGCTGAAGCAAAGTAATGCTGATTGGTGGCAGAAATAGGTATGGTGGTAGTACTTCCCCGGGCGAGCCCTTTCACATGGAACTCTACTTACTACTTTTGTTACTCATAAACTGGGCTGACATAAACTAGTTGTTTAAAAGTCCTTAACATGTAAGAAAAAATAATAATAATAATGATTATCATGGTATGAACACACTAAGTAAAAACTAAAGATGGTATATTTACCTTCATCTGTGAGATTTTAATGTCTCGCATTTAAAACTCACACAATTTTCATTGTTTAGTTTAGACCTTATTGTGTCACACATAATGTTTTCTGGTAGGAAACGGTTTCTGGTCAATGTTGGAAGGTGGATTATAGTTCGCAAATCGCAAATCTGTAGCATCAGTGGTGTTAGAAAGCCGTTGTGTATCGGAGTGGCCGGCATCCCGTACAATGTGTTGCACATCTAATGACTCGCCCGCGGTTTTGCATATTGGACCAGTTGCAGTGTCCACTCGTGAGGAAATTGGAGCCGTTTTTAGATTTATTATAATGTGGATAGCTGTATTTTAATGTCATTACACTTAATACTGAACTGGTTATACTATGTTAAACAGTGTTTAGTGAAGGACATACGTGATTACTTCTCTAGAGATATGTTTTACTGTATTGCTATGCTTTATTGAAACTTTTGTATTCAGCTTAGTCAAACTACACGATACAGCGCAATTGCGTCACACGTCGTAGATTTCCGTGTCAACAATTAGTTTTAAGTACCTATTAAAGTATGTTAGTCACCAAGGTAGGTATGTATTTATATGGGTATAAGTATATTTAAACATCTTGTATTTTTCTATGGTTGCCTGAAATAAAGATTAATGAATTAATAATTCATTCAGATTTTCACGTATCTTATTCTAATTCTAGAGTAGGCACAATACACAATACAAAATGATTGGAAATGCGGATTTTATTCCCTTACCTAGAGTAGAGGAATAAGATCCGCACTGAGGTGATTAGAGTGTATTGTGCCTTTTAACCGGATTCCAGCCATTTTAACTCCTTGAAATAACGGAATAGAAGTACGATTGAAATGTGTCTTACTTAGCTAACGTAATAATTACAAAACACAAGGTGTTTTTTTTAATTATATTGCGTACGATGGTGCGAATGGATTTGATGAGAATGAACCTGTACTTCGGCAATATACTCAACTGTTGATAATACCTTCTAAACATCTACTTTTGAATCGATTTTACGAGAAGATAAAGGAAAACCTAATATTGAGCTTTGTCTCTTCACATCCGGTTTATAAAATTATTTACATCTAAAGTCAATCTAACCTTCCAGCAGTATGTCAGCTGGCGGCAAAACGCGGCGTCATCAGTGAACCATATCAGATCACTCGCATGCGCTTGCGCATACCAGCTCCGTCCACAAGTTGTTTATGCACGTTTTATGCATTGATGAGGTATTTCAGTATAATTTATTCGGAAGTAACCGTTGCATGCGATTCTATCGGCCGTGGTAATGAGAGAGTTTGCATTAGTCATTTACATTTCGTCAATATAAATCTACAAGGCTAGACTGAACCGTGTGAAAAAGACGGTTCGAAAGAAAAGACTCGATAACCGTCGATTCATAAAATTGAAGGAACATTACGTCAACTAGCATAATTACAGATATGTACATATTACTTTTTTGTACTCAAACCAAATTGTTTATTGTTTTTTTATTGTTATTTAAAATAGGGGACGCCAACAGCTTAAGTATAAGTCATAAATGGACATATGCCTTTAATAAGAGAAATAATATAAAGTTATATTATCGGATCATACGTCGCTTCGACCTAGAAATAATTTTGAAAACGCGATGGGCCCCTGTACCCCATGGACCCAGGGTCTCGACCAATTATTGGTTTGCTTTTGTCAAAAACTTTTGTCAATTATAGGCGAATACAACATTGACATTTTTAATGACTCCAAATATAATTACATATGCAAAGAAATAAACAAAACTAAAGGCAAGTACAATGAGCAAGCAGCATTATCGCTAAAAACGATCTTCTCGAAATCGAAATGTTTACTCTATTCTTTCCGGAAGCAAAGGGGGTCTACTAAATTTAGAAGTTTTCTAACGAGAACTGATAGGTACCTACTGCTTGAACTCCCATTAAGCTTCGTACCCTCATAAAAAATGCATAACCATACTCGAAGGATTGCAACCAGTTATTTATGCAAGCGGCTCTCTCTCATCACAATCTGGTGGCGATCGATCGCGGGGCAATTATTCAAATCAGCTACATGCATTGTCACTGCGCGCGCGCAGATGCGATCGCGACGCGCTAGGACTATGATGAAGTGTGCTGTATAAGGGTGTGGATTGGATTCCGTTTGCTGTATCATTTCTTGTGAAGAAATGTAAACAGAGAATCTAATTCGAGAAAGTTTGGTTTGCAGTTTTTGTGGTAAGTGTATACATATGATAAATGCGAAAATGAGTTTGTTTGTAACGCTTTTACGTCGTAACAGCTAAACCGATTTGATAAAATATGGTTTATACAGAGATTATGACCTGAATTGAGATATAGGTTGCTTTTTACTTACAAACTACGTATCTACGTATCGTACTACTATCTGTGTTTTGATTTAGATCAAATTGCGAAAAGACATCATTCGGACCAAAAACTCAGACGAAACGACTACATTCATTTCCATCAGATGATAAGAACAATAATCTAAACACCAGCATTTAGAATCCGCTTTAATATCAGTCATAAATATGAGGGTGTTTCACTTTTGTATGGAATTTTTTTTTCTGCTGACTTTGATTGATTTCCGAGTCTCTGTGATATAAAAGATACTTTAGTAAAATTTTAATAAGATTAGACAACGTTTAGAGGTCGCACACTTTGAGGACTTAGATAAAAATACTTACATAAAAACTAAGAAGAACTTCCTCTTCTTGTCTCCATGATCAATTTTAATTACCTGTGGCAAATCAAGAATACTTGTGAAACCAGTCAGTTTATTACACCATGAGGGTGGAAATGAAAAAGTTTGATAAAAGTGGTCAATCTGTGCGACTTCTAAACGTTGTCCGATTACCTCCAAATTTTGCATACATATCTTATAGGTAAGGTAGACCAAGAAATCAGTCAAAGTGAATAAAAAATCAAAACTTTGGAAAAATGAAACACCCTAATAAATACACATAAAAGGAATTGAAATCAACCTCTTATTCATGACTTGCAAGGAACAGTAATCCTTGGTGGTAAATTAATTTCTTCGAATGTCCTGTACTGGACTATGCGATAATTTTAGAGGCACCCCAGTGACCGATATTAGACCCAAAGGCTCCCACCAATCTTTATAAGGCTGTATTTCCATCAAAAGAGGGTCCACTCGTTCTTTCAGCCCCAACAGCCTCTATGCCTAAATGACCTGGGCTAGATTCCCATTTTAGGCTTCCGTAGACAAACTAAAGATACCGACATGGTGAATGGATCTCCGATGACAAGATTATTACATTCGTTCATACCAATCTCCTTTTTAACAGGTCCTTCCACATAACTTATGAAACTATCTGGGTTATGAACACTGTTTGTACTAAAAACGGGATATTTACCATGATTCGAGAGTTTTTGAGTATCCCAATATTTCGACGCAGTTGCATGCGCCATGATCACGGGTAAAACTCTCAAATCATGGTAAATATCCCGTGTTTAGTACAAATAGGTTCTTCCATACCTGGACAATAAACCGACTAGAAAAGAACTAGTTACAACGTTCTAATCCCGCAACAATCGTTACATTCGCACACACTATAACTCAGGCATACCGCCGCCCACGGAATGCACATGCAAATGAAATGCAATGGATACTGCATCACTCACTGCCAGATCAGCGCATGATCCGCACATTACATTATAGAGAGCTGTGTTTGTTTATAAACTTTGGAACGGGAAATTTAAGCCATGCTAATGGTAAGCAACGTGCTATGGACATATGCATACATATGCGTGTGTGTACACATGTATGTCGTACACCATTGATACTCTAGGTAAAACTCACATGATCCATTCCATCCAAAGATTGTCTAGAAATCACTACTTAGCGATAAGACCGCCAATTGTATACATTCATTTGAATTCTGTTACTTTTAATTGTTTTGTTGTTTATGGTGCGTAATAAAGTACTTATTAGGTATTTAATCTAATCTATAGAGAGTTATTCCTTTGCGAGATCAAATCAGAATAAATGAGGAGATACATAGATGAACTAGGTTACTGACATAACCCGGGATTAGAAAGCTGAAGTGGCAGTGGGCGGGCACGAAGCTCAAAGATCAGACGGCCGTTGGGGCAGATAGGTTTGCGAGTGGTGACCACGCAATGGAAAAGCGCATCGTAAAGGTGGGTCCACACTTGATCATTTTCGCGTATCAGATCTCTGTCGCGTAGCATCGACGCGTATCAAATGTGGATCCGGCTTTAAGCGTGCGTGCTCGCCCTCTAGATGGAATGACGACTTGATAAAGGTTGCTGGGAGCCGTTATTAAAAAAAAAGTGGCACTCCGGGAGTGTCGACAGAAGTGAAAACTTGAATAAAAGAAAACTTCGCTACAGATACTTATATACAGAGGTATCAGAAAAAGTCAGTGTCAGTTGTCAGTGACAAGTGTCGGTAACAGTGTCGCGAGTTCAATGGTTTTTTCATTATAATTATAATTTGCATTTATAATATTAGTGTGATTTGTACATTGCATTGTTGAGTGCAGATCGCACAAGATCGATCGCTCTGGAGATCTATAGGGGAGGTCCTATCTATGGGGGATCAGCAGTGGACGTCCTATGGCTGACGTAATGATGATGATGAGCATCATTTTAATTCAAGTTCTAACTGAAATTCGCCGAAATATAAAGTACTACATACTTTATTGAAACGTGTAAGTCGGCAACAGAGGCACATACTTAATAACCCACGTTAAGACATGCGGGCTGTCAGAGTAAATGATGTTGCGATCCTCAACGAAGATAGATCTCTCAGTCTGTACGCTACTTTATATTTACCGAACGAGACGATATGTAGGCCTTTGATGGTTCATTTAATATAGATATCTCTTACTTTGATAAATATATAAACAAACATATATTTCCAAATCCATTAATTAATTTTTCTTTTTCTATTATTATGTGTATTCGTTTTTACACCTCGGCCAATCTTCCATTCAGAAATGATCCTCGGCAACCAAAGGTTGTCTGGAAGAGATCGCTTTGTTAAGCAATATCTCCACAACCCCCCCCCCCCCCCAGATTTTTAGCTCATTAATGCCGAGTTCCTATATCCGTCGGTAACCAGCTACGACTCGTTTCTCCTTGAAAAAGTGTCAAACTAGTGTCAAACTTTTGACATGTTTTCAAGAAGAAACGAGTCGTAGCTGGTTACCGACGGATATAGGAACCCACCATTAGTCGCACCAAAATTGTGCCATCACTACCTACCTGTATACCAAATTTCACAATGGTCGGATCAACGCTTTGAAAGTTATCCTCGGACAAACAAACAAACATACATACATACATACAACGCCGATTTGCCCAAGTTGATGTAGAGATCTCGCTTCGCTCAAAGATAAAAAATGTTTATAAAAGTACACCTATATAAAAAAAATACAAGCATCCGATTTCAATGTCAGTGTATACACATTGTAAAATACTACAAAACTCAAATAGCCCATAAATAGTAGTTAATTCTACAAGAGTAACCATGTTCTAATCGAGCACAGAAGCCTTCTGTATAGAACACCATACTCCGAACATCTGTACACTGTCTGCCAAGAAAACTACGATGTACCGTGCATTCGTACACTGCTGGCTCACAAAACTATGTAGAACAAGTGGACACTACAGATAATCCTACCTCATCTTGTACCAAGATTACAAGAAATAGAATAGGTTAAAGAAAACGTTGTTTAGGACACACCAGCTAGATGGAACAATGATCTGCGCGTTGTAGCAGACTGGATTGGAAGATCCGAGGATATGGCTGTTTAGCAAACATCTACGTCCATAGATACTTGGGAAATATCTACGTCAACTTTGGCCAATACCTACGTCCAGAAGTGGATTGAAAATAAAAAAAAGTCATGTAAAATAATTTTGGATTGCATGCAAGATGCATCTTGCATGGGCCTATTTTTATTTACAATAACATAATATAAGCTTATCAGGTTTTTAAAAGACTTATTTCAATGATAACATTCCGGAAATGAAATTTAGTCGAATTCAAGTTTCGATATAATCTCGATGTCTTAGTGTAAGACTTAAATAGGTGCTTGTCGCCATTTCATTTAAAATTATGTCCTGCTGATTCAGAATATCATACTAAATAAATGTTTTCACTTTAGTATTTTTCTAACTTACACGATCTCTTTATTTGCTATCCTGACGTTTTGACTGTGTTGCAAGGTACATACGCGATAAATACCCGTTTAAATCAGTAATTATGTTATCCATTAGTTTTTAATCTAATATCAATGGTACACGTTAAGGTAGGGTTACCTCTAGTTGTTCTCTTGGTCTAATAGGTACGCCATAACATGAAGTGTAATGCGAGTAACATGCGCACGTGCTGCTATTTATCCTCACCGGTACAGGAGCTATCCTTTATAGAATTATGGACTCTTATTTACACTTACAGGAATAAAAAGAGTAAAACCTTATAAAAGTTCCAACTCTCTGGAATTGATATTATTGACAAGTGACTTTTTACAAAAATATAACCAACTTCAGATATCAGAAAAAAAAACCAAACTTCTGAACCAATTTTGATAAAAAAAATAATTTTCCAAATCGGTTGATAAATGACGGGGTTCTAATGTAACAAAAAAAAATTAAACAAATGCGGCTAACTTCCTCCTTTTTTGATGTCGGTTGATAAAAAAACAGAGTTCTACCTGAAAGTAGATTGAGGTGTCAAAAGAAAATAATAGTTTTTACATTATTTTTATTTTTGCAAAGGATAATAATTATAAAGCCGATGAAAATGGCGAGCCTGTCTGTGTGTTGGAAGATAAAATGATAGATACAGGATAATAATAATTATATCATTAGCTACCTACTCATATTTTACCGGGACTGCAGCTATACATTCCAAATGAGGTATCGTTATTAATTTATTCCACAGTAAATGTATTGGAACTTGTTTCTAAGAGGAACTATTTATTACATTAAAAATTGCAATATATAAAAATGCAACAGTATTTTTCAAACTTTCACTGTACATAATTGCTAATTAAAAAGGGTACTTATCGCGTATGTACCTTTTTTATCTGTTATCCCGACGTTTCGGCTACAACAGCCGTGACCACGGGTGGCCTCTGATTACAAATAAAAACTTCGCGATAACAAATAAAAAAGGTACATACGCGATAAATACCCGTTTTAGTCAGTAATTAGAACCATGCAGTCAGATACAACACACTCCGAATTGACACCAATATTTGCATTTCAAGTAAACAGTTATCTCGCCGCAGGAAATAAACTTGCACTTCATTAGTACATTGGTGATGAAATAAAAGTTTTTTATCTGATCTTACCTCCCGTATCTCCACTGAAGATCGTATAACCTTGCAAATAAAACACGGATGCATATCCTAATCAATCAACTCTCCAACATCTTCATTTCTCCTAATGATGTACCGCGTCCACTTCATTTGGCCCGCAGTGTACGCATTTATCTACGTGTGTTACAGTTATAGTTCTAAATAAAATGGCTCGCGAGGTCTAAAGCATTACTCATGAATTGCTGAGCCCCGGCGCCCGCTAAAGCTTTATTCATAAGATACGGTCACCGTCATTTAAGGGTGTGATATAGCGAGACCCAATTTAAGGAGCGACGATTTGCACGCGGTATGTGGTAGAGATGTTAGGTGCCAAAGATCGGACTCAATGGCGGATTTTGGAAGAGACCTACATACATCCGGTAGTAAGTCGATGATTATTATAGCGAAGACGCTGCAAACACCAGTATCGATTCTGTTGTTTGATGATCCATTAAATTTTCATAAAATGCAAACGTTCTTATTTCATCTACGCTAAAAACCAAATAAGTATGATATTTAAAGAAACCGTGCGTAGTCAAACGCAAGCTTATAATGTATAAAAACACTATTCTGTGGCGTTATGTTGGCAGTCTATGGCATGTAAATGTGGAGGCCTATTACGAGTATGGTAAAGATTGATATAACTTGAAAGGTTGGCAATAATAGTGCTAGGCAAACATTTATTTCATGACAAAAATCCTGCCCAGGCAGGTTCTGTGTTAATTTATGGCCTGGCTGCCAACTAAGCCACTAGTTGCCACCAAGCAATGTATAGAGTTCAGTTATTTCTAAGTCACATTAGTGCTACGGTATAACCAATAAAACGACAATCGCAAATCTATTGATGTGATGGAATATTGATTCGGAATTCAAAAGGATGATATTATGTATTTGGTGAGTAATTATTGACTGACGCATAAATAAGCGAGTAAATGACACTAAACAAGACCGTTATAACACGGTGCACGTTTTTCAGGAACCGTAGCTAAACTCATATATCGCGGTGAACTGAATTCCACTTGTTATAAGTACTGTATATATTGTATATATTTGTGCAAGTGACTGTATATTCGTTGGAATGTTATTCTGGTATGATGTAAGGTCGATTTGATTTGAGAGTGTTTTGATGTCATGCTAAGGTTGCTTAGACTATAATTATTAAGTGCATTTAATGTTGGTTTAACTCCGAATGTTTGCAAATGAAAAAATAATTATTAGCAGCAGTAAAACAAAAATAAACACAAAACAAAGAATTTACATACAATGGCTAAAACTATACTGAACTGTCTTACATAAAATTATTTTCCTATGATCTTCACACTAGGCTGGGCCTGCATCGTAAAGACCTGTTGCTGATTTACATATTATTTTACTTAGAAAACTTTCGTGATTGACTTAAATCATTATTATATATACGGGATTTATCACGTACCGTTTCATCGGTGTTTCGACCGCAATGTTTCGGTTCAATTCGTGTACCTTCATCAGGGTGAGTGCGATCCGCTCCGAATAACGTCTCGCCTCGTTATTCGATAATAATGACATAATTATTCCTTTTACCTGGAACAGCAATATGTATAAATATTTTACAATTTTAACTTATGAAATTTTAGGATTTTTATTAAGTCTAATACATAGGAGCACTAATAAGAATATTAAATAAGTTCACAATGTGGGTACCTATCTATAGCTACAATAATAATGAAAGTGTTTTGTTATGTGCGACATAAAATGAAAACACAGGTAGGGAAGGGCTAGTGTTGTTGTAAAATAGATTTTATGCAAATTCATAACAAATTTTAAAACAACCTTAATATAAAGTCCTAAAGTGTCAATCAAACAGCCTATATAAAATATTCAAACAAATCATATTCATTCATAATGTATGTAGGTACCTGTTAAACTGACTAAGGGGCATCGTTGCAAAGGCACCGCCGACTAACGTTAAAAATGGAAATGTATCGATTACTGGACAAATATTCAAGATACCGGTATTAAGCCCACCTCTAAAGTCAGTAATAAGATTCCGGATGTGTGTTTTAAATGAATGCCGTACATAACAAAACACGTAGTATGTATATACATACATCAGATTAAATACTGGAAAAAAATACCATCTACGAAACGCAATAGGTGAAATGACGAGCTCATAACGAATACTGGTAGCTGTTAGGTTTTTTCCGTATAAGATCAGTCGCTCAGAAAATTTATGGGGAGGCCTGTGTTCACCGGTCGTAGATATCCAATGGTTGATATGTTGATAATGATGATGGATGATTGATTTATTGATTAAATATTTATTTTACAATAACATACCGAAATACAGAATAAAAGATACATTAAAACTAAAAACAACAGAAAATGCTCCAAGGGTGGTTTTATCACTTTAAATGATTTCTTCCACACAACTTTATGAGAAAAGGGACTGTGGCGTCATTTTATTAAACAAAACTGCAAAATTATATCTTAAAAATGCCTAAGATTCAGCCACAACAACTCTTCACTGTGCGTGGTCCACACGCACTAAACCAATTTAGTATTTTCAAACATTCGCGACCACTGTATATAATTATTTATTAAAAAGGGTATTTATCGCGTACCTTTTATATTTGGTATTGCGTATGTACCTTCTTGACGGTAGCTCCAAGTACTACAGTCAACCCGTAACCACGACTGTTGCAACAGCCGAAACGTCGGGATAACAAATAAAAAAATGCATACGCGATATATACCCGTTTTAATTAACAAATTTAATTAATTACTAGCTGACCCGCACGGGCCACCTTCTTAACACAAAGCTAGAGAATTCTGAAAATTATTTTCAGAATTCTCTAAAACGAGGCTTTGCAACCAATATTAATGTTAGTTTTACAATAAGGTCACTAGATCCCATTTTAAATAAATTTAGTGGTACCTATGTACATACATATATTAATTGTTGTAAAAAAGTTACTGCTCGCGAGGTCCATTGTTCGTACAACTACTATGTAGTTATATGAAGACGCACGAACAGAGAAAAACCAACGGAGGCCTGTAGAAACTTACTTGAAGGGGGCGACGGATTACATTGGAAATGTGTTGAAAATGTTTTCAATGAAGTCGGTCTTCACTCCTCTCTCAAAGATGACCAAGCATTTACGGACTCCAAAGGACTTTATACCTCTGCAGATACCTGGTGTTTATAAGATAGACTGTAGCTGTGGCCGCTCTTACATCGGGAAAACCAAACGTTCCATAGCCAAGCGTGTCAAAGAGCATATCGCAGCTGTCAAAAGTCGCCAAGTAAACAAGGCAGCGATAACAGAGCATCTGGTAGACACGGGACCGAATTATTGGATTGAACTTCATGATCCTAAGGTTCTCTTTAGTGAACGCCATTATTACAATGGTTCGTGAAGCGATTTAAATCAAGAAATTTCCAAATCTAAATCGGGATGATAGCTATAGACTCAGCGTCCTGGAAACGGATGATTATTAGGTCGTGATCGGTCGTCTCAGTGCGTAGATACGGTTAGTGTAGTGTGTCGTAATATGAACGAGGACATTTCTAATTCTGAAGACCAAGTGAGGGTAGTTGCTGCAGCTGCCATCACTTCTCGACGGTAGCTCTAAGTACCTCAATCCGCCCGTAACCATGGCTGTTACAACAAAGTCGATAGGTCGGAGTAACAAATAAAAAAGGTACATGAGCGATAAATATCCGTTTTAATCTAATGTTAAGTATAGATTAGTACAGATTTTGCCTTACTCATTTTGATACGTTTAGGTGAGATGGCCCAACACTTATACCCAGTCTATAGATAGAGTATAATGTATGTGATTATTATAAGATAGTTTGACAGTTATATAGCTCCTGGCAACATTGCATTGTTTTCAAAACAAGTAGGAAGTGGTAGAAAGTAGGTATATAATATTCTGAAATTGGACTGTCTGGAGTGAATCAGTTCGTCATAAAACGCTCAATAGTTGAAACAATTTATTTAATGCCTGGAGATTGCACCTGGTTTTACTTGAATCTTAAAAATGACGACATGTTTTCGGGAAATTATTACTAAATAAATGCGTATACCCCACTAAATGCCACACATGTGGCATTCACAACACACAAGTGGAAATCTTTGGGGGAAGGCCTATGACTGTATCATTAGGTAATTACAAAAGAAAAATGTATTAGTTTTTTCATTACAATGGTGACGTTGAAAAAAGCATTTTTTTGTTTTTTATATATTACTAGCTGACCCGCCTTCGGCATCACATGCTTGAAATTTCCCGTTCTCATGGGAACTTTGGGATAAAAACTATATAAAACACGACACTTCATGTAAATGACTTTACGTCAATGAACGACGATTAAATTATATGGATATTGTACATAGAAAAATACCAAAATCACGATTGAATATGGGGGGTGGGGTAGGAGGGTGATAAATACTTTACGACCAGTAGTCATACCTACCAAATATACAATAATAAATCATTATAATCGGTCGACCCGTTTCGGAGGAGTGCAAACACAAACACCGTGACACGAGATTTTTATATATTAGAATATGCTCGCGTTCGACAACGATCTCGCCTAATCAGCCATGATGCAGTCTACGATAGATAAAAGAAACTAGAGGGCTTAGCCAAGTTACAGTCGATTAGCGATGACGCTAGTCGATAAGTCCGAAAATGTATGGGATTTGACACATGCTATAGAAATACCACGTGATACAGCGACAACAAATGTATGTGGAAATCGAATAGATTCGCAGCGAATGTAATTTGGCTACGGGCCCTGTTCACTCGTGACTTGAAGGCATCTAAGTTAAATTAACAATCGCGTCAAAGTAATCAGTCCTTCTTTCGTGAAAAACAAACACACAAACAAATGTTCTTCTTGTATGTTGAATAGTATTCAATTTTGCCCTACCCAGATTTATTTTATCAGAAGTGAGTATCCAATATCAATTTTATATCGACTCTCCTATAATAAGAAAGGTTGCAATGTACAGCTGAGGACTTAGAGCCTTCGCAGACTAAAGACTTTAGAGGTCGACCAACAGTTTGACCAGTGCATAATACTACCTTACTACCTTTAAAACCTGTCGAAATTGGTATTTGAGCTCGACGTTAATGATCTATCAGCGGATTAATTGTTTTGTACATAATTGTTGATTAAAACGGGTATTTATCGCGTATGTGCCTTTTTTATTTGTTATCCCGAGGTTTCGGCTGTGTTGCAACAGGCGTGGTCACGGGTTGAAAAATTATTGGTATGTAATAGATATAAATTAAAAACTACAACTGATTATGAAGAATTATAACGACCGCGCAGTGGGCGAATAGCCAGCTGAGACGCAGGAGGTAGTGGGTTCGATTCCCACCGCGGAACAAATCTTTACACGATCTACAGATATTTGTTCCTGGTCTGGTTGTTTTTCTATTTATAATAAGTATTTATTTACCAAAAAAAGGAAGTAAGTATTCTATCAGTTATCTGGTTCCCATAGTACACACGTCTACACCTCAAGTTATACATTTCCAGAATAAGCTGAACTCACATTGTGTAGGTTTTCCATACAATGAGAGGTCAGTAAAGACTGGAAATGTATAGCTATATGTATAGCCGTGTGTACAACCTGTGCATAGTTTGGGGCTAGATAGTGCTGCGTGAAATGTCCCGCAATATTTGTTATTGTTATTATGTATAAAGAAGTTACTAACACGGGTAGGTAAATTGAAATTCTTCAAAGTAGGATTATGTAGAGTTGAACTTTTGGCGGAGTTTTTGTAGTATCCATAGTTTGTTAACAAAAGTATTCAGTAAAATATTTGAAACTACGTGTTTTTTTTACTAAGTAATAAAAAAAATATAGTTCATAGTTATTTATTGGTTAATTTTCCTAATATATAAAATAAAGTTGGTAACTTTAAAGTTAACAAAAAAAAATACATATAAATACAATATAAATTTCACACAGCACGTCTGCTAGACATAAAAAAAATACAAATAAAATATGGCTTAGAAGTTTATAAAAAGCCAGTTAAAAGCTGCCGAAGTAGCAGGGGATCATGCCCTGTAAGGAGATTGCGTATAACGCATGAGTTTAATCGACGCCGCGGGACTTCGAACGGGACATGCGAGCGGACGTGTGGTGGAGAAGACCTGGGAATCTATGGAAATGGCCTAGAGAACAACAATTAAAATTGAAATATTACAGAGAAACTCTTTATTACCCTAGTATTATATTACATAAATAAACTTATTAAGCATTTTTATCCAGATAAACTTTTTATTAAGTTTGGAAAAACTTGGTGCATTTATTTCTCAACCTCTTTTTTTATCAATAAATAAATAAATATTGCTGGACATTTCACTTAGCGCTATCTAGCCCCAAACTAAGCAGAGCTTATACTCGTACTATGTGAACCAGATTACTGACAGAATACTTATATACTTTTTTTGTAAATACATACTTATAATATATAGAAAAACAACTAGACCCAGAAATAATATCTGTAGATAATGCAAACATTTGTTCCGCGGTGGTAATCGAACCCGCTACCTCCTGCTTCTCAGACAGCTATTCGCCCACTGCACCACGGAGGTCGTCAAAATATGTGATTATAAATCTTTATAATGAGTGGCGTACAAGAAGACCTAACAAAATTGCAGTAACTGATCAAGATAGGTTATTCAATTACCGCTTACTAGATTCCGTACCTGACTAAACACATTTGACTTGTCCCTTAATTTGTATTGTTACGCCGAGGCTGTTAAACAATGAGTAATAATCGAACCTTCTCGAACGCTTTTGTCTTGCTGTGTTATTGTTGCTATTGTTTGTGGTTTCGCAGAATGGGGAGAGGCCATTGTGTCGAGGGACCGACCCTTTCCTGGAAGGATCGACATCGTTCTCGAACAATCGAAATATGCGCGATATAAATAGACCGGAGAGATGGCCGGACAGTCAGTCTCAGTTAGTGAGTGAGTGAGTCTCAGCGAGGCCCTGGAGGACTGACGTGGACAAGGGTCTCGCGTGAGTCTGGATTAAGCTATACGTGCGATCATTTTGGTGACTTTAAGTGATGTGAATTAGTGTGTTGTGATTACGTGTGGCCAAGTTCGTGTATTCATCGTCATCGTGTTGAATAAAAGTGTTATTTTGGTTAAATCGATTCCCATTATTTTATCCCGAACCCTCAGCTCGTAACAGTATTATTAGATGTGTGGAAGATAAAAGGACTATGGGCCTTTTTGATGCATCATAAGTCCTGGTTTTAATAAATATTATGGTGCAGTAACTACTGCTGGTTGCCCTAATATTATTTTGCCAATATTTCACCAATTCTTATTTGTCTCAACGGAAAGCGCCGTAAGGATGACGTCTACCTAAATGCAAACACGACCTCATAAAGGAGCCGCTTGATGCAAGCCGTACAGTATCGGTCGCTTTGGAAATCTATGGGTTAGGCGTATGTTCAGTGGACGTTTTATAGCTGATAGAATGTTGATGATAAATAATTCACCAGCAATGTACCGGTACCTAATATTTCGTATTAAAAGCCGGTGTCCACTCTATCCACACATAGGCTGTATGCTAGAATGCGGCAGGCTACACCCAATCAGACAATGGTTGATTTAGCCGCTACCGCGTCCGTTACGCCGGCCCACGCACCTTGCTGCCTGTTCAGACGCACGATAAAGGAAAATACAGTACCGCAAGTTTTAGGTCCTGGCGATTTCTGCACTTTTTTACGATCTGGATATGGAACAAGCATTTGGCTCACCTCATGTGAAGTGATAATCATCGCTTATAACAAAGTATTGTCTTCTAATTTAAATCATACAGATAGAAAGCCACATATGCCTGTAATTTCACCGGCTACCATACCCTTCAAACCAAAACAGCAATGCTGCTAGGCGGCAGAAATTGGTATGGTGGTAGTACTTTCTCAGGCGAGCCTTTTTGCAAGGAAATCTACTACTCAGAAGCATGTATACGGAGCGAGACAGAAAAATTCGTTCTGTCATTCTTCGTTTAATCGGTTCTCCCTTTGTATTTTTTGTGATGGTGAGGTACCTAGAAGATATATACGCCGAAACAGAACTTGTTCACTCTGCATTTGAAGACCTAAAGGTTACAGCTCTGAAACATGATTAGTTGGAGACATGGTACTTGTTACCGATGATACTTCTAAAAGGGTGTAGTGCACTCATTTTACATAATCATTTTTTTTTTATTATCTATGTAGCCAAGCGCTTGACCACTACCTCACCTGATGGCAAGTGATGGTGTGATCTAAGATAAGAAAGAACCTATTCTCTTTGGACTTGAAGACTCCGAGGTTTTATTTTTATCTAGACTATGCTGCCCCATTGCTGGGCAAAGGCCTTCCCCTCATCTCTCGATTTATCTCGATCCTGTACCAAGTCTCGCCAGTCCTTATAAAAAGCGTTTAAAACATCGCACCAACGCTTCTTAGGCCTTCCATGGTATCGCTTTCCATCCACAGGGATCCATCCAGCTACAACCTTAGCCCACCTATTTGCTTGCATGCGGGAGACATGAATCCCATTTTAAGTTGGTAGCCTTGATAGCGACGTCAGCGATGCCAGTCTTTGAGCGCAGCGAGGTGTTTTGAATCCTGTCTATTCTCTAGACTTCGAGATTATGGCTTGTAATTATGGGTATTTTCTAGAAGTCACGACAGTTTGCACAAAATGACAGTCAGGAATATTTAATCTGCTTCGAGCGATACTGTTTTTCTTGCCGCTTTTCAACTATTGTAAAAGAAGAAAATAAAGAAAGAAAAGAAAGAAAGAAAATACATTTATTTGACACACACATAGGACAGACCATTCAGAACAGAACAAACATACCTACTTACATATAGATTATAAATTATTAAGAAAAAGTATAATTACATAAACACAGGAAAAAACACTTGATAGAAATTTAGTAGATAGGTATACATAGGTAGGTACATACAACATGGTATTCCGTGCTGTGTGGGCCAAACAGGCCCCATCTCAGCGTATTGCTGCCAACCATCCATCATTGTAACATACCGTACCGTATATTTTTTTTATTGATGATAGCCAAGCGCTTGACAACTAACTCACCTGGTATTTAGTGTGCATGCGTGTCGCATGCAGCAGATGCTACTCTGCGACTCATTTACACTGCCTCTGCCGCCTGTCCGCGTGTCCGTGTGTCCGTAGATACTGCGACTGCGCACGATATGTTAAATTGGACACACGCCTCCCGACATTAGCGTTCCTTGTGTGTACTGTTATAATATTACCGGGTTACAGTTAGGTTGTAGTTGTGCTTTGTACTCAATTGCGATATTTGTTTATGTTTTTTATAAACATAATTAAGAACTAGCTTCATCACTATCATCATTATATCAGCCAGAGGACGTCAACTGCTAAACACAGGCCGCCCCCATAGATTTCCAGAGCGACCGATCTTGTGCCACCTGCACCCAATAACTCCCAGTAGAGTAACTAGCCTTCGAACTAGTTTAGTTTGAATAGATTACAAATGTTCTTAAATAGTTGACCCACAGGAAAATGAAGACATCAGACAGTCATTATTATAAATACGGGATTTATCACGTACCGTCTTATCGGTGTTTCGACCGACAATGTTTCGGTTCAATTCGTGAATCAGGGTGAGTGTGATCCGAATAACGTCTCGCCTCGCCAATATATGTATAAATTATTATAATCATTAATATAAATCCCGTATTTATAATAATGATTGAAATAAATCACGAAAGTTTTCTAAGTAACATCAGACAATGCTACAAAAAATTAAATATGTTAATATAATATTTGTTTTGATGTTTGTTAGATTGAGGTTTCTTTAGTTTGAACTTGAATGGATAAACATTTTATTTTGGGGTATTCTAGATCCGTAAAATTTTTAAGATTGCGATAAAGGTATCTACAATCGTAGACTGTTAAAAGAACAGTTTTATTAAATATTTATAACGTTAACGCATAATTGAATCAGGAAACTCGTAATGAGGTCAAGAGGCCTATCAATGGCAAATCCCAACATGACGTAAGTATTGGCATATGTTTTTTGTTTGCTTTTGCGGCTCTAGTTTCACTGTGGCCTATTGTTATCTATTTTGGCATACATTTCCATATAAATATATTAATAAACTGTCACAGAAGTATTGCAGAACCTGTAAGCTCATCCACCATCTTCTCCACGACATAATAAATGTCCAAGATATCAGTAGGAAGTCAAGTTTATGGAACTAAGGGTCGTTGGGAGAGGCTTACTCCAATATATCGTGTTTCCAATCTATCAGATCCAAGGGACAATTTAAACTTCGGTCACATTGTTCGCAACTAGGAAGTCTTGATATTATCAGCGATGTACAATGATGAGCTATGTTCAATGGTTTGTTTGTATATGAACTGAAAGAAAGAAGGAAAGAAAAAACTTTTATTGATGACCACAAGAAACAAATGCCACAAAAAACCACTATTACTTATTTACTAACATTATAATTAGTGGTTCGCCCCGAACTGAGATCTCACGAGTATCCAATAAAAAAAAATATTCGTGATCTTTGACTATCAAAATAGTGCCAGTAAATGCATAACCACTTAGCTTGACTACTGAGCGTTACTCAACCACGTCGAAACGGCTGAACCAATTTCGATGTAATTTGGTATGTACGTAGATTATAACCTGGATTAACACATAGGCTACTTTTAATTGTCAAATCATGCGTGTGAAGCCGCGGGCGGAAGCTACCGCCTGCCCACGATATTTTACTAATCCTGGTTTGATTGTAGGGCAGATTAAATTTATCCTAAAAAACTGTGACTTACTTCTCGTCTTAGTTTCAATGACCGCATGAAATGTGCTAAGATTTACAATTAACAAAGCAATTGAACTATCCAAAGACCGTTACAAAAGACATAAAAATAGCGTAGTGATAACGTAATGCATGCTCATAATCACGCCCTCAGTGGTACAATGGGCAAATAGCCGGCTGAGACGCAGGAGGTAGCGGGTTCGATTCCCGCCTCGAAACCAATGTTTGTATGATCTACAAATATTTGTTTTGGGTCTGGATGTTTTTCTATATACATATTATAAGTATATATTTACAAAAAAAAAGTATATAAGTATTCTATCAGTTATCTATGGTTCCCATAATACAAGCTCTGCTTAGTTTGGGGCTAGATAGCATTATTATTGTATGTATGATAATTTTCATAATATGTTTTCAATAATATTGCTTAGGAAATCGAGCAGTTCTGTAGTTTGTGCTACTGTCATTTTGTACTCTGGGCCCAAAAACACATAGTAAGCAATGTCGATAACCACCAAACTTATATTTGTGCATTGTACGTTTTATAAATCTTCCTGATATATAAAAATTATTTAATTTGAGCTCAACTGCTCCCTGGCGCAGGTGACACTGAACCATGCGTAAATGTCCCCAAGACGGCAATGCCCAGCTGAATTTACTTCTATTCTGATGCAGATACTTAGCGTATAAGATCCATCCATAACAGGCTAGTTACGTCACAATCCCTGCAACTTATCCGACAATGTAGGAGGTATCGTAATCACACAAGTGCAAATGTCTAGGTATAGCAGTGTCGAGCTTACTGTCACATAATTGTGATTAATTTTGCGTGAGCGTGTGGCTGCGGTCAACGTAGGAATGTCGTCCTAGTGAGGTGCTGCGATGGGTGTACTTTGGTGGCAAGCGGAGAGGCGAGCGGTTAGTTCAATAAAATTAGACTTTTGTGAGTGTATAAGGCTTGAATTCATTATTTTTGAAATGTGAAAAGAAAGCTAATTCGAATAACACCTCAAACCTCATATCAGATTTTTATTACTCTCTATGATACCGTATCTCAAAAAGTTCCGACTACATACAGATTGAAAATGAAAATGAAAAAGAAATATTTACTACAAAATGCACATAGGTACTTACCTTAACTTAGGTATAACATAGTTTTTTTACAGTTTAAAACTGCACATTATGAATTGTATGAAGATTCCGGCATTTTGTCTTATTTTATGTACAAATTAACGTAATTAGCCAGAAGTCTAGGTATCCCACCATCTGTTATTGTGTTTCCTGTGTATGTCATATCGTGTCAAATAAATATTTTCATTTTCATTTTTTTCATTTCTTTTGTCCCCAAGAGATGTACAAAAATTGACAATTAACAAATTTAAAATCGTAATTAAACAAAATCTTTATAAAAAAGCCTGCTATACAATATCGAATTATTTAGACAATAGAGAAGCTTAGGATTGAAATTGCTCCAACTCGTTCAAAAATGTTACAATTTAGATGTAATTTAGGTATTATCTTTATTGTTATGTATTCTATAAGGATTATTAAAAAAATAACCAGCCTTGTTTCTTGCCTTTCTTTCCTGGCTTGATCACGAAGGAACAGGCAGTAAAATTGACGTTTCATGGTTTATGATTTTAGTTGTGATTTTAATAAATGAAAAGATTTTGATTTCATTTTTATAGATTGGACTAGTCATTCATAAGTTTATCGTCAGATATAAATACGAATGTATAGATAGATTTATTTTATGTTACTGATCATCATAAAACAATATAAACAATTTAGAACTATTATGTTAAACAATTAGTGGTATTATCGCTAAATAATCTCTACTTAACCATTTACCTATTTAACAGTGTTAGGGAAAAATAAGATTTTTTTTTTTGAACCATTATGTGTTCCAAATCAGTTAACCTGTATATAGACACACAAACTTTGGCACACAAATAAGAAGAATGAATGCTTACATTGACCGTTAATAGTGAATGAATTCAACACACGCTTGTCATTGAGAACAAGCTATATTAGTAGCGATTACTTCCCTGCATATTTTATCGCTCAGTTTATGACCACGCTCCGTCCTCTAAACCACATTTCCTAATAGAAAACTCCTGCGCACTGCACACTGGAATTAGGCATATTTCAACCCTCTGTAATTTGGCAAAACTTACGACATCACGACTTTTGTTTATAATTTGTAAATGTAATTTGTGCTGAGGTCAAATTGTAATTGTAATTAGTCTTTTTGTTGTGTGAAATTACTTTTACACTGCTATTGTGGGTAATTGTAGAGTGTGTTCATATGCTGGGTTTGTTTCTTGGTTTTGTGAATTGAATGTTGTTAATATTGTTAGCAATATCTTTTTGCAATGTGTTTTTTTATGTTAATTATATTATTGTCGATATTAAAAGTCCTTCCCGATTTGATTAAGACTTAAGATTAAGATTTGATTTTATTGATCTTTATGGAATACAAGGCATTGATTTCAGGTAATAATTGAGATAATATGTTATTTGAGATTAGTTTAAATTTTAATCTAAATATTGTATAAGTATGTGCTGACATTATATTACCTATTATTATTTATTAGTTATCCAAATATAATTTAATTTTATGTGTGAATAAAATAAATAAAATAATCTTTATTGACTGCCTCCGTGGCGCAGTGGGCGTATAGCCGGCTGAGACGCAGGAGGTAGCGGGTTCGAATCCCGCCACGTAACAAATGTTTGCATGATCTACAGATATTTGTTCCTTGTCTGGGTGTTTTTCTATATATTATAAGTATGTATTTACAAAAAAAAGTATATAAGTATTCTATCAGTTATCTGGTTCCCATAGTACAAGCTCTGCTTAGTTTGGGGCTAGATAGCGCTGTGTAAAATGTCCAGAAATATTTATCTATTACTATTATATATTTATCTTTATTTGTCTTCATTGTACCCAAGTTGGCCGCTGTAGACTTACCATATTTCTTTTTTTTTATAAATTATAGGCTAGCGGTTGACCACGATCTCGCCTGATGGTAAGCGATAGTGCAGTCTACGATGGTACACGCTTGCCTACAAGAAACCTATTCCCTCGTGATTTGAAGACTCGGGCAAGCCGTTCCGCTCCTTGGCGGTGCGCATAATAAAGGTGGAAGAGTACCGCTTTGTGCGTATGGGAGGTATGTCTACCATGTAGCGGTGGTGCATCGCGGAGTGTCTGGTTGTTCGATGGTAGAATGGAAATCGATATAATAGATGAAATATCTGTTTTACCGGACCACTTTTATCTTGAAGTCCAGAGCGAACAAGTTCTTTCTAGGCAAGTGTGCTCCATCTTCGACCATACCATCACGTACCTAGCTTGATATTTGGTTTAAAAAAATATATTTACAGCCACAGCAGTACCTAAACCGCGTCAACAACGATGAAGATGCTATTGTATAAATACTCGTAACGCTCGCTAAACGGTGCCTCCGAACGACAGTGCGATTGCCAGTAGTGTCTAACTTTTACCTCAAAATTATCTAATACGAAGAGAAAGAAGACTTTTCCAATGAACCTTACTTTGCCTCTACCTAGTCTCGACATTATTATAACAAAGCCATTGGGTAAATCTCATTGCATAATTTTTGAGCAAGCCAAAACTCGTAACTCGGTAGTAGATCAGAGCAACATTTAGCAAAATTAATTGAAATAGCAAGGTAAGGCTGGAACAATTATCGGTGTTACATATCTCATTCCAAGTGATTTCTTGAGTGGCATTCGTCAGCACGTGTTTACGCGCGGCGACTAAGGCGCAGACGAAACAGAAAAAACGTAGGGCGAGAACAGGGCGAAGATATGGCGAACCACTTTTGGAAAATGTATAGAAGCATCGTGGCTGCGTACGGAAGCCTTATTGCGTAAGCCAGGTGCTGTCGCTTGCCTGTCGTTGGGCCAGACCATCCCTTAGGCACGTGATATACTCGTACACGTAAAAGAAAGGGGCGGCCTGACCCAATTACAGGCGCGCGACAAAGTCTCGCTTACTGTTCTCTCTCAAACGCTTCTTTACATTTTGTATAAAAGTACGTCTCTTTTATCTCTTTAGACTAACCTCTTAATAGGCAACCAGGTACCCATCCAACATAAGACGGCTCGTAGTTCGCGCACTAGATGGACAGATCGAATGGCTGCAGCAGCCGTTAGAACGTGCATGATTTAGACATCGGTTGCGCAACAATGCCTGAACGTATTTAGTGGCTACATATGATTTAAGGAATTGTTAAGTCATATAAATACAACAAATTTAAATATATTTAGTTGCTAAATATGTTTAAGCTTTGTTGTGCGAGCTGGGCTAAATACTATAATAATGTAGCTAAAAGTCTGTCGAGGTGAAGGAGGAATTCTTCAGTTTCCACGCACTATTGTTCTGAAACGATTCAACTGTCATGGCCGGTCATCTGCTGGTTGCTTAAAATTGGCATGCCAATATTTTGGCTTCTCGAAATATTTTAGTTGTTGCTACCTGCCTAAGTTACAGCAAAATAACGACAATAATTTTAAAACTACGTAGCATCAATGATTATTATAAAAGACCTGGATTGGGAATATCATAGGATCGGTTGTTATAGCGTTTGAAAAAAGCTTATCCAGCAGTAAACAACTAGCTGTCTATGGTACCAATGATGATGATGTATTTCGAAACGGGATGCAGTCTTGCGACATAGCGATACAGTCGTAAAAAAGTCGCATCATGTGTAACACCCTAAGCACTTGCGTTGCGACAGTCACAATAAAACGTGGCCTAAATGCCGCGAGTTTTATGGTCTAATCAGGTAAACTAGGTCTAAAACACGGATAAACTAGCGCCTATTTTAATGGTATCATATTGTTTTGGTGCTAGTCCAGTCATCTCAGATAGGGCTGTCATCTTACAAAACAAGAAGTTTTTCACATCTTCGAGTTTTCTTTAGATAGATAATGTCTTCTATTTTCACACCAAACGGGATATTTACCATGATTTGTGAGTTTTTCAGTATCTCGTTAGTTTAAAAATTTATATAACTTCTTTATTGCGCACCATTAAAAATAAGCAAATGAAAGCAAATACACTTTAAATCATAGGTACAATAGATGGCTTTATTGCTAAAAGCGATCTCTTCCAGGCAACCCTTGGATGGACAGGATCTATGAAAACAAATAAGGACTTGGGCCACAGTTTTATTTTAAGAATGTTTTATCTATATAGAACCTATGAAGTATATAGCACCAACTCTATCAACAACCTTACCGATTTCTATGATATCTGTACTAACATTATAAAGGGGTAAAGTTTGTGAGTTTGTTTGTTTAGATGTAGGGGTAATCTCCAGAACTGTTGATCCGATTCTGAAAATTATTTCATATTATGGAAGCTACATTATTCCCGAGTGATATAGGGTAGGTATATTTCATTTAGTTAGATAAAAATCCGTGCGAAGCCGGGGTGAGTCAGCTAGTAACTGATATAATTGTCATATTATCCCTTCTATCAGTCTTTATCAATCAGTCCTTTGATTTTCATATTGCTTCACACATATTCAACCTTATTCGGTTTTCTAATCTAGTCTCTAGGATTTTCATCACCATCATCATCAGCCCATATTAGCTCACAGCTGGACATAGGGCTCTCCCAATACGCGCCAATAAGCCCGGTCTTCGGCTCTTCTATGTATCTGTCATTGGGAGCGTTTTGCCCATAATCGCCACGCTGGGCATGTGGGTTGGTGATTGCAGGGCACAACTGAAGGGAAACGTGCCAGATTACGGAGGGCTATACCGCCACTCACCGATCGCCAGAGCCTCTTCCGCTAGTCGGCAGGATGCACCAGGTGAGGTTGACTATTGGGACATTAAAATGTTGGGCTGCCCCCTCGCAATATGGAAACTTATTAATAATAGCTATCAGCGGTAGATATTATAAAATAGGCAAAAGGTTCTAACCGAACCAAAGTTACCGACATAGCACAAAGGATTAGCAAGCTGAAGTGTCAGCAAGCAGGACACATAGTTCGAAGAACTGACGGCCGTTATGGCAGAAAGGTTCTCGATTGGAGACCACGCACTGGAAAGTACATCATGGTCGGACGGACTTAATGGAAATACGACCTGATAATGGTTGCTGGGAGCCGTTGGGTGCAGGCTGCACTAGAAGAGTAGAAATCTATAGGAGAGGCCTATGTTTAGCAGCAGTACCGTCCTTTGGCTGATATGATGATAATGGAAAGGCTCTGAGTACTGTTTACTTTTATAGAAAATAAAACTAAATATTCGTCGCCTACATAATTTTTGCCACCTCACTTTCTTCTGAACTCATCACATGCCCATAGCACGCTTACCTACTTCCTCATAATATGAAAGAGTTCTTAAAGTTTATTATGGCATACAAATAAGTATTAGGGGTCTAGTTAATCGTAGCCCTATCAGAGATGGAGACTAGGAAGTAATTGAGTTTTATTTATGAGAATTAGGTAACTTTAAGATAAGTTGAATGGGTGCTTGTATAGAAACGGACATGGTTGATTCAACGTTATTTAAAGTAAATTGATGCTGATTTATGTAGACTGATGCAACGTGTACCTCCGGTTTTATTCTAGGCTCAGCATAAATAAAGAAACATACTTTTCATATATTATTAATTTTATCAGCCATTCGTATTCCAGTGCTCGGCAACGGTCTGGCTATTTCTCTCAGACTTAAAGAAAAGAAAGAAGAAAATCCATTTATTTGACATACGCAGGATAGCGCACTTAGTTAATGAATATTAAAAAAAACCGGTAACACACAAGACGACAAAGAATAAGTAGGTAGGAAAGTAGTTAGTATAGTGTTCCGCGCTTTGTGGGTCTTATATCCCCCCCCCCTCAGCGTATTGCTGCCAACCATCTGAGGATTGGAAGCGGCGCTGTTTTCCAGTAGACTCTGACAAATTATAGCAAAACGTGGTTATTCCAACTAAAAATTATATTCTTCTTCCTTATTTTTAAATTGCTGATTGTCAACAGAAATATTAGAAAACCTTATTTATTGTCATATTGTAACATTCCTTCGGGGATTTTTTATTCCTTGTTAACACGAGTAAGGAGTGGAACATACTTCCGGCGTATGTTTTACCGGACCAGCATAATTTCGGAGTCTTCAAGTCCAGAGTGAATAGGTTCTTCCTTGGCAAGCGTGCTCTATCTTCGAGCACACTATCACTTACCATCAGGTGAGGTAGTGATCAAGCGCTTGACTATCACCAATAAAAAAATATATAAAAAAACCAGCCAAGTGCGAGTCAGACTCGCGCACGAAGGGTTCCATACTACAAAATAAAATACTATAAAATCTATAAAAACGGCAAACAAATCATGTCTATTGTATGGGAGCCCCACTTAAATATTTATTCTATTCTGTTTTTAGTATTTGTTGTTACAGCGGCAACAGAAATACATCATCTGTGAAAATTTCAATTGTCATGGTTTATGAGATACAGCCTGGTGACAGACGGACAAACAGACAGACAGCGGAGTCTTAGTAATAGGGTCCCCTTTGGGTACGGAACCCTATAAAGGGCCAGGCTAAGGGTGTTAAAAAAGGATTCATAATCACTGATTTAAACGGGTATTTATCGCGTATATACCTTTTTTTTAACGTCGGGATAACAAAGAAAAAAGGTACATACGCGATAAATACCAGTTTAAACCTGTAATTATGTACAGGGATCGCGAAAGTTTGAAAAATATTAAGATTTAAAATCATTGCCGCATACAAAAATTCTTTACAATGCCATACGCTTATTCATTAGGTTTATTTTCACGGAACGCCACGTAAATATAATTCAAGACAAACTGGCATTGTTTACGCTGACCGCACAGGCACCAAGGATCGCCTATGCGCCAACAGCGCAACCGGCCTTCGCTTGGTAATTAGCAAATCTTGGTGCAGCAAGTGTAGATAGTGATGCAAGGGCATCCGCCACTGCAGCAATTTCCGCAGCAACCTCCGCTAGGTCCGCAAGGTCCGCAAGGTCCGCAAGGTCCGCAAGGTCCACAAGGTCCGCAAGGTCCACAAGGTCCGCAAGGTCCGCACATCTTGGGTTGTTGAGTTGAAAGAGTACAACTAAAGTTCTAAAAACAGATCAATAGACCTAAAGTTGCGACTGAAACCCCTCAGACAGCGCCGGCCCTAAGTTTATTATGCAGTTTAACTCCATAAATCGATTTTTGAAGTAAATCTATTCTTTGACGACCATAAAAATCTACTATGATTGGCACATTATAACACATTCATATATTATATATATATGTACAAGGACATAATCACATACCATCTCAACAAGTCTCACCTTCGATCCATATGTAAAAATAGTTGGTGGTCGCCACAACGTTCCCTAAGCATAGCTTAACACGACAGGGGCCCATAATTCGTGTCTAATGGAGTCTGCAACACGCACCAGCCACACATCAACCTGGGACAGACAGACTGGTCCAACCTATTTATTGCGTAGGGAAATTTGAGCTTTATTACCTGGTGGTGAGATAAAGTTTTGCGTGGGATACGTCGTGTTGGATGGTTGAGGTCCTTGTAGACTAGGAAAATTCTTATTGGATTTTTTCATTTAGTCACAGGACCTGGACTACAAGAACCTGGACTTGGATAAGAAGTATAAATCTATGACGTAAACAAGCTCTTCTATCAAAAAATTGTTTAGGAAACCTAATAGTGGTATTAGAAGACCTATTTACGATCTACGAAAATGTACTGCTTTTAATAAAACTACGTTTAATATTTGAGCCATTTAGGGTCGAGACCCTGGGTCCATGGGGTACTGGGGCCCATCGCGTTTTCTAAATGTTTTCTGGGCTCTGGTCGAAGCGACGTGTGATCTGAGAGCTAGCGCTTATCTAGTTCAACGCATAAGCATTGCAATTTAGCGGGGCAATGCAGCTAGTGTCTTGTCGACACTTCCGCCTGGTAGTGATCTGGGGCAGTCTATAGATCATTTGCAACGGTCTTTAGATGATTCAACTTTTTCTCCTGTATATTCTTTCTTATAAATATATACCATTTGTGAATATATATTCTTTATAAATTCACAAATGATGAATAACTTTACAATGACATACAAAATTACCCGTTCTCTGCAGTGGGACAATAGTGAACGATGATGATTGTGTCACAAAACATTAATCTGCGTTACTGTACTTTGTCATGAAGTTGGCGAAAACATAAAAGTGATTTAATTTAAGTTTCACTATGTGGACACGCGTAAAAATCTTGGCGTGTCCAGATGACGAAATAATAAGGGATACTAACTTTGAGTTTCACTAACTGGACACACGTGTGTCGAGTCTCTCGTGTCGAGTTAGTGAATAACCCCCTGTTAAGATATATCTACACTTTATGTGCATTTTGTAGTAATACATTTAATTTCTACTTTTAACTTTAACTGCGGAACCCAAAATATCGACAATACAATTGAAGGTAGTTACGCTTTTTTTAAAACCCCGACGCAATAAGGAGCGTCTAAAAAATGGGTGTATCCAATCCATGTAGTAAAAAAAATATACTCATATTATCAATTATGTAATCGCAAAAGTTTGCGTAAAATGTTTATTTAAAAGCCTCAGCACGTTTAAGTACCCATTGCAGAGTCTCCCTAGGCAGTCCTTCAGCGTGTGCGTCACATCTCACTGGCGCGGACGTCACATAACTCTACGTCGGGAATGAAGCCGCGACTGCATCTATCTAGTGTCGATTCCATACTACTGGGAGAGTAATGGAGTTGTAAGTGTGTTATACACCACTTATACAAGTATTATGGCATTGAAAGAAGTTGCTGCACATGAGAAAGTATAAAGTTTTGATTTCTTCCTCTCAATCTTTCTTTTTCGATTTTCTTGTATAGGCCGTTTCTTTCTTCAACTGCCTCTACAAGAAAAGCAGATCATGACGGGTAAATTTTCATCCATTGATTGATTGATTGATTGAAAATTCTTTATTGCAAAAAATTAACATATCTGTACATAGGTGAACTTAATGCTAGGAAGCATTCTCTTTCAGTTAACCTTCATCATTTTCATCATCATCATTTTCAGCCTTTGTTGACCTCTGCATAGGCCACGGCTTCGTTTACGCCATTTATCCCATATGCCATTATAAGCCTCGTGCAACCAAACAATGTTGTCAGTTCATCTCGAAAAGAACGGTCAGATGCGTACATATTTCAGCGCTACGCTGCCGGCCGCCGCCGATGCCGTCTCGGTGTGAATCGATTATGTTGTAAGATTAACAGTGAAGTAAAATTGGCAGTTTAATCGCTCCCAGCGATCGTTTCCAGACTACTATGACTGTAATAACCACATGATTGCCTAGTTGTAAATATATAAGCTAAGTCCCTACTTAAATAAATGTTTTTTTTTTCTTTGTTTCTTTATATCATCTACACAGAATAATGTTCTTTGCTTCGTAAATAACTACACATAAAACAGAAATTTCAACAATTACGAAATGTAGGCCACAAAACAATGAATATGTAAGTGCCATGTTTCTCATTCACCAATACGCACACGGACGAGTCAACATTTTCAGTACACAAACCGTCATACTTTTTGTTTTTCCGAAAGCCACTTCACCTGGCACATAAAACTAACAGCGCGGACGCCGTTTTGAGCCATATATGGCTCTAATGTAGTGGCATATTTTTCTCACGTGTACTTTGTTTTTATGTGAAGTTATTTTAAGGCTTAAGCTTATGCTTCCCCAAATTCCTACTATTTGTGATCTATATCTTACTCCTGATTACTCCCAGCGGGTACTAACTCAATGATAACCTTGCATTGAAATGTAGGCTAAGTAGGTGTGCATGCCGCACATAAATTTAAATACAGTCACACATTTATAAGGTTCGGCAAATGCTGAGCCAGTTACGATTCAGTTGGAAAAGTATTTTTATATAAGTCTCAGTTAAATTTAAAGCCTCGAATACACCAAATCCGTCATCGACCGTAGTATGCTTGGTTGTCGACGGCCGAACTCGGCCGACCAAATTAAACGTATGTAAAACTATTACAACTGGAGATCGTCCCGGTTTTAGTGAACGCGTTCTAGTCTCTCTTTACATTATTATTTTGTTATACATGTATACATTAATAGTTTGACCCTGAATATTACTTCAATTCATGTTTCTATTACATTTTCAGTTAACAATGCTGATTGATTATCAACATCAGATCAACTTAGATAAATTACTTCCTTGAATCCGAGCACATTTCATTGTCAAACTTTACAAGTTCCAACTTATAATTTAAACATTGTATTCAGTCATACAAAGTGTATTTTTTTAAACTACCGTCCTTAAAAGCACAATTGCCCTTTTATTCCAGTTTAGTTTATTAAATTAATTTTGTTCTACATATTGATATATTTTTATACCGTATGTTACATTATAATATTTCCTTTTCCAATGTACAATAACTACAGGTATCAAACTTAGGAATCCAATCTTCCTACCAACATTTTTCCCTTTACTAGATAAATCAATCTAAGAAATATTATATCATCAATAGATTACACATTCCTGTGTCTTTGTTATAACATAAGCTATGTTTACCAATGAACCCACCGTTCTTTTTATAATCATAGAAATATAATATAGAAATAGTTAAACAAATCGCTGCCAATACAAACATCAAACGTGAAAGGATATTTTGTCTTTAGTTTAATATAATCCTGAGCCAATCATTTCTTAAAATGCAGTTCTGATGCCAATCTGTCCGTACATCTTCTTTAGAATAAATAGAACGTAATGGAAAGTATTTCCTAATGCCATCCCATAATATGATCTAAATTAATTTGATTATTAGACTATTATCGACTCCACCGTCCCTGATGCGTTTCCTACCCGACATCCTATTCTTCCTATAAACCCTATGACAAGATTCCTAGCCTCGTGTCATTCTGTATTATTCCCTCGAATGGTTGTAAAAGTTACTACAGATTCATTTTGAGAACCAACCAGCGACAGTAAAACTGTACCTCCCTATCAGATCCCTAGAAGATCCTGGTTAGATGCATGTTTAGTCAAAGCAAGAAGTCCCGTCTTCAATTTACTTTTAAACCGAGTCAGTAGGTGATTACCGACAACCTTGCTCAACTAAAAGAAAATGCCACGGTAAAACGTCAATCCCCAACGTTAACTATCTTATTAAATTAATTAAATATCTTATTAACGGACTGCCTCCGTGGCGCAGTGGGCGTATAGCCGGCTGAGACGCAGGAGGTAGCGGGTTCGATTCCCGCCGCGGAACAAATGTTTGCATGATCTACAGATATTTGTTCCGTGTCTGGGTGTTTTTCTATGTATAATAAGTATGTATTTACAAAAAAAAAAGTATATAAGTATTCTATCAGTTATCTGGTTCCCATAGTACAAGCTCTGCTTAGTTTAGGGCTCGATAGCGCTGTGTGTAATGTCCAGCAATATTTATTTATTTATTTATTTATTAAATTAGCACCCCGCAATTCAAAACAATTATTCCCAAACTAATATATGGAATCCAAATTCCACTTACTGTATTTCAGGAACAATCACTTTAACCGTCACTAATTTATCCTACCCTCAAAATAAAATAAATCTCGGATTCTAAAATTTTCCTTCAAAAATTCACCCCATTTAAACTTCAGTGTAAATCAAAGTCAAATATTTTATTCATTAAAATCACAAGGATCACTTTGAAACGTCAATTTTTCTGCCTGTTCCTTCGTGACCAAGCCAGGAAAGAAAGGCAAGAAACAAGGCTGGTTGTTTTTTTTAATGATCCTTTTACAATACATAATACAGAAAATAAATTACGTCTAAATTGGAACATTTTGAACGAGTTGGAGCAATTTCAATCCCAAGCTTCTCTATCATCTAAATAATCCGATGTTTTATAGTAGGCTCTTTTTTAAAGATTTTATTAATTACGTTTTTAAATTTGTTAATTGTCAATTTTTGTACATTCCTTGGGAGTTAGTTATAAAAGCGTACACCTTGCCCTTTAAACGATTTACTAACTTTATGGAGTCTACAAGTGGCAACAGCGAGTTTATCTTTATTTCTAGTATTAAAATTATGATTATCGCTATTTTTCTTAAACAAATTAATATTTTTGTAAACATACATTAGATTTTCATAGATGTATTGACAAGGGAATGTCATAATATTTATTTCTTTAAACTTATTGCGTAATGATTATCTGGGGCCCATATTATAAATTGCACGAACAGCCCTCTTCTGCAGCACAAAAACGGTGTTTATATCTGCCGCACTCCCCCACAGCAGTAAAGAAAAGAAAGAAAGAAAGAAAATATTTTTATTATGCTAACCACTAATAACAACAAAATTTACCACACAAAAATACAGTACAACAAAAGATTACCAAATATAAGTTATTAGTAGCCGCCACAAACAGGTTCCAACTCAGCATTTTGCTATGTCACAGCAAGGTAACACAGCGCTGCTGTATACAGCGCAGTATACCGTATGACATAATGCTGTGGAAGTAGCTGAAGTGAACTAGTCTAGCTGTGTCTACGTCTGTAAAAAGACGGATCTTTTTGACTGCGTATGCCGCAGAACTAAGTCTCTTCGACAACCCATCAACGTGAGGGCCCCATTGAAGCTTATTATCTAGGGTTATACCTAAGAATACGGTGGTGTCCACAAGAGCCAAATTCTCGTCTTTGATTTTTATATCTGCTTTAACTTGTGTAACATTAGGTAGTATAAATCTAATACACTTTGTTTTCTTTTCATTTAGAAGTAGATTGTTTACATTGAACCATTTTACCACCTTAGAGATTGCATTGTTTACATCGTCAAAATCGGTTTGTCGTCGCTTTAATTTAAATAAAAGTGACGTGTCATCTGCAAACAAAACAACTTTATGATCGTCCTTTACAAGATGGGGAAGATCATTAATATATACCAAAAACAAAAATGGTCCCAGAATTGATCCCTGTGGTACACTCATTTTAACCAGAGACCCCGGAGAACGCTTCCCATTCACGTCAACTCTTTGCACTCTGCCACTTAAATAAGAAGTGAGAAAGTCTAGAGCAACGCTCCTAATGCCATAATGGTGTAGTTTCCTGATAAATGTGTCATGGTCTACGCAATCAAATGCCTTGGACAAATCACGAAAAACACATAAAGCGTCAGGAGACTTCTCCCAGGCATCAAATATGTGCGATATTAACTCAATACCTGCATTAGTGGTTGAGCGACCCCTGGTAAATCCGAATTGTTTATGATGCAGTAAATTATGTGAATTGAAATGTCTAAACAGTTGATTTAAAATTAGTTTTTCAAATATTTTACTAAATGTTGGAAGTACTGAGATTGGTCTAAAATTACCAGGATTAGAACTAGTGCCTGATTATATGAAATAACACGGATATCCAACAATTACATTTAAATTAACACAACCAATTTACTCTGTTCGGATCCACTTCAATACATTCCTGCCGAATCCGATTACCAAACATTAACACAAGAACAATAATTTAAAAATGGCAGTAAGTAAAAATTAACAAGTACGTACCTTGATATTCTCTGTGTACCCAAGAAGGCTGCTAGCGAGAGAAGAGCAACGTGAAAAGACCATGAGACAAGAGCAACGAGAAAAAAGCACGAGGCAAGAGCGATGAGAAAAGAGAACGAGCGTAGCCACTCCGTCGTATTTAAGGCCTTCCTTCCCTTCCACCCGGTTCCTCAACCATCAAACCCCCGTCTGCGACCTCTAGCGGTGAGTAGCAAAAACTATCTCCATAGATGATAAGTTATTTTATACAAACTCTAAATTTATTAAATAGTAAACAAATGGCTTCACATAATTCACAGAAAAAATACACGATCAAATATTTTGTATTACTAATGTTATTATTTTGTAATATCACGAAGTTTAATATTAATCCCCCCGAATATATTTTAGCATAGACGAGATTCCGTTCTATCCAGCTTCACTCCAACCTACACGATATCGCCTTCTACTTGCATACCCATAATGGCGTGTAGTGAAACCTATTCCATAGACAATTTACTAGTCAGTCGACCCCCTACCGGCGAGTAGCGGAACTATTTCCATAGGCTACAAATCATTTTGTACAATCTCCACGTCACTTCATCCAACAGCTACTGTCATCTAGCGTCATGATAGTATATCAACTTACAATTTATCTAGATCAAACACCGCATACAATAGATGAGTAATTCAAGAGATGGCGCTAGGTGTTATAATATATTGAAGTTTTTTCTAAATCCTAGATTGATTTAAATACGTAATGACTGAATGAACAAGTATGTGCTATTCATAAATATTAATAATTTTTAATATTACGACAAACAATGTTTATTTCTGAATTTGTTACAGTGGAGGAACCATTCAGGTCCGTCCAGTTACAGTGTCACGAAATAAATAACCAACTTACTTGACCTACAGTTTCATTAAAATTACAGGTAACGGGAGTTCATGTTAATTGGTTATTCTTTTTTGGGGTGCAAATTGCAGTTATTCTAGATTTTAGACTTTTGACTATATTTGTAATACTTAAGCTACACGCATACTAAATTACAGCACTGTGGGGTCACTGGTGTACCCTGTGAGTTTTGTCAAAGTTTAGTTTTTATTATGGCTAATAACTCAAAAAATAAAAATACTTTACAAAAAATAAAAACGGGGTCGAAATTTACTTATAAAGACCTTTCATTTGACGTCTCACTTGACCTAATAGTCTCATTTTAATTTTTGTATCCCTCTTGAACCCCAATATCTCAACAACCTCCCCAAATGTTTAGCTCATTGAGTCACACCAAAATTATGCCATTATTACCTACCTATATACCAAATTTCACGATGATCGGATAAACGCTTCGAAAGTTATCCTCGGACAAACAAACATACATACAAACATACAACGTCGATTTGCTCAAGTTGATTTGGATATCTCGCTTCGCTCGATCAATTAGGTACACACTCTGTATACAGAAAAAATACATCATCATAACTTAATACATTGTCATACCATGGGTGGTCATGTATAGCTGAGTAGATATGGATCTCTGCAGGCGATCTTGCAGACCCAGTGGATCTCACAATTGGTGTTCTCCAGAATTTCATTTGCTGAGTGTACGACGAACCCCCCTTCAAACCATGAAAGTGACTCCCGCTCCCCCACTGGACCACTACATTTCCCTCTTACAATAGCAAAGTGATTATTCTACGCTTTCCCAATCGACAGCTGAAACCTCTTAATTATATTCCGATACAATTTTAATTAAAAACAAGGAAGCTTATAAGGCGCGCCGCACACTATAACATAGTGATAAGATCGTCGCATTATGAAATCATATAGCACTGTCCTAATGTACAGATGTGTCACTTTATAAGTTTAAATTAAACAGTGCCTTCAATGACGCCATCAAAATTTCTTACTAAGTAATGCACCTTACGAGTCTCTTCAATTGGGTTATTGGCAGTTTAGGTAATCACCCACTCAAACGTCAGTTCAATCAATCCTGTGCTTTGTACTTAGACTAGCTGACCAATCCGCAGCTTCGCACGCGTAGTTTTTCAATAAAAACATTATCCTCCTTCTGCGCAGCTGGTTAAAAAATAGCCTATGTCACCCGGGGATAGTGTAGCTTCCAACGGGGAAATTATTTTTTTAAATTTGTCCAGATGTTTCGGAGCCTATTCAATGCAATCAAACAAACAAACAATTGAATCTTTCCTCGTTATAATATTTGTATAGAATACTTTCATGATTTATTTCAATCATTATTATAACGAGATTTATTACGTACGTTAATGACGGTCGAAACACCGAGAAAACGGTAAATGATACATCCCGTATTTATATTAACAATCCTGTGCCTTTCTTATCCAGGTCTGTCCTTGTACGGACTCTAAATGATCAACCCACCGGGTCTGTAATCTGCCACGGCTTCTTGTGCTCTCTCTCGATCAGAGCTTTAACCATCTTCTGCCTTCACCAAGTCTGGACAAGTGTCCTGGCCGATGTCATAGTAATTATTATTATTATGATGGCTTATTAAAGCACTGGGGAGCTAAGAATATTCATGTAGTAGGTACTCGTACGCAGTCTACCTGACAAGATATTATGGTTATACAAAATAGTGTCTTGTCTGGTCAATAATCTGTGGCAACACGTTAACAACGCAAGAAGCGGGACAAACAAGTCTATATCTTGTATCTTTACCGCACCTCGGTCTGTTCGCAAACTAATTCATTAATTAAGTGTAAACTAAAGGAAAATGTCGATACTATGCGTTGGTAAGGAGCGGCGGACATAGGCGCCTTGGTTGTTGTTCACTCAGAAACCCGCGTACTTTCACTATGAACTATCGTTAAAAATAATAAAGGATGTGTAAGATATATATTCAATACCCATTTTTATATTTAGAACTTTAATTTTTCTTTACAAATACAAAATTTATAACAATCTTCTTCTTCTTTGCATGTCAAGAGTTCTACGTTTTCATTTATAGTATGTTGGACAGGTGTTTGACCACAACAATAGCATTAGGTTAGGCGGTTATTAGGTCCTCCATCGTGCAGATGTTCAGACACAAAGGGCACATTAGGGTCCCTGAATCCCCATTTGCACATATTAAGTCTCCAGCGGCCAACCTGGGTGCGGAGCCTATTTAATGACTTCCAGACTGGCCACGGTAGATTATTCCCGGGTGGTAACAGTTCCTGTGGGGTGGTAAAATCAGGCGGTGGGGAGTTACTTTTCATCCACAATGTGCATTTAGCGGCAGCCGGGTCATCGCTCGTGGCCCTTGTGAAGCGTTGAAAGCATTTACTACTTTTAAGGCGGCCTTGTGGGATGTGATGGTCATATAAGGGGTGTCAACAATCATGCTCTTGTTTGTGTTTGTGCTCTTGCAATGGTTCTACATTTATAACATTGATACCACCTAAGCTCTCAAAATATAATACTCTCGTATTTAAAAGCTTCGCTCTTGTCGGTACAATCCATTTCTCTTGTTCTTAGGTCTCTTTACCTCCTTATACGACATTACAACGATTTATTCCTTTATCTGTTTCACGTAGTTTATCTATGGCCTTTCTCTTCCTCGTCTGCTCTCAGTGATAGTTCTTAAAAAGCTGTCATGTGAAAATATAAATTTTACATTCACGCTGTCCCAGAAAGACTAGGAACGTAGAACCGATTGCAAGCAAACAAAGACAATGCTTCCGGCAAAAAACAGAAAACTACAAACACCTTGTTAAAGATGAAATGCAAAGATCTAAGGGTGATGGTAAGAATCATCACGGGACACTGCGAACTTAATCATCACCAACTGAAGACCGGAGCCACGGACAGTGGACATGGTCGTGGATCGGGAGGAAGCGATTGTGGAGTAGGATGCCAGACTGAGAACAGGTCTGCAAGGGGTCATCGAATCCTCATCCTCCACCAACACCGCTACTACATCAACATCCACGGGGACCCTGGAAAGCTGCTGCCACCAACCCAAAGTCCTACTCCGTTACTTCAAGGAGTTGGAGGAGGCTGGCTGGGGGTAATGCACAATACACCCCAATGTCAGTGCAGATCTCTTATTTCCCTCACCCTAGAATTAGAATTAGAATTAGCTGTCACAGTTTTCATAAATAGTGACAACATTCAATACGCGTCTCTCTTACCCGCAATTACGCACAATGCCCGCATGTGCCGTACTTATTCTGAACTCGGCCTGATTGCGGAATGTTTCCTTTATGTTACACTAATTTGCTGAACTAAAGTGCTTGTTTTGTTAGAATAGTTACGTTAGTGTGGGCGAGGCTTTATTGCTCATAATTTTTTAGAGCTATCAACGCATTGGTTATCTTAAAGCTGTATTGCAAAATGTGTTGTGAGGTGTGACCTGATAAAATAGGTAAAGGTATTCATATGTTTGCTACAAACCAAAACAAGAACAATGTAGCAAAAATTGGAAAGATCAAAGCGTCTCTAAAATATAAAAAGAGTGGAACGCCTTGCCTGTATTCAAGTCGCGAGTGAACAGGTTTCTTCTAGGCAAGCATGGCCCATCGTAGACTGCATCATCGTTTACCATCAGGTGATATCGTGGTCAAACGCGAGCTATAATTTATAAAAAAAAACTAACAGATAATGTTGAAGTGTTTGCTTTGTGTGATAAACTTCTAACATAAGCGATAAGACCGCCCGTTGTACTATTTGCTTTGTGTCTTCTATTTCGTCTGTATTTTTTTTTATTGTGTACAATAAACTGTTTTCATTTATTCAACTTTAGAAACTATCATGGTTATGAACACTATTTGTACTAAACTCACTCCTCAATCACTCAACTCACAAATCATGGTAAATATCCCGTTTTAATATGTACAAATAGCAAATTTCTAATATGACTGTTTTTCAACCCATTGGCAAGCCCAATTGTTATCTGGCATCTATACACATAAAATGCTTTGTCCTGAATGACTGACCTAAACCTGACCTGAAACTTGGGTGTGTTCTTTGTTTGACGTGGGCATCCGATAAAAAAGGATTTTCCGAAATTCTACCCCTAAGGGGTGAAAAAGGGGGGGGGCCAAAGTTTGTATGGGACAACGTGATTCCTTAGTCCAATCTACTTCAAATTTTGCATAAGACTTTTTTAACGGAATTGATGGAAGACGAGTTTCGTATTTTATTGAAATTCATCCCCTAACGGGGTTAAAAAGAGGTAGAAAGTTATTTGGGCGGTGATTTGCTTCGAGGTTGATATTAATGATATCAACTTCTTAGTACTTTTGATATAAATTACATTTTATTTTGACACATGTTTGAAAACTCAATCCGATTTTATTCAAAGAAGGTTGAACTCACTTAAAAACATAAGCAAACACTCTTTGAAATTGGAATGTCTCGAAAGTCACCGTACTATATGAGTACCTCATTTAAAGGTTTCTAAGCTTATAGAGGTTATGCACTTTTAGGACACGGTCTCATAGGGACGTAGAATTCGAAATTTGAAATGGTAAGAACTACGAGTAGAACATTTTGGTTAGAAGAAAATAGTTTTCTTTTAGTTTGTCTTATAAGTTTAATTTAGTGTGTATTGTTTTGTGCAATTTTTTTACATTACTCTTATATGATAAATGTGAAAGTTTGGATGTTTGTTTATTTGTTTGTTTGTTACTCAATCACGTCGTAACGGCGGAACCGATTTTGATGAAATTTGGTATATACATACGTATACTATAACCTGATTTACCACATAAGCTACTTTTTATCCCATAAATCAGTTCCCATGGGATAAAAATGGGGTGTCAAGTCAAGTTGCAACAGCGAGTTTAGCTTTATTTCTAGGTTACCTACACATTTAGAAGTGTAACGCGTACGAAGTCGCGGGCAACAGCTAGTTACAGGTAAATGATTATGTCGTTAAAACTAGGTTTTTTAGTTTCTATTATAACCGCAATAATTCACTTAAAATAGTTATGTATCAAATTGAAACTTCCGTGTCACCTAATGCAGGAGGAGATGTATAATTATACAAATGTTCAATCTGGGCCCCAATTCTACGAAACCAATCGCTTCACTATAACTATGGTATCGTCGAAAAATCGACACTATAGATACCTTTTGGTATTCTACTAACACAATCTTTTTTCAATGACCGCCGTTGCTATGACAACCCCATTGAACATTTGGTAGCATATGACAGGAATAACAATCATAATCGTTTAATAATGATATGGCTCCATAATAGTTTTTCTTATAAATTAGCAGAATTGGGCCCCTGGTTGCAGATAACATGGATGTGTTCCATGTTTCTCTGAATGAATTTGTAAATGCCACATTGTTCATTTTATGTTGTAAATTAATTTAGTAAATTAATTCGATTTATCTCGAAGAAAGTTGTCAAAATAATGCTCAAATTTCCATGGATGTTTGAGAAAACTACATTACTGTATTAGGTTTAGTCCTGTAGAAATAGATGTAAGTGTAAATAAATAATAGATGTCTATATCTTTTATGATGCGGTATCGTATTGTACTCTACATTATAGTAAGGTACAAAGCTCGCCTAAGCGCCATATTTAGATTTAAGTAAGAGCTCTAACAGTATTCCCAGCGTGTATTTATAAAGCGCCCGCGCATCCAAACATGGAATATTCGCGCGAATGTGACCTACTTGAGGGAAGTGCCGAGTATAAGGCTCTTAGTTTGTTTGCTATGAATATTCCGCATTGTTACACCATATCATAGACCATTAAAATGATTCAATTTTAAGAGCTCTTTAAACATATCCCAGCTTGTTAATATTAGAAATATAAGGTAATTCTTTGTCGTAAATAATAATATCTAATATAACTTATCGTCTGCTACCATTGCTTATTTTTTATAAATTATTAAAAATAAAATTTATAAAAACATTTAATATTGTTTTCAAGAGTTTTTGTACAAAATAGTTCGAGGTAGATTTCAAACCGATGCTTGTGCAGACTGGTTTTAGCCATCAAGTGAAAAGGTCGTTTAAAATAAGAGGAATAAATAGTGTTACATTAAAAAGAGATCTGTTTAATATTTTATCACCTGAGGGGCTTAGCAAAGTTACATTCGCTTCGAATCAACCCGATTTCTGTTTTTCGATTCAATGTTCGTGTGAAATCGCATGTGTCAAATCTCATACCTTTTCGGACTTCGGACTTATCGACTAGCGTCATCTCTAATCGAATATAACTTGGCTAAGCCCTCTGATTCCTTATGTTAAAGTTGAGTAAGCTGGAAAGAACACAAACCAAAGTCACTGACAGCGCAGAGGATTAGTAGGCTGAAGTGGCAGTGGGCGGGGCATGAAAGGTTCTCAAGGTAATGTTTTAGTTAGAGCTGGATGGCAGCCTCATACAGCACTGGACGGGAATCCACTCAGTAGAAGCTAAGTAGTTACCTACACCTGAGTATATCTGTGATGAGGAGCTGGATTATTAGTTGCTGCATAAACTAAAGTGAAGTTACTGTTTTTTTTAGTTATGATATCTAGCTTTTAAGTTAATTACTAACATAATATGGATATTGTCCTGAAATAAAGTATTTTTAACACTGACGCAAAAATGGGGTTATAAGTTTGACGCCTGTATCTTTATGTGATTCTATGTGTGTGTCTGTCGGTCTGCCTGTGGCATCGTAGTTTCCAAAGGATGGTCCAATCCGGATGCGGTTTTTAATAGTTTAACGAGGGTAGTTTATAAGATAAGATAAGGTGGCAGCTCAAAAGTACCACTCAACATTTAGAAGTCCCATTATTATTTAAAAATGTCGAATTTTTAGGAACAAACTTTTTAAACAGCATTCTGTTTTTGTTTTTTTATTATTAGTTATTTGTAATATTTACACCTATTATTTATTATTTTCTATTTTTACCTATTATTTTCTTGTCTATGTTTTATTATTTGCTCAACTAAATGTTGTCTCCAATATTACCACCACGGAGATGGCATGACGACTTGGATGTGCATTTACCAGACTGATCCACTACAGCAGGGGACAGAAAAAACTGGAAAGAGGGAGGGAGGCTATGCTCTGCAGTGGGACAACACAAGTTAAAATAAAATTAAAAATGATAAATGTTGTCTGTCTGTTGTATGTCTCTTATTGGCAGACGTTTTACAGAATTGTTTTAAAAATTCTTTATAATATTGTATATACTATGTGTGCTGTTGGCCTTGCCTAATACATAAATAAAATAAAATGAACACTTTCGAAGTATTTGTTAATAGCACTTGGAGGCAATAGCTCAGAGTTGAGTTCACAATCAGTGACGGTCTGCGCAGACGCACGAGTCGCGATATACGCGCGCTCCAAATAAATCACTTCCTACTTGTACAATACTATACGTAGCTCTATTTAGCTTTAGAAAGGTCCAGATATTTCTCGTTTCCCACTTTTCAGCTTTATACGCGTGGTTTGTCGATAAGAAATAGCCTATCTTCATCATCATCATTTTCAGCCCGTATCGACTGCTGGGCGTAGGTCTCTCTTTGTTTTTGCCGTTTTCCCGATCTTGTGCCAGTCTGGTGGACGTCTAGCCTGACTTCATCCAGGTTAAAATCATACCAAATTTAATCGAAATCGATCCACTGTTTATTAGTGAAAATATAACAAATAGACAAAGAGATAGATTCACATTCGAATCCATACTAATGTTATAAATGCGAAAGTAACTCTGTTTGTTTGTTTCCTTTTCACGACTAAACGGTTGAACCGATTTCGATAAAATTTGGAATAAAGATAGATTGTGAGCGGGATTGAGACATATGCTACTTTTCACCCGACTCCGTAGGAGGGTAATGTTTTTTATAATATACCACGCGAACCGTGCGAAGCCGCGGGCGGGTAATTTACAATATAACTTGCTGTGGATTGGTATATCTTCGTCTTTAAAGGTACATGTGTGCTTAAAAACTTTTTTGTGGGTAGTTTGTAGTAATTTCACTAGATAAGTCTATTAGAAATAATGCCGAGTCAAGGTTAATTTATACTATTAATAAATATAAATATTGCTGGACATTTCACACAGAGCTATCTAGCCCCAAACTAAGCAGAGCTTGTACTATGGTTACCAGATAACTGATAGAATACTTATCTACTTTTTTTTAATACATACTTATAATATATAGCAAAACACACAGACACGGAACAAATATCTGCAGATTATGCAAACATTTGTTCCGTGGCGGGAATCGAACTCGCTACCTCCTACGTCTCAGCCGGCTATACACCCACTGCGCCACGGAGGTCAACATCCTATGTCAATATCCTATCCATATATAGTAAACAACATCTTTATGTGAATTATTTCACAATTGTCTTTGTATTAAGTCTAGTTTCTATGTCAATTTGTTTCATCTATCTTTTGAAATAGTTTTAGAATAGTTCCCAGCTTTTGTTAGACGTATTTTTTGGACTTATCTTACCTTACGAGGCAATACTTTGTTATAGGCGATGGTTACCACTTGGGCCATATGCTTGTTCCATCTCCAAGTCGTAGGTATATAAAAAAATACCTGGTCGTCCGGCCGCGAAAATTAATTGACGCCCACCATTCCTGGTTACTACAGCGGCCATCGACTGATAAAGGGTTAATAACATAAGAGTAATTTGGAAGAATTTACTCTCAGACAACGAAAGCCTTTTTATGTTGAACCAGCTAAGTACGAGGCATGCCTTTTAAGTTCTGTCGTTTCCATATTTTCCGGCAATTTTGAATTTGGAACTGTTCTATATTCGAATGTGTTTACATTTTGAATCTCAAAACAGTTGAAAGTATTAGGATTAATGCTATTGTTTAGTCACAGTTTCGATTTGAATCTGTCAGGTCACGTACGAAAATGAATCTTTCTAAGGAAAATGTTCGTGCAATAATTTTCTACAACTTTAGAAGAGGCCTGACACGGCTTCAGTGTTTAGAAGAGCTAACATCTGTGTTCAGTGATGTAGCCCCATGTCTGCGGACTGTCGAACGCTGGTATTTAGAATTCCAGCGTGGACATACTAGTGTTAGTGACAGATTTCGCGAAGGACGCCCAAAATCCGCCTTCACTGAAGATAACATCATTGCTGTGAGACAACTAATTCTCGAAGATCGTCATGTGACGTATCGAGAGATAGAGGCTCTATTAGGCATTTCAGGGACAACCATTCAGAAGATCTTGCATGAAGCGCTTGGTGTGAGAAAGCTAGTTTGCCGTTGGATACCGCATCTGCTTTCCGAGGATCACAAGGCGGCCCGCGTCAGATGGTGTAAGAAAACTCTGCAAAGGTTCAACCGAGGGGAGTCAAATCACGTCTACGACATCATAAGTGGTGACGAATCTTGGATCTATGCCTAGGATCCTGATTCCAAACAACAATCTACAATCTGGGTCTTTCAAGACGAGCCAAAGCCGACTAAAGTTGTTCGTTCTCGAAGCACTTCAAAGAAGATGGTGGCCACGTTCGTTGGAAAAACCGGCCATGTTGCGACTATTGCACTTGAAGATCGTAGAACGGTTAACGCAGAGTGGTATACTACAGTTTGTTTACCACAAGTCATCGCCGAACTTCGAAAATCTAACTCAAAGCGACGCATCATCCTGCACCACGACAACGCAAGCTCACACAGCGCTCGTCAAACGATTGAGTATTTGAAGCAGGAAAAAGTAGAAATTCTTGACCATCCTCCATACAGTCCTGACCTAAGACCCTAACGATTTCTTTACATTTCCTAAAATTAAGAAAAGTCTTCGTGGTCAAAGGTTCCAGTCCGGTGAAGAAGCAGTCGACGCTTTCATGTCAGCCATTTTGAACACCCCCACTTTAGAGTGGAATAAATGTTATAATAACTGGTTTGAGCGAATGGAAAAGTGTATTAAGCTACGCGGTGAATACTTTGAAAAACAATAAAAAGTACTATAAGGTTCTAGTTGTGTTTTTTTCTTCAAACGACAAAACTTAAAAGGCATGCCTCGTATGAGTAAATAAAGTCTGTAAATTGATCATCCACAAAGAGATGTGTATTACCATGATCTTTTTACTAGCCCATTAATTCCACTGCTGGGAAAAAGTATTTCCTCTCTTCTTGCTTCTTTTCTATCTTTTTTTAGAGCTTTCTAAGAAAAAGTTATGTTATGTACTTTAAGACAGAAATTTAATTAGCTGTATAATCTTAATACATAATTTTGGATATGTTCTGTAGTTGTGTAGCCGTTGGTCTTTTCAATATATTAAATACTAGCTGTTGCCCGCGACTTCGTACGCGTTACCTTACTAAATGTTTAGCTAACCTATGTGGTAATCCAGGTTATAATCTACGTATATACCAAATTTCATCGAAATCGGTTCAGCTGTTACGACGTGATTGAGTAACAAACAAACATCCAAACTTTCACTTATATAATATTAGTGTGATGACAGTAAAATTGCTTCTCGAGGTGACGAGATATAACAAAGCTTTTCACCGCCACCATAAAATTATATATTTCGAAACAATCACATCCTTAATAACAGAACATTCGTGCAGAATGCAATATGTGTCGTGTATCATGAATCGTGGTCCCATTCTATGTTTCCCAATTCTATGGCTCGGTACAGGCTATAACCAAGATGTCCGTATGAGCCGTGATATATCGCCTCTGTAGCGTTAATAAGTGAACACCAGACTCGTGATCGCCAATAGCGAAGGGCTCGATGTATCTTGCTTAGTTTTCAAAATTATTTTTAGTCGACGGCAAAGACAAAAGACAAGGCACTTTCACATGAGAAACTACATAAAACAAACTCGTAATGACTATTTATAACAAGCTATATAAGTTTAAAACAGTTATCTGATTACGTAATACCTATGACGATGTTAGCTTATGTCATCCGGACTATAATAACGAATCGATTGACACCTCATTCATCAAAATCGGATGAGTAGTTCAAGCGCTACGGTGAAACATATATCCATAGACTGCTAAAACATAATCCTTCCTTTTGGCTTTGCCGTAGTCAGGTAAAAATGTAGCCTATGTCACAAACACCATAATAATAGATTGACATCGCATGCATAAAAATAGGATGAGTAGTTTAGGCGCTACAGAACATATGTAATTGAATAAATAATATGAATATTGCTTGACATTTCACACAGCGCTATCTAGCCCCAAACTAAACAGAGCTTGTAGTATGGGAACCAGATAACTGATAGAACACTTATATACATTTTTCTTTTGTAAATACATACTTATAATATATAGAAAAACATCCAGACCCGGAACAAATATCTGTAGATCATGCAAACATTTGTTCCGGGGGGAATCGAACCCGCTACCTCCTGCGTCTCAACCGGCTTTACGCCCACTGCACCACTGAGTTCGTCATAGGTACATAGGTACATACAAACATAGACTGCACTTTCTTTTGGATTTGCCGTAGTCGGGAAATAAACTAAAGATCTATACATAGCTCAATTGTTCCAAATCACTACCAGGCAGAAATGGACAAACTTGATTTGTCACATTTTTTAATGATTTTTGATGAGATAAATTGATTGTTAGCGATGTATCTTGCTTACTGTTCTTAAACAAAAATGATTTTAGTCAAAAAGAAAGAAGTTAAATAAAAAAGAAGGCACTTGAAAAACACTTAAAAGAAGGTTTCTGATTTCACATACAAATAACCTTAGAGTGATCCTCAGGTCCTATGTTTATGAATTTTATTGTGTTTTGCGGTATTTTTAAATAAAGTCAAAATTATATCTAAGTTGTAGAATAGATATGTGGAAATAGGACCGCCTTATACTCTATCTCAGTTGAATTGAAACGCATAGGAAATGGCAGGAGCACTATCACATAACCTTACGTACGTGATCGGATAGGTGAACGAATGCACTAAGCTTACCTCCCACTGCTGAGTGGCCAATAATAGCAATCACGAATTTAATTATTATAATAACCTTGCAATATATTGTACCGTATGGTAGTGGGTTCAACAACCGGTCCTATGCAGTTCGGCGCACGCGCACGCCAACAATCCCGTTCAGGGTTGCCACCAGTTGTGCAAAATGAAAGGCAAAGTAAATGAAACTGGACATGGCCTAAGGCCATAAGTGCAGTCACTTGACCATAAATTATGGGCAAGAATAAACCTGACGAAAATTAACACCTCAAGTTGTGCTACAATTTAAATGGCAATACTCATCACGATTATCAATTGATAAAGTGTCGCAGTAAGTTTGGTTGACCAGAAGGTAAATCTAGTCAAATGCGATGGTCAGTTTATCTTGATGCCTCAAGAGTGAAATTGAAAGGTTTATTATTTGATTACTAATTTCACATAATTGTCATAATGCGTCCAAAAATTTATAAATAGTTAAATTACGAGAGTAAAATATGAAGAAATATGACTTAATACTTATTTTTATTTTTTACTTTATTCGGCACGGAAGAAGATCGTTCGATCTTAAGTTTTTTTAAACCTTCCCAAAAATTGCCAAATAGACGAAATTTTAACCCACAACAATAAGTACAAATTTGCGGGTTCAAATTCAGTTTGGTTGTAATTTTTAATAAATAAGTTAGCTGACCCGCTCGCGGCTCCACACGCTTGAAATTTTGTTGTTCCCGTGGGAACTTCGCGATAAAAACTATATAAAACACTCGTGTCAAAGTGACGCGACATTTCATGTAAATGACTTCACGTCAATGAACGAAGGTTAAATTATATGGATATTGTTCATACAAAAATACTAAAATCACGATTAAAAAATACAAGGTGGGGTTAGGAGGCTGAAAAATACTTTACGATCTATTCTCATACCTATCAAACATACAAAAACAATTTAATTAAAATCGGTCGACCTGTTTCGGAAGAGTGCGACCACAAACGCACGAGATTTTTATATATTAGAAGATAGAAAACGCTGAACGATTTCCATAGCGCTATGTAAACTAAGCAGAGCTCTATGGGAACCAGACAACTGAAGGAATACTTAAATACATTTTTTTTGTCTATCGAACATACGTACATTTGTTTCGCGGCAGCAATCAAACAACCTCTTGCCTCTCAACTAGATTGCGTTGGGTTCATTTTCAAATTTTTATGATGATTACTTTTATCTGTTTGAGATGGGCAGCCCTACAACCGACCCACAACGTGACTAGCCGGTGCTCCTATTAAAATACCTGCCTCAAGATTCTATTATCAATAACTATGTTATATGAAAACTGGAGCTCAGCTAGATTTAGGAATCTAAGCTGCAATATGGTATCCGCGCGAATTATTACCTCGCTTCGTCAGGTTGGTATGAGCTAAGCCTGCACCACGATTAACGTAAGATTATTTTATTCAACTTTCAGTCGCATTACGATCATTTTTTTATACTACATGGAGATGTAACGAGTTTATGGGCCACCTGATGTTAAGTGGTAACTATCGCCCATACATAGCATACAATAAAAAAAATTCCCTTGTCAATACATCTATGAAAATCTAATGTATGTTCATAAAAATATTAATTTGTTTAAGAAAAATAGCGATAATCATAATTTTAATACTAGAAATAAAGATAAACTCGCTGTTGCCATTTGTAGACTCCATAAAGTTAGTAAATCGTTAAAGGGCAAGGTGTGTGCCTTTATAACAAACTCCCAAGGGATGTCCAAAAATTGACAATTAACAAATTTAAAAACATAATTAAACAAAATCTTTATAAAAATTACTATAAATTATTGGATTATTTAGATGATGGAGAAGCTTGGGATTGAAATTGCTCCAACTCGTTCAAAATCTTACAATTTAAGACGAAATTTATTTTCTGCATTGTTATGTATTCTAAAAGGATCATTAAAAAAAACAAAATGCCTTGTTTCTTGTCTTTGTTTCCTGGCTTGGTCGCGAAGGAACAGGCAATAAAATTGACGTTTCAAAGTGATCCGTGTGATTTTAATGAATAATAACACAAAACACTGGCCTACAAAAAAATAAATTGGTTTTGGTGCAGCTCTGTTTGCATCTGTAGTCGGTAAAGTAGGTAGTATGAACTACATTGCTGCTACTAGATGTCAGCTGACAGCTCTGGTTTACCTACAATTCTTATTTGAACTTTTTTACGGTTTTATTCAAAATCAGTCCATCTTATAACTACTGTTATGACATTAATCGTATAAATTTATGATGGCAAGTAAGTCAAGAAGTTGCATTAACGATCCTGATATGTTTTGTTACATATGCGGTGAGTATATAATGAAAGATCAACGGAAACCGATTAATGACACGGTAATTCGCTTGTATTCTGTATACTTCGGTATTCAAATTGGCAACCAAGATAAAGTGTGGGTGCCTCACGTTGTTTGTAAGATTTGCATTGAAAATTTGCGGCAATGGGAAAAAGAAATCTTTGAAGTTTGGGGTACCGATGATTTGGCGAGAACAAAAAAATCATCATGACGATTGTTATTTTTGTATGACGAGTCTAACGGGCATTAACAAAAACAATCGTAGCAAGTGGAAGTACCCCAATATTCCTTCCGCTACAAGACCTATTCCTCATTCAGATACTGTTCCAATACCGGGTTTTCATCAGGAAGTTCAGGAATGTGACGATGACGAAATGGAAATTTCTGAAGAAGATTATGATTTTGATTACTATGGAGAAACATCGATTTCTAAAACTTTTTCACAAGGTGAGCTTAGTGATCTTATCAGAGATTTAGATCTTTCAAAAGAGCGTGCTGAGTTGCTATCATCAACATTAAAAGAAAAGAATTGCCTTTCTTCTGGTGTAAAAATTACTTTCTATCGCACAAGAGAACAAAATTTACTACAATTTTTTTCTTCTGATGGAAATTTGGTATTTTGTCATGATGTGAACGGCTTGATGACTTTCATGGGCCTGGAGACTTATCATGCAAGTGATTGGCGTCTTTTTATCGATAACAATAAAAGAAGTCTCAAAGCAGCCCTTTTACACAATGGTAATATGCTCCTATTCCACTCGCCCATTCTACATCTATGAAAGAAGAATACAAGGTAATTTCAGTTCTTCTAGAAAAAACATGTTTGCGTAATTTGTATCGACTTGAAAATGGTCAATTTTTTGTTGGGCCAACAGAGTGGTTATACAAAATACCCTTGTTTTATTTGTTTCTGGGATAGTCGAGCTAGATCTTGTCATTGGACGCAAAAAAACGGGCCTGCCAGAAATCTTGTTCTTGGTGAAAAGAATGTCATAAACCAGCCTTTAGTTCCACGAGAAAAAATCATTCTTCCACCTTTGCACATAAAACTAGGGCTCATGATACAATTTGTCAAAGCTCTTGACCAAAATAGTCAATGCTTCAAGTTCCTTTCTCAAAAATTTCCTGGATTGAGTACTGAGAAATCAAAGGCTGGAATTTTTGAAGGGCCTCAGATACGTCATCAAATTAAAAGTTCTACGGAATTCGAAGCTTCTATGACTGAAATAGAAAAACTTGCGGGGAAATCTTTTGTCGTTGTTACACAAAACTTTCTTGGTAACTTCAAAGCAAATAACTACAAACAGTTAGTCGAAGAGATGCTGTTGAACTTCAAAAATTTAGGCTGTAATATGAGCTTGAAGGTGCACTACCTGCGTTATCATATCGATCATTTTGAACATATATATACTCACCGCATATGTAACAAAACATATCAGGATCGTTAATGCAACTTCTTGACTTACTTGCCATCATACATTTATACGATTAATGTCATAAAAGTAGTTATATCATGGACTGATTTTGAATAAAACCGTAAAAAAGTTCAATTAAGAATTGTAGGTAAACCAGAGCTGTCAGCTGACATCTAGTAGCAGCAATGTAGTTCATACTACCTAAACTTGAGAGCAAAAAAATCGCACATTCATGATTTTTTGACATAACTAAAAAAAAAACAAAAAATATTATGTTTCTGTAATGCAGATTCATAGTCTATTTTAATACCTATCCAGTGGTATCTGATTTGTCTTTCAATCATTACATAAAAATGCTTTTGTGGATCAATAACAAAAATGCATGTTTAGTAAAAAATTCTTTATTCAAGTATTGGTGTCAAAGTTATGAAATTAAAAGATAAAATTAATTTAAAGTTTGTTATTAATACCGAGTGTTCCCTCCCCTAGCCTGAATCACTGACTCCATCCGTGTTTTCATTGATGTTACTAGACTTTTGATAAAGTCTTGAGGAATAGCCTCCCATTCCTCTGCGATCGCCTGTTGCAGCTCCTGTAGAGTCGATGGAGGAGCATCTCGGCCTCGAACTCTTCTTTTCAGCTCGTCTCATAGATGTTCGATGGGATTGAGGTCTGGGCTTCGAGCTGGCCACTCCATAACGGTCACATCCACCTCTTGAAGGTACTCGATCACTATGCCAGCAGTATGCGGTCTTGCATTATCTTGCATAAACAGAAAGTTTTCGCCGATAAATCCAGCAAAAGGTACGACGTGGCTCTCGAGTACTTCCTCAATGTATCGTATGGAAGTCAATCCTCTTGATTGGCGACCAGTATTCGGTCCGGTAATGAAGGCAAGCTCGGTTTTTGCTTCCATAGACATGCCTCCCCAAAACATGATTGATCCACCGCCATAGGCGACACGTTCTGTTATGCAGCATTGGGCAAATCGCTCTCCCGATCTTCTATACACCTTCCCCCGTCCGTCGTTGCCATGCAAGCACATCCTGCACTCATCAGAGAACAGGACTGCACTCCACTGCTCTTCGGTCCAATTCAAATGGTCTCGAGCGAACTGAAGGCGGGCTTCTCGGTGGGCTGGGGTCAATTTCGGCCCGTTTGCTGGCCTGTGTGCAGTCAGGCCACCTTCTCTCAATCGTCTTCTGACTGTCCACCGGCTAACTTCTACTTCACGAACTTCTTGAAGTCGTTGGCCCAGTTGAACTGCGTTCAAACGACGATTTCTTAAAGATGTCGTTATAAGAAAGCGGTTATCACGCTCTGTTGTAGCACGGGGACGGCCCGATCCTTGTCGCCGTTGGTAGCCACCAGTCTCTTGATACCTCTGGTATACACGCCGAACGGTAAATCGGCTCAAACTCAATTGTCGAGCCACTTGACTTTGCTTAAGCCCCGATTCAACAAGGGCAACCACTTGAGCGGCTACTTCTGGTGTAGTATCCATTTTCGTGTTCCGTTTGAAGCCAATATCAATAGAGAACCTTTCACACTGTACGTTGGTATGCAAATGATGACCATTTTTTTTATTTTTTTTTTCGAATGGACTAATCTCGCTGTTGGCCTCTGAGGCCGTGACAGCTTAACCGAACTTTTGGCGAGCGCAGATGGCGCTCAGCCCAGTAAGTTTTATAGGCAACTAGCGCAAGGGCACCACTTAGGTACGAACCTCGGCTTGGGCTGTTGCCGGGATGGGGATAGGAGAGAAACGCCCGGGTACATGTCTGTACCTCGTATAAGCGGCGACTGTAGGGACTCGTCGACCTCGCCGGCGAGGTCGGTGTTTCTGTGAAGTGTTTGCTCTGTCTGATATAGATGACTCACCTTCCGCATTAGCAGAGGTGATTTCGTCATCCGGGTCTCCGAGAACGTGTCTCGGACGACGGAGGATTTTGTTGGCGGGCGGATCCAACGGGTAAACCGGAATGGTGTGTACCAAAGGGTTCGGATGATTAGAGGCAAGTTCATAAAACCGCTTGGAAGCGAGCTTCATGAACCTGGCTATTGATTCTAGTTTCAAATCGCGATGTAGGTCTTTATTGCGAAAGTACCAGGGCGAGCCTGAGGCTTTTCGCAAGAAGCGATTTTGAATAACCTGAATGGCACCAACTTTAGGAGAGTGGGCAAATACTACCGATGAGTATGTCATAATGGGGCGAATGCACGCTTTGTAAAGAGTCACCTTATTTTTAAGGGACATTTTACTTTTCGCGCCTAGAAGTGAGGACAATCGTCCTAGGGTGAACTTTGCTTGGTTGCACCTCTTAGTGATGTGCAACCTAAAGGAAAGACGCCTATCGAGGATGACACCCAGATATTTGGCTGATGGGGCCCAGCGAATGGGCTGGCCAAATAGAGAGATCGGTTTGGGAGTGAGGTTTCTCCGTGAGAAGTACACTGCTGTACTTTTCGACGGGTTTACCTCGATCCGCCACTTGCGGAACCAAGTGGCTAATGAGTGAAGGGCAGCCTGCAGCCTTATACCCACCCGATCAGGATTCCGATTGGATGTGTACAAGGCTGTGTCGTCTGCGTATAGGGCTATTTCCACTTGAGGAGTGCGGGGGATATCGCTGGTGTACAGCGTGAACAGGAGGGGAAATGATGACCATTCCCTCAATATGCACTCTTTTATACCTGCGATAAATCCCGCCGCCGGCCTTACCTGGATCGAGCGACATAAGGGGGTCTATTGTTTTGTTGCTAATGAGTTGTTTTTAAAGGTAAATGTCAACCCTTTATCAGTTCTGCGAATGCCTAGATTATGCACTTTAATTTAATTTGATTTTAATTTGCTGTAAGCTCCAAATAAAAAAAAATTTAACTTTTAAGTAAAAATGTGCGGATGTGCGATTTTATTGCTCTCAAGTGTACTTTAATGACTACAGATGCGAACAGAGCTGCAACAAAACAAAATTATTTTTTTTGTAATCCAGTGTAATATTTGACTTTGACTTTGACATAACAGAGAATTGCCTCGTAGGTCACGCACGTTAGAAATGTGCCCTAAGAAGAACTTGAGGCATACAGGTGCAAAGCCTTATGTGCAATTTCACCAGCTTAAAACCCTTAAAACCGAAACACAGCACTGCTACTGGCGGCAGAAATAGGTATGGTGGTAGTACTTCCCCGGACGAGCCCTTTCACAAAGAACTCTACTACTATTAAAAATCTATGGAAAGAAAAAGAAAAACCTTGAGTAAAAAAACCTCTTAACCTCTTTGATATGTAGGTAGGTATATTATATCTACACTTCCGCACTAATATTATACATTCGAAAGTAACTCGGTCTCTCTGTCAATCTGTTTATTACGTTTTCAAGAGGGCTTTGTCAATAAAAAGTAATCTATGCCTAAATCCAGGTTTTAATCTATCTATAAACCAAATTTCATCGAAATCGATAACGTAACAAACAGACAGAGAGACAGAGTTAGTATCGTGGATTTTATTAGCCCTTTATTGGATCATATAGTTAAAGATATATATTTTACATATTATATGTAGTGTTGAATAGTTACCGGTTAAAACCCATTACGCAAAGATAGCGATCGTGAAACAATTGCAATTGTTCGTCAGCACATTAGCAATGCATTGTTTATGGAGCATTCAATGCAGCTCTGATAATGATAACATTGATGATAGACGATATAAATTTATTATACCAGGTGAGCATTTTACTCAACTCTAACTCGTCTTGGACAAACTTGGTGCTTGATAGGAACTGGGTAAATTTCTTACAGTACTCTCCAGTTGATCACTGCACACCAGAACTCCAATTTCTCGTTTTTACGCTACGAGCTGTTGGATTTGGAACAATTTAACTGTTTCCATCAGACATGCTAAATTCTGGATACTTCGCACAGCGCTATCTAGCCCCAAACTAAGCAACTAAGCAAAGTTTTAATAAAGAACAGAACAGTAATAAGGCATGTGGAAACTACAAATACTACAAATAAATAAATAAAAATAAAATAAATATTGCTGGACATTTCACACAGCGCTATCTAGCCCAAAACTAAGCAGAACTTGTACTATGGGAACCAAATAACTGATAGAATACTTATATACTCTTTTTTTTTTGCAAATACTTACTTATAATATATAGAAAAACACCCAGACACGGAACAAATATCTGTAGATCATGCAAACATTTGTTCCGTGGCGGGAATCGAACCCGCTACCTCCTGCGTCTCAGCCGGCTATACGCCCACTGCGGCACGGAGGTCGTCAAAATCATGTAATAAATATAAGTGATTTTATTTCGACTGCTGAACATAAAATCCTATTTTACATCAAAATGATTCCGCCTAACGTGTTCTAGAGTGGAAACCACGTATAGGCAAGCGAAGTGTAGGACGCCCTCCGGCTAAATGGAGTGACGATGGAGCCACTGACTGTGGCTGGCAAGGATTGGATTAGAAGAGCTGAGGATCCGGCTCAATGGCGCACCCTGGGAAACCTACGTCCAGCAGTGGACTGTTATAGATGGATGATGATGATGATGATTCCACCAACAATTTACTTGGACCTTCTCATGTTTTTTTATACTACCTGGAGATGGAACAAGCTTATGGCCCACCTGATGTTAAGTGGTAACCATCGCCTATAACAAAGTATTGCCTCGCAGGTCACGCAATTAGATACGTGCTCTACGATGCAATGCCCTGCGTCCATCTACTCGACGCATATAGGTGTAAATTCTCATGTCGGCAGAAATAGGGAAATAACATGGAAAAGTGGAAGAAAAACTGTTGTCATCGGGTAGATGAGATAAGCTAGCCTATTTTGATCAAATACACATTCCTATCGAAACATCGTATGCCAACGTGCTGGTCTTAATGATGTGGATATGGTCCCAATTATATCGTAAGAAATCTCCCAGTTCAAACAGGTTTTAAATTACACAATTAAGTATTTTTTTTCAATGATTAATTTATATTTATTGTAATTTAAGTTTTAACGTGTTTGTTGTGGTTTTTATTTACGTGTTTTTCGCGCACAGTACGAACTGGCTGGCAGAAGCCCTAGACCAGGATAAATGGAAGAAGGGAAGGGAGGCCTTTGCCTAGCAGTGGGATCCAAGGGGTTCTTTAGATTAGATTAGATTATTTAATTTAAACAATTGATTTGTCTAATATGTAGTCAAAAACTAGAAACCACAAGGCAACGTTACTACGCAACTAAAAGTTAATGTGTCGAATCTTCTTAATTTTTTGTCGTAGAGACATCGACAGAACAGTATCGAGTCGTCGACCAAAAATATAACCAGATTAAGTTAATTTTGACACAAAAGGGTTGACTATTTTAGTAATGGGACACTTGGAGTTTCCAGTTTTGATTCACTTTACGAGTTGTCAAATACGCAAACGTCAAAAATTTTCATAAGAATTTTCCATTCAGCGTTCATACGCGTAGGTGAACTGACGAAAACTACGAGGGTAAACTACGTAGGTGAAATACCGAAACGTCAATCATTTCGGTATTTGAAAACTGGTACTAAAGGTAATGTTTCCTTCAAAAATATTAAATTCCCCATAACGAGATAATCACATATCGTTCTCATGAAGATTTTAAAAGTCTTCAATCTTTCCCTAAAAATAAAGTTATATCGCAATTTTCCGTCTCAGCTACCTCCCTTTTAGACGTGTGACGCGAAAAATCCTAACCACGTTACAAACTTGCAGAAACAAATTACACGAAACTCAACCTTATCTCTCTAAAGTTAGAGCACATGATAACAGCACTGCTACATTCGTAACATATTCCACCGGCAACTTTTTGTAAAATGATTGTCACGGGAAATTCGATCTTAAACTTATTGAATTAAAGTTGAATAAGGATGAATGAGTTGTGTTGAAGGCTCTATCTATTAAGTTGAAGGATCTATTACACACAGTGTAATAGATCGCTCGTTTCACGCGTGAGGAAACTGTCACGCTGAGGTTTTTTCGCGATTTGAGTGACAAGAAAGTGGGTGTGATGTTATAATAAAAATAAAAATATTGCTGGCCATTTCACAAAACACTATCTTGCCCCAAATTAAGCAGAGCTTGTACTATGGTTACCAGATAACTGATAGAATACTTATCTACTTTTTTTTAATACATTTTTATAATATATAATATATTTTTATAATATAACACCCAGACCCGGAACTAATATTTGTTGATAATGCAAACCTTTGTTCCCAGGGCAGGAATTGCACCCGCTACCTCCAGCGTTATCCGGCTAATTACCCACTGCGCCACGGAGGTCCTCAATTTGTCAGTTTTACAATATTTAAAATATGATTTATACAAATATTCTTATATTTCACTATTATCCTTCGCACGGATTTTTAACTAAATTTCATTTTAACAAATATTTTACGGATTTCCACTATTTTTTACGGATTCACATCCGTGAGGGATTTAGGGATAGAAATAATAATCAGAAACTGTTCAGTAATTTTTGAGATTACCCCCTAAAAACATAAACTTTACCTTTTTATTATAGTGGTACCTATGGAGTATACAGGGCGTCCCAAAACTAGTAAGATTTTATTTAAAAACGTAATTAAACAAAATCCTTATAAGTAAAAAAGTCTACTATAACATATCGGATTATTTGGATGATAGAGAAGCTTGGGATTGAAATTGCTCTAAATCCTTAAAAAATGTTACAATTTAGACGTCATTTATTTTCTTTATTGTTATGTATTCTAAAAGGATCATTAAAAAAAAACAACCAGCCTTGTTTCTTGCGTTTATTTCCTGGCTTGGTCGCGATGGAACAGGCAGTAAAATTGAAGTTTCAAAGTGATCCTTGTGATTTTAGTTAATAAAAAGATTTTGATTTTAAGTATGTTATCCCGAGATCTGCTGATTTTGATTAAAATTCTGTTTATTAGCTGTTTTAGATCAAAGATTTTAAGACAACATTACGTTTGTATACGGGAAAGTGCAGTCTAAACAACAGCTGATATAAAGTCAAACTAACAATTACAAAAAATGTTCCTAAAAAATAAATGTTAAAATTATTAGGGAACATCCGTGGCTCAGAGGGCGAATAGCTGGCTGAGACGCAGAAGGTTTGTTCCGGGTCTGGTTGTTTTTCTATATACTAAGTGAGCACATATTTACAAAAAAAATACAAAAAAGTATATGTATAGTATTTTTCAAACTTTCGCGATTGCTGTACATAATTATTGATTAAAACGGGTATTTATCACATATGTACCTTTTTTATTTGTTATCCCGACGTTTCGGTCGTGGTCACGGGTTGATTGAGTCAAACCGTGACCACTCCTGTTGCAACACAGCCGAACACACGCGATAAATACCCGTTTTAATCAATAATTTAAAAGTATATAAGTACTCTATCAGTTATCTGCTTCCCATAGTACAACAAGCTCTGCTTAGTTTGGCGCTAGATACCGTTCTGTTAAATGTCCAGCCAATATTTATTTATTATTTTATACTATGAAAAGTTGTTAATTTTCATGGTCGGAATTAACTGCAGGCTTAAAATACTAGTTCCGCGACACCCTGTAGATACAGAGGTTGCCTAGAAAAGATCTCGGATATCAACAGACACATTGTTATTAACTCTGTGTGGTCAAAATAATCTAATTTTGTAAAAAAACTTAATTAAAGACAAAAAAAACCAATTGATCAATCTCAAAATGATTTTCCATAAAGCGTGGTACAGGTAATTACAACTACCGCTACTAACCACGCCCTTAACGTATTTGCTCTCATTAAGCATAGTGTACACGGACGGCGTGAATCTCAGCCCAGATTAATAGTAAAGGCTTTCGGCGTGATACTGAGAGGCGACTACGACTCGAGACATTTACAACGCCTGAACATTTCTTACAGCGTAATAGCTGTATGAAATGTTTAGTTCGGCTAAATATAGCCCAATTAAACAGCAGTTCTGTTTAATTGGGCTACCCAATTGCTAATAGAATATGTTTTTTTTTATTAGAATATAAGTATTTATAATAATAAATCACCTAGACAAATATATGCAAACATTTGTTCCGCTGCCCGAATTGAATCCGCAATTTGCTGTTGCACCGCGGATGTCGTCAGACTAAAGGCCGCTGCACACCGGATGTATCTTAAATATGTATCTTGGTTTAAGTATCTTAAAGCATATTATAAATGTGACCTCTTTTATTTTATATACAAATAAGGCTTCGTCTTACAGGTTGTAGGTATTTAATTTTAGTATCTACAATAAGAGTGCAATGAGCCTCATTCTATTTTCAAAATTACGTATGGCACTAGGTGCGTAAATCGCATTTACGAATCGGTATCGAACTAACAGTTACCAACTTTTAGAGCATGAGTGATAAAATAATATTTTTAGACGTTTTTCGCGGTCGCCCACTACAAGGCCCGTCCTTAAGTTAGTTGGTATCGTGCTCATTGAATGCACGCCCGAGGGCCGTTCCGAAGGCCGACTTGTAATGTGCATGCATAAATCTGCGCGATTGAGGTAGCGAGAAATTGTATTGCAATTTTTAGTCTTATAGTGTGTACCGAGCCTTATTATGTTACCACTTTGTATGAAATTTTCTATTCACTATTTTGAGGGAGTTTATTAAGTGACTTAATAGATACTTAGGTCGCTCCAGAAATATAGAGGAGACCTATGCCCTTTCTTTCTTTTCTTTCTTTCTATGAGTAGTGGACGTCTTATAAGATGATGATAAATAACGATTAATAAGTCTACTGTCTCTATCAGTAGAATTGTTTATTTATTTTATTTAATTTGTTGTATTATTCGTTATTTAAAAATGATTACTGTAGTTTCCTTACTATGGTCTTCCAGAGGGATTGTCAGGATCTAGCACTTGATCGTGAAAAGTGATGGAGGAGAGGGAGGCCTTTGCCCAGCAGTGGGATAGATGGGCTTTTAATAAAAACTTTGGGTTATCCTCATTCTAAAAACACAAGTTTTAACTTTTTCATCTTAAGACTAGGAAAAAGCGGCTTAAGCTAAATTTGACTAAACCGTGTTTAAAATTAAGATAAGACGTTATTGATAGGGTCTTTTTGACAAACTTTAATCTAGAAATAGGGATCAAGGTTAGGTTCTTTTACTGTTTCGTATCGGAAATGATTGAAATTAGATTGCACAATTTGGAGGGTACATCAAGACGTCATTTTCTGGATATACCTTCATTGGCTGAGCGAAGTGACAACACCAAGGTAACTGTCATCGCATCTCTACGGGCCGATCAGTTCCAACGCACCTTCCTCATTGCAAGCACTTAACAAACAATATAAAATAGTGCACAGTAAGTGGTAGTTTTTGCGCGTGTTACATCCTTCAAGAAGACGACATACACTCTGCTGTGAACTCTCATCAACCACAGTAGCCTATGGATAAAGGAATTGCGGAGTTCATAGGGCATGCGGAACGCGACACGGATTAAACCAAGGTTAGTCGCTTTCGCATCGGCCATTTCTGAATTACCGTACATTACTTTAAATGAAACAACAAGCTTCGCAGTTTCCCATACGTGGTTTGTCCATAATACATTAATAGCTATTGACTAATTTGTGCATGTTATAATAATTTTAGTTTTTCGATTTTTATTAATTTGACTGTTGATATAATTAAATTATTAATTTGTTGACATAAAATCTAATCTTTTAAACATTGCACGCCCTAGTCGGTATTCTACATTGAAACTTTAATACTGTACTTTAATCTTTGTAATACATTATTACCCTCATAATTACTGCTTAAAACGGGTATTTATCGCGTATGTACCTTTTATATTTGTTATCCCGACGTTTCGACCGTGTTCCAACAGCCGTGGTTACGGGCGGACTGAAGTACTTGGAGCTACCGTCGAAAAGTGATGGCAGCTGCAGCAACTACCCTCACTTGGTCCTCGTTCATATTACGACACACTACACTAACCGTATCTACACATTGAGACGACCGATCACGCGCACACCTAATAATCACCGGGTTCCAGGACGCTGAGAGACTATATCCATCATATCCGCTTCACGAACTAATGGCGTTCACTAGAAAGAACCTTAGGATCATGAAGTTCAATCCAATGATTCGGTCCCGAGTCTACCAGATGCTGCTATCGCTGACTTGTTTGACAGTGATCGTGAAAGTTTGAAAAATACTATTGATTACCCTCTTTCGGCGTAGTCGGGTAACAAGCTTAGGTCTCAATTCGGGACAATCTATCTATATACCAAATTTCATCAACATCGCTCCAGCCGTTTAATCGTGAAACCGTAACAAACAGACAGAATAACTTTCGAATTTATGTTATTAGTATTAGTACGGATAATTTACCTACCTTGTAACTTATAGATGTGAAAGTTTATAAATTGTTTTAATGATGACAGCAACCATTACTACCTAATCAAAGTACGGAACCGTGCACGCAACTCGAGCCGATAAAACCTATAGCAGTATTGATTAAAAAAGCAACATAAATTAGCGAATTGTAGGGGTGGGCACCACCCCGTTGTCAAAAAACTTTATAAGTGTTTATGTGTACGTACCCCCCTACCGACACCCTTTCGCGTACCCACATTCGCGCACCCGGTTTGACACAGGCGGTGCTGGATTGAGACCAATATTAAGAAAATTAAGAGGAAAAACAGCCTATTTTCTCATTAAAGAAACTTGCTATCTCGCGCGGACGGTATTACCTAAAACAAGTAACTTTGTAACAAAATCTTCATAAAATGGAAAATCGAAAATGTCACAGGAAAGCAAAATACGCAATTTCGTATACTTGGATGGCATATTCTTTTATTTTTTTATTGATGATTGTCAAGCGCTTGACCACTTCTTCACCTGATGGTAAGTGATGGTGTGATCGAAAGATGGAGCACGCTTGCTAAAAATAACCTTTTCACTCTGGACTTGAAGACACCGATATAATATTGGTCCGGAAAAACATACGCCGGAAGTGAGTTCCACTTCTTACTCAAACAAGAAAAGTTGAAGCAAATTGTTTGGTACGGCAACGATATGAATGGTGGGTTTTCCAGTTATTTGGATTTAAAAACCAAACGATTTGACAGATTTTGATGAAATTTCTATTGCACTAAACTGAATGTATATACTTTCAAATAAAAATAAAAGTTCTAATCGGTTGATAAATTTCTGAAGTAACAAACATTAAAAAAAACAACTGTATTGAGAACCACTTCCTTTTTTTAAATTCAGTTAAAAAAACTTGCTATCTCGCCTGGAGGGATATTACCTAAAATTAGCGACAACAATTGGTTGAGAAACGTCAATTTGCACATAGAAACGCGTGCTATACCAGCAAAGGAACTGCTACATTTAGAACTATTTTCCCATGGTAAAATTGAGGTTTCGCAACCGATGGCTGTCGCGTTGCTATTGGTAGTTTTAGGTAATAACCCGGCCGATTTTAAGTGTAGTAAGAGGGGTAGATAGTTGAACTCTTTATTGTACATACCAATAACCACATAACTCATTATGTAAATAAACCAAGATACTTAAAAACTACAGCAATGTAATGGTGGTCTTATCGTTTAAAGCAATGTCTTCCAGATTGGAGGCGGTGAAGTCTATTGTGTGTTGATATTAATTATTTTTATCAGAATAAATAGCATTCAGGTATAGTATAGCTTTGACAGTGAATTTTTCAAAAGTTTCTCAGATTAGCCTCTGTATACTAGGGTTTCCATCTCCAAAGTTTGAAATCCAGCATTTGAAGGTAGAAATACCAGGACATTTCAGTTTAAAACCAGGACGCACTATTGTGTTTGGAATCCTCATGAGAGCTGTATAAGCTTTTATTGGAAAAGGTACAGAAAGCTTTCCATGTTGCTTCTTTGTTTCAAAAACTGTCAACAACCACACATGCGAGGGGCAGGGCCGGTGAAAAAAGGATTGGAGTGAGTAGTGGCGTGTGAATTTTACACAAATGTTAAAAACCTAAGGCGCTACTTAAAAACTATCCAGGACAGCCCAGGACTCCCCAAAAAGCAGGACAGGTTCTGGGAAAACAGGACGGTTGGCAACCCTACTGTAAACATACATACAAACTATTCCTCTTTATGATATTAGTAGGATAAAAAAGAGCATTTTCATACGAGTAAAGATATGTTTGTTTCGGGTGTCAATTTTACCGAATCGCTATAGTCTCGGAATCTTCTATTCAATTCTTCAAGTCCAGAGTTAGTCTAAGATCCGATTAAGAACGACCTTCACCCATCTGTTTAATTGATGAAAAATATTTTATATCAAATTTAATATGTTAAAAAATATATCGCGAATGGGTTGGCTAAAAAATTCCTGGCCAAACTATGATTATTTAAAAAACAACATTAACATGAACTCCCGTTACTTGTAATTTGAATGAAAATATAGGTCAAGTTAGTTGGTTGTTCATTTTGTGGCACTATTTTATAATCGAAGTCGCGAGCATCCCAAAAAACAAAAAAAAATATTATTCATAATCTTAATAACTAATACTAACAAAATAAAATAGTGCCACTAAATGCTAAACCAACTAACTTGACCTATATTTTCATTCAAACTACAAGTAACGGGAGTTCATGTTAATGTTGTTTTTTAAATAATCATAGTTTGGCCAGGAATTTTTTAGCCAACCCATGCGCGATATATTTTTTAACATATTAAATTTGATATAAAATATTTATCATCAATTAAACAGATGGGTGAAGGTCGTTCTTAATCGTATCCTCTACTAAGTGATAAAATCACAGTCAATTGAAAACTAAAAATATACACTAAGATCATCTTTATTTAGTTACATTAGTTGTTATTAAAAAAATGCTAAAAGAGTAACCTAAAAGTTAATTGAAAAACATTCTTTGAATTAAAAAAATATTTCTTAGAACCGCTTCGATGACCTACATTATTCCATTTAATAAACCAACATCTTTGCCATTCTCGGAAAAACGAAAACATAAAACAGTAAAAACAAACACTCAACAATCGCTCTACATAGAACCTCATTTTCCATTTTCCCCTGCCGCGACACGCTGACATACAAGTACATGTAAATTAAACACAACCGCACACAGGCACGCACACAAATAAAAACGGAAAGAACACGCCGAGAGGAAGAATGTATTAAGAAAGCGAGAGAGGGACAACCTTCTAATTAGCACCTCGGGAGAAAACGAGACGGATAGCACGATACGCTAATTAAGAATACAAGAAGAAAGACGCGTTTATGTACGGAAAATTGTCTTTGTGTGCCGCGTTTGTGTGTGATTGCGACGCGCGTGTATGTGTTGTTATTAACTCATTATGTGAAGAGTTGGTACATAAGGCTGTATTTACTAGTTAATTGAAAGCGGTTTCTTGATAAGAGTTGAGGCGAGTCAGATTGGGAAAGCCATTTGATTTTTCGAACGTCTTCGCGTCTCGGGAAAAATATAGCGTTGAAAAGTTTGTAGGACGGACGCTCGTAGAGATTTGAACTGTTTTGAAGTTTGGTTGAACAGGTTTTCGGGTTAACTAGTTAAAATAGCTGATATTATCAATGAAATGAAGATTATTCTCTTTTTAACTAGTGATGCATACACGATTGAAATTGTTTATATCATGCTTAGTGTCTTCTAAGATCAGCTGTGGAGTTAAATAACCATGTTTCTAGTTAGTTTTAAAATTAATCTAGATACTATTTATTTTATTTGTTACTATATTTAGTTATATCCGGTTTGAGGTATCAAATGGGTAACAATTTTTGCCCAAAGTTCTAGGTGCATTGACCAGCCCAGTCCACTTCAAGCGGTAGGCCCAGAAAAGGATAATATAATCTCACCAAGATTATCTGGATGCATTTGAGCCACAATGTTCGGATGTGGCAATGGAACGCGTGATTTGGAAGAAAACGAAGGAAACTTTTGCCCAGCAGTGGGATACAAAACGTATAAACAAAACATAAAAATATCCATTCGAATACTCATAAAATTCAATTTACAGATCACAAACTCTCAAGCTAAAACGTTTTCCCTCCAAAAACTTTTTAAGATGTCTTGCTTCGACTTTAAAGAAGACAACTTTTTTCAAGGACCGTTACCGAAGCTAATGACGACCTGTCTGCGATAAGACACCGTCAGATCACCTCCAGCATCCGACAAAACCTTATCTCCTCGTAGGTTTATTTGTTTTAAGCTTTCAATGCGAACGAATGAAACAGGCGACGTGTATCGAATTACACCAAACGTCATATATTTTGTCAGCTGCCAAACCAAAATAGACATTATAACTGCGTATTTAAAGTTATGATTTGAGTAGGGATAGATGTGAGATATACAGAGTGTATTGGCTATCCGTCTTGCTCTCGGAAAAAGCTTGCAAGAAAGCAAAGAATGGCGGAAGAAAGGGGAAGGGACAGCAAGGAGATATGTCTCAGTGCCGTGATGAATTAAATTTTTAGGGGGTGTTTAGGGGGGCAACTTGCCCCTTTCATTGGCGCGTCTTCATCCAAGTTCGTTTCTTTAATTTGTATTTTTAATGTATCGTGTTTTGTGTAGACGCGGATATTTTGGGCGAACCTTGTTTTATTTTGCTGACAAACACACAGCAAATTTAATTGCTATCAAAATAGTTTGCATCACATTATAAATGCGAAAGTTTGGATGTTTGTTTATTTATTTATTTGTTTGTTTGTTACTCAATCACGTCGTAACGGTAGAACCAATTTTGATAAAATTTAGTACGTACGTAGATTATAACCTAGATTAACACATATGCTACTTTCTATTCCATTAATCGGGTTCAAAAAGATAAAAATGGGGTATCAAGTCAAGTTAAAAGTGGTTTTTTTTTAATAAAAAAAAACCTTTTAGTAGTGTAACGCGTACGAAGTCGCGGGCAATAGCTAGTCAATATATAAAGTAATCTTTCTACAATATAAAATGTTTTATTATATCTAAAATTAGAACACGTTTTTGCCAAAGTAAAAAGTAAAAGTTTTAAGGCGGAAAGTTGTTCCTCAGAAATCCTGAATTATCTATTTTTAGAAGAATAAGTAAACGATCACTAGTCAAAAACAAACCAAAATAAAAATCAAACGAAGCATGCCGCGCCTTACCATCCGCTCTGAAATCGATGACGTAACAATTAATGTCCAACTTTCGACATACCCCACGCGAGCATGCAAGCGTGAACACGTATGCACTCGACTATCCTTACAAAAAACGAATCGATTCTCCAAAACAAAAGAGTAACCCTCGGAGAATGCTAAAATCGATGCGAAGAAGTGTCATTAAAGAACCCCAAAAATTAAAACCCCCTGTATGAGCTTTATAGTGTGCACACATACACACGCACACGCGTATACCAATGACTAATAGAACACACAAAGGTTTAATGAACTATTCACTCGCAATTTTTGTTGATGTAATTTTTTGTTTCGTAAGGAATTTGAAAAGTAACTTTATTTTGAGAATTTTATAAGGCGATTACGGTTACGTAAATTGTAAGCAAAGGGTTTTAGGGTTTCAGCAACATTTTGCGTAGGATTATTGATGCTAAATGTAAATTATTATTTTAGAAAGTTGGTAAACATTTATTACAAATATTTGGATCAAAATTTGTCTTTTGCCATTACACTGGAGCCTGATTTTCGGACTATTAAGGGAACTAATGGAAAGCTAATGCTAAGCTGCGTTACAGATCGATTAACAATTTTGGATTTTAATGGCCTTTCCACAAAAAAAGTTAAACACTCGTTAAACATCAGTTTAAAAAAAATTGGCACTCCGAGAGTTTTCACACTGCCGACAGAAGTGAAAACTTGAATAAAAGCAGACTATACTACAGATACTTATATAAAAAGGTATCGGTAACGGTAACAGTGTCGCGAGTTTAATGGTTTTTTCCCATCTAAAAAATTGCCCAACGAGCAACGAGAAGTTTTCACTTAAAAAAAATTTGGATATTGCAAAATGATCATGATGGATGTCGCATAAACATGAAAATTTACTAAGAAAGTTGTCTTAAGCCCCTCCACAAACTAAAAACAAATCAAATTATATACAGAGGAGTCGGTAACAGTGTCGCGAGTACAATGGTTTTTTCACATCTCAAAAATGCCCAGCGCGCCTAAAGAAGTTTTCACTTCTAAAATCCTTAGCACTAATTGACAAGGAATTATTTAAACAGGTGATTAAAAGGTGAAGAAAGGCCTTAAGTGTTTTTCTTCGAAAAATGGTCCATCTCCATGTTGCATAAAAAAACATATATTGTTCAATGAGTAAGGACAATGACCCCCTTACAGGTTCACGTACATATTCCGAAGTACCCATTCTTTAATGCCAATCAACTGTTGTGTTGTACTGCTTCATGTTCCTTTATTTGTTACGTCTTTGAAAGCTCAAAGAAAAATACGTTGTATTAATATCCTTTTTGTTCTAGAAACCAATAATAGCAAGCATACAATTTAAGTTTTTGTACCTACATACATTAAAGGCTTGCGTTTGACCACAATCTCGCCTGATGGTAATATAGTTATATTCTACAAAAAAATCTTTCTACTCGTAACTCAGGTAATAAATAAAATTATAAATAAATAAATATTGCTGGACATTTCACACAGCGATATCTAGCCCCAAACTAAGCAGAGCTTGTACTATGAGAACCAGAGGGCTTAGGTTGTCACAGAATAAGTAATAGGTAGTCGGCATTTCTCGATGGCTCTCGGCTTACCTAATGTGTCACAGAATAGGTAATACTTGGTATGGAATATACCAACATGCTACGTTTTTACCTGCAGTTGCACAGAATAAGGAATAGTTATTCTGTCGAAATACCTACCCTTTCCTGGAACGATCGAGAACGTTCGAGTGTTATGAACTGTGCGCGGTATAAATAGGCCAGAGAGACGGCCGGAGAGTCAGTCTGGATTTGGCTATACGTGCGAACATTTCGGTGACTTTAGTGGTTTATTGTGCAACAGTGGTGTGAATTAGTGTGCTGTGATTTCTTGTGACTAAGTTCGTGTATTCATCGTTTTAGTGTTGAATAAAAGTGTTATTTTGGTTAGATTCATTTTAATTATTTTATCCCGAACCCTCAGCTCGTAACGTTACATTCGATTAGCGCTGAAGCTAGTCGATAAATCCGAAAATGTATAGGATTTGACACGTGCTATGGAACTATCACGTGATATATCGACAACAAACCTATGTAGAAATCGAATCGATTCGAAGCGAATGTAACTTGTACTGGCTACGGGCCAAAGTAACTAATAGAATACTTATATACCTTTTTTGTAAATACATACTTATAATATAAAGAAAAACACCCAGACATGAAAGAAATATCTGTAGATCATGCAAACATGTAGGTACTCTCAAAGACTAAATATATTTCTTAATTTAATTAATTTATTAGGCTCATCAACAAAGTTCACATGAGTACGTGCTTATTTAGTAGATATTGGCTATTATTACATGCAATTTCATTTATAGACGAACACAACATGCACATTACAATTAGCATAAACATTCCTTTTGAATTAAAATATATTGAACACCCGACGCAAAAAGATGGGTGTTATGTTACGCCTATGTATGGCTGTTGACTGTGTGTCTGAGTGTGTGTCTGTGGCATCGAAGTTCCCAAGTGGATTCCCAACGATTAGGATGCGGTTTTTTTGAATAGATAATTAGTTTAAGTGGTTCTTAGCTATGTGTGATGAAGATTAAATTAGCCGATCCGAAGATATCAACAGTTTTCATTATTTGTAATCAATATTTATAATTAATTATTTTTTTCATTATTGGTAAAGGAATTTCACCAACATTCTGTATAATGAAAATTTATTACGGGTCCTATAGATATCGGAGGTTCTTAAATTTATACATGTTTATAGGTGGGCCAAGGTTTACTGGATCACTGTGGATGAAAAGCGACGCCGTGGAAGGCCTAAAAAGTATTGGCGCAATGACTTGGACGGTTTTATAGGGGCTGGGAAGATTTGGCATAGGATCGAGATAAGGAGAGGGAGAGGGAGGGTTGCCCAGCAGTGGGACAGCATAGGCTAGAAAAAAACAACTTGTTTATAAGATTAGGATTGACGACACAAGGATCTTGAATCCATCTGATTATAAGCGGGTACCACTGCCTACCGGGTTATTTTTATCTATGGCTTAGCCTACATGGCATTGCAATGCGTTCCTCACCCTGACTCAGTGCGACTATTTTTAAAATTATTGTTAACCTTAGGTGTTCCCAAAGTGCCCATTTATTAAAGTGAAACTTTTATTACATCGTCTCAAACTTTTTCGTCTGTATGTTGCATGTCGCGTGACGGTCGGCCGCGGAGTAGGGATAAAGTGAAAGGCGCTCGTCAGAGCAGCACAGGACAATATGGCGGCGTCTATAGTTCGCATCAGCTGACCGTGTAGTATATAGACTATTACTCATTTGTGCCAACGAGGAAAAATGTCTATAATGTGAAACGAAGTTTCACTTTTACCGTGGTTTCATAAAACCACACAATCCTTTTTCTATCTTGACAGGTTCCAACTCCCACTGTTCGGTACATACTTCCTCTCTATAACACCAATTATATCGGTCTTGAACAAGTCCAAGTCATTGTTTCATGAAAACAAATAAAAAATATAAATAATTAATAAAACACGTTACACAAAATTATAAGATTTAAGGGCTCGCAAATCTTTTTCAGGGTCAATGTATCTCAATCTAACTAGAGCAGTCGATCAAGCAAAACAGAGTTAGTGTTACGCCGAAAGAACAGCTTACGACTAAAAACAAACTGGACAGTAAACTAGTCCTTCGAACACAAAACCATTTTTAGGGTCAGTATACCTCCATGTCAGTATCCTAGCCTAGCACATACGATGCGACAAACAAGCAATGATACATTAATAACAGTCTACAACAGCCGAACCAAGAATATAAACAAACATCACATTTCCTAAATTCATAACGACCTTATTTCGCAAGCAATCAAAACATTAGCCATATTTTCTCCCAATACGAACCGAAAAACATAACTCCGCGCCGGCCGTAAAGATTGCATTAATAAAGGCCCACACACACACACGAACGAACGCGCCGATGAGTTTTAAAGTTTTTAAGGGTTCGCCGAAGATTGCGTGCCTTGATTACCGAGCCACCCCGTGGGGGAGACACACACGGAGGCCGAAAACACGGCTGCCCTCCCTTTTTTAAGGAGGGAAAATTAAAAGTGTTGTGAGGTTACTGAGAGAGTTTGATACTTGGAAGACGTCGATTTACTGTAATATGGTTATTTGAAACTGAGCTTTGCTTTTATTTGATATTAATAAAATACGTTTGCTTAATGAAATGTGTTATAAATCATGTTAAAGTTAAAGAAATACTTCGTTTTGATAATTTTGACGAACAAAATCCTTTTTAATCAATTAGATAACAGTGCAGCGCACTGAATGTGGCACCGATAAATAACACCATACTCAAGAAGCGTGGTCGTATTTCAAATTACTCTAATTAATAGCAGGCGATAAGGTTCATAATAAATGTACGACTTTTAAAAGTTTGATATAAGTCCGAGCAGACAATAAAATTATACAACTTGGTTTTAATTGTTATAATGCGATAAACTGCATGATTAACAGTAATGCAATACTAATAAACCGTATCAGCCATTAAAAATTTAGTTATCTTTTCAAAAACAACACGATTAATCTTTTATTGACTGAATATGTAAACAAGTTTTATAATTAAAGTGAATTAATAAATGAACAAAATGCCAAAAGGCATAAATAATGGCAATATTAAATCACCGCATGCGCAATCATGTCGGAATGTTATGTATTTATTTAACTTATATTGATAATAACTTAAATAGTAAAATAATCAAGTATCAATACGTTTATAATCCAATAGTCGGTATTTTTGTGAAGAGTTCCTATTATTTTTATTTATTTCTAGTTGTAGCTTACTCAGAGCCGCTGGCGAAATGTTGCCTAAACGTATTTAGTGGCTAAATATTATTTAAAGAGTTGTCAAATTTAAACATGTTCAGTCGCTAAATACGTTAAGGGATCGTGGTGCAAGCCTAGCTCAGTCCTCTAAAAGTATTTTTGTAAGCTTAAGTACCAAGACCGTTCCCCCACAGTTGGTAGCGAAGACATGTTGTGCGTAGGACATCGTTCCCGCTCGTTCATTTACGAACGATTGTAATTTCTTATCTGTGGTGCGCGGGATGTTATTAAAAATATAACGTGAATTTGGTAACGTAATATGAGGGATTTGCGTTCTTATGTTTTTATGTTTGTATTTCTATGATGGTAATAAAAATGTACCTATTATAAGGGATCCGTTGAAAAATTAGGCAACAGTCTTTAAATCGTAAAAAAAAAATTATTTCGAGGGAAAAATTTCATAAATGTAAAGGAGCAACCCAGTTTTTATTAAGTATCTATCTATTTAGGACAAGTACTTGGGTTGAGTATTACATTAGGCTATTGTTCGTCCTAAACACTCATTTTTTTAGTAACTAGCTATAAACATAATTACAAACAAACGAAACACGTATACATAATTTCAAAAAAACAAATATTCCTTTTCTTAAATGAGAATAGTAAATTTAATGATAATATAGTAGGTAGGTACCTGTTAAATATATTGATTATATTAAATTGCTTTTATTATTAAATGGATCGTGATAAGTGGAAGGAGGAGGAGGTCTTTGCCCAGCAGCGGGACAGTATGGGCTTTAAAAAAAACGATATATAGGTTTTTGAACTTTTCCATTCTGTCTCGCAATCGTTAATCGTAATAAAACATATTTTTATACTAATGCACAAAGGATAATTAAACACTGTTTAGCTCGTGTTTATCGGTAAGTAATTTTCTAAACACGCGGTAAACAGTTGTTTAACTTTTATGTGGTAACAAGGACTACGACTAGACAACAAAACGTTAACGCTTCTGTAGCGCTGATTTTCTTTGAGGCGTCATCATCCTCATCATCTAACATTTATTTTCCATTATATGCCTATCTTATCCCAATCAGATATATTCCGTGCCTCCATCTCCTTTTCTGCCCAGTTACTGTCCGCTCTTGTAGTCTATCTTGTAGCTTCATCTTTTGCCAGAAAATCGCATAAGATGACGTCTTGGTAGCTTAAAACACCGACAGCAGTTTCCAACTACATATTTAAGTCTAATATATATAATAAATCATCACGTAAAAATATTTCGTATTTATCACGTATTTAGGTGTCAATGAACTAGGTACTCCCTACAAAACAAATCCAAAAAAAGTCTGACACATCACCCCAAATTAAAAACAAAACGCCATAAAGGCGCGCACACACGCGCACTTCTAATTATCGGGAGGGACTTTGCATAAGAAAGTATTGGTGCGTTTTACGACGCGTGTCCCCCCTTCCCCCTTCGGCCCAGATAAAAAATCTCCCATTTCCTTAATTCGTTTATCGGGGTTGGCGAGGCTTTGTCTCCGATCGATGGAGGACTCCAAATGAGCGCGGGACGTGACGCGAGTGTGTATTAGGCTTAAGGTGACAGTTTTAAGACGGCCTCAAAAATTTAGGATTATGAGTTTTAAGGGCTTTGATGAGGGAAGAATAAAATTCCAATGTTTTTTTTGGAGTCTTTTGTTACTACATAGTATGTTAAGTTTTTTCAATGAGTGGTTAGATTTTACTTCGAAAACTTATGTGATTTATTTAAATCATTATTATAAAGCAGTGATGATAGTGATAATTACGCAGTCTTTCAACACGATGGGTAATGATTTATTTTCAAAAAGACGACGTATTCTCAAATCAAATCATTCTGAAAAGTACTTTAAATTTATTTTATAAAAAATTGTGTGACAAAGTGATATATGTATAATTAAATTTTTGCTTGTTAAAAGTTTTTGCAGTAATTACAAAAAATCAAAATTCCTTTATTCTAGAACAAGTTACAGATTACAGATAGAAAGATGAAACAACAAAGCAAGAGACATGTGACGACGTGGCGATCACTGAGTGGGCGAATAATCGGCTGAGACGCAGGTTGCGGGTTCGATCTCCATTGCAGGACAAATGTTTGCATGATCTGCAGAGTTGCGGGTTTGCGTATTTTCTATATATTATAAGTATGTATAATGTATATTAAAAAAGTGTAAGTATAACTCGTGGCTGATAGAGAGAGTGGAAGAGGAATACATGTGGGGCCGACCCCCCGTAATGTCGGAAAATGGCAAAAAGAAATAAAAACTAAAATTTTTAAAATATTAGGGAAGGAAGAGTTAGACGTAACCTCTTATAGGCAATGGTAACTACCTAATAACAATTCATTTATTTCAAACAACTTATAAGATTTACATTTCTGGTCCATAATAATAATTACCTTAAATTACATCACACTAATATAATAAATGCGAAAGTTTGGATGTTTGTTTATTTATTTGTTTGTTTGTTACTCAATCACGTCGTAATGGCTGAACCGATTTCGATAAAATTTGGTATGTACGTAGATTATAACTAGATTGACCCATAGGCTACTTTTTAATGACAAACCGTCGTGCGAAGCCGCGGGCGGTAGCTATATATTCTGTACACTTAATGACTTAACATCAACGGGGCAATTTTAAAACGTCGAAAAGCGTCGGATCGCTTCGAAAGTTTCTTACACATTCGATTTAGAATAAGAGAACGCTAGTTCGTAAACTACCTTTGAATCCTTGTCGAAAAGGTATCCGAGCGTTATGGTCAATCCGAAATAGTTTAGAGTAGAAATAGAATCTGACAAAAATGACGGTCCGATCCAATAGCTTTCTGTTTAAAAATAGCCGCAGGTGTGCCATGAACCTGTGTCGTCATCCCATCTTGTAAAAACTATATGGGTAATCAAACAACATTATATTATTTAAAAAAGTTTGGTATTTAAGTCAAATTCCACAACAAAGTTCTTTATAGAATTTCCCCTAATTGTATACATGCAGTCTTTTAAAATAAAGATAAATGATGGTCGCAAACCCATCCAATAACCAACAACATGTAAATCCTAAGCCTAGAAAAACCTCACTTATCAAACCCACCCTAAAACAGCGCAAAGTCAATAAATAAAGCTTGGAACACATGCATCACCCTCGACGATAACTTAGTAATTAAGAAAGATATTAATCACGGATCGGAGACACGCCGGTTTCTATGCGTTTGATTGCGAATATGACAAACTGCCATAAGTCATGCGTTCTTGCGACACCGCTCGTGGGTGCTAAGCCTTACAATAGCCAGTTTTGTTGATATAGTTGGGTTGAATCAAGTTTATTATATATTATTAATTGTATATAAATAAAGTTTAAATTTGTTGCTAAATATATACAATTTTCAAATCAATTGTAGTATCTAATTTATTTTATATTTAGCGACTAAACATGTTTAAATTTGACAACTCATTCAATCATATTTAGCCACTAAATACGTTTAGGCATCGTTGCACAAGTCGCCCTAAGACTACTATTATATTTACTAAGTTTTGGCAAATAAATGTTATCTTATCTTAAAAGCTGTCCTGACCCTGTATTTGGATCTCAAGTGTTATAGGTTTCAGGCGCATCGGGTTGCTGTGGTGCGTTTGTTGGTACTTAAACGTAAGATGGCACCACAACACTCAGATGTTGCCATTTAACAAGACCTTATTTCTGGGTTGTGTATGGATCAAGCAAGTTCCATACAAAAATTGGCATTATCCATGGATCATTTTTAATATAAAATTTTGCGCATAATCTAATGTGCAAAATATCAAAGCAACTAAACCGCCATTTTCTCCTACGTTTTTTAATATCCCATAACGTTCGCCAAAAATTAGGGCAACGTTTACACCTCGGAAAAATCGAAAATATCTACCACATTATACCTATAGTTATATACCACCTTATGCGTTACAAAATAAGGGTTATTTTTCTTTGATTTTGTGGGGTGATAAGTTTGTAAGGATGGTGACATGAGGGAGTGGACGTGACATTTATTGTTTGACAAGCATCGATCTGCCCTTTGCTATGCGAGGCGTGATCTTGGAAAAGTTCATGGGTTTTTTGTTTGCGAATGTGGAATTTGGAGGCAGGTGAGGGGGGGAATGTGAGGTGTCAAGAAAGCAGTGTTTCAACGGCTTTCTGGACTAATAAAGTAAACATTTCATTTTGATAAGTAATAACATTTTGTCTGCAATTATGGTGTACAATAAAGTGTTTTCCTACATTTAATCATTCAATATTCACAGCTACACATAAATTTATTTTATTTATTACTCTGAGTTTTGATAAGGGATCTTCCTAGACTGCACTTTCCTGTGCGTGGTTTCTATTTTTGCCGCAACGGCCGTCAATATACCCCGGTCATTGCCAAATCTGTTTGCTAATCCAGCATGTCAGTTTGTTTGTATGAACAAATATCATCCATGAGGATATCCTCATTTCTGATTCGGTTTCGTAATGAAACAAGCATATCCCTCTCCATAGCTCACTGAGTGTACCTGAAGCCTTCTCCTGAGGCCCACAGTGAGGGACAACGTTTTTAAACCGTATGCCATCAATATTATGACACAAATCATGACATAATAACTTCAAACCCAGAATTTTATGACAAAAGCGAAGAATCGTATTTACAAAATCCATCAAACTCAGTCATATTAGAACCCTATGAGACAACCGAAGAGGCATATTTACAAAATCCGCCGCGTATTATCCAATTTGCTGTCGGATGTCGACACTCGAGACAAATAAATCCCCATCGATCCCCTCACATCCACGCAAATGTGTTGGGTTTGTGCAGCACTGCAAGATAACAGAAAATATTTTAGCTTGCATTTTCATGATCAACAATGGAGTAAATAGAAAGTTTGTTCTTTCGTGGTAAGAGGTAGCTTTATTTAGTTTAATAGAAACTTTGTTAATTTAGTTTTACGAGGAAAAAAACACACACTCCATTACTCACATACATACACACACACACCCACCCACGCAGGCCCTTCTAGTCTGTTGGAATACAACTGCAATTTTTAGTTTAGCTTTTGTTTATGTACCATTTACCTGATTGGAACTCATTGATTTAAAGTAGGAGGGCGTTGGTGACAGTTTTCATACGAATACAGGCATCATCGTTTGAATCTGTACACATGATTGTATATTTGTTGTTACTCAATAAATGCTTCTTTTTTTTAAACAATTTTTAAATCCATTGTTTGAATAATTCTAATTCAATTCAATGCTTTTATCTCAGACTAGCACTTACACTAGATTAAATACAAGGCAAGTACATAGTGCATACTTAGTACAATATAAGAATTTACAATAAAACAAGTAAATAGATATAAATAAATAAATATTGCTGGACATTTCACACAGCGCTATCCAGCCCCAAACTAAGCAGAGCTTTTACTATGGGAACCAGATAACTGATAGAATACTTATATACTTTTTTTTGTAAATAAATACTTATAATATATAGAAAAACACCCAGACATGGCACAAATATCTGTAGATCATGCAAATAATTGTTCCGCGGCGGGGATCGAACCCGCTACCTCCTGCGTCTCAGCCGGCTATACAGTCAAAAAAGTATACAAAAATAACATAAAACATATTTAAAAATAACAACCAGATAGACATTGGACTGTGGAAATAGTAAACTTAATAGTTTTTCAGAAGCAACACATATGCAATCGTGTTATATACAGATCAAAAACAATGTGGTATTTGACATTTTTTGAAATATTTTACAAATAGGTTAAGGTACTTCACATATAAATTAAGATAAAAAAACTAGTACTAGTAACTAGAAGATACAAAAAACTAATAATCAGAAAAAAACGACTGGTTCTATACAAAATTAAAAAGTATAGCTAAGGGTGAGTGTGATCCTACTTTCTACCTCGATAAATACCAAATCATGTCAGCGAATATCGAATGTGTTGAAACAAGGGTTCTGTCGTAATCAGGAAAGTGGTGTGACTTTATTTGAATATATTGGCTTATTTAGATGAAGGAAATCCATGATTTTGCACTATGCATTTGTTGTTTTTACCGAATGTGAAGTCTTTGTTACTCATCACTTGGGTGGTTCGTTACGCAAATAATCAATGCAATTCACGAGATATCTGAACAATAAACAGTTCTGAGTATATGCGTATCGAATTTTATTTTAATTTCTGGAATAAAACCTTAACTTACAATAACATAATGGTGGTGATTCTGTTGTTTAAGTTAACTAACTAAAATTGTGTAAAATACGAACGGTCTTATTTTCTTTACACTAAAGATCAAATTAGAATGCCATTTAAAGTGACATTTCTAACTTTAAGTATTTTTAAATAAGAAGGCGTGTTTGCGGGCTAGTTTTAGTCATCACCAATTTAATTGATCACTAAAACTAGCCCGCAAACATGCCATCATAACAAAAATTACTTAATTATTGAAATGTCACTTTATATTTCATTCTAATTTGATCTTTAGTGCAAACAAAATAAAACCGTTCGTATTTTACACAATTTTAGTCAGCGTAAACAACAGAATCGCCACCAATGTCGACTTTCATGAAGGAAGATTTTTAGCCGAAGGGTGTCGTGTTTTGTCGTTTATGTTGACAGATACTGAGCACTGAGAACTTATATCCAAAACTGCAATGTTTAAAAAGTAAATAAGTAGAAGTTTTTATGATAATATTTATTTTAGTATAAGTTATATCTCTTTATGTGCCTAAGAATGAATAATTCACTGTCCTGTTACTATTTTATAGTTGCCTGAATTAAATGAGTTATTATTATTATGATGACCTCCGAGGCACAGTGGGCGAATAGCCGGCTGAGACGCGGGTTGCGGGTTCAATTCCCACCGCGGAACAAATGTTTGCACGGTCTATAGATATTTGTACCGGGTCTGGTTGTTTCTCTATACATTATAAGTATGTCTTATTTAGAAAATTTTCGTGATTGAATTCACCAATTCAATTATCACGTACCGTCTTATCGATCTTTCGACCGACAATGTTTCGGTTAAATTCGTGAACCTTCATCAGGGTGAGTGCGATCCGCTCCGAATAACGTCTCGCCTCGTACATTGTCGGTCGAAATACCGATAAGACGGTACGTGATAAATCCCGTATTTATGATAATGATTATATGTATGTATTTACGAAAAAAATATATGAGTATTCTATCAGTTATCTGGTTACCATGGTATATAAGCTTTATTTGGCTTGGGGCTAGATGGTGTTGTGTGAAATTTCCAGCATTATTTATTTATTTTTAATAACGCCTACCCCCACAGTTCAGTCTAAACTCTAATACATTTCACAGACTAAAAGCAAATAAAAACGAAAAAATTGGCAATTCATCGCATGTTCGCTACTGTATGACGACAGCCACTCGAGACCCGAGCGCCCTCCGGCGATCGCTAAACGATCTAACACATTGTGAATAGCTATTGATCAACAATCGTGATGATGGTTCCTTTTTATTGAAAACATCCTTTTGGAGGGAAACTCGTCGCTTTTAAAAGTACGTGTTAATGTCATGTTCTGCTTGGCTCTATGTACTGTCAGACAGGACAAGTTTAGATAGATAATTATGATATTTACCTACTAACATCACGATAATAATAAGTACGTAAAAAAAACTTTGTACCCCATTTTAAGCTTATTGCGCACATCGGTGGAGTGAGATTTGGAAAAGTTACGAATCTTGCCACACATTTTCAACAGAAAACTTACATCCGACTTTTTTTGAAAGTCAATTAATAATACCGCCGTCTTTTGATTTGTATCTTGTTTATTCAGAGGTTATCTGGAAGAGATATTTTTTCGCGGTAAGACCAATGCACCTTTATTTATGTGCATTTATTTGTCGATGTAACTTTATTTGGTGTGAACCATAGTTTAAGATTAGATAATGTAAATAAAATACTTAACGTAAATAAATAAAAACGTAATAGGAAATACAAAATATATTTTTTACAAAAAGATTTAGTACAGTGGGCAGTCTTGTCTCTTAAAGCGATCTCTTCCAGATAAGTAGATCACCTTTGTATGGACAGGATAATACTTGATCATATGACGACGGTTATATATCGATCTGTCTGTGTACTTCTATGTTAAAGTTTGTCCGGTAGAGATCGCTATGCAGCGATAAGACCGCTAATTATTTTAACTACAACATTATAATAATAATAATCAATATATATTAAATAAATATACATCGCAAAAAGTATTTATCCATATACATATACGAGTATTAGGTGGTAATAATAGTAAAAAACCATAATATACAATAATAATATAATATTAATAACACAATATTCATAACGGCAATATAAATCTTTTTTAAATACAAAATTAAGTAAATAAAGATACACCTACCTAACATACCTTTTGCCATATGCAAAATAACAATGATGTATATGCCACTTCCAGTTGCGCATATCTGTGTCACTTGAATGTTGTTTACATTGCATTGGTGAGGCGAATGTCACAAAGCTACCCGCACGCACATTTTTATTTTGTACAAAATGTTTGCTTTATTATGTGTTACTTTTAATTTTGTTATTATTACGATTAGCCCAACAAATTATAAACTAATATTTTTAAGTTTTCTCTATAAGTGAATCTAATTCTTTGAGAAAATATAAATATCTTAAACCCGAATATCACATACGTCAACGTTGTTCTTTTCAATTGTATTGTTTTATGTTGTGCAATAAAGAACTATCTATATGGAAATCTCGACAGAGCTTACGTATTTAAGCCATTTGGGGTCAAGACCCTAAGTCCATGGGGTACCAGGGCCCATCACGTTTTCAAAATTCTTTCTGGGCGTCTGGGCAAAGCGACGTGTGATCTGAGAGCTGGCGCTTATCTGTGTCAACGCATAAGTATTGCAATTCAGTGGGGCAACGCAGCCAGTGTCTTGGGGACATTTTCGCCAATTGTATATTCTCTCTGTTATTAAAGGCATTTTCCCCATGTATTTATTAACTATCTAACTATGTTTCTTTATAATACTAAATGAGGGAAGAGGGTCCAGCTATATCATGAAAGTCCAAATAATTTGGAAAAAGGAAAACATTCGACAAAGTCAAGAAATAGAATACTGACGGCTGCCGACTTCTGAAAAGAGCCAACACAAAAACAAATGACTAACAAATAACTCTACTCTGAAAACAACAAAACAAACCTCAAGAAAAATTACATCTAAACTCACTTCATAATCTCTTCCACATCCCCACATAATTTAGAGGATAAGGGAAAGAAAGAACCTACCCTCATATAAGTACACGTACAACGCTCATACTTAGTGAGTTACACCCCAAATTAATAGCATCCTAACAAAAAATGCCCCCCTATCTTAGGGAGGGGGTCCATTTGCATATATGTCTCCCTGGCACCCCAAGGATGTATTTTTAATTTCATTCTTATCCCTGTGCTTAAATCATGAGAGCGGCCATGCGTACGGGGTGGTCCTCACCCCCCCATTTCACCCCCGCCGTTAGCTTGCGTCATACGTCGCTAACCGCGTACAGAGTAAAAAGAAAAGAAATCTTAATAAGTTTGTTAGGGTGTGTTGGGTTAGTGTGGATACGATTTTGGTGGAAATTTACCTACAATATTTATAAATATATCTCTTTCACGATCCACTTTGAATTCGTGTAAGCAAACTATCTTGTATGAAAATGTTTAAATGTTATGTCAATTAATGAACAAAGTGACAAAACCTTAGCAATATTAGCTAAGGAAAGGGCATAATAAGTTAATCCCCCGTCACCTTCACGGTTATTTCAGCATCCGATCCAATAATGCGTGTCTTAACTCAAAAATACAAGGGATTTTCGTAGCACTTCAAGCGCGTTAAGGTTTTTTCAAGGTGAACATTAAGTGCTACGTCGGTGTCGTAGCAAAACGTTGATTTTAACAAAGACTGGTAGATAATTTTCCGTTAAATGGTATTCAATCGTTAGAATTACTATGAGCTCGTCTTTTAGCTGGATTGAATCACTGTGCAAAATAAGTTGATCAGAACAAAGAACCTTTTTCTAACCTTTCCTCAATATCTAAGACAAAATTAATTGTTGTCGTATGTAAGTTTTGATGGATGTACGGGTCTTAGTAGAAAAGTAATTGATAAAAAGTAATCACGTTACAAAATATATTCAATGTCTATCAAAATACGTTAATTAGCTCGAGGCCTTATCCACACTAACCTCACGTCTTATAAGCAAGCACCTACAAAAAACAAGCGTCGTCATTTGGGTGAACAAATTTCGCGGAAGTTTTCCGTTCTTCCTTCTACTTTAACTTGGTATATTATATGTATAATGTCAATTGTGGCTGTGTGTGTATGGCCTGACATTATGTGTGTTGGCACTGAGGCCAATTTTAAGAGTAATTTGAATTCTTCATTTGAAATGAGTGTTGTTTCTTGAGCCAAGTGGAAGTCGAAAGGTTCGAGGTGGATGGAAATTGGCCTTAGTCTTCTATAAGCGTTATCCATAACATATCTTCAAATGAAGCTTACTCAGTGTAATATCGATCAAACTTCACTTGTAAGTTCGTTTGATCATATATTAAATACCACTATAAAATTTAAAGCAAGTTTTTTATAATACTTAAATTGACTACATGATTTCTTAGGATGTGTTTTTCTTCCTTAGGATCTTAAATACATATGCCCTATTTATATGTCCTATATGCTATCAATCATGTCATATATATTATAAATATGTTGACATGATTTCACATCTTTGAGTATTTTTGATATTGGTACATGTGAATCCCGTATTTATAATAATGATCTTTGAGTATCTTTCTTGCTGATTCTCCATAGATTTGGTCATCTTGCATAAAAACTATTTGTTATTAGAACTATTTTCATGAGCTTCGAAGGACAAATCTAGGTATTTTAGCTGGAGAGGCAGATTTCCGTTGCATTTGAGAAATGTGAAAGTTCTGCAGTCACTGGAGGCAGGTCCTTTGAGTAATTAGCTCAAAAGATGCCTTCTAGGAAACTTTTGATTTTAGATTCTTATACAATAAACGCAATTTGTCAAATGCTTGCTCATAAATTGATGATTCATAATTGAATCACAAAGAATTTGGTTTTTTAAATTTATTGTTGCTGAATGTGTGTTCTAGAGTTGTCGCGAATACTCGCTATTATCTGTAATATGTGCCTGTGTTCTATCATATTCATGAAATTAAATTAGTTTGGCTTTTTAATTAATATTGTGGTGCATAAAAACTATTTTTTCTGCACGTTCGGGAGCAAGTCGGTTTCGCTTTCCCTCATAAATTAAACCTGCTTCGAAAAATAATCTTTCTGAATAAACAGAGTTTGCTGGTGTGATTAAGTATCGTTTAGCAAGCTTACTTAAAATATGAAATCTATTCTTATTGGTACTCAAAGCCCACCATTCTTATGGGTTTATTTTTCTGTCAGCCTTTGCATTCTTGGTGAAAAATTAAATTACTACATTACATTATATGTAGGTATGTATAACATGAAACAAGTTTCTTTAACTTTATTGTTTTCTTTTCTCACAACATTAGAAGAAATTAATAATATTTTTAATGTGCCTTATTTATGTTGAATAGTAATGTAGAGTTATTCGACTATTCGCCAAAGTGAATGGCGATTAATCGGTATTCGACTATTCGCTATAACAACTATTCGCGGCAACTCTAGTGTGTTCCTGTGAAAATAAAGATGATTGTATGATGGATATTGCAAATATTTTTTCTCTTTTTAGTTATTTTTATCGAAAACTATATAAAAATCATATATTTTTTTTAATTGTAAGTAAAAGCATCTACGATATTGTATTTCTCCATTGTTTTAAGCATACGTGTTCATTCTCGATCAATCCTGTGTTAGGTTACAGAACTTAGATAAGACTTTCCTATTAAAATTGCTTTTATTTATAACTAAGTACGGTTTTGTAACTCTAAATTCATAGCTACAATTTAGCTACAACAAATAAAGTGACATAGAGACCGAGCAATGGGGCGTAACAATCTTAATTACTACGCAGAATTTATTCCTATCGTGTTACCGACTTTGATTAAAACAAGAAAATATTGTTTTACGACCCCCCCTCCTTACTCCCTTAGAATCCTTATTCAAATATCAAAGAAATCATTAAAGCAAAAAGGAGTGAGTCTTAAATGACGACAATTGGACGGCCTTGCTTCTGATGAGGGAACAATAGGTTTACTTTTTAATTGTGAACTCTGTGATTTTGTATGACTTTCTATTTTTTTAAGAATGTTTAATGTAACTATTGGGCAACAGTAACTGTCCCTAGTACTCTGTCATAATACGATCTCATAATAAATACTTAAACACAGTGTAACAGATTCAACTAGATTCAATTCAGATTCAGTCTTTAGTAGGTAAAGCTATTAGTTATATATTAGTTCTAGTAATTGTAAATCATTGATTTTGACGACCTCTGTCATGTGGTGCAGTGGGCGAATAGCCGGCACAACGCAGGAGGTTCCGGGTTCGATTCCCGCCGCGGAACAAACGTTTGTATTATCTACAAATATTTGTTTCGGGTCTGGATGTTTTTCTATATAATATAAGTATGTATTTACAAAAAAAAGCATGTATTTACAAATATAAGCATTCTATCAGTTATCTGGTTCTCATAGTACAAGCTCTGCTTAATTTGAGGCTAGATAGCGCTGTGTGAAATGTCCAGCAATATTTTATATTTATTTATATTTATTGATAAGACAATAGAACAACTCTGGTGGTTAAGGTATAAGGCGTCCGAAGGCTTCCGATTCCAGTCTAGTCTGGCTGGTATTAAGTGTATTAAGTAGAATTAATTAAGTAAGAGTATTAAGTGGTATTAAGTATGGTGACCCGTATTAAGATCAGCGATAAGGCCGCCCATTGTACAACATTTATCTTAATTAGTGTTTTTATGTATTCCTAGTGTACACTAAAGCATTATTCTGTTCTATTCCAAGATCGAACCCCCTACCTGCTCTGCATCTCAGAGGCCTGTTTTTTTTCATACGACATGAATATGGAATAAGCATATGGCCCACCTGATGTTAAGTAGTAACCATCGCCTATAATAAAGTATTGCCTCCACGGTCACGAATTTAAGGAGCATGCCCTACGATCCACTGCCCTGTGGCCATCAACTTGAGGCAATGGTATTTCCTAACTCCCAACACAAGTGATAGTTTTTACATGCTTATACTCATATATTTACGAAATGTATAAGATTTTCTAAAAAGATTTAAATTATAATGTTTCATAACAACATATAATTCAAGTATCAAATTGATCTAGGTAAGTAGTTCATAACAAAAAGTAGCTATTACATGTAGTTATTTTCACTAAAAAAACGGGATATAATCGTACTAAATAAATAACACACATATTACGGTAAATGCCTAGTTTTTAGTTAAAATAAACATTCCGTGATAGTTTTACACTGTGCACCGCACTCCATCACTGCTTCGATATCAGAGTTGCTTACAAAATAAACAAAAGGATAATCTAAATCAGTGAAAGCCAGGCGAAACAACTAATTCCAGCATAAATATTAAGGAGGCCGAACGGAGAATTTAAAGGCGGCAATTTTAACCTACACTCTTATCCTGATCGCAGGATAATTTATCTTAACGAAAGAAAGGGGTGGGTCGGGGCTGTTAGGGGTTGAAAGAAAAGGGGGTGGTTCTCCCAAAAATTGGGTAAAAATGTTGCCAGCGAGCGATTAAACCTTGGGGAGATGCGTTGTATTAATCACCACCCGGCCAGAGTCGTCTTGGAGGATTTTCGCGGTGTTTTATATAGAGGTGGTAACACCACCTTTGAGACTACAAATAGTATAACATGTCTTTTATTTTAAGCTTAGACGTTACAGAACACTATAAAAACACTTACTAATTAAACCTAACTGTTTACTAGCTTTCAGATGTAGTTAGTTTCTTGCGTATATTGCTGGAAACTAGTATTAGATTAGAAATAAGAAAAAAAAAGTCAAATGTTATTTGTTAAGAGAATATATTTGAATAATAATTAATTTAATACTTTATTGCACGCACAAAAATACAAATTACACGTACAAAAGGTGGGCTTAATGTTAATAGCATTTTCTACCTGACAACCTCAGAGGTAACAAAATATATAATTTACAATATGAAGTCAATGCTGCTTTTTTAACGTTTTGGATTGATTATCTGTTATGTTACTCATGTATGTAAATAATTATATAGGGAAAATCTTCTTCCAAATCCTACCGCTTTCTAATTTCGGGAAAGCCTGGGACATTGTTTTTACTTCTGGAACCTTGGTTTTATGCTGCAATTGAGGTGTAAAGGAGTGTTTGAAACTTCTATGGCTCACACATTTAGACTTACTTCTGGTAAACTCTATAAAATCTTTCAAAAGAAGTTGCAGTATAATCAAACTGTAGCTTCTTAAAAAAAATACAGTTACAAAGTTAATAGAGCAATACTCACAGTATTTTATTTTATTTACATGCATTTCTGCCAATAATTTTACATCGCAATTTTTTTTTAGTATTTGTGATGCGTTTAAACAGCTCTATAGAATCCTAAGTCAGTATGTCCGGGCGGGGCACCTTGGCTTTGTTTTAATATTTTCGCAGACATTATGAAGGGTTTCCTCGCTTTCAAATAATTTCGGGTTCTGCTGGTGAAGTTTTGATAAAAGTTTCATTCTATCAATAATTAACAGGAACAATCCTGGGTTTTCTGATGCGATTATAAAGGTTGCCGGCTTTTTGCCTTATCTTAATTTTTTTGGAAGTTCAAAGTTTTCTTTGTTGATAATCGAGTTGGAAGTTCGGGAAAGGGGATGGTGTGAGAAATAAATTATGGATTGGTGTATTATGGTTTGATAATTGCGGTAGAAGCCGTTCCAGCAACTCCTTTGGAAATCATAAAAAGCATGAATAGTAAAAGATTTAGTAACACACAGTAAAAGCTTTTGCTTGCGACCTCGCTCACGTAATACCTGAAGTTAAAATAGTTCATCAAATTACAAATTATAGCTATTTTAATTTTAACCAAATTAGTTAAAGCAATGCCTCATAAAGTTATCACACTATTATTATAAATGCAAAAGTTTGGATATTTGTTTGTTTCTTTTAAGTTTTTTTGAGGAGGAGGTTTGCAAGCACGTCATAACGGCTGAACCGGTTTCAATTAAATTTGGTATGTATGGGATAAAAATGGGGTGTCAAGTCAAGTTGCAACAGCGAGTTTAACTTTATTTCTAGGTTAACTCCACATTTAGTAGTGTAACGCGTACGAAGTCGCGGGAAACAGCTACTACTTTATAAATATTCAACACAAACTCTGTTACCAATTACCTGTTATCTCTGAGGCAAATCCACTCAAAGTATTTTGTAGTGTCAATGAACACATTGCTGTGTAAACCCCAATAACCGAAACTAGAAAAATATTGGGCCAAGTTCTAGCGCACTGTGGTACGAGTACTATGGTAAGATAAAGATATAGATAAAAAACGTTTACTGTAAACAGAAATGAAATGTAATCTTAAAACTAGGAGTAGGCTTAAAGATACATAGTGAGGAAAATTAACATCACTCAGCATGTGCTATGGCAGATTCGCTCAGCCAAAGCGCTGGTGTATAGTTTCTAATACATTACATTACATTATTTTTACATATACCTATACATTTGCTGAATGAATTGTATGATTTGGTTTTTGGTATTGTGAAAGTAAGTTTAAATAACATATGTCGTATTTTTATTTTATGATTGTATTTTATTGTTAGTATTAAATTCGGTTCAAATATGATTTAAAAATGTTGCTAATGAGTTAATGAATTATGAATTACTAGCTTCCGCCAGCGGCTTCGCACGCGATGTTTGTCAACAAAAAGTACCTATGTGTTAATCCAGGTTATAATCTACGTACATACCAAATTTCATTGAAATCGGTTCAGCGGTTACGACGTGGTTGAGTAACAAACAAACAAATAAACTTTCACATTATAATAGTGTGATAAGTGTGATGAATAACCACTATACCGGGAATCTTAGAGTGGGGTTTAAGACTATATAGGTGTTAGTTATTATTATAGTTAGGTATTTAATAGATATTTTTTTTAATTATTGGTTTTATACTTAGATTTTGAAATGTTTTTTAGTTATTAAATAAGAACATCGTATTTAAAACCTTTAACTTGTAGTTAACAATCCATACTTGTCTGTTAGCAAGTTCACTGCTTATTGGCTTCCCACAACAGTTCAAAATCACTTCAGAAGTTAAGTCTCGCTCACGTATCGTTTAGTATTCAAAGGTTAACTGTGAACTGCGAACTGCGAACAAGGGTGACATGTGCCTGCACATTCCCGACACGTATTGATTCTAATGAATTTGGTTTTCTTTTTTTTTTCAGTAAGATTTCATAATAGGGCTTTTGCTTTTGTACATGCCCATTTTGTTTCTGTTTCTGTCTGTAAATCTAATTGTGTACAATAAAGAATAAAGAGAGTCTTGTAGGTCACGTACACGTCTAGGACATACTGTTCTCTACGTAGAATTGTATTGTGATACAATTAAAAAGTTCTGTTATTGTAACATCTATAATATTGTGTGTGAAATACTTATGCTTCTAGCGCGCCTCTCCAAAATTGGAGCATACACCTAAAAAATAAATAATATAAGTTTCACTAACATAAATTACAAGTCTTAGCCCAGCTTACACAATAAGCCCTAAACCTATTTAGCGACTAAACATGCTTAAATTTGAAGTAATTTATGATTTTACAACAATCTAAATTATATTTAACCACTAAATTCGTTTAGGTATCGTTGCACAAGTCACCTTTAGTGCCTATTTCACGACCTCTTTAATCATTTTGAGTAACTTTAGTTGACGGAACAATCATTCTCTCTTTATCTTTTAAAGTAAAAAAAAATTACGCACTTATATATTTTTTATCCGTTGAATAGCGTTACTCAGAGGTGGTGAAATAGGCAATTAGTGTTCAACTATGGTTAACTACCCTATTTTTACAAGCTTTTTATTAACTTGCAATGTAGGTAAATGTTGTAATATTTGTCCGGGTGGAATCTTGCAACTGAATTTTAAACCCGTTCCTCTCAACCGATTGAGCTGAAATTTGGAATACATATGTAACTTTGGTGACAATGCAATAATATAGTACCATGGAGGTGGTCTCATGATGGAGACGGATGCTAGAAAACGGAACTTCTGAATGGATAGTAGGCTACTAGTGTTTGGGCTCATTTGAATTTGCTTGCGGTTCCGATTATGAATTTTATAAAAGCTTGTTTTGAAAAAGTATTTTTTTTAACAAATAACTTATTTTTACTCGGGCTATTTACAAGCTTTATTAAAAGCTTAGATAAGCAAGATTGAACTTGTGGCATGGATATTAAACTGTTTTTTAAAAATGACAGCATTGACAGGGATTGACGATTTACCTAAGCATTATAATGACCGAAAAATATACAAAACAAGTTCCAGCCGTTCATACAAATATTATAATTACTTACATTAAAACTTGCCCCAACTAACCTCTATACTAAAAACGAAAAATAAACAACCGCAAACAAATACCGCACTCAAGTCCAGCGTACCGCTTTTTCGCGACTATGCGGTGCTATTGTACCGCTAATTGGCTGGCGACTCGATGTTTGCTAGTGAGACTGACCGGACTTCCCAATTACAGTAGCAAAACAGCTATGAAAACCGTAGCTATGACGATAACTTTCACAATATTAGCGAACTTACCGCTTTTTTCGAGATTATGCGGTGCTATTGTATCGCTCATTGATGTGCCGACCCGTTATTTGTTGTTAGAATAAGCTGAATAAGGGGTGCACTACCAATGCGGTATGTCTGTGCAGATCCCAACCACCCTAGGATGAGAAATAGAATGGCTACATTCTATTTCTAATCCTAGAGTGTGTGGGAACTGATTAGGTGAAATTTTTTTCAAATCCACTTTATTTATTGCATTTGGGTAGGAGTTAGTATTTCAGTCTAATCAATGGTTAGAACGAGAATTTGGTTAGATTATGATTGGTTAGATAAAGGTTCTTTAATATTAAGAAAAGATGGATTTTTCTTCAAATGTAACTCTATCTACCCTAATCTTAACCTATTAGAATATAGTTAGATCCCCATTCCTGCCTTCCCTATTGCCATTTTGTTACGTTGATTGGGGATCCGTGCTTGTTGGTTTCTGCTTCAGTTGGTAGTTTGCTGAAATAGTTTTTTTATTGCGTCAGTGGTATAGGAATAATTGACACAATTTTAGTACCTTTGAAAATATGTTTAAACCATTTCTAACTATGACATGACACTAAACATGAAATAACTATCACGGTGGATGAACCAGTCTTCTCCACATGGTTATTTTTATGCATACGTCATAAATATTAACATTCACTCTGCATCACTCTATCTAAGTCAAAACTTCTTGATTGAAAACACATATCGGATTTAATTAATCGGATAAATTTTCAACTAGTTTCTTACAAAATACACACTAATAATATCAATTCGAAAGTAACTCTGTCCCGCTGTCTATCTGTCTGTCTGTCTGTCTGGATTAACTGATTTAGATGTTTTTGACAAACAAACGGTGTGAAGCCGCGGGCAGATGTTAGTTCTTAATAAACTGCGGCAACATTATCGGGTTTTAGCGAACATTCGTGCTGTGTCTTTCATGTGACGAATTATTTATTTATTTATTTTAATACTTTATTGCACAAAAAATACAAATTACATGTACAAAAGGTGGGCTTAATGCTAATAGCATTTTTTACTCGCCAACCTCAGAGGTAACAAAAAAGGTTGGCGTTCTAACTTAAAACAATATAAACATAATGATACTTAAAAACAAAAGAAACACAAATAACAATAAAATCCGATCACAGTAACAATAAATACATTAACCTACTTCATATAAATTTTTTTTATACTACAGGAGATGGAACAAGCCTATGGCCCACCTGATGTTAAGTGGTAACCATCGCCTATAACAAGTTTGCCTCGTAGGTCACACTCCTTAGAAATGTGCCCTACGATGCACTTTCCTGCATCCATCAACTTGAGGCATACAGGTGTAAAGCCTCATGTGCCTGTAATCTCACCGGAAACCATACCCTTCAAACCGAAACACAGCAATGCTGCTTGGCGGTAGCAATAGGTATGGTGGTAGCATTTCCCCGGGCGAGCCCTTTCACAAGAAACTCTACTATTCTATTATATACCCCTCCTTCTCCATAGAAACTTTAACTATAGTAAATCCACATTCCTCCGTCCATGCTTAAAAAGAGGTACAATTTTTTTTTATTTAATATGAAGATTGAGAGAGACATACATCCAACATTATGCTGAGCTGAACGCCATTTTGGTACGCAGACACATGAGTCGAACTGTCTTAATGGATTCAACTGGTCCTTAATATTGTTTCATGCGTCATTTTGTGTGTGCCAAATAAATGATTATTCTATTCTATTCTACATACATTTGACGAATCCGGAATAAGTGGCCGCGGTATCAAAAACTTAAAATATTTTATCAAGCTAATTACTAACCATTTACAAAGAACACCAAAAACTCCAGCTATTTCCCTCTAATGTAATATGGCCCTGAATGTAACCTTTACTGGTAAAACCGGTATCAATTTATAGGCATACACCAAACATTTTTCCGCCCAATAATTTGAAAGTTAATATTATGCTAAAACCATCACGTGCGAGGCACGGTATGGCACAGAGCTTCGTGCATGGATTTTAATTATTGTCATGTACCAAATACGGCTTCTAATAAATGTCATTATGAACCTGTAACTTAACAAACATACATATCCACTCGCAAAAATATCCGACAACCGTAACGACGTCACTTTAAGGTTCAAACTTTAAACTGTTTTTATGTGCACAGGTTTTTTTATGTTGGTTCTGATATAGTTCTTTAATGGAACAGCGATGCCATGTGCGTGACAATGACAGTACGTAAATAGCAAAGGTATAATGTGGATGCAAGTCTAAGTACGAAACTTTTGCGGTATTCTAGCATTAGGGTACACATTGCGACTATCTGTCTCATTACACTGTTGATTTAAATGACTTCATACAATTTTTTCATAGTTAGAAATCGTTTTTGTGATAGAGAAACTTGTTTGAAGGTCTTTTTGTAAATTGAAAGAACCTTGCAATGTCACGCGAGTGTAATTTATTTGTAAATTTATTTGAGAGAAAACTTAATTAAATTTATTTTAAAGCGCGGTGCATCGTTGTAAGTTTAAAGACTTTTAATCGACTCTTCCTTGTATTTGCTACTCTGAAACTAAAATTACTGGGTTTTTAGTTTAGCTATGAAATACTAAAAACCGTGTTTGACAACATGACCGCCCGTTTATGGGTAAATTCTAATCTAACGTTAAAGTTTACGTCCATAGTATTTGCGTTATGTAACGGCCGCTAAACAATCCGATAGATATTTAATTTTAAACACGTTTCTTGTGACTAATCAATCAAGAGATGAGAATGTAAATTAAACATGAAAAAACAGCATAATACACACCCTAAGTACAAACCCATACATAAAGGGTGTCCCAAAAAATAGTATAAAGCGAAAGTCCAGAAGCCCTTATGCTTCCAGAATTACCCCCATGTCAAAATTTTTACGCTAAAGTAACTATAGTTCCTAAGTAGCCAAATTGATAGAACATTCAGGGGGTCCATTTATTTACTACCTAGTGATGGGACAAGCATATGACCCACCTGATGTTGACTGAAGTGGTAACCATCGCCTATAGCAAAGTACTGCTTCGTAGGTTACGCACCTTGGAAACGTGCCCAATGATGCACTGCCCTGCGTCCATCAACTTGAGGCATACAGGTGTAAAGTCTCATGTGCCTGTAATTTCACCGGAAACCATACCCTTCATACCAAAACAGCAATGCTGCTTGGTGGCAGAAATAGGTAGTGATCTTCCTCTGGATTCCGGTTGACACTATTTTTGGATCCTGTTTATTACATATAATAGTTACACAGTTTCACAAAAACTTCGTTGCTTAGTGACACAAAAGAACTGACTACCTGGATGATTAGAATTTATTTTTTAACCGACTTCAAAAAAGGAGGAGGTTGTTAATTCGACTGTATTTGTTACCTCAGAACTTTCGATTATGTGAACCAATTTTGATGATTCTTTTTTATTTGAAAGCTGGTGCTTCCCGTGTAGTTCCATTTTAATTTGATCCAGTTTTAACAATAGTATCCATGAGAACCCCAAATAAGTCTATAATTAAAAACGTAATTAAACAAAATCTTTACAAAAACCTACTATAAATTATCGGATTATTTAGATGTAAGAGAAGCTTGGGATTGAAATTGCTCCAACTCGTTCAAATGTTACAATTTAGACGTAATTTATTTTCTGTATTGTTATGTATTGTAAAAGGATCATTAAAAAAACAACCAGCCTTGTTTCTTGCCTTGCTTTCCTGGCTTGGTCGTGAAGGAACAGGCAGTAAATTGACGTTTCAAAGTGATCCTTGTGATTTTAATGAATAAAATATTTGGCTTTGACTTTTTTTGACTTTGACTGTGAATTTGTTTAATTTTTATGTTATGTTATGTTTGTTAGCTCAGAACTCCGTTTTATATCAACCGATTTGGAAAATTAGTTTTTCATTTAAAAGGATATACTTTAAGATTGATCCATGGAAATTTCATCAAAATTGGTAGAGTAGTTTGGTTTTTACTGTTATCTGAAGTTAGTTATATTTTTGTTCAAAGTTTACTTCTTTAATTTTCCTATGATGAACAGCTTATTCATAATCACTTTCCTTATCTCGATCTCACAGCCAAAGCCAACGAAATCCGTCTACAATTAAATAAAACACACATAAAACGAAATTAATTTCTTAAAATAACACTTAACCTACCATCCTAATATTGAACCAAAACAACGGACAATAAGAAGCAGTAGGCCGTATAAAACGTTCGCGCGAAACACCCCAAGGGGAGAAAGGGGGTACCCCACTTAAGTCCTACCCTTTAAAGATTCCGTCCTCTCATTTTTAAGACTTTACAATACCAGCACATACATAATTCTAAGGTTCTTAATTTATATTAGAAGGGGATAAGAAATATATGTGTGTGCGTGCAAGATTGGATTTTTCCGTGCTCCCTGTAATTAAAGTGATTCATTAGGGATATGAGTGCCTACTTGATGGGACATTGCGGGGTAAATAAATGTGTGCCGGAATTATGGCAGTAACGAGCACTGAGTTTGCTCACAACGATTCTGTATCTAGTGTTTGAAAATGGAATTTGTATGAAAATTGATGATCAAACTCTTTGATTTTAACTTTGTTCGAAAATGGAACCTTTTTTATCATTCATTTACTTTCATTTTTTATGAATTTTGCTGCACTAATGAGATCCTATCTGTATTTAATTAGGGACAATTTATAAATTCATCTTTTCGTAGTTCAAATCCGAACCCTTTATAATTTTGCGATGTACCTGTGGTTTTAGGCGATCTTTACCAGCTAATGACTGTAAATGGTTATTAGAGAGGTTTATTATTAATTTACTACTAAATATAATATTTATGCAAAAAAAAAATCGACTGCAAAAATAAGTTTGTAAATATGACTAAATAAAATTTGATAATACATGTCATTTTGACTACGAAACCCTTTACTCTGCGAATTCTAATACGTGCTTAACCAATTTCTTTTAAATAGTTCTAAGGATATTAATACAATTTAACCCCCAAAAAAATATTGTCCTCGAAATTATTGTATGAAATTATTGACGCCATACTTTTATTTCTACGGTTTCTATAAAGTCGTGTTTAATTTCAGTTTGACCCGTTAATGGATTAAATAAATTTGGAGTTTTCTTTTAAATAAATTTAATTGCAAAGGCTTCTTTGGATATACAACCTACTCAAATGATTTTGTTTGTTTTTATTGTAAAGAACAAAATAGTCTATTCCACCATCTTTAAGCGCGTCATGAACGATGAAGATGCTATAATATTTTATGTTACCATCACACGCCGTCACTGGAAATGAGATAAAGGCGCCGAAGTAGTGATACATATATTTATATGGGTACGTGTCCACCGCACGTTGTCACTGGGACGTCACCGAGAACGAGATGACGGTGCCAAAGTAGCGATACATATATTTACTATAACCACGTGTCCATCACACGCCGTCACCGGAAACGAGATGACGGCGCCGAAGTAGCGATACATATATTTATATGCGCACGTGTCCACCGCACGTTGTCACTGGGACGTCACCGAGGACGAGATGACGGCACCAAAGTAGCGATACATATATTTACTATAACCACGTGTCCATCACACGCCGTCACCGGAAACGAGATGACGGCGCCGAAGTAGCGATACATATATTTACTATGGACGCGTGTCCACCGCACACCGTCACCGGGACGTCATCAAGAACGAGATGACGGCGCTGAAGTAGCGATGTTAACGATACATATAATGATAGTTGGCAGAGTAGACTGCCCGTACACATAGACACTACTATCACAGGTTTGTTCTTAAAAGTCAACGCCTGATAGGTCACACACAATACAAAATATTGTTTTGTGTCCAAAAATAAGTGGATAATTGCTTAAACAAAAATTATTTTTATTTATTAGTAGGGGATATAGGGAATTAGTTGTATCAACTATACTATGATAAGTACAAGACTAGACTCAATAATTCTTCTGACATCCCTCTCATCTATATCAACCCAGTAGTTTAGGTAATATAGATAGATGACTACAAAAATAGATACAAAGTGGGCAAAGCGATAATCATCACCAATAAAATACAACAGTTAGAAAAGGTTTCAGTTTAATAGATAGATCTTAGATACAAATTTAACGTACTTATCTTATTTGAATACGTTCTGAAGCCATCTGACAAACAAGCTCGGTCCAGGATGTGGGGGAATAATAAGCAGGGAGGGTGCACTAATGTGTGGCCAATGGGACGGAACTGGCGCACTTGTGATTTGTTTGCATTTTTATTTTAACATTAGAATCTGAATTTGCATGTTAACTTTCTTATGAAGCGATGTAAAGCTTTTTTTTTTGTATTTTGCACGGAAAGAGAAGGAACCAAAGTTTATTTGATAAATGATTAGTTCATGTTGTTAAAATTATATTTGGTTTCTTTTTGTTATTATTATTATTTGTAGAAAAAATTAAGAACGCAGCCTTTGGCTGCGTTTTTAATTTTTTTATACTTAGCGCTTGCTAGTGCCTCATAGAGCACGCAGAGATTTAAGAAAATAGCACACCAACTTTTCCATAATTCTCTGACCAACCAAGCTAGGAAGTCTAATGGGTTAAGACAAGATGACGCGAAATTTTTGGAAATTTCAAGTGTAATTAGAGAAGCGATCGCATTAGGGTTGTCACTTTTGGTTTATAGAGGGGGAGAGGAGTTTTATCTTTGTGTGTGTTGGAATGTAAAATGGTTGATTATTGATTTTAATTTAGCTTGTGTCCCCCACAGAAAAACTTTTGCCGTTTTGTATCATCCGCTCAAAGTTAATTCGAACATACAATTATTAAAGTAAGTTAGAAACACATAGTTATTTTAACTATCTCAGGTACAACATCCAAAGTGAGTACTTTTTCGAATTGTATTTCGTTAATGGATATTTAATAACAATATGAATTAGGAAGTAAGTTTGTAGGTACATTTCAAATCTTCTATAGTAAATTGTGTAATAAATTTATATTCTAAAATGAGAACTCTTTGAATCTACATTTGCGTGTGTTTTTTTCGATTGAAGGGCTTAGCACAATAATAAATAAGCGAATGCAATTTAAAACTCTACTTTCCTTATTAAAGTATTTCCTTTTAAAGTAATACCCGACACTTATATGAAAAACTTATTTTTTATCCTAGCACGTTTTTTTAAGAAGATAACCAAGTGATGCTGTAGAGAATCGCAAATCCTTTACAAAATTAATTGTCAGCACGTCCACCAAACCAACACGGTTGAGCAATTACACACGGGGAGCCGTGTATAGGTCCCGCTGACAACCGCTGAAGAAGACTGATTGTTGAAGACATAGCGACAATGTGTGGAGACGGCTTCTTTTATAAAGCCATCTGTCAATTAAAGAATGCAACAGCCAGCAGAACTCGTTCAAAAATGTTACAATTTAGACGTAATTTATTTTCTTTATTGTTATGTATTCAAAAAGGATCATCAAAAAGAACAAACACTCTTGTTTCTTGCCTTTCTTTCCTGGCTTGGTCGCGAAGGAAGAGGTAGTAAAATTGACGTTTCAAAGTGATCTTTGTGATATTAATGAATGAAAGCATTATGATTTTGATTTCCTCGTTTACGTCGACCGCTCATGCCTACACTTGCATTGGCCATCACGTGTCTGCGCTTAAAACATGTAGTACCGAACTCCGCATTTGCTCTCAAATGTTGAGCAGTCACGTGATACGAGGACGTGAGAGCAAATGCTTTGAATTCTATTGGTAAATGCAGACACGTCGTGCGATGTCGTACGCAGATTGGTATTGAAGACTAATATGAGTGTGAGCATGTGCGGTGGGCGTTTAAATTTAATTTTTAGCTGTGTGAAGATATGGTTCGTATGTTTCAAAATAACAGTAAGGTTGATTTAATTTCTACATATCTTTCTCACATGTGTCTAACCAGGGCCCGTAGCCAAATTACATTCGCCACGAATCTATTCGATTTCTACATACATTTGTTGTCGCTGGATCACGTGGTATTTCTATAGCATGTGTCAAATCCCATACTGTTTCGGACGTATCGACTAGCGTCATCGCTAATCGACTGTAACTTGGCTAAGCCCTCAGTAGGCAAAGACTAGTATTCTACTGTACCTTTATTTGGATCATTGTATACTTTTATTCTCTCAATTGTTATATATTTTTTTGTTTTATTTAGCCTAATATTTTCTTATTAATAATAACAAATGGTTCGCCCCGCTCTGAGATCTCGTGTAATCTTTGACTATCAAAATATCGCCACGAAATACATAACTATCTAACTTGACCTACAGATTCATTAAAATTAGAGTAACGTGAGTTCATGTAATTTGGGTACAATTTTTGGGGTGCAAATTGTAGTTATTCTGGATTTCAGACTTTTCCCTATATTTGTGTCAGCAAAGCTACACGCATACCAAATTTCAGCACTGTGAGGACACTGGTGTACCCTGTGAATTTTGTCAACGTTCAGGTTTTATTGTGGCTTGTAACTTAAAAACTACAAGACTTAAGCTAAAAATAAAAACGGGGTCAAAATGTATTCACAAATAGCTTTAATTAGATGTGCCATTTGACCAGATAGTCCCATTTTGTTTATTATTACCCCTCTTGAATCCCAATTTCTCAACAACACTTTTTAATTCATATAGTCACACCAAAATTGTGCCATCTCTACCTAACATATATCAAATTTCACGATGATCGGTCTACGCTTCGAAAGTTATCCTCGGACAAACAAACATACATACATACAACGCCGATTTGCCCAAGTTGATTTGGTGATCTCACTTCGCTCGATCAATAATCAAATAATAGAAAAGTACAAGATTTTTATTTACTTAATCTACGGCCCATATAAATATATACCGTATTCAATATCATACATATTATAATACTTAAAACTATTTGCTGACACGTAAAGTCTGCGACGTGTGACGCACTTGCGCTGTGTTGGGTAGTCGCCCGCGAAAACGATGAAACAACACACTTCCTCCACAAAACTTCCATTGTAAAGTAATTATATTGCTGAGCAGTTTGTGCTGCGTTCATTCACGTCCCAATGAAAAATCAATTTACCTAAAAAATAGCCACTTGGAACTTGGTACCAAAGTGGAACCCCACTTGTACAAAATAAACGTCATTATAAAAACCTCTCCATGTTTCGGAGCACTTCCTTGAATGATTGTCGGGCACACGCGTGTCCTATCTCACATCGCTGCTTCCAGTGTGTGTGTGTCCCTCCGCCATTTACATATTGTACCACCTGTACTGTTTACATTTTGTTTCTTACTGAAAATATATCTTCATCACATTTTGACGACCTCCGTGGTGCAGTGGGCGAATAGCCGGCTGAGACGCAGGAGGTAGCGGGTTCGATTCCCGCCGCGGAACAAATGTTTGCATGATCTACAGATATTTGTTCCGGGTCTGGTTGTTTCTCTATATATTATAAGTATGTATTTACAAAAAAAAAATGTATATGTATTCTATCAGTTACCTGGTTCCCATAGTACAAGCTCTGCTTAATTTGGGGCTAGATAGCGCTGTGTGAAATGTCCAGCAATATTTATTTATTTATTTCAGATAAAGTCTGATCACTAAAGTAAACGCGAAAAATTAAAACTCATAGTTGCTTATATTGATCGGTAATATTGACAGTCAGATGTCGGTTAATGATGTTGGATTAAATAGAAAAAGCATTTTTAATACAACATTTAATGTAACATAATCATTATTTTAGCATGGAATCATCCACTGCTGGGTCTCCCTTGTTTTCTGCTTAATTTAATAACCTTTACGTTGTTTATATAAGTTTATAGTAACATAACTTTCGTCACTTAATTTAAAACTCTTTATTATTAATCACAGCTATAGCATTTATATAGGGTGTTTGATAATATACGCACAAAATGAAAGGGGTTATTTTGATGAACATAATAAATAAATTTGTGAAATGTTTACCATAGAAATGTGAAATTTATTTTGGCATATAAAAACAAACACTTCATTAAGCTTATGTTGTGCTATTGCATAATGCTTGCCATCTAACCGCAGATACTGTATTGGTGACGTCTCGAGATATCTCTTGTTGTCCCTTTCTAACCCATAACCCGCAGTCATTTCCTAAAGAGATATCAAAGCGGACTTTAATTTTGGATGTAGATTGCAAGAGTAGGCAATACGTTTTATATCGAATTAATCACCTAAACTTAGTCCATTTTTTTTTTAATTTGATAATATTTTTATATATCTAGTAGTATTTTTTTTCGAGATGTGTTATTTTATGTTTTGAGAAACCGTCACTTGAATATCGTCAGTATATTACCAAACATCCTGTACAAACAAAATCGGGTTAGTTACACCGTTTATAACTCAAGAACGGCTGGACTGATTTTGATGATCTTTGATTTGTTGTATTTGTCTCCGCCTCGAAGCAGAGTTAAAATATAGGAATTATTAACGCAAAAAAATATGACGAAAATTAATTTTCTCATACATAGATCTAGCTAATGATGGTCGATTGACCATTCTACCGTCATGTACATGACAAGGCGGGACGAAGTTCAGCGGGTCAGCTAGTTACAGATAAAAATGCGTTTCATCTATCATTTTAAACGGCTAAAACTAAACACATTAACAAACAGAAACACCTAAACAATAAAATAATAGCCGTATTGACTAAGGAACGCTTTACTGTGCTTAGACTTGGTTTAATGTATCAACTGTTTATCCAGATTAATGTAGTATTTTATTCTATATAAAGCACCTCTACTATATAAATTAGGTTGACAAAGTTTAATGAAGCATGAGGTAAACGGTGCTTGATGGATTTGCGTGTCTCATCTAGTTAATTGCAGAACTATCTCTTATCCTATTAATTTATGTGCAGTTGTTTACCTGAGAAAATAACCATTTTAATAAGAATTGAAGTAGTTCGCTCTATTTTTAATTTCTAGGATCTAAAAATCTCTACAAAAATTTCTAAGATCTGTACGAAAGTATTCGGTTTTGGTAGTGACTGACTATTTTGTTATTTAGATAAATATTCCCTACTTTCTTAGATACAGTTTTTTCATAGATGCCCCAAAAACTAAGTTGCTATAGGCATTGTAATTTAGCGGGGCAATGCAGTTATTGTCTTGGGCAAGCTTTTGCCTAGTCCATCTGGAATATATATTCAACTATACCTCTAATAGTAAAGTGATACCTTCGGGGGATTATGAGATTTTACGGTTTAAAATCCCCTTTCACCTAATTTTTGGCTGCAAGGTGGAACGTGGAGAATGAAACAAAATTCCAATGAAGGGGAATTCCTAAGGATGATGGGACTAACTCACTTCATACTCAATCACAAATTGTTTTACTTATTTCTTATCATCCTTAAAACTAACACTGAATCTCAATAAAAATCGGAACAAAAACTGAAAAGAAAGAATCCAGGATTCAATATTTTATGCAACAAAAAATAGCCCTAAAACGGAAAGGATATAAACATTCCGCAGTCGGCCGACCTTGCAAAAGTGAAAAAGTACCCGAACAACCGAAGACAATTTTTAAGTCACTTTTAAGTTTACGCAGGCCGAAAAAACCGTCCACGAAATAAGCGAAAATCGGTTCAGACAATTATTTTTCGCCAGAAATTCGAGACTTAACGAAATTCAAATCGCTTAGTGAGCGAAGGAATTATAGAAAAAGCCTGCGCATCTTCAAAGGTGGTATCAACCCTTTGGGGCTGGGTGGTGGGCGAGGGAGAAAGGAACGCACAGTAATATAGAAAACTTGTGTTAGCCCAGTTCCGCGCCTTTGTAACATCATTTCGGCTGCCGGTGTACTGCGGCGAAAACCTCTTGATACTTGCCTTTGTGTTTTAACATAGAAAAATATTATTGGAAAGAGGACCTGATAATGGTTGCTGGGAGTTGTTGGGTGCAGGCGGCACAAGATTGGTTGCTCTGGAAATCTATGGGAGAGGCCTGTGTTCAGAAGTAGACGTCATGTGGCTGATATGATGATGACGACAGAAAAATAATATATTACGGCTTTAATATATGGGGCAAAATATATTTGGGGCATTTAAGGGAAGGGTAAGTGTTCGTGTTTACGCCTTATTTGAGAAAACGATTAGTCGTTATCTACTTTTTAAGACAGGATAATGTAGCTTCGTCCTCAATAGTAGTTACAGTTAGGTTAGGAAATACTTTTTCTAAAAACTATATAATATTAATAATAATTTATGTTTTTTTTAATAATCTTTACTGTCCCACTGCTGGGCAAAGGTCTCCCCCATTTGCTTCCATTCCTTGCGTTCTCCAGAAATCTCCTGCCAGTCAGAATGGAACCCATCCAGATCGTCGCGCCAACGTTTTCGCGGTCTGCCTCGTTGCCGTCGTCCTGTAGGTTGCCAGTCGGTGGAGATCTTAGTCCACCTTTCAGGGTGCATTCGAGTGACATGACCCGCCCAGTCCCATTTGAGTCTTGCAGCCTTGTACCCCACGTCGATGATTCCGGTCATAGAGCGTAGAGTAGTGTTGCGGATTCTATCGGTCCGCTTAACACCTAAAATGCTACGCTCCATCGCTCGTTGGCATACCCCGAGTTTGAACTTTTGTGAGTCCGTCAATGACCAAGTCTGAGCACCGTAGGTTAGAATGGGTAAGATACACATGTCGATGAGTTTTCGCTTAAGTGACAGTGGAAGGTTGCCCTTCATTAGTTCTTTCATGGACCAGTAGCTCTTCCAAGCGTTATCGACACGACGGTCTACTTCTCGATCTTGTCTGTTCTTGAAAGAGACTATCTGGCCCAGATAAATATACTCATCGACATAGTGTATCTCTTGCCCATCTACCATATAATAATAAATTATTATTTGCAAAATATATGCTTTCATACAATATATAAATAAATAGTAATATTTAATAACCTTTTTTAATAAACCTAAGTAAATAAATACCTGTTTAGAAAAATAGTTTGTCTGTACAAAGAAAAATTAAATTATCAAGTATCAAAACCGCGCAATCCGCAGCGAACTTTATAATTTAAGAAGAAGAAACAGGCCATAAGAAATAAATGTAAAGAAGGAGAAGAAACGTTTGGACCCCGAAAGGGTTGAAAAAGGGGTGCGAAATCACCCCCACCTGTACACGTCTTTCAATTCACACAACAAAGACAAATTGCGGTTTTGTCTGTTTGTTGAAATATATTTTATAGATGGTTTTAGACGGACAAATTGAATATTGTAATGGAGGAATTAATGTATCTAAATACCCATTATTCATGTCAAAACTCGAAGAGTCGAAAGTTCTCTACTGCTTTTTGGAAATATGTACCAGTTCCGTTGGAGATGATGTTAGTTTGTAGATTTTAGCTGAATTAAATACAAAATAATATGTAGGTTGACGTTGGTCGGTACTCAATTATTTGAAGAATGCTGGACAAGCTTGTACTATGGGAACCAGATAACTTATATAATACATAGATATATTTTTTTTTGTAAATTCATATTTATATAGAGAAAGATCCAGTCCCGGAACAAATATCTGCAGATCGTGCAAATATTTGTTCTGAGCCAGGAGTCGAACCCGCAACCTCCCGCGTCAGTCGGCTTTGGCCACGGTCAGGTCAGGTCAGTATCAGTCAATTAGGTCAGTATCTACCCCTATTCACGTAATTCTAACTTCAGTAAACTTTCATCTGCATGATGCTTCCGCCCGTGGCTTCGCACATTTATCAATAAAAAGTAGCCGTAAAAGTATGGCTAAATCCAGGTCATAATTTCGCCATATTTCTCCCAAATCGGCTCAGTCGTGTATAGGTACGTGAAAAAGAAAGCAACGAGATATACAGGGTTACAGGAAAAATCGTGCTAGATCCGTTAAGGGCGCGGAGTACCCATCATTTCTGACTTATTTCACTATGAAACACCCTACCCTAAACTTAACCCTTTTCGAGATATTCGACTTTTAATTTTTTTATTGAAAATTGCCGATTTTTAGGCTATTAAATTTATTTTTGTTTATTTTGTGTATCTTATTATTATTATTATTATTATTGCATTTTTACATATGTAATAAGATGCTTTAGGACGTCTATCATTAAAATAGTGCATAAGTTAATTGAATAGACCGTAGTAGACAAGTGAAAGTTAAGAAATAAAAAAAAATATTAGAAAGTTTATTTTTCTCTAAAGGATATCTAAACAAAATAATGTGTTAATTGTTCGGCAGATGTTTTTTAAAATATCTACGTTTCATCAGCTATCTAACGAGGTATAATAATCTAGGGTTTTATTCAAATGCATTGAAAAAAATTTAGTTTTATAGGCGACAGTGGAGAAGAAAATTTATACTTAGCCCTAAAAAGTAAAATAAAATAATAGGTAAGCATGAAATGTCATTTATTAAAGATTTTCACACAACTTTTTCTTATTCTACAGTTCATGTTCAACATGGCCGCCTCTATTTCTGATACATTGTCGCATCCTTCTACGGAGACCAGTCTTTACTACTCCAGTGGTTAACGTGGTCCTCATTTTATTGGCTGCATCCACAATCCTTTCTCGTAAGTCTTCCACAGATGAAACTGGATTCGGCTCGCTGTACACAAGACTTTTCATGCACCCCCACACGTGAAAATCCATGGGGGTTAGGTCCGGACTTCTTGCTGGCCATGGCAACGGTCCACCTCGTCCTATCCATTTGTTTGGATAATTTGTGTCCAGCCAGTCTCTGACACTTCTCCTGAAATGGGCAGGGCAGCCATCGTGTTGGAACCACATATCCCTGATCTGGTTGAGTGGCAGATCATCCAGCAAATCACTTAAGTCTGCTCTCAGGAAATTTTCGTAGCTTTCCCCATTTAGATTATCCGGGAGAAAGTAAGGTCCAATCAAATGATTGGAGATAATGCCCATCCACACATTCACGCTGAATCTTCGTTGGGACCCCTTCACTCTTTTCTTATTGGGATTCCTTAGCTCTTTTGGGGCCCAGTAATGGGCGTTGTGATAGTTAGTTATGCCATCTTTATCAAATTTGGACTCATCCGTCCACAAGATATTTCTTAGAAAATCTGGGTCTTCTACGTCAGCATTTAGCATAAATCTGCAAAAGCCCAATCTTCTCGCGGGGTCTCCTTCTTCAATAACGTGTACCGGCGTGTAATGGTACGGGTATAGGCCAGCAGTATGCACTGTAAACCACACTCTCCATTGCGAAAGTCCCAGATCACGGGCAACAATATTAGTGGAAGTAGTCGGATCCGCTCGAAAGCGTTGCACTATCTCATTGTCCTGTTCTTCGTCATCAATTCGTGGTCTTCCCATGTCTGTATTTCGTCTCAAAACAGAGCCAGTTTCTCGAAGTCTTCGATAGACTCTGTCAAAAACGGCCACATCCGGCACTCGACGACCGGGGTAGCGAGTTATGTATCTTTTGATTTTTTTCAATGCATTTGAATAAAACCCTAGATTATTATACCTCGTTAGATAGCTGATGAAACGTAGATATTTTAAAAAACATCTGCCGAACAATTGCCATAATATTTTTTTTAGATATCCCTTAGAGAAAAATAAACTTTCTAATATTTTTTTTTTATTTATTAACTTTCACTTGCCTACTACGGTCTATTCAATTAACTTATACACTATTTTAATGATTGACGTCCTAAAGCATCTTATTACACATGTAAAAATGCAATAATAATAATAATAAGATACACAAAATATACAAAAATAAATTTAATAGCCTAAAAATCGGCAATTTTCAATAAAAAAATTAAAAGTCGAATATCTCGAAAAGGGTTAAGTTTAGGGTAGGGTGTTTCATAGTGAAATAAGTCAGAAATGATGGGTACTCCGCGCCCTTAACGGATCTAGCACGATTTTTCCTGTAACCCTGTATAGAATAGAATAGAAAAGAATAAGCATTTATGACTGCCTCCGTGGCGCAGTGGGCGTATAGCCGGCTGAGACGCAGGAGGTAGTGGGTTCGATTCCCGCCGCGGAACAAATGTTTGCATGATCTACAGATATTTGTTCCGTGTCTGGGTGTTTTTCTATATATTATAAGTATTTATTTACAAAAAAAAGTATATAAGTATTCTATCAGTTATCTGGTTCCCATAGTACAAGCTTTGCTTAGTTTGGGGCTATATAGCGCTGTGTGAAATGTCCAGCGATATTTATTTATTTATTTGGTACACACAAAATGACACATTAAACAATTACAGAACTAGTACCTAGGTACAAATGAATTAATTAAGACAGTTCGATATAATGTTGGATGTTATGCACCCAACACTGAAAAAACGAATAGGTTGAATTCCATAATGTTGATTCCATTTAAGTTGCGTTAACTTAATATTATGTTTAATCAACTATTATAGTACATTTATTTCTACAAAAACTAAATTGTTCAAAATTAATAGGTTAAACCAACCACTAAAAGTGGTTATTACAACACAACCTTTTTGGTATATTCGAATCTAAGTAAGTCTAACTGATAATTTAGTAAAAGTCAACATGTTAACGAAGTTGAGTCAACAAAATAACTAAGTTAAATATATATAATCAGGTCAAATTTACCTTTATATTTCAACTATTTTTATTTTGTTAATTCAACAAATCATGTCGGTTGGTGCAAAAATCAACCTAAAATATAGGTTGAAAAAAGGTTAAAACAACTTATTATTTATTTCAGTGAACGCTGATAGATAAGCAGTGACATTTAAATTTATAGTATTAGTGCGGATAATGTGGATTACGGCAGCGTCATCTATAACTTCGTGTTGACAGGCATACAAATCTATAAATTGAAACTTAAATTTGTCTTGAAATAATTACGGGATTGCCCTTAAGAGTGCCAGAAAGTAATTTTTAATTTCAGGAGTTTATATTTGCATTTAGCGAGTGAACCCGGGGTCTAAAGTATACTTTAAAACCGTCGCTGTGTGCGCTTGTTTGTGAATTTTTGCTCGCGAGAAATAAATCGCAAGAAACATGTTCGGGGCCCGGTTCTTTGTTTCATTAGGGGTTAGATTTGGTGATTTAAATTGTTTTGCCGAGTATATTGATTACGGTCGTTGTTTTGTTCCGTTTGGTTTGGAGAGTAATGGTCCTATAAGGCTTCTTTGGTCGTGGATTGTGAAAATAATTATACCTAAATTAAAGTGTGAAAGTGCTGAATCGATTTATTTATATAATTTTAAGATAATGATTATTTAGTTTAGATATCTGTGTTCAGCAACGCCTTTTGAGCGACATAATCGTATGTGCAACAAAGCCCTTTTCAATGATTAAAAAGCACCCTATAATTTAATGTGATACGTATGCTCTTTCCATAGATTAGATAGATTAGATTAGATAATTCTTTATTGCACACCAAGAAAACAATACTATAAATACCCTAAAAAGCTAAAAAGAACACCGTAAAACTATGTGATACAATTGGCGGTCTTATCACTATACCTCTCTACACAGATTTTTTTGTGAGTGTCATGGTTTCTGTACCATAGGTGACTACGAGTATTATATAGGCTGTTTGACAATATACGCACAAAAATGAAAGGGGTTATTTTGATGATCATAATAAATAAATTTGTGACATGTGAAATTTATTTTGGCATGTAAAAACATACACTATAATAAACTTATGTTTTGCTATTGCATAATGCTTGCCATCTAATCACAGATACTGTATTGGTGACGTCTCGAGATATCTCTTGTTGTCCCTTTCTAACCCAAAACCCACAGCCATTTCCGAAAGAGATATCAAATCGGCCTTTATTTTTGGATGTCGATTGCAAGAGTAGGCAGTAAGTTTTCACCTAAACTAAGTCATGTTTTTTAATTTGATAATATAACTAGTAGTTTTTTTTCGAGAAATCTTTTTTTTATGTTTTGAGAAACCGTCACCTGAATAATATTACCAAACAGCCTGTGTACACTGTTCGAAGACTCTGACTTTTAGATGCAGTGGCAATTTTCTACGTAGTTTCTGTTTGTTTGCGCCAAATGCTGCCCAGGCGTGTGCGATTCTGCTTTCCACTTCCTGTCTGGTTTTCATAACTAGAATGGCTAGAATGGAAGCGACCCGATGGACCAGAAAAGTCTTAGAATGGAGACCCAGAGCTGACCCCGCGGATGAGGCCAACCCCTAAATCACACGGTGAATGACATTAGAAGACACGCAGGCCATGACTGGACGAGACGGCCACAAGATAGCCAGGAAAGGAGAAGAAGGGCCTTTATCCAAGATTGGAGCATGAAAACGCCACCATGATGATGATAATGATGATGATGATAACGTATGCAAGTGTCGGTACAAACACATGGCCCACCGGATGATAAGCGCTTATCACTGCATATTTCAATTTTTTTATTGATGATAGCCAGGCTTTTAACCACTACACATGATGGTCAACATGATGGTAAGTGCCATTTATTATTGCATTACCTCACAGGTTACGTGTAACTAAGTACTTATTTCATGACCTCCGAGTAACTTTAATTAACTGATAAAAATAATTCTCTCTTTATCTGTTTTCATGTCAAAACCAAAGATGTATTTTATACGTTAGATAGCGTTACTTAGAGGTGGTGAAATAGGCACTTAGACTTGGCCTACATGGCATTACACCTTATCACCCTGAGGCATATAGATGAAAAGTCTTACATGACTATATCTTTATAATACATACATATAAAATTAAACTACTCCTATTTCTATGTTTTAACCGAAGGAGTCTATTATTGATATGTTTATCGTAACCTAAAATAATATATTCAGTAATGTTCGGCTTCTAAAAGGGCAGATTTGAACCAAGTAATTTTTGAGTCCTTGCTTTATAAAGGCTCATATGATGCTCAGTCACTTTGGAAATATACGGGGCGGCCTTTGTTCATTAGCGAACGTCCTACGTTATATAATGTTAAAATAATGATAATAATAATTAAATTACCGCGGTTAGCCACATAACATAATATTATATGGTCATAAAAAGAAAAACTGATAGAAATATTCGGCAGCAATCAATAATTAACTGGAAACCGATCAATAAATAGACCGGCCAATTGCGAGTCCGGTTTGCCCACGAAGGGTTGCATACCATTTTTTTTAAAAACGGATAAAAAACATGTCTATTGTATGGAAGCCCTACTTAAATATCTATTTTTTCTGTTTTTAGTATTTGTTGTTATAGCAGCAACCAAAATACATCATCTGTAAAAATTTCAACTGTCTAAATACCACGGTTCATGAGATACAGCCTGGTGACAGACGGACAGAAAGATAGACAGACGAACAGACAGACAGCGGAGTCTTAGTCTCTTAGCGGAGTAATAAGGTCCCGTTTTACCCTTTGGGTAGGGAACCCTAAAAATAAAAATTCTCACCTACTTATTTCAAAACCCGTTTCCACGAATCTTGAAAGAAATCCCACAAAAAAGTATGACAAGGTGTCTTTCAATCGAAATTCAATACCAATTAAAACATCTTAAGAGATAGTATTTAAATTAAGGAAAATTCTCCATTGAGTCGTCCCGACGGCCTCATTTAAATTAAGCTTTTTGAAAAAGTCTCATATCTTCTTTACCAGGGGCGAAGGTACATCAAACCACCCGCTAAAGGGGTAAGGTATTTTTCTTAGGGAGGGGGTGGGTGCAAAAATGCGTAGCGACTCACACATTGATGCGTTAATATTTACTGACGCACACAGACGAAGCGGCTGTATGTAAAACACTTTAAGAAGCGGCGAAGAAATGCTAGACGCTTAACGGGTACAGGGCGTTCTTAAAATTAATAATTAACCAGAACAAATTCAAGATATTTTTAAAAACTTCCGATAGGTGTTTTTTGTCTGTCAAACACCTTTAGCACTGTATTAGCAGAGCCTCTGCATCATAAAGCATTTTTAAGACCATACCATTAGACGTTGAACTAAATAAAAACTGAAAAAAACACAACAAGTCAGAAACAAACCTGTGAACGAAAGCCAATGTCAACGAATTTTTGACATTGTTTCAAACAAAAAATAAACACAGAATCACAACATACTTTTTTCTATGTCCGTGAATACACACTAACAATTTTTGACAATCAACTAAGATTAAGTCAAATTAGGTCTAACTCAACATCTAGTTTTTTATACTACTCAATATATCATCAGTACGGTCCACCCTATGGTAAACAGTTACCGTAAATTATAATAATACTAGCTGTTGCCCGCGACTTCGCACGCGTTATACTACTAAATGTGTATGTAACCTAGAAATTAAGCTAAACTCGCTGTTGCAACTTGACTTGACACCCTATTTTTATCCAATGGTATCTGATTTATATGGGATAAAAAGTAACTTATGTGTTAATTCAGGTCATAATCTACGTACATACTAAATTTCATCGAAATCGGTTAACAAACAAGTAACAAACAAATAAATAAATAAACATACGTCCAAACTTTTGCATTTATAATATTAGTGTGATGGACGTTTAACACGAAAGGCATCACACGCGCAATGTCACTAAATTATATTTATATTGAAATCCTTATACTGAAAAACCAGCAGATCATTTTAACATTTTCTTAAAATCTTAACAACACCCTGTCCGAGGGGGTGAAAGCGAAAGGGTTGCGGAGGCGATCGCCACCCAGGGGTGTCCACCGCCTTCTTACAACCTTTTTACGAAGGGGGCACAGAGTAATAGACTTCAGAGACTTCGGATGCGTATTGAGAATTGCTCTTAGGATTTTATAATGGCGTATTTTCAATTTGATTACGTAATTCTGTACGGGAAAGATGTGAATTTTTTGGTTGACTAATTTTGATAATAATTGAATTTTACTCTGTATTATTTTTATAATATAGAGTAAAAAGCCAATTTTATCAATACCTACTTGTTTAATTTATCAGTTCTACCTTTTTGTCGCATGCCATCAATTTTTTTGATTATGTCAATATTCAATCGTAATTATGAAACTCTACGTAGATTTAGATAAAAAAAAATACAACAAAAGTATTAAAATTAACATAATTCAAATGAATGTGTACAATTGCCTTTACGTATTTTCAAAGCGAATGGTTTTGTTCATCTAAAATAATCTTAATGTTTTTCATCATTCTTCAATTATTTCTTACATCACAAACCAAGTACCAACCTAAAAATAAATATTTTATCAAAAACCCTATTAACCTTTATATTGCTACATAAAACTTTAATAACTACCACTTCAGAAGCCATCGAATATCAAAAAGCCTCGAAAAATGGCCAATAAATTAATTTTCTTTTTGTGCCACAGCCTCTGAACTGTGTCGCCAAGAATGTTGTATTAGCGAGGCAAAAGGGGGTAGGGTGGGGGGGTGTAATTGCAAAATAAAATTAGCCAGGGTACGTGCTCAATTTGCGCCTCCCAGTACTGATTTGTTTTCACTCCTGGCTCTGCCTATGTACGGGTGCCTTGGACTTCTCTACTCTGTTCTTAACCTATATATTATTGATCGGAGAAACTCACTTCTGTATTGTATTGTACCTATACAAAAACGCGAATCTTATAGTATTAAATGATGTATGAATATCAATTAAAGAACTGGCCATATACATACAAGCAGACAAAGGAGTGGCAATTATAACCTTTTTAGATGCTATTCTGTTTATGGCTATTTCTCTCGTAGGTGCTAAAATAGTGGTTCGCAATCAAAAACATTTCTTAAATGAGTCCATAAGTAATTGTGGAAGCTACGTTTAATTCCATATAAGTTAATAACGTGCAGATCCTAGACAGTCACAGAGACAAAGGCGAAGAGACGATAGATCCAGAAATACCGATAATTATAAATTATATATAAAATGTTGTGCAGAATATTTCGTTACAATACTGTATTTCAGTCCACTAATTAGTTGACAGAGCGACTGAAAATCCTGGAGGCTATAAAAATCCCGCCGTGATTCCGCGGGAATGTTTAAAAAGGCGTCTAACTTTCGGCCCGGCCGCAGAGTCAATGGCTTTTTTATTTTCGCGTTTTCTTTCTTTTCCGGTTGAACTTTTCCAAAGTTTTTATTTTGAGGAAGTTTCAGAGTGTCAGTTTGGCGTTCGCTCGCAATTTTCCGCGGTTCGCGCCGATAATTGCGGACGCAGGTGGGAATATTATTTGTTTTTTTTCTACCGTCTGTTTAATTTTAGCTTTTATTGCTTCGCCGTGAGTGTCAAAAGTAACCTCTCCTTCCGCTAAATAGACGAATTTAATGATGAAGGAATTTGTAAAGCGGGAACACGTATTCTACTTTTAAAGCGTGTACTACATCCTTAGCCGACACACTTATTAATAGAAAAAACAAATAAATAAATATCGCTGGACATTTCACACAGTGCTATCTAGCCCCAAACTAAGCAGAGCTTGTATTATGGGAACCAGATAACTGATAGAATACTTATATACTTTTTTTTGTAAATACATACTTATAATATATAGAAAAACACCCAGACACGGAACAAATATCTCTATGTCATGCAAACATTTGTTCCGCGGCGGAAATCGAACCCACTACCTCCTGCGTGTCAGCCGGCTATACGCCCACTGTGCCACGGAGGCAGTCAAATAAAGTTGTCTTCTATCTTGCATGACAGATAACGGTCCGCTGATTCACTAATCTAGAGTAGCTCAACCTCTAACAGGCCGATGATATCACCAGTAAACCACCCAATAGGTATCAGTAGGTAAAAGTTATCATACGTAGCGTTTCCCTCCCATATACTGTCACATGTCGACACGCCCACATCAGAGAACGCCCATACACGTATACACATACATGGTCCACTTGGCCCAGTTAACGTGTGGCAAGCCTCACATGAGGCGTGGGTACTGCGCATGCCGTAGCTTGTAGGCGTGGCTTCCCCACCGTGAACGTTACGTCACGTTAACGTGACGCTTCTTCACGTTATTGCAGTGTGCGGTACTGCCATAGAGCAGGTAGGTACAGAGCTAGACTGAACAGAAGCTTCGGACGAATCAGATATGCACCAAAATATTTAATCCGGATGTTTGTCGCTCATAAATTTCCTAAGCAATACTCTAAGCCTTATGTTTTGTGCGGAGTGTGGCTCTAGTGAACTGTAGTCACAGATTTTTGTATCTCAGGGACTAGTCTCTCATATAACTGGTTTAAAGTAGTAAATGCACCACATAAATGTACTTAATATACCTATTCGTATTTAAATACTCTGAGTTGGAAGAAAATTTATGAATTATTATTATTCGTTTTGTCAATTAAGTTTACTTAGAGAAAAGTTACGAATAGTAAGAAAAGAGTGCCGTATGTGGTGAAAAATGTACGACATTACAAATAATATGAAATAATCGATGTCAAGTAATTTTTTTTTAATTTTTTTTTTGGGGAGACTTGCGCTTGGTAGTGATCTCGAGAAGCTGAGCTATCTATAGATTGTTTGCAACGGTATTTAGATAATTAAACTGTTTCATTATTATTTTATATCTTGTAAATGACTGTATATTTTTTCTGTTAATAAATGTAGATTTGTAAAACTATAAAGCATGCGATATGTCGGAAGACGACACGTCTACTATATTTTAAGTTACCTTCATTATATTGTTCCTACGGGGCGCATGTCATGAACCTTTAAATATTATTACACATACGAAAAATAAAATAATTATGAATATTATGAAATAGGGAGAAAACGGAGAACGTCATTTAAAAACACACAGAGTTTGTTTTAAAATGACTCGCATAGCTTGTTTTAGCTGTTAGCGAGCGTTTCTTGTAACTTCTTGATACGACTTTTAAACATCCGTACTTGTAACTTGCGCGATTTCTCACGATTGCGTTTCGATGTACAATATGCGCGTTCGCTTTTCGCCTGGTTGTTCACTTCGTAGCTCGCGCAAATATCTAAGCACTGTACAATACTGTCCTGCTAGCGTGTGAGATAGACAAGAAGAGAGAGAGAGAGAGTTTAAGTACATTGTTTGGGGTACTAAAACCCCTAGGGGTACTTTTACCTCTTACTCTTTGGCAACGCGACGCTCGGCTATTTATTTCAGCGACGCTCGACGATAAATGAGTTATAATTTATTTTTACTCGAAAAAGGAAGGGTTAGGGGGCCTCCTTGTAATTAATGGCGAAATTGGCTATTCTGAGTATTCGCGAGACGGTAATGAGGTGAGATTGAGATTAAAACTCGGCTAAATGAGCTCTATAAAGGATTAGGACGCAAAAATGTGAAGCAAAAGCCACGGCCTATCCGAAGATGGAAGTTTATTAGACTTTCGTATTCCACCGTATTACTTTGACACTCTTTTATTCAACATCATCATGATATCAACCATTCTATATTCACTGATGAACATAGACCTCACTATAGATTTCTAGAACTGTACCACTTCTAGGCGTTTCCCAACGGCTTCAAATCTTTATTGATCGAGCGAAGCGAAATCTCCAAATCAACCTGGGCAAATCGGCGTTGTATGTTTGTCCGAGGTGTAAAGAACATTTTGGAAACCTCAATATTCTGAAAGTTCCCAGCCTATACATTGTAGTAATCTTAATGGACGTGGTTAAAAATCCGCTTAAATATGAAACGTTTTTTTTCGAGGATAATTTTGGAAGAGTTGATCCAATCATCGTGAAATTTGATACATAGGTAGTGATGGTGCAATTTTGGTGTGACTCATTGAGCTAAAAATATTGGGGGGTTGATAAGATATACTATAAAAAATTTACTAAAATGAAAATGAGACTCGACTCGGTCGTCAAACGAAAGGTCTTTATTGGTACATTTTGACCTCATTTTTATTTTTAGTAAATTGTTTAGTTTTTGTATTATTAGCCATAATAAAAACGAAACTTTGACAAAATTCACAGGGTACACCAGTGACCCCACAGTGCTGTAATTTGGTATGCGTGCAGCTTAAGTATTACAAATATAGGCAAAAGTCTGAAATCCAGAATAAATGTAATTTATACCCCAAAAAAGAATAACCAAAGTACATGAACTCCTGTTAGCTGTAATTTGAATGAAACCATGGGTCAAGTTAATTGGTTAATTATTTAGTGGCACTATTTTTATAGTTAAAAATAAAGGCCGGTTTGCACAACGATCCCTAAACGTATTTAAAAACTAAACATGTTTAAATTTTACTATTTGTATGATTAGACAACTCCTTAAATCATATTTAGCCACTAAATAAATGTGGAAATTTGTAATTGGCCCTAAGCATACATGTTTGTTTTGCATGTATTTTAATATAATTAGTTTTTCTGTGTAAGCTGTAAGTTTCCTGAAAATAATAAAAATAAAATAAAAAAAAATACGTTTAGTCATCGTTGCGAGAGTCGCTCTAAGATTTTTTTTTTTTTTTTGTTTTGGGAGTTAGGATTTAGTTTACCTACACTCAAAGAACCTTTCTGCCTCAACAGCCATCAATTTTTGGAGCTATGTATCCCTCTGCCACTTCAGCTATCAATTATTGATTAAAACGAGTATATATCGCTTATGTACCTTTTTTATTTGTTATCCCGACGTATCGGCTGTGTTGCAACAGTATTTTTCAAACCTCCAAGATGTTGTCTGGAAGAGATCGCTTTTAGTGATAAAACCACCACATGTATTTTTACGTGTATTGTTTGTTTTTTATATTGTATTTTTAATATTAAGTGTGATTTATAATAAAACGTTTTCTATTCTATTCTATTCTCTATGAATGGACTGATAACCTAACGATTACTTAGTTACTGCTTACTTACTGAAAACTAGGACATTAATATTTCTGAAGACTAAGTGAGGGTAGTTGCTGCAGCTACCCACACTTCTCGCCAGTAGCTCCAAGTACTCCAGTCGACTCGTGACCACGACTGTTGCAACACAGCCGAAACATCGGGATAACAAATAAAAAAAGTACATACGCGATAAATACCAGTTTTAATCAATAATTATGATGTCTTTGGCGTTGTGGCAACCTATAAGCTGCGACAATAGGACTGGTATCTTACAATGACGGAAATGTATAGCCGAGATAATAATAATACCCTAATAGGGGGTTATTCTACCCGTAGTAAAATTTTATCCTAAATATTTTTTTAGTAAAAGATACCAACTTTGTACCGCGATTAAATTTGCGGTTTCTGGGGCTTTTTTAATGCGTTTGACTTCAAATGGATCTGTATCAACATTTACCTGGTTTTACACACATATCCGAATCACTCTACAGTATTATATAAATCTAGAAAGCAATTTAATTTGCCTTTTATTTACTAAAGGAAAATGGATTCCTTGGACGCCCCCAGCTATGAGATGTAAAATAACATTAATTTTCCAATTCTATTTCCTTAGCGCGCTTCTATGAAGACTTTTACATACATTATCGTCTATCGTTTTCCCTTAGGGGTAAATGGAGGGAATTGACCTACATTTTCTTGTTTTACACGGACTGAACTGTACCTACATACTTAAGAACAGTAAGTTTGTATAAGGCTTTGTTTTTATAACAGTAGATTAGATTATATTTATTTATTAAGACCACCAACAGTTGTTACATGATATAATGCTAGATATCTTATGTCTATATCTTATAACTACATGCACAACCAATTACAGGTGAACACAACATGCACTAACACTTTATTGATAAGCGGATATAGCTATTTCACAAACAAATTGTATAAAATAAGAGAAATATTATATAGTTTATATATATATGTATATAGAAAACAGGGGTGCAGATATAATGCCGCATTTGACACATATAAAAAAATAAAAGCGTGTGGGTTTTGGTTCTAAGTCCCCGTGTGTTCTGACATATTAGCTGACCCACCCTGCTTCGCACGGATTTCCAAATAAAATATAGCCTATTATGGTTTTGAGTTGATACATAAATCCTGTGTGGTCTTGAGTTCATCCAAATCATATGCTTGCTATTTCTCTACGAGATCAATCAGTAATGAGGAGATTCGTAAACAAACCAAAGTTGACGACTAACATTGCCCAGAGGGTTAGCAAGCTAAAGTGGCAGTGGTTAGAGCCCATAACTCGAAGAACTGACGGCCATTGGGGCAGAAAGGTTGCGAGACCGCGATGAAAAGCCGACCTGATAAAGATTGCTATGAGCCATTTTGTGTGCAGGCCACACTAGATCGGTCACTCTGGATATCTATGAGGGAGGCCTATATCTAGCAGTGGACGTTCTACGACTGATATGATGATGATGGTGTTTAGCAATTGTTCAAGATAGCAGTTGATAATCGACTATCCAACTTTGATCACTTTAGTAGACCGCACTCCGTTATATCCTCGCAAATGTTCGCTCCGTCCTCAAATTTAAGAGATCGCTCTCAGTGATAAGACCGCCTTTTTATTCTAGCTAAATACATAATATTGTATTATGTCTGTTATAATTCAATAAAGAGTTATCTAACTTTTATCACAGTGAAATAATATAGCTATTATTTATCTATTTTATCTGTCACTGGGTGATATATAAGATTTAGAATATGGGAGTTAATCTGCCTAAAAATAAAGTTAAACCACACAGCCTGATCCGGTGATCCAGTTGATCCATCGTGGATTACGAACGAGAGTTATGTAAACCAGACGGTTCATATGCAAACGAGCGTCGTCACTGGATAACGTTTCCTATGAATTCACTTATATTCATGTGGTTAGCTAAGTTTAGAATGATGGGTGAGTATTCAACCGAGACGTGATTCGATTCCTGTTACAAGACAAAGTTTGCAAGATCACCAAATATTTGATCCTTGAATCCGAATCAGAAATATTTTATTGTTAAACTGTTGTACCACAAAGATCTTATATATTAGCTACAAGTTTATCTGTTTAGGACGTACAATATTAAAACAAAAATAAATGTGAAGTTCTTATCTACTAAAAATTCGCCGACTGAATACTTTTTTATAGGCAATTTGTTAAGAGCATGCTTAAACTCCATGGTACTTTCTTTGCCTCTTATTGTTGATGGTATGGGTGTCGTGGTAATGTCCGATATGACATGATGAGACAGTACGTATCCTACGTAATGTAGGAGAAGGGCAAGAAAATGTCTGATGTTGTGGTAATACGTTACTCGTATTTTTTAAACATCCGCGATTAATGTTTTATCGCGTTATGAACTACAAAAATAAAGAACTGTATATCTCCATAACTAACATGTGTAGTTAAAAGGTATCTACCCCATTGATGCAATTTGAACCTTACAGCTCCGTGTTAAAGCCTACAATAACCATACATATCACAAATACTACTTTTACATACGATAAGTAGCCAGGTCGGTAAGGCACTAAACTTATAACCAATACTTCGCCTCGCCAGCTCCCTATAAATTGTCTCTATTAAAATAATGCTCACAAAGGTAAGCTAATCATAGCCGCTCGCGCAGATTCTCCGATAGCGACAGATAGCTATCGCTGGTGATGAATGGTAGTCGCCCGCTACTATGTCTTTGTTGTGAAACGTAGAGAAGTAGAGTCGAATGGAGCTCGAAAACAGTAAACACCAAATAAATTATCATATCATCATACATTTTCAAAGTGACTGATCTTGTGCGGGCTGCACTTACAGCCCCCAATAACCAATAATATCAGGGGCCCAATTCTGCTAATTTATAAGAAAAACTATTATGGAGCCATACCATTATTAAACGATTATGATTGTTATTCCTGTCATATGCTACCAAATGTTCAATGGGGTTGTCATAGCAACGGCGGTCATCGAAAAAAGATTGTGTTAGATTGTGGTTTAGTAGAATTGGGCCCCTGGGCCCCAATTCTACTAAACTAATCGCTTCACTATGACTATGGTATCGTCGAAAAATCGCCACTATAGATACCTTTTGGTATTCTACTAACACAATTTGGCAGCTTATGACAGGAACAATAATCACAATCGTTAAATATTCGTATGGCTTCATAATCGTTTTTTTCTTATAAATTAGCAGAATTGGGCACCAGGTCGTTTTTTAATCTAGGGGGCCATCTTACTCTGCTCTTTCCAGTTCCAGAAGCTTGAGATTGAAATTGGTACAACTCGGTCAAAGATGTTACAATTTAGATGTAATTAATTTTCTTTATTGTTATGTATTCTAAAAGCATAATTATAAAGAGCAACTAGCATTGTTTCTTGCCTCTCTTTCCTGCATTGGTCACGAAGGAACAGGCAGTAAAATTGACGTTACGTTATTCTTGAGATTTTAATGAAAAAATAATTTTGAATTTGAATTTAATTGATCATAACCTCACCTACTGATAAGTGATGGTGTGATTGAAGGCGGAGCACGCTAACCTAGAAAGAAATTGTGCACTATGGATTGAAGACTTCTAGATTATAATGGTAATTCTTGTTTGAGAACGTCTAGTAAGGTTTTTTAAATAACGTATCTGATGCTATAGAACGGTAGTAGATCTACTACCGTTCAATAGCTCTGAACAATGTTTTTTCTGGAAAAGCAGTGATTTAAATTTCACCGTGTCTAAGCAGATCATCCAAACGTTTTTGTTACTACTCACCTTTTACGACCTCTGGGTTGTTAGAGGTTATCAGAGAACAAATAATATTTAACTAATTGAGTGTCGACAGCTACTCCATTCCTTTCCTCCAGGTATCACGGATGAAGCGACATGCTGAAACCTGCACGGTAACCTATTAATGTCGCACTGTTATAGAAACTCTTTTGTTTTAGCAGATACTGTTGGTTCTCGGTCTAGTTTCCGGCAGTCTGATATAATACCAAAAGGTCAGCTGAAAGTGTTGATATTGAGACTCTTTATCCAAGTTTATCTTCTAATAAAGTAACAATAAGTTGATGATAATAAGTAGGTACCTACTTAATATTTGGTAATTTTACTTTTTTGCTTGATATGAATAAAGGTACTTATTTAATTACTGCATAATAATATTATTGTAGTGCCCCAGTGGGGCCTAAAAATATTGTACTTAACATTTATTGTAAAAACAAACATCACACTAATATTATAAATGCGAAAGTTTGGTAAAGTTGCGAATGAATGAATAAAAACACCTTATTGTACACAATATAGACAAAATACAAACAAAATAGAAAACACAAAGCAAATTGTACAATGGGTGGTCTTATCGCTTAGAAGCGATCTCTTCCAGACAATCTTTAGGTGACGAGGATTTTTTATAACAAAGATAATGGTTGGGAATGTTTGTTTATTTGTTACTCAATCACGTCGTAACGGCTTAACCGATTTCAATGAAATTTAGTATGTAGATACGTAGATTTTAACCTGGATTAACACATAGGCTACTTTTTATCCCATAAATCAGGTGGCATGGGATAATTTTTTTTTGTTTCATTATTTGACATGTGTTTTTAATTTATTTTATTTTGAATTTAAATTTGATTTGTAATTTGTTTTGATTATTTATTTTTTCTTTTATGTCCTTTATCCTTATTTTTTTTATTTGTATTTCTAAGATAGTTGTAAACAAATGTAGTACTAACAATATATGGGCATAATACTTACGTCTGAAATAAATTTTATTGAATTGAATTGAATTGAGGAAAAATGGGGTGTCAAGTCAAGTTGCAGCAGCAAGTTTAACTTTATTTTTACATTACCTACACATTATGTAGTGTAAAGCGTACGACGTCGCGGGCAACAGTTAGTGAAACAATAAATGTCTATGAGTATGACCTTAAATAAGGGTTAAAAGTTCTGCATATTATAGAACGGCTTAAAAGTGATTTTATAATGAAGAAATAGTATTGAGATAACCTGGAACGTTTTTAATTTATGTTGGCTAAAAATAGTTTGTTTATAATAATAATTGTACAACAACGACAAAATATTACGCCAATTACCAAATTTTAAAACGATTAAAAAAACTGTTTTGACTTTTAACTTGCTTATTCGGTACGTAAACGGAATCATACATTAGCATAAATCATAAAATTGTAGAATAGTTTTTGATTTGGTATGTAGCACGCGAGATATATAAACGGAATACCTTCGATTGATAAATCCTTTAAACTTCCTGGGCAATCTGCAGTTAATTTTATGTTATCTTTAAAGTAAAAATACTTCTACTAATAATTCTACTAAATGAGAAAACTCGCACGTGGCTCTACAGCCAACACCCACACGACATGACAGCAATAAATACTAGATACCTTATCAATCCGATCTGATATCGGAATGGTACGAGTATCTGAGTATCGCACACGATCCGTTTAGACACGGTTAATATGGCGTGACGAGGTTGACTAATATCCCGGGGTCAGTTTGACCCATATGGGCCATTTGTCATTTGGAAGTATCGTATAATCATGTTAGTACAGTCAGCTAGTCAGGTGCAAGATCAAATAATAATCAAGTTATGAAGCTATTCAGGCGGGTACTCGGACACTACAGCGGTTGTTAAAAATACAGAGTTAAATATATTACCCCGAAAGTTGATTTTAGCCTTTTCTTTTTTAGATTTTAGCCGAAGGTTGACTTTTCGTAAAAATATCTAATAAAAAAATAGCTTTTTGGTGATATTCTTGTACACCTGATGTATACCTGATGGTAAGTGATGGTGTGGTCGAAGATGGAGCACGCTTGTCTAGAAATAACTTTTTCACTCTGGATTCGAAGACTCCGAGATTATAATAGTCCGGAAATACGGACGCCGGAAGTGAGTTCCACTCGTTACACGTACAATGAAAGTTGAAGCGAACCGTTTGGTACGGCAAGGTAGTATACCCACCAGGTACGGGTGATACTTTTATTTTACCTGACTACGGCAAAGCCAAAGTGAAGGTGAGATTTGAGATTCAAGAGGGGTACAAAAAAACTAAAATGGAACTATCCGATCAAGTGGCACGTTTGATGAAATGTCTAATATATCAGCACATTTAAAATTATTAGCCATCATATAAACTAAACTTTGATGAAATTCATAGGGTACACCCCACAGTGCTAACATTTGGTTTACGTGTAGCTTTACTGACACAAATATAGGGAAAAGTCTGAAATCCAGAATAATTGCAATTTCCTAAAAAAAACTAATTACATAAACTCTTGTTACCTGTAATTTGAATGAAACTGTAGGTCAATTAATTTGCATTTGTGACACTATTTTGATAGTCAAAGATTACAAATAATATTTTTTTATTTTTAGGGGAGACTCGCGAGATCTCAGTTCAGGGCGAACCACTATTATATGAATATAAATATATTTACCTTGGATTTTGAACCTTAAATAGAAATTACTCTATAGCTATTATAAATCAACCTTTCTGAACCGGTAATACACCTTTTAATATTACAATTTCCTTAACACCAATTAAAGGTCTATTCTTGGGTATATTTCATCAAAACGTCACGCGATGGTCCTTGACAACTCATTCGTCAACCACACTCCCAGAATTCCTGACACCGATGGTTTATGGTCACATCCCGCTGTGAGGTCATTTGTCAACACACGTAGTCCTATAGACCCTAAAATGTGTTCTAATGCTAGGATTATAGGTTTTAATTTTCAATTTGAATTTTGGATGGTAATTGTGGGGTCATTTGTCATCATACGTGGTCCAAGAATGGTTTATGATGGGTCTTAGTGCCGGGGTGTAAGGTTCAAAGTATATTTTTGAGTTATTTTATGAACACACGTGACCACTTACCACTTCATGCAGTTTCTAAAGTGCGTTTCAAAATCTTAGGAGCAGGTCTAAAGCGGGATCAACCGTGATGGCCGTATGGTTATGATATTTGATAATATGTTATGACGCATGGTTTGCCAATAAAACATTACACTCCGTTTGCTCAGGGGGGCAAAAAGTAGCCTCAATCCCCGGTCATAAACTACATAGACAGGGAGACCGTGTTACTATCAAACTTATATTATTAGTATGGATATTAATCTGCCATTACATTTGTAATGGCAGCGTTCATATTAACTGGCAAATATCTAGCATAATAGGACGACATAATGCTATTACAGAGACCAGCTGGTCTCCATATCGAGAGAGTGGCGTAAGACCTTTTACCCGACTGCGGTAAAGGTGTATGCTCAGTTATGGGATCATGCCCGGAGGCGGACATTGTTTGTATGGTGTACCATCTATAGTTCGTACTATTGTGTATTGTGAATGAATGAATGAATTTCTTTTTATTATACCTTACAAGCTAGATACAATATAATGAGAAACCTATGGGCGATCTTATCGCTAAAAGAGATCTCTTCCAGACAACCTTTAGATAGAGGGAAGTATTATTAAAAATAAAGATTGGACGAGGTGTGTTAATAGATAATAGTAATATTGTTTTTTTTTTATAAATTATAGGCTAGCGTTTGACCATGATATCGCCTGATGGTAAGCGATGGTAAACGCTTGCCTAGAAGAAACATATTCACTCGCGATTTGAAAACCCCAAGGTTGTAGTTATCAGGAAACACAGACTCAGGCAAGGCGTTCCACTCCTTGGCGGTGCGCATAATAAAGGTGGAAGAGTACCGCTTTGTGCGTATGGGAGGGTATGTCTACCATGTAGCGGTGGCGCATCGCGGAGCGTTTAAATACTTTAAACCAGATGTACTATTGTGCTGTTTTATCCGACTTCAGACGGCTATGTTTTTCGGGCATTGTAATCTTTCTTTCTTTCTTACTGATGTACTCTTTATTTAAACTACTGGACCTCGATCTCAAAATAATCAGTAGTCTCAAGAGTGGTATACAAACTGTCACAAAATAAAAATGGCCACACCCAGGTCCAATTTGGCCTTGTAAACTTCTTCTTCCAAATCTGCTTACACAAATTCAAAAGCAATTTAATAGTTTAATAGATCATTTTAGATTATTTTTAATCGTCAATATACGCGACCTACAACTTAAAGTTAGCGACAGTAATCGGTCGCGAAACGTCAACAGACAACGTCGACTGTTCTTTGCATGGGAAGTGGTCTATGAACCAATAGCGATACTGTAGTGATATTTCTGTGGGGATATCTAAAATATACCCAGGCTGTTTGTATAAGTAAATAGCACAATCTGTTGCCGTTCGTTTGCTGGTAGCGCTAGCATAACGGCGGAAGGACCATTAAAAAGGTCCAAACCAAAACTTTCAACGCTTCAAACAGGTTATGACCTATGTCTCATCTGTTGGCACAAAATTTCAATTCCTTTCAAAATAATAGGTTCGTTTGATGATCTCTGCCAAGTCTATGATAATGTAAGTCTATAAATACGGCCCGGTATAAACAAAGTGGTGTATAGCTTGTAATTCTGCATTATACGCGGACGAGAGTGAGAATTGTTGCCTTCAGGATATACGTTACGCAAACGCCTTCCCGGTGGATACGACAGCTAAGATAAGGATTGGATAAGGCATTTTATTTACAATTTTAAAACATTTTTAAAATCAAATCTAATTCATTCGACCCCCCCCCCCCCCCCCGATCTGATAAAGGTTGCTGGGAGCCGTTGGGTGCATGCCGCACAAGATCGGATGCTCTGGATATCTATGGGGGAGGCCTATGTTCAGCAGTGGATGTCCGACAGTTTTTTATTGTTCTATTGAAAATTAAATGGGAAGCGCAGCCATTTTGATGTCATTTTGCTGCGTTTAGAGATTTCCATTTAGTACGACCCGAAGGACTTCTTAGTGTTCAAACATGATTATGACATACCTAAAATTGCATATTTTATATTTTGTATAGAAAATATTATCTGTTACGTAGGTACACGTATGTATTCACACACGGCCGTGTCTATGACACAGCCACACCCCATTTTTTTAGTTGCAATCCTCCGACCTGGTTTAGACTAAGCACTTCGCTCAGCTGTGTATATTTTTGCTTATGAGTGTCTTACTATGTAATTTTTAAACTGAATACATAAACCTTGTCAAGATTGACGTCACTATCGGTATTCGGTTGAAGATACTCTGTAAATATGCCACGATATTTACTGAATTGCATCGCAACATGTTAGGCACCGGTACTTTCAAAAAACTTTATATTATTTGATAGTTTTCGGTCCATATTTCTCTATAAAAACAAAACACAACAATCTCTACAAAAAGTTTATACACAAACGCATCCATTATATTCCAAGCTCCTTGTTGACTGATAGCGAATTTACACTCTTGGCCAAGCCTAGAGTGTACCGAGATATTGTGTTACAGGTGCTCTAGCTTCCTTACTGCCGCTATCAACTGAGATTAATATTGTATCAACACGTAAACAAAACGATTTACAATAACAAAGAAAAGGATTAGCAAAAGCTTAATATGGAATAATATAGCAAATATATCGAAACGTAGTATGTGTACGTTATGTAATCTTAAGTATTTTTTGTTTAATGTATTTTTTTTTATTATATACATATGCTATGTATTATTATTATTATATCAAGTAGGTTTATGTATTTATTGTTACTGTGATCAGAGTTTATTGTTATTTGTGTTTCTTTTGTTTTTAAGTATCATTATGTTTATATTTGTACAAGTAATATGTATTTTTTGTGTAATAAAGTATTAAAATAAATAAATAAAAGCATGGCAGTTTTCGGAACTTGTATATCGAAGTTATTATTAAACGTAATAATACTAGTTATTTTGTTAAATTGAACTCTCGAGCTGCTATAATAAGTTATGTTATAATAAAAATGCAGTGTAATTCTTATGAGTCCCACCTATGCTAATGGCCTAATGGCCATGTTGGTTCTACAATTCCTGTTAAGCACAAAACATTGGCAGCTTCTAACTTAGTTTTTGATAACCTAAAATACTCATAGATCTTACGGGTTAAATCTCAGAAATAAAACCAAAAAAGACAACAGGAGCATATCTTTCCCGTTTTGTTTTTAAACTCTAAAAACGTTTATCGTTATCAGAACACGGCAATCTAACACGACAGTAAATGGATCTAAGTACGGAAGATTTATTCTGTCCCATCGTGCATATGAATTATCTATCGCCCGTGACTGATCGGCGCAGACCGAGACTTACACGGAAGTTTGGGGGAAAAGGTGGGCAGGTGTAAGTCATGTATGTGTTTTGTGTTCTGTATAAAGAATATCAACTTTTAACATAATCGCTAAGAAAGATATTTAGATTTTTATAAGAAAAATGTTTATATTCTAAACATTCCATAAAAATAGTCCATAAAAATATTAAATAAAATACCGAAAGAACTGAAAGTGTTGCAATATTTAAGAAAAAACTGACGCCGTGGCTTTTAGACAATTGTTTTTATAGTATTAATGATTTTTAATTTTAATATCAGACATTGACATTTTTAAATAAATATTTGCTGACAAATTGACATTGACAAGCATTTTAATGTAATTTTTGTGTATTCTAGCAATTAGACGATTGAATTTAAATTTGAAATCCCGCGGGTAAGTCAGTCTAAGGCAAATTCTGCTATTTTATAAGAAAAACGGTTATAGACGATTGTTCCTGTAACAAGCTGCCAAATTGTTAATGGTGTTATCATAGCAATGGCGGTATTTGAAAAAAGATTGTGTTAGAATACCAAAAGGCCATTTTATCGCATTTTGCGACGATACCATTGTCATAGTGAAGGTGATTGGTTTAGTAGAATTGGGTACTAGTTTTTTTACTCAGTTGTAAAATTAGGTCTGTAATAATCAAAATTTGCTATATAAATATTTCTAATGTTATTTAATTGGTCTGCAAATGTGGTCAATTATTTTCTTCAATATTTTAGCCACTTTCTGACAATTCTGTGTAAGTGTATCTTTTCCTACAAAAATGCCTAACGCCTACGCGTCGATACAACATTGTTTCAAATTATTCCGATAGTAAACTCAGAATACCGGTCTATTCTATAAAACCTGTTACAGATACTGGTTATTTGAAGAAACAAAATGATCTCTATAAATGCGTTTTTTAGTTTTTGTAACATACTTTTAGTTCTGGTTTTCGCCTACGTCTCTCTGTGGTTTTATTGTCCTAAAACGATGTCAATGCCTTTCAATCCTGGTTTTTGCGACCTTACTTAGATTGATTGATTGATTGAAAATACTTTATTGCACTTATAAAACTAGTACAAAGGCGAACTTAATGCTAAAGAGCATTCTCTTCCAGATAACCTTAATAAGTTAACTTAACTAACTTAAATACGTACCTTAACGTAACTTAGATAAGTTTCTTAAAAGTTGGAGCAGACTAGACTATCCAAAGACGCTAGGTTTTTACTATCTCAAATTGCATGTGGGCCCAAATGACCACACAAATATATTTTTTTAGGGTACTGGGCCCGTGGCCCTGGGCTCAAATGATTCCTAACCTGAGTGAAGAACAATCGGTACATTTGAATTTATTTAGACAGTTCTATTATATTTATTTTTTTAGCCATGCAAGACAGCTCTTGAAAAACATCGTTTTGTTTTCCCGAATCCCAACGGTACTCTAAATCCTCGCGACAGGCCACCGAACTCGCATCAATCCGGTCAATTTATTACAAGCGTAGGAGGCAACTAAAAATTAACCACAACTACCGGTAAGGTTTTAAAATTTCCACGCAAGAGTAATAGTCGAGATTAGGAGCATTGTTGCCGCGAGGCTGGAGTATACGCTTATTAGAATTTATACGCGCTCTGAGAGTAGGCTAGCTACTAGCCATCGAGCCTTGATATAATGGAGAGAGACTGTTTTTGCGTGATGATATTACCCTATGATGGTTTGCTGCTTCTTGATCGAGTCATTGGTTCCCAAATTTGTTAGATTGTTTGACCAAATATTGGCGAGTCAGAAGTCATTTCGGCCGGGCTCAAGGACGCTATAAAAAATATTATTCTAGTGTGTTTCTACAAGAAAATTACGTATCGTATTGGCAACGTCTACGGAAATCGCTTCGCACAGGTTTTTTTAGTGTGCAGGTGTTATTGAACAGTGAACAGCAGTGGCTTGGTCATACGAGTAGATACAATAAGCAACATACAAAGATGAATAAGAGGATAAAATAATCAAGATGATGTTTTAACTAAATAAACCACCTAATGTTGTGATTGTGAAAGGTGTTAGACTTTTGGTTATCTCAACATGTTTTAATTGCCATTGGAGAGCACGTCCATTGGAGATCAAGTGATCCGTCTTCTTCTTTTTAAGTAGATTAATCAGTACAAAGCCTTCACGTCATGTATACTTTTTGTGTACTTCTACTATTGGCATCATCATCAAACTATATCAGTCTACTGGCATTGGACTGCTGCTGGCTGGTCTCTACCAATCTTTGGATCTTCTTACCGTCACTGCATTCCCATCTGCATCATCAACCTATAGCAGTCCACTCGCAGAGCTGAACTAGATTTCTTCCAAAGAGCACCAACTGCACCACACAGTCTCTGCCAGCTACAGCGCACAGTCACTCCATCTAGTATAGGCACATGAACATTTCGACAACAGCGAATAATTTTCGCAATATTTGCCTCTTCTCATCCTAGCTCCACGATCATCAGCTATGATGTAGCGCTGGCCGTTTTTTAGAACACCCGAGGACTATCATCAGTTTTATTAGAGGAAGGAAATATAGGAGCGGGCTGTGACGTGTACAGTACCCTTGTTAGTGCACGCTCCAGGCTTCGTCCGTAAAGTAGGATAATTCTGAGCGTAATTCGAGCTGTCGACGGGATATCAGCCTCTGGTGACGATACAGCTATGCTTACGCTTCGGATAATGGTCAGTAAGTAATAGCCAAGGTTGTTCGGTAGCTATACTAATAGGAGGGTATGTGCTGATTTGGGAAATGATACTAAGTTATTTCATATTGGCTTTATGTCATGTTTAAAGGAGTTGCGCTTAACACCTTTTGTTGTTGCCTGTTTTGAAAGAAAACGGGAGATTTCGAATCTCATCAGTGTTTGGGACACGATTGCTACTAATTGATTATTCTTGCAGTAGGCCGTGGTCTTGCAGACCGCTCATATATGAGTAGGACTCGTGCACCGAGGGCTCCGAACGTAAATAAGTTTTTTTATGTTAATTAAGCTGCGCCATCCTAATCGCCTCGTCTAACGTAATAAGCCCTGTGCACGCTCGTGACAATGATATAAGGTCATCATGAAGTAACTCACATTGATTTCAGAATCGCAAGGCTGGGCGTACCCGTTTCTTGCAAAATAGTGTGGAATTCAAGAGTGGGGACATAGAACGCACCTTCGACTTTAAACACAGCAATTGGTGCGGAGTTTGACAGCTTGATGTATGAAACGATTCGAGTGTATACGGAATGGATTCAATGTTGTGTTTTAGCTAATTTATTTGCGGTAATATTTCTTGTAATTATGTCTTGGTACTGTTTACTTTGTGCAGCTTGATAGTTTTATTATCACTTAATTTTCTTGTATTTTGTGTAACAACTCATTCTGAAATAGGATTATTGTTTCTTTGAATAAGTGTTGGGTAACTTTTATACGAACTGAACGTGACGAAATCTAGTAATAAATATTTCTCATCTAGTCTAGAACACTTATTTGTGAGAGCTTGATATCTAGTAGTTAATTTGACTTATTATCTCAAAAGACTAATTTCCTGAATTTGCGTTCATACGAAGTGGGATATATCCCACTATTATTATACTATTTGGAAAGAAAATTCCAGTAACACGGGACAGCTTTAACAGGAATGGTGGGAATATACCAAAATTACATGTCAGATCTGTTTTACAGCATGGTGCATGATGCACATAATTTATATGTGGATGAATAGGCGGCTGAGACGCAGGTTGTGGGTCCAATTCCGCCGCGGAACAAATGTTTGCATGATCTACAGATATTTGTTCCGGGTCTGGGTGTTTTTCTGTATACTATAAGTATGTACATATTAACAAAAAAACCTTTATCTGGTTCCCATAGTACAAGCTTTGCTTAGTTTGGGGCTAGATAGCGCTGTATGAAATGTCCAGCATTATTTATTTATTTACTATTATTATACAATAAATTATAAATACAAAAATCGCCTATGTCACGCCAAAGACAGCTAAATTGAAGTGAGACTGGGTGGGACACGTATATCGAATGCGCGATGGCGTGTGAGCTAAGATAACCACCGAGTGGGTCCCACAAGGCGCGAGACCGCGTGGCCGGCCCAGGCGGAGATGGTGGGATGAACTTGACTTGAACTGGTCGACAGAAGCCCTAGACCTGAATGAATGGAAGAAGGGAAGGGAGGCCTTTGCCCAGCAGTGGGATCCAGCGGGCTCTTTAGATTAGATTAGATTATAAATACAGGATTTCACGTACCTGCCGATTTAAAGGTGATACGAATAATGATTGTAATAAATCACGAAAGTTTTCTTAGTGAACTTAAAATGTTTGATTATTACTAGTAACTTACAACATAATCATTCAATACGACTTAATAAGGCAATTACAAAACATTATTTACTCAACAAAACACCACTCATGAGACATAATTGCTTCATTACAACGATGTAATCGATCAATAACGGCATAAAATAAAAGTTTAATTCTCAGAGTTATAGAGTTTTTGTAAAACGCAGAGCGCGCCTCTATATGTATGAACTCTTAATACGTAAGCACTTTATGTACCTGACTGATTTTACTAATCTCTTGAAACACCATTGGAACCCTTTAATAAAGTATCACCACAAAGTTAAGTAATTTCATATGACTTGTTCATGTTTATCATTTTGTTTTTGCCAAGATAATTTAGGCAATATTGTTTGATTTTTTTTTCAGGAAACTTACAGCTAGGTACACAGAAAAACTAATTATATTAAAATGCATGCAAAACAGATATGTACTCTTAGGGCCAATTACAAATTTCCACAGATAATTTTAAAAAAGATTAGGTAAAAACACAGTTTTTAAAACAACCTTCTAACTTTTTTTGTATCTAAATTTACAATAAATAAACAAACTATGAATTATTACGTTTAAACTCCTTTACAAGTCTATCCCTAGGGTGGTTTTTTTTAAACCACATCCGAAGGTATTACAACCGATTAATATAGCCGCTATCCCGGACCACAAAAAAATATGTATACAATAAAAAATATGTAGCATTAATTATTGTAAAGTAACTATAACGTAAAGATTACATTACTATAATAGTTTATTTGTATTTTTTTTTATATTTTTTTATCATTTTGCTTTTATCAACCAGTGAAAGAGGTCGGGCTGTAGATGAAGATAATTATTTAGAAAGTTCATAGTAATTATACCTTTATCAAACTTAAACTACGTAGACTCTATGTTAGTTAGGCTATATAGTTAATGTTTACTCTGAGGCTTAATGTTTTTATCGTACGTTTAATATGTTTTATCGTATGTTGGTATCATGAGCAGTATTTACATGGTTAATTCACTTACTGCTGACTCGTGCAATTAACATTCTCTAGTAACTACGTCTGTTAAGGTGAAGTTACACTTATGTATTAAATAATAAATAAATAATGCTAAATAGTTCACACAGCGCCATCTAGCCCCAAACTAAGTGAAACTTATACTATGGGAACCAGATAACTGATAGAATACAGAAATATTATTCTTGTAAATACATACTTATAGAGAAACAACTAGATCCAGAACAAATATCTGTAGATCATGCAAACATTTGTTCCACAGCGGGAATTGAACCCGCAACCTCATGCATCTCAGCCGGCTATTCACCCACTGCGCCACGGAGGTCGTGGTCAGTAAGTACCATAACTATTCTGAATTATTTGTGGAGCCTGTGTGGTTTTAAATAAGCTTTTAATATTATATATTTTTTATTAACAGCGCGGTAAAGAATTTAAATGCAAGAAGGTTTTATTATAAGCACACAATTTACCTCATCATTATCATCATCAACCTATAATAGTCCACTACTGGACGTAGGTCTCTCCCAGGATGCGCCATTGAGCCTGATCCTCAGCTCTTCTCATTCAATCCTCGGCAGCCACAGCGCGCAAATCGTCTCACCTTTTAGCCGGAGGGCGTCCTACACTTCGCTTGCCTAGACGTGGTCTCCACTCCAGAATACGTTTACCCCAACGGTTATCGGTTCTGCGGCAGATATGACCGGACCACTGCCACATCTGCTTGCTGACCCTCTGAGCTATCTCGATCACCTTGGTTCTATGTTGGATAACCTCGTTTCGGATTATATTCTTCACAATTTACATATAATATATTAAAGCCTTGTCTTCCTTGGCAATGGATGCGCTTGGCACAGGACCGGAGAGAGTGGCGTGATAACGAGGAGGCCTATACCCAGCAGTGGGTGGATGTGGGCTGAGATGATGATGATGATATTAAAGCCTTATATGATACGGGAAAACAACTCTCTTTATTGACAAAACAAGTTGTAAGAACCTATTTATAAAAAAGTGGGTATAGGCCTCTTCTGTATTACGCCATTCTTTACGGTCCCTTGCGAGTCTCATCCATCGACACCCAGCTACGTTTACAACGTCATTCGACGATCGGGTGAAAGTGTCATAATTAGCAACTCAATATCTTGCTTTAATGCAGATTTTTTTGTTACTGTATATTATATTTGAAAGTGAATTTTCACTTAATAATATTGTAAATGCGAAAGATTGGAACGGCTGAAGGAATTTCTCTAAAAGTTGGTATATATGTATATAGGTAGATTATGAACTGGATTTAAACTCAATATATCTTTTTATGTATCACACTATAATATTATAAATGCGAAAGTTTGGATGTTTGTTTATTTATTTATTGGTTTGTTTGTATCGTCACATCGTAACAGCTAAACTGATTTCGATGAAATTTAATATGTTCGTACCTGGATTATCATATATGCTACTTTTTATGCCGTAAATCAGGTCCCATAGGATAAAAATGGGGTGTTAAGTCAAGTTGCAACAGCGATTTCAGGTTTATTTCTAGGTTACCTACTCATTTAACTACTAAATGTGTAGGTAACGCGTACGAAGTCACGGGCAACAGCTAGTTATTTATAAATTAAATAAATCTCCTTGTTACTTTTTATTACCAGACCACGCGTGCAAAACCGCGGTCTTATGCTAGATATAAAATAAAGCTTGGTAGCCTAGTTAGAGCTTTTACTTTCAACCACCCTCGCCTTAACTGACATAACTAGGCGTATCATTACGAATGTAGCGTATAGTTATTACTGCTCCACTACAGTCATACGTGTATTTACGCTAACTATAGGCCTAGAAGTGTGTCATTGCTTTGTCGACCGTCACTTTTAGTTTCGTTTGCGATTGACATTTAATTGAAGGTGGCGCCACTCTTTACTTTTAACTTTTTATCGGACTACACAGAAGAAAAAAGGAGAGTTACGATGTTGATCGGATCGGTATATATGTACGTATGTTCATCTGTTCCCTCATCATCATCATTAAACTTAACCTAACCTAACTCCTGTTCCCTTATAACTTCTAAACTATTTAAGATAATTTGGCAAATCAGGTATCGTTGGAAGCGTTTCTTCGTCTGCTGGTTTACGACTATGTGACGTCACATTAAATTTAATATTGCGCCCTCTAAAGCACATAAAGTCATGAACTATAAAAAAATTGTATCCTAATCCAGAATGTACATCGTGGGGGATTAAGTCGTGTGCTACTCGTATTCGTGCCCGTACTAGTATTATTGTTACGAGCTGAGGGTTCGGGATAAAATAATGGGAATCGATCTAACCAAAATAACACTTTTATTCAACACGATGAAGATGAATACACGAACTTGGTCACACGTATCACAACACCCTAATTCACACCACTTAAAGTCACCGAAATGTTCGCACGTATAGCAAAATCCAGACTGACTCGCGAGCAACTACTGTTCACGCGAGACCCTTCTCCACGTCAGTCCTCCAGGGCCTCGCTGAGACTCACTCACTGACTGACTGAGACTGACTGTCCGGCCATCTCTCCGGCCTATTGATATCGCACATATTTCGATTGTTCGAGAACGATGTCGATCCTTCCAGGAAAGGGTCGGTATTTCGACAGAACGAACCATCCCCATTGTACGCAATCGCAGACAATAACAACAATAACACAGCAAGACAAAAGCGCTCGAGAAACTTCGATTATTACTCATTGTTTAACAGCCTCGGCGTAACATTATTAATTCGAAAGTAACCGGTCTCTTTGTCTCTCTGGCCGCTGTTTGTTACGTGTTTATAATTAAACAGCTCGACCGATTTCGATGAAATTTAGTATATATATATATAGATTGAAACAGGCTACGTTTTACCCGACTGCGTTGAAGGTTAATGTTTTTATTGACAAACGTGGGCGGGGTCAACTAGTATTATTTTATTTTAAAACCGTGGCAACTCTTTAACCTTCAGCATCAGAGCTGATAGGAAAAGATAATGGTAATACATTGAGGATGATAGTGTAACATAACATTTGATCACCTTGCATTATCAGCGACAAAATCTCCACAGTACAGGACCTAACAGTAAAACACATTGATCAGTTAGTCAGTGTTTATGTTAAATCGGCGCCGTGAGCATACTATCAGTAGTGATAAATCATTGAGCGGCGGACAGAAACCATGTAATTGTACCCTGAGGGCCTGCCGATGACATATTCCATCAAAACTAGGGGTTCTGTAACGGTTTCTACTATGTCCTTGTTACGGCCTTGGGGATATTGGCGTAAAAGAAACTAATTTTAAGATTTTTAATATCTTTAAAATTACGAATATTATTTTGTACGTAATTTTAAAAATCTTAAGATGTTCTCAAATATGTCGGGCCACTCTTTTAATTAAAAATAGATTTACTGAAATAAATTAACAATTAATACGTTATAGGTTAATTTAAATAATCCTGTAGAATAGTTCCTTCCAAGAATTAAGAGAATGCCAAAGTTGCTGGTCTCAAATAAAGGTTGCTGAGCGGAATTTGGTGCAATCATTATTGAGCTAATTATGATGATGATGATTTTTATCCCCAAAAATAAGGAACAAATGTAGACGGTAATCACACTAATATTATGATTGCAAAAGTTTGGATGTTTGTTTGTTACTCAATTACGTCGTAACGGCTGAACCGATTTTAATAAAATTTGGTATGTATATAGACTATAACCTGGATTAACACAAAGGCTACTTTTTGTTGATAAATAACGCGTGCGAAGCCGCTGGCGGAAGCTAGTAATTAATAAAAACAAACTGAGAAAAACGATGGTGTTAAAAAAATATTTTGTTTTCTGAAATTGTGTGCAATTTCTAAAAAGTTGGGAAAAGCGCAAGGTACGCTGTTTTCCTATCAACTCGGCCGATATGTCATTGTGACTTGCAAATCGAGTTCCAGAGAAAATTGCTCGAATAAACGTATGTAAAGGGACCGTCAGGGACACATCGATTATTATAATCGATTATTCGATATGCATTCGATTAGACATGTTTACGTGCGTTTCGATAAAGTAAATCTGTAAGCGCTATCGATTTATCTAAGGAGGATGCAGACTTAACAGAATAATGTCTAGCCACCTTCGAGGTACAAGTTTTTATGCCTCATTGCAATAAGTACGTTAAGTATTTATCATATTTTCTGCACTTAGATTTTTCCACAGGCTAATAATTATTTATTTATTATTTACTAGCCCACGACTTCGTGCGCGTTCCACTACTAAATGTGTAGGTATCCTAGTAATAAAGCTAAACTTGCTGTTGCATATTGACTTCTCCATTTTTATCCCATGCACCTGATTTATGGGATAAAAAGTAGCCTGTTTGTTAATCCAGATTATAATATACCTACGTACATACTAAATTTCATCGAAATCGGTTCAGCCGTTACGACGTGATTGAGTAACAAACAAAGAAATAAATAAATAAGTATCCAAACTTTCGCAATTATAATATTAGTGTTCTACCGCCGGCCTGGAGGCCATGTCTTTATAATGCGAGCAACAGAAGAGTGAGTGAACCTGGTAGAGACATAGTTAGTGTTGTGTGTTTGCCTGAACCGAGAACTACCGAAAGGAGCAGCAGTGATGATAATAATGATGATGCATCCTGTCAACGCGCTGGGCCATCGTTGACTCAATCCCCGCTACCGCGCCCGTCTACTCATACGCAGAGGGCTGCGGCGCGCTGTGCGAGGCGAGACGTTATTTGGAGCGGATCGCACTCACCCTGATGAAGGTTCACGAATTGAACCGAAACATTGTCGGTCGAAACACCGATAAGACGGTACGTGATAAATCTCATATGTATAATAAATAATATTAGTGTGATTTATTTGATATGGCACACAAAACAGAATAAAATCAATTTACATATTACATACAAGAAGTTCGCATAAGATCGATCGCTCTGGAAATCTATGGGGGAGGCCTATGTTCAGCAGTGGCTGATATGATGATAAATTGAGTTCCAATCAATACGTCCGATCTGTTTAACGTTATCATGATACTTAAATTTTATACAAATTTCACACTTTCAAACGTTATGGAGTCGTTATAAACTTATTACAAACAAAAATATATTTAAGAACCTGTATTCAATAAAAATAATGTAAAACGGAAGCCCAAATTACAAGTTTTATTAGTTTAATAATATGTATCAGTTTCATATTTATCACACACATTCCGTCTATCGACTACCGTACAATTTATGAGCCGCCACACATTTCACATGAAATTATATCTAACGCAGCGTTTAATTTACAGAACTGCCGGGTTGCTATAATCTATCGATATAATATATCGATCGATACTATAATAAAAGGAGTGTGCTAGTCTGTACGTCTGATATAAAAGATGTGGTTCCCGAACTGAAATCTCGCGCGTGAATAAAAATCCCAATTAATTAGCAATTCATTTCAGTCAATCAAATAATAATAATAAATATTGCTGGACATTTCACACAGCGCTATCTAGCCCCACACTAAGCAAAACTTGTGCTATGGGAACCAGATAACTGATAGAATACTTATATACTTTTTTTTGTAAATACATACTTATAATATATAGAAAAACAACCAGACCCGAAACCAATATCTGTAGATCATGCAAACATTTGTTCCGCGGCGGGAATCGAACCCACTACCTCTTGCGTCTCAGCCGGCTATTCACCCACTGCGCCACGGAGGTCGTCAAAGCTTCGAAGGTTACCCTCAAACAAACATACATACAAAATAATACAATTTCTTTGTAACTAAACTAAAAAGAAACATCTATTTCTTAACCTATGCTAAGATATACATTTCCTCTACAAAATGGATGATAAAAACTTGTAAGTTTCTCCAATAGGTACTTAATGCTCAGTGCTAGATTTAACTGTGTTATGACTAGGTACATGTTTTGTCCTCCTATTTCGGATTTCATATGTAATCAAGGGGGGCATCAATGACAACAAATAGCTATATTAAACGCTCATAGATTTTTCATTGTTACCCTCAAACAAACATACATACAAAATAATACAATTTCTTTGTAACTAAACTAAAAAGAAACATCTATTTCTTAACCTATGCTAAGATATACATTTCCTCTACAAAATGGATGATAAAAACTTGTAAGTTTCTCCAATAGGTACTTAATGCTCAGTGCTAGATTTAACTGTGTTATGACTAGGTACATGTTTTGTCCTCCTATTTCGGATTTCATATGTAATCAAGGGGGGCATCAATGACAACAAATAGCTATATTAAACGCTCATAGATTTTTCATTGTTACCCTCAAACAAACATACATACAAAATAATACAATTTCTTTATAACTAAACTAAAACGAAACATCTATTTCACAACCTATGCTAAGATATACATTTCCTCTACAAGATGGATGATAAAAACTTGTAAGTTTCTCCAATAGATACTTAATGCTCAGTGCTAGATTTAACTGTGTTATGACTAGGTACATGTTTTGTCCTCATATTTCGGATTTCATATGTAATCAAGGGGGGCATTAATGACAACAAATAGCTATATTAAACGCTCATAGATTTTTCATTAAGTTACCTATAGCTGTGTCTACACCAGTGCGCTTTCATGATCATCTTGCGTCTTCAACTTTCAATTCGTCTTGCGTCAAGCGTATGTAGGTTTAATAATAATTTATTCTCAAAAAGATTATAATTATCAATTACATGAGAATGAGTAGACAGAAAAGATATTGTAGTTCGCTCGAGTTATGGTAGGTAGGTACTTAATCAACGCATTCAGGTAGATCGTTCGTTAGATAAATAATTACTTTATTTAGTAAACATTTTTATTCGTTTTTTTTATTTTATAGTTATTTTTTATATTAGTTTATTCATATGCTGAGCAGGTTTAGTTTTAAATGCTTTAAATGAGTTTATATTTGTATGTAATATTATTTATACTAAGACGGGATATTTACCATGATTTGTGAGTTTTTGAGTATCCAGATATTTCGACGCAGTTGCATGCGCCATGATCACAGGTAAACAGGTTAAATATCCCGTTTTTATTACAAAGAGTGTTCATAGTTTAAAAAGTTGTACGTAATATTGATTTCCTTAAGACGCATACAGCTTATCGTATACACCTATGTGCCATCGGAGCCGGAGTCTGTAAAATCTGCTCTATACCGGGTGGGCTACTTACATTAGGGCGGAGAAGACGGAAGCAAAAGCTAGTGCACCGATATATCGATCCGATGTATCTGCAATTACCGGTTGAATCGATATTGATTTATGCGATAATCACAGGACAGCTAGTCCATTCACATTTCGTTATTCATGCGCGGAACACAGGAGTCATGTGTTGGTAATTATGAGGTTCGTTTGGGACTTCAGATACTATATTTATTATTTGGTATTGCAGTGTTTTAGCTTGGGTTATTCTTTTGGTTTACAAATGAACTATTTAAACATTTATGCTTAGATATAAAAATATAGCTATTTCGTGATTTTAATCAATTCTAGTCAAACCAAAATATTTTTTTTGTGATTGCACACAAAAGTACGAGCTAACAAACATACAGAGGAAACATACAAATGAAGAACGAACTAAAATTACTTAAATAAATAGGTTAATGGTTAATTAGGGTTTCATTATCAGACTGGACTTTATGTTGTTACTTTTCACCGGTCAAAGGAATCATGTCATGAAAAAAAACATCTGGCATGTTCCCACAAATTCAAAAAGGTCCTTATTAAGTGGTCCGTTTTGAAATGAAAATCATCATCATCATTATCAAAGTACACTAAAATTATAGTCCACTGCTGGTATTAATGAAAATGGAAAGGCGACCTAATAAAGGTTGCTGGAAGCCGTTTAGTGTAGGCCGCAAAATATCAGTCACTCTTGAAATCTAATGTTAAAACCTATGTGCTGCAGTGGACGTCCTATGTTTGCAATGATTATGTTGGTTTCGGGTTAAATAAAGTTAACACAGAATAACCCAAGCACACAGCAGTCATAATTTGCGGTGTCTCGTAAGAACGTAATGAGAAGTTACTGTGGTTTATGTCGTCCTATGCACGATTATACCTAATCAACCTGCATGCAGTGCCATTTATACTACTAATATTATAAACGCGAAAGATTGTATGGATGTATGTGTGGATGATTGTTAATCTTTTTTGCAAAAACTACGGAATGGATGCAAGATTTTTAAATCCATCTCAAACATTTTAAGCCTACGTAAGAATTTTTATTTTTATCGTGTTATCCGAACACATACGAAAAATTCCAAGATTTTTAAAACCATCTCAAAAATTTCAAGCCTAGACGGAACTTGAACCCGCAACCTTCCTCTTGATACGAGAACGTACTATCCACTATCCAATGGCACAACTGGATAGTGCGAATTTAATCTTTCTTTTGCTTTTCGTTTATCGAGTTCATCCGTTGTCTGAAAGAGATCGCTTTTAGAGATAAGACCGCCCATTGTACCGTTATTTGTTGTTAATATATCCTTTGTTACTGTATTTTTATTTGGTGTGCATTAAAAATATATTATTATTATTAATTCCACTTTTGAATTGAAAGTCGGATGGTATAGATTTCTGTTCCTAGTGAGATGATACGCACTTTTACAGCGTAGTGGCTTTTATAACGTTTATTCGCCACAAGTGAAGCATACAGCTAATTATTTAAAGACCATTTTAGCGCAGTTTCTATAAATAGAATGCACTTAAAGACACTGGAAGTGATTTAAGGGTACACGCAGCTCCGCTTTCTAGGACATTAGTGAAACGGTACTATCGTACTTTCGAACTAATCTGCAGCTAACTGGATTATTGGAAAACATATTGAACAATAACAGAAAACGGTAGTCGGACCACGATTCTGTCTGAACTGTATGTGCGACGCAGATCGAGATATTTTGGAAGTGACTATTTTATGACGATTATTATACTTGTACTCGGCCAACAAGTTTTAATGATAAGTTCTGGCCGTAATCCAAATAATAAAAAATGTACTTAAATAATTATGAATTAATTTGTTTATTTTTTTCCAAATCATTCGTCTTTATTTCAATCCAAGAAGGAAAAGCTCACGACTAAAATTAATCTCCTTGATAGTACTTATTTAGCTAGTATTTCGTTTTATTAATTGTACATATTGTTTTAATATACTGTATGATATTTAGTTATTAATAAGTGTTGCAAATAAATATCCTGATTTTATTTAGTATGCAGATCCGTAAATCCCACGAATGGGTAGTCAGAAGTCCATACATACTTATTCAATTCAATTCCTTTATTTCAGACTAACTCTAACATACAATGCCTAGTCCATATTAAGTAGATACAATACAACAATATACAATAAACAATTAAATAAGTAAATAGCAAAAAAACATAAAATACACATAACACTAGTGGTTCGCTGCGAACAGAGATCTCGCGAGTCTCGAATAAAACGAAAAAATAAATTAATATTCATAATCTTTGACTATCAAAATAGTGCCACGAAATGAAAACTACTTAATTGACCTACAGTTTCATTCAAATGACAGGTAACGGGAGTTCATGTTATCTGGTTAATCTTTTATGGGGTATAAATTGCAGTTGTTCTGGATTTCAGACTTTTCCATATATTTGTGTCACTAAAGCTACACGCATACCAAATTTCAACACTGTGAGGTCACTGGTGTACCCTGTGAATTTTGTCAAAGTGCAGTTTTTATTATAGCTAATAACTTAAAAACTACAAAGTTTAAACTAAAAATAAAACCGGGGCCACTTGACCAGATATTCCCATTATGTACACCTCTTGAACCCTAATATCTCAACCCCCCCCCCCCCCCACACATTTCTAGCTCATTGAGTCACACCAAAATTGTGCCATCACTACCTATATACCAAATTTCATGATGATCAGATAAACGCTTCAAAAGTTATACTCGGACAAACAAACATCCATACATACTGTTACGAGCTGAGGGTTCGGGATAAAATAATGGGAAATCGATCTAACCAAAATAACACTTTTATTCAACACTAGAACGATGAATACACGAACTTGGTCACACGTATCACAACACACTAATTCACACCACTGGTGCACCTCTTAAAGTCATCGAAATGTTCGCACGTATAGCCAAATTCAGACTGACTCGCGAGCAACTACTGTTCACGCGAGACCCTGCTCCACGTCAGTCCTCCAGGGCCTCGCTGAGACTCACTCACTCCGACTGACTCAGACTGACTGTCCGGCCATCTCTCCGGCCTATTTATATCGCACACATTTCGATTGTTCGAGAACGATGTCGATCCTTCCAGGAAAGGGTCGGTCCCTCGACACAATGGCCACTCCCCATTCTGCGAAACCACAAACAATAACAACAATAACACAGCAAGACAAAAGCGTTCGAGAAGATTCGATTATTACTCATTGTTTAACAGCCTCGGCGTAACACTGCCCCCTCCTAAAACATGCTCGTCCCGAGCATTCTTAGCCCCGTATCGCGGCAGCCGATCAACACGAACAATTTTAGGCGCACCTCGCGCTGAAGATGTAGCAACTAGAGGAGCCACATTGCCGTCTCCAGTACTTCAGGACACCCAGAGTCCCTTTCTCATCAGCGATCCCAATTCCAGCCTCCAAAACACGGCTCTCATGATTTCTATCTGTTCTTTCACTTCCTGGAATTCCTTTCCAGATGAACCGAACGATTCCCTCATCAGTCAAGCACGCTCTTATGGCCAACGTCGCTGATCTTCCTGTTGACGACGCTGCTCTTCTTTATCCTGACGTCGCTGTTCCTCTTGCAACCGAGTCTGCTCCACCTGTTCACGTCGCTGTTCCTTCTGCAACCGAGCCTGCTCTTCCTGCTGACGACGCTTCTCTTCTTTATGCTGACGGCGTTCTTCCTCCTGCAACCAAGCCTGCTCTTCTTGCTGACGACGCTGCTCTTCCTTATCCTGACGACACTGTTCTGCCTGCAACCGAGCCTGCTCTTCTTGCTGACGACGCTGCTCTTCCTTATCCTGACGTCGCTGTTCTTCCTGCAACCGAGCCTGCTCTTCTTCCTGACGTCGCTGTTCTTCCTGCCAACGTCGCTGCTCTTCTTGTTGACGACAAAGCATGGCCATAATAGCAGCAAGATCGCCTGTCACAGGAGCTTGCCTCACGGATGATGATGATGGTGCTCCAATGATTCGGTGGCGGCTGATTCCATCTCCATCGACTGACGACTCTGCCGAGCTTCTTGAACCGGAGAATCTCCAAACCGCCTTTCATCCATTTCCTGTTGTCGTTGACCACTCGTCCTGACACCGTCCACGTTATCCATTGGTAGAACCGGCATTATTTTATCCCACTTCTGACACCAAATTGTTACGAGCTGAGGGTTCGGGATAAAATAATGGGAAATCGATCTAACCAAAATAACACTTTTATTCAACACTAGAACGATGAATACACGAACTTGGTCACACGTATCACAACACACTAATTCACACCACTGGTGCACCTCTTAAAGTCACCGAAATGTTCGCACGTATAGCCAAATTCAGACTGACTCGCGAGCAACTACTGTTCACGAGTCAGTCTGGATTCAGCTATACGTGTAAACATTTCGGTGACTTTAAGTGGTGCAACTGTGGTGTGAATTAGTGTGTTGTGATTACGTGTGACCAAGTTCGTGTATTCATCGTTTAATGCTGAATAAAAGTGTTATTTTGGTTGGATCGATTCCCATTATTTTATCCCGAACCCTCAGCTCGTAACCATTTGGTGTCAGAAGTGGGATAAAATAATGCCGGTTCTGCCAAAGGATAACGTGGACGGTGTCAGGACGAGAGGTCAACGACAACAGGAAATGGATGAAAGGCGGTTTGGGGAGTCTCCGGTTCAAGAAGCTCGGCAGAGTCGTCAGCCGATGGAGATGGAATCAGCCGTCACCGAACCATTTGGAGCTTCATCATCATCACCCGTGGGCAAGCTCCTGTGACAGGCGATCTTGCTGCTATTATGGCCATGATACATACATACATACATACAACGCCAACTTGCCCAATTTGATATGGAGCAAACAGCAGCCAGGTCGACATAGGACTATGGAGATGCTAGACGTGCTAAGTGTGTGCTCTCGTCCAGTGTTCCATGAAGTTACAATCAAAGTTCAGCCTCCCTGCAATGAGTTGCAGGTAGCTGTTGGGGCTGCTGCGCACCCACAGCATCAGGGACGCCGTTCTTAAGACATGCCCAATATTTTCATAGTATCCGTTTTAATGTACTTTACAATAGCTGTTTAATAGTTGGTGTAAGCTATCGTTTTGGTATCTGATTGTAGCTTTTATTTATCATTTTTTTTAAATCTGAGTGTAGATTGAAATTGATCCAACTCGTTCAAAATGTTACAATTTAGACATAATTTATTTTCTGTATTATTATGTATTTTAAAAGGATCATTAAAAAGAACAACCAGCCTTGTGTCTCGCCTTTCTTTCCAGGCTTGGTCGCGAAGGAACAGGCAGTAAATTTGACGTCTCAAAGTGATCCTTGTGATTTTAATGAATAACAGATTTTGACTTTGACTTTGACTATTGCTTTGTTGAAATTGTGCTCTGATTTCATTCTCATCCAGTTAGTTTTTATTTCTTCGCTAATATTATTTTCAATTGATCGCGAGACGTGACGCTCGTGGAAGTGAAATCTCTTTTGTAATAAGTGATTAAAGAAAACAGCTTTTTCGTTGTGAATATCACTTCAGCACAGGTAAATAAAAGTGAAAACCTGTTAACCATTGTTAATACCATTATGGCTTTTATAATAAAAATAAATCCAGTAGAATCACAAATAAACACACTAAGGCCAGCTTGCACAACGATCCTTAAACGTATTTAGCTACTAAACATGTTTAAATTTGACGAATTTGTATGATTTGACAACTCACGTCCTTATGCGCAAGTCGCCATAATTGCCAAAGCTTTAGCGCATATGGGTTCAACTCAATGTAAATGATGGTAGTGATCTGGATTAGATGAGCTATCTACGAGTATAAATCGTTTGCACACGTTCTTAAAATGATTCAACTGTTTCTCCTGTATTTTATTGTAAATAATTGTATATTCTTTTTGTTTTTTTTCTCTAGCCCCAAAATAAGCAGAGCTATTATATTAAGCTATTATATATTAAGCTAATATACATTAAATATTAAAGCTATATATGAATTATTATATATTTAAGGTATTATCTATTAAAGGCATTTTGCCTATTTATTACATTTGAACAAGATTTTGAAAAACGTTGAGTCTTAATAAAGACAATCCGTCTAGTTTGACAAAGACATTACAACTCACTCGGCCATTGACAAGACAGATCTGTCACATCTGTCAATGTGGCAATCAATTTGTCAACAATCGACAGCGGTTGACAAACAATCGCGATGGACAGAGATTGCGCGCACACAGCTTATTTATGAATCTTTTGATGCGCATCTCGCCTTGTTACTGATTTGTTGTTTATTTTTCAACTATATTATATTTATGTAACATTTGTCTTTTATGCCTATTAGAATGTCACCTTTTGATGACTTTTTATGATAATTTTTTCTCAAGTCTAAATTTAAATCATTTTTATATTATCTAGATTTTTTGTAAATCGTAATATAATATATACTTGTTCTAATAATATCTGATTTACGCCGCCGTCCTTATTTGTTCAGATAGATCCTTTCCATCTAAAGATTGCCTGGAAGATATCGCTTTTAGCGATAAGGCCGCCCAGTGTACCTATGATTTAAAAGTGTATTGTTTATATTTTTATATTTAATGGTGTGCAATAAAGGAATTATTTAATCTAATCTAATCTAATCTAGAGGTAGAACGCGCACTGGAAAACACAGCGTAGGACGACCTCCTACTAGATGGATAGACAACCTGTTAAAGGTTACTGGGATCTGTTGGGTGTAGGCCGCACAAGATCGGTCGCTCTGGAAATTTATGAAGGTGGCCTATGTTCAGCAGTGCACGTCCTGTAACTGATATGATGATAATGATGAATCATAATATACATTGAATGAGACGTTGTCTATATTTTTCTCTAGTTTTTATTATTCCAATATCCGTGTCGTGTCTTTGACATCTGTCACCCCACTGTCTCCTTCAGCTCTTCGTCCAGTCTTTATCTACTACCAATTAACCAAGCAATTATCATTTGCCCACTTAGTATTTTTAAAACTTTCGCGATCACTGTACATAATTACTGATTAAAACGGGTATTTACGTGTATGTACCTATTTTATTTATCATCCCGACGTTTCGACTATGTTGCAATAGCCGTGGTCATGGGCAGACCGTCGGGATAACAAATAAAAAAGGTACATACGCGATAAATACCAGTTTAAATCAGTAACTTGCCCACTTGATTCATAATCGTATTTAAATGTACCATGTAGAAATCAGCTGCTTTCCATCCGCGATCGCAACGCCATATTATCTCCCTTCCGTCATGTGCCGTAATTGGTAAGCTATCTACAAACTAGATGGTTATTATACAACTCATACATACAATATATAATCAGGTAATGCGCTTGCGTTTGTAATGATAGGTACAGGTACGCACATGCGGTGGCTTGGGGCGGTGTTTGCTATCAGCGGGGGAGGTAAGGTCAAAATGATTTAGTGCAAAAAAATATTCTATATACAACAAAAATTAAAAACTATTCATTAAAAACTATTCATAACAAAAAAAATCCCACTGAAAAACGCTTTTAATTTTGTTAATAGTTGTGGGGCCTAAAATGTATATAATACTATACTATACTATACTATACTATATATACATATATGATTATGATACTAAAGTTGCGATATTAATAATGTTGATAAAAATAACTCCCGTCGCAATAAAAAAACATTTTATCATATTATGCTGAGCTGAAGGGCCCTTTCGCTATGACACTAATTTGTGGGCTGTTGTGTTTACTGAGCTTCTTTGTAATTTTAATTTAATATTGATTATTGAGGCCTATGCCCCGCAGTGGGATGAGAAGGGCTGACGATGATGATGGTGGTGATAATGATTGATTTTGTTAATTGTGTATGAATAAAAAATATTGCGAAAAACTAGGAACAATAATAAGTAATAGACATTTTTCCGGACTGGAACAAATTACTCAAGTTAAAAAAAACGATTTCTGTGCATATAGAAACTTATTTAACTTCTGATCTTTATTAATTTCATGTGACCTGGTCAATATTGGGAGAGATGGAAGGAGCGGAGATAAAAAGAGGGGTATTTTGAGATTGTTATTAGAACTTAATGCTATTTCCTATTATAACTTAAAATATATAATAAAATTATAACTTTCTAAGCATCAAATTACCCCAACCTCCCCCCACCACTTGACACACTTCTGTGTATAATTGTAGCAATTTGCCGACTCGTACACGTCAAAACATATCGACGTAGTATTGCGCAACCTTGCGATTGAGCTATTTGTTTGTGTATTTATGCCAGTTTCGCTAACCGTTGCCGAGTGTCCCTGTAGGGTATATGGTAATATGTGCCAGACATTATCATAATTGTAGGCGTAGAGCCGTAAAGTCACTTTGACAGCAAAGCTACAGAATCTCTGCATAAAGAAAAAAATCAGACAAATAAAGTGCTAATCGCAACGTTACATAATTCAGATACCTATTATATTTTAGGTATTAAAATAAAAAATAAAAAAAAAATTACTCTACTATAACTCTACTTACTCTACTATAAGTTGAAAAATCGAAAAACGTAAACAAACTTGCACATTTTGATAATCGTAGGCAGGGACTATTGCCGCAACTTTATTGTCATAGAAAGAAAGAAAGAAAGAAAAATAATTTATTGGACATACACAGGTTCATACAGACAACACTACTTACTAAATAACACAGTGACAACACAATATAAATATAAAGGTATAATAAATACAATGGATACAAAGAAAGGTATATGTAGACAAGAATATATAGAATCTAGATGTAGGTTTATCCGAAGTCACCGCGTGAACCAAATGGTCCTGTCTCAGCATAATTCTGTACACATGCATGAATGTGTAGCAGCGATGGTTTTCAGACAGGACCAGAGTGGGTGACTTCACGAACGCAGAACCTCGACGTAGTATGATTAAACAGATAAATAAATAGGTGATATGGAAATTAATAAACTGTGAAGCATACACATACATACAAGAAGAGTATAGTATATGTACTTAAATACGTATGATTTATGTTTGCAACTGTCACTTCAACATCATTTAGTGCAAGTTAAGCACCAAGTGTATATATGCCATGTATCCATTCCCGTATTCGGCAACAGGCCTAGAGCAATGAGAAAAAAAAACTATTTCACCAGACACAGTCTAAACCATCTGCAATAGCCGGAAAGAACAATATTGATGATGATTATTAATTAAATGTATAAAAATAAATAATGCTGCACTTTATCCCAAAGTACCTACAATAAGTGACCCCATGACTAAAATACTACTTACATATATATTTTTTGTTAATACTTACATTTGAGCCTAGCTGTCTTGTCTCCAACATCGGCAATGTCTGTCAACGAACGCAGCGTAGTGTTTCTCACACGATCAATCCGTTTGAATTCGAGAACGCTGCGTTACATGTGATGGGAGGGGTGGAGGGGGACATATAAGCAGAATGCACCATTATAGGTGGGCTAATCTAGCTACAACTTGGAGGCCTGATGAAAGAAGCGGTCGGAATCGGCCAAAAAAGCGTTGGCGAGACGATCTTGTTGCAGTAGGAGTGGTGGAGTGTCGCACAGGATATAATAGATAGAAGGACTTGGGGGACACCTTTGGGGGACAATATAGGTTGACAAAAAAAATATTTACATATAATACATATAAACATATATAATACATAATAGTGCTAATGATGTTGATCATATTACAAATACGGTTTTATCAATGTTTCGACCGACAATGTTTTGGTTCAATTCGTGAACTTTCATGATTGCGATCCGCTCCGAACTGCGTCTCGCCTCGCGCGAGTAGATGGATTCACGAATTGAACCGAAACACTGTCGGTCGAAACACCGATAAAACGGTACGTAATAAATCCCGTATTTATAATAATAATTCAAAATAAATCACGAAAGGTTTCGAAGTAAAATCATATCAATCCTTTATCTATGATGCATACCGATCCCTTGCTCAAATGCGTATTCTCAGGGGGAATAGATATACATAATAATAAATATAGCATCAAATTATCCACATTTGTCTCGCGGGGTAGTTAATATTGCCTAAATGCCTCCTAATTCTTGAATGTAAGTCACACGTTCACTCCAGAAAGGCAGTCTCTGTGATGCGTAACGCGGGTACTGAGCTCATTTCATGCTCTATTGTGGCATCTTGTGAAAGCAATTCGCTTTTTGTCGGCTCGTACCGGTAATTACCGGTTGTTCTTGTTACAGGTATGACACACCTGCAGGGATGGACGATTTGAACCTACTAGTGGTCAGCCCCGAACTGAAATCTCGCAAGTCTCCCATAAAAACGAATAAAATAATTGTTGTAATTTTTGACTATCAAAATAACGCCCCGAAATGAACAACCAACTACCTTGACCTACCAGTTTCATTTAAATTACAGGTAACGGGAGTTCATGTTAGGCGGATATTCTTTTTTCGGGTAGAAATTACAGTTATTAAGACTTTTCTCTATATTTGTGTCACTAAAGCTACACGCATACCAAATTTTAGCACTGTGGGGTCACTGGTGTACCCTGTGAATTTTGTCAACGTTCAGTTTTTAATGGCTAACAAATTAAAAACTACAAGGTTTAAACTAAAAATAAAAACATTTTCGAAATGTACTGATAAATACCTTTCTTTAGACGCCCCACTTGACCTGAGAATACCATTTAGTTTATTTTTACCCCTCTTGAACCCCAATATCTCAACAACTTCACCTACATTTTAGCTCATTTAATCACCCGGATTGTGGCATCATTATCTACATATATACCAAATTTCACTATGATCGGGTCAACGCTTCAAAAGTTATCCTCGGACAAACAAACATACATATACACAATTTTTAAATTTTAATACCTGTATTGTCCCTCTGCTGAGCAAAAGTCTCCCCCATTTCCTTCCATTTCTTGCGTTCTTTAGAAATGTCCTGCCAGATAGAAAATAATAATCAAAATATACAAATACCGAATGATTATTATGTTATCCGTTCACTATAATGAAATGAATTCTAGATCAAGATTTCGACAGGACGCTATTCCAATGTTGTATCACTTGGTTGACCATCATTTGGTCAAATCTGACCTGTTAGATTTCCAAGAGTTGCTGGATGAAGTACCTGAGACTGGATTAAAGATGTAGGAGACTTTCTCAGCACCTAAACCTTCTCTCAGTTTAGTCAGCCTTAATCCGTAAAACACGGTCAATCCGTGCAAAATAGTTACACAATAAAACTGTCAGAATACCTTTTTCATTGCTTCACAGATTTGTCGTAATACCTCTAAAAATTTCCACACGACTGAAAACAACCTACTTTAGGTTGACGATTTTATTATCGATTACGTATTACGTATCGATTATGCAATCGAGTCACGGATTTGTGTGTTACGCGAAGTTGGACAAAAAACATTTAGATCGAGTTAAACTTGTATTGGCTTCAATCGTAATAATCTACTTTGAACTCAGTTTCTGATGAAGTTTGCAGACCTTTTAGGGTTTTAAGTTTTTTTTGTAGGTAATGTTTTGAGTTATTATAAACATCATCCAAAGCCCGACTTCTCCCATTTCTGAGTTACGTTGGTTTGATTCCTATATAAACAATTAGTGCACATTATATAGATCAATGAACAGTACAAATTTACTATATATAAAATGCGTATCGAATAAGTTACGTCAAATTATTGTCGGCAAATCAATAATATTGCAAATTTTTATTCGTAAAATCCATAAAAACTCGAAAAAAAACCCTATTTTAATGATATTTCAAATAAGTGAAAATAATGATTACTTAGATATCTCGTATTTATGACTAATTTTATATGCATATATTTATACATTTGTACTATTAAATTATTTAGTAAATGTGCACTGATTGTTTGTATAGGAAAGGCTTTCAGTTTGTGGCATCCGCCACTATTCTGCGCTAGTGTCACCCATTGACCCTTGTTACATGGACCCAATAGTAACTGAGGAGAGGTTACGTATCTTAGCCACTATTCTGTTGTTGCCCTATTTCATCTTTTACCATCACACCTATAATTGCGATGATGTTCATTATCAAAATAAACTTTTTTCTGTACACGAACGCAGACAAAATCATAGGCAGAAAATATAATGTTTGTTGTTTTTTTAACATATTCTCGATATTGCAAAAAGTTTCAAGCAACTGATAGACAATGACTCTTTTGATTATAATGTGGCCGAATATTGACAAAAATTAAAATTATTTGATTTCTTTTCCCACAGCTAAGCAAAGTCCTTCCAAAGTCAAGTCAAAGTTAAATTTTTATATTCATTAAAATCCCAAGGAGCACTTTCAAACGTCAATTTTACTGCCTGTTCCTTCGCGACCAAGCCAGGAAAGAAAGGCAAGAAACAAGGCTGGTTTTTTTTTAATGATCCTTTTAGAATATATAACAATACAGAAAATAAATTACGTCTATTTAAATTGTAACATTTTGAACAAGTTGGAGCAATTTCAATCCCAAGCTTCTCTATCACCTAAATAATCCGATATTTTATAGTAGGCTTTTTTATAAAGATTTTCTAAATTAGTTTATTGTAAATTTTTACCTGTCCCTATTCTGTGCATTACTGCACCATTACTGCTTAAAGGCTACAAGAACTTATGATAATTGTGATGGTATTTAACAATTTTCATTCCATCTTGCAATAAGTAAAATCTCATTATTATAAATACGGGATTTATCACGTACCGTTTAATCAGTGTTTCAACCGACAATGTTTCTAAGTTAAATCTCTTCAGAAATCGGCAACCACATCTCTGTTCCTACAACCAATCCTACGAAGCTAAGTAACTAGTGACTTCAAAGAAACTTACAAAATACCCATGCAACAACAAACTCAGGTTCCAACGCGGTAAAGTTCAAAATTCTGCGACTTTATAAATTGTGATAATCCAGTATAGAATTAAAAAAGTAAATCGAAAATGAATGCACGTCGTACTAAGGTTTTTTAAAGGAAAGCACGTATTGGACTCGGTTGGAAAAAATGTTATTTCATTCATAAATCGAGTTGCATTCAGAAGTAGTTTTTACGGTGGCTTGATCAACGTGAAATGATGGTAAAACTTGTTACTTTCGAGCGAGTGGTGGAGAGAAAAAGTATTATGATGGACTTAAGAGAGTGTAATACCTCAGATAGCTTCTTAACAGCCTATATTTTTACAGTAAAACTGCATCATTTACTTTGTAATAAATATATGTAAAAGTTAAGAATAATAGCTAAAGACTATGTGTAGCGAAAACACGATTCTTTAAAATGTTCTCTATGGTTTCTCTATTTATATTTATATACACCTGTGTTTCGATTTTTCATAGAAACCAATAGTTTTGTTATAAATCATTATTCAATTTGGTATAGTTTTCGCTCTTGCGCCTCGAATAGTCCTTCTCGCACAGCGGATATTTTCGCATGGAGTGACTGAGACAGTTGCACAAGGTATAGTTGACTCTATAATTACAAGCCGTGGTGCCTTAGTGGAATGTCCCCGATTTCCGTAGGTTCGAATCCCGGCCGTGCATCAATGGACTTTTCTACTCGAAAAATGTGTGTGTGCTCTTTTACACGAGCTCCAAACGGTGAAGGAAAACATCGTTTGTAAGGAAACCGAAATGTACAAGAGGCAAAATTACAAAGGCATGCGATTTTACTTATTGCAAGATAGACGTCCTCTGTGGCGCAGTAGGCAAATAGCCAGCTGAGACGCAGGAGGTAGCGGGTTCGATTCCCACCGCAGAACAAATATTTGCATGATCTACATACATATATTTGTTCCGGATTTGGATGTTTTTCTGTATATTATAAATATGTATTTACAAAAAAAAGTCTATAAGTATTCTATCAGTTATTTGGTTTCCATAGAACAAGCTTTGCTTAGTTTGGGGCTAGATGGCGCTGTGTGTAATGTCTAGCAATCTTTATTATTATTATATGTCGTCGGGTTAGTATTCTAATAAGTGGCGACGGGCTTGCAACCTGTCACGTGAATGCTTAACTGCAAAAAGTAAGCATGTAACGTTATGTTTGGATTTGCCTCTCTCTGACTACCTTCTTGTGGGATATATTTACGAGACTTTTACTGAGTAAGAGGTCTGAGGATGTCATTCATGGGGATTAAATGTCGTGAGCTATTTTAATACTGAAATTACAAATGGTGTATCAGATGGCATTTTTTTTATTGGTGTGAAATATCATTCATTCTAATATTATACATACAGGGTGGAAATTTTGAGCCGCACCGGTATGGAAATTACTCTGATGACCTCATAACTAATGCACCTCTGTCTGTCTGTTACGCTTTCACGACTAAATATCTGGACAGATTTTGATGAAATTTGGTATACTGACAGATAGAATAAGACTGGGATTGGGACATAGGACACTTTTTACCCGACTGCGTAAAAGGAAGTCATGTTTTTATTGACAAACCACGCATACGAAGCCGCGGGCGGTAGCTAGTAACATATAAAAGTCACACTATCACATACTTACATAATAATAAATCTTGATTTATAAAATATTTTGGTTTCTCGTTATTGATAATCAAAAAGTAAGTCCAACGTGGCCGTACAACAACTTTTTAATAGTTTACATTTAACACACTGTTTACACTTGAGTGGTTCCGTCACGGAAGGTCTGGCGTTCCCAAGCGAGGTTTTCTTATTTTGTGGAACCCTATTTTTATTTTGTTTATCAGTTTTGGTAACATGCATGATGCAGTCGATTTATAACAGATATCAAAAAGATAGTTAATTTAAGTTCATGAGATAAAAAACATTCGAAAAAACAAAATCCCGACTGCAAAACGAACTGAAAAGAAGTAAACAAGCTTGCTAATTTTGATAATCGCAGGCTTAACTTTATTTGATGTGATGATTATACAGTAGCAGCGTTATTAGTTTCGTCTGCGATAATTAAAATTAAAAATTAGCAAGCTTGTTCCGGTCATTTTGCAGTTGGGTTTTTTGTTTTTATTAATATATTTTTACCAGTAATGTCAATATCAAGTTCATGTGGAGAAGGAATGCTAAAAATAAAACAAAAATCTAATTTAGACCACTGAGTGGTGAACTAGTTTATAATAATGTTCTTAGCAATATTAGTTTTGACTTCTTTTAGATTTCGAGATAAAGGAGGGAGAGGAAGGGAGGGAGGAAAGGGTTAAAGGATAAATTTCAGATTTTCCCCTTACTCACTCCAGCACCAATCTGTAAGAGCCCACATTCATTTCCACCCTACATAACACAATAAGTCAGTCGGTTAGTGATATTAATATAATTATCTGTATTCACATTGATACCTTAATTAAGCCATATTAATTTCCTAGGCCCATATAAAGTGAATATACAAGTAAACCTCAGTACAAACCTCTTTCAAAATTCAATAACAGTAAACACCGAAGCCTTTCCAATAAGATTCCATTTAAATAAATTCAAATACATACTAAACTCCGTTTGAGATCACGACTCGATGCTTTGAGCGAATCGATGCGATCCGTCGATCTGTCGCGTGCGTGCGCGCATGTATTGTGTAGCCGCATTCACGGGCCGGTTGCACTATGACAATAATCATATTTTGTTATTAGTATAAGATGACGCTGGTTAATTAACATAAATAAACCTATCTAGGTCCGGAGATCTAGGTGCGCGAGTCCTATTAGTACTTGACTGTTTGTTTTAATTTTATATCATACTAATATTATAAATGTGAAAGATGGGATATTTGTTTATTTGTTTGTTTGTTACTCAATCACGTCGCAACGGCTGAACCGAATTTTATCCCATATATCAGTTCCCATGGGATAAAAATGGGGCGTCAAGTTGCAACAGCGAGTTTAACTTTATTTCTAGGTTACCTACACATTTAGTAGTGTAACGTGAACAAAGTCGCGGGCAACAGTTAGTTGATAAATAAACATTTAACTTGTTCCCACAAAAAAGACAAACAACTATTTAACGCGAGCTTAAAAAAACCTTACTAATTTTTGTGTAGGATTGTTTTAAACACGCGCTAAACAGTGTTTTTTTGTGGTCAGGCCCAACGAATTTAACTAGGTTGGGCAGCGTTCAGGTAAGTGCGCGCCGTCTGCGATGATGTGGTCAAAAATGGTGTATGATGATCTAATGATAGAGAGATCATCCAAACAGACGCTGTTAGAGTATTCTATACCTCAGCTGTAGGTACGCATTATGCATATGGAAGCTAAGCGGTGAGCGCAAATAAGTGCAAATATTAATTAACCGAGACGGTTAGACTAAATTTATGTTTATCTGGATACCACCGGCCCCTAGTATGCGTAGAAACCTGATAGGCATCTCGCAGTGGATCGTTAGTTAGGGCACCGGCCAGCCATTGCGAGCATTTTGCTGAAATTAACAAGTATGGCTCTGCTATTTGTTTGAATAACACGGAAGGGTTGGATGCCGCGGATAGAGATGTTGGTGGGAATTTTGTAGTGTATGAGACTGAAGATTAGGTATGCTAAGTAGGTATTTAGGGCACCTAGTGGATAAATAGAGAAATCGAATCTACCATTATCGTTGTGTTAAGTGCCCACCTCCACTGGACTTCCATAAAAGGACAAGCAGACGCACGGCTCAGTACCATCCGTACCTAGTTAATATATGCCACCCTTTCGGACACACCGTTTTGGTTCTACGTTCTTGATGCGTACAGCTAAGGTATGCAACACTTTGCCGTCTTCTGTTTTTCTTAGCCAATCTGGGCCTCTTTATGATAAGAGTAAATAGGTTTCTTCTAGATCTCCGTGCTTCATTTTAGACCACATCATCGCTTACCATTAGGTGAGATTATTATTTAACCGCATTAAACGAAGATCTATGCAGTTAAAAAAAAACTTTATCTCCTCAGTAGAACACCTGCCCCTGGGCACGAGCTGCGGTGACCTATTTGGAAATCACATCTAGAAAGAAACAGAAATAGAAATATATTTATTGTGACCATAAAAGTTACATAGATGAGTTGTGTCCCTGTTTCCCAGAAAAGCGTAAGCTGTGGCCTAGGAAACAGTTCACTCCTGAATGACATGCTATAAATATTACTGTCTAGTACATGAAAAACGAAATAACAAAACAAAGAACAACAATCAAAGAAAGAAATGTGATGTCGGAGCGCACATGTTTACATGTATGTAGAAGTAACTTGGCAAAATGGAGCATAGTTGAATGGATGACGATGATGATAATTAAAATAGATCTAATAGTAAAGGGTCTTTCAACAAGGACGGGTCGATGTTAAAATTGAATAAAATAAGATGTGTGTGAGATATTAACGAAATTTATTTTTTATTTAAAAGGCCTATTTATTCCATTATGGATGGAATATGACATCGTTCAAATGTCCGCCGCGGCTTCGTATGGTGGCGCAAATCCGAGAGGTCCAATTTTAAATGACTCTGCTGCATAGATCCGGCTGAATCCGAGCGATGGCCTGCGTTATGTTGGCTTTCAGGGCAACGGTCGAATGTGGTTTATTGGCATAGACCTGCGACTTCAGAAAACCCCACAAGAAAAAGTCTAGCGGAGTCAAATCACACGATCTTGGTGGCCAATTCACGTCACCTCTGCGAGAGATAACTCTACCCTCAAACCGTTCATGCAGAATGTCGATTGTGTCGTTCGCTGTGTGGCAAGTAGCGCCATCTTGCTGGAACCACATGTCGTTCACGTCCATATTGTTCAATTCAAGCCAAAAGAAATTGTTTATCATTGATCTGTAGCGCTCGCCGTTGACGGTGATGGCCTCACCAACGTTGTTTTCGAAGAAGTACGGACCAATGACGCCGCCACACCAAAATCCGCATCAAACAGTAACTTTTTGTGGATGCATTGCCACCTGGTGAACCTCATGTGGGTTGTGGTCTTCCCATATACGGCAATTTTGCTTATTAACAAAACCATTCATCCAAAAATGTGCCTCGTCGCTAAAAATTATTTTTCGGCCAAAATCGGGGTCCTCTTCCAAGCGTTCCGATGCCCATTCAGCGAACACACGGCGTTGTCTATGGTCATTAACTTTGAGCTCTTGGGTCAGTTGGATCTTGTACGGATGCAGACCCAAGTCCCGACGCAAAATTCTCCAAGTTGAGGTCTGCGAAAGGCCGAGTTCTTGAGCACGGCGAGAAATCGACTGCCTCGGAGTCTCCTGAACACTCTCACGTACAGCGGCGATGTTCTCGGCCGATCTGGCGTTCCTTTGACGTAAAGGTGTTGGTTGGTTGTTTACCGAACCGGTCGTTTTAAATTTAGTCACCAATCGTTGGAGAGTGGACTTTGAAGGGCCACCGCGTCTGCCGTAAAATGGGCACAATGCGCGCAACGTTTGCACTAACGAACACTCATTTTGATAATAAAGTTTTATCATTTGCACATGCTGCTCAACCGTGTAACTTGCCATGGTGATTTGGCATCAGTGACTGAATAAGAAAAAACAGATTTGACAGATGCCGCCAAAACAAAATGGCCGCCACAGATTATTAACATCGACCCGCTCTATTTGAAAGACCCTTTATTTAGATAATTTAAACGATTTTTTTTAAACTGATTGCAAGTATAGTCAAAATTAGACGGTAGGTAAATCATTTTTTTTTGTTTAGCTTGTTTTAGAATTCGCCTATGCCAAATCTCACTCCGTGCGCGTGATAAGCATAAAAAGAGGTAAAAAGTTTCATTTTCACGTATTAATAAAGGTTGTCTTTCTGGTTGTGTCTTTGTGGTTCTAAAAAATAAAGAATTTTTTTTGTATCTATCTAATATAAAGATTTAGAAACCTAACTTCTCAATACTAACATTAAAAAATATTCAAAAGTAGCTGTGTCCGTTTCGTTTTCACGACTAAGCAACTGAACCGATTCGATATATTTTTGTATATTATGTAGTTAGACTAGTTAGATTATGCCACATAAGCTAATTTTTATTGAAACGCATACAACGGTGACTTAATATAATATAGCTATTATAATATAAGCAAATAAGTACGTAGATCATCTATGCAAATCTCATATAAAAACCGAGATAAAACTTAGCTTACTGAGCAACTGTTTATGGTTATTTACGAACAAACTTGCATTTTATGCCTCTTTACACGTCTACCAACAAAATAGCATATAAAAACTTTAACTTCTATCAATCTTGAGCTCTAAACTCGAAGGAATAAAGGTCATAGGAGGTTTTTGGCCGGAATAAAGTAGCTAGCCATACTATTGAACGTAAAACTTATGTGAAGCACGCTTGAAAAGTTTTATTGGGCTTAAAGTTTCCACTTAAAGAGTAAAGAGAATTTTTGATATAAAATTGATGGTTTATAGAAATACGAGAGGCTACATTTTAAGTGACTTTTTTGTGATGTATTTTAAATAGTTTATCCCTGTCTGCAACTTTCTATCGGTTTTTATATAAAATTACAGAGTAAACTGCGACATGTCAGTCTTTTTAGGGGTTTGGATTAAAATGGTATAAATAAAATTTCGTTTAGAAAATGTGTTACTATGTTTCCTGGATACAGGCCTAGAAGGAGGAAACGACAGGTATTTCTATAAATGTTTACTCTAGTCTACGAAAATGTACTAACTAAAATTATAACATCTACTTAATTGTGTACATATCTAAGTAAAAGTAGGTATATTTATGTGTATTGTAAATATTTGATCGAGCGAAGCGATATCTCCAAATCAACTTGGGCAAATTGGCATAGGCATTTGTTTAAGTACGTTTGTTTGTCCGAGGATAACTTTTGAAGTGTTGATGCGATTCCGAGACCACCACCGGGGCGCAGTGGGCGAATAGCCGGTTGAGACGCAGGAAGTAGCGGGTTCTATTCCCGCCGCGGAACAAATGTTTACATGACCTCCAGATATTAGTTCCGGATCTGGATGTTTCTCTGTATATTATTAGTATGTATTTAAAAAAAAGGAGTATATAAGTATTCTATCAGTTATCTGGTTCCCATAGTACAAGCTCTGCTTAGTTTGGGGCTAGATAGCGCTATGTGAAATGTCCAACGATATTTATTTTTATTTATTTATCATCGTGAAATTTAGTATACAGGTAGGTAGTGATGGCACAATCCTGGTGTAACTAAATGAGCTAAAAATGTGGGGGGATTGTTGAGATATTGGGGTTCACAAAAACAAAATGAGACTATCTGGTCAAATTTAAATTTTAAATTAATAACTTAAATATTTTTTTAAAAAGACCAATGACTTATATTTCTTATATTATTCTACAAACCAGTAATTGACCATGTTCTGAACAACATTTATCCTAAATAAACAGTTTGTTTCAAGTTATTGGATATTTGTCATTTTATCTTGTTACGCATGTGTCAGATTTCAATATACCGAGATGTAAATGATGTGAACCTTAAAATACACGCTTAATTAATAATAAAAAAAATAAAAATGGCACGTTTAATGAAAGGTAGTGTATGCACGTGTTTTTGCACGTTTGTTTATCAGTATATTTCGACTCCGTTTTTATTTTTAGTTTAAACCTTGTAGTTTTTGAGTTATTAGCCATAATATAAACTGAACTTTGACGAAATTCACATGAAATACCATCACCACAGTGCTTAAATTTAGTATTCATATAGCTTTTATTTTATTAGTATTCAATTTGCAATTATTACATATTATAATACTGACCTCCATTGTAAACAGACTAAGTTCATAATCTATGCATAGAAAAAAAATGCACTGCCAAAGGGGCCAAAACGGGGGTTACATAAACTAGATTGTGCTGCTAATCTAGGTAGGTACGAAACCCTTAGCACGTTACTCGCACTTGACTGGTCTTGTTTACTACGAAATATAGTTTAGAACATTATTTATCCCGGCATCAACTGCATAAGAAACGAGTAGGTAATAACTTTACCAAGGACAAGCCAGATTAGTTTTTATGACTTTACCTAAAGCTTCCTTAAGAATTCCACATAATTTAAGAGTAGAAGAGTTCCTTGTGAAAGGGCTCGCCAGGGAAAGTATTATCACCATACTATTTCTGCCGCCAAGTCTCATTGGTGTGTTTCAGTTTGAAAGGTATGGTTGCCGGTGAAATTACACATGAGATGAAAACACGAGTAGGGCTAATGGCTAGTATTGTTGTTATATAATTTTTTTACAAATTCATTATCATAGAAAATTTTGAATTTCCAAACAACTTTATTATCAAGTCCTAAAATATCAATGAAACAGCCTGTATAAAATAGCTAAACAAATCATATTAATTCATCACGTGAGTAGGTACCTGTTAAATTGTTATTTACGTTAAAAAATTGTTTATTGGAAATGTATCTATTACTGGATAAATATTTAAGCTACCGGTATTAAACCCTTCTCTGAAATCAGCTGATACGATTCCGGATGTGTCTTTTAAATTAATGTCGTACATAGCAAAACAGGTTGTATGTTTAAACTCCTGAATCAAGGATAAAAAAACTAATCATGTTTCTCTAGCAAGACAGTCGGGCAAAAGTTGCATTTGTGTGTAGCTGTAGGCACATTAAGCAAAGCTGAGCATGAACACCTTAGTTCTCGTTCTATCAATTTGTAGCTAAGAGGTGCTCAAGTTACAGTCTGGAGTACAAACAAGCAGCCATTAATGTAGCAGGGTCCGATACCGGAAGAGATTCGCACACGGCCCGGGAACAACCTTCGACATCACACGACGAGCCTAGAGATGTGACTTGTCGATTAATCAAAAAATATCGATATCGATGAATCGACCAAACTACGGTTAACAGTACAACATTATTATTACATTATTTCTTATACCTGTTTATAAATAAATAATTTACAAAGAAGCATGACTATTCAAAATAAGATCTTGACTATAATTTTTAATCATAATTAAAATAATATATATAATAATGCATTAATCTTAATTTCTTATGAGTAGTAGAATTCCTTGTGAATGGGCTCGCCCAGGGAAGTATTTCCACCATACCTATTTCTGCCGCCAAGCAGCAATTCTGTTTGAAGGATATGGTTGCCAGTGAAATTACTGGCAAATTACTACACTGCGTATCGTGGGGCATATTTCTAAGGTGTGTGACTTACGAGGCAACTCTATGCTATAGGCGATGGTTACTACTTAACATCGGGGCCAGAAGCTTGTTCCATCTCTAAGTAGTATAAATAAAAAAATCTTGATACATAATTCAGGTTTCAATAATATGGAGCAGTCGACCAAAGCTCTAGAACAGTTAACCGTCGCGTCTTTTGTACCGTGTCGTCTCTCTTGTGTCTTGTGTATCAGTAATAAGTAGTATCTAATAAACGTAGCAGGCTCCGATACCGGAAGAGATTCGCACTCGCAACAACTCACAATAACGAGCATTACGCTCATCACAACACTACGGTAGTGATGTAACTTGTCAATTAATCAAAAACTATCGATATCGATTAAGCGACAGAGATACTCGTATTCGTTAATGCATGAAGATAAAACAAGTTTTAGGCTATATTATTACATTTATAAAGACAAGAAATCATTGTTTTGATTCTGGTTCCAAAAACATGTATGGATCAAAATGGCAGGTGAAAGAGGATTTTACGATATGTCTTTATTTAAGAATAAAAATTATGCAAAATTTAATACCATAAATTGTCTTTGCCAAAATAATGGAATGATATTTGTCTTATCTTTGATCATCAACAAAAATTCCAAATCCTAATAATCATGGTTCATTTTGATCATCCAAAACTTCCAAACACAATCTTCAAACAATGAAAAATCAAAAACTCCATTTACCCGTGGCACGTTAAATCTCATCTTAGGAGGTGGGTAATTATCCTGGCGACACTCCAAAGTGTCGCGCTCATTTCAATTAGCTCTCTTAAATATTCAATGTCTTTAAAATAGGCTGCGCGATTCCTCGGCGTGCGCCACGGCTAGGGTTATGAGAAGAAAATAGATTAAATCAGAATAGTCGGTTTTTTTAATAGAAATATTAGTAAAACATGTTTTAAATGATTCGACACAGCAAAATTGATATTATTATTCACTTGAATACCCACAGAGTAGGCAAATAAACACCATTAACATTATATAATGAATAAATTATTATTTATACGATCTAAGTGTTACTTTAATTATTATATTAATGAGCGACTAACGTGAGAAAAACACAAAAAACAGCCAAGAGCGAGTCGAACTTGCGCACGAAGGGTTCCGTACCATTATCTATAATAAATTGTATGTGCGCCCATACAACCAAGAGGACTATCTTAATTGGCGTTAACTATGTATGTATGGGAACACCCTTTAATTATCAACTTTTTTATTTTTTGGAAGTTTTCCTTTATTTGTGCTGTAAGACCTTGCTTTTTGCCAAATTTCATGATTCTAAGTCAACGGGAACTACCATATAGGTTTTCGACTCAAACCCTATAGGGTTCTTCCGGTTGACCTAGAAGTGTCAATTTTTATTAAAAGCAAGGTGGTAAGGTTAAGCACAAGTAAACGGAAAATTAAGAAAAATAAAAAAGTTTAAAATTAAGGTAAATTTTGGTACTTAGAAGTTTTCGCGAAAATTAAGGGTTCTTTTTTTACCTTTTAGGTACGGAACCCTAAACACTAATAATAACATACACCGAGCAAAAACTAATAAATAAATAACACAAAAAATATTTAGAAAAACATTAATCCATTATCTGTGTTTGAGGGAGAAAATATTAAAAAAATATTGGACATTTCACACAGCGCCATCTAGCCCTAAACTAAGCAAAGCTTGTACTATGGAAATCAGTTAACTGATATAATAATAATACTTATATACTTTTTTCGTAAATACTTGCTTACAAGCAGACCTGGAACATGAATGACTGACTTGATTCATTCAAGTCAGTCATTCATGATTTCACGATTTCATGATGAGTCATTTAGACTATAAAGATTACTTTTGACATTATTATTAATGTATTTGGAGAATATGACATTTTTAATATTTAAGTTGTAATTTTGATATTATTATTATTGTTTCGTATGAATTTGACATGTTTTAAATTAATTATTATCATTATTCATATTTGTATTCAATTTTATTGTAAAGTTTGACATTTTTATTTTTTAGTATTATTCTTTTTTATCTTAGAATTTCGCCCGCCTCGATGAGGCTGAATGTAAATGAATCCTATCTTAAAATTGACATACGAACTATTTTACATACATTCATGCGAATAAATGATTATGAATTATGAACAAATATAATGTAGATCATGCAAACATTTGGACCAGGGCAGTCCAGATGCGAAACAAAATTACCTTACCAAATGGATGCAAACACAACTTAGGTAATAATTAATGAATAAGTATTATTTATAATTATTTCAATTTAATTTAACTATTGTCATTCTATTATTATTATTCAATAATCTGTATTAATATTTTTTATATAATTATTTTATGCTTTTCAATTTGATGTGTGATTATGTGATAGCGTTTAAGAATTTTGTATGGATTATAAATCTTAAATAAATGAATTAATAATAAATCATTTCGACAAGTTGTACAAAGGTTGTTCCCGGCTTTTTGAACCCAGACGAAGCAAAGCAACATCCCTAACCGGGGCTAGTTTCATTACAGCGAGGTTAATTGTTGACTGGAGTTAGAATACCGAGGATTTTATTTTACGATGTCACCCCCCACTTTTACGAGTTATGAAGTTGAAACGTCCGACGCAATCAAACTGAGATTAGCAACATTAATTATTAATTTAAATTTGACTGAGTAATTTATGTTTCCTATGTCAAAGATATTATCAGTTTTGCGAATTCTGTCACCTTATAAGATAAAATTTATGCATTCAGCGTCCATAACAACTTTTATATTTCGCAATGATAATTCAAGCAGTGATTGACTTACAGAACAAGTATAAATTAAAGGAAATTAAAAACCCCCCGACCCCCCTCTTTTTGCGTTGGGGGTCAAAACTGACTTTGCTATGAACTTCCCCAATTTAACTAGATTTAACTAGCAACTTAAAACGTAAGGATCCGTTTTCCAACCTTTGGAAGTTGATGGACGCAGGGCAGTGCATCGTAGAACACTTTTCTAAGGTGTGTGACCTATGAGGCAATACTTTGCTATAGGCGATAGTTACTACTTAACATCAGGTGGACCGGCTTGTTCCATACCGAAGTGGAATATAAAAGAAAAACTAGGATACTACAGACAGACACAGACATACACACAACACCCCTGTTTTTGCGTTGGAGGTTAAACATGTCTATTAATTTTATTGCCTGTTTCTCGAAGGGTTTTTAACTACTACTATTAGAGTATAATGTCCCATTGTTGGGCAAAGGCCTCCCCGCATTTCCGCCACTCACAACGGTCCAGTGCCACCGTATGCCAGTCCCTCTCAAAGGCGTCCAGCTCGTCCTGCCACCTTCGATTATGATTAAATAATATATTTTAATTTATTTCCATTCAATTCAAATAAGTTTATTTCAGACCGTGTTACACAATACAAAGTTATTTATAAAAGTTGGTACAGAAAGACAAAATGGCACAGTTTTACCAAGGTATCACCAATTTGGTAAAAATAGTTTAAAAAAATACGCTTTCTTGTAAATTTAGGAGATTTCTACACTTGTCTTGCTACTCTGCTCTTAGACTTTCTTCCTTATTTATAACATGTATCTGTTTTAATATGTGGATAATGTTGTTTATATACTTAAACATACCCAGAATGTAACTACATTAATTATATTTAAGTCATTAACATGTTGTTGTTGTTCCTTATTAAATAAACAAACAATATAGAATATAGACGGTGGGCTGATGATGTAATCCAAATTGCTGGAAAACTTTGTCGACAGAGTCATGGAAGAAGATGGAGGAGACCTTTACTCAAGAAGGGATCCATCTCTCACAATTAGATTAAAAATAACAACTAGCGATAAGTAGTATTATGTAGAAATTTGGAATAAAAAGGTAGGTATTACAAAATTTAAAAAAAAAACAAAATAAAAACAAATCATGTAATTCGCCCGACGCAGTATGAATAGACGCATTCCTCACACGCATACCGCACAAATGAGTGTGTCGATGTTATCGATAACTCTTATCGATTTCGGTGGGCATCACTAGTGCGCGGACTGATGATCATTGCCGGCGCATGCGCTCTATAAATAATATGTTGTAAAACGATTTTCGATAGATTAATCTGAATCGTGCGCGCGGTCGTGCGCCGCCGGGGTGGAAGAGGATCTATTGTCGATCGACAGTGATTTACGAATGGATAGATATGGCGGCATGAGTGACTGCTTGGAAAGCAGTGCCAACAAGTATTGTTCATGTCTGATCACTTGCTTTTTCTGTGAATCGGGATTATACGACGTGATTCATCACGTAACAGCGATCTGCGCGGCGCAATGGGAGATTTTATTTTTTATACGACTTGGTGTTGGAACACGCATATGGCCCACCTGATGTTAAGTGGTAACCATTGCCTATAACAAAGTATTACCTCGTAAGTCACGCACCTTAGGAACGTGCCCTACGATCTACTGCCCTGTGTCCATCAACTTGAGGCACACAGGTGTAAAGTCTCATGTGCCTGTAATTTCACCGGCAATATACCCTTCAAACCGAAACGCAATGTTGCCTGGAGGCAGAAATAGGTATGGTGGTAGTACTTCCCCGGTCAAGCCCTTTCACAAGTAAATCTACTACTCTTAGAATAGCCAGCAAGAGGTTGCGGGTTCGATTCCCGCCGCGAAACCAAATTCAGTAACAAAAATTAAAATCAAAATAAACTCTTAAACTTCAACAGATGGGTATATCACTCTGAATGAACACGCAAGTACTGCCTGCCATGCAACTCAATGCGCTATGCTAAATCACCTTTATCTTTATGAGATAAATTTTGAATTATTACTATTATTATTATATCTCTATTCACGATATCGCACCGGAAGTCGCTTTGAAACCACGAATACTCTTTTAAAGAGATCGACGTCGAAACCCAGGAGTTCGGATCCATAGGTAATCTTATTTGTATAAAGAAAATAAATTTACATATTACACTAGCTGACTCGCCCGCGGCTTCGCACATGTGGTTTGTCAATAATTAAACATTCCTTCTGCACAGTCAAGTAAAAGTAGCCTGGCAATGTCTCAATTCAGGCCATAATGTATACTAAATTTCATCGGAGTCATTCCTGCCGTTTGTTCGAGAAAACATAACAGACGGACAGACAAACAGAGGGACAGAGTTACTTGCAAATATAAAAAAATAATAGTAAGGATTCACTGTAAAGCTTCCATAAATAAAAATCGTGAAGAATCACTGTATTATTCTTTTCAAAAAAGCTGTAAAAAGTTACAAAATCTTTAATAAAATGGCGTTATAAAATATTCAAAGTGATATAAAAACAAATAAAAGTGCAGCTCTATCAGTTGTTATCTCTACAACACGAACGCACGCGTGTGTCAGTACGTAATGTGAGCCGAGTCCTGTGGGAATATCCGATTGAACTATTTATTCTACAACAGATAGACGTACGTGCATTTTATGATCAGGTATGTAGATAAATCACACTAATATTAAAAATGCGAAAGTTTTGTTGTTTGTTTATTTGTTTGTTACTCAATCACGTCTTAACGGCTGAGCCGATTTCAAATAAATTTGGTATGTACGTAGATTATAAACCTGGATTACAACGTAGGCACCTTTTGTTGACCAAAACGCGTGCGGAGCTGCTAGCGGAAGCTAGTATTACATAATAATGTATATATGGTAGCTATGCTTGAAGGTTCTCTGAATAATAGATCCTCAATGAGATTTTTGATGGAGGACCAAGGTGGTTGACATCTCAAAGGCCGTAGTGACATGGGGCTGGTCGATCAAAAACTTGAGACTGAGGTATTTTGGACGAGAAGACGCCACAATGTTTCCGCAACGCTGCCCAGCCGAGTAACACATACATGGACGTATAGTTAACGTGTTAATGACGTGAACTGGTTTACAAGGTAATGGGTAAAAAAATACAAAAGTAGTCGCATATGATGTGTACCATTATTTTTATTGTACACCATATAAACAAAAAAATAACAAACAAAATATAAAACACAAAGCAAATCTTAATCTCATCTACCGAATTCATCACTCTAAAAGTTGGTCACTGAAAACTCGATAACGGCTCCGTAAATGCGATAAATCGTAAGTAAATTAAAAAATAGAATGATGCTAATTGTATTCACAGTATGCTTTGATGAAATACAACCTCCATGACAAATCCTTATTTCTATTAAATGAAAGAGGCCATAATATAGTCTCGTAGTGAAACACATCTGACCACCGCGCGCGCTCATTGGTCAAAGTGCTTCCCCGGTTTCCTGTTACACATTTCCGTCATTTGCCAAAATCACTCTCACAAACCGAGCGAAAAGATGTTACACATCAATAATATTCAGTAAGTGATATTCTGGCTATGCACTGAAGAGTTTTTGTACTGAATCGTGATCTTAGACGTGGTAAAACACCATAAGTAAACGTGAATCATCGGCCCATACAGTTAATATTCAAAATCGTCAGATTACTAATTCAATTGTATCTCTCGAAGCATCTACCCCTGTGGCTAACTTACGTTTTCTATTAACCAGTAGTTAAATAGAAATCGTACTACATTCAGGTTTCTAACAGTATTCCACCTACAGGCTTCGGGCTAACAGTTGTAAACAATGGACTTGCTATATTAATTGAATTCAATGCAATTAAATAACACTCCGAAGTTAGTGTTGCAATGGACTAGTTGAAATCAATGTTTTGTAAATGTTCTCCATTTTGTTGATAATAAGGTGCAGTGATTACATTATTCGACGGACATTTTGTATTACAGATTTAAGCCGCTTAATCTAGAACTATGTTCAAACATTAAAAGAGATTAAGTTATTATTCCTTATTCTTTATTGCGCACAAGAAAATACATTTAAAAATACAGAAATAGAGGTCATGTACAAAGGCGAGCTTAACCCTAAGAAGAGTTTTTTTTCAGCAAACCTTTGAGGCTAGAGAGAGAGAGATGATTTTAAAGGTAGGTGAGTGTACAAAAACATAAATAAATATATATACTCAAAACTTATATGAACTATAATATTAATATTATAACTATAATAAATAAATTATATGGAATAATAATATATACCTATAATAATAAAAATAAATAAATAAAATTATTTTTAATAATTTTTTTAAACCGAGGTTAAATCTATGCTCGAATCGTTGAGATTGTGTTTAGTGTTAATAAGAAAAAAATATAGTTTTTAACAAGTGATATAGAAAAAAAAGTGTAAATACGATTAAAGCTTAATAAGTAAGCTTTATTTATACAGATCATAATAATAAAAAACAGAATAACAAAATACAAAAGCCTCCTGCACATTACGCAAATATTTTTCTATATAATATATAGAAAAATACCCAAACCCGAAACAAATATCTGTAGACCATGCAAACATTCGTCCCGCAGTGGCAATCGCCAACCGCGTCACTGAGGTCTATGTCAGAGGTCTAAAATTTCGACCCCAAGTTGGCCTCTACCTTATATGAACTTACTTCACTAAAACATTTCACAACTAGAGATCGACTCAAATCGATACGTGCATTGCAATAATGCTAATGCGTAACCGTAAAATGACAGGAGATCGCAATTAGCGATAGGTAGAGCATTGCAATTGGGACGCGGAAAGGACATTATGAACTGGGACAGTTATTCTCAAAGCACTCCATACTTGTAGAGAAAAATCATCGATTTCTTATAAAACCTTAATCTGACAATCTCTGTGGTGTGGTAGAGGAGTTGTAGATTGAGACGCAAGAGGTAACGGTTCAATCTAAAATTGTTTTACTTAGTAGTTAGTAGGTCCTGAAGGCTTAGCCAAGTTACATTCGATTAGCGATGACGCTAGTCGATAAGTCCGAAAATGTATGGGATTGACACATGCTATGGAAATATCACGTGATCTACCGACAACAAACCTATGTAGAAAATGAATCGATTCGAAGCGAATGCTTTTTGGCTAAGCCCCCTTGTCTGAGGAGGGATCTATTTACTATTAGTCTTAGATCAAACGAAGCCATATCTTATATGTAAACGAAATTGAGCTTCTTTCATTCTCAGAAGAATAATACTAAAAAGAGCGTTTCTAACGTAGTTTCCTTAATAAATATCGAGTACTTTCAGAATAGCCACCGTCTCAACACACGTGTGTGACAAGATCTCATTGTTGCGGCCGATCGTCCGATTGCAATGCAACTCGAACCGAACACGTTAGCTTTACATATCGAGATTCGAGAGTAATTCCAGAATATCGCACTGTTGATCGTAATAGGGCAATGGGTTATTAGTTTTTTGTATCTAACTAAGGAAACAAAGGGAATCGGATTGTAGTTAAACTTACCTTGAAAGATGAATGAATTAACGAATAGTAGATTATTAAACGAGGGGATAAAGCAGTGTCCTGCGTCACGGGCGCTATATTGAATCCCGAACGTAACGAAGGATTCTAGAGTTAACTCATGTGCGGAGCGAGGGAGTTACTAGAATCCTGAGTGTATAAAGTGATATAAACACGCTCAAGATGCAGACAGCTTTATCCACGAGGTGAATACTCTACTTTTCACACTTTCTGCGAGACAATATAAACCAAATCTAGGTTGGTGCATTCTGTGCAGAGGTTAGTTCGATTTACGAATAATTTCTTATTGTGTTGGTTTTTTGGTTCAAATTTTAATACAGATGATGTTTCAAATTCAAATCGCCCTCGCGGGTATACCCGCGCGGCATAATTAAATTCAGTACAACTTTACTCCCAGCTCAGCCGTAGGGATTTAATCGCCTGCTTTCTGTGAAGTTTACATGACATATGATTTGACATTGTCGAGAAGGTGGTGTGAAAAATACTTTTTGTACACCACAGAAGAAATGAAGAAAGATGCAATAAAGAATGCTCATTCAGTCATTCCAGTGCGTTGCCTCCACTCGAGAACCTAGCCGCCCCAACAAAGATAAAATAACGAGAATTATAGTAATTCACATGACCCCTCTTATCAATGACATCTATGTTATTTGGGCAATAACATATCCCCCATACAAAGCTATCAAATATAATTTACTGGATTTACGCCTACAAGGGTTCCTTATCAAACTTGTCGCTTAGTACCATTCAATCACCCAATAATGTGCAATACAGTGTGTAACAATGTCACCTCATATCCCCCACTAGACCCAGACAGTTACATACGCCAATTCGCATGCTAGATAAAAATAACTTTATTGGGTACGAATTAAGACGTTAAACGGAAAACTCAGGGAAATTTACAATAAAAGAACACGAATTTTTCTTTTTAAATTCAGGCAAACTAAAATGATCCTAATAGCGATAAAGAAAAGTCGAAAATTGTATGAGGGGTCGGTTGTTGTGGCGGTAAAAGGGGAGAGAGTGCAAACACCGTCATATAAAGTGAGCACATGAGAGGGAAACGCGAAAATGTGGGAAAATCGGATATAGACGTTTATCGTCGGATTTTTCGCGTGATTTAGCCGTGACAAATCGAAATCCTTAACTCGACTACTGTATTAAGAACCGTGGTGAATTATGGGGCGATAAATGTGCAAAATACTAAAATTTACGTACTTTTTGGTCAACGCCAGTTTTGCATAAGTCAAGGTAATTTTTACTCATTTAAACTTAATATATCATTCCGTCTTGTAAAAAATATGAGCCATTTTTGCCGTATATTTTGCTGGCAAATAAATCAAAACCTATGTGGTTAAATTTGGCAAAAAGAAAGGTCTCACAGCACAAGTAAAGGAAAAAATCCGTAAGAGGTTACTTTGTAATTACATCACAAAAAAAATATGCAGCTTTAAGTGCGCGAGTCAGACTCGCACTTCTCCGGATTTTTTATTCATCCATGCTAAAATTAAACAAATAAAAAATAGTATACAATTGGTCATAATAAATAAAAAAATAAAATCAGATGGACATTTCACACATTGAGGAACTTTATGCTTGTACTATAGGAACAAGATAATTGATTTTGTGCCCTACGACCTGCACAAAGAACGATTGTAATAAAGATATCATAAATGCAATAGACGTAACCAGGTTTAACACAACCCTAATATAATTGCGAACTTATAATATTCTATTAGTAAGATTCCTTTTTATCGACACGAAATAAGATTAAGAAGAAATATTACATAAATACATTTTTTTGTGAATACTTCTTACGTCACAGCCAGCTATTCGCCCACTGCACCACGGAAGTCGTCAAAAATAAATGGTATATGTTAGAGGTCACCATAATCTGGTCGTCAGAATTCACTAATACGCTGTTGACGTAAGAGCAAGTCGATTTATTGGCGTACAATCGAAAGGGGAAGTCGTGTTTATCTTTTTCTATTTGCGGCAATTTGTCCTGACGTATGTTCCGGGGTCGAGTGGTTTAGTATCACTTTTATTTGATTGTTTTCTTTTTAACCTCTAAAACAAAAATTGGGGTTTAGTAAATTTGTCGCCTGTAGATGCATTCCGAAACACGACACAATCGCTGCTAGCTTTCACGTAGCTGTTTTACGTACCGATTCAGTTATCACGCTGATGACAGTTGAGGGCTCTGATGGATTTGGAACGCATGAGCTCGCTCGCAGTCGTGTTCCTATATAATTTCATAACAACAATAAAACCATCCAACCACAGACCACTATTACTCACAAGCAGCCAAGCAACCAGCTGTCACGTACTTTTGACAGGGAGACTCACAATGATTTCGGTTTGGAGCATGTATGTTGCTAGCGCAAAATGGCGGATGTAATGACGTCATTTATGACGATCGTGAATCATCACCATGAGCGCGATGTCCCATGGGACATCGTTGTCGCGCTCACGGTGATACGGAACGCTTGTTAGCGTGATGATATCGATTTTAGCGTGATTCGGAATGCACCCAATATCTCGTGTCTGTCTGTCTCTGGCGTCGTATTTATCAAACGGATGGAACAATTAGGACGTAGTTTTTTAGAAAAAACTAGATGAACTGTGGTTCTTAGCTATGTCGGTTTTTAAGCACCGACGCAGAAAGCAGCGTTCGGTGGTTATTTAAAATAAAAAAAAAACACTTGTAATTATTTTAAGTGGGATTTATTAGAACTTTTGGGTTCTATATTTAACAAGTATTTTAATATTATAAAAGACTCAGTCAACCTAGTTATCTATAGACAATTGCAAACAAACTTTAGATAGCTCAACAGCTCTAAAGCTTACAGGCGAAAATATCTGCAAGACTAAGACTAGTAGATGAAAGGACTAGCCCGGGGAAGTGCTACCACCATACCTATTTGTGCCGCCAAGCAGCATACTGTGAACGAACGAATGAATGAAAACACTTTATTGTACACCACAAAAGAAACAAACATAAAAATATAAATTCACAAAACAACAAATACAATGGGCGGTCTTATAGCTTAGAAGCGATTTCTTCCAGACAACCTTTGGACGGAGAGGATTTTTGTAATATTAAAATAATGGAGGAGGACTGTGTTTCCGTTTTAAGGGTATGGTTGCCGACGAAATTGCAAGGAAACGAGGCTTTACACCTGTATGCCGCAAGTTGATAGACGCGTGCCTCATCTTAGGGCACGTCTATAAGGTGCATATATGTCTCTACGTGCATGAGGCAACACTTTGTTATAAGCGATGGTTACCACTTAACATCAGGTGGGTCATAAGCTTGTTCCATCTGCAGGTGGTATAAAAAGAACTAAATCTAATTATCTAAAAAGTTTATTTTTTCTTCATTTTTTTGTACATAATGTTTCTAAAGATATTTTCTACCTATCTTTATTAATAGGTTATTTTTTGTTATCTTATGCCAAACACATCAAGTTTTTGAGGTCTACCTGTCAAAACACAAGCCAATCGTGAGACATAAATTCATTAAGTCTGAATGTAACTTCCACAGGGGACGTGTAAAGCAAGTGTTACTAAAATTAAATTGTACCAATCTTGTTCCAATAAATAGTTACATGCAAAATAATCGAACGATGATACGATTAGAAAGTTCTATGTGAATTATGATGTTAGAGTATAGGTACTTAGTATTCGGACATTTGTGTGGCACATTCAGCTCATAAAACTTAAGATCGATAAAGAAGAAGCTTATCTGATCACACGCTAGCTACTAAAAAAACTATTTAAATAACGGTTTTATTTACGCCACTGTCCTCATTTTACAGAGATCTTGTCCATCTGAAGTTTGTGTAGAAAAGATCTCTCATAGTGACAAGTATCTTTGATTTATATACACATTAACTTCACACACACCGCATTATTTTCACCATGTAACTTGTTTTTTTTTAAGATATTGGAACTGTAAACCCAAGTAGAATAATACTACCTTACCCTATAAACCTGTATTGGCTGTTCTATGCAAACCTAAAAATTTGATAACTGATTATTAGCATAATGCTGTTGGTTTTATTAATTAAATAACAGTAGATTATTAAACAAGGGCATAAAGCAGTGTCTTGCGTCACGGGTGCTATATTGAATCCCGAAACTAACGAAGGATTCTAGAGTTAACTCACGAGCGGAGCAAGGGAGTTACTAGAATCCTGAGTGCAGAGAGGGATATAAGCACTCCCAAGGTGTAGACAGCTTTATCCACGAGCAGAAAACTCTACTTTTCATACTTTCTGCGAAACATTAAAAACCAAATCTAGGTTGGTGCATTCTGTGCAGAGGTTAGTTTGATTTACGAATAAGTTCTTATTTGGTGTGGTCTTTTTGGTTAAAATTTTAATACAGATGAGGTTCCAAATTCAAATCACATGAATTAAAGCACATTTTAACTCCCGGCTCAGCCGTAGGGATTTAATCAGCTGCTTTCGGTGTGGTTTACATGACATGTAATTTGACATTGCCGAGTAGGTGCTATGAAAAATATATTTAAAGGACTCTTTTCTTTTAATGGTTAGTTTCATAGGTATTCAACAACGATATTATCTTATCTTATGTGGCATATTGTAATTACTAAACTTCGTAGGTGTTGTTCACAGACGTGGCGCTACACAGCCTCTCTAAACCGAAAAGATGTCATTCGTAAGTAAGCGCAATCAATCAACAATCAGACACATTGCTGTTATTTTCTATAATTATTTAAACTAATGTGCCAGAATCACCGATAATTCTGCCCGTTAACTATTGTTTGCATAGACTTTCACTTTAATTAGGCTATATTCGTCCTGAGCGCCGAACATCTATTATAATCTTATATGCCCAGACGATATGGTGGTCAATTTTAGTTCTATTTTTTAAAGTGTAAGTCTGACTTAACTCTATCGAATCTTTAACCATTTTTAGGGTTCCGTACTTCAAAAGGTAAAAAAAGGAACCTTCATAAGGTCACTGTCTTGTCTGTCTGTCCGTTTGACCGTGTGTCACCACCGATTTTCTCAGGAATGGGCGAACCTAGTAAGTTGAAATTTATACCAGATACTGAAATCTATAGTCCCTATTAGGTGTTTAAAAATCAAGGTCTTGAATCTACAAGATAAAAAAATATGGGCAAATTTAGATTTTCGGGAAAACTTGTATATACCAAAATTTACCTTAATTTGTAACTTTTTTATTTTTCGAAATTTTCCCTTGACTTGTGGTGCTTTTACCTTGATTTTAACCAAAATTGACAATTCTAGGTCAACCGGAAGTACTCTATAGGTCTATAGGTTATAGGAATAAAAGAAACATTCCAAAAAATAAAATAAATTGAAAAGTAAAGGGTGTCCCCCATACACACATAGTTGACGCCAATTAAGATAGTCCTCTGAGTTATATGGGCGCTCATACAATTTATTATAGATAATGGTATGGAACCCTTCGTGTGCGAGTCCGACTCGCACTTGGCCGGTTTTTTTTATAAAGCAAAGCGATCCTTTTCACACAAAATTGGATACCGATTTTCCATCTCAAAATATTAGTCGATATCGGCTTAAATATGACCAGACGGATTTAATACATGCCATCTTTCCCATGATAGGAAGATGCGATGAAATGACTAACTGCGAAGTTACAGGAAATTTGACGGGACCCATTATGGTGGCGTACCGATAAAGGCTCCCGTCAGATTTCCTGTAAGTTGGTAACACAATAAAAAAATAATTATCAAACCCTAATGAATGAAATGAAAAGACCATACCATTTTTGGAACAAAAAGTCTACCAGCGATTGTGTAAAATACTACAAAAATATCAAGGAATTTCTGGCATGCATGACTTGACACTTCAAGCCCAGTAAACTGCTATTTCCCTAAAGACGAATGGTACCTCCAGGCCGCTCCTGCCTCCATACATCATAACTTGGTAATTACAACCTGGACCTATCATTTATTCTGTGTGGGTCTAACTGGATGTCGCTGACCATGATATCGCCCGCGGGTTGGCTTGTTCGAAGAACGACTCTACTTCTTCACTAATAATGATCTGCAAACTACAAAAAGTACACAGTTGGGTTTGTATTTAATCTAGTTTTACAAGAGTTTTAGACTCTTTAAATATCTAATAAAGCTGGGAGCCGTTGGGTGCAGGCCGCACAAGATCGGTCGCTCTGAAAATCTATGGGGGAATTAACATAGAGAATTCAGCAGTGGACGTCAGTCCTTTGTCTGATATGATAATGATGAACCTTCCCAAGCAGCTACACAATTTTGTTAACAATTAAATTCAGCCGGTGTTATTGTGATAATAGGTAGACCCTTTTAACTTTCTTCGAATGGGCTCCATTGGTCCGATGATTGATTTTATTGAATTCTATAGAGGTGGCCTATTAGAACTATTTGGAGTAATGCTCGATAAGTGAGGATGCTGATCGTAAATCAAACTTTAACGTGTGAATATTTTTTTTAACTGACATTACAAAAGATGTAGGCCAATTATTATTTTAGAGTGTATTTTTACAAGCTTTTTAACTTGCAATGTATGTATGTTTGTCCGGGTGGAATCTTGCAACTGAATTTTAAACCCGTTCCCCTCAACCGATTGAGCTGAAATTTGGAATACATATGTTTCGGTGACAATGCAATAATATGGTACCATGGAGATAGTCTCATAATGGAGACTTCATAGCAAGACAAAGCTAGACAACGGAACTTCTGAATGGATTATAGTAGGCTACTAGTGTGTGGGCTCATTTGAATCTTCTTGCGGTTCCGATTATGAATTTTATAAAAGCTAGTTTTGAAAAAGTAATTTTTCAACAAAAAATTTATTTGATATAGGATTACATTGTGTTTTGGTTCATGTATGAATACTTCTATTGTTTTGATGTACTTATCGAATATAATTTAATGAAAAAATATAAATTAGTCGATTGAAGTTATAAACTTATAAATAAGAGAATTGGAGTAACTGGGGTTGATCAGTAGGCACTTTTATATAAAATCTCAAAACAGTATTATTTGAAACCTATAACTTCGTATTTACTTTAATATAATAAATACATATCGATGGGAGTGCACGTTGTCGTTGCCTCCAAGCAATAGGGTTTTCTCATCATTATCCACAGCCGGATTTCATCCACTGTTGGGTATATGCCTCCCCAAGTTTATGCGTGGATGGTGTGTGGTGGATGCACCACGATACTGTGCTAGTCTCACCCATAAAATAATAGTAAAAGAAAAGAAAACATAAAAGTCAAAAAATAATGTATTGTAGTTGTAGGTTTTAGCAAGCTGATGTGGCAGTAGGAGGCGCATACCTCGAAGTAAAAACTAGCGTAGAACGACCCACTATTCGTTGGAAAGAAGACTAGATAAAGGTTGGGGGCTGTTGGGTGAAGGCCGGACAACTTTTTTATATATTTATTTATTTAGAGAAACCAACGGCGATACAATTTATTTGAACAACATATAGAACTAAAACGCAAGGCTAATAACAGGTTTCTACGTTTGAACATTATAAAGAAAGATGTCGGAAACAAAAACATTATTACACATGTGTGTTGTGTGTGTAAGCAAGCATATCAAGTAATTGTGTATATGTAATTCTGTGAGTAAATAAAAACCATGAATTCGATAAATTTAGACTGAGTAAAGGAAAAAGAAAAAAGACTTTTATAATAGTTGAAATGTACCAAAACACGTTTCAATAGACCCAAGGTAGGTACCTAGGTGTTTTAGTGTAGAATTGAAAAATAAACGCATCAATTTCATAGATATTATAAAGAACATGTTAATAAAAAAAAGTAGGTAAATCCTCCCCTCCACCGCACCAGAAGCTCACATCCACCACCACGCCTTAAGTACCTACTTCTATAGGTAGGTTTTGAGCAATCGAATAAATCAATATCTTTAAATTTCTTCTTGTGGGTTGAAACAATACGAACAAAAACCGAATTCTGTAAAACTTTGTTCGCTCTGTAAATCTATAGCAGTGGAAGTCTTATGGCTGATATGATGATGATGAATCGAAAGGTTAAAGTGTGTCCAATACTTGATCAGCTAATTTCTTCAACAATGCATGTAAGTAATTTAATAATGATAACATAAATAACATAACCTATTATAACTGTAACAGATTCCATTATGAGTAATAACACGATCGGTAAATGCCAAACCGCTTGGTCGTTATTACATAGAAAACAGGCAACAGGTACCGGTATTCCTGTTTACCGTATTGTACCGGTACCGAAATTAGCTGTAATTACTTTCCTTCCCTATGTTGGTATTCTAAGTAAGTGTAGGTCTCCCGGGTATCGTCACCGGAGGTGTAAATTGATGTTTGATTATAAATAAAAATAAATAAATAAATATAAATATTGCTGGATATTTCACACAGCGCTATCTAGCCCCAAACTAAGCAGAGCTTGTACTATGGGAACCAGATAACTGGTAGAATACTTATATACATTTTTTTTTGTAAATACATACTTATAATATATAGAGAAACAACCAGACCTGGAACAAATATCTGTAGATTTTGAAAACATTTGTTACGCGGCGGGAATCAAACCCGCTACCTCCTGCGTCTCAACCGGCTGTTCGCCCACTGCACCACGGAGGTCTTCATATAATAATTATCTAAAAGATTTAATTTAATAAAGTCATTTTGCACTATAGAAATTATGAATTATATAGAATGCATGAAATTAATCTCTACGGGGCAAGCTGAGATTTTTTGTTCCACAGGGTTTCTTTGCAACCACAACGCATTTTTTGTGATCTCTATAATTTAACGTAGTACTGCAGTTAAGAATTATTGATTGAGGAACGCATAAAACTTATTGTTTTATTATGAGCCTGTTGTGACCTACTGTAAGGCAAAGGCTTTTCTCCTCTCCATCCACTTTTCACAGTTGTTAGCGAGTAAGGGCAAAACCTTATGATAGGAGTCTTGCTCTTCCCGCCACCTCCACCTGGGTCTTCCACGCGGATTTCGTCCGTTGTTTGGGATCCATTCTGTGGTGGTCTTTGCCCAATTTTGGACTGACATATGACACTTGTCTCCGGCGCAGTTGCATTTGAGTCTCCCAGCTTTTACATTTCAAACAAAAACATTTATTAGACTTGGACTATATGGCATCCGGGCTTGTCAGGGACCATTTTTTAACGGCCCTTGACCAATCCGTCGCAAAAACAAATATTTGAATTTTTCTCCATCAACTAGACACGATCCGAGGCCATCCAATTCCAATTTTTACCTGGAAGCCACCGGGACATGCTCCGGATTCGCAGGATCGGGGAGACCCGGAAGCCATATAGTCCGAGCCTTACCCACAGTTTTCTGAAGTTGACTGCCCATTGTTCTTGTGGCTTTGTGGTTTTTAAGTTTTTCTTTGTTTTGTAGTATTTTCATACATTCATCAGCTAGGTTTGTATTATTTATTTAAAGTATACAAGTGATTATGTACCTACTTATATATATTAAATTATATGTCTTTATAACCGGCACTGAGATACTCGTACAAGCACCGAAAACCAGTTTTTCATCTAAATCTTAGACCAAAGCTTAGCATATCGCTCGGATCTTAGGCGGTGGTCAAATGTGAAGTAACGCAAGCTGACCACTAACTAAATTAAACCGATAAGTGATCTTATTTATATCCTTTTACTACCGTTACTTAAACCTTCAACTTAGATTTGAAAGGTTTTAGATTTAGTAGGTTCTAGAAGTACTAAACTTTCATCTAATATTGTCTGAAATAAATCTTATAAAAAACTGACCATTGTGTATTTTTGTGGTACAAATTAAGGCGGTAAATAAAACATTTGATTATTATCTTGTATAATTACTTTGTTTGATTTGATTTATCCAAATAAGTTAAAAGTTGGGCCGGATTGGTGATGCTTGCGGGCCGGTGTTGGCCAGTGGGTCGTAGTTTGGAGTCCCCTGGTCTAGGTCAAGCAGGTGCTATTAATTATATTAACTTAGGCGAATCCGAAAACGTCTAAACATAATGTCTAAAAACGCTTAACAAACTTGGCAACCCTCAGATTAAAAATTAAAATAATAAATTTAAAATTGTAACACGCCTTGTTGTGTGTGTCTTTCTAAATTCAAATCAAGCCCCCAATTCCAATAAAAAAATGTATTAACCTCGTATGGTCTATCAAAGGTCACCATTATAATCTTCAAATGCGTGACCGGCAGAATGGCCGGGCCGACCGTTGTCTATCTCGATTAGTAATTCGAAATTTCTATTCTCTTGTCGTAATAAAAACATGCGCGCACGCATGCTCTGATCTAAATTTCAATAGATTTTTTTGTCTGTTATTCTGAATTGTATGTTTTTTATTAATTGTGTTATATAGGATTACAAACTTTCGTTTTTAAAATGGTTTTGACATTTTTTACAATCACAAAGATTAAAAGTGTTTATCGACTCAAAGTCCTTTTCGTACAAATTTTTGTGTGAAATTTACAAAGGAAAAAGAAATTTATAATATTATTTTACTTGACTTGATTTACAAAAATAATTATGAGATTACCCCCTATAAACAACCGTACAAACTACAAACTTCACCGCTATATTAGGTAATACTAAGTAAGATGTATAGATTATAAGATTTTTAGTCGTGTCACCAAATCTTGCACAGCTTATTTTCTCAGTGGCAATAAGGTTTATGAATTGAAACTTTAGTTTAGGTAATAGAACATCTTAATGCCCATGCAAATAGTCACACTAATATTATAAATGCAAACGTTAAGATGTTTGTTTATTTATTTGTTTGTTGGTTTGTTACTCAATCAGGTCGTAACCACTGAACCTATTTCGATTAAATTTTGTATGTACGTAGATTATACTTTGATTAACACAAATTACTTTTTATCCCGTAAATCAGGCCCCATGGAATAAAAATGGGGTGGCAAGTCAAGTTGCAACAGCGAGTTTAGCTTTATTTCTAGGTTACCTATACATTTAGTAGTGTAATGTCGCGGGCAACAGCTAGTGAAACATATATTCAAGTTTTACTTAGAAAACTTTCGTGATTGATTTCAATCATTATTATAAATACGGGATTTATCACGTACGGTCTTATCGGTGTTTCGACCGACAATGTTTCGGTTCAATTCGTGATGAAGGAATTCACCCTGATGAAGGTTCATGATTTGAACCGAAACATTGTCGGTCGAAACACCGATAAAACGGTACGTGATAAATCCCGTATTTATAATGATGATATATTCAAGTTGTTTTTATTATTCCATCCAGAACTGTTTCCTTCTAACGTCTTAATGAAATTTTGCAGATCAGTACTCTCTTTGCCGTTAGATAGACACAAAAGTATTTTAAATAACAAATCGTGCAAATAACCTAATACCCATTACACACATGGCTGTAAGCTTTGGAAGTAATGGCGCCTAAGCTTTACACCTGATCAGATAAACAAAACAAAACTTCTAATTAGTGTCGATAACAATTTGCTTGCATTGTTTCGACACACAGTACACGCGCGACATGCGAAATGTCAACTAGATACACGCTGTTAGCACTCGAACGGCTAATTAAAATGAGGGCACAGTTTGATGAAGGCAGTAGGTAAATAAACATACAACTTTTAATTATTATAAATACGGGATTTATCACGTACGGTGTTTCGACCGACAATGTTGCGGTTCAATTCGTGAACCTTCATCCGGGATGATGCAGCCTGTCAACGCGCTGGGCCATCGTTGACTCAATTCCCACCACAGCGCCCGTCTACTCGCGCGCAGAGGGCTGCGGCGCGCAGTGCGAGGCGAGCCTCTATTCGGAGCGGATCGCAATCACCCTGATGAAGGTTCACGAATTGAATCGAAACATCGCCGGTCGGAATACCGATAAGACGGTACGTGATAAATCCCGTATTTATAATAATGATTGAAATAAATCACGAAAATTTTCTAAGTAAAACACATACAACTTAGCTAAAACATAGGTATAGAAAACGGTGTCCAATGAAACAGGTTTTTGCCTTCTAAATCTGTCACAAGTATAAATTCATCATCATAATTCTGGGCATAAGCATCTCATGTTTATGTAATTCTTCCCCTTGCCAGTCTGAACCACGTACGACCCACGGTCTTATTCATATCGTCGACCTCTCTCGCTGGTGGACGTCCCCTATTTCGGTGCCCAGTTCTCGGCCTCCACTCTTTTAGTGCCTTAGTCTATCTGTCGACACTACATCTAGTCAAGTGTCCTGCCCAACTCCACTTGAGTCCCAATATTCGCTTGCTGACGACCTGGACTTTAGTCCGCTTGTGAATTTCGGTATTGGGAACTCGATCTAAGAGTGTCATGCCAAGCATGGGGCGCTCCATGGTTCGTCGTGGTGCAAATCGAATATACGTATAATATATTTTAGTATGTCATCTAGCTTGCCTAATGTCCAAGTTGAACACGCCTAGTGACTTATTTCATCTGATAATGCTTACCAAAAGATAAAACACGGCGGAGATAAACGTATGAGTCGACCATTTCTAGCTCCCAACAACAACGTTTGGGAAAAGTATAAATAAAACATTTAATTACACTTGATACTATGATTTTTTGCAATATTCAAATCATCTTCATAGCAAGATGTTATTTGTGTACAATAGGTATTAATAGTATTTTTCAAACTATCGCGATCACTGTGTATCTACTGTACTGATCTAAAATCTACTGCAGTCCACCCGGGACCACGGCTGTTGTAACACAGCCGAAACGTCGGGATAACGAAAAAAAGTTACATACGCGATAAATACCCGTTTTAATCAGTAATAGGTATAAAGTGTTTAACAACAATTTAGACAAAAAACCTCATAAATAAATTATCAAATAATGTTCGTCATTAAAGCTTATGAAGTTACGAGTAGCTCTACTGCATTACATTAACTGTATCAATATCGTGATCTACGAACAATAGACGCGTGGAAAGCACGAATGTCGAAGGGATAGTGGCAAATAGGTCAAATAAGCGATATCTCATATAAAGTATGTATGTATGAAGTAGTGCCCAACCTATTAGGATGTTAGTAGGTCTTCGATTTGCGCACTAGGTAGATACCAATTCTTAAACCAAAGGATACTTAGTACTATTTGAACGTGGGACCCAGACCTATGAACTAGGGCGCTGCGAAAATGTAGACACTTTTGACGTAAATACGTTTTTAAAATTGCTTCTATAATCGGATGCAATTCAAAAAACGAATAATAACTAAATCGGGGGATATAGTTTGGTGTTGCAGCTTATCATCTCCATCCAAAATTTAATTACACCACTGGATAGCTAAAGGATCAAATAATTCGTTACGCTAAGTGAGGACTGTGACACATCGTGCGCGGTGGAGTGGGAAGCGCCGCCATTTTGAGGTCATATTGCTGCGTTTCAAGATTTCCATTTAGTATGACCAGAAGGACTTCTTAGTGTTCAAACCTGATTATAACATACTTAAATTAGCGTATTTAATGTTTTGTATAGAAAATATTACGTGTTACTTACACGTATTCAAGTGTCACACGGCCGTGATACAGCCACACCCCATTTTTGATGCTGACAGAGAACATGACATGACAGGAAACCGTCGTTTCTGTGTCTAATAACGGCAACCAGACACAGATTGGTTGTATGACCATTAAATATTTGCTGGTAGCTTTTATCCGCCACAAAAGACAAAGGTCTTATACATCAATCACCCTGGACACAATATGATAATATTTACTAAATATAACTAGGTATTTAATTAATTCCTAATAATTATTATTTATCTATTCTATCAGTTATCTGGTTCCCATCGTACAGGCTTTGCTTAGTTTCGGACTAGTGAGCGCTGTATGAAATATTTAGCATTATTTTTTTAGTTTTTTGTTTAAAAAAAAAACAACCTCGTATGGTTGGTTGCTTGCTACCCTTAGTGGTACTTGTAAAAAAATGACAAAGTCTAATTCAATACCTATTCATTTATTCAATCAAATCACAAGGATCATTTTAAAATGTCAATTGAAGTTAGTTATGAATCAGTCATTATCTTATAATGGAAGTACTTAGATGACTTTTGATCTTTGGGAAACTTTAAATTTCCATCTTAGTCATACAAATTTCAGAATCCCATCCCGTACCTATATTCTTTATCAAAGGACATTATAAGACAAAATCAGAGATTACCGCAATAATATGTTATTATACTGCGACACAGGCTATCTAGTCTGCATTATTTATCTGCGGCAGGCATGTGCATGACAATTTTATAGATTATTTCAATGATCATGCATAGGACTTGGGGTATAATCTTATTTTGCAGATAAAACACTAAGCATTTGTAGGACTTACACATATTTTGAAATATTTCTTATCACATTTTTTTATAATATATTTATTTTATATTTGCTGGCTTTGTTCTGTTTTGTGTGTTATATGTAATAAACTAGTGGTTCACCCCGAACTGAGATCTCAAGAGTCTCCCAAAACACAAAAAAAATATTCTTAGGGCGACTCGCGCAACGATGCCTTAACGTATTTAGTGGCTAAAAATTATTTAAGGAGTTGTCAAATCATACAAATACGTAAAATTTAAACATGTTTAGTCGCTAAATACGTTTAGGGATCGTTGTGCAAGCCGGCCTTAATCTTTGATTACTAAAATAGTGCCACGAAATGAATAACCAACTCATTTGACCTACAGTTTCATTCAAATTACAGGTAACGGGAGTTCATGTCAAGTGGACACTCTTTTTTGTGGTAGAAATTGCAGTTATTCTGGATTTCAGACTTTTGCCTATATTTGTGTCTCTAAAGCTACACGCATACCAAATTTCAGCACTGTGGGGTCACTGGTGTACCATGTGAATTTTGTCAAAGTTCAGTTTTTATTATGGCTAATAACTTAAAAACTACAACGTCTAAACTAAAAATAAAAACGGGGTCGAAATATACTCAAAAATACCTTTTATTAAACGTGCCATTTGACCGGATATCCCCATTTTATGTTTTGTTTTACCCCTCTTGAACCCGAATATCTCAACAACCGCCCCACATTTTTAGCTCATTTAGTTACACTAAAACTCTGCCATTACTTTGTACCTATATATCAAATTTCATGATGAAAAAACGCTTCGAAAGTTATCCTCGGACAAACACACATACATACATACAACGCCGATTTATCCAAGTTGATTAAGAGATCTCGCTTCGCTCGATCAATAAAATAAAAGCTATGTTTTCACTGAAAACGAAAAGCTTAGCATGATTCGTGAGTTTTAGCCTAAGTGCGTGATGCGTTTTGTCGTGCGGTGCACAAATCAAAAGCAAACATTTCTGCATGAACGCTCACATACATGCCCATATTATGTTCGAGTTGACAGAGGGACGCGACGCGCCTCGCGACGTGCAACGTGCAGAATGACTCTAGACTTCAAGCGAACGGCGTATTTTAAATATGACGCGCTTCACACACGATTTTTAACTTATGACTGTTATGACCTTTGATTTTCTGGGAATCTACGGCACCGTAAACGTGCGTTCGTCTACGCATTTAAAATATGTCGTATGCAGACACAACAAATTACTTGTTTCATATTTGTCTGCAATATTCCTATGCACTTTCCCAACGCAGTACACGGCCGATCTTTTGTTCAGAACACGCGCTCACCGTGCGCCTTAGATATCTTCCTACATTTTATTGTTTCCATATGAATCGTAATATATCGAGTAATAATAAACAAAGCGGTATCGGTACAATCGGACCACCCGTGATTTGCAAACGATACGAGTCTGTACACTGTTTTTTGATCGTAAAACTTTCGAATAACTTCCTGTAATGATTTGAAAACGGGTTTTGTTCGCGTGAGACGCATGTTTCTGACCGAAATTTTATCTAGCACATATGATTAACTAGTTTACGCTCTGGGCTTCCCACGCGTGGTCTATCAATATAAAGTAGGCAATATTTAATTCCAGGTTATAAAATGAATAAAATAAATAATTATTGCAGCACATTTCACACAGCGCTATCTAGCCCCAAATTATATATTACATAATGATAGATAACTGATACATACCTATATATACTTTTTTTGTAAATTCAAACTTATAAAATATGGAAAAACATCCAAACCCGAAACAAATATCTGTAGATCATGCACACATTTTTTCCGCAGTGGGAATCGAATCCACTACCTCCTGTGTCTCAGCCGGCTATTCGCCCACTGCGCCATGGAGGTCGTTATGGTTTATCTATCTACCAAATTTCATCAAAATAGGTTCAGACGTGATTGAGTACCAAACAAACAAATATATCGCATTTATTAGCGTGACTATGATGTTATAGTAAAAAAGTTTTGTCTTGAGTTATAAAACTTAGCAGCCTACTTTAAAACTACTTTTAACGTTATTGATACCAATTATTAAAGAAACTTCAACAATTGAAAAAAAAACGGTTGCATCTTGTTACTAAAAATGATATTTTTCAAGTTTTTCGCTTAAAAAGCGATTTCTTCCAGGTAACTTTGGATGGAGAGGAGTATTCTTGGATGAAATAATGATGATGATGAGAAATAACCCCAAAACAAAGTAATAGTTCAGTTCACAAACATTCGCAACAGCAATAAAACTTCATTAATTACGTAACACACAAAAGCTAACAACATAAAGGTAACCATCAATTCGATTCCCGAAATGTTCAAACGCGCCCTTATTTGAACTGCAAACACTTAGGTCTCAGTCACACTAGAATAAATTAATAAAATAAAAAGCATTTATTGAGGAACAAAAAATATAAAATTACTAGCTGTTGCCTACGACTTCGTACGCGTTACACTACTAAATGTGAAGGTAACCTATAAATAAATCCAAACTCGCTGTTGCAAGATTACTTGACACCCCATTTTTATTCCATGGGACCTGATTTAGGGGATAAGAGCAGCTTATGTGTTAATTCAGGTTATTATCTACGTACTACGATACTAAATTTCATCGAAATCGGTTTAGCCGTTACGATGTGATTGAGTAACAAACAAATAAATAAACAAACATCCAAACTTTCGCATTTATAATATTAATGTGATGTGTACAGTGTGAAACGATGATGCCTGTATTAGTATGAAAACTGTGTTACATACACTATCGCCCTCCTTTACCCCAATGACTTCCAATCAGGTAAATGGTACATAAACAAACACTTTAACTTTTAACTAAAAATTAACGTTATATTCTAAGAATAGTGGGTATACGGCGATTCAAGACGATACTTTTCCATTAAAGATTCATAATCTTGTATTTTTGACAAAAACATGGTTAATAAACATTATCTGTATTTCATTCAGCACTAGGACTTCGTCTTCTTCCTGCCTTTTTCCCACATTACGTGGGGTCGGCACAGCATGCATTTTTCTTCGATACCTCTCTATCTCTACCATTTAGTATTAGGCTATCTTATTATATAAATATTTTTTAGTTGTACAGGTACTTGTTCTGTTAGTTAGTATTTGATTTACACCACCGGCGCCGTCCTCATTTGTTCACATACATCGTGACCATCTTAAGGTTGCCTGGAAGAGATCGCTTTTAGAAATAAGGCCACCTTTAATTTAATTGTGTATTCTCTTTTGACAGTATGTTTTTAGGGCTCCGCGGCAAATGGTAAAAACAGAACCGTTATGATGCCACTTTGTCCGTCTGTCCGTCCGTGCCACAGCTGTATATCTCTATTTTAAGAGTAATAGAGTTCCTTGTGAAAGGGCTCACCCGGGGAAGTACTACCACCATACCCATTTCTGTTGCCAAGCAGCATTGCTGTTTCGTTTTGAATGGTATGGTTGCCAATGAAATTACAGGCACATGAAGCTGTACACCTAAATGCCTCAAGTGGATAGACGCAGGGCAGTGCAACGTAGGGCACATTTCTAAGGTGTGTGACCTAAGAGGCAGTTCTCTGTTCGAGGCGATGGTTACCACTTAATATCAGGTGGGCCTTGCTTGTTCTATCTCCACGTAGCATAAAAAAATCTCAATAACTTCTGAAGCTATCGACTTGAAAATTGATACAGTTACTCAATTAATTAAAACTGGCCTACCTTTATTGCAATTTTGTATGGTATTATAGTTTTGGAGTTATGACAAAAAATGACAGAAAGTATAACGATTGCCCATTATTCCTGAAGCAAATCTAAAATAATTATGGTTTAAAAATATTATGCAAATATTACAAGAAATATATAACGAAGGTTCCATCGTATTCGTAAGTCGTCGTTTTCTATGTTTTCTATGTTTACGACTCACGAAACTAGATGGCGCTGCAAAATTAAAGTATATAGTAAAAAAATCTAGATAGGGACGGAACCTTCGGCAGGTGAATCTCACTCGCACTTGACCGGTCTTGCTTATCAAAAATACCCCAAAACAGTCACACAAGAAACCTGGAAAATATTTTCTATTCTGACCACAGTCTTATTCCATATTATCAAACAATTCCATCAGCCCCACCACATCTTTACAATCGCGACTCCCATAACTCAGGTGTGTCGCACGCGTCCGCGACAAGCCGCCGAAGCGACTATTTGTCGCTAGATACGACGCACGGTATTATTTATTCGCGTCGTGCGGAATTGAGGTTGAGATGAGATTACTGGCAGTGTATTGTTGCTAGATGTTAGTACGAGAGCGGATACCAACCTTACGACGCTGTGTAATAAGTATTCAGCATAAGAGTTAAGAGAAAATAGTAGCCATGTTGAGTATGAATAATGAAAATTCTTTATTGCATAAAATAAAAATAATCTGTACAAAGGCGAAGTTAATGTTAGTCTAGTTAGCATTCTCTTCAAGTTAACTTTTATGTAATGCGGACAAACATTTATTGTAGGTAGTGCATATTAATGCGGTAAAGGGAGAAGTTTAATTTAAATTAGCTAACACATACATAGATTTATCTAAACCTAGACAAACACAAGGTATTGAGGTAGTGGCTTGGTCTTTTCTGACTAAGGCTGACTTATCTAAGAGGATGGTTAAGGCAGGCCCATGACTCTCCATAAAAACTAACTGATATTACTACTACAGACGCAGCGGCTTGTCCGCACGTGGTGCGTATGTGTGGGATTTACTGTAAGGCTGAGTCAATTGAACGGAACAGAGACAACACTATATTTTACTCTGTCATTTTATAAATACAAATATTTTATTTTCCAAATAAGAATTAACATTATATGTATGTACATAATGAGCTCCGAACTAGATGTTCTAGATGTTCCGAACTAGATCTGTATCGCGGATACCCTGTATAGATTTACAAAAGTTAATCATTATGCGAGACCGAATCGAGTAAGATCTTTTCGTTTTTTCAGGAATATTGGTGCGATTTATATAGGTAAATAACCGCACTCAGATCTTGGACAAATATTTGCGATCACGCAATCCTCGCAGCGGAAATCGAACCCGCAACCTCTTCTATCTCAGCTCGCTTCTCGTCCACCGCGCTACAGCGGTCGTTAAAACAATAAAAGTCTAACAGTAACTAAACTAAATGAAGTAATTGAGTAGATGAACCATCTGATTAGTTAAGAGCAGTAACGCCTACCAATTATAATTTGGTTCACAGGTGTGAAAGATGAGTCGGAGATCTACATAGTGGCCATTAACCTGGCAAATAGTAGAAAAATACAAAAAAAACTAGACAATTGCGAGTCAGACTCGCGCACCGAGGGTTCTTTTTTTTTCATGTGATATAACAACAAAACTATGATTTTTTTGGATTCTTTACTTGTATTTTACTTGCTTCTTGTCAAATTTCATGATTAAGCAACGGAAAGTACACCCTAATACAGGTTTTGATTTAATTGCGTGTGTCAAAATATGCGGTATGGAATATACCTACATGCTACGTTTTTACCTGCAGTTGCACAGAACAAGGAATGGTTGTTCTGTCGAAATACCTGCCCATTCCTGGAACGATCGAGAGCGTTCGAGTGTTGTGAACTGTGCGCGGTATAAATAATCCGGAGAGACGGCCGGAGGAGTATGTCCGTATTTTTTGATCGCTTTGACTTAGAAGTTTGGTTTTTGGTATTTATGGTTCCAAGGAACCTTACCGTATTTGATATTAATTTCAACTTGATATCTCCACACGTTCCTAAGAAAAAGGGTATTGGCAGACAGGCAGACGGCCTTTCAAGGTACGAAACCCTAAAACGGACAGAAATAAATATAGATAGGTAATTATATTTGTCTCATGCCGCATTCACGACATTAAATTAAAACACGTATGCAGATTTGTATTAACTGATTTTAGAGAAAGGTTTAACATCGGTAGCTTGAATATTTATCAAGTAATTGGTAAATTTTCAATAAACTATTTTGAACGTAAGTCAGTGGCGCCTTTGCGCCGATGCCGCTTATTCAGAAAGGTATCAACTTACACGATGAACGAATATGATTTGTTTACCTATTTTCTGTCTGCTGCATTGATATTTTAGGACTTGAAATTAAGGTAGATTGAAAATTAATAAATTCCATATTAATGAATTTGGAAAAAAAACTATTTACAACATACCAGCCATCAGCCCTACCCGTGATTTAAATTAATGTCGTAAATGCGCTGACACGCAGTATATCCTATGGTCTGTATTGAATTACTTTAAATTCCATTTAAATAGGCTTTAAAACAAATTATGAGATGGAAACAATTGTTTTATTAAATTAAATTTATTGACGAGTTTACAATATAACTAAATACGGTTTGTTGGCCGTTCTTATTACTTTCAGCTCTCTGTGTCCCACTGCTGGGCAAAGTCCTACTGTTTGTTCCAGTCACATTTCAGCAAAAAATTGGGTGAATGGATATTAAATAATTTATTTTATAAATACTGTCTGACTTGCGCCAAAAAGCCTTCGTCCGGAGTATATTATATATGGATGGATTCCCTTCGGTAGGACGTCCACTGGCTTAGGCCTCCCCTATAGATTTTCAGAGCGATTCAAAGCGACCGATCTTGTGCTTCCTTCACCCGACGGCTCCCAGCAACCTTTAAGAGGTCATTTTTCCATATAGTGGGGATAAGATTTTACAAATCAAGGTGTCACCCAAAATCATGCCAATCATCTTTCGAAATCCGCGCACTACTCAATTTTGCAGTACGTATTTGAAATGATTTACTTATTCCAATAAACACTAAGACCATAAAACGGAATACCAAATCAAATGTTAGCTAACTAATAATTTGATTCCGGTAAGATGTTATCTCGTCAATAGTTCAAACTTCGCCTGCAACCTATGATTAACTGAGCTGATTTAACGCCTTATAAAATCTCGGTTTTTGTTTTGATTTATGTTTAGTCTAAAACTAGGTTTTGGTATTGGCCATAGCTTAAAGTATTATAGCATTATTCATTTGTCATTTGTTTTTAAAAGGGCTTTATTCATCATAATTGCTTGCAAAGTATTATAGCTAAACACATTTTAGTACAACCCAGAAGACTTCTTATTCCTGCCCTTTTCTCACATAACGTGGGGCTGGCACAACACGTATTTTTCTTCGATACCTCTCGATCAGCCGTCATTTCCGTTGTCACTTCTTTCTTACCCATATCATTCTTCACACAGTCCATCCATCTCTTCTTCGGCCTTCCTCTACTTCTATATTCTTACCTAACTCTATTTTAGTCACATGACAACTCCGCAGACCTTTATATGTTTTTTAATATAACTTTCTTTTGTCTTGGTTTTTTCTGTTCAGGTCCTTTCGAATGCAGGTGGTTGGGCATAAAGGACATGAGAGTTGAGCTATTGTTTGTAAGAAGTATTGCTAGAAGTCAGGAGGAAGATGCTCTGCTGGTGGGATGAAATCGGGATGGGCTGGGTGATGGGAAGTCCATAGTTTGCATCTGGTAACTGATGGACCTTTTTCCATGGGGTTGGTGGATCGCAGAAAGCTTTTTTGATGATAGTGGCTGATGATTGTGGAGCAGATGTCAGTCGTCAGTTTCCTGCTTGAGTTTTTTGATACAGGTACTTCATGGCGAATTTTTGGTGGGGCAATGCCTGTTAGCGGGTACAGAATTTTAAGGGGGGTGGGTTTTAGACATCCTGTGATTAAGGGCAATATCTACCTGCTTCACATGGGCGGGCCGGTGTCACACTGGTCACTCAAATTGACCCACCAAAAAGGCCAATTGTTCAAAATACATGAGCCTCCTAGGCGGTCTAGGTCTAGGTGTAGATGCTGTAAAATCATCTTCAATCGATAGATAGAAAGTTATCATGCACAATACACCCCAATGCGATGCACAATACACCCCAATGCGATGCACAATACACCCCAATACGGGACGTCAGTGCAGATCTTATTCCCCACACCCTAGAATTAAGATATAAAGTTATCTTTTTTATCACTGGAAGGAAGTGGTAACGTAACCAAATCTGTGATTTACGAAAACAAATCGCGTATTGTATATTAAACCACACCAAAAAGGTATAGAAAGTATTAAAGTTCAACACGCTAGAACAAAAAAAGTAGAACTCATCAGATGGGTACCCATTAATTTTATTTGTCCTGTATCTTAGACAATGGGGCGAATAGCCGCGCATACTAGCCAATAAGTACTGTGTAACGGTAAGGCGTACAGGGTGCGGTCAAATATTATTTCGGCGTAGTTAGTTCGCATTTATTTAACCATACATTGACTTACCCTAACATTATTAATTGGAATAGCTCTGAACATTATAGATGGGAAATGTGGGTCAGCTGTTCTTAAAAGTCACTCAGTCCACTGCATGTCCAATATAATATGTTTAGAAAACATATTAAATTGGACACGTTCGACCATATTTGCAGAGGCGCGGGTCGATGGGTTACACGCCATCATCCGCAAAAAGACTGCCTCACTGCTCAGTAGAGTGTGGGGCAGCACCAACACCATCCTGCAAGTCATAGCTGGCAAATACGACTCACTGATTATAAAGTCCTTCAATCGGGTTTTGATTGAATAGTCTTTGTAAGAGACTATTGGCTCAAGGCTTGAGTGAGGGACTTTACCTTCAACTTTTATTGTTATTATTTGAATTTTGTTTGTTTAATTGTGCCTATACTTTGTACTAACCCATGTGACATGTTTGAATTATGTTTTTTACTAACAAATATGGATCTTTGACATCTGAAAATTTAATAAATGAATTGAAAATGGAATTGAATTATGACACAGATTTAATGATAGTTTAACAATAAAAAGTGACTAAAACATTTAAAAGAGAGGTTGTAGGTAATTAACACCATGTTATAAATTTAATTTTTATAGATTAACCAATTATACCATGGGCCATGGGAGATATGATGAAAGGAGATCTTCCTTTAACGCTCAAGAGAAAGCTAATGGGCGTATGCACCCTCCCCGTTTTGACATATGGTGCGCAGAACTGGTCACTGACTAACATTTTAAAGTCCAAGCTCAAAGTTTGTCAGCGTGCGATGGAACGCAGCATCTTGCGTGTCAAGCGAACGGACAGAGTCCGGAACACTGAACTGCGCTCAAAGACCAAAATTGTTGACGTAGCCACCAAAGCCGCTCAGCTGAAGTGGAACTGGGCTGGGCATGTCTGTCGCATGCCAAGTGAGCTGTGGGCAAGGATAGCCACCGAGTGGCGTCCTGATCCAGCGAGAAGGCGACGCGGCAGACCGAAACGTAGATGGCGGGACGAGCTGGATAAATTCCTAACGGATTGGCCACAATCAGCTCAGGACCGCCAAGTCTGGAAAGAATGGGGGGAGGCCTTTGCCCAGCAGTGGGACATGAATGGCTGATAATAAAATATATATAAATAACCAATTATACATTAGCCAATATTTTTTCGCCTTAATGAAAATAGGTAAGTTTACGACAAAGATATCTGTGTTAAAAACTCTCCCTGTAAATCCCACTTAAACTAATCTTATGTCATCGCCAGCAAAACATATCTTTTTAAACTTTTGTATCACCTTCCTGTTCCATCGGCTGCATCTTTTTGCCATAGTCTCTTACACCTTTAAACTTTCGTCCCAGGTAGTGCAGCGGTTGCACCCTTTTCTACCTAATGTTGCAATTTGCCACTCGATGATTTTAATAAATCATGTATAATTAGTCGCTAGCGTTTGTTTTTTACAACACGATCGCTTTTTTCAAGATGTTAAATAAATATAAACGCAGCACCCTGTATTTGTCTCATCCCGCGATATGATCTAAAGCTCTTGTCACTCGTCAGCCCGTCGCTACTCGAGTAGCTATAATTGATGCCCGTCAGATGACGGTGGACCGGGACCATTATAATGTTTGTGTACATACTACCTGTTTTATATTAGTGGGTTTATTTAAGTTTTTTGTGTCACTAGGAAACCCCTATTACTGATAGTTAAAGTGTGATAGAGAGAAAAACCAAGACTTTAATCCAGTTAGTATTGAACCCATATCTGTAAAAGGCTATTTTATACCATAGTTAACACTTATTTGTGTAATGCGCAAACATGTTCTCTTTTCTGAAAATAGTGTCATAAAAACATTACAGTTAAAATATGGGCCTACCCCGGATAAATCAAACCTTGGGTATTAATCAGGTTCTACATGTAGGTATTGCCCATTTCTTTTCTGTAGATAACGCTTGTGTACCTGGATCAGGCTACCTTAACCTGTCCCAAGCGCTACACAGCAGCTGCGTTCTTAACCCAGCTAATGCTGCATATTGCATAATCATCTATAATTGAATATGCCTCAGTTTTCTACAAACATGTATCTCACTTGAAACGGTTGCTGCACACACCCGAAACAAAAGGTTGTTTAAAAATATTAAAAAGCGATTCGTATTAAACAGCTAAGATAGAACCTTTTAACTCGAGATAAGCACGCGATGATCGATTGTGGGAACATCTGAGATGGTGACAGTAAGTTACATTTAAGTTGGCTCAAGTTGATCTTTGAGCGTATGGACGATGTGATATTATCAGTAGTGGAGAGAAGAGGTATTGGTACTTGGGTTATTAAGTTAATTTAACGTGAAGGAAATACGGAAATCAGTAGACGGAGAAAGGTATATATTGGAAACCGTATTGCCAGACTAAAGTAGCGTTGGGCAGGATACTTGGCAAGACTTGGTGATGGCAAGAAAGAGCAAAAGAGGCCATGGCAGACCATCAGCCCGCTGAGTGGACGACATGGAGGAAGTAGAGGGTAAGACCTGGATGCGAATGGCACAGAATCGGTTGGAGTGGCGTTTGAGGGAGAAGACTTGTACCCAGCAGTGGGCTATCAGCTAAGATGCCAATGATAATGATGATGAACGTAAAGGTGGTTTAATTAGGATATCACTTATAGCAGAGCAGTGTCTGTGTTCTTATCACCACAGCGCTTCCCCGCGGTAAGCTTTTCTTTTCATTTCATCTATGGCGCCAAGTGTCAAAACCTCACATACGAACTATTACAATCGAAATGTCTCTCATACATTATGCGGTCGACATACATTATTATAATCCACATAATCACATTTCATATAATAACGTCATTAGAATTAGTGCGGTCGACAACTGCGTCGTGTGCGGTCGCCTAAAGCCATTTCTATGTGTGTTCTAAGTTAAAAGATATTTTGACATCATCTATGGAACGGATTTTTTCTTAGTAGAGTGATGATAGCTGAAGATGATCTGGTATGGCATGATATCGTCCACAATTGAACATGAGCATCCCCCATAGATTTCCAAGGTGACTGATCTTATACGGCCTGCACCCAAAGGCTCCTAGAAACCTTTATTACGACATCTTTCCATCTTGGGGAGGCTACGCAGCGGTTTAATATGCGTGGTCTTCACTCGAGAACCTCTCTGCCCTAACGGTGACCACTTCAGCTTGCTAATCCTCTGGGCTGTGTCAGTGACTTTGGTTGGTCTCCACAAACTGATCTGGTTATGTAAATAGTGAATATAATACTCAGGGATTAAACCATAATGCCAAGAGATATGTTTCAAAGCGACTTTCGCTTATAACCCACACCATTCTTGTAAGTCTATAATGTCACGAGAGTAGAACGTGTATGGAGAGCTAAATGTTCTTATATGAGTACGTGTGGGCCCGAGGGTCAACTTTTTGGGAGCTCGTTTGCGAGTGTGACGCGAATATTTTAGTAGTTGGAATCAGATGATAGTATGAGAAAAATACCCTTTTTACGGGAGGTCTATGATACTATCACAATAACATATATTAAATTCGAAAGTTTGGATGCTTGTTTTCCTACTCAATAACAGCTGAAGCGATTTCGATAAAATTTAGTATATAGATAGATTATGCTGGAGTGAAACAGGCTACTTTTTATTTATAAATCACGCGTGCGAAGCCGTGGCTGGCAGCTAGTAGAGTAATAATAGTACAGTATCCACTTACTGCGGAAGACATGAGTTTAGAGCAATTATTATTATCGTACAAGAATTTAAATATGAAAACTTTTGAATAAATTGCTGTGAGCTATTAAACCATACATTTTACCTTGCGATTAATTTATATTTGTTATTGATAAGTATGTTGTTTCTTTTTATTCGTGGTATACAGTTTTTTATATTTTATTTTTAGAAATGTAATTTTTCAATCGATTACTTTTGTCTTTTGCAATGCAGTCATCATAATAGAGATGTCTATATCTAGGAGGTAACGTTGAGCTACATAAAAATTCTTGCAACAATTTTAAACAGCTTAACTAGTTTTGTCCTCGTATTCATTGTATTACTCTTTCAGTAGAAAAGAGACAAATAATCCCAAATTTCAGCTAATACAATACGGTAAAGTTAGATTACCGCAACCTACCAACAAGCATTACAGCTTAACCCCTAATACGCCAACCATACCATATCACGTGATAAAAGTTTCACCCGCCCACATCCAACCTGACACCAACCAACCGAAAATAAACCCTTCAACATAAAATAAATTGAATTTTCCGTCGCGAAAATCTTTCGGTCCCATGTCCCGGCCCGTTACGGAGGCCTATGTATACACGTGTATACACATGTGTATAGGAGTGTGCGATGTCGTGTGTGCAACAGGTGGTTGCCCGTAGGGTTAAACGGTGGTGTGATATGTATGTAGCTTTACTTTGTTATTTATTTATTTATTGAAGTCATGGGCTTATGGTAAGTTCGTGGTTTGCAGGTAGGTTTCTGGTGGCCGCTAGTGAGTGAGGAACTGTTATGTCAAATTGTGGTTGCACTGGTTTAATTTAATCTGTAGTTAATCTGTCGTGTGTGTAATTTGAATTTTGAGAAAGAAAAGAAAAAAAAAGAAAACCCCATAATTGTGTCCTAATTTGACTGATTCGGTTAGATAATTCTTTATTGCAGACCATAAAACAAATATAAATAAAAAATAACAACGTAAGTCTATAGATACAATTGGCGGTCTTATCGCTTAAAAGCGATCTCTACCAGATAACCTTTGGATGGAATGGACAGACCAATTAAACAAAAAAAAATACAAAATAAACTAAAAACTAAAAAATTATTTTACCTATCTTCAAATAAATGTAGTTGTACCGTGACCTTACAAAATGACGTCTCAAAATATTTAATCTGTGAGTAAATATAAGAGAAAGTTAAAAATTAGCTTTATAAAATATGTGTTCTTATACATAAATATGGTTATATATTCTTATCATATGACTTTTATACTTCTGTTAGAAAAAATAAATGCTTCATTTAAATATGTATTTTATTAAAATAGAATAAAAGTAGGTAGAAAAGTAGTTGAAAAGGTTGCTTTTAAATAACAAAAAATATATTTAAAACATATACCAAAACAACAGACTGCGTATAATTATCACTGTAAAATTAAATACCGAAATCAAAGCTTTCTAGCCCATTATAAATATAGCTAACAATTTAAAATTAATGTATATGATCACACACCCAACATCCACCCCAACACACTCCCACACACCTTCTCTCACACACACACACATACTCATAGGCACAGCCTCATACATACATACATAAACATAAACACACACCGACATGTCCTTCCTGTTACTCACAAGTATCCATAAACTTATTGTATTGTGTAACTAATGTAATTCTTTAATATTTTCCGGAGGCGTTGATGTCTACGACACAGTTTAATACTGCAGATATCATCGTTTTTCACATTATTTGTACCATTGTTTAAGTTTCAAATAAAGAGTTTCATGATTGTGATGATAAATTTAATCCGTGGATGATTTCGTGGGTTGTGAATCTATTTATGTATTTACTAGCACTGTGCTTAATAACTTCATAACGTACGACTGTTTATCTTCCCATATAAATAAACTAAAAATGTGATGGGGAAATGGGGAGACCTTTGCCCAGCAGTGGGATGATGTAGGTTAGTAAAAAAAACAACAAAACAACAAAATTGTAGAGCATACTTCTCAGCAACAACCCATCGGAAAATGTTTTCTCATACATGTCGGAAAATCCCGGATGCGTGCCGGCCCATGGAGGGCGATTTATGTCTCACTTTTCTTTTATGAGCTGAGAGTAATGATAACGCGTGCAAACTTTTAAATCTAAAAGATATTTTTATAGTTCTTGCGAGCTACCGTCAGCGTCCATGTATACATGTGTTTTGTCAAAAAAAGTAGCCATGTCTGGGTCATATCCTCATGTGAACCAAATTTCATCTTAATCGGTTAAGCCGGTACGACATGATTGAGTAACCAACAAACATCCAAACATTTGCTTTTATATTAAAATATATATAATATTTTTTATTTTGTTAATATAATAACAATATATAATTATGTTCATAATCTTCATTTCTAAGCGCGGCTTGTGCATCGATGCCTAAACGTATTTAGTAGCTAAATATGATTAAGGAGTGGTCAAATCATACAAATACGTCAAATTTAAACATGTTTAGTCGCTAAATACGCTTATGTATATTTTGCAAACCGGGCTGTCTTGTTAGTAAGTTGTGAATAGGTTCTTTCTAGGCCAGCGATCCCACCATCAGTACCATCAGTAGTGAGCAAACGATTACGTATCACAGTATACCATGCTATGTTATGTAATGGTGTGGTAGAAGATGGTACAAGCTAGCCTAAAAATAACCTATTCACAAATTATTAACTAGATTGAGACTTGAATATTACATTTATTTATTAATATTATAATTTATGAATATGATAATGCGTGCGATGGAACGCAGCATCTTGGGTGTCAAGCGAACGGACAAAGTCCGGAACACTGAACTGCGCTCAAAGACCAAAATTGTTGACGTAGCCACCAAAGCCGCTCAGATGAAGTGGAACTGGACTGGGCATGTCTGTCGCATGCCAAGTGAGCTGTGGGCAAGGATAGCCACCGAGTGGCGTCCTGGACCCAGCGAGAAGGCGACGCGGCAGATCGAAACGTAGATGGCGGGACGAGCTGGATAAATTCCTAACGGATTGGCCACAATCAGCTCAGGACCGCGAAGTCTGGAAAGAATGGGGGGAGGCCTTTGCCCAGCAGTGGGACACGAATGGCTGATAATAATAATAATAAATGCGAGGCGAGACGTTATTCGGAGCGGATCGCACTCACCCTGCTGAAGGTTCACGGATTGAACCTAAACATTGTCGGTCGAAAAACCGATATGACGGTATGTGATAATTTTTTATAGTAATTATAATAATGATATTATTATTATTATTTTTAATAATGACATATTAATGATTTATGAATATACAAGTTTATGAATATAACATACAGAATAAACAAGTTTTTACCTACATCATCATAAAAATTTAAAAAACACAACTGAGCTACACTAGTGGTTCGGCCCGAACTGAGATCTCGCGAGTCTACCATAAAAACCAAAAAAATATTATTCGTAATCTTTGACTATCAAAATAGTGCCACGAAATGAAAAGCAAGTAACTTGACCTACAGTTTCATTCAAATTACAGGTAACGGGAGTTCATGCCAATTGGTCACCCTTTTTTGGGGTACAAATTGCAGGTATTCTAGCTTTCAGACTTTTGCCTATATTTTTGATATATAAGTTACACACTTTTATACTACTTTTCACAAATTACAGCACTGTGGGGTCACTGGTGTACCCTGTGAATTTTGTGAAAGTTTAGTTTTTATTATGGCTAACAACTCAAAAACTACAAAAATTTTACTAAAAGTAAAAACGGGGTCGACATGTACTAATGATGACCTTTCATTTGACCTAAAAGTCTCATTTTCATTTTTTTACCACTCTTGAACCTTGAACTCTTGAATATCTCAACAACCCCCCAAAATCTTTAGCTCATTGAGTCACACCAAAATAATGCCATCATTACCTACCCATATACCAATTTTCACGATGATCGGATAAACGCTTCGAAACTTATCCTCGGACAAACAAACATACATACATACCTCGACCTCGACGACCTCCGTGGCGCAGTGGGTGAATAGCCGGCTGAGACGCAGGAGGTATGAATGAAAATGAATGAATGAAAATACTTTATTGTACACCACACAAGAAACAAACAAAAAATATAAAAATTCACAAAGCAACAAGTACAATGGGCGGTCTTATCGCTTAGAAGCGATTTCTTCCAGACAACCTTTGGATGGAGAGGATTTTTGTAACATTACAATAATGGAGGGGGGTATATACTAACAGAACGCTGATCATTTACAATAAACTAAAACAATATACTTAAATAAATATTGACAATATATACCTACGATAAATAAAATTAAATAAAAATATACATAAACACACATACATATATATATATATAGCGACACTACGACGTTTCTGAGAGATAAAATATTTTCACTCTTGTTTTAAATGTGGCTAATGATGGAGCTTGCCGTATTGAGACCGGTAATGTGTTCCAAAGACGTGTTGCTTGAACTGTAAAGGAATCATCATAGAATCTAGTTCTATGCACTGGGGTTTTCAGCATCAAATTTTCAGATGATCGGAGCGAGTGAGGATTAGAGCAGTGAAGGAACTCAAATCGTTCCTTCAAGTAGGAAGGGGTTAAGGGATTTTGGAGGATGTTGTACAAAAGAGAAAGGATATGAGCATTCCGGCGAAGACGAATAGGTAACCACTTGAGTTTGAGACGAAATTCGGAGATGTGATCAAATTTACGGAGCCCAAAAATAAATCGAATGCAGAAATTTTGCAGACGCTCAAGCTTGTTTAGTTGGTCCTCCGTAAGGTCAAGATAGCTGGCGTCAGCATAATCAAGAACGGGGAGAAGAAGTGACTGTGCAAGCGCAATTTTTGTAGCGGTAGGTAGAAAGTTACGCAGCCTCCTAAGCGAGCCAGCAGATGCAAACATCTTTTTACTCACAGACTCAAGCTGCGGAACCCACGACATGGAACTGTCTATTAGTATACCTAAGTTTTTAACGTGTTTGCTGAAAGGAACTGTCACACCATTAAATTCTACACTAGGAATAGCTGTCCAGTCTATTTTTGATAACGTGCGAGAGCTTCCTACTACAACGACTTGAGTTTTTTGAGGGTTCACTGTAAGACCGTATGCCTTGCTCCAGTCCCGAATACGGTTAAGTTCGTTGTTGGTTCGGTTGATTGCAGCAGGCAGATCATGAAGTGACGCTGAAGTATAAATTTGGAGGTAGTGGGTTGATTCCCGCCGCGGAACAAATGTTTGTATGATCTACAGATATTTGTTTCGGATCTGGTTGTTTTTCTATATATTATAAGTATGTATTTACAAAAAAAAGTATATAAGTATTCTATCAGTTATCTGGTTCCCATAGTACAAGCTCTGCTTAGTTTGGGACTAGATAGCGCTGTGTGAAATGTCCAGCAATATTTATTTATTTATACATACATACAACGCCGATTTGCCCAAGTTGATTTGGAGATCTCGCTTCGCTCGATCAATTAAGGTTTCAGCGATAAGGCCGCCCATTGTATTTTATTTAGCATAAATTAGTTTTTTATGTATTCCTGGTGTACAATAAAGAATTATTCTATTCTATTAAAGCATACGATGTACGTAGGAACTTAATTCGAATAGTAAAAGTATATAAGTATTCTATCAGTTATCTGGTTCCCATAGTCTAGTATAAAAATAAACAAATTCAGTTTTGAAAACCTCGTAACCAACTACACAAGAACCTTTCACTGGGATAGTTTTTGAACCCCTGTCCAAACGTTTAAATTTGAGCGATATATATCTATGCTTACGGTTCCTATGGTGCATACCTAGGTACGCTCTCTAGTATCATATCTCTATGATTTTACGAGTCTCTCAGAATAAACTCCATAATACTCTATTATGCACTAGCATTGTTTTATGTTGGTGATATATCAGATTTATGCAGTGCATGTGAAACTGGCTTTATGATTCCGCTTTTATTTGCCTTGCATGTGGGCACGGGTAGGTATACGTTTTGGAAAATGCTTGGGTTTTTTATTTTTGTTTATGTCAATGTGTAGCTTTTTGCCTATTGTTAGCTAAAGCTAACAGCACTTGCCCATTAGGTAGAAATGTAGATTGAATTTGGCAGATGTCACAATATGACCAACGAACAGCAAAACCAAATGATACAACATTTGAATATCGTCCTGTCGAAATAATGATCCAGGATTAACTAGTGTTACTGAGTGTAATTTTTAATATTAAGTGAAACTTGGCAAATGTTTGTTACACTTACTGGTGGTTCGCCCCGAACTGAGATCTCGCCAGTCTACAATAAAAACAAAAAAAATATTATTCGTAATCTTTGACTATCAAAATGGGCCACCTAACTTGACCTACAGTTTCATTCAAACTACAGGTAACGGGAGTTCATGTCAATTGATTATAGTTTTTTGGGAGTATAAATTGCAGTTATTCTGGATTTCAGATTTTTGCCTATACTTGTGATACGCATGCCAAATTACAGCATTGTGGGGTTACTGGTGTACCCTATGAATTTTTTCAAAGTTTAGTTTTTATTATGGTTAATAACTAAAAAACTACAAAAACTTTACACATATTAAAAAACGGGGTCGAAATGTAATAATGAAGACTTTTCATTTGACGTCTCGCTGGACCTAATAGTCTCATTTTTATATTTTTTTACCCCTCTTGAACCCCAATATCTCAACAGCCCCCCCCCCCCCCATTTTTAGCTCATTTAATCACACCAAAATTGTGCCATCACTACCTATCAATGTATCAAATTTCACGATGATCGGATCAACGATTCGAAAGTTATCGCTGGATAAACAAACATACATAATATACATACTACGCCGATTTGCCCCAGTTGATTTGGAGATCTCGCTTCGCTCGATAAATTATTAAAGTGTACGGATTACATAATAATTATTTGGCATAAAATGGTTGATTTTTCGATTTCTTGTGTATACGTTCGTACAAAGTTATCACGGCATGCAAAATGATAGACGTCAAATCGGACATATTAAATTTCCATTACTCCTTAGTTCTATAGTGTTAATACCACCCATTGTACTATTACATTTGTGTCTTCTATATTAAATAAATAGTTAATGCTGGACATTTCACACAGCGCTATCTAGCCACAAACTAAGCAAGCTTGTACTATGGGAATCAGATAACTGATGGAATACTTGAATACATCTTTTTTTGTAAATACATTATTCTTCTTCTTTCGTGTCAATGGCTGTTTGACTTCTAAATTTTATTAGCCTAATAGAGAGCAACTTCCACATCCCTCTCTGTTGCCTGGTACAAGTCTGCTCTGACTGTAATATCCATCAACATAGAAGGTTTCTCCAACGCAAAAAGCAAGATCCTCGCAATGCTTTGCCAGGAATCTCAATGCGATATTTTTTGTGTCCAAGAGACACACCGAGACACCGTCCAATACATGCTTTCAATATGTAGTATTTAAAAAAAATACTCAAACCCGGAACAAATATCAATGCAAACATTTGTCCCGCAGTGGGAATCGAACCCGCTATCTCCTGCGTCTCAGCCGGATATTCGCCCACTGCGCCACCGGAGGTCGTCATTTTGTTTGATTTTTTTTATTTTTCTGGTGTACAGTAAAGTATTTTCATTCATTCATTCATTCATTGGTCTTCTGGTTACTGGCCTGTCCAAGAAAAAAGCCTCATGAATGAACCATAGGGCTCCATACTGGTACGAAGTGGTATAAAATCCAGTAAATGCATAGTATAAGCCTTCAGTAATGATACCATAACAAGGTTTACCACTCAATCTCACATATTAGGGTAATGTTGGTAATATTATCTCCCGCGGGAGCGCTCCCCTCAACTTCCGGTTTATCACACATTACGTTAAATGTTTACGGCGTTACGTGACGGGTAACGGTGCTAATTTGTTGACGTGTGAGGTTAATTAAGTTGATTGCTACGTTGTTTGAGGCTTGATTTGGATTTGTATTACATAATTTGCTTCTAACATAGACGAACTGGTGTTACTATTGATATATTTAAGTACTTTGTGTAACTACTGGTTCGCCCCGAACTGAGTTCTCGCGAGTCTCCCAAAACACAAGAAAAAATTCTTAGAGCGACTCGCGCAACGATGCCTAAACGTATTTAGTGGCTAAATATGATTTAAAGATCAAACCATACAAATACGTAAAATTTAAACATGTTTAGTAGCTAAATATGTTTCGTTCCCATAGTTATCGTCAAGAAACGTGTGTCATATGTATTTTGGTATTAAGGTTGTTTTTCCTGTAACATGGGCAACATTTTTCTTATCCTATGCGTGCGGTAGATTCACAACAAGTCAACCCTCACTAAAATTGAGCTGACCCACAACGGTCAGATGAAGTTTACTCGGCTGCCTCACCTCGAACGAGTGACAGCGCAATGCATACTCGTATCATTACCGAAACAACCCATCCAAGATCGGTCATAGCATTCCAAATTTGTGTATCGTGTGTGGATTTATTGAGACTATCTTTGTGCAAATCTATTAACAAACAATCAAGTTCCACCGGCCGGTATGCGTGTGATAAGTGCCGCCAGCATTGCCCAGCAAACAAGCGCGCGTGGTGAAGGTGATCTTCTGTTGGTGTTCTAGGTATGTGCGCATTGTATTGTTACCTGGAGGATACTTTTTATCATACATAAGACTACACGGCGATTGCTACGAGTATCTACATATCAAAGGTAATCGACCCAGCGTGATCCAGGCCAAGCCTTTACGTCACAAAATACCTAGGTTTAGGGATCGTTGTGCAAGCCGGCCTTAATCTTTGACTAATAAAATAGTGCCACGAAAGAAAAGCCAAAAACATGACCTATAATTTCATTCAAATTACAGGTAACGAGAGATCATGTTAATTGGTTAATCTTTTTTGTGTAGAAATTGCAGTTATTCTGGATTTCAGACTTTTTCCTATATTTGTGTGACTAAAGCTACACGCATACAAAATTTCAGTACTGTGGGTCACTTTTTATTATGGCTAGTAACTTAAAAACTACAAAATTTAAACTAAAAATGAAAACAGGATCAAAATGTACTCACAAAGACCATTTATCAGACGTGCTATTGGACCGGACAGTCCCATTTTGTCCAATTTTGGTGACAATTTAGTCACCAAAATTGTGCCATCACTATGTATCAAATTTCACGATGATCGGATAAACGCTTCGAAATTTATCCTCGGACAAACAAACATGCATACTTATATACAACGTCGATTTGCCCAAGTTGATTTAGAGATCTCGCTTCGCTCGATCAATTTCAATTAAAATTTCACATAAAACATCAAGGCCCGCATAAAAAATCCTATTATACTAAAATCAACAACGTAGGTATCTATTAGTATTATTATGTTTGCGTAAATACTTCTGATAACAGATTGTACACGGTCATTTTGGTGAGTAGTGTAATATCACTCACTTTTTTATCTAGATGTTGATCATGCTATTCACGTTATCTAATTTAAATACTTACATGGGGAGATCTGTTCCGTATTTCCTTCTACCATACTTTGACATTTTCATCATTATTTTGGTCAGAAAACTCTAAATTAATTCTCAAACCCTTAAAATACCCATTATTACATTTTTATGTGGGTGGAATGAGCAGAATTTTCTCGTCACAAGACTATAAATGATGCTATATGTATTTTAACTTTTTAGGACTAGAAACACAAAAATAAAGAGAACTGACATGGGTTCTGACGTGACATTTTTGACAAATATTTATTTACGTTTAATTCTTGGTAAAACCGCAAGGTTTTACTTGGAATTTATATAGGGCCTCTGATTGTGATGTATGGTTGTATTGGCCGCTAACTAGAATATTCGAAATCTTTAACTTTCGTACAGGTCCGGATGACATTGGGATTCTAGAAATCTCGGAGAGTAGTCGTTTAATCAGTCTCGTTTTATCAATCAGTCAGCGCAGTCCGGTAACAGTTTGTTCTTGATGGCGAAGCCCTAGCTAGGCCTGACCCCTTCGAGGTTGGAGTCCTCACGTCTCCCTCTGGGACCCTCGAGGCCGGAGAGCTCAATACAGACCTGGAGGTCTGGCCTGCTACATCGTTCGAGATCTGCTAGCCTAACCTTGGAATCGCCACCGCATTTACTACTATACTAACATCTTGATCTTACTTCAACCAGAACACGGTGGAGCTACTTCGTCCTATCGGCCTCTCGTCGACGTTGGCTAGGACTTCACTAGCCCTCAACACCAAGGGAAGCGGGCATTCTACCGGTCCTGTAGACTCCCGGATTTATCAATTGTGCGCACCATAGTGGGACATTATGTGTTTTGATAAGTAACGTATTCATAGTCAGTTATTGTACTATATCATAACTCATTGTAAAATCCCTCTTTCATTTCAAACTGTTAGGTAGGTCTTAATTCAATTTGGCTTACAGCTCTCTTCTTATAAAGGAGAGAGTTGTAACGCTACAGTAGAACGGTTATGTGTGATTGTGTAACTATAAAATGATGTTTAGGTAAAGGTGACGGGTTTTATAAATAGGTATTTAAATAATGCAATTGCAATGGATTCTCTCTCACTGTGGTATTAATTTCAATGAACAAGTTGATTACTTAGCAGCACAAGCTACGACTGACGGAATAGAATATACCATATTACAGTATTATACTGAATGTATCTATTTGATAAAGAGGCAGTGTTACGATCTTTGGAAAGAATATTTTGATTTACGTTCAAAAGAAATACATAGGTATTTGGTATAAAACCGTCCAACCGCAACGCCTTAGAATCCCATGGATTGATAATCATAATATATCTAGAAGAGCCGCAGTAGTGACTATGAGGCTTCGTTCAGGTCATATTCCATCGAAGACATTTGCTTTTCTAATGGGTAAAGTCCTGTTACCGAACTGTGAGCTCTGCGGTATACCGGATGACTTAATGCATGTCTTGATGGAGTGTGCCCTTAACGAGGCATATCGATCTAATATTTGTAAAAAAATTCTGAAAGAATCTACTGATTGCAACATTATATTGTCAAATCCACTTTCAGATAAAATTAAATATTTAGTTATGCTTTATGAGTTGAAGTTCAACTCAGATCATTGATGGTCTCAGTTGAGCTTTAATTCAATAGATTATCTACCTATTTGTTTCGTTAGTAATGTGTTTTTGTTGTAACAACTGAGCGGCATAATTGCCATTGTGATTAAGCTCATTAATAAAGAAAATAATAATAATGCTCTAGTGTCTCTAAGCACCGACACGAACCTTTAAGATTTTACAGTGCTTTATGTATTTTAGTATGTAACTTTTTGTCAAATAAATAAATTAAAGTAAATATTATGTAATTAAACATAGTATATTATTTAAATTTAACGACATAATAGATCTTGATACTGGCTTCCAGATTTCAAATGAATCTGCAACCAATGTCCAATTATAAAGTGAACTTAAAAGTTTAATTGGTCCGTTTAGATTGGACCTAGTGAATGACCTAGAAACCGATCATGCAGTAATCACTGCGAGTAAATCTTTAGCCTGTTTGCTAAGTAGAAATCTTTACAACGATACTCCGCAGATTTACAAAATAATGAAGTGACTTCAATTTTAATATATTTTCTAAGCCGATAATTTAGTAAAACTTTAATTAATTTGGTTCTTTTCACAATCTTTGTAAAAGAAACAGCTGAATCATCATACTGTTGCAAACGATTTACAGATAGCTCAACTGCTCCAGATCAGTACTAGGCTGAAGGGTCCCCAAGACGCTATCAGCATTGCCCCGCTGTAGCAATGCTTATGCGTTGACCAGACGCCCAAAAAGTACAGTGCCCGAACATCCGTACTAATATTATAAATTCAAAAGTAATTCTGTATCTCTGTGTATTTGTTACGTTTTCATAACTAATCGACTTGACCGATTTCGTTGAGATTTGGTATATAAATAGATTATGATTGGAATTGAGATATAGGCTTATTTTTACCTGACTGCGCAGAAGGAGGGTAATGTTTTTATTGACAAACTACGTGTGCGGAACTGGTCAGCTAGTAATGTATAAATGTCAGTCACTTTTGTTTGTCTACAAATCTCCTCATTTCTGATTCAAACCCTTGAGAGATGTTCCAAGCATAGCCCTTTGACTAGCACGGTGAGCGACCTTGAGCCTTATTGAGAGACCACGTTTACAATCCGTGTCTCGGCACAACGGTGGTATCGTAGGGACAAATAATTACCCACCGTACCACTGGGTCGGTGGTACGGTGGGCCAGAAGGGTTTTGTGCTACTGTGTTCCTGTGATAACATCACAGGTTATACGCTGATAAAATACTTTAATTTTAAGATACACGTATGGACGAGAAGACGTCATGTAGCTTCCGAATGCTAAATAAAGATCATCTATTCTGTACCTGAGTATCAAATGAACACTTTCATAATTTGACGACTCCGTGGCGCAGTGGGCGTTTAGCCGGCTGAGACGCAGCAGGTAGCGGGTTCGATTCCCGCCGTGGAACAAATGTTTGCATGATCTACAGATATTTGTTCCCGGGTCTGGATTTTTTTCTTTATATTACAAGGAAATATTTATAAAAAAAGTTATCTGCGTCCCATAGTAAAAGCTCTGTTTAGTTTGGGCCTAGATAGCGCTGTTTGAAATGGCCAGCAATATTTATATATTTATTTATTTAGCTACGAGTATGCATTTAGCGTACTCGTAGCTCACAATCAAGACACCAATACGTTCAAAACGTTAAGAATAAAGTACAATGTTCTGATATACATCGTAAAGCGCATGAGCAAGCGTTCACTTTATAAAACGTCACTTTAAACGTTAGAAGACGTCTAGGCATCACTTATAAACGTTATAAAACGTCTGAGTTATTTATGTGTCCCCAGATTTGGTCTAATTGTAATGTGCGCAGAGTTGTGCCGATTTATCTATGGTCCAGACGATTTAGTATTGGATTAAGAGTGGCATTGACAATTATTGTGTTTGCAAACTTTCAGGTCGACTTGTGCAGCGATTCCTTAACGTATTTAGCGCTAAAGATGATTTAAGGAAATCAAATCATGCAAATACGTCAAAATTAAACATGTTTAGTTGCTAAATGCATGCCGGGCTCGGAATTCTAATTTCAGCTTCAATATCTTAGCCATTTCACCATGTTTAGTATTTTCTATATCTAAGTTTTAAAACTTTATTTAGTCGTTTTAAATTATTGATATTTTCTCAAAAAAATTATGCAACTTTAAATATACTTATCTATAGGTAATTTTTACTAATATTTGAAGTAGTAAAGTTTGTATGTTTGTTATTTGAAATCTCAGTAACTGCTGAATCGATTTTGAAAATGATCTCACTAATAGAAAGTTACACTACGCCTAAATATAAATAAATATGGTTGGATATTTCACACAACGCTGTCTAGCCCCAAACTAAGCAGAGCTTGTACTATGGGAAGCAGATAACTGATAGAATACCTGTATACTTGTTTTTTGTAAATATATACTAATAATATATAGAAAAACATCCAGACTCGGAACATCTGTAGATCATACAAACGTTTGTTCCGTGGCGGGAATCGAACCCGCTATTTCCTGCGTCTAGGCCGGCTATTCGCTCACTATACCACGGAGGTCGTCAATATATCGGTACGTCGTCAGTATATTATATTTCATTTTGGAAAAAATTCGTGCGAAGCTTAGCTATTTTCTTATAACTCTCGGAATGTTCCAAGTTTATACTGGGGACATTCCTAGAGTTATAGGAAAATCAATAAACGGTTTACTAACTCTGACACTAACTGATTCATTAACTGATATAAAATGTATTGAATATTTTTTTTCATTTGCTGCTTGAAAGGTGATATTTAGTTATTCTTTTGCATAGTTATTAACTTTAGGGTAATATAATATTTATATCGAGGTATATTCTAAAATCTTACAAAATAAAGTCGTCTCCTTGCAGTTTTAAGTCTTCTATTGTCCAGTCCATCTGATCGTACTTTAGTTCACTTTACACAACTCATACAATCCATTATTAGAATAAATAGGTGCCCTAACGCTATTCATCAAATAAATATTTCCAAAATGAACCCTATCCTTAAGCAATAAGTGTCAAGATAGCGTGGTCGGTGTTAATTCACAGCTTAATTTAGAAACCGTCGATTCACTATATGTTTCTCTTTCTTGTCTACTGCCTCGTATATTTTTTTTTGAGTCCAAGATCAACTTAAATTGTTATTACCTAAAACAATTTTTGAAAATCCTTAAGAATGTTTAATATGGAACGGTTATAGCTAATTAGAAACCAATGATGCAGCAGAAAAATAAAAGAAAATTGGCCCTAATCTATCTAAGTCTCGAGGTTATGAGCAAATTCACTCGGAAACTAAAACTTTGAGTTTTTTTTTTAATTATATGAGAGCCTAAATATAACCATGAAATAGTTTAGTTCTAGGCAAGTAATGAGCCAGTGACGAAATTGATCGTCGGATTGCATCAATTGAAGGTCCAGAATCAAGAAAGGTCGCAATTGTACGCTCGCGAAGATGATGCTGACAGTTTTGGAGACTCGATGCCGTGATGACTCGGAGTAATGGGAATCATCATAATTATGCCTACGTGACGACCTCCGTTGTGCAGTAGCTGACTAGCCAGTGGAGACGCAGGAGATTGCAGGCTCGATTCCCGCTGCGGAACAAATATTTGCATGATCTAGAGATATTTGTTCTGGGTATGGTTGTTTTTCTGTGTACTGTATAGTGTGTTTATATAAAAAAAATAAGTATTCTATCAGTTATCTAGTTTTCATAGTACATACAAGCTTTGCTAAGTTTGGGGCTAGGTAGTGCTGTGTGAAATGTTCACCATCATTATTAATACCTACTCGTTTTTAAAACGATATTATCGAGTGCTATTTCAGATGGACTAGACCAGCTGTTCTGGCCTTCTGGCCTGTGGTCGGGTGTCGTGAAACTTGTATTTTATTTTACAGAGGCTGACCTCTGCTTTGTGTTATGAAACCTTACCTGTTTGTGAAAACTATTAAGCTCCTTTGATAAATTGTTATGAATATTTGTTTTGTTACAACAAAAGAATCTCAGTGTTTTGAAACTGCGCTTTTATTGGCTGTTTAAATATTAAATATACTTTATTTTGAATATAAAGAATGAATCGGCAAATTTCAGGGCAATAATTCTTTAAGGATTTCCAATTTTGAGCCTAGGTCAACAGCTAAGGCGCTGCGGAGACACAGCAACTTTGATCTCCAGGCTATGATGATTTTCATAAAATTGTAAGAAACTGCGCAAACGTAGCAGCTCTCATATTTTTTTTTATATCTGCTCATGGAATCTATTTATATACAAATAAAATAAGTTCTTCGATAATAATATATCTTTCGTAGGGTGGAGACTGGGTCCACAGGTTCGGGCCCAAATACCACCCATAGATTAAAAGAAAGAATTAAAGAAAACATTTTATTCAAAAGCACACAATTAAAGAAAGAAAACGCAACAACAACATCTCAGTAAAAAACTTAACAGAGCTTCTGTGTGGGGATGAATTGGTGCTCAACTCAGCATGATACTACGGCATGTTAATATGCTCAGCGCTGGTGTTAAACAAAATATTATATTTGTATCACCTAGAACGTATCCAGTAATCCTATAGCCATGTACAGATAGCAATAGACGCGTATGGTAGTAGCGTCAGCAGAACACAAGGCGTGCGTGAGATAGTAACACGCGAATAACTCGCCGCTTGAGATTAGACACCGAGTAGCGGTTACTGTAGCGTCAGCAAAATAATTCGAAATTTTAGAAATTCATACTTTAAAAACAATCTGAATTTACCCTTTTCTATTTTTCTTCAATTGAGAGATCTGCAAATGTGTATCTGTGAATTATGTAAAATGTAAACAGGCTTGCTAATCGTTGGAATCGGCCCCGGTTATGCCTTTACACCGAAATTTTATAAATACAAAAAAAATTAGGGTAGCTACAAAAGCGGTTACTACGGTTACTTTTTTGGTATAATCTATAGAGTAAATTATTTCAAGTTTTCTGTAACAGACACTTAAAAAGTGGTAATTAGAATATGGTGGTGTATAAAAGTCCAGGCCTAAAACCTGAGATAAGTATTAAATGTGTGTGATAATAATAAAAGTTTTGAAAAGCTACCATCGTTTTTTTATCTCTGCGGAGTTAGATAATCATGCTTTCCTACATGATATTTTTTAAATCGAGGACCATTTGACATATCATTTTCTTCTTCCTGCCCTTTTCCCATATTACGCGGGGTCGGCACAGTATGTATTTCTTCTCTATCAGCCTACATCTTCGTTGTCACTTCTCTCCTACCCATATCATTCTTCACACAGTCCATCCATCTCTTCTTCGGCCCATCCGCACCCATATCCGTCCTTCCATCCGTTATATCGAGTCTACATGGCCCGTAGCCAAGTTACATTCGCTTCGAATCGATTCGATTTCTACATAGGTTTGCTGTCGATATATCACGTGATATTTCCATAGCATGTGTCAAATCCCATACATTTTCGGACTTAACAACTAGTGTAATCGCTAATCAAATCGTATGGCTAAGCCCTCATTTGACTCATTATATGGAACAGTAAATGTTTACGAAATGCTACTTTTGGGTAAGTATGATATGAGATTTACGAAACGGGAAGTAACCATTTTCATGATACCAAAATTAATTCCAAATGGATATGATTAAAATTACTCACAGTAATCACCATAAACTTGCATCAAGTATGCGCATTGCACATTTGCGCATGTGAGCTAATTAATTCAAATTAAAATCAACATATTTCGATTTGTTATGCATACAGTACCTATTAAGGGCTCCTTACGAAAGTAGTTTAATGAACAATTCATGTAAGTCTAATCCCATTTGTATACCGTTTAAGTGGTATGTTTGTTTGTATCGCCTTTGATAGGTGTATAAAGTATCCGAAGTGTTCAATGAAAATAACTGTCGCTATAGAATTTCCAATGGTTTGTTTATAGTGGATTATACTCACTTATGGATAGATGATAGATAATATTTTATTCTTTGAATATAGGGGCTCAATTCTGCTAATTTATAAGAAAAACGATTATTCTGTCATAAGCTACCAAATTTTCAATTGTGTTGTCAAAGCAACAGCGCATTGAAAACTGATTGTGTTAGTATAACCAAAAGGTATCTAAAGTGGCCATTTTGCGACGATACTATTGTCATAGTGAAGCGATTGGTTTAGTAGAATTGGGCCTCGTCGTAAAGTTGCGTGGAAGCTACTGCTTTTGGAATAATTTTTTAAGCAATAGGTATTATATGAACGTTTTTTAGGTAAAATTTCGTAAAATAATTATTAAATTCAGAAGCACGAGACCAAACTTAGTCCAAAAATGTTTAACGTTATTATTATTATCTATCTTCGAAATCCAGTCTTTGCTTTTTGTTTTCATCATTAGATCAGAAGTTGACAGAATCGAGACTAGATCATAAATTGACTAAAATTTGGTATTCTGTTGTATATTATGTGATATCTAGTTGACCAATCGGAAGCTTCGCACGCATAGTTTTTCAGTAAAAATATTACCCTCCTGCTGCGCAGTTAGGTAAAAAATAGCCTATGTCACTGATACTATACTATGATAGTGTAGCTTCCCAATTGTAAAATATTTTTTTAAATCGGTCCAGTAGCTTCGGAGCCTATTCAATGCAAACAAACAAACAATAAAATTTTTCCTCTTTATAATATTAGTATAAATAAAATAAAATAAATAAATATGGCTGGTCATTTCATACAGCACTATCTAGCCCCAAACTAAGCAGAGTACTATGGGAACCAGATAACTGATAGAATACTTATATACTTTTTTTTGTAAATACATACTTATCATATATAGAAAAACACCCAGACCCGGAACAAATATCAGTGATCATACAAACATTTGTTCCTCGGCCGGAATCGAACCCGCTACCTCCTGCGTCTCAGCCGGCTATTCGCCCACTGCGCCACGGAGGTCGTATAGATTGGTATAGACAATATAATCGCAGTATAGCTTTCTTTCACCATATTCCGATACTCAGATTTTATATCCAATATCAGATTGACCTACTAAATTTTAACACAATCTTTTAAAAAATAAATTGAATTAAAAATAATAGAGATATGTCGAAGCTTCGTGATTTAAAAAATAAGCGAATAAAAAAAGTAAACACACAAGGCAAGTTATAGACGATAACCAGCTACCGTCTTATTCACGCCTATAGTATTAAAATTCATGTAGTGGTACAGTAAATTATGAGCGATAGCAGAATAAGTGCTCAGCGCGTGTCGACCGACGCATCAGTTTGAATGGGAGGCGCATTAACGCTCGGCATTCATCAACCGACTAATGACACGTCCGCACGTCACACTTACACTTGGACGAAGTGATGAGTGACACGCGGGAATAGTGACAATTCAGATAGTGACAGATGCTGTTCAACGATTTTAGGGGGTAACCCTGTAGCTGTCAAAAGGATTGCATACGCGAGAATCAAGAGTATACCAACAGCTAGTTTTAGGTTTATTTTGATAAAGTATAGTAACAATAAAGTTAATTTTATCCCAGTATCGATAGCAGATTTTTTTTTAAATTTCTTAATTTATTTCTTAATTCTTGTAAAGGACGATCAAAGACGGGGAAGGATCGAATCTAGATTTGAAATGTATTAGGTAGTTATAAGATCGAATCAGATTCAAATGTTAACAGGTAGCTAAGATTGTAACAGTTTAAACTTGTAAAGGTCAAAAGAGTGAGATAGCTACATGTAAGTCCCCGTCTAACTTTGCTGGAAACTTCGATGTATTAGGAATTATACAACATGATTTGTGAAAGCGTGAATTACGATCCCCGCACCATGGCTAGGGCGAGGAGTAGTTTTGTATAAAGATAGACCGTTTTCAAGCAGAAATTTGTGATCATTCAAGAACGCGATTTATACCTTGTAAACTAGCAACTAAGAAGAAAAATAAATACAGTCCACTTTTGCACCGAGTCTATCAATGAAGCCTGGGTAGGACCTCTACAAGTTTTGGTCCTCCGACCCGGATAAGCCGTTCCTGCGACGACCGGACCAGTTGTTCCTGCGGAGCCGGCAAGACCCGCTCCACTGGGTGTCAAGAAACAGTTACATCGTATAACCACTGAAGAGACGGCGCGGGCTTGAAGATCACCCAACGGTGCGACGAGCATCGTTGTCAAGACCGGCGCAAGGGCACGGGGTGCCTGAAGATCACCCAACGGTGCGACGTGCGACGTTGTCAAGACCGGCGCAAGGGCACGGGGTGCCTGAAGATAAGCCCGCGTCCGTTGAAGACAACCGAACGAGGACGTCACCCGAAGAGTGAAGACCCCCCGGGTCACGGGCTGGTCCACGGGCCGTGGACCAGCCACGTGAGGGGGTCACGTGGCTGGTCCACGGCCCGTTTATTCCGGCCACCTAACGGTGCCAAACGGTCGGAATAGCGGGTAAACGCCTTAGGGCGGTTTTAGTGTTAGTGTTAGGGACCGCTAGGTAGGTAGGGGCATCAAGTGCTGAAGAAGATGACCACCAGGAGCCCACAAGTGACGAGGGGGAAGAAGGCTGCACTTCGCGTCTACGAAGACTACCCCGCGTCCCCGTCCGAACCCGCGCTTCCGAATGCTCCCGTTGAGCCGCGACCCGCCGAAGCGGGACCCTCCTCCGCTCGCGTAGCGTCAGAGACGACCGCGCCCGCGCCCGCGACCGAGGTAGCACCGCGAGTGACCGCACACGCCGAGCCCGAACGCCGGCGTGCCCCGTCCGTCCGCTCGCAACGCTCCAGCGCCAGCGCGATGGCAAGGATACGGCAAATTGAATTTGAAGCTGAAGAACGACTTGCCGAGATTAAGAGGCAAGAGCTCCATATTCAAGCGGAACTTATAAGGAAGAGGTTGATTGCCGAAGTCGCTACAATACGGGAAGAAGATGAACAAGAAAGCATCCAGGGCACGGGTGCACGGAACGGGGCCCTAGACACAGAACACAGAATAGAAGACTGGCTCCAACGCCATCATAAACGGGGGGAGCCAGAACAACTGCGAGACAGATCACTCACGCCGGACCGAACGCGAGACAGAGGGATTGATCGATTAACGGAAGCCATAGAGAAGATGGTTCACCGTAGACCACCTCCGAGACAGACGTACGACCTACCTGTATTCGGAGGTGCTGCGGGGGATTGGCTACCGTTCAAGGCAGCCATGAAGGAATCGACGACCATCCACAAGATCTCATCGGCTGAGAATCTAGCGAGGCTTAGAACGTGCCTGAAAGGCGAAGCCCGTCAAGCAGTGTCGGCTTTATTATACACTGCAACCGAACCGGCAGTTATAATGAAGACTTTGGAGCAGTGTTACGGTCGCCCAGAGATGATTATAGACAACGCGTTAGAAGAGATTAAGAAGCTACCGCGACTGGGCGCGACCGCAGGCGAATTAAACGCTTTCGCCATCAAACTACAGAACGTAGTAACCGCCATCTCTTGTATGGACCAACGCGGCTACCTGCAGAACCCGATGTTTGCGCGACAGGTAGCCGAGAAGTTGACACCGCACATCCGATCAAAATGGTGCGACTATGCGGAGGAATTTGGCAGCCGAAATGAACCAGAAATATTGACGCTGTCCCAGTTCCTGATGAGAGAGGCAGATCGCGCAATGCGATACGCGTATACAGCTACGCCTTCGCAGAGCACCTCAAAGGCCCGACCTACAGAGCAGCGACCCAGGGTGAACGAACGAAATCGTGGGTCGGTGTACGCTACACAGAACGCGGCATCGGAGGAGGAAGCCTCAACGAGACAGAACGCAGCAACGGACAAGAACGAGTGCCGTTGCTGCGGGGGCGACCATAGAACCGTCGAGTGTAGAAAGCTCACGGCGATGCCAGTAGACAAGAGATGGGAATGGGCCAAAGAGACAGGCATATGTTTTCGCTGTCTGAGCAGCAAACATAGACGCTTTATGTGCAAGAGCAAGCGATGCGGAGTAGGTGAATGCACACGTCCGCATCACGCACTGTTACATGCGCCGAAAATAAGGAACGAGGGTGCCAGTGAGCAGGGCCAGACCGAAGAATCAGCCATCACTGCATCTGCGCATGTAACAGCAAAGAATCAAGTCCTACTGAAGGTGTGTCCAGTCGTGATTAAGGGCAGTAACGGCATGGAAATAAATACGTATGCGTTACTGGACGAAGGATCAACGATAACTCTGATCGATGAAGAGATCGCCGCGATGATCGGAACGGAAGGCCCGACAAAAGCCTTGAACATCGTGGGGGCTACGACTAGTCAGAGGGAACCCGAGAGCCGGGTAGTGAATATCGTGATCCGAGGACACAAGTCGGACTCACATCGGATCACAGCGCGCACTGTGAAGAACCTGACCTTAGGAAATCAACTCGTCAGTACCGATGTGTTAAAATACGCGCACTTAAGGAAACTCCGTCCAGAAGCCGTGTGCTATGCGTTAGCGAAGCCACGCATACTCATCGGGGCCGACAACTGGCATCTTATTGTGACGAGGAAGCTTCTGACAGGGAAGAGAACCCAGCCAGCTGCATCACTAACGCAGCTGGGATGGGTTATCCATGGATCAATCCCCAGGAGCACAATAAGACAGCAGGAGACGGTACTACACGTCCATACGTGCCAAGGTGTCCAGAACGGACATACTTTGAACGACCAAGACGAGGAATTAAGCAAGCTCGTGAAAGCACACTTTGAGATAGATGCTTTGGGCGTTTCAATTAAAAGAAAGCCAAACGCAAAGGATGAGCGGGCTCAAAGCATTTTCGACAGAACAGCGAGACGAGTGAACGGTCGTTTTGAAGTGGGACTACCTTGGGCCAGCGATGAGGTGAAGATGCCGCCCAGCTACGACATGGCCATACGACGCTTACATGGGATCGAACGTAAGATGGACAGATCGCCGGAGTTTAGAAGTGCATACACCGCGCAAGTGGAGAAGCTGCTAGAAAAGGGATATGCAGAAAAAAGCGAGGAGGAACAGAGTCAGAACGAACGTCTCTGGTTTCTCCCTCACTTCACGGTGACAAACCCCAACAAGCTGGGGAAGTTTAGAATGGTTTTCGATGCAGCCGCGCGCGCTAATGGAACATGTCTCAACGACGCGCTGCTGGACGGACCAGATCTACTACAGACATTACATGGCGTCTTGTTTCGCTTCAGAACGAAGCCGATCGCGGTCACTGCGGACATTCGGGACATGTTCCTGAGGGTGACCATAAGACAAGAGGACCGTACAGCCCAACACTTTCTATGGCGCGGCGACAACCGAACAGATCCACCGCAGAAGTACATGATGAAGTCCATGATATTCGGAGCGAGAAGTTCTCCATTTCTGGCTCATAGCGTCAGGAACAGGAACGCGAAAGATCACGAGCGGACACACCCGCTAGCGTTTGACGCTATAACTCAGAACCACTACATGGACGACTGGGTGGACAGCTTTGAAACGGAAGAGATAGCCGCCAGAGCTATAGCACAAGTGCAAGAGGTGCATCAACAAGCGGGTTTTGAACTTGCAAGCTGGAGCGCAAACCGTGAAGGCTTACTGGATAGTATCAACCCGGAGAACCGAGCGCATGCACCAAAAGAGCTAGCGGCCAATGCACATGTATATGGAAATATGTATGTATATGTAATGGAGCGGTAGGATCAACGCCGCTACAGTACCGGATCACCTGAAGGATCCACCCATTCTGGACGGAGCGCACCGCTTATCACGTCTACTGATCAGGCGGGAACATGAGAAGAATAAGCACGCGGGCAGAGAACAGATCGTGAATAATCTGCGCCAGCGATTTTGGATACTGCGGTTGCGTCCGGCGGTCAGAACGGTTCTGAACGATTGTACGCTGTGTAAGATAAGGAGAGCGAACCCAAAGAAGCCAGTAAAGGGTGACTTGCCGAGGATGCGCCTAGATATGAACACGAGGCCGTTCACTAACTGCGGCATCGATTGTTTCGGCCCTATGTGGGTGGCGATCGGGCGGCGCCGTGAGAAGCGATGGGGTATGCTCTTTACGTGTCTGGTAACGAGAGCTATACACGTGGAGCTTATAGCGAGTCTCAGCACCGACTCGGCTATTATGGCTATCAGGCGAATGGCTGCCCGACGGGGGACTCCTCGTACAATCGTGTCAGACAATGGAACGAACTTCCACGGATCGGAAGTGGAACTAAGAAAGGCGTACGATGAGTGGCTCCCAGGCCTAAAAGAGTACGCACTCAAAGAGCGAATCGAGTGGCGGTACATCGACCCTGGTGCGCCAAACCAGGGGGGAGCCTGGGAGCGAATGATAAAAACGGTGAAGAGAGCCCTAGCCATCACCTTAAATGAACGTGCCCCGCGAGAAGAGGTATTGAATACGCTAATGACAGAAATCGAGCACACCGTGAACTCGCGGCCTTTAACGCATGTACCCGTGGACCCAGAGGAAAAGGAGGCTTTAACGCCGAACCACTTTTTATTGGGGACGGCAGTAGGTTTGCCATATGTGGGAGACTGCGACGTAGCCGACAGAAGGACGTGGCGCGCCGCACAAGCTCTGGCAAACTCCTTTTGGAAGCGCTGGATCGACGAGTACTTGCCTACGTTGGCGCCGCGAGGCGACGTCAGAAGACAGCAAGAGAACATCAAAGAAGGGGACGTCGTCATAATCGCGGACGGTTTGCTACCTCGGAACGTATGGCCGCGGGGCCAGATCGAGCGCGTGATTACGGGTCCGGACGGAGTAGTTCGGAGCGCTGAGGTGCGGACGCGGGGAGGCGTTTTCCGGAGGCCAGTGAGAAGGTTGATCGTCCTCCCGATTGAATAAGAAGGCTGCGAGGATCTGCGCCGGGGGGAGACTGTAAAGGACGATCAAAGACGGGGAAGGATCGAATCTAGATTTGAAATGTATTAGGTAGTTATAAGATCGAATCAGATTCAAATGTTAACAGGTAGCTAAGATTGTAACAGTTTAAACTTGTAAAGGTCAAAAGAGTGAGATAGCTACATGTAAGTCCCCGTCTAACTTTGCTGGAAACTTCGATGTATTAGGAATTATACAACATGATTTGTGAAAGCGTGAATTACGATCCCCGCACCATGGCTAGGGCGAGGAGTAGTTTTGTATAAAGATAGACCGTTTTCAAGCAGAAATTTGTGATCATTCAAGAACGCGATTTATACCTTGTAAACTAGCAACTAAGAAGAAAAATAAATACAGTCCACTTTTGCACCGAGTCTATCAATGAAGCCTGGGTAGGACCTCTACAATTCTATATATATTTCTTAACTCTAATAAATTAAATAATATTTTCTTAATTCGACCGATGCATCAGTTTAAATGGTAGGTACAGTAGCGTCTAGCGTTTATCGCGTCCGCACGTCACACTTACAATTGGACGAAGTGATCAGTGACACACGAGAATAGTGTCAAGAAGAATAGTGATACGCGGAAATAGTCTTGTAGATAATTTGAGTGTGTGTTTGTAACATACACCTAAATTATGCGAGCGCACGGCTTGTATCAAAATAAATCGTAAATAAAGTGAAAAATACCATACTGCAAGTATTTTTGCTTAGGAAACTTCTGTGATTTATATCAATCACTATTATCAATACGGGATTTATCACATACCGTTTTATCGGGGCTATGACTGACATTATTGGAAGTATATAAATATTGTGGGAAATAATTTTAACAACAATATACAAATTTTGTAATGAAATTAAACTGGAGTGCCAATTAGTTATTTTAACCTTTTCACTTTCGTATTTTCAGTCGTTTGGTCCATACACTTCTGAGATGAAAATATTCGCTTTCGCTTAAGCCTTGAATCTTATCGCGACGGATGGGAATATTAAAACATTACATATTTTTCCTTCTACCTACATTTTTCCGTTAAAGTTTTCAGCCTAAATTATATGTCTGAATGGATACGCGGTTAACTTAAATGTTTAAATGAATTCATGAAAGTGCTTAAAAGTAATAAAATGCAACGTTAGAAATATGTATAGTAGCTTACAGATGGTCTAAGGTTTTATCTTTAATACTAGTTTCTACCAGGTAGCAACTAGTTAATGTCTGATCGGTCTTCAAATTTTGATTAAGTAAAGTTAGGGACAGGGTGATAGGGGTTTTTTTAGTTATACCACCTGGAGATGTAACAAGCATATGAACCACCTGATGTTAAGTGGTAACTAGTATCGCCTATAACAAAGTATTGCCTCGTAGGTCACGCACCTTAGAAACGTGCCCTATTGTACTGCCTTGCGTCCATCAACTTGAGGCATACAGGTGTAAAGCCTCATGTGCCTGTAATTCACCGACAACCATACCCTTCAAACCGGAACTGCAATGCTGCTTGGCGGCAATGATGGTAGAACTTTCCATAAAGGGGGGAGTAAGAAGAAAAGGTGACAAGCGTTTTTTCAAGGAACTTACTACTGTTAATCAGAAAATATGTTTTCGGTGCCTAACTTTAAATCAAACCTTGCACGTTTAAACGAACTCCCAAAAGCTGGCACAAAGCTATCAATTTGTTCGTAAACAAATGCTGGCATTTTTCATATATTATTTTTGTAACTATTTGTAATTTTCTGGTTCACATTGTATTATAAGCCAGGCTTATCCGATTAATAGTTATTTGAAGAACTATTTCACGTAACATTAAAATCATTTAGATCTTGCTTACAACACAAGGTTACATTACAGCGGCTAACGGGCCGCAATGTTCTCGGCGTCGTGAAATCCTACGATTATGAGGCTGTAGAGGAGATTCAAGACCCTCTATTCAGGAAGAAGATACAGGTATTGTACGGCTTTGACTTGAGTCTTTTTTATCCAAGTAAGGGGTATGTACGCAGGATGTATGTTTGGATATAATTTTTACTTGACATTTTTTTTTGAAGTTTTGGAACTCGCTATTGGTCTCTGAGGCCGATGCAATTTAACCGAACTTTTGGTGAGTGCAGAGGGCGCTCACCCAAATAAGTTTTGATGAGGCAACTAGCAGAAGTACACCACTTAGGTAAGGACCTTGGCTTGGGCCGTTACCAGGGTGGGGATAGGAGAGAAACGCCCAGATATGTGATACATGTCTGTACCTTGTGTAGCCGGCAACTGAAGGGATTCGTCGACCTTGCCTGCAAGGTCAGTGTATCTGTGAAGTGTTTGCTCTGTCAAATAGCAGAGGTAATTTCGTCATCCCAAGAACGTGTCTCGGCCAACGGAGGGTTTAACCGCTGGAATACCGGGAAATAAAACACAATAGATTTTTTATTGTTCTATGCTCGATATCGAGTCTGCGGGAGTCGAGAGGTTAAATTATCATTTTCCAGGAATGGACAACATCCCCAACGGGGAAGAGGGATCCCACTCGGGACTTGGGACTTAGGTATGTTTTTTTTAATTTCCTCACATTCGCGATGAAAAGTTATGCGTTATACCTACTTGGGTATAAGCGATGAATAACACTCACAAACTAATATAATATAAAAATATCTCGGGTGTAATTGATCGCTTTCAGCACTTCTATATGAGTATTGTTAATCTTCACTAATTGCCTTTTAATCTAGCTAGTATTGATAATCCAAAAAAGTGTTATCCATCTTTTTTATCCCAAGTCTCAAACTGCGCATAAACTTAACTCACAGCTATGAAAAGGCACTTCCCGTTCGCTCGTTTAGCACGTAAAAATGTGAGAAACTCATGAATCTAGCCTCCACATAGCGCACTCAAGTGGGCATTCATACGTAACACCTGGAGAGTGCTGAGGGGCTATTAAGACCCATTATTATTATGGCGACGTCGTGCGTAGTAACAGAGAATAATGTGTGGAAAAATGGGAAAACTTGCGTCGGGCTTATGCATTTGTATGTAATGTTTTATGGGAAAGTTTGTTTGTATCTTAGACGGTAAAATATTTTTTAAGAAGTGGATCACTACGTGTTTTGTTATGTACGACATTAAATGAAAACACGGGTACGGCTATTATTGTATAATCGTTTTTCTTCAAATTCATTGCCATAGAAAATTTTAAATATTCCTTTGCCTGTATAAAATAGTAAACAAATCATATTAATACATCATGTAAGTAAATAGGTACCTGTAGGAATGTTGACTTAGGTTACGAGTATTGTGTTGCCTTCGTCGCGTGATTGATTATTTCTTGTATATAGTGAGATAGGTATGCTCGTGTTATGACGGATATGGAAGGAACGTAGTGAAATGAACCTTTAGTACACATGCATGTAAGTTTTAAGTATGAACTAAATTGCCAGGGTAGCATTAGACTCGCTACTTATCGATATAAGTCTGATGTCACAACTAGTTGAATCATTTTCATCAACTCTGCAAGGCTCAACAGTGTGGTTCTAGTTAGTTGGTGTGATTTACTTCACATGAGCATATTTCATATTTCACGAGTTGCACAATGGGTTAAATACATTTGGATGTTCGATTAAATGTGATTGATTGATTGATATGCTTTTTATTGCACACCAATTAAAAATATAGTAGCGATGGAAATAAAATATACAATAAATAACGGTACAATGGGCGGTCTTATCGCTAAATGCTAAATGTGGTGTTTCTTGTTGACTTTTATTAATTTAAACTGCCTTGAATAATAAGAATGTATGAAGAAAAAACGTTTACATTACATTTATTCGTACCACCATAAAAAAAACAAAACAACTAACTGTGTACTTGTGTAACCAACTGGTTGACTTTCCTGAGTTAGATTTATTTAATTTAAATCCTTCAAAATTTAAGCGTGTTCTTTTGGAACACTGGTTTGAATTGGTTCAATAACTGTTAGTTCTCACTTTTGCTGTCATCGAAACTTTCATATTTTTACTTATATATTATTTTTTACCTTTCTTTTAGTCTTGAAAATGTTAACTAAACAAACAAGCTCACTTTAATATTATATGCGAAAACATGTAAATGGTAATAAGACGTTTTTAAAGTTGTTCTTGTTAGAAATAAGTACTGTTTGTTTTCCGAATAAAATAAAATAAAATAAGTAAAGTGGCACGTGTCGAGTATTGAATTACTACAGTTAGTTATAGTTTTGAATAATAGATGAAAATAAAATGACAACACTCGGAAAAATCATAATCACGTTGCATAAAATAGATCAGCAAATTCAATAGTGCTATTTTATTCCATCCGATAAGTGATGTTTACTGATTGTCTCTGGACCAGAAAAGTTCCTGAAAAGCAAACTGATTGCTTAGCCATAAAAGTATGGCTAAGCAATCAGTTTGCTGTCAATTTTAATACCGCACACCAAATGTAACCGACAGCTAAGGCCCAGAGCGCAACTCTTTTATTGAATGACATAAATTCACGTGAAGTAACACAGGAACTTCTGATATCGGACTGTAGGGCTCAGCTGTAAAGACTAAATCATATTTCGATATCTATTAAGAGCATTAATGTAACGATAACCATGTAACCATGTCTCGTACAAATCATTACAAAATGTCTGATAGTTCATTTCGGTGACCGAATCGTAGACAAATCATGATTATCACACGCCATAAATACGAACTAGATCGGAAATCATTGAACATAACTGGTATTTATCATAACTATACTTATGTTAGACTAGGTTTTGTATGTGACTTCATTTATACCTTAGAAAAATTTTTGCAAAATCAGTTTCTTAAATTATTAAACTTGCTGACCCGCCAAACTTCGTACCGCCTTGACATGCATATGACGCGGGCTATCAATGTACGTCACGGGTAGAATTTGCATATGAGAGAGTGAATTTTCTTCATAATTTCGTTTTGCGTGATTTTTCCGATATATTAATCGTTATTCTGCTATTCGGGACGGAGACAAATACAACAAATCAAAAACCTTGAAAATCGGTTCAGTCGTTCTCGAGTTATAAGCGTTCGAACAAACCCGACTTTATTTTATTAAAAATATGATAAATTAATCGGTAATCGAATATGTTTACTAATGGTATCGCCATGGCTTGATTTTTCTATGTTTTGGTATTTATGAGCAATGACGTCACAATCGACAGAACATTTATTAGTAAACAAAACTGATAAATTTTTAAATTGCAGTTGGTTTTGTTAATAAATTGCGCATGTTTTTGTTTCAGAATCATCAATCGTATGCAGGTTGCAAAAATAAATCTTCGGTGGTGAAAGTACTAACCGATTTCTCATAGTACCTCTCATAGTAGAACCATTAGGTTATTTAATGAACGATATTCAAATTTTTAAATTATAACTAGTGGTTCGCCCCAAACTGAGATCTCGCGAATCTACCTAAATCTCTCTAAATCGTTTAAAGGGCAAGGTGTACGCTTTTATAACAAACTCCCAAGGGATGTACAAAAATTGACAATTAACAAATTTAAAAACGTAATTAAACAAAATCTTTATAAAAGAGCCTACTATAAAATATCGGATTATTTAGATGATAGAGAAGCTTGGGATTGAAATTGCTCCAACTCGTTCAAAATGTTACAATTTAGACGTCATTTATGTTCTGTATTATGTATTGTAAAAGGATCATTAAAAAAAACAACCAGCCTTGTTTCTTGCCTTTCTTTCCTGGCTTGGTCGCGAAGGAACAGGCAGTAAAATTGACGTTTCAAAGTGATCCTTGTGATTTTAATGAATAAAAATATTTGAATTTGAATTTGAATTTACCAAAATAAATATTATTCTTAGGGCGACTTGCACAAGTGTGGTGTAGTGGCTAAATATGATTTAAGGAGTTGTCAAATCATACAAATACAACATTAAAGATTAAGATTAAGATTTAAACATGGTTAGTCGCTAAATACGTTTAGTGATCTTTGTGCATGCCTGCTGATCTTTGACTAATAAATTGTTGCCACGAAATGCATAACCAACCTACTTGACCTACAGTTTCATTCAAATTAGATGTAACGGGGGTTCTTGTTAATTGGTTATTACTTTTTGGGGTACAAATGGCAGTTATTCTGGATTTCAAACTTTTGCCTATATTTGTGTCACTAAAACTACACGATTACCAAATTTCAGCATTGTGGGGTCACTGGTGTACCCTGTGAATTTTGCCAAAGTTTTGTTTTTATTATGGCTAATAACTCAAAAACTACATAAATTAAACTAAAATTAAAACGGAGTTCAAATATACTAATAAAGATCTTTCGTTTGACATCCCACTTGACCTAATAGTCTCATTTTCATTTTTTTTACCCCTCTTGAACCCCAATATCTCAACAACCCCCCCATATTTTTAATTCATTGAGTCACACCAAAATTGTGCTATCACTACCTACCTATGTACCAAATTTCATGAAGATCGGATTAACGTTACGATAGTTATCCTCGGACAAACAAACATACAGCGCCGATTTGCCCCAGTTGATTTGGATATCTCGCTTCGCTCGATCAAAAAACAACACCCCAACAGTAACCACACACTAGGTCACCCTGTATCTTTGCCCTGGGTATCAGGAACTACGATTATCATGCGACCATGGTACCTCAACACCCAGATCCGGAACAAAATATTTGCAAACCATGCAAACATTTGTCGAATTAATCAAATTGCAACAACCTCTTGCATTTCAGTCGGTAAAAAACTAGTCAAAACTTTTGGTATCTCATCCAAATTTTTTTTAAATAGTCGTTAAGATACCCTGTGTACCCCAAGGCGACACCAATAAACAGACAGAAAACCAGCGAATATTCAGCAACATTGCATTACAACTATGTCTGGAGCCGTGAGGGTGAGGCGTTAAGATATCGTATCTGAGACGCTAATGCACCACTAACTCATGAGTGCCGTGGTGCAATGCTCAGAAATACTGCAGTGCCAATTTCCTGGTGCTGAGCTTTTTATCTCTCCTATGAACTGGTGGCGAGATCTGTAAGTAGTTATAGGAAAGTAACAGCTTTAGACCAATATTCAAAGATTGCACTGCACTAACTCCTGTAAATCGGAAATGAATGAACGGAAATTGACAACTTAAATATGAAAAAAAGAAATTAAAAATCACGTAAGGTACTTCCATCAACCTTAGATATAAATAAATGTAAAGCTAAGGTTGTTGCCCCAGTGGTTTTTGTGTTTCTAGTTAGGATACTGCGCTTCGTTTTTCAGTGCGAGGGGAAATCTATACATACATATAAAATGCTTTGTCCTGAATGACTGACTGACGGATCAACGCACAGCCTAAACCGCTGATCGTAGAGACCTGAAACTTGGAGGGTGTGTTCTTTGTATGACGTAGGCATCCGATAAGAAAGGATTTTTCGAAATTCTACCCCTAAGGGGTTGAAAAAGGGGGGCAAAGTTTGTATGGGACAACGTGATTCCTTGGTCCAATCTACTTCAAATTTTGCATAAATCTTTTCAACAGAATTGGTGGAAGATGTGTTTCGTACTTTATTGAAATTCATCCCCTAACTAACGTTTTTAGCAATTTTTTACATAAAAAATACACAAATAAAACTAATATAAAAAACACTAATATTATAAATGTGTAAGTTTGGATGCTTGTTTATTTGTTTGTTTGTTACTCAATCACGTCGTAACGGCGGGACCGATTTCGATGAAATTTGGTATATATGTACGTAGATTAACACATTTAGAAGTGTAACGCGTACGAAGTCGTGTGCAACAGCTAGTGATTTATATGATAAATCATCTTGAAAACATTCGAAAAAAGTGCAATATACTCGTAGGTAGTGTTAATATTTCAAAATGTTTATGAGTTACATTGACGACCTCCGTGGCACAGTGGGCGAATAGTCGGCTGAGACGCAGGAGGTAGCAGGTTCGATTCACGCCCCGGAACAAATGTTTGCATGATCTACAGATATTTGTTCTGGGTCTGGTTGTTTTTCTATGTAATAAAAGTATGTATCTATTTACAAAAAAAATGTGTACTTATAAGTATTCTATCAACTATCTGGTTCCCATAGTACAAGCTTGGCTTAGTTTGGGGTTAGATAGCGCTGTGTGAAATGTCCAGCAATATTTATTATTTATATATTATCTTAATTGAAATCTATTTTTTAACTGAAAATTATCATTCCTAACCCTATTGATGTAGAATATAACTAGAAGATACGGTTTAGTAATTTAGTTGGCACTCTTCGGGTAAGTAACAATAAAAGATGTAGGGAATAAAGTTACACTATCATACTGATTTAATCTCAGTAAAATCATATACCTACTCTTAATTAGCGCTCGTAATGAACAGTTATTAGCGCTTGAATACCTGTTTTTTATGTCACGCCTCAAGTATTAGCACGCCAGAATGATTAGATAATTCTATTTGCATCTACTCTGTATTATTTTAATTGTCTTCGACAAATATTCAAAATAAGTAGTATGAAAATATTTCAAGAATAAATGGGGGCCTATAGTACCTACACGATGTTATCTATTCCAGCAAAATATTATGTAGAAACATTCAAACATTAGGCATTTCAGATCTTACAAATGTCTCCTGCGAAATATAGACCCAGTTTAGATACCCAAATGCCTTCGTATCGCACAGGACCACTAGAAAGCTAGACCACTATGGTATAGTACCATTATTCTGTGACTATGGGTCGAAAGTGGGCAATAAAACCGTATGTTGTCCGATTCGATAAGATTATCTGACGCATAAATTTGTCAGGCATCTGTCAGTTAACGTGGCTTTCGCGATATGTGGGCTTAGAAGGCTTTATTTGTTACAAATGTTCCAGCGAATGGGTTTAGAATATTTATAAATTCATTTATTTAGAACTAGTAGTACAAATAGATTACTGATAGCACGATGAAACTGCAAATATTATAAAAAAGCAAGATACATCGTTCCGTTAAAACAATAAGAATAATTTTAGGCTTAAAGTAAAATAAGTAAATAAAAGAAAAGAAAAATAAAAGTGAAAGGAACAAAAATAAAGAAAGGAATAGATACAGATAATTTTGATGAATGGATGTGTGTATGTGTGTGTGTGTATGCGGGTGTGTGTGTGTGATGGAGTGTATGTGTGGGTGAGTGTGTTAAAGTTTGTGTGTGTGTGTGTGTGTATTGTGCAGAGGTTTTGGAACTCGATCTACAGCTTCAAGGTTCAAAACATCTGAAGGACATTACAAATTTATGAGACTTTTCCCTACCGCTTAACTTAAGGTTGGCCGTGGACTTGTGCCGTCACCTCATTCAAGTTAGAATAAGTAGCTTTTTAACAAAAATATAACAAACTTCAGATGATCATAGAATTCGGTTGACGTGGTAAATAATTATTCGTCCGTCGTACAGACGCCTTTGCAAATTGAAAAGTTTGATGATGGATTCCATCAACAGATCTTGACCAGATTTTAATAGAAACACCTTAAGTGTAAGAGTGTTGTTTTACAAAAATCATTTAAACGGACGACGTGGTAAAATTATCATCGACGTGGTGAGAACGTCCTCCCTTTTTTTTGAAGTCGGTTTTAATTTATAGTCAGAAGTATATATTTTGATAGCATTTTTTACGAGCACATAACATTATAAGGTTAATCGTTACCAACCAAATGTATACCTGTATTTTTTCATATATGTGACGCGACACATAAGCAAGGAACATAAAGTGTCAAGTCAACATTCACATACAGCGTTTAGTCTTATTTCCTACAAGACTCGGGTTGTAAGGTAAAGAGCATAGTGATAAAACAATCGCGATAAAGGAAGTTTCATCCTGTTATGATGATCAGGAAATAATGGGTAAAAGCAATACAAAAAGATAAAATTGGTGCTTGAAAATTTAAACTATTATGACTACTAAAGAACTTTATGAGTTTTTACTGGAAGAAAGAAACAATAAAGAAAATACATTTATTTGAATCCGCAGATAACATTGTAACATTGTAAATTATCAGAGAAGTAGGTAGTGGTTATAACCATAAAATAGATAAGTAGGTACAGTCAACGCCAAAAGTTACTGACTATTTACAAACTTCCAAAAATCCTATACACCCAAAAGCACCTAAAAGATTAAAAGTCGGTGATCTGCTATAGCCACATTATTCAGTAAATATAGTAAGGATACAAATATCGGTGACCATCATCGGAACCAAAATTACTGAACGCATAAAACATAGTACCTACCTAGGTACTATTCTGTATTATTATTACCGAATAGTAGGTAGCCTACCAATCCAAGCAGTTTTATAGTAGGTACTATATAATAAATCTTTATTTCAGGCAACAATAGAAAAGTACAAGATGTTAAAACTTAATTCTACGCCCCATATAAATATATACCTTAGTGACTACCAAACATACATACATAAAACTATTTACTGACACGTAAAGTCTGCGACGTGTAATGCACTAGCGCTGTGTGTGTCGTATAGTCGCCTGCTTAAACAACAGAACAACACACTTTTCGGCCAAAACTCTTCCTTTGTAAAGGTCGAAAGATCTGTTGGAACACGCAATACAAAAGATTTGAAATTAATATCCCTTGGACAAGCAGGAATCCTGACGACCTAACTACCAAAATTAGTAAAAAATTAATAATAATACATAAATTAATTAGACACGATTAGTACTCGGCAAAACGTGAGGGGGTAAAAGTTACTCATCAATATTCACGGATAACTTTCATTGAACCTACAGTGAAAGCTCAAAAAAATAACAAAATGTTTTTCATCAAAACTGTTTTGCTTTTTTCTCACAAAGAATCGATCTAATAAGATCGGAAAAGATAAATCTAAGCCTATTCTATGAGAATCAAGTTTTATCAGTAAACCCGCTTCCCTCTGCCGTTAAAAACACAATCTCGTGGACACATTGTGACGACATCTACCTCTAAATCAGTAACCCGATACGGTAGTGTCTGTGTGTCGCAGGTCTGTGTCGAGACCCGCTGTCCTGGCGTGGGGGACGGACTTTGGAGGTACGTAGATGGGGCAGTGACCTATACCTCAGGCCCTGTAATACAAACTATTCAAATTCAAACGATCAATTCGTAACGATCGAGTAGAATTATTATAAAAGGGCTCGCCCGGAGAAGAACTACCACCAAATCTATGACTGCCGCCAAGTAGCATTGCTGTGTTTCGGTTGTTGTGTTGCCGATGAAGTTACAGGCACTGTAGGCACCTGTATGCCTCAAGTTGATGGCCGCAGGACTGTGCATTGTAGGGCACATTTTCAGGGTGCGTGACCTATGAGACAATACTTTATAGGCGATGGTTACCACTTAACATCAGGTGGGCCATATGCTTGTTCTATCTCGAGGTCACATAAAAAAAAACTCGTTGGCCGAGGCGGAAGCCTCAACATTTGATTTCGTTTTATCGTAGGGTAAGCGAAAAACATAATAATTTAAATACTAAGTACCACATTTCAAATCATCGCATTCAGTCAGTTTGTTAGGACTTTGCATTCCAAATCGGTCTATATGTGAAGTGTAGGAAAATTATCTAATCAATAACTTAAATAACAAATAAAAAATGCTGTGAAATAAGAAATAGGCGTACTTACAACCAGTAGATAATAAGGTAATTCAATATTAAATATAAACTTTAAAAGTGTTTTTTGATTATTTTCAGATAACAATATGGTCCATACTTTTGTTAGTAACTTAATTTAAAATATTAATCACACAAAAACTAAAAGATATAAACATAGTGCTCAGTAATAGAATCACGGTTAAACCCCAGAAAAACAAAACATAAAAAAATCTTTTTTTCCGAGTTGCCCCTAGTTGATCCTGAGTTCATCCCCTCATAGTATAGTCGTGTCCAACGAGACCCACCTGACGTATTTACTTACACGTTGATTATGTAGCCAATGTTACAGGTATTGAGGGCTTGGGTAACACGATCGCGATACAAAATGTTGCTGAAGTCAAATGTCGCTAAAGGTTTCACATGTACTGTTCGTTTTTGTGTGAGATACCTAGTGCCATTGTTGTCTTGTTTGTAAGTACTCGTAGTTGAGGTTTGATATGCTAGTTTAGACTGTATTGCTGTAGATACTTAGCAAGGACGATATGATATAGAGGCAGCAATCGAGCTGTGGTTACGTGAAGGGCACAGACCAGCCATATGGTGGGACGATGCCGCGTAAGTTGTTGGAAGGCAATGGATGCACTTGTGACAAGAAAGTAGAGTGGTGTTATATTTTATTCAGATAACTCGGACCCATACATTAAAATTTTAATGAAATACATTAAAATAAGAATGAAAACACACTACAAAATATTAATAATTGATATAAATAATTGCTCCAGAGTGGATGTGGGATGTAGCAAATTTACGTCACTGGCTTTATGCCGCACTTAAAAAATATTAGATTTAAAACCAAGTTAGCAGGTTACGCATTCGAAATTAGCAATCAACTGGCAGAAAATTATTTTTTAATATTAAGTTATCACACTTATTATTAAGTTATCACTTACCATCAGGTGAGGTAGTGGTCAAGCGCCTAACGTAAAATCAATTAAAAAAAAAGTTTTGTTAGTGTTTAGAAAATAGTTTTATGCAAGTACCTGATGTAATAGTGCATTAAATGCATCGTACATTAGTGTATAATCGGCGACACGTCGCGTCTGAAGGCTCTCGAAGGTTGTATATCCGTGGAATGACGCCGTTACTTCCAACTCTACCGCCAAAACCGTACACGTGTATGAGGTTAACATTGTTTTGATACTTGCTAAAATTTGGCACAAATGGTGCTCCTATTTAAATGTCATAGTATCCGCCTTTCGTTACGCACTGGGTGAATAGCCGGCTGAGACGCAGGAGGTCGCGGGTTTTCTATCTATCATATTATTATTGGCCACGGGACGTCCACTGCTGAACATAGACCGCCATATAGACTTCCAAAGCGAGTGATCATGTGTAGCCTGCACCCAAAGCTCTCAGCAACCTTTATCAGGTCGTCTTTCCATCAAGTGGGGGGTCGTCCTACACTGCTATTTCCAGTGCGTGGTCTCCACCTTCAGTTTTTTGAGCTAATAACGTTTGCAAGAAGATGAATAAATAAAAAGGAAAACTAAATTAGCAGACTATATACAATTAAGAACTTGAAATAGAAGTTGGCTGAACGTATCAGAAGTATAAAAAAGCAAAATGTTCAAGAAATGGTACCAAAAAAAAGATAAAAAAGCAAGAGAAGGCTTGTGTTCAACCGCAATCTCACCTGATGGTAAACGAAGATGCAGTCTACGATGGTGAACGACGACACAACATGCTTGCCTAGAAGGAAGATCATTCCGAAGACGCGAAGATGATTTTAAATCGATAGCAGGAATCAGGAGCTCTATAGAGAAAGCAAGCTCACATTTGCTTAATTTTTCTATACCTATATCTAAAAAATGTATTAACAAAAAAACTGTAAATGAGTATTCAGTTATCTGGTTGCCATGGAGTTCGGCTTATTCAAGATTGGGGGGTAAAAAAAATTAAATGTTTGAAGGAGGCCTGATATTCCAAATAGGGCGTGATCCATAACAGGTTAAATATCATTTGTAAACTCTCCATTATGAGTTTAATAAAGAAGACAAGATTATTTAAATATCGATATAGATTATATAAATCGGTCGCTCTGAAAGTCTAGGGATGTAATATAATCAAGTATCAACTCCCTGAAATCTGTACATAAAATAAGCTGTGCGCAGAGCGTTGTCAGGGTTGTCACTGCACACATTACGTGTGAGATAGTGAGGTATTAAATAGCGGGTCTCGTACATTATTCCAAATAATTTCATAGGAACTCTGTACCGATGGAGAACGCCCACTTCTTTATGATTTCTGAGGTTACTGTATACATTCGTTAGGGTAATGTTGGATATAGAATTTAAGTTTGAGAATTTAAGATGAGGCTTAAAAAAGGCACTTATTTTATGTTATTTATATTTTTAAGTTTTATTGGAAAAACTATAATTTTGCAGAAGTTAACTGATTACATGAAGGGAAACCTTCCATTGTCACTTAAGCGTAAACTCATCGACATGTGTATTCTGCCCGTCCTTACCTATGGTGCCCAAACTTGGTCACTGACGGAATCTCAAAAGTCTTAACTCAGGGTTTGCCAAAGAGCTATGGAACGCAGCGTGCTAGGGGTAAAAAGAATCGACAGGATCCGCAATACCACACTGCGCGCGAAGACCGGCATCGCAGATGTTGGCGACAAGACTGCCCAGCTGAAGTGGGACTGGGCGGGTCACGTCAGTCGTATGGTCACAGACAAATGGGCAACAGTCGCCACACAGTGGGTGCCTGCAGACGGGCGTCGAAACCGTGGCAGGCCGAGGAAGCGTTGGCGTGACGACCTCGATGCATTCCAAGATGGCTGGTGGGACGTGGCGAGTGATCGTGAGATGTGGAGGAACATGGGGGAGACCTTTGCCCAGCAGTGGGAAAGTATAGGTTAAAAAAAAAACTGATTACATAATATATGTAAGGAAACCATTACACAGCGCTATTTACACCCAAAATAACCAAAGCTTGACCTATGAGAGTTATAAAATACTTTTACAGCACATTCTTTTTATAAATGCAAGAAAAAAGGTTTACTGGAAAGAAACAGCTCTGAGTTGTACTCTACGTGCCCTTTTTGCAAAAATGTTTAAGCAATATAGTGGGGCCCGTCCCAAGTTGTGCTTTCCAGCTTCATAAATCAATTTGAATCTAAAAACCTGATACAATAGAACTAGAAACTAATTTAAACCAGCAGTTTTAACCCGCCTACAAACTAACAAATTAGCGAGTACCATCACATATCACCACATCGTGACCTACACTAATTGCAACCAGCGACTCCGCTTGCGGTCACGAGCACGTCATCCGCATCTATCATAGGTATTGATAAACAATTGCCCTACCTTAAATGAGGGGTCAACTTTGGCCCCACCACACAAACCTACAATCAGAAATCCACCTTATCCTCACCCTTTTAAAATCAAATTCTATGATATTTATATGTGGTTGTTGTGTTGTTGTGCTATTGGGAAGTCAATTTTTCCGGTATGACTATCGATGAAAATTAAATCCTTCAGAACGACAATAAGGTCGAAACTCGTATCAAATATGTTGTGAGGTAGAGATGGCATGTTGTCGGTTTCTCTTTGTCGCAAGCCGACAAAGGCACGTGGGAACGTGCGCATTCTTACCGCTAGTAGTAATGTATGACTCGCGTAGATCAATTGATAGATTGATTTTTTCGGGTGTATGTTTGGGTCAAACTGTGATTGGCTTTGTTACGAGTTGTTATGTTTTTTATGTTGTTGTGAGGATTAGCAAGCTGAAGTGGCAGTGGATAGGCACTCGAAGAAATGCAGGCCGTTGGGGCAGAAGGTTCTCGAGTGGAGACCGTGCACTGAGAGCGCAGCGTAGGACCGCCCTCACTAGACGGAAAGACGACCTGAGAAAGGTTGCTGGGAGCCGTTGAGTGCACAAGATCGGTCTCTCTGGAAATATATGGGGGATGTCTATATTCAGCAGGTGCCAGACAGGAATTTAATAAAATTAAACATTACGTTGAGGAAGTGCTTTCTTATTTGCCCACATTTATTTATAATATATATTAATATCAGCCTACTGTGTCCCACTGCTGGGCAAAGGCTTCCCCCCTCCCCCATTATTTCCAGACACGACGTCTTCGGGCTGTGTCAGGGTTAGGTTGGTTACAACATGATATTTTTTAATAATTTCTATAATACCATACAACTACAAGCTTCCTCCCGCGTACGAGCACGTGTTTGTCAATAAAAATATTAGCTTCCTGCGCAGTCGGGTAAACAGTAGCCTATATCTCAATTCCGGTCTTTATCTATCTGTATACCAAATTTCATCGAAATCGCTTCTGCCGTTTAGTCCCTAAAACGTATTAAACAGACAGTCAGACAGAATTTCTTTCGAATTTATAATACTTTGATGAAACTTATTTGTTCTGTTTCTATTGGACAAGAAGTTGGGCTATAAAATTAAACAATCAACAAATTGGTTAAAAATCTTATAATTACGATGTCAGTACCTAATTTTCATTGCTTTATGACAAGACAATTTACAATTATTATTAATAATATAACATTTGAAACGATCATGGTTGACTACGTAGTAAAACTAAACTATCTACTAAAAACGGGATATTTACCATGATTTGTGAGTTTTTGAGTACTTATATCGATATTTCGATCGCAGATTGCGCCATGTACACTGGTAAACTCAGAAATCATGATATATATCACGTTATTATTGAAAATGGTATTCAATTATTATTGACGACCTCCGTGGTGCAGTGGGTGAATAGCCGGCTGAGACCCAGAAGGTAGCGGGTTCGATTCCCACCGCGGAACAAATGTTGGCATGATCTACAGATATTTGTGCCGGGTCTGGTTGTTTCTCTATATATTATAAGTATGTATTTACAAAAAAATGTATATAAGTATTCCATCAGTTATCTGGTTCCCATAGTACAAGCTCTGCTTAATTTGGGGCTAGATAGCGCTGTGTGAAATGTCCAGCAATATTTAGATTATTTTATTTATTTTTAATTAAAACTATTAACTATCAAACTTACACTCCTAAGTACTTATACGCCACAAAGCTATCGAATAACCAAGTTAAAATTAACCCAGTTCATCGTATATTCCAATCTCCTAGCTGCAATCTCTATAATCGTTCCGCCACTAATTGATTCAGTAACAATATGGCCGTTTAGTCGCCGAGGAGTTGAGCGTCTTATAATGAGCAAACGTACTTATATCGCTTCCTGCGGTGCTGAAACTGGATGTAGAACGTAATTGATCGAGCGAAGGGAGATCTTCAAATCAACTTGGACGAATCGGCGTATTGTATGTATGTATGTAAGTATGTATACAGATGGATACCCGTTTAACTTGGGTTCCCTGTATCAATGAGATTAGCCGCAGGGTGTTTGCATCGTCTGGATCTTTACGGAGACTTCGTAATTTCTTGCCGACTGCTACCAAGGTTACGCTTGCACAGACTCTTTTACTTCCGATCCTGGACTTCGCCGACGCCTGCTATCTTGTCCTGAAGCATCTCTGAAGCCCAACTGAGCAAGCTTGAGCGCCTTCAAAACCTCTGTATTCAGTTTATATTTGGCTTGCGCAAGTATGACCATGTCTCTGATTTTTGCGCAAAGCTCAAATGGCTCCCCATACGTCTTCGCCGGAATGCACACAGACTGTCCCTTTTGTATAACCTCCTTTTTAACCCTTCTTCTCCCTTCTATCTTAAGGAGCGTTTTGAGTTTCTCCACCAGGCTAATGATCGCAATTTGCGTTCTTCAGATTCCCTTCAACTTAAAACTCCTGTCCATACGACAGAGTTTTATGGTCGATCCTTCACTGTAACAGCCGTTCGATTGTGGAACGATTTGCCCTTCTCTATAAGAACATCCAAGTCTATTAGTAATTTTAAAACAAAAGTACACACCCATTATCCGTCCCTGCGTTGAAGTTGTAACTGCTTGTTAATTCATCATAACCATTTTTATAGTTGCTTATTTTATTATAATTAAATTTGTGTAATTATTAGTATTTTAGGTTTATAGTATGTAGTTGTAGGTATGTTTTTAATTTTATATAGATGCACCGCCGTCATGTGATATGTTATAATCCTGTCCATACTAAGGTTGTATGGAAGAGATCGCTTTTAGCGATAAGACCGCCCATTGTACTAAATCTATATGTAAAAATTATGTTCTCTATTTTACTTTGGTGTACATTAAAGAGTTATCTTATCTTATCTTTATCTTATGTACGTAAGTATGTATGTAATTATGTATGTAAGTATATGTGTATGTATGTAAGTTTGTTTGTCCGAGGATAAATTTCCAAGCGTTGATCCGATCATCGTGAAATTTGGTAAATAGGTAGATGAAACTGTAGGTCAAGTTAGTTGGTTTTGCATTTCGCGGCACTATTTTAAGATTACAAAATATAATATTTATTGGTGTTTTTATGGGCGACTCGCGAGATGTCAGTTCGGAGAACTACCACTGGTAAGTACATTTTTCATGAGAAACTATAACATCCTTAAATTGAACCCCCGTTCCTCGTCCAGTGTCCTTACCTAATTCTTTTGATTACTGTAAAGTAACCTAATTTTAGTATTACATCTAATAAACTTACCTAATACTGTTAACTGCACTCTAGAAGCCAAATACAAGCTCCATGCTTAGTTAAAGCCTCGCTGTCAACCTCTTAAAAATATTTTTTTTACATGGATCATATCATCAATGATGTATTTTTATTTTATTCATTTATTACATATGACACACAAAACAGAATACATCCAGCAAATATGAAATAAATACATTTTAAAGATTTTTGAACTAGGAAAGATTATTACTACAATACTAATTAGTTTAAGCAGAATACAAGTCTAAATCACACTAATATTATAAATACGAAAGTTTGGAAGTTTGTTTGTTACTTAATCACGTAGTAACGGCTGAACCGATTTCGATGAAATTCGATATGTACGTAGATTATAACTTGGATTAAAACTCGTGCGAAGCCACTGGCGGAAGCTAGTAAATTTATGTATATTCAGTGTTAATCACTCTTTTCCAAGAGCGATTTCCACTTTTATCTACTGGGCCTGATAAATTGTTATACTTTGCATCTCTATCTAGATCTAAAGATTAACCTTAAACTAAAATATGCAACTAAAATATCAAAATACCCAAGACTTTTCTCTCTTGTCATCTCTTTTCTCTCTTGAAGGGTGGAACTTGTGAAATCATAGTCACATAAGGCTTTACACCTGTATGCTTCAAGTTGATGGACGAGGCAATGCTTTGTTATAGGCAATGGTTACCACTTATTTGGTGGGTCATTAGCAAGTTCCATCTCCATGTTGTAAAAAAAATTAAACTAACCTTACATATTTTTATTCATTATCATCATATCAGTCAAAAGACGTACTCTGCTGAACATAGGCTTCACCTATAAGTTGCCAGAGTGACCGATCTTGTGCGGCCTGCACCCAACGGCTCCCAGTAACCTTTATCAGGTCCTCCTTCCATCTATTGGGTGGTCGTCCTTCGCTACGCTTTCCAGTGCGTGGTCTCTATACCTTTATGCCCCAACGGCCGTTAGTTCTTCGAGTTATGTGCATGTCCACTGCCACTTCAGCTTCAGATTCATATTCTTATTATTAAGTGCTTTAGTAGTTTCAGAAGACTATACACCAGTGTACAATTTTACAAGTTGCGCAAGCGTAATATATACCTTTACCTTCTATAACTACATAATCGGTATTTCGATATACGAATTAGATATTCAGCGAACGTGATAGGTTAGGTTACGTTCTGTCGGACCTCACATGCGGATACATTTAGCTAGTCATGCCCAAATGAGCCGATTCTATTACGATACTATAGCACGGCCTTTTCGGGGAACTGCCATTTTTAACCACGACTCTCCAAAGTTTTGATTTGGATTTCCTTACCTATAGATAAATAACACACCAATCTCATACTGACCTGAGGGCTTAGCCAAGTTACAGTCGATTAGCGATGACGCTAGTCGATACGTCTGAAAATGTATGGTATTTGACACATGCTATAGAAATAGCACGTGATTCAGCGACACCAAATGTATGTAGAAATCGAATAGATTCGTGGCCATTGTAATTTGGCTACGGGCCCTGACTAAAATTCACTGAAATATATAGAATACAAGCTACCGTCGACGGTTTTGCACACGTGGTCTATCCTTACTACAAAAAAGTAAACACCCGTTATGTTGTTTAAAACAATCCTAACTAAATGCATATTGCTAAGGAGTTTTTTAAACAGATGTTCAACGGGTGTTTAATTGTTTTGTGGTAAGGCCCTATTTATTTATAGAACTTTAGAAAGAAGAAAGAAAAACAGTCTATTTATTATTATGATCGGGATTGGGAAATAGGCTACTTTTTGACCAACTATATTTACAAATCATGAAAACGTAACAAACAGACAGAGTTACTTTAAAATGTATGATATTGGTACATATTGATATGTATGGATGTATAGAAAAAATACTTTTTAATTTTGATTGCAGTTTTGAATCATCACCATCCACCTCAACGTTTTCTGCTGGACGTAGGACTCTCTCTAAGTGCTACTGAGCCCGATCTTCAGGTCTTCTCATCCAATTACCCCAACAGAAATATTTACCCCAATGATATTGGTTCTGGGGCACATGCGACAGTTCTGACAGTACCTAATTCAGATTTTTCTCAAAAAGAGTGGGCAATTCGGTGGTATCCTGAAATTGAAATGCGGATGTCATCACAACAATACACGGTAAACTTAGTGGATATTCGTTCTATTTCCAACAGAATGGTCCACATTGACACTAGCATTATCCGGACATTAGGTCCAAAGGTATCATTGTTTCGATAGTAATATCGATATTAATGTATTATTCGTTTCGTCTCGCGTGCCGCTCTATTGCATTAGTTGAAATAGGGATTGATAAAATACTATCGAGTAAAACATCGATTAAACGAGTGATGTCGATACGGTGAAAGTGTTTTAGATGTTTTATAATTATTTACTTACAGGCTCGTTCATTTTCTGTTCAGCTTATAACCATCGTATTTTAAAATTTTCTGGAACACTATACTCGTACTTAATAACAGATTTCAACGGCTATTTATCGCGTATGTACCTTTTTTATTTGTTATCGCGACGTTTCGACTGTTTTTTAAAACTGCCGTGGTCGTGGCTATGGATGTTATAGTCTAAGATCCGGCTGCAAGATTGCAACGATCATGTGAATTATAATCGAAATCTATTTTTGTCTAATAAATCGATGAACGCCGGCTGCATGCACGAAAAAGGATGACTCATTGTCCCGTTACGCTCAGTGTACGCTTGCGCCGCATCTATCTCTCTTCCACTCGATTGACCTATGCGTCCGAGAAAAGACAGCGGCAGCACACAACTTACGTCTACACGTGAACTCTTTCGTCGACTGTTTATAAAGTGAAGTGCAATGTTAATGTGGTTTTCATTGCTTATTACAACAACAATTTCGGCAATAAAGGTTAATTATTCTTGCATTTTTAAAATCTGATTACTAGTATAATTTCGAGTATTTATTCTTTTATTATTAAAAAAGTAGCATCTGTCGGCGAGTGCAGTAATAATAGGTTATGTTACAATTGACTAAAAAATTATGGTGATTCATATAATTGATGATAGTTATTTGATTACAGTTTATTTCTATGAAAACTTGTTCATAATTATATTTAAACTGTATAGCTAAACGCCAGTTTTATTATGACGTTGTCACGTTAAACTATCGTCCGTAAACCAACTTTACAGACAATCAATTTTTTATTTATAATTATAAGTAAGGGAATACATGTTTGCTAGCATGCTTATCAAAATGTGGCCGCTCGTAATTAAAATAATTAAAATAAATTATGTACCACTTCACAGCAATATATGTAAAGAACTTGAAAAGGTATGGTTGCCGTAGCGCACTTGGCCGCAACCTCTCCGCAGCCAGGTGTAAGCAGATAATAGTAACTTTCTAATAGTTATACGTTCTTGACGTATAATTATATATTAATATGAAAAAGTAGCCGCAAATAGGGGTAACTAGCTGTTAAAGATAGATTAGATTGAAAGAGAGTTAGCGTGCTATATCCTTTGTTAGACGTAGATGGCAATTGTTTTGTTGTATCTATGTAATCTACCACGCGTACTATTACACAGAGAACATTTAAAAAAATATTGAGCCTATCGTCTTTTTTTTGGCGTAGCTCGGTTTTGTGCATTTGCCAGTCTTCTTAACATATTAATTATTCTTTTAACTATAAAAAAATATCGAGTCTAGCGACTCTCCTTGTCCCATCACTAGTCAAGATAACACCCGGTATCGACGGACACCACACCACGTGTTCTCGATGCGTATAATTAAGTTAGGAGTCACTTATCAAGTGTAATTTAGGAATAGTGCGCACGAGTCGAACAATGCGTCGGTATCGTCCATTAGTGAAGGCTTATGATCATAGAGTTGCATGGATTATTCGATTATTGCATTTAGAAAATCAATGGATGATATTTATTCGTTTCCGTATACCGATTGCAGCTTAGAATTCATATTCATACTTATTTCTATTTGGGAACAAGAAAGGCAGAATTAGGAAAAATAGTAACTTGTAATTCAACCATATCCATCAAAACAATAAAGCTTTTAAAGTAAAAATCTTGAACAAACGGTTTCTTATTTTTGAGAATAACTACATACATTTATACAATATTCGTTTTAACCTTTATGCTAAAAGACAGGGTCCAGAAAATAGAAACCTTTTTAATTGAAACTATCCCTTAACCTTAATCCATTAATAAATAAAGCTTCTAATTTTTCAGCAAACTTAAAATAAATCACTTCATATTTTCACAATAAGAGCACATCTATTTTCAAATTTACTTGTTCAACATTTTTAGAAGTGATTTTAAAACCTCAGATTGGTTTTCGATTTTAACCCGTACACGCACTCCACTGTCTATTATTAATTTGTACACTCGAGAATTTTCATGACGCAGTCAAGTTGGTTCCGATCGAAAGTTTCGAACGGAATTTAAATTCGAAAATCGAACAATGAGCTTTTTGTAGAACGGTCGCGAATTTAGTCGCGGGCAATTAAAAAGTTTTGGAATGCGACGAGTTTCGATATGTTTTTGTTTATTTTTTGTGTGTTACTGAGTTTAATTATTTTTCTGTGCGCTTTTGTTTGTGTTATTTTTTAAAAGGCAGGGTAGATCCTAGAAAAATAAAACGTAAGTATGAAATTATAAAAATAAGAAGAAAAACTATAAAAATACATTTTCTACATTTAATATATATGTTGATGAAGTATGTAGGGTACGTAGCACAATTAATATATTTAGTTGGAAAACTAACAGCTTATTTAATTTTACAAATAATTTAAGCACAGTTTAGTGCGTGCTTAAAAATACCCTATACAAACATTAGCAATGAAACTTTTAAACGTGTGTTAAACAGTTGTTTAATATTTTGTGGCAACAAGGTTAATAAATAAAAAGAAAGTTATTAATAGATGTTCACGACTAAACATAAATACACGTATCAAACTAATATTATAAATGCGAAAGTTTGGATGTTTGTTTGTCACTCAATCACGTCGTAACGGCTGAACCGATTTCGATGAAATTTGGTACGTACGTATATTATAACCTGGATTAAACATAGACTACTTTTTGTTGACAATACTCTTAACATGACTTTTATTGTAACTTAACTTTAGTTTTGACTACCTAATAAGTCTAAATCATTATGTGCCTTAAACAATGTATGTGTTAGAAACTCTTATTTAATCTATTGTAAATAATATATTTTATGCATTTAGACTATGCCAATAATTTCATCATCATCATATCAGCCAATGGACGTCCACTGCTGAACATAGAGTGAATGAAATATACCTGCACCCAACGGCTCCCAGCAACCTTTATCGTCTTTTCATCTAGGGGCCGTCTTACGCTGCACTTTAAAGTGCGTGGTTTCCACCCGAGAACTTTTCTGCCCCAACGGCTGTTAGTTCTTCGAGCTATGTGCCCTGTCAACTGCCAGTTATGCTTGGTATCAAACCAAACAAAGCAAAGTCACTTATGGCTGTATCAGTGACTTTGATTTGTCTACGAATCTCCTTATTTCCGAGTCAATCTCGAACCTTCGGTTGTTCTACATTTTCTATACTATAATATAAAATAATTACTGATTTAATCGGGTATTTAACGCTGAGTTGCAACACACGCGACCACGGCTGTTGCAACACAGTCGAAACGTCGGGATAACAAATAAAAAAGGTACATACGCGATAAATACCCGTTTAAATTAGTAATTATGTACAGTGATCGCGAAAGTTTGAAAATACTACTAATAAGAAATAATTCTGAACATTTCACACAGCGCTATCTAGCACCAAACTAAGCCAAGCTTGTATTATGGAAACCAAATAACTGATACAACACTTACATCCATTTTTTTGTAAATATAAGTATACTTAAAATATATAGAAAAACACCGAGGCCCGGAACAAATAAATAGATCATACACACATTGGTTCAACAGTAATCGAACCCGGAGCCTCCTGTGTCTCAGCCATTTTATAGAGGTAAAGTTTGTTGTTTGTAAGTTGGTATAATTGTTGGGGGGTAATCTCAGAAACTACTGAATCTATTACCCTGAGTGGCTATATTTTGTTTTGATAAAAATCCGTGCGAAACTGGGCGGGTCGGTTTAAATTGAAATGCTGAATTCAAACATTTGATAAACACATTTGCTCATGTTAAAATATTACTACATCATCACACCCAATTACATGGCTCACAATTTAACAGATAAAACAAATACAGAATTTATTTGGATTCCAACCGTGCTGTAAACAAAATGTATGCTAACGTTCAGTTTGTAGAATAGGGATGAGAACCAAATACAATATTAATATTTTTAAAAACCTGATATTTTATTGAAGCAGATAACATTTTATTTTTAAATGAGGTAACATAACAATTATTTAAAAAACCTCATAAGTAATTAATAGTACATTATGACTCATGAAAAATTATGTAAAATCTCAGCATTTTAGTATCCGACATTTGATAAAAACTTAGATGCAAATATTAATCTTAGTCATTAGTAAAGTTCATCAATTAGTTGTTTATCCTAATTACTTTTCAGTGAAATGATAAATAAAATTGATTAACCAATTAAAAAATTACAAACATTTTAAACCGTAAAAGCGGAAATAACATTCTTAGAGATAAGAACCATCCCCGAAAACAACCTCTTTCACACTTTTTGTTTAACGAAATGTTAAAATAATTATGTACCTATTTGAACTACTCTAGCTCAAATATATACAACCAAATCTGTATAAACCGTATACAGTCATATTGCTTCCGTACATTTCTTACCATGCTTTTTCCGTATATGTGTTACTTTGTTACTTGTCACATCCCTAATTTAAGCCCGTATAAAAATTGCTGATCTGACGTTCGCCATTTTTGATCCAACATGGCTACCATATTGACTGCATTCACGTTGAGTAGTCAGCAGTTTTGTCGACGTATTTGTATAAGTGAATTGAGATTTGATTGGGATGTTTTTATTCGTTTAATATGTAGGTTAAAATTTATGGAATGCAACGTTTTACTGTTTTGCCCAGTTTTGTAAAAAAAAACAGGTTGATGATGTTAGCGTTGACTAGTTTAGTAAATCATTTTAACAATAATCAATAACAATTGTATAAATTGATCATGATTTTAGGAGCAACGCAATGCATTTATAGATTTTAAAGTAATTATGTCTAGTCAGTCAGTCGAGTCAATTGATTTAAAATAAGTTTGTAGATCTGAATAATTTAATTATATATAAAAAATTATACATATATAAGCAATATTATATATTGCGATTTGTAATATTGCTTTTTGTAATTTTTAAAATTTTTGCCATTTGTAATTTTTGTAATTTGTAATATTGCCACAACTAATTTGTTTATTTAATTATGTAAAAGTATTAATATACATGTAATTGATTTAAAATGTTTGCTCTGCATACTGGCAACGCTTCCGGAAAAAGATGGTGGGAAGGCCCGAACATTCGAACGCCAGTCTAAAACGAGCACTCGAAAGAGTTGGTCGTATGCGAGCTACTGAGTCCAACCATGTGGTTTTGAGCTGTTAACTTTAAATAAGTGCTAAGATATTGTAACGACTAGGAAAGCGAAGAATATAAAGTGGTGATTGAAAGAGCAACGGGAGTTTTATTACAATGAGAACTTCTTACTTTGTGTCAATGTGGTGTAATGTGAATATTAAATAAAAATTGTTTATTTCAAGCCTCACTCAGCCAAACTCATTAAAGTTACAAATAAAAAGAAATACAAATTTGAAACTAAAATTATTTAACATATTACTTTGTGTGTTGAACTTAACACACGCAGAAACATACACATACAAACACGTACGTGGGCACGAGGGACTATTAGTGACCGGGGCAATGCCCCTTATAAGGGGGTTACATGCAGGCTTAACCAGTGCTCCCGAAACGGAGAGTCCTACCGATCAGCCAATGTGCTTAGAATGATGTTGGGGCTGCCACACAGGCGTTCCAAGAGCGACGCACACCCCTTTCTTAAAATGACGTGGAAGCCATCAGTGTGCGCCTTACTAAACATACCAGATGCACTGCAGAAACGTGGCAACCCTATGATTTCAATTCAATTCAAACACGGACGTGTGCCCATCTTGCTGTGCCTCCTGCACGATGGTATTGATGCCCGCTCCAACGACACCACTGACGTGGTGACCGACATAGTACCTACTGGTCACAATAGCTTTAGTTTTGAGATATCGACACGAAAGAAGAAGATGGGTAGGTACTTGAACAAGGAAAGTTGAACAGCATTCCTGCCTATTTAGATACGAAAACATGGTCTGCGTGCCTGTTGCTATACCCTGCCAGGCTTCATATGTGAAACTATCTACATACTGCCTGTAACAAACTTGTCACCATATGAAAGCAATAAATATATTGAGTACTAGCTGTTGCCCGCGACGTACGCGTTACACTACTAAATGTGTAGGTAACTTAGAAATAAAGCTAAACTCGCTGTTGCAACTTGACTTGTCAACCCATTTTTATCCTATGGGACCTGATTTATGACATAAAAAATATGTGTTAATCCAGGTTACAATCTACGTAAATACTAAATTTCATCGAAATCGGTTCAGCCGTTACGACGTGATTAAGTAAAAAACAAACAAACAAATAAAAAAATCAACAAACATCCAAACTTTCACATTTATAATATTAATGTGATAGAGTTGATGCAAAATATTATGATTACTCTGAACCAAAAAGTAGTTATTTTCTTTTTTACGAACGCAAAAGTCTAAAAAATAGTTGATTTAAAAGTAAAACCAAATAGAACAAAAAAAAATATTCTGAAAAATAAAATGATCTGAGAAAAGTTGTTATTTTTCACTTTCCAGTCGGAATCAGCCGTCAAGCTTAACATACTAGTTCCGGGACACCCTGTATAAGTTAAGTTCTTAAATTATTTTATTATTTAGTTGGCGGTTATTGAATTAAAAACATTTACACAAAACATTTGTGTTTACAATTAATAGAGGTAGGTATTTTATCATAACTTTAATAAAACCAAACACATTATACTACCAAATAAGAAAGTCGCGTATAAGCCAACTATATTACCTCTATACATCAACACAACCCAGAGGATCCAAGACCACTTAATTTCAACTATGGCGAACTGACATTAAGATTTTAGAGGGACAGTGAAAGTAGAATCACTTAGCAATTACAGTCTGACAAATGGATGGGTATTAGGGACACATGTGCCTCCAAGTTCCTTAAGGACGGGTGGGAGTGACCCCACTTGGGAGGTATTTTGGATTCAGGGTGGACGTTGGTTGGACTGCAGATGATTATTTTTTAATGATTGGCGCTGGGTGATTTGTGAATGGAAGCAAGTTAAACTTATTATTGAAGTGAAAACTTCTTAAGGCTCATTGGGCATTTTTTGAGATGGGAGAAAACCATTGAACTCGCGACACTGTTACCGTTACCAACACAACTATATATAAGTAGTGAAAACTTCTTTAGGCGCGTTGGGCATTTTTTGAGATGGCCAAATATCATTGAACTCGTGACACTGTTACCGATACCATTACCGTTACCGAAACCTCTGTATATAAGTATCTCGTAATTGTTCAAGTTTTCACTTCTGTCGGCACTCCCGGAGTGCCACTTTTTTAGGTGTTTTTGTAAGTCTGGCAGAAAAGACAGTGATTTCCATACAAATATGAAAAAAAAATGTTCTACCCTGTCATCAAAATTTTGAAACTATTGCTAAGCTAAATAAGTCCAAGAACTGCCACTATTTATGATAAATTTCCACATTCAGTCTTCATTAAATGAATTTGCTGTCACCATACATTCTCTATTCGCAATTGGTGCTTTAAAATCATGTATTGTTTCGTTTATCTTTACACACAATTCTCTAACTACGTCATAGCTAAATAATATTACTTAAATGATGACGTCAGAATGAGCAACATCAAGATTAGTTTGAATTACGATAGACACACATCCCTATATCATCATTATTACAAACGTTACAGAAACCGTAACTGATTATCAACTGTACAACCAATTACAAAGACCCCTCTCACTTACCTAGTCACTTCGATAAAGGAAACCAGAGATAGCTCAGGGTTTATTGGATATATCAACCAGATAGATAGACCTCAGCTCCTTACTTGGTGAGTTTCGAAAGTGGGGTCAGGTTATTTTGGTAAGGAGTAGTTTCGCTTTGGCCACGTAGGTTATAAGTGTGGAGCTTTCTAGCGCCCACGTGTCGCCCACGGTTTGTCCTATCTGTGTTTTGCGGTGTGTGCTAGGTGGTAAAGAAAAAGAGGGTTAACTAATACTAAAATATTAGTAAAACTCTCTTTTAATGTCTTTTGTATTCCAAAGTAAATTTCGACATACTAAACCTCAAATTGCAAATCCAATTCAATTGCCAGAAAATAAGGATATATTATTTGACTTGAGTTTTTTACAAATCCTTATTAAAATTCTTGATTTTTGATTTTCCAAGTTCTTGATTTGCTACTATAGACTATGTGAGGTTATAAACATTGGGATTTACGGATAACCTAACGAACTAATTATAGTTCAGTACTGTGTAAATATTAATACAGTTAATAATTCTCCTACAGTGATCAAAAGGTGAAGTATACTCTCGAGTATACTTCACCTTTTGATCCACATTTCCTATCCTGCGCAATCTTGTTCACACACATACGCACACACCCTCAAACACAGGACACAATACACACATACACACGTACACGCACCCACACACTCACTCACATTAAGTCCATATTGTAAGACTTTAATTTTAAGTTTATTCTATTTTATTTATTTTATTAAGTAATTTATAATATAATGCAAACTCATGATAATTGTATTAATATTATTTTTTTTCAATTATATTGCTGTTCGAGCAATTCTGTAGTTTGTGGTTTTGTAATTAAATTCGTACTCTGAGCCTCAAAACACAAGCTTATTCTTTAATTTGTGAATACGCCAATTTAATTAGCATCATGTGACACCTACTGTGGTAACAGTTGTGGGACAAACAACCTAGTTAGGTAGGTCAAACTTCGAGAAAGAGGTGCCGACGAGTTCAACTCGGTTGGGCAGCATTCGGTAAACTTACGGGACGAAATGCTTTGATTTGTGTTTTATCACTTTATCAGTAATGACATAGGACACAGAAACGTGGTTTCCCACTACGGGCGTCATAAGAAGGCTCAAGGTTACGTTTGGCTATGTTTGGTACTTCTCTACGAGATTGAATCAGAAATGAGGAGATTCGTAGATACACCAACTGACGGCCGTTAGGCCTACGAATCTACGAATTTTGGGCAGACAGCTATTTATTGGAGACCACGCACTGGAAAGTACAGGGTATGACGCCCCACACCTAATCGCCATGCAGGCCGCATAGATCTATGGTGGACTGTCCACTGCTGAACGTAGGCCACGTTAGCAGTGGACGTCCTATGGCTGATATGATGATGATGATTTGTGCTTCTATAACCACTGCCTTAAAGCCTGTGTCCATATTTACGACACAAAGGGCTCAGAATGATGCCCACAATGTGTGAACACTGAACTTCCGCGTTTGCTTACTTTATTCTAATATATCTTCAGGAATGAGACCTCAAGGTAGAGCTAACAATATGTTGGCCTAGATCTAACATTAGTCTAGATTATGTATTAAAATATATGCTCTATCTTTGTCGAGGAGAATTTATTGGGGGATCAATAAATTAAAATGCTTCCTCATCACTATCATTATATCAGCCATAAAACATGCACTGCTCAACATAGACCTCCCCCATATACTTTCAGTGCGGCAAATATTGTGCGGCCTGCACTCAACAGCTCCCACCAACCTTTATAAGGACGACTCTAGTGGGGGCATCCTACGCGGGCTTTCCAGTGCGTGTTCACTCAAAGAACCTTTCTGCCCCAACGGCCGATAGTTCTTGGAGCTTTGTGCTTCGTCCAGTGCAGTTTTCTAATCCTCATAAAATTACCCCGCTCATCTAGGAACTTTGGTCTACCAAAAAAAATATGTCAATTAATTTTTCTTACGAACTAGTTCCATAGATTTAAAATTATTCTGTTGTTGCATTTGACCTAGATTGTACGTAGACCTTTCTAGATATTTTGCTGAGTAGAAATTAGCAGGAGATCACAATATGCAGGCTTGCTTTTTTCGTTTTTGCTCAGTTTTATATCCCTTCTTCAGTTGCCATCATGCTTGCATGCTTTTGTATCAACATCTGACAAAATAGTCCCCGCTCGGACGACGAGAGCTTTTTTCCTATTGGTCCTAATTGGAGGCCGATTGGAGCCCTGAGTGGAGGCCGAGAACTTGGCACCGAAATAGAGGAAATCCACCGGCGAGATGGATCGACGACATCAATTATAACGTGGGTCGAACGTGGTTCAGACTGGCACAGAATTGGCAAGAATGGCATAAACTGAGAGAAGCCTATGCTCAGCAGTGGGTCGACACGGGCTGAGAATGATGATGTTGGTTCTAATTGGACGTTTGTATTAACACGAAACGACCCTATACAATCACACACGCACGGGCAAGAATTATTCCACTGGAACCCGCAATAACTCTTGCCATTAAGTTTTCAATAAGGCGAGGACGGGGCACATATTGGCGAATATTCCAAGCATTATAATTTTGATACGGGTAAGGGATCGCCAGCAGGAATTAACTTATCACGGCGGTACCGCATCTGCATACCTTAAACATTTATGTTGGGGACGGATTCGGAGAAATAGTTCCATACAAATAAATCTAGATGAAGTTTCGATTCCCACCGCGGAACACAATTTTACAGTGTTTTTTTTGAATTGTATTGTTTTATGGTATGCAATAAAGAATTATCTAATCTAATCTATTCTATAAGTTATCTGTTTCCCATAATTATAGTTTGTTCTGCTTAGTTTGGGGCTAGATAGCGCTCTTTTAAACGTCCAGCTTAAAAAAAAGTGTCGGAGCCATGGATACCATACCGGAGCCCTTCGCATTTTAAAATATTTTGGCTTCTGGACGAAGCAACGTTTAATCAGAGAGCTAGTCCTATCTGGGTCAAACGCATAGGTAAGTACTGTGTTGAAAAATAAGGCATATTACCAACGTCCATAGGCTATAGTGACCGCTTACCATCAGGTGGGCCGTACGCTTGATTGCTACTTTTGTAGTGTGAAAAAATAATGCAGTTTAGCGGAACAATGCAGTCAGTGTCTTGGGGAGACTTCCACCTAGTTGTAATCTGGAGTAGTTGAACCTGGTAGTGTAAGATCATTCATTATATAGATCAACTGTTTTTATTTCATTTGCAATACTCAAGAGTTCACCTTTTTTCAGTCTGTATGTTTTATTTCAGTGAATTGACTGACTTGAAGTATGCTATGAGTACTGATAGCTTCCCTATTTCATTTCAATGTTTACTATACATTTTTTAGTTACAACTCTGAAACACCAATGTATAAAAACTTCTAATCTGTATGTGTTGCTAAATATACCAGTTAAATAATTTTAATTTTCAAATCATAACAATACCCCAGATCCGACCCTGTGCCACCCCATTCGGACTCGGGTTAAGACACATATCTCAGGCGGGGATGCAAGAAATGCCCACACCCCAATATGTAGATTCCTACTTCGCCCACTGACTGTGGTCATTAATATAGACAGGTTGACAGGGTTTGATACTTTAAGTTAGGCTAATTAGTAATTATTATAAATTTTACAAAATAATGTCAATTCAATAAAAATATAATATGTATACAGCCCAGTTAGGTGGAGTGCTTGAATAAAAAGTAACATATTAAGTAAATCGCGTATAAAACTGTTACCGTTGACGATTCCGACCCAAGACTCTTTCGTATGATCAGTTGTGCACTGCTTAGGTATTTTGGAGTGGCGTAAAATGCCAATTTGGTAAACTGGTTAAGCATACGTCACCGTACAATTTGAATATAATCTAACTAGGCCATACATGTACATAGAATGCAGTTTATGTTGTAAAACCGTGGTTCTATTGCTGCGTAGGATGTGCACGCAGAGGTTACGTATGTCTATATTTTCACTGCAGCACGTGCGGCGCACGGGTATTGACCGGGCGGCCGTCAAGACTTCACTTCTAGTTCATACACTATGTGAAATACCGCACGTATAGCATGCGCCGCATTGAGATGCTTGGGTGACACATCCGAGCAGACCACGAGTGTGTTGGTGACGTCATCAAAGCACTTATCCGTACGTAGCGTGGCCGTAGGTCAGAGTGGATTGATCCGCCTACATTTTCATATAAAGCGAAGCTAAGTACACGTGCGTAGCGTGCCCATGCGCAGCAATAGAACTGCATTGCTGCGCGAGGGCACTGGTAATTTGTATCAAGTATCAAGACTATTGGAAGACGTGACGTAACATACCTCCGCCCAATCAGCACGTAGTGAATGTTTTGTCTGGAGAAGTGTGCCCGCTCGAGCTGGCATATGGCTCGAATACCCTTCATTGCGGACGACATGTTTCGATTAAGACAACCCTTTGAGTGTAAGAGCTAGAGGTTAAAATTCAACTGTAATAGGAAATATTATTGTATAATTTTTTTTAGTAGGATTTAGCACTGACTGACTGGATTTAGCTAAATCTAGTTAAATCTGGAAATAAATATTTGAAATTATCGAGATCGGATAACTCTAGGCATAGGAAAGGGTTTTCCCTTTATGTATGGTACGACGTTTGGTCTTCATACGCGACGGGTGGCAAAATGTTTGGTGATATTACCAGAAATGAAGATCTAATTTTCATCTAAACGCATATATTTTAAATCACATTAGTCTTGATTTTGGAATCTGATAAAAAAATATTCAATGTATGAATATTCACTTGGAATACCTGGAAATGTTGATAGTCATAATTATTCAGGATCATCAAGTAGGGAAACACAAACATGAAACTTAAATCATGATTTCAATTTGATATAAATGATAAATTTATAAATAATGCTGGGCATTTCACACAGCGCCATCTAGCCCCAAACTAAGCAAATCTTGTACTATGGGAACCAGATAACTGGTAGAATATTGATATAATTTTTTTTGTAAATCTTATAATAGTATAGAAAAACAACCAGACCCGGAACAAATAATAAGTCCTTTCATATGAAATTGACGTTATGTCAAACTGGCCCCTTCGATCTCAAATATTTGGCGTTTGGTTAAGAATTCCAAATTCAAATTTATTTCAAATTTAGGCTTGTGTATTTGTGTTATCAATTTAGAGATTCATTTTTTTTTCGCGTCATTTGATTTTTCTTTTACATCGTTGTGTTTACAATATGTAAAACTTAAAATATCGGGTTATTTACGAATACGAGTTCCACCGTGGCACCAGCGCTGCAGAAACAGCTCGAAGGATTAATGATGTGTATGGGGAAGCTACCGTAAAAGAAAACACGGTACGTTTTTGGTTCCTACGTTTTCGTTCTGGAAATTTTGACCTACAGAACAAACCCCGTGGACGGCCGGAGACCTTAGTTGATAATGAAGAATTAAAACTGATCGCGGAAGAGGATCCATCGCAAACCACGTCAGAGTCAGCGGCAGGCTTCGGTGTAAGTGATAAAACAATTTTAACTCACTTGAGACAAATTGGAAAAGTGAAAAAGCACGAAAAATGGGTACCGCATGAATTGAGTAAAGCAAACCAACAAACACGAGTCGAGTCCTGCGTTACATTACTCAACCGTCACAATAATGAGGGGGTTTTTAATCGTATCGTTACTTGTGATGAAAAATGGATCCTGTACAATAATCGGAAACGCTCATCACAATGGTTGAACCTAGGAAAACCGGCCAAATCCTGCTCCAAGCGAAAGTTGACTCAGAAAAAGGTACTGGTAAGTGTCTGGTGGACCAGTTCTGGTGTCGTCCACTACAGTTTTATAAGATCTGGCCAAACGATTATGGCAGATCTGTACTGTCAACAATTGCAAACCATGATGGAAAAGCTAGCCGTTAAACAACCGAGACTGGTCAATTGCTCAGCCCACTGCTGCTTAGGGACAACCACACACTGCACAACAGACGGTCGCTAAATTAGAGGAGCTGCGATTAGAATGTCTCCGACACCCACCGTACTCACCGGATCTTGCTCCAACAGGTTACCACTTTTTCCGGAATTTGGACAACTTCTTGCAAGGAAAAAAATTCATTTCCAATGAGGCTGTCAAAACCGCCTTCAAAGATTTTATTTATTCTCTCTCCCATAATTTTTTACGCAAAGGAATCAATGAACTACCGATAAAATGGCAAAAAAGCATTGATAACACTGGTTCATACTTTGATTGATTAATTAAAAAATTTAATTTAAATAAAATCGTTTTGCTTTTTCCATACAAAGCGCCAATTTCTTATGTAAGGGCCTAATATATGTAGATTGTACAAACATTTCTTCCGCGGTGGGAATCGAACCGCAACCTTCTGCATCTCAGACTATGCTATTCACGCACTGCGCCATGGAGGTCATCAAGTGCATTTCGTAATATCATCACACTAATATTATAAATGCGAATGTTTGGATGTTTATTTATTTATATATTTTGTGTTTGTTTGTTACTCAATCACGTCGTAACAGCGGAACCTTCGATTAAATTTAGTATGTAAGTAGATTAAAACCTGGATTAACACATTTTTATCCCATAGATCAGGTCCCATGGGATAAAAATGGGGTGTCAAGTCAAGTTGCAACAGCGAGTTTAGCTTTATATCTAGGTTACCTACACATTTAGTAGTTTAACGCGTACGAAGTCGCGAACAGCTAGTTTTTAAATAAGGATAAAATGCTGTGTTGCGCTCCTGCACTAAAACGTCTCAAGGCAGGGTTGTCCAATACAGACGCCAATAATATAATAACATTATAACCTGCGATTGTCGTATGTGTGTCTGAGGGAATTATTTATGGTAGTCTGCACCCGACGGCCGATGTGGGTTTATTTCTATAGTTTTCAGCATAAAGTAATACCTAAAAATAGCTTAGAGAACTGAATCTCTAGTTTAAAGAACTGAATTTCATATAAAAAAACCGTGTTAAAATTAATAATAATAGTGTTTTTCATAATTATTTACAACAAAGATGACTGCAGAATGATATAAGGTTGTAGGTGAATAAAAGGTCTCGGACACGCCACACTCATTTTCGGTAGCAGGTGCTACCGAAGTAGTAGGTGTCTGCTATAGATGCTATGCTATGTATGTTTGTATGTTTATGTATATTTTTGTATTGTTTTATTTGTTGTAGGTATATTATTGTCAAATTAGGTATATTTACTTATGCACATTGTTTTTGTTTTATTGTAAATGATCAACGCTCTCCTAAAATTTAGTTCTTATTTTGTTAATGTACACCATTCTTCATTATTGTAATATTACAAAAATCCCCTCCATCCAAAGGTTGTCTGGGAGAAATTGCACCTCAAGCGATAAGACAGCTCATTGTACTTGCTGCTTTGTGACTTTTAATTTTATGTTTGTTTCTTTAAAGTGCTTACATTCATTCTGCTGTCGTTACATTCAGCACCCGTGATTTTGTGGATATATCAGCTAAAGGATGTGATATTAAAATCAACACTTTAAATATAAATTTAAATAGTATATATCGATAAATGAAGTAATCACCCGGGCCTTTCCTGATTGCACCAACAATAATTAATTATATTGCTTCGATAAAACCAGTGAAAACTACATTCACACGATGTTAGATATCGAAGTAAGTTTTTGTGTTTTTAATTTTTGTTTTTTTTTTGTGTATCCTGTAACAACTGGAATGGATTCTATTATAATCATAATAAATTATTATAAACCATCATTATAAAAAATCATAAAAAAGAGGGTTTATTTTGTAGGCGGCAAAAGTCATGTGACTAATGCTTATTTTACCTAGAGTATCGCTTCTATACACCAAAATTACTAGTTACTGCATTGCTCTACACTGGACTTGCCTTGTCCTTTGGGTATTGATTAAGCTGAGGCGTCGGACTTGAAAATTGACTTTGGATGTCTTGTCTCGTGTCTCATGCATGAATGCATGATTTCTTGTTTGCATTTTGTTAGTTCTAAATCATAGAGAGGTTTGTATGGTCGTGATATTGTGCGAACAGTGAGTGAATTCAGCATGTGTTTAACCCCCAAAGCAAAAAGTGAGGAACGTTTATGCCTGTTTGTCTGAGTGTCTGTGTATCAGTCTATCTAGTCTATTTACAAACGGATGGATCGATTCGGACGTGGTTTTAGAAATCTAGTTTAACTGGAATGGTTCTTAGCTATGTCTTGTGAAGATCACATCAGCAATACACACAATTAACAGCACGTTTCCTTTTTGAAGACAGGGTTCTTTGTGGTATGTCGGTACATAATAATGTTACTCTAAATGGAGTTATCACTTATTTGTACAAGATGACCCACCCAAATTAGCTAATTAACTATTTTTTTATCGAGACAACACAGAATTTGCCAAGTGTTATTGAATGAAAAACATCGGGTCACTTTCGGATTAACTTAGAATTTCCCACCCACCCTGTAGGATAATGTTCTGTAGTCACATTTTTATACCTAAATAAAAATAAAAATTGATGTTAAATTTTCTTCTTGATTTTGGCTTAGATGGAAGATGTGCTCCGTATTTGTGTAGACATTTGGCAACCCTTGCCGCTATCTCTAGAAGCTGGACAATGAAATATTCCCTCATTAGACCGTCTACTGATTAATTGGGCTTCTTAGTGTAAAGGTATGGAGCTGTTGTTAGCGATTTGATAATGGAATAAAACTATTAGCTTATGTAAAAATATAATATTTAAAACACAAAAAGCCGACTTCGAACCGAAATTACAAGAAATAAACAATTATTAGTTGATAAGTAATGATTTTCGTAGTTCAGAGAAATATTATGATATTTTATTTTCAAAATGAAACGTCAAGCTGCTTAGCCTGCAGGCTTTGCCAAATAAACAGACTTACATACAGACATAAACTTTAAATATACAAAACGTTACCCTCCTTCTGCGCAGTCGGGAAAAAGCTGAACGGTCGTAGAACTGGCAAGGGTCTCGTAAGTATAGATAACGAATGATCCTCTTTCCGGATAACATTATCTAATGTATAGAAAATTAGAACGGCTATTAAAGTAATGGATAAATACGGCAAATTATTTATTGTCTGCCCAAGAAATAAGGTAAAATTATATTTTAGAGAAAAAATAGAAATAAAAAAAAATACCCTAATAATGTTTCTATTACTGTCTCCCGCATGCCAGTAAATAGGTGGGCCAAGGTCGTAACTGGATGGAGCCCTGTGGAAGGCCTAAGAAGCGGTGGCGCGATGATTTGGACGCCTTTTATAGGGACTGGCGGGATTTGGTAGAAGATCGAGATAAGTGGAGAGACGAGGGGGAGGCGTTTGCCCAGCAGTGGGACAGCATAGGCTAGATAAAAAAATTAAAATGTTTCTATATTTCAGCGGCTCCTGAATAATACAATCCAGGCCTCTTTAAGTAATGAGTGAATTGGTGTTTTCTAGATCTTCGTGCTTCATCTTAGACCACATCATCGCATACCATCAGGCCAGGGGGGTAATCGCGCTAATTTTGATCGATAATACCATAGTAAAATCAAAACAAAAACGTTACGTTATGCACATTTCGTATCGCGCTGACACGCGTGACATCAGTCAAACCAACGTGAGTTCCAACGTTCAAAATTAGCACAATTGCCTGGGTCATATTTCTCAAATATTTTTTATTAAAAAAATACATGTGATGTTGGGTGTGGGAGCTAAGGTAGTCTAAAAAATCACGACAGGGGATGAGGAGCCAATAAATTGGCTGAAAAAATCTCACGTGATTAAAGGACGACCCTTAGAAGCCTTCTGTCTACCTACTCCTGAGAGACAGGGCCACCACCTCAAATATACTCAGACCTCGTTAGAAAAACGCTATAATAGAAGTTTAAACTTCGTTTCCCGCTCACACTCCGACCAGATGTAAGCTTGCCAGCTAAGTTGGCCATTGCATTGTTTGTGTATAATGTGGTTTGTCGGTAGCCGCTATGATACGAGCTGTTTTATGAGACAGATAAATGGATACAGGAATGTGTAAGTTGTGTATCGGTAGCGATCGATTGCTTTGAGGATTAGAGCGCTACCTAGTTTGGATGGGGGCTAATTTGAGCGTTTAATAAGATATGCAGATAAGCCTTTGCAGGAAGTTGTCTGTTTCGTGTTGAGGGTTCGTATTATTATTTGGTTAGAGAAATTCTGCTATTATTCACCTATTATTTTTTTTTAATTGTAGATTATTAAACGAGGGGATAAAGCAGTGTCTTACCTCACGGGCGCTATATTGAATCCCGAACGTAACGAAGGATTCTAGAGTTATCTCACGAGCGGAGCGAGGGAGTTACTAGAATCTTGAGTGCAGAGAGGGATATAAGCACGCCCAATATGCAGACAGTTTTATCCACGAGGATAATACTCTTCTTTTCACACGTTCTGCAGACAATAAAAACCAAATCTAGGTTGGTGCATTCTGTGCAGAGGTTTGTTCGATTTATGAATAAATTCTTACTGTGTGGGTCTCTTTGGTTTAAAATTTTATACAGATGAGGTTCTAAAATCAAATCATATTATGCCCGTGAGAGCATAATGAAATTTAGTATTACTTTACTCCCGGCTCAGCCGTAGTGATTTAATCACCTGCTTTTGGTGAGGTTTACATGACATATAATTTGACATTGTCGAGCAGGTGGTGTCAAAAATAATTTCATTCTAAAATGAAAATAGTACAATTGTTTTGTTTCGTGTTTCCTATCTTTCTTTCTTTTTTAGCATCATTATCATATCAACCACAGGACGTCCACTGCTGAATATAGGCCATAGATTTCCAGAGTGACCGATCTTGTGCAGCCTGCACTCAACGGCTCCCAGCAATCTTTATCAGTTCGTCTTTCCATGTAGTGGGGAGTCGTCCTACGCTGCGCTTTCCAGTGCGTGGTCTCAACTCGAGACTTTTCTGCCCCAACGGTCGTCAGTTCTTCGAGCTATGTATGGCCCACTGCCAAATCAGCTTGTGCATCGTTTCTGCTATGTTTTTTTTTTATAAGTTATAGGCTAGCGTTTATCTGAGTGACTTTGGTTCGTCTACGAATCTCCTCATTTCTGATTTAATCTCCTAGAGAAACCCCAAGCATAGCCCTCTCCGTAGCACGCTGAGCGACTTTGAGCCTTCTTTATGCCCGTAGTGGAAGACCACGTTTCTGTACCATATGTCACCACTGATCAAAGAATTAAGATAGAGACGTCTTTTCTAGCAACGTAAATACTTTATAACGTTGGAATAGTAAGTATTATTTGCTTATAAGCTCTACGAAATGGATGTTAGTTTTACCAGTAGGTAAGCTTTATACTCGCCAGTGGGTGGTACAAGTCAGGCTGCGGATGATGATGATAATGAAGTTTTTAGTACCTTCCGTGCTATATTTATCTAACGGCGATACCACTGAATAGTTAGTAACATCTTATCTACACACCATTTAAAAAAAAAATCACTTATCAAACTTTCGCAATCAATTTACATATATACTAGTCAATGGGTATTTATCGCGCATGTACCTTTTAATTTATTATACCGATGTTTAGACTTTGTTGCAACAACCATGATCGCAGGCAGACATTGGAAACAGAACTAGATGTCGTTAATAAAAGTGTTGCGATCTAGAAAGCGCTAAAGCGTTTTCAATTTTAATTTATTTATTTGAACAATACAATTAAAAGCCGAACATAGATAAAACATAATAATTTTGGGTTGCTGGTTCAATTAAAATATGTCAATTTACAAAACACGACTCAACCTTAAACGTGCTTAGCAATCGCTTAAGCAAATCGTAATAAGCTTTTCATATAACTAGGACATTATTAACCTATATAGCTGTCTCTCGCACTGTCTTATTGGTAGAAAGGGTATTCTCACATGAACATTATTGTCGAATACAGATGTCGCAACCGAGATTAATCCTAACAAGGGACACACTATAATTATACGGGTAACTCTGTGGGTCAAGTTAAAAGCAAAAAGTCTTTATTCGGCGTATACAATCCCTTCAGCATTACTCGATGGAGCTCCTCTGTCGTGGGTCACGCATTTTAAGTACTTGGGCCACTGGGTCACAGATGACATGTGTGACGACATGGATGTGGAGAGGGAGCGTAGAGCATTGTCAGTGAGGTGCAATATATTAGCTCGCAGGTTTGCACATTGTTCTTCCCAGGTCAAAGTAACACTTTTCAAGGCATATTGTCAAACATTTTACACGTTCAGCCTGTGGGTCAAATATATGCAGAAAGCTTACAATGGTCGAATGGGCGATTCTGCAGTGCCTCTGGAATGTTTGCGGACGCGCGAGTAGACGACTTCTTTGCCATCGTGCGCAAAAGAACTGGATCCCTGATGCGCCGGGTCACCGACAGCGCCAACAGCATGCTGACAGTAGTTATTCATAACTTTAGCTTTAACATAATGAGACACTGGGTGAAGGTACACAAGCCCACCCAACTCGTAGCGCAATAGTATCTATTAAATTTTATTAGTTTTTATTATTTTATTTTTCTTAATTATTAATTTTAAATTGTTGAATTGTTTTTCATCTGTATTTAAATTGTTTATTCAATTAATTAATATGAATTTTTACCAGCTACACTAACATAGTTTTAAGATTTCATTTATTACTAATAATTTATAAATGTAACATCTGAAATAAATAATTTTGAATTTAAATGTGAATTTGAAATTCACTGACATAAACCGCATTTAGTAGTATAATAAACAGGATAATAACTAAAGCGGGAAATTTACTATCAGACTTTAGGCTGCCCGTGACGGGCAGATCTGTCCAATGTCTGTTCGTGGATTCTAGGTGACGGGCTTGGACATTTTTTTTATACCTTATAGGCTTGCGTTTGACCACGATCTCGCCTGACGGTAAGAGACGATGCAGTCTACGATGGTATACGCGTACCTAGAAGAAACCTATTCACTCGCGACTTAAAGTTACCCAGGTCGTAGCTATCAGGAACCACAGACTCTGGCAAGGCGTTCCACTCTTTGGCAGTGCGCATAATAAAGGTCGAAGAGAACCGCTTTGTGCAAATAGTATTTCAACTATATAGTGGTGGCGCACCGCAGACCGTCTGGTCTGAGCATGCCTGCCGTATGCCCGAATCATTGCATTTTTCAGCCCGTTCCGTGTATAAACGGTAGACTTAAGTAATAATAATAATAAACCGAGTGTAAAAAATACAACACCAAAATAATAATAATAAATAATAAAATCTTTATTCATTTTTCATATTGCTGAGATTAACATTACGGATTAGTATCTACTTATAGGTAACACTTTATACATTGTAAATTTATACAAGTCGAGCGAGGCAGTGTAAAAGTTTCCACGGTCTCCCAACATATCTACCTACTTCTACTTGAGAAAACAGCTAGGTTATAAGTGATTAATAAGCACGGGACAAAATTAATCTTTGGATATTATGACATCTCAGCCTCAAATCTTCAAAAATGGCAATTTTTTATTAAAATTAAGCTCTGAATAACTACAGAATCTCTGATCAGAAGCATCATTCTAACGAACGAACATTACTTTCCTAATTTGATTACTCTATCATTCAGCATTATTCTGCAAACATCAGCTATCAAATGAATTTAGGCACCGCCGAATGCTTATAACGATATAGTTAGGCAACTTTGAATTTTTATATTTCGTGTCGGATTATAAAAAAAAATTAATAAACTTTAATGAAAAAACAATTATGCATTTTACAACTGTGCAGTGGGGGTTTAATTTTAAGCAGCTATTATTTTACTTATTAAGCTGTTAGCTTATTAGCTATAATTTTCAGTACTTAATAATCAGTGTTTAGATTTATATTACGAAAATCTTGTCAGTTTCTAGCGCTTCCAAAATTATGGTGCAATGAGCTATTAGATAGATAAAGCCTAAAATAATAGAATATTAGAATCGGGAAATTAACAATTAGGAATATTAGAAATTTATATTGTAGCAATTATCGCATTATAAGACCAGTTTAACATTAAGCTAGGCAGTTTACATTCTATACATTATCAAGAAAAGAATTGTATGTATCCTACCGTCCAGCTATCCTGGCAGGGAAAATTATAAATACATGCCACCATACAATTAAGAGTTAAAAAATTTTTTGCAGGCACAGATCTGCTGCCACGAGAAGTTTGTTATAAACACAGAGCCTCTTGTAACTTGTACCGTAGACCATCAAACCGTGTATTAGCACACGTAGCCTCGGATAGGATCACGTGATCGAGTTTAATCCTAACCAACACAGACATACACGCACTGTGATCCAGGGATCGAGTTGTTTAGATAGCTTAGTCTGTTTGGATTACATGAGATATGTTTTAATAATTGCAAATGAAAAATATATTAAAATTTAATTTACATGAACACATGAGCTGTTCATTTTCTCATCTGCATTAGTATCTGCTGTAACCAATTATTTTTTCCAATTCTCTGCAAAATTGTAATTTGTTTATTTTTATTTATTTGTATTAATATCTGACGTTTGTAATATATTTTTGACATACCAACATTATGCAATGTAATGAAATTAGTGTTGCCCAAATGCAAGAACAAGACGAGACTTAGCCAGTCTTGGTCTTGGTCTTGCGCCAATACACCTGGTCTTGGTCTTGGTCTTGGTCTTGCGCTCCCAGTCTTGGTCTTGGTCTTGGTCTTGCAGCAAGAGTCTTGCAAGTCTTGCAATTACCTATTAGTCTATTACTATTTATTAAAGTTTACTTTAAATCTTAGAAAAACGTATTAGAATTGGAACATTGTGAGCTTAAATTAACATAGCCATAGTAAAGATCAAGCAGATTAATAAATAACTGAAGATTTGATAAGAAATTCGAAAAATCAACTGACCTATATGTCGTTTTCCATGGAAGTAACTGTTTCTTAATAAACATTTATGATTTATAAGCTTACATTTGCTAAAACATGTAAAAAAACAAATTAATTACAATAACTTGACTGTATTTTAAAGAACAACACTTATCTGTTGTTGATGCGGCGTCAGCTGCGTTGGTGCGGGCACCTGTCTCGGATGTCTGATGAGCGAAGGGCGAAACGCATTTTCTTCTGTGAACTAGAACATGGTAAGCGGAAACGCGGAGGTCAGTTCCTACGTTTCAAAGACGTACAGAAGAGGCACATGAAGAGGTGTTGTATCGATCCGTCGCGCTGGGAGGCTCTCGCTGAAAAACGACCTGAATGGAGGCGTCATGTTCAGGACAAAGTGTACGAGTTTGAAGAAGAAAGGAGGCAAGAACTAGACTTAAAACGAGATCAGCTTAAAAGTCGACCGCCGGCTAATATCAATTACAACTACATTAATGGCGCCTTAACTTGTGTTCATTGTAACCGGACTTTTAGCGCAAAAATAGGGTACATCAGCCACATACAGGCTAAACACCTAGGCCAATAATCACAAAGTCAAGTCTCTGTAGCCGAAATCGGCTAGGAGGATTATTATTATTATTATTATTATTAAATGAAAATATGGGTGTTTATAAAAAATATTTAAGACGATAATTACATACTTAATATGTCGCACCCCTAGATGAAAACTGTGAAAACACCACTAACTCAAAAATACTTACGTAAGTTAATGGCGTTTTTGAAAGTATCGCATGAATAGCTACGCGGAGTTAAAATTCTTTTAACTGTTAAAAAAATATTCTTACCTGTCCACTTCTTCCAGCGGTTACTAAAAAGCTTGTGATATCTCCACTTAATTTTGGTTTAACAGGAAGAAATATTTCTGATTCCTTTTTGTGGAAAGATATTAGATGTTTCCTTAAGCCTGAAGTGTTTCTGTTTTTCATTTTTATTTCAATCTTTTTATGTTGGCACAATTTACAGAAGGCAGTTTGGGATGCATGAATTATTTCGAAAAACTCCTCAAATTTGCTTTTGGGTCTTTTAGATCTGTGACTCAAACTCTCGTTACTCGGACTAGAATAATTTGAATCTTCGTCACTCATATTAAATTGTACACGTGATACGTTTTTAGAAAACAACGAGAATTAGTAAAAACAATTATTAAGTTAGACTCGAAGCACAGCTCAATTGGAAATGACTGGAATTAAAATAATTCCTTTATTTATAGTACGTTTCCTTGCTTTCTACCGCGCCGCCTCGCTACGTGCCGGCTCTATGAAAAGGATGCCGCCGCAAATCAAACAATGCCGCGTGCGGCGTACAAACACACACTAAATATAACCTACTTGTACAGACGCGACGCGTGAATAAAATAGAATTAGTGCCAATCACTATTCTTTACATATAAGTGAATGTTTTGGCGTACATCTATACTAATATTATAAAGCTGAAGAGTTCGTTTGTATGTTTGATGACAGAAGTTTTAAAATAAATAAATAAGTCCTGAACGTCACTATACCTCCAAAGTTACTATTCCTCGTGGACGAAGTCGCGGGCACAGCTAGTAAATACTTACTCTCATCATCTCTCTCAGAGATATTCGGGCTGGTAAGTAATACAAAACTCTTATCGCAGGCTTTTTATTTTATTAGTAGGTAAGTACCTACGCTTTTTATATTATTTTATTAGTTTCGTAGAATTTTTTTACACGTTTCAAGGATATTTAAAAGTGGCTACAATATTTATTAAACGGGTGATATTTGAACACTTTTTTGCTATTTTTTCTTGTAAAACTTAAGAAATATAATGACTAAATGTACAACAATAGTACCTAAGTAATTAGTTTAAAACCATATAAGTAATCAATATTATAATATATACTTACTATAATGAATTAATATGACATCTACTACCTATCCTTACAATTTTATCCTAATCATAATACTACTTGCGTGATCAGTATAATGTATTCATTTTCATTCTAAGCACTCTGAAACTTATTTATTCTTTGGAACACCTGTAAGTACTCTACTAGGAAATTATTTTGCATGAGTATACCTACGCCCTATGGCGGCAATCAAATAGTGTCAAATGTTATGATTTCGGCGTGGCGGCAACGATTGTTTTAGATTTCAAAAGAAGCCGCCGGCGCGTGTATCATAACCATGTACTTCCGAAAAGCGGCAAATTTCTTTGAGAAGTAAGTACAAAACCTTTGACGCCGCATTATCAAAGTGCCGATGGTTAAAACATAACTATGCATGCACTCAGTTTGATTTTAATAGATATTTTTTTATTCGCTATGTTTATGGTATTAGTCGTAATGCGCATAGGTCCAGTTTTTCATATTCTTTGATACAGTTTTTTGCGTCTCATAGAATTCCTAAGCGTACCTACCTATACACCGAACTGTTACACCTAACTACTCAGTGAAATAGCGCTAAGTCCTAGCTGCAAGACGCAAGAGTCTTGCAGGCTATGTCTTGTTCTTGCTCAAGTCTTGCACGGTCAGTCTTGGTCTTGGTCTTGCTAAAAATACGCGGTCTTGTTCTTGGTCTTGGTCTTGCAAAAACGCAAGAACAAGACCAAGACTGCAAGACCAAGACTGAATTTGGGCAACACTAAATGAAATGGTGAATACATGAATACTAAAATAAAATGCTATTTGAAAAACTAATAGACGGTATTCCTTATTTTTTTTTATAAATTTTAAGTGCTCATTTGACTACGATCTCCCTAAAAGGTCTCATCATTCTCATTAAAAAAAAAATGAAAAAAGTGCACTCCGGAAGTGCCGACAGAAATGAAAACTTGAACAATTACGAGATACTTATATACAGAGGTGTTGGTAACGGTAACGGTGACAGTGTCTCGAGTTCAATGGTTTTTTCCCATCTCAAAAAATGCCCAACGTGCGTAAAGAAGTTTTCACTTGAAAAACTTTATAATAAAGTAATCTTCATCGTTTGTCTGGAAGAAATGGCTTTAAGCGATAAGACTGGCATTGTATCATTTGCTTGTTGTCGTCTATTATGCTTGTAATTTTTTTTTTAAATTGTTATCATTCATTCATCTCACCGTTTTTAAAATAACGATAAATGGTTAGTGTTTTTGCAATAATAATTCTTATCATTTTGGTTCTTCTTTCATTGGGTCAAAACAAGATTAGACCCAAAACTATATCCAACGTCTAAAATAAGTAATGCATTCCCGTGTGATATGTAAATCTATGGTAATGCACGATCCGTTTCGGCCATGACTTTTGGTCCCCGCTACTAAGTTTGGCGAACTAATGCAGATGTGGGCTTAAAATTAATATGTTTGGACTCAATTAATGGAATTTGAATGTACACGTGTACCTGAAAGTTTTGGGCGTGTATAATTTAATGGATAATGAGATATCACCTTGTTGAATTGCCAAACTCAGGTATCTAAGAGCCAATTTCACCGTTGAAACTAAACGTGATCAGTTCAAGCTAAACTCAGTTTACGCGTTAACTGAGTTCTGGGCTGGAGTTAGCATTTCACCAACATCAACTGAACGCAGTTATAGTTAAACGCGTTTTAAATTCTGAATGTCCAAAACGAACGTATACGAACGTTTCCAAACCGGTTTTTATACTTATTAGTCAAAACATTGTTATTAAATAGATTTTTTATATTAGGTTGGGGAAAAAGTTTCTTCGCATTTTTTAAGAAAATTCAATACAATTTTTAATATAGTTTATTTACATTTAACTAAAGTATGTAGGTACTATTTTGTTCGATAACTTTTTGCCATCTTGTAGGTAGGGACACGATCCCATTGCTATAGAAATTTTGGGGCTTATGATCAAAATACCGCGACAAGTGGTTTTGGCAACCCTCTCGTGATGTTAACCTGACACTGCCTAAATAATTCTGAAGATACCGAAACAGGTGGAAATCTGAAGGTGCAAGTGCAGGACTATATGGCGGATGCATTAAAACCTTCCAGCTAAACTCTCTTAATTTTTGTTGAGTGGCTAAAGATGTGTGAGGTCTAGCGTCATCATGATGAAAAACCACACCACTTCTGTTGATTAATTCCGGCCGCTTTCTCTCAACTTCTTGCTTTAATCTCATCAGTTGTTCGCAGTAGAGTTCAGAATCGATGGTCCTGCCTGGTGGTAATAGCTCATAATGAATAATGCCCTTCCAATCCCACCACACACACAGCATCACCTTGTTGCGAGTTAACCCGGGTTTGCCACAGTCTGTGAAGCCTGACCGGCCTTTGACCACGACCTTTTTCGCACATTCTTGTCGTGCGTGATCCACTTTTCATCACCAGTTATCAGCTTCTTCAAAAATGGTTCGGTTTCATTACGTCGTAATAAAGAATCACAAATGAGTACACGGTTCATTAGGTTTCTTTCAGTGAGCTCGTGGGGTACACCAATATCGAGATTTTTTGTATACCCAGTTTTTTTTAAATGCGCCAAAACTGTTTTGTGGTCAATTCCCAGTTCTTTAGCTACGTCGTAACTACTGATATGCCGATCTTGCTCCACTTTTTCAAAAATAGCATAAATTTTATCTGTAATAGGGCGACCAGAGTGACGTGCATCTTTGACATCAAAATTTTCGGATTTAAAACGCTTAAACCAAATTTGTGCTACCCTCACAGACACTGCACTAGATCCATAAACATCACAAATTTTTTTCGCGGCTTGCGTTGCATTTTTACCTTTTTTGTAGTAAAATTTTAAAATGTATCGAATTTCTTCATTAGATTCACTCATCTTTACAGTACGAAAAACAAATAAAAATCACACATTTTCCTAATTTGAATATGGAATTATCTTCTTTAAAATTTAAACTTTGAATGATACCAAAACCAGCCAGATACAAATTGTATAGCCAAAGAGATTTTATTGCAAGTTCATACATACTATAATGCGAAAAGACTTTTTCCCCAACCTATTATGTCATAATTAAATAAGGCGTTTTTAGTTAGTGTCAAAACGCTGAGGTGGGGCATGTTGTCACACAGTACTAATACTGTACCTTCCTGCCCCAATATGTAAAATAAATAAATAATAAATAAATATTGCTGGACATTTCACACAGTGCTATCTAGCCCCAAACTAAACAGAGCTTGTACTATGGGAACCAGATAACTGATAGAATACTTATATACTTTTTTTTGTAAATACATACTTATAATGTATAGAAAAACACCCAGACAAATATGTACATATGTTTTCTTACTATAACTAATAGGTAGGTATAGCTATTTATGTTTTGTTGTCGATAAGAATGTACTAAGTAGTATGTGATTCTGTCTATCCAAAATTTGTCTGGAAGAGATCGCTTTTAGCGGTAAAGCCGCCTATTGTACTTTTGAACTAATTGTGTATTCTCATTTATTTGTGCAATAAAGAAATTATCTATCTAGCTGTGTGTGCGTGTTAAATAAATGTATTTTCTTTTATAGATACACTTCACTTCGAGGTAGGTACAGCAATACTCAGCTGCAAATGTTTATCCCCTGCAAAATACTCGGAGCAAGGATCTATATCATGCTAGTGCCACCCTTCCGCATAAACAAAGAAATAGTGTTACATTTTTACATCACTTATGTTTTCCAATATCAAGCCATATCATATTCAAGAAAGAATAGACACTCCACAAACAAAATAAACACACGCAATCGGGTAAAAGCTTGAATCCTACAAAAATACAAAAATGATTTCGGTAAAACACTGCAATTCAATCATAAAAAACCCGAAGGCGGCAATTCGATATATTTAAGTAATGTGAAACTCGATACATCGGGAGCCGATAATATCGAGGCTTTTCCGCCGGCTATCTGTATCCATATCCGAATTAATAATATCGATTCGGTGTGGGAATAACTCGTTACGTGTGCTCCGCTGAAGACGGGTTGCGAAATCTGGATGTGCTATATAAATAAGTATTAATTAATTTTAAAGAAAGAGAGATACCTTTTTACATTTAACTGCACATTAATATAACAAAGCGAGACACACATATCTAAATAAAAAATAAGAACTTAGTACATATACAAATAAACTATCGATGAAAAACATTCATACATTTTAATGTGAATCTCAGTGCCATCGAAGTAATGACGTCACAAAGTGGTGTCTGACTTTAAAAGGGACCGTGGGAAGTCATGTTCACCAATATAAAGCCTAATCTGATGTATTCTTCTTCTTCTTGTGTCAATGACTTATTAGATCTACAATAGTAAATTGATTTAAACCAGTAAGAGGGCGCCGCTACAGCCTCATAGTAATGATAAAAAAGCTACTATGGTAAGTACATTATAATATTTACCTCTGAACAAAATAATATACCGTAAAGTGCCATGTCCGATTTATTTTAACTTCATAACTGCACGTACAAAATAATATTAGATGGATTCAATTTCCGCGACAATCGTGTATTGATGTGTGATATCGGCAGCTAATGTGTTTTAAATGTATCTTGTTTACTTGTTCGCAGTTACTTCGTATGAGTGGCCTACATTGGTATGATAAATAATAAATATAATAAATAAATATTGCTAGACATTTCACACAGCGCTATCTAGCCCCAAACTAAGCAGAGCTTATACTATGGGAACCAGATAACTGATAGAATACGTACGTACATATATACATTTTTTTTGTAAATACATAGAGAAACAACCAGACCCGGAACAAATATCTGTAGATCATGAAACCATTTATTCCGCGGCGGGGATCGAACCCTCCTGCGTCTCAGCCGGCTATTCGCCCACTGCACCACGGAGGTTGTCAACAGAGCTTTCTGTAATCCATAACTATACTAATATTATAAATTCAAAAGTAACTCTGTCTGTTTGTTACGTTTTACGATTAAACCGCTGGAGCGATTTCCGATACGAAAAAGTATACTACCTGCTTGGGCATAATAAATACATGGAACAGCTGATATTTTTCGCAGTTACTGTGTTTATGTCCCCAAAAATGCTATATTTATAATTTACTAACTGTCACCCGCGACTTCACACACGTAGTTTGTCAATAAAAAGTAGCCTATGTTTTAATCCTGATCATTATCTTTCGATATACAAAATTTCATCGAAATTGGTTGAGCCGTTACGACGTGATTGAGTAACAAACAAACATCCAAACTTTCACATTTATAATATTAGTGTAATTTTATGACCAAAAAAATTATGTTATTCATTGAATCAGCTCTATCGGGTTATCATGCATGTACCGAAAAAGCCTGTTTTTGTAGGTATAGAGATCATAATACCTCTTTTCCAGGGGTATAATATCTCTTAACACATGAGCTCGATGCAAATCAAATACGCAGTGTCTCAATCAATGGTTAGATGTTTGCTTCGAATGTTTGCTTGCGATTTGTGATCGAGATTGCGTACGATCCAAGACGCGACGGGCGAGGAATGGTTTTGACAATATTTGTATAGCAGATAGAGTAGTGTATGCAAAACTAGACCTTATTGAGTACCAGCTTTATACATTGCCTTGGATATTTTTTTATATATTTATTTAGAGAAACCAACGGCGATACAATTCGTATGGATAGGTAGCTTAGAACTAAACGTAAGTCTTATACCAGGTGTCTACGTTTGAACGTTGTAAGGAAAGATGTCGGGAACAAAACAAAAACAGCCACAGCTTTATGCATCAGCTTGGTACACTTGTAAGAATCGGATAAAAAAGATTCGTGGCTACCATAATCTAATTGGTAACAATAAGTTGTGTATTCTGGAATGGAACCATGGTATTCATTATTTAGACTCAAGCATAGATATTTTGTAAATTTTTATAACAGAATAATTATTGACAAAAATCGATCGTCTTAGTAACCACCTCCGTGGTGCAGTGGGCTAATAGCTGGCTGAGACGCAGGAGGTAGAAGGTTCGATTCCCGCCGCGGAACAAATGTTTGCATGGTCTACAGATATTTGTTCCAGGTCTGGATGTTTTTCTATATATGATAAGTATGTATTTACAAAAAAAGTATACATAAGTATTATATCAGTTATCTGGTTCCCATAGTATAAGCTCTGCTTAGTTTGGGGCTAGATAGCGTTCTGTGACATGTCCAGCAATATTTATATTTAATTGTGCGTTTAGTTCTGGAATCGTCCGTCGCCAGGATAAACAGAATTATCTGAGAAGAAGAAATATGTAGTTATAAAACTGCCTGGCTATTATTTATTAAAGATATTTACCAAGATCTGACTTATGTAGAGTACTGGATAAGGTTAGGTAACTTACAATGATCTCCTTATCTAATGTTTAAGCCTAGAATGTTTAAGCCTAGAAACTAATTTGAAAGTGGTCTATGTTCATTTAAAATAATAATGATATGGAAAACAAAATTATTTCGCAGTTTCTAGTCAAAGAAGAAAACACAATCTGTTTTCTAACCGACTTCAAAAAAGGAGAAGGTTCTGAATTCGACTGTATGTTTTTTTGTATGTATGTTACGCGATTACTCGAAGACGCCGGACCGATTCGAGAAATTATTTTTGTTAAAATGGCACGAAGTTAGAATCTGATGATGGGATCCTAAAAAAATCGAGGGCAACCCTCAAATTTTGTAGGGACGCAATTCGGTTTTATGAATGAATGAATGAATGAATGAAAATTCTTTATTATACCTTACAAGCTAAACACAACAGATATAAAAATAAAAATAAAACAAATAAATGTAAGTATAATGGGCGGTCTTATCGCTTAACAAAGCGATCTCTTCCAGACAACTTTTTTATGTTTTATGATGGTTTTATGATTGTTATTACCTCAGAACTCCGTCATTTATCAAGCGATTTGGTAAATTCTTTTCTTATTCGAAAGGATATACCTACTTATAAATATGTAAAAATTTAATCAAAATCAGTAAGTAGTTTGGCTGACTATTTCACTTAACCGATTTTGATGAAATTTTATATTGTTTTTTATGATTATATTTTTGTTAAAAAGTTACTTGCTAAATTGAAATAGGCAAAGATTCTATATTGTTTATTTGTTTTGTATGCTGCAACGAAAAAATAGATTGATATACCAAGCTAGCAGGAAGAGAAATAGTTTGTTAACTGACGACCGTTGGTTCTGTTTGAGCCAGATTTTGGGTTTACTGCTTTTGTAATGGATAGAACACTGTCGCGAACCTTGGTAGTAAAGCCGTTTCCAACGGCCTTCATGCGCCATGAAACCTCCTAAACGCGCAGTACAACCGTTTTGGAGATACTCTCGAAGGAGCGAACCACCCTCAAGCTTTATTAGTTAGTCTTGAGGATGGTTAGTGTTGTAGTGCTAATATTTTATAATGGTTAATTACAATCTTATATTTATTTAAATCAATCCTTCAGGTCTACAAATCTTAATTATATTTAGTATATATTTTTGTCTCTCATTTATGTATCTAGTACAAGAACTTGTTAACTAGTTGAATAGGTACTTTATTATTTAACTTTGCTCTATCATCACAACACAATTATAACTGCTCTAATTAATCGTGATGTGTTCGCATGTTTTTAGGATACCATTTAGCTCATAACCATTGTATATCTTAATATTGTTATCTTTACTGGTTGTATTACTGGCTGTTTTGTGCACCAAATTTAATAAATAAAAAAAAATAGTACAAAAAAGAAAGGAAAACAGATTTGAAAATATGACGTCTGGTGCGGAGAATTTTTGCGAATGGTTGGATTTTGGATATTTAAAAATATTTAACGAAGTCGTTTGGAGAACAGACCTATACTGTGACTACAAAAATCTAGAGAGGCTACAACAATCTCAGTTGGCGCCTGCGGCCACTTCATTTCATCTGGAGCGGCGAAGCGACTGAGGTGAGTGGTGGGGTTCTGATCCATTGTAATTTCGTGGTGATCCTGAAGTCTGGTGGATAGCCCTTGGCCAAAACAGGTTCTAAGTGTGAATTCGAATTTAATTTGGATTTAGGCTGCTGTTTGGTACCACAGCACCCAGATCGGAAACAAATATTTGCGCATAATACAAATATTTGAAATAAATTTATCTAACCGCTTTACACATTACCTTAAATCTTAAGGACTACGTAAGCACATTCATAACAAATCACCGCCAATAAACTAAGTACACGTCACTGCGATTATCTCGAAGTTTCTCACACACTGTCGCATGCGCATTTGTTTAAATTACATTCGCATGTGCATACTTTGGTAAAGATAGGTGTCCATAGACAAACTATACAAAAAGGTCTTAGAATTTAAATTATATTAAAGGGACAGATTCTACACAAAATAAATTATATTTAAAATGTTCTTGTTTTTTATTCAAAATTTCGGGAAAATCGAATCTGCTCCATGAAATCTTAGAAAGAAGAAGAAGAAGTTTAACGACCAATCAATGACCCCGACAGGTTAATAAGGCGCTTACGGTAAATAGGAAATAGGATTTGGCAGTATGCGGTTGACATAGCTCGCATAACTGACAGCCGTTGGGGCAGAAATGTCTCGAGGCCCGGAGGACGGCCCTCACTACATGAAAAGACGACCTGATAAAGGTTACTGGGAGCCGATGGGTACAGACCGTATAAGATCGGTCGCTCTGGAAATCTATGGGGGAGGCCTGTGTTCAGAAGTGGACGTCTTGGCTGATATGATGATGATTAGTGTTTAGTATTGCACTAGATTCGAGTATCGGGCCCGCTCGCTAGATGGCGCTCTCTTCTAACTCGCACGCACAATAGTGCATACATCAATTGTTACAAAAAGTTTGATTTAATTGTTTTTACCAGTCTCTAAGTACTTTTAAGCATTATTAAGTGTTAACCAGTGTACAAGAAGAATAAACAAGCAATATAACCATGGGTTTCAATCAGACACGGAAATCCCAAACAATTAGATTATATTACAAAATCCTTTATTGCACTAATAAAATAATACAAAATTAGCAAACATGATGATGATAAAACAATATTTTCGCCCTGCAACTTCACTGGAATACATCCTTACGAGCTATGTAGGAACCACGCGTGGGCGCTACACCATGATGCGTGCGCGCAGATTAAATTGCATTAACGCCGTACTTACGAGTATACCTCCGTACTTAGGGTAATATCATTTTGTGAGATATTTTGTTAGCAATAAACATTTTTAATAGGCGTGGGCTTTGTCAGTGGAATATGTGATTTTATGTCCTTATAAATGTTTGGAATAGATACGAAACTCGCTTATAAGATTCATACGCAGAGTAAGTTAGTAACTGCAGTTTAGGTTTGCAATCTAGTAATATTGGAAAAAAATGAGTACAAGACTTTTTATTTATTTTACTAATAGATGATAATTAATATAGATAATTAATAATGATAATAGATTTATAATTAGATGGCAACATTTTAGACAATCATTGGCTGGTATGTGCTTTGAAGAAGCACCAATCACTTGTCATTTAGGTAACTAATTACTTAACATGACAACGACTGTTTGTTTGTTCGTTAATATAAACTTAGTGAGGTCCTGAAGGAATTACTCATGTAGATTGAGATAAGTATTAAAAACCAGTGCTGTAAAGATATTCAGTGCGTATTACAGAGGCTTTTTATATTTGTAATTTTTTCAATATATATTTTATGGAAGACACATGTCATTTTATGTATGCATGTCGCGATTGTTTTTACAGGAACACTCAGTAAAACATATCTCTTCTTTGTGTTAAAGAATTGAATGAAATTCCGTTAGTTACCCTGACAATAATTCGTAAACTGAAAACTGTCAAAAGTGACGGTACTCGTCAATTTTGACTGATTTGAAATTTTCGTCAGCAAATGTCATAAAATCTAAGTATCCCTAATAGTATATATATTTTTATATAACAATACGTGTTCCTTGAAATTAGAACAGTTAAAAAGTGGAAAAATTCCTTCTAGTAGGGATTAGAGGTTGAGAAAAAAAACACGTATCCTTAATCCCTTTTAATGGGGATAGTGCGGTAGGGGCAGGTTGAACAGGCGGTCGTAATGGCTTATTTGACAGTTTGCAGTTACTGTGGCAAACTCTTAGTTTTGTACTGCGGGAGATTCACTTCTGGGTGTTTTGTAGTAGTGTTTTGTTCCAGATAACACCTACTTATAATGCAGTTTTGTAAGAATAGGTACTAAAGCGCTATGATTATGAATGTATTCAAATTATTATGACCTGTGGAGGATAACAAGGTATGAGACACGTCATGATCTTTTCTAGGTATATAGGCATTACTAAGGCGACACATCAAGCTATACATTTCCAGTGTAAACTGGTCTCGCATTGTGACTTCCGTACAATAAAAAAGTAGCTTATACTGGAAAAGTATAGCTTGATGTGAAGTCGTATGTACAACAGCTACGAAAAAGTATCCACTTATTCTCAGATATATAAATAAGTAAAGCTATACATTTCACACAACAGCGCTATCGCTACAAATATGGAGAAATACCCAAACGAGAAACAAATATCTGCAGATCATGCAAACATTTGTTCCGAGGCGGGAATCGAATCCGCAACCTCCTATTACATATTTTTTATACTACCTGGAGATGGAACAATCTTATGGTCTACCTGATGGTAAGTGGTAACCATCGCTTATAACTACTGGTCGGCATAGGTAGTGCCATTCACGGGAATTAGTGACCGTAGAGCCTTCTAAATCCCGGGAAATATATTTTTATTTTATTTAACAGGTTCTTTTAGTATTTCGGAATTCGTATTTTACATAGTAAGTATTCAGCTTTATGCAAATACATGTTGTATTGGTCACTAAAGTCATCACTTTCCCTCACGCTTTTGTAGCTTATCGCGGGTGAGGTGAGGACTCGGTTTATTAGTAGTCTGATATGACGTCGTGCAAACTCATGGTATCTTAAACAGTTAAACTTCATTTACATCGACATTCAGAAAAATATCCCCGGGATTCGGGGAATAAATCCCGGGGCATATCCATATTAACTTATCATTCAGGTTCATTGATCCAAAATAGCACTACCTATGCCGACCACTACTTATAACAGAGAAATGACTCGCAGGTCACGCGCGTTAGAAATGTGCCCTAGGCTGCACTGCTCTGCGTCCATCAACTTGAGGCATATAGGTGTACACTAATTATCAGCTATTTATTTCGTGCACGTCATTTTGACGTAGATTGCTTCATGGTTTCCAAGGTTAAGCTTAAGAGCTTTCTTCCAGCAAGCCTTTGAGGATAGATAAAGCTGGTTATGGTTCATAATGATAGCCGCAGGTACTTCCTTTTTGCGATATCATCCAATCAGCAATAATTATCAGTTATCGAGTACATGCTAAAGGTAGTCGCACACAGGAGGCGATTCGGCACGCTCTGAGCTAGATTAGGGTGCGTGCACACCGTAATTAAGAGTACCTGAGAGCGAACATGTTTGTGTCATGTTAGTACTGTTGTAACGAAAAGTGATAGCTATTTTGTTTGTAACTGATCTTAGGAAATTTGTTTTTGTGAAGAATTTAAAAAACTCGTCTTTCTTCTTCTTCTTCCTGGCCTTTTCCCACATTACGTGGGGTCGCCACAATATGTGTTTTTTTCCATACCTCTCTATCAACCGTCATCTCCGATGTCACTTCTTTCTTACCCAATACATTTTATACAGGCTGTTTCATTCAAAAAACTCATCTTAGCAACGATAAAAAAATCTTTTATTAATATTGTTACAAAAATAACATTATGATCCTTATGTAGTGATTTAGTCCTCTAGATGAGATCCCACTAAGCAATCGTAATTATTTGCTAATGCGTTAGATGTTGCTAGTAGCACGTCCGTTCAGCAATGAGGCTGTTTTTATACGTTAGATGGCATCAAATGATGCTATTTCATGTAGCCAAGTCTTTTTAGAACCCTTTATTTAGTTTGCAATGTTTTTTAATTTGTTTAAGTAAAATCATACAACTGAATTTTAAACCAGTGTCCCCCAATTAATTTAAAACATACATCCGGAATTGTATTAACCTATAGACTTTTGAGGTGGGTTTAATACCGGTAGCTTGAATATTTATTAATGAATAATTTTTAACTTTGCAACATCAAATCGGCTGCGATGACGCCCAGTCTGTTTAACAAGTAACAACTTACATGATGAATTAATATAATTTATTTACCTATTTTATACAGGCTATTTCATTGATATTTTTAGGATTTGATATTATGTTTATAATTTAAATATTCTATTCTAATGAATTTGAACAAAAACTATTTTACAATAATTTTACCATTAGCTCTAACCGTGTTTTCATTTAATGTCGTACATAACAAAACACGTTGTAGATGTAATGGTCAAAAACTTCCAATACATTTAAGACGTGACTTTTCTGCCCACCTGTACCTAATCCCGATTGGCGCACACGCACTAGAGCGTAACAGATCGTCTTATTAATGCTTTGTACAGTTACGCCCACAAAGCCATCGGCGTAATTGACTTTGGGTTAATTAGGTCGACGATTAGATGAAAAGCTTTTAGATTGTAATTTGTAAAAAAGGTCGACTTGGTACAACATTTCCCAGTTGAATTTGAAGTTGTGCTTTTTAATTTAGGTTTTGTCAGTGACTTTGAATTTTGTGGGAATTGCGTACGTACCTATTTAAAGTGTAAACGCGGCTCTAAAGTCAAATGTAAACAGTGCCAGTTTTTAGAGAGATGAAAATGGATGTAATATAACAACACAAATCAATAAAAAAAAAAATATATATATATATAATAAATACGAGATTAAATTGGAATCAGTTACAATGAATACATTCTTTAACTCCTTTCCTTTGATACCTACCAACCTAACTTATTCAACGCGTGACTCGCAAAGAGTAATGAAACTTTATAGATGTTTTTAACTGATATTGATTTAGAATAGAAGTCCCATATGTTTTAAGAACCCAGTACGACATTGTGCTCAAATATTGCTACTGTTCCTGTACGCACCCGGTATAATAATAGTACATTACCTACTGCAGCGGCCAGCAAAAGAGGCATTGATGGATGAACGTGTAAATGTGGGCCGAGGCGAAGCCGAGGCACACATACGTAAGTCCATCAATGCCTAGTTGTAGCCAAGACTTGTATAGTACTTTCCTCAAATAATGCGCGGAAATTATAAAATAAAATAATAAATACAATTACTTTTCAAAATCAATGACGAACAACCAACATCAATTAATTATTTTTCCCGTGTTAAACTGTTTATTTGTTTTTTTTTTCAATAAACAGTTTTCTATTTGCAAGCCAGTTCGAATTTCATAAAAGCCTTTGATAAGTTACCTCCTTGGTTGCCATGTTTAAGAGTAAAAGATCCATGTTTAAATTTCACAGATATGAGTTTACTATGTAATTTATTTGGCCTCTTAACCACGACAGATGTGGATTTTCATACAACTTTTGCCGGCCGCTGCTCGCATGTATTTGGCCAGTACAGAAATTTCGATTTATCTCCAAGAAGGTTGTCAAAATAATGCTCAAATTTCCAAGCATGTGTGAGAAAACTCTTTATTGTGCTTACACCGAAGAAAATACAGAATAAATGCAAAAATCATTTAGTACCTGGGGCGGTCTTATAGATAAAAATGTACTCTTTTATACAACCTTTGAATGGACAAGATAACACTACCACAAAATGATAATCGAGACATAAATAATAAAAGATGGGGAATGTGAGCCACTCTAATATTATTTTATAAGATAATATTAGAGTTCCAAGTTCCTCTAAACCACGTTGAAGCATTTAATGAATTAAATACAATTCTATGAACCCTGTATTTTCCTTGGAACTAAGAATTATAAAGTCCCGGGAGAGTTAGAGCTAGAAGGCGAGAAAAATATATAAAAAAAGAAGACAGAAAAATAATAATTATAAAATGGATGGTATTCTACAAAAAGCCACAATTTAAAGGTCATGCAGTAAATGACCAAGAAGTTATCGAATACACGCGACCACATTCCAAAGCGCGTTATGAAACTAGGAACTATGCGATCGTGTTAATACAGTAATGAGGCAACCACTTGACCTCTCCGCTTCTGCGGAATCCCGTCCATATCTCGGTACAAACTATCGGACGCAGTTCTGAATTACCAATTAAATAAAAATAATAAACCATTTAACTCATGCAACAAATTACAAAAGTCAACATACTTTTAATATAGAAATAAGGATTTTTCATTTTGTTTTATTCATTACAGAATCAACAGAACTTGATATTTCAGTCATGCTATTTTATTTCATTTTAGCTTCTTATGAATGCAATGAACCTCATTCTATTTTTAAATTTGCTTACGGCCCTAGGGCAGTAAATCACATTTACGGAGCCGTTATCGAGTTTATAATAACCAAATTTCAGAGCCTGAGTGATGAAAAATACATTTACTCACTCTCCCATTCATAGCGATATCTAGGGTTGAAGAGTGGCACATCTCCCGGGCTGACGCACCCCGCATTTTGTGCCTTCAGTGGGTCCTTTACCATGCCGTCAACTTCCACTTAAACACATAAAATAAAAAATTTAAATTAAAACTGATATAGCTTAGAACTACCCCAGACAAACCAGCTTTCTATTAAAAAAACGTGTGTGTGCGCTTATGTACGCACCTAAGAAGATATACTTCTTTGGCGTAACAGAACAAAAATAGCTAAAGATTTTATCCCGTATGCCACAACTCTTTGTTTGTAGCTAACTTCATCATGTCGCTTATTGGCAGTCGGTGTGCAAGCGCAACGTAAACATTTTACTCTCATCATTTTTTCCACACGCTCCAAAAGAAGTATAATTCAAAAACCGCGTTTAAATCGGTCCATCCGTTTAGGAACTAAGACGCCACAGACAGACAGACAGACACACAGATAGACTGAGGATAACATAAAAAGGCTTTGGTAAAATGTTGACGGAAAAAATATAAAAGTTTTTTATTTTTTTTCACTAATCAAACAACTGTAAAGGTTTTGGTATGTATTGCTTCTTCTTTCTTTCTAAATGGGTCGTAAATAATAGCTGGTAAAAGATACAAGATATTTGACGACCTCCGTGGCGCAGTGGGCGTATAGCCGGCTGAGACGCAGGAGGTAGCGGGTTCGATTAACGCCGCGGAACAAATGTTAGCATGATCTTGAAATATTTGTTCCGGGTTTGTTTTTCTATATATTATAAGTAAGTATTTACAAAAAAAAAGTATATATGTATTCTATCAGTTATCTGGCCATAGTACAAGCTCTGCTTAGTTTGGGGCTAGATAGCGCTGTGTGTAATGTCCACCAATATTTATTTTTTTATTTGCTTAAACAAGTGTACAATAAGGTCTTAAAAAGGTAAAAAAGGTCTTAAAAACTATGTAATACATAACTAAGTCAGCACACAGTGCATTCCATAAATTTTCTTACAAAAAAAGCATGTGTGCAATTCACACGTGGTAGAAGTGAAACCTTCAAAAATGTTGGTTTCAAGATAATGAGACGAATGCAAAATTTCGGGAAGATGATAATTGTAGGTTTTAGTGATCATAGTGATGCAAAGTTAGATAATTATTTTATAGTTTGTTCGTATAATATATTACATACATTTATTCAGACTCATTTTCGATAAATGCTACAAGAGGCGTATGGTAACTATGGTATCTAAACTGTCGCTTTTTCGTTTCATCGACTTTCAAATCAGAACGATGCTAAAGAAGTTTACATTTCAATAAAATAAATGCATAACCACTGAGTAACATTCAATTAAGTAATAAAAGCATAATATAATTTACTCTAGTGTTTCGAAAAACTTCAGCTGAATAACTACTAGGAAATGATTAAGCGGTGATTCTAACAACAGTACCTACTAATAGCAAGAGTTATTACCTGGTATTTACATAGAAGTACCATAAGAAGTATAGATTTTGCATCGAATATTTGACAATCGTGGCGCAGTGGGCGAATATTCGGCACAGACGCAGGTTTTTACACATAGGACTGTGCAGAAGAAGGGTATTGTTTTTGTTGACGCGTGCGAAGCTGAAATAAATTAATACAATACAATTACGCTCCTTCGCAGTCGGATAAAATTCTATAATTCTATCGACTGTTGATTCTGTAATATTGTCCAGCAATATTACAGAATCAACAGCACTTGATATCAATGTAAACATACTCTTATAGCTAATGCTTAATGCCAATAACAGATTCTCATTTTATAGACATAATTTTGAAGAAATTAGTCACCTAGAGATAATTATTAAAAACACAATATAATATTTTTTTAAGGAATATAGTAGTACGCATTTGAAAAAAGTAAGGGTGGGAGGGATGTTGTGTAAATGTATTTATTTGAGGGGGTGAGCGAGGGACACCCCGTGCGTATGTTTTGTGAGCTTCTGGAAAGTATTTGAAGGAACGCGTTATGTATAAATAGAGATATTTAGTTTCTCAAAAAATGCTTTACAAGTACTGTGAAAGAGATCCGAGGACTTTCATCGTGTGGATTAATATAGTTGTGGGCTATTTAATTGAAATAAAAAAAATAACGAGCAAACCTACTTACTCGTCGTCTACCTAGAATCTGCTTATAACAATTTTTATTTCTCTCAGTTTCGAGTTATGAATTTTTAATGAGATAGCGAGAGATTAAGAGTCAGAAAGTCATTTCCTGGTAAAGGAGAGCACAAAAAAAGGATTGCTTCAGTCATAGCGTTTGTTAGATGCGGGCTAGGAGACAGGCGAGTATCTATACATAAAGATAAATTAAAAAAACATTAAAATTCCGACAAAAAAATCGAGGTGGGTAGTATCGCTACATAACCTTTTTTTTTGCTTAATCCATAAGAGAGGGTTTTCAGCTTTTGAGGGGTCACCCATGACAACTTTTTAAACGACAACTTATTTTTTGTTCCTACTTACGTGTAATTCATTAAATTTCAGACATAAAAAAAATCGGAAAGGTTAGTATCGCTACACAACATTTTTTTGCTTAGTCCACAAGAGAGGCTTTTCAGCTTTTAAGGGGTCACCCATTAAAACTTTTTAAACGACAACTTATTTTTTGTTCCTACTTACGCATAATTCATTAAATTTCAGGCAAAAAAAAAATGGGGGTGGTTAGTATCGCTACACAACCTTTTTTTTTTGCTCAGTCCACAAGAGAGGCTTTTCAGCTTTTAAAGGGTCACCCATTACAACTTTTTAAACGACAACTTAATTTTTGTTCCTAAGATAATCTTCTTACGTGTACTGTTAATTAATTAATATGAATTATTACCAACTGCACTAATATAGTTTTAAGATTTAATTTTTTACTAACAATTTATGGATGTAACATCTGAAATTAATAATTTTGAATTTGAATAAGTAACTTCGAAAGAAGATGGAAGGTCGTCCCGCAGATTTAGTGGCCCCGCGCCCAGCCCGCACCTACCATCTCGAGGGCAATCCAACGTTTCGGTTTCGGGTTGTGTGCCGCTTTACCAAATTTTATTTTCTTTTTATTCTTTTTTGTTATTATTTTAGTTTCGGTCGCATTCCGCCGGAACAGTGGAGAGCAGTTGGCGGTCTAGAGGGTATGGAATTGCAGTCTGGCTAAAAAGGTTTGCTATCTATGGTACTTATACTTACCTACTTTGTGAAACCTTTTACGTTTCATTAGTGCCTTTTATAATTAAAGGAATGCATAATTTGACTTGTCATTGAAACTGAACGTATATCAGGGGGGGGGGGGGGGGGGGCAATTCACGTAATACAATTTTAAAAACACATCGAAAGTTGACCCAAATGAGATTGGATTATGAATTGAATATATTTTGGCATTCTGCTACATCATATTACAATATTAGCTTTATATATATAAAGTCTATAATCTCATGCCAGTCAACGTTTAGGACTTAACATAACAAGACTAGATCGGTACCCGAATTTTACTATTTTTTAGTTTTTGTTTTTTACGTTTCTTTATTAGTGAATATAGTTTTGACGACCTCCGTGGTGCAGAGATCGAATAGCCGGCTGAGACGCAGGAGGTAGCGGGTTCGATTCCCGCCGCGGAACAAATGTTTGCATGATCTACAGATATTTGTTACTGGGCTGGTTGTGTCTCTATGTATTATAAGTATGTATTTACAAGAAAAATGTAGGTATTTATCTATTCTATCAGTTATCTGGTTCCCATAGTACAAGCTCTGTTTAGTTTGGGGCTAGATAGCGCTGTGTGAAATGTCCAGCAATATTTATAATAGTTATTTATTTATATATCTTCTCGTGCAAAAGGCATAAGACAGTAGTCAGCAGATCTTTTGTACCGTTATCTAGTTTTTGTTACACAGTTAAAGTAATATATCTATATTTTATTTTGATTAAAATCGTAGCGAGCTGTGGATTTGCAGTTTCTTATAAAACATTTTTTACTTTTAAGCATTTCTCTCTCTCTCTCTCTATTTCAAGAGAAATAGAAAGATCTGACAACCTCCGTGGCACAGTGGGCGTCGATTTCTGCCACGGAAGAAATGTTTGCATGATCTACAGATATTTGTTATGTGTCTGGATGTTTGTCTATATATTATAAGTACTATGTATTTTCAAAAAAATGTAAATAAGTATGCTATCATTTATCTGGTTCCCATACTACGAGCTCTGCTTAGTTTGGGGCTAGATAGCGCTGTGTGAAATGTTCAGCAATGTCTATTTATTTATTTTATTTATCTAGTTTCATGTACTTTATCATTCCTAAGTCTAGTAAAGGCGAAGCCGTGGTGGGTCAGCTAGTTTCTTATAAAACCTTTTTACTTTTAAGCGTTTCTCTCTCTCTTTTTATTTGTCTTTCTGGTTTAATGTACTATGCCAGTCCTAAAAGGCTCGAAATAAGCCTAATATTCACAAATGGCAACCTAATCCAACTGTACCTCGTGAGTGCGTGCCCCGCTCCGCACTGCAGGAGATTACCGTCCGTTATAATTTAACCCACGTCCATGTGTTGAGGGCATTCAGGTCTGTTGAATCAGGATTTATAGGTGTAGTGTATAATCCCCCTTTGTGCGTTTATTTTGTGAGTACTAATTTGCTAAATTATAAATAAAAGCGAGTGTGTTGCTGTGTCGTTTTCTTATGCTACTTGGATTTGAATCAGCTGTTCCACAAAATTTTATAATTTTAAGTATGAAAACAACTTTCCCAAGGTGGCGTGGGGTTCCTCGTTAATAAAGTCCTAGCCGGTAACGTTGAAGAAATATCTAGTGTCTCGAACAGGGTTGCGTACCTGATACTTAGAATATCCAAACGATATAGTCTGAAACTTATACAGGTTTACGCACCTACCGGGACACATCCGACTGAAGAGGTAGAGGAGATGTACGAAGATATATCCAAAGCTCTTCATAACACCACCAAGGCTCACTTCAACGTTATCATGGGGGACTTCAATGCTAGAGTGGGAGTACAGACTTGCAGCGAATTGAGACTAGGAGCGCACGGTGTCGGAAGTAGGAACGACAGGGGGCAAATGCTCGTCAACTTTCTAGAACAGAAGGGGCTTTTCTTAATGAACTTGTTCCACAAGAAGAAGCCCCACAGAAAGTGGACGTGGCGAAGCCCAGACTCAGCAACCAAAAACGAGATCGACTTTATCATGACGGACAAAAGACACATATTTAGGGATGTTTCAGTGGTTAATAGGTTTAATACCGGAAGCGATCACAGAATGGTGCGAGGCATCCTAAATATCGATGTCCAGCTGGAGAGACGCCGCATGATGAAGTCCACGCTCCGACCTAACCTGCTCCAAATCAGTGCTGGATCTGAAGCCTTCCAGGAGAAACTGGAAGATCGTTTCGCTGCCGTGGAAACCACAGAAGACGTAAACGAGGAACTTCAAAGCATACTAAAAATCGTGAGGGAAGAAGGTGAAAAATTCTGCACTTTGAGGCGTAAGGGCAGGAAATCTGATATTTCAGATGAGACTTTGCGGCTGATGACAAAACGACGGGAAGACGCAGAGGCTACTTCAGCACAGCGATTGGCTCTCAACAAACAAATTGCTAGGCTGGTTAGACGTGACCTTCGGTGCTCCAGCATACGCCGGATCGAGAAAGCGATCGAGCAGAATCGAGGGTCTAAAGTGTTCAGCCAGCAGCTTGGAAGAAGCCACCTAACAAAGCTTAAAACTTCGAGTGGCCTCACCGTTTTGTCTAAGCCGCGGATTCTCTCTGAAATTGAAGATTTCTACAGCCAATTGTATCACTCTCATGCTCCTCGCCCAGAACCCGACACTTACGACTCCAGAGCTACGCTTACGCGCCACTTCACAGACGAGTTGCCGGATGTTAGCTTAGAAGAAGTGGGAATGGCTCTAAGGCAACTTAAAAATGGAAAAGCCCCCGGTGATGACGGAATCACGTCTGAGCTTCTGAGAGCAGGAGGAGTTCCAGTGTTAAGGGAACTACAGAAGCTTTTTAACTCTGTCATTCACCGTGGGAGAACTCCGGAGGCGTGGAACAGGAGTATTGTTGTCCTTTTCTTTAAAAAAGGTGACAAAACACTATTGAAAAACTACAGGCCCATTTCACTCCTGAGCCACGTCTATAAGTTGTTCTCAAGGGTCATCACAAATCGTCTGGCTAGAAGATTCGACGAATTTCAGCCCCCTGAACAGGCCGGGTTTCGAAGCGGCTACAGTACCGTAGACCACATCCACACAGTGCGGCAGATTATACAGACGTCTGAGGAGTATAATCAGCCCTTGTGCCTAGCATTTGTGGACTACGAGAAGGCCTTTGACTCCGTTGAAACCTGGGCTGTTCTGGAATCTCTACAGCGATGCCTGTTCACTAACGCACTGGAGGATTTGTTTAAGACGCTGGACTGGAAAAACAAGGGCATTAACATGAATGGCGAGCACATCTCACACTTACGATTTGCAGACGACATAGTCCTGATGGCGGAGTCGCTGCAGGAGCTGCAGAGCATGCTGGACGACCTAGCTGACTCCTCTCAACGAATTGGTTTACGGATGAACTTGGACAAAACCAAGGTTATGTTTAATGTTCATATACATCCGGAACCAGTTGTCGTACAAGGTCATCCACTCGAAGTAGTTCAAGACTACGTATACCTCGGCCAGATAGTGCAATTGGGTAGACACAACTTCGAGAAGGAGGCCAAGAGGAGGATTCAGTTGGGTTGGGCAGCATTTGGGAAATTAGGTCGAATCTTCTCGTCATCTATACCACAATGCCTGAAATCTAAAGTGTTTAATCAGTGCATCCTACCCGTAATGACCTACGGTGCTGAGACGTGGACGCTCACGGTAGGACTAGTCCACCAATTTAAGGTTGCGCAGCGAGCTATGGAACGGGCTATGCTTGGAGTTTCTCTGAAGGATAAAATCCGTAACGAGGTTATCCGACAGAGAACCAAGGTCACCGACATAGCTCAGCGGATTAGCAAACTGAAGTGGCAGTGGACTGGCCATATATGCCGGAGAACCGACAACCGTTGGGGTAAACGAGTTCTTGAGTGGAGACCGCGTCTCGGAAAACGTAGTGTGGGGCGCCCCCCGGCTAGGTGGAGCGATGACATAAGAAAGGTGGCGGGCAGAAACTGGATGAGAAGAGCCGAAGACCGGGCTCAGTGGCGCGTATTGGGAGAGGCCTATGTCCAGCAGTGGACTAATGTGGGCTGATGATGAAGTATGAAAATTAGTGTACAGATTATAGAAACCTTTCATTTTGCTAAAAGATACAAAATTGCAACTTATTAACTCGTAAAATGTATTAAACTTCACATTAATGCTGAGTCCCCTCTGCAGCGCAAATATTTTTATTATAAGTGTTCAATTCAAAATTATTGATGAGTAGAAAAATGTAATGTACCTATTGTAATAAGATGACGAGATATATCATGAACCACTTCATCATCATCATCATCCACAGCCTGACTTCACCCACTGCTGGGTATAGGCCTCCGCAAGTTTATGCCATCTGCCACGATCTTGCGCTGAACATAAAATCATGTACCAGTTAATTAAATTATATTTTGTTTTGTGATACTTTTATGTAAATAAATTATTCTATTAATATTGTGTGCTAGGCAAAAAAATAATGTAATAGTATCTGCCTATTCCTTTGCCACAGATATTCATAATCACATGATGAGGTTCCACAGACCCCTAATGAGGTGTCATACGGGAATGAATGACATAATCCTACTTGCGGTTGTGTCGTCAGTATTCACGTTATGGACACTGGTTTAGATACTCAGAGGGCTTTGAATGGATCTTTACATCATTAATAAGTAGTAAAGTTTCTTGTGAAAGGGCTGGTCCGGAGAAGTACTACCATCATACCAATTTCTGCCACCAAGCAGCATTGCTGTGTTTCGGTTTGATGGGTTGCCAGTGAAATTACAGTCACATAAGGCTTTACATCTGTATGCCTCATGTTGATGGACACATGGCAGTGAATCGTAGGGCACGTTTTTATGGTGCGGGACCTACGAGGCAATCCTTTGTTATGGGTGATGGTTACACTTAACATCAGGTGGCACAAAAAAACGCACCAATGACAGCATGGTTCGGTACATATAAAAATAGTTAAAGAGACATTTAATTTTACTAGCAATATTTGTTAATATTTTATCAAAAACTTCGATTTGGCTGCAAAGTTTCGTCGAAAAAACAAAGGCAGCCAATTAAAGAAAAATGTTAAAATAAAACATTTTTCAAAGGGCTGTTATTGTCGATACTTACTATAATGTGACTTTTCGAAATTAACTGCAGTAAACACCCGTATAGAAAAACTTAAAAAAAATATATATTTTCCGAAGAATTGTGGTCATCTCTCTCCATTTGTGTATAGACAGGGATTTACTGGTTAGCCCCATCCGATACAGTTTTGTAATAATAGAACATCGTAAAGTAGTCAAAAAATAAAATTACTGTAACCAAACATGACAATAATTTGCCAAAGGGCATACGGTTTTGTCAGTAACGCGTGTGCTACGAATGTGTTAATTGGAGCTTCGCGATTAATGAAGGTGTTGGCGTGGCGATGTGTGAAGTACCGTTTGAATTCCGAACGTGCGTTCCAATTTGGAATTCACATTCAATTTCCCTTGTATTTTTTTTACGGCCAACAAAATGCAACAAGATGGGAAGAAAATAAAAGATAGGCTGAATAGAATTAAAAAAAAGGTAAGAAACAACAACATAATAAATAAATAAAATAAATAAATATCGCTGGACATTTCACACAGCGTTATCTAGCCCCAAACTAAGCAGAGCTTGTACTATGGGAACCAGATAACTGATAGAATACTTATATACTTTTTTTTGTAAATACATACTTATAATATATAGAAAAACACCCAGACACGGAACAAATATATGTAGATCATGCAAATATTTGTTCCGCGGCGGGAATCGAACCTGGTACCTCCTGCGTCTCTGCCGGCTATACGCCCACTGCGCCACGGAGGCAGTCAATGGAGCATGTAAATTTTGTCATTCAGGTTAATTTATTTTACATACATACATATAACGCCGATTTGACCAAGTTGATTTGGAGATCTCGCTTCGCTCGATCAACAAGATTCTAACTGTAGAGTGTAAAAGAGTTATGAACTAAGCTGTCTGAATAAAATGAATTTATATTATATACCGGGTGTTTTATTATTAAATAAATTATAATTAGCTACATATTTTTAATATCGGATCTTTTCGTACAACTAATACTTTCAGTACAACCATCAAGCTTATTAATATTTCAAAAAAGTCATCTCTAGATGCGCAAAGATTTTCAAATCCATCCAGCCATGGTAAAGAAGCAATACTTTTTAATCTGCAAATAAAATTAATTCCAATACTGACCTCACTGGCCAGTCAGACCACCTATAGGTCGCGGGCGTGGCAGACATTCGTTCGATTAAGAGATTGAGATTGCATTCGTAATTCAAAACGTGTTAGAAAATTGAAACAGCAGGCTACTACGCATCTTAATACCATCTATTCGACCCAGATTTTGAATTAAATTATATGTGTGGGTTGCATAATGACATTTGGTGCTCGGATGAACAAAACATTGGCTGAACTAGATTGTTTGACCCTTTCACTTTGTTGGTTACGATTTTTAATCTGTATTTTGCGAGTAAGTTTTCAAAACAAAAAAAAAGATATATGTATTTTATTAGACTACCTACATATTTGTATGTTCTGTGATCTTCCATGAAAGTTTTCTAACTATGAGCAGGTTTGGTTACTTACGAACTTACCACAATGTATCAATAGTTTTAAAGCAAAAGGTATCTTTTTATTGCTTGGAGCTGATGTAAGAAAGGTATTACAAGCTCTTGATGACACAACTGAAACAGTTTTCAGAAAATTAGTATACTTTCTACGGCGTAAAGCTAAGTTAAGTATGTTACATGTTGTAAAGCTGAAGGTACTTACTAGAAGCAATTGATCACTCAGACCACGGTTTCTTAACCTTTCTAAAGTGACGGACCACTAGTATTAATTAGAAAATCTGGCGAACCTTTTCCAACCTTTATATTCGATATATATAGGGAAAAAACAATGCATTTTATAAAAACAGGAACTTGTTATTTGTTATTACAAAAAAAACATGAACCGCGTGACGGTCAGTGAGATGGTTTTTGCTGTTTCAGTTTGATTAGTACGTTCAATTGAGGAATTGTCTTAGACAACGAAAGGCGCATATCATCTTTCACCTTAGAGCATTAAACCAAAGCTCTAAGTCTTTCACATAAACATCAGTTACGATTTTGTTTACACAATATTATTAATTATTAATTATATTATATATATTTAATTATAGTACAAGCTCTGCTTAGTTTGGGGCTAGATAGCGCTGTGTGAAATCTCCAGCAATATTTATTTATTTAATTATTGACATGGATCCCCAACACTCATTCCATCGACCCCTAAGGGTCCATAGACCACAGGTTAAAAAACCCTGCCAACCCAATTTGTTATAACAAAACATTGCGAATTCAAACAGCCCTTCCTGATATATTGCCAGCTCAAGATTGTATTCTCTCGCGGTCTCTCTTGCATTTCAAATCGAGACGTTCGGATTTCGAATCCGTCTGCGGTAACGACCCCTGTCTACGGATCACGTGACTTCGTACCAATCAAATATATGCTTGAATCGTTATAGTTATTAAAGACTGGCCAAAAAGTGTGAAATATTCAAGTAACAAAGGAGCTATTTTTTCATTCAATCAATTAAATCAATCAAAAAATCATTTTATTCCAAACAATAGTTATTATTGGCAACACCACAACGAACAGAACAAACACACACAGGAGATATATAAAATAAATAAAGTAACAATAGCTTATATTATAGGCTCCCAAAAAAAAAGTATTTTTATTCTTTGACTAATAAAATAGTGTCAAAAAATGCACAACCAAATAACTTGATCTTTAATTACATTCAAATTACAAGTAATGGGATTTCATTTAATTTGGTTAGTCTTTTTAGAGGTAGAAATTGCAGTTATTCTAGATTTCAGACTTTTCCCTATATTTGTGTCACTACAGCTACACGAATACCAAATTTCAGCACTGTGGGGTCACTGGTGTACCCTGCGAATTTCGTCAAAGTTCAGGTTTTATTATGGCTAATAACTCAAAAATGACAAGGTTTAAACTAAAAATAAAAACGGTGTCGAAATGTACTAATAAAAAACTTTCTCCAAACATCCCATTTGACCTAATAGTCTCATTTTGATTTTTTTTACCCCTCTTGACCCCAATATCTCAACAACCCCCCCCCCCCCCCCCCACATTTTTAGCTTATTTAATCACACCAAAATTGTGTCATCACTACCTACCTATATACCAAATTTCACGATGATCAAATAAAGGCTTCGAAAGTTTTCCTCGGGCAAACAAACATACATACATACAACGCCGATTTGCCCAAGTTGATTTTGAGAACTCGCTTCGCTGGATTAATAAAGAATAAACATGAAATATGAATAAAAAATTGCAGTGTGTGCTCATCACACTGTCACAAAAAGCCTCTAACTCAGCATACGCTGCTCCAATCAGCACTTTTTGAAAATTTGTTATTATTTCCATTAATCAATAATTCCGACCACATGTTAGGATTCTCATAGTCAATTTCATAACCCTTCAACGTAAAAACATAGTTTCAGGTCTGTTGCATTAGAATTATCAGCTGAATATTTGATATGATAAATGAGCATCGTATTATATTTGCTAAAGAAAATATGTCGTTGCAAAAATAATTGATAGGTTTACCTGAGCTAATAAACTTGCATGTAAATGTTTTCTATTAAAATTAGCTTCAAGGGTATTTTTTCTGCTATTTAAAGCGTAAGTACTTATTCAACTTTACTAAAAGCTTACTAGATACGCAAGCTTTCATACCAATTTTTAAAGTTATACTTCTTTTGGCGCGATGGAGAAAAATGATGAGAGTGAATTTTTACGATGCGCGCGCACACCGACACCTAAATTTAACAGCATGAAGTTAGTTCTAAGTGGTATGAAAATTGATAACTATGTTCAAGTTGTATATTCTAGTATTTTTATATGTAGAACACGTGTTTCGTAAGGGTACAATTAAACAGTGTGAATAAATAAATATTATTTTGGTGTTTTTTTTAAATCAATTTCATATACGACGGTGATACTAATAATTTATTTAAATAAAATCTTTTTGATTAATTTTAATATTTATCGTTAATCACTACTGCATTTTAGTTATTTTTTTTCCATACGCCAAAGAAGTATAACTTCTAACGCGTGTACATAGTAAGTACACACACTCTTTTTTTTCATGTGGCAATCGTTATGCGATCAAATAGTACTTAACTAATGAGGTGCATATCACATTTGATAATATTATAGTGAAACAGATATAGTTACAAGATAAATAAATAAAAAACATATAACTGCACATTTCACACAACGCTATCTAGCCTGAAACTAAGCAGAGCTTGTTGATGGGAATCAGATAATTGATATAATACTTACACACTTTATTTTTGTAAATACATACTTTTAATATCAAATAGTATATAATCAAAAATGTAGATCATGCAAACATTTGGTCCGCAGCGGGAATCAAACCCACTACCTCCTGGGTTAAAGCTGGCTATTTGCCCACTGCACCACGGAGGTTGCCAAGATAACTAGTAGTTTAAAAATCGGAAACCCTTATCAGGCAATTACACCATGTTGATCACCAAAACCATAAGCGTGCCCAGTGCTGGGCACCACAATTTCTAAAATTTCTAAAAACAAAAGTTACAGTTACAAACGCCTGAAATTAACAATTTTAAAGGGTAATTAATGAACCGTGACGATTCGTTACAGTTTAATCGCTAATTGTATGCAATTGTATGGTCATCCATTAGTCTACACATGAGGGTCTTTCAGCGATGCATTATGAAAAGGTTTGCGTGCGGACTGCGGGAACTATAAATGTGTTCTGGTAAGAAAAATATGGATATGCCATAACAAATAAATGTAAAATGTTTGTAGATTAATTGTCGCAGAATAATGGCGCAGAACTAAAACGCGCAGCAAGTAGGAAGCTTTAAAAATCGAGTATTCAATCAAATTTTGATAGTCTAAAGGTTATTTAACGACGTTTTATAATGTGATAAAAACGACTAAACAGGCTTAATGTTATTGTATGATGAACGAACTGTATTTGTAGTTTACTAAAAGCTTTAAAAAGAAAGTACCTTGCTAAGAAACTATGGTTTAAATCTTTGATTTCTAAAATACTTTATTATTGTTATTTATACGATCTGGAGATGGAACAAGCATATGCCCCATCTGATGTTAAGTGGTAACCATTGCTTATAACAAAGTATGGCCTCGTAAGTCACGGACCATAGAAACGATCCCTACGATGCACTGCCCTGCGTCCATCAACTTGAGGCATACAGGTATAAAACCTTTATCATCATCATCATTATGATGGCCTTTTCGTGCTACAATCTCGGATAAAGGCCTCTTCGCTTCGTCTCCACTCCTAACGATCTTGTGCCCGTCTCATCCAGTCATGTCCTGCGTGTCAAATACAGCAATGCTGCGTGGCGGCAGAAATAGGTATAGTGATAGAACTTCCCACGACGAACCCTTTTACAAAGAACTCTTCTACTTTTCGAATTAAAAACGTATCCACACTATTCTGCCGTCACATGACGGATAGCCTAGACGTGGCCATTCGTTTTAGTTTCATTAAACGACACTCGCAATCTATTCAGGCTTTCATTCACTCCATACAACCGTCATACATCATGAAAAGGTAATTCATTTGCAGACTTTTTTCCTAACAATGTAGGATGCTTGTAGATTAACGTTTTATTGTATACTTACAAAGCTTTCTTGGGCAATGCTGTCGCAAATGTTTAATCATTCGTTAAACTGTGATGTATGCTAATAATCGTATTTTTGTATTGTATTGTATGATTATAATGACAACAAGTATTTAAAAAAAATATCATGATACATCGATATTGTTGAGATGACAATATTTTTTATTCTCAAATCAAATTAAAAAGTCAAAACCTAAAAATCTCCCAAATTATAGATTGTACATTTCATTTGTAGTTTAGCTTAGTTTGTTTAAAATTAGTTTAGATAATTCTTTATTGCACACCATAAAACAATACAATTAAAAAGAACGACGTAAAACTATGTGATACAATTGGCGGTCTTATCGCTAAAAAATGATCGCTACCAGACAACCTGTGTGGCAGATGAGGCTTTGCACCTGTATGCCTCAAGTTGATGGACGCAGGGCAGTGCATCATACGGCAAGTTTCTAAGTTGCGTGACCGACAAGGCAATACTTTGCTATAAGCGATGGTTACCACTTAACTATATATGGTGGCTATATGCTTGTTCCATCTCCAGGTAGTATAAAACAACTTTTGGATGAAATGGATTGTATGGGCATTACCTGGGGTGTAATGGTGTACCTACTACATACATACTAATACTAATGATAAAAAATATAATAAACTAGTAGTTCGCCCCGAACTATGATCTCGCGAGTCTCCCATAAAAACAAAAAAAAAAATTGTAAGCTTTGACTTTAAAAATAATGCCACGATGCTTACCAAATTACTTGACCTACATTTTCTTTCAAATTACGTAGTATAATGTAGTATAAATAATTAGGTAACGGGAGTCACATTTAAATTGGTTACCCTTTTTTGGGGTAGAAATAGTAGTTATTCTAGATTTCAGACTTTTGCCTATATTTGTGTCACTAAAGCTACACGCATACCAAATTATAGAACTGTGGGGTCACTGGTGTACGGTGTGAATTTTGTCAAAGTTGAGTTTTTATTAAGGCTAATAACTAAAAACCAAAAGGTTTAAACTAAAAATAAAAACGGGGTCGATATGAACTCACAAATACCTTTTATTAGACGTACCACTTGACCGGATAGTCCCATATTGTTTTTTTTACCCCTCTTGAACCCCAATATCTTAACAACCCCTCCACATTTTTAGCTCATTGAGTCACACCAAAATTGTGCCATTACTACCTACCTATATACCAAATTTCACGATGGTCCTCAGGCAAACATACATACATACATACATACATAAATACCTACATACATACATACCTACATACATACATACCTACATACATACATACCTACATACATACAACGCAAATTTGCCCAAGTTGATTTAGAGATCTCGCTTCGCTCGACCAATAATTATTACCTAAATTAATGAACCTAACTTAACCATTTACACGTACATACTTAAACTTATTTAAGAAACATATTAATTAATATTAAATACATAGATATTAAGCAACAAATAGTAATAAAATAAGTTGGTCATAGTAAGTTAAAAAAAATACTGATATTGTTTTGTTTCGTCATATCCTTTGTCACACCCAACTTTCTGCATTTTCATTCGTCAGTCACGCATTACGTTACAAATGAAAACAAAAGACACTCGCCGCGAAAGAAATCGGAAATGGCGGGAAGTCGGGTGTGAAGGCATCAATATTTGTCTCCGTCGATAATGTAGGGCGCGGTTACATCAACGTCAATCGATGGGGGTGTATTACTAGCCTACTCAGAGGCGCCAAAGAGTTCGGATTAAAAATTGTAAATTTTTTTCCTCATTCGTGTTAATAAGACGTTTTCATCAGTCATGCTCTGAAAGTAGGTCATTGTTAGCTCGATACCTGATGCGTAAATGCGATTTATTCCATAGAATTGTAAGTAAAATATGAAAATTGAATGAGACTCATTGTATTCTTATTATACTTTTCATCATTCATGCTCTGAAGGTAAATACATTAATAATATTTATCACCTGTTGTTATGCATATTTACCCATGTCATTGTTAGTTCGATGCGTAAATGCGATTTACGGCAAGGGCCGTAAGTCAATTTGAAAATAGAATGAGGCTCATTGCATTCATTATATACTTTCCATCACTCTTGCTCTAAAAGTTGATCATTGTTAGCTCGATACCTGATGGGTAAATGCGGTTTACGGCCAGGGCCGTAAGTAAATTTGAAAATTGAATGAGACTCATTGAATTAATAATATAAAATGTATAATAAAACTTACATGACAAATCCTTATTTCTAATAAATAAAAGCGGACAGAGTTTAGCAGTGAAAAAAATACAGTGAATAGGTACCAGGAAATCTGGGAATGCAAATTTTCATTTTAGCAACAAACTGTTACAGACTTTTTTATTTATTAAATGTCTTTTAATTTCATCGCATTTGTGATGAAAAGTTATGTGTTATACTCGACTAAGCGATCAATAGCGTATATTAATGTACCTACTATTGTTAAGCCCTTTACGTGATCTAACTTGGATTCATTTTGCAATTGATTAAACGATAATTTTTAAAATCTATTTACTTACTCATTGCTTATTCAAAATAAATAATCAAAGATAGCTACAAGCTATCTCATCTAGACTTTATTCAGGTTAATCTCGTTGCTCTCGAGATTATAAAAACAGTGCCGTAAATTTTTTGCTTATCACTTAGAAGTATCTAGGATTTAACGAAATAAAAGGCTTCATTATTGTCACAAGTGTATTTAAACTATATTTTTGTTTCCTACCTAAACACTGACACCCTACACGATTATGAAGAAAGTTTTCAAAATGTTAATTGCTGATCAGAATTTGAGTGATAAAGTTTGATTGCTCACACATAGGCACAGGGGAGTGATAACATAAATTGTTATGAAGTTGTTATGCTAGAAATACTTTGAAATTATCCTGTGAATGTGTTATGGACGCCACACACGTAAAAGACTTGCTTAAATATCTGCGAGAAAATTTTGTTCAAATGTCTAGGCTTGCACAAGACTTGTGTAAAGAAATCGTTGACGTGTGGAGCCAACTTTATGATACCAACCTGTTAAAATTTAGAGGAATGTGATGGTATAATTGTTTACTATTTTTTATAGGATGAGATGACGTCATAAGCCTTTGGATACCCTGCCTGGCTAGTATTACATACCTGTACGTATATTACATATAGGTACATTCTACGCTAAACAGTACGAAATATAACATTTTATCATGAATGAGAGGAAATTAAAAATGTCTTTCTAATAACAGTATGTTGCTAAGAAAATTAGCTTTCCTGGTGTCTATTGTTTTTTTTTTCACAACCGGACTGTAGCCAGTTCCATTTTTAAATTGGAATCAGGAGTTGTCCTAGAGATGGTATTACAATAAAGCATTCATTATTAATGAATGTGACCAGTTCTATTTTTAATTAGAAATAAGGTTTTGTCATGGAGAGTGTATTTCATTCTAGCATTCATAATAATGAATGTGACCAGTTCTATTTTTAATTAGAAATAAGGTTTTGTCATGGAGAGTGTATTTCATTCTAGCATTCATAATAATGAATGTGACCAGTTCTATTTTTAATTAGAAATAAGGTTTTGTCATGGAGAGTCTATTTCATTCTAGCATTCATAATAATGAATGTGGCCAGTTCTATTTTTAATTAGAAATAAGGTTTTGTCATGGAGATTGTATTTCATTTTAACATTATTAAGAATGCAATGAGCCTCATTCTATTTTCATATTTACCTACGGCCGTAAATCGCATTTACGGAGCCCTTATCGAGTTTAGAATGACCAACTTTCAGAGCATGAGTTATGAAAATGTCATTTTACTCTATTCTTACAAAGATAAATCTTTTTCGGGGCGGTCATTTATGTCTGTTTTTGTATGTTTTTAAATAGGGACAGTCTGTTTGTCTTCCTTATATTTTGGCTCGATTTCAGTGCAGCTTTTTAGTGACTGATAAATATGACAGTTTATGATTATATTTTAAGAGCATGTCATTTTACTCACGATACATTACTTCAAGAACTTAAGCCACAGAAGAGACTACTATACATTAAATTTATGGTCGTCGCGTGTAAACCAATCAAAAAAAACTATGATAAAACTTACTTGAAACATCAACACAAAATTTTACTAGCATTTCAAACTTCAGTCATCCAGTATTGTATGCAAAAAACCTAAACAGTTAACTTTTAAACGTATACCTATTGAACATGCGATTGAAAGGAATGTCTCAAGATACTGAAATTATGCTTTGCATGAAATGTGTGGCGGGACGGGAATAGGGTTGCCAGGATACCACTAAAAAATTATAATTGAAATCTACGAACAACCATAATAATATTATAAATTCAAAAGTATAGTTACATATATAGTACCTAGTTAGTTACCTATATTTTTGTAAACACCAATACATCAATAGCCCAAAATAGAGAAGACTGAAGAAAAGGTAGGGATGCCTTTGCCCTGAAGTAGGCACTACAGGCTCTTAATAATAATAATTTTAATATATAATCATTGTTGGACCTGATGTGCCATATTATAAATAAGTGCCAGAGCCAGTTCTTCAAAATGGCCGTGCCACGCTCTATTGGGACCGGTCTATCATCACGGACAGGACTATTGTTGCCAATAAGCCAGATATCGTGCTGGTAGACCGGTCGGAGCGCATGATGCTAATCTAGTGAAGGCCGAGAAGGACAAGCTAAGTAAGTACCTTGACTTGGCTCATGAGATTACCGCCATGTGGGATGTGGAATCAACGATTATCGTTCCGATAGTTGTGTCGGTCAATGCACTGATAGCGAAAAGCCTCGACCTTACGAGGCTCTCGTTAGGAAGTTGGATCAAGGGTCAGATACAGAAGGCGGTACTCCTGGACTCGGCACGCATAGTCAGGAGGTTCCTCTCTCTGCAGCCCTAGCCACCGATCGCTTGGGCCTTGCTTCGCGTTGGGTGGTTTACCGTTTTTATAAAAATATTTTTTACTATAATGTTTGTTTTTTGTAAGATACTTTGTAGTGAAAAATGTAGTTTTTATAAACATCATAATAATAAACTACATCTTCACTTGACCACAATCTCACCTGATGTTAAGCGATGAAGCATGAAAATCTAGAAGATACCTATTCACTCTTACCTTACCTTATACTACCTCCGTGGCGCAGTGGGCAAATAACCGGCTGAGACGCAGGAGGTAGCGGGTTCGATTCCCGCCGCGGAACAAATGTTTGCATGATCTACAAATTTGTTCTGTGTCTGGATGTTTTTCTATATATGATAAGTATGTATTTACAAAAAAAAGGTATGTAAGTATTCTATCAGTTATCTGGTTCCCATAGTACAAACTCTGCTTAATTTGGGGCTAGATAGCGCTGTGTGAAATGTCCAGCAATATTTATTTATTTATAGAGACCGGATTGCAAAATAAAATAAAATATTTTATATGTTTGACTTTTGTATTGTAGTCTTTAGGAAAAACGTCTCTTTGTCTATTTGTAATGTTTTCACGACTACATGTGGTAGGTATATGGATAAATTATGGCTTGGTTTGTGAGATAAGCTACTTTTTATTAATAAACCTCTCGTACAAAGCCGCTAGCAGAAGCTAGTTTATCCCATCTATCCTATATTTACCTTATCAGCCTTGATAAAAGCAATTTTGTCGAATTAAGGAATTTTAATAAATGAGATATTTAAAAAAACTAATTAGAGCATTATGGCAGCACAAGTTCTAAAAATTGTTCATATATTAAATGTTTTATTTGAAATTAATCAAAAACATACCATCAACTTTATAATTATAAGTAAATGTATGATGATACACATACATCCTACAAAGTAACACCACAGTTGAACCGCCTTAGGTCTGACTTTTGAATGAATGAATGAAAACATTATTGTATACCCTATAAATAAAAAAAACAAATAAAATACCTATAAGACACAAAGCAATGGCCGATGTTATCGCTTGAAAATGATTTTTTCTAGACAACCTTTGGAAATACATAAATTTTCTTGATAACTTACAACTCTTGTAAGTCTTAACTATGTTTAAAATTTGAATAAATAATCTGGCAGCCCTAAGAAAAGGGAGTAAGAACTGGCGTAAGGGACAGAAACAATTCAGTAAGTGCACCCATACGGCATTGTGACACACGTCTGACGGGGTCATGCGATTCAAGGGGCCACCGTGAAACTAAGGCAATATTTATTTTTTTATAAAATGTAAAAAAGATTAATAAGAAAAACCCGTTTAACACTAAATTTATGATTTCGATAAGATTATGACCGGGATTAAGAGATAGGCTACTTTTAATAAGATTAAAACCGCAAACACTTTGAAACTCGTAATAAGTAAAAAAATCCTATTTTAGCCTTTCACTTACTTTCACTTATAAGGAAAGGGCTGATAATATTCACACCGGCTAACCGATCTTTGTCACATATAGCTTAGAACCACCTCAGTTAGACTAGCTTTTATAAAAAAAACCTTGTCTGAGTTGGTCCATCCGTTTGGCAACTACGATGCCACAGATAGACAGACATAGGCGTCTCAATAACACCCCTCTTTTTGCATCGGGGTTAAAATCTATTCAAGATAATGTCAGAAAATTGTTAGGGTCAATTACAAAACAATTTTGTTTTGCGTAAAAGTTTAAGAGATCAGATTGATAATTTGGTAAAAGATAAACTGGGCGTGGTGGTTTTGATTTTTATCGTGCTTACTTAATTTTTTTTAATTTTATACCCATGATAGAACAAATCTTATACCATTTTTTGACGTCCCACTGCTGTTTTTTTTTGATTAACCCCAAAGTAGATTAATTAAATAATTAATGTAAATTAATTAATGATTTCCGTGTCAAGTGTAAAAGTCGTCAAGTCATGTTTGAGCTAGTGGCTTTTAATGCAAAGTTACGCCACTTTCTGGGGTATTTTTTTTTTGTTTTTTTGTATTTTCCTACTAGCTAAAAGCAGTGTCCAGGTAGTACCCCAACACAGACCACAAAACATCCATTGTGCCCTGAATGGGGCGTTTTGTACACATTGTGCGCGGAAACAAATTTTTTTAAGAACGCATTCTTTTTCATATTTTTAAAATCTTGCGAATTTCATAGCAGGTATTGTTTCAACGTTATAAGGTTCCGTACACTTGTTGAATGGATAACTTTTGATGAATGTGAGGGTTTTCAAACAAGCATTAGGTATTTTTAGGAAAACAAATGGACTCAATATTTGCACACTTACATTTTGTTTTAGGTTATTTTCAATACAAATATGGTAACTAAAATTGAAATTATATTAAATGACATGTACGTTTAATTTTTTAATTGAAATTCTAAGAGTATACTACGTAATAGTAGAAAACAAGGGAAGAAACCGAATTTGAAACTTCTAATATTATACAGAGAGTTTTTAAAATATTATGTAAATATTTTATAAAATCTCTCTCTTCTTTCTGCCCTTTTCCCACATTACGTGGGGTCGGCACAACATGGTATTTTTCTTCCTTACCTCTCTATCAACCGATGGAGAGGTATTCGGTATTTATATTTTGTAAAATACTGTTAATAAATTAAGTAGTTTGTTGATGAATTCCTTTTTTAAAAGAAGCTTTAATACAATTTATAAGCGGAACCGCAAGCAGAACCTAAACACTAGTCTAGCAACCGTCTCCATCATGAAACCACCTCCATGGTATATTATTGCATTATCACCAACGTCAGATATGTATTCCAAAATTCAAATCAACCGGTGTGGGGAACTGGTTTAAAATTCAGTTGCAAGATTTGATCTAAACTTAGATAAACGACTACTGAAGCTGTTTAACTTATACTTAGGGTTTTCACATTATATTTTCATGAGGAACTCTGAAAACATGTTGTGGGTTCTGGGCAACATCGTGTGAATACTCCTAAGTGTATTGCTAGCGTGTGGCTTTCTTCATTCATTTTAATATAAATAAAATGTACTCCGTATTTCTCAGACCTATTGAATGCGCACACTCTCTCATACAAAATCTTTAAAGATTACTAAGAATATACAAGCTTCCGCCCGCGGCTTCACACGCGTGGTTTGTCAATAAAACATTACCCTTCCACAGTCGAGTAAAAAGTAGCCTATGTCCGAATCCCGGTCATAATCTATCTGTACACCAAATTTCATTTAAATCGGTCGAGCCATTCAGTCCTGAAAACTTAACAAACAGACAGAAAGAGAAACAGATTAGATTAGATTATATTATAAAATTCTTTATTGCACTAAAAAAATAATAATACATAGAAAAACTTAATGCTAATTAGCATTTTCTTCCAGCTAACCTTTGTGTAGTGTGGAGAAAGTGGTAGTGACAGAAAATAGAGCGATAAAAATAAAAAAAAAAACGTTAGCTTAGGTTTCATTTTGACGACCTCCGTGGTTCGATTCCCGCCGCGGAACAAATGTTTGCATGATCTATTACAGATATTTGTCTGTAGGGTCCGGGTCTGGTTGTTTTTCTATATATTATATGAATGTATTTACAATAAAAGTATATAAGTATTCTATCAGTTATCTGGTTCCCGCTGTGTGAAATGTCCAGCAATATTTATTAAAAAATAACCAACAAAATTGAGCACTTTATATAGGTATATTTTATATATTTCGTTTATGTAAGTGTATTATTAGTATCGCTAGACTTCCGTTCGGAATTCCTCAGAAAAGTCTATGGTATTGTTACTCGTATATACAATAAACTTACAAAAATTAATATTAATAATAATACACTTACATAAACGAAATATATAAAATATACCTATATAAAGTGCTCAATTTTGTTGGTTATTTTGAAGAGAGATGAAGTGTTTAAAGAGTTACTTTCTTATTTATAATATTAGTAGGTATGGATTACACGGACATACAAATATTGTGCAATGTTACATAATCTAATAGTACTCCCAAATATGTCTACAACCAATTAAGTCATTGTATTATATACTATTTTAACAATAATTATTATAAATACGGGATTTATCACGTACTGTTTTATTGGTGTTACAATTACGACACATAATATTTCTGTTCAATTCGTGAACCTTCATCGGGTGAGTGCGAACCGCGAAGTGCTGCGTCTTGCTTGTCTCGCATTGCAAAAAAACCAAATATTTCTGAAGTGAAAACTTCTTTAGGCACGTTGGGCATTTTTTGAGATGGGAAAAACCATTGAACTCACGACACTGTTACCGACACTTCTGTATATAAGTATCTTGTAATTGTTCAAGTTCTTCTGCGTGCTGAGTGCCAGTTTTTTTTTAATTATAAATCATAATCAAAATCATTAGTTAAATTTTTTGTATGAGATAATTTTAGTTACAAATTTTGTCATATGTACTATTCTATATTATTTAGTAAAGTTGTACCGGTATATAATTGATCGAGCGAAACGAGATCTCCAAATCAACTTGGGCAAATCGGCGTTGTATGTATGTATGAATGTAAATATGTATGTATGTATGTTTGTTTGTTCGAGGATAACTTTCGAAGCGTATATCCGATCATCGTGAATTTTGGTACATAGGTAGAAGTAATGGCACAATTTCGGTGTGACTAAATCAGGTAAAAATGCGCAGGAGTTATTGAATTATTGGGGTTCAATAGGGGTAAAAAAAACAAAATGGGACTCTCCGGTCAAGTGGCAAGTCAAATAAAACGTCTTTGTGAGTACACATCGACCCTGTTTTTACTTTTACTTCAAACCTTGTAGTTTTTAAGTTATTAGCCATAATGAAAACTGAACTTTGACAAAATTCACAGGGTACACCAGTACCCCACAATACTGAAATTTGGTGTGCATGTAGCTTTAGTAACACAGATATAGGTAAAACTCTGAAATTCAGAATAACTGCAATTTCTACCCCAAAAGTATAACCAATTTAGGTACATGAACTCCTATTACCTGTAATTTAAATGAAACTGTAGGTCAAGTTAATTGGTTTATTTCGTGGGACTATTTTGATAGTCGAAGATTACGAATAATATTTTTGGTTTATATTGGAGACTCGCTAGACTTCCGTTCGGAATTCCTCAGAAAAGTCTATGGTATTGTTACTCATGACTATGTAAATATCACGATACATCAAAAAACGAATGAATAGACGATAAATCGAGTAATAGCTGTCAATGTAAAATAATCGTGCGTATTAGTTTATTTTTGATGTTTGTTGAGTGGGCATTGGCACGCGACTTAGGTAGGATCCCTTTTAGAACCTACTACCATATTGCAAGCCGCACAAGATCGGTTGCTCTGGAAATCTACGGGTAGGCCTACGTTCAGCAGTGGACGTCTTCCAATCACTTCATGCGAAAGTACACGCAGTACAAAAAGGATTAAGCGGAAACGTAGGCAGCAAGAAATTTTAAAAATAGGTTTTCAATAGATCTGTTGCTGTCGCGCAGGTCATTGCTCCCTAACAGAGGGCGATAGCGACAACTGTAGGTCTGATTATGCCTACCTATTTAAAATAGACTTAATCATTATTTCGTAATCTATTGTTTTCTCCTCGAAAACTAACTCGATTTGCATATTTTTTTCAAGAAGAAAGGAGAATAATTATTTTTAAAACCGTCAAATTTTATTGCTGGACAACTGATAAGGGCGGTTGGACTAAGCAATTTAAACTGAGATTGTATGTTAAAAAGATAATTAGTCTAGTCTAGTGTCATTATCCAGGGAGGAAAGAGGTGCTTTGCGTTTGTATGTATTAAACGCCCGAATGTCCTCCTAATTCGAGCCGCGAGGGCAAATAGTAATGAAAATTAATTATATCTGTATCTGAAGTTATTTTTACTATTTTAAAAAAAGTTGGTTGAAATGGTTTAGTCTGCAAAGGGAACACACCAGAGCTAACGCGCTAGGCGTGGCAATGGTGTTCATTACACGTTAACTAATATCGACAGCTCACCTTATGGCGAGAACTCACGATGTTTCTTTAATAAACACCATTTTATTGGTCCGGTTTATATTAATGGATAATTATAACTCCACCGTACTTTGATTCGTAGACGAAACAAAGTTGACTGCCTCCGTGGCGCAGTGGGCGTATAGCCGGCTGAGACGTAGGAGGTAGCGGGTTCGATTCCCGCCGCGGAACAAATGTTTGCATGATCCACAGATATTTGTTCCGTGTCTGGATGTTTTTCTGTATATTATAAGTATGTATTTAAAAAAAAAGTATTTAAGTATTCTATCAGTTATCTGGTTCCCATAGTACAAGATCTGCTAGGTTTGGTTGCTTGGTTTGATAGCGCTGTGTGAAATGTCCAGCAATATTTATTTATTATTATTATTATTATAAAGTCACCGACATAGCACAAAGGAGTAGCAAGCTGAAGTTTTTGTTTTCAAAAACTAAATTTAGAACAAAACTTAATTTATATTAAATTTAGAAACAAACTAAATAGAAATACCTACATAAGTAACAATATATGTATAGCTAAACACAGTGTAGTCGTGTATACAAACTAGGTATTTTTACCACTGAAAGTCTTTTGAGAAAAAAGCAAGCTGAAATGGCAGTGGGCAGGGCTTATAGCTCGAAGCACTGACTGCCGTTGGGGAAGAAACTTTCTCAAGTTGAGACCACGCACTGGAAAGCACAGCGTAGAACCCCCCCGCCCCTATGCGGGAGGCCTATGTTCAACAGTGGACGTCTTCTGGCTGATATGATGATGATGATAACTCCACCAGATTTTGTATGGCAATGTTAAGTGTGGAAATAAGTATTCAGATAAACCACGCACTGGAAGGCGCAGCGTAAACCCCTCCCCTATGCGGGAGGCCTATGTTCAACAGTGGACGTCTTCTGACTGATATGATGATGATGATGATAACTCCACCAGATTTTGTATGGCAATATTAAGTGTGGAGATAAGTATTCAGATAAAAAATATTCAATACTTTGTTAGGAAATTTTTAAGGTTCTGGACCAAAATCCTTTATGGTACAAAACTCTATTATAAAATTATTTCAGATTGACCATAAAGCTCATAGAGACATGTTAATTTTGGACTTTTATTTTGATCCATTTTGTATGAATGCAATAACACTACACACGCACTCACGCACACACCCCCAGCCACACACACGAATCCACTAGCATATGCACTCAAACACGCACACACACGAATCCACTAGCATATGCACTCAAACACGCACACACGTACCCCCACATACGAGGTGCTACTTAGTAATTTTTTATTCCTTCAGTAACTGTTTTTATTTTTTTACCTATTATTGCTGTTTCTATTGTACGAGTATGTTATATTATGTCCAACTTTAAGCTTGTATTGGAACCCTGACTTATATTTGGAGGACTCATGCGGGTATAATCGTTTTAATTTTTGTAATTACACCCTTATTAAATTGTTCATAATAAAGATAATTATGATTATGAATAAAATACTGAATAAATAGTATTTCGACTTAAAAATGAAGGTCTTAGGAATGTCGAGAAAAAAGTGAAGATGTAAAGAAGCACACTTCGCCGTCTAAGACAAGAGATGCCATGTCTCAAGAACTCCAGACCTTCTTGAAACTTGGCTTTACGCTGGACTTAATACTAACCGGGAAAACATTCACAGGATTTAAAACTTTGAACGTAAATAAGATGAACTAAAATTGCTCAATCAGACTAATCCCACTACTATTATAAACGCAAATGTTTGTATGTATGTATGTATGTATGGATGTTGTTACTCATTCACGTCGGAACGGCTGCAACGATTTTAATGAAATTTGGTATGTACGTAGATCATAACCTGGATTAACATATATACATATACATTTCACATTATAAATGCAAACGTTTTGATGTTTGTTTGTCACTCAATCACGTCGTAACGGCTTAACCGATTTCGATGAAATTTGGTATATAGATAAAATATGACCTGGATTAAAACATAGGTTACTTTTTACTGACAGACTACGCGTGCGAAGCCGTGGGCTGAAGCTAAGTACACAATAAATATAAATGACATGACTATGACTCAAAACATTTATTGCTTTCACATAGTACTCGTAACAAAGTTGTTACAGGTTGTAGATATTTGCACATATGAACCCTGGCAGGGTATAGCAATAGGAAATCAGACCATGTTTTCGTATCTAAATAAATAATAAATATTGCTGGACATTTCACACAGCGCTATCTAGCCCCAAACTAAGCAGAGCTTGTAATATGGGAACCAAATAACTGATATAATACGTACATACCTATTCATTTTTCTGCGTTCGTGAGGCTACCCATGGGTCCCACCTGAAAACCAGCGCCGCTTACTATCCTCGGATGGTTAGCAGCAACACGCTGAGACGTGGCCTGTTTGACCCACACTGCACGGAAGACCATATTATTTGTAATTACCTACCTATATTATATGTACTTAATTTTTATCTTGTGTGTTTCCTGTTTCTTTGTACAATTTTTCTTTGTTAATAAAATCTGTTTGTAAGTAGGTATGTTCGTTCTGTATATGTTCTGTTTTTCAATAGTCTGTCCTGTGTGTGTATCAAATAAATGTATTTTCTTTCTTTCTTTCTTTACATATTTTTTTTTTGTAAATACATACATAAAATATATAGAAAAACACCCAGATACAGAACAAATATCTGTAGATCATGCAAACATTTATAATATTAATTATATTAATAAATAGGTAGCCATGCTGTTAATATTTTACAATTTATTAGATATTAGGTCTTTCAGATCCATAACAATAGAATTCAAAAGCTTTCGGATCATGCCCGAAATCTCATGGCAGATCTCATGCAGTCTTCCCAAGACGCTGTCTTAATAGCCGTATCTATAAATCCTTGCGACAGGATGTCTGGTTCTTTAACACATAGAAGGAATGTATATACATATTGTGCAAAACTAGTTGCCAAATACAATCAAAATATTTTTAGTTATTAAAATCACAAGGATCACTTTGAAACATAAATTTTACTGCCTGTTCTTTCGCGACCAAGCCAGGAATGAAAGGCAAGAAATAAGGCTGGTTGCTATTTTCAATGATCATTTTAGAATACATAACAATAATGAAAATAAATTACGTCTAAATTGTAACATTTTTTTATGACCTAACATAAAACGTAGCGTCAACTAAGCCAGAGGAGAGATTGAAAAGTTATATACCTCGGTAACTGAGCCTGTTCACAACCCGAATAAGATTACGGTAGCCTTATTGCGTAACCAACTGCTGTCGTGTTGTTGTCACTGGTCAGGCTGTCCTTTACACACGTGTGATACGTACTGAAGATGTAAAAGTGAAGGCTTGACCGGTGACAGCGACGCGATAGTAATTGGCTTACGTAATATGGTTACTGTTCTGTTTCCAGTCTTTTGTTTACCCGACAAAGGGGCATGCCCACTCTCCCTTCTAAAAAATGCTGTCACTGCACACACTTGAAACTAATTGCTAATGATTCTAGGCTTAGTTAGTAATAAAAGAGCTTAGGAGTTAGTTATAAAAAAGTTTACTATAATGAGAAAAATCAGTTTTTATTTTTCACAAACAACCAGTTTTACATCACTTCAATAGTTTATTATTGTAATTACAACGATTCTTAGATAAATTATGATATTGATAATTACTATCAATTTTAGAAGAAGTATCGGAGTCCATTTTAAAAGCTTTAAGTCAGCAAACAAACAAAAATACGCGAGAAAACAAACGAAACGGCCACAGACACAGATCACAGGAAACGGCTTGTGTAGGTACTTGTTTGTGAATGACGTACGCGCACAGTCATAGGGATTGGCATATCGACCATCGACTATTATCCGAAATATCGATTTATCGGCGCAAAATAATCGGTCAAATCTAGCAATCGATTATATTTAATCTCAAGTCGCGCGCGCACAGAAGTGCCATTTTTGACATCGCGCTCCTATACAATCAACAGACGAGGGCAATTATTCCAGTAAATCAAAATTCAATATTTTAATGCAAAGAAATAATAATCATCTGATTCTGTTGAGCAAATATTGAATCGAAGTAAAATCGAGTTTATTTCGATTCAACACGAGCGCCACAGATAAATACAAAAATATACCTACCTATTTACTTCTGAAAATCAGATATTTAGTGTGTCAGCTCAGGGGTAGTAATAAGGTAATAAAATGTACGAAAAATGTAAGTACCAATTGTACCCAAGCGAAAAAAAATGTACTTATTTGCCTTTGGAGATGTTTAATAGAATTAATTATGTATTTCTGTGTTGATTTTGTAAACTTGTATTGAATAGGTAGTCGATATCGATCGATATCGACTATCGTTTGAGTTAGTTCTTAATTCGATGATTTGGGAGGAATAACGAGTGATAGGTGCCTAACTAAAAAATATCTCATGTTTGTGTCATTAACTCGTCTCTGCATGGCCTTATGCAAAAATTGTGCGAAGCTTTAACCTCTCATCTGTTGATCGAATTAAAATCGAGATAATGCTACAGATAAGAAGAGTTATTTTTTCCGCCTTTTTTCTCTCCACTGGTTAATCCTAAAGCCATCTAGAAGGTGGCGCTGAGATCAACGGCCCGCCGATTATGATCAAGGTTAGCTGAGAGCGAGAGGATTTAGATCAATTGCGGTGCGTCAACAGCTGAGCGCAAATTCAGCGCGCACTGCGATTGGCTGAGATTATCTCGCTCGGGCGCTCGCTACCAGCGCGAGTTAAGCATAATACCACCCCCGGGTTAATTAAAGAGAAAAAAAAACGATTTACAAAACGCTCATTGGGAAACAAATATCGTTTTGGTTTCGTACTTCTGAAATCGGTGACCGATTTTTCGTGTCAGTGAAAATACAGTCAAATAAATCGATTGTTTTATTTATGGTCTTTTATCAACAATCGATTATTGTCTCAGAACAACTCTGGCTCAACACTAATGTTTGCAACTGGAGGCAATTTGCTACCATTTCATTTCCTGTCGTTGTCATATTCATTATTATTTTAAAATATTGTAGGATACTTTTCGTGTTAATCGATTGATACGTAGATTAACGAAAAAAGTAACATATTTTTTGGATGAACGCAATTTTTTGTGCAGTTGACAGCATTATATGGGCATGTCCCTTTAAGGGGCCCATCCCCATAGCACATTTGTCGCGTAAAGAATAAGAAGTTCATTATTTAGTACATTAATTACTTGCCAGGACTAAGTACCGGCGTGACGAGAAGCTTAGTCGAACTCAACAAAGAAAGCTCCCAAGTAAAAAACAGGGTACGAACATATAGTCCATCTTCGCTATGTATGCATAACGGCACATTTTAATTTTTGAAAGAAAGAAAGGTAAAGAATATTATTGTGCAAACCACTAATAACAACACAAAAAACAAATACAGTTATACGCATTCGCTACAAAAAGGTTCCAACTCAGCATTTTGCTGTTTCACCGCGCTGGTCTTCCGTTGAAACCTTTGTGAGTACACGGAAGTCTGATAACATTTAAAGATATATAAATAAACAAGTACCTAGGTGACTTATATTAAAACCCAGCCAGCATAACAACTGACAACTAAAATATATGTATGTATATTGACGACCTCCGTGGCGCAGTGGGCGTATAGCCAGCTGTGACGCAGGAGGTAGCGGGTTTGATTCCCGCCGCGGGACAAATGTTTGCATGATCTACAAATATTTGTACCGCATCTGGATGTTATATTAATTATAAGTATGTATTTACAAAAAAAAGTCTATAAGTATTCTATCAGTTATCAGGTTCCCATAGTACAAGTTCTGCTTAGTTTGGGGTTAGATAGCGCTGTGTGAAATGTCCACCAATATTGATTATTTATTTTATTATTATATAAGTAACATAAATAAAATCAATAAGTGCGTTAGTGCCAAAACTTACATTTATGATTTGAAACGTAACCTTCTTATTACAAGCAGCTATTCACCCACTTCTGGGTATATTACTCTATTTCATGCCATGTTTTCATTGTTGGACTCATTCGTATCAGCGTTGGCCCATGTCAGCACTGCCGAAAAGTTTACCAAAAATATTTATTTTGTGTCAATCAATCTTAAATAAGTCTAGACAACAAAATATTCCGTCACTTAGCGGATATAATTAGGTAGACACTGCCTCTATTCAATATTTACTACATTTACTATACGTTTCTACTTTAATAACCTCGCATTATGACCCCCCGTAGATGCAAAGACGACCAGCAGGAAGCCATTCTGTGCAGACGGCACAAGATCAATCGTTCTGAAAATGTACAGGGTGACTTAATTACAGTGTCCGTTCCGTTTAATGATGATTATTGTATTATCATTGACAGCGCTACGCAGACTTATAATGGATGGACTTTAACCACCGCGGAAAAAACAATAAAACGTCCATGTTTTGTTCTTGTTCTGCCGCGGCGTGTCTTAGCCGACTCTTGTGACTTCATTTTACCTGAGACGGAGTTTTGCATGAGTAGCCACCCGCTTTTACTCTGTAGTGTTGTAGCGACTTTTATCGATGTCATAAAATGTTTTATTAGAGTCGTGATCGATTATGTTGTCGGAATGTTTACTAAGTAGATTTTAAATCAGATAGGTATAGCTCAGTTGAATTTGTGATCTATATTTTGTTTATTAGTAAAAACTTATTTAAATATCGGCTCGGAGAATATTTTTTGTCACAATTTCACTTACAAGACAACATAAGACATTATGTTTTTAGTTTAAGCTTGCTATGGACTTACTTACTTACTTGTGTTTTCTTATGCCCAAATAGATAATTATTTGATTAGATTTGTTAAGCTAACATTATAAACCTTGTTCAACTAAACAAGTTTGGATAACGTATGCTCACCGTAAATACCGAAATACTAATAAAATTTAGGCAAAACATACAGGTTAAATAAAATGAGTTAGTATTGTAAATGTATTGAGTATGATTTAATAATATCACCACGAGATTCAAGTGTCCCAAGACACTAGCTGCATGACCCCGCTGAATTGACATGCTCATTTGTTGACCCAGATAAGCACTAACTCTCGAATTACACGTCACTTCGACCACCCCAGAATGATTTTTATACGAACGAATTCTTGTAATAACATCTATTTTATTTTGACGACCTCCGTGGTGCAGTGGTCGAATAGCCGGCTGAGATGCAGGAGGTAGCGGGTTGGATTCCCGCCGCAGAACAAAATAATGTTTTCATGATCTACAGATATTTGTTCCGGGTCTGGTTGTTTCTTTATAGGTATATTTTATTAATGTATTTACAAAAAAAAATGTATATATAAGTATATAAGTATTCTATCAGTTATCGGGTTCCCATAGTACAAGCTCTGCTTAGTTTGGGGCTAGATAGCGATGTGTGAAATGTCCAGCAATATTTATTTATTATTTATTTATATCTTTTTTCAGTTGTTAATGTCTGACTGCTGAGCAAAGGTCACCCTGACCATTACCAGATACCTCGATACTGTGCCATATCCACCCAAACTGCCAAGAATATATCCAATTCGTCCTGATCCTAGTCCCTAGATGGAAAGAGGACCTGATAATAGTTGCTTGGAGCCGTTGGATGCAGGCCGCACAATATCGGTCGCTCTTGTAATCTATGGGGGAGAAAGGATGCCTATGTTCAGCAATAGATGTCCTATGGATGGTGATCTGCACTGGCGGAGTTCCTCATTGGGGTGTATTGTGAATTACCCCCTTCTAATCTGATTCCAACTTGAAATTAAATTTAAATTGATTGATTTGTCATGCATGTACATTTCAAGCCGCGATCGAGCAGTTCCTGTTTGCCGCGATGCCATGTTGCTGGTTCAGGGCCTTTTTTCGGTGAATGGCGGATTCTGGAAATGGCAGATTCTGGCAATGGCGGATTCTTAAAATGGCAGATGTTATACATTCAGCTATAAAATAGGTCGGAAATGGTAGGTACCAAGTATGCGTAATAGAACTAGAAAAATGATCAGAAGATTGAAAAATTTGTACAAATTACAGTACAAAGCGAAATTTCAACAAAAGAGTGTTTAAAAAGATTATGTCGAGTAATCAAAGTAAATAATTAAGTTATGTTTTATAGAATACGCGTAAAAATAAAAGTTATGTATGTTTTGTTAAAAAAATTAAAGTTATAATTGTTTTGTTAAAAATTAAAAGTTTGTTGTAAGTAGGTAAGTAATTATGTTAATTTATCTATTAAATTCAAAATTAACTGTCAAAAACGGAATTAAACTTATAACTGAACTGTACATCTGCCGTTTTAAGAACCTGCCATTGCCAGAATCTGCCATTTGCAGAATCCGCCATTCACCGAAAAAAGTGTTTAGGGTGCCACTGGGTAGTTTGATTTACCTTAAACTCATTTGGCATGCATTGCGATAGACGTGATCAGCCTAATTCCACTTCAGCTTAGCGGCTTTCAAATTCCATAATTTGGTTTCGCGAGTGCAGCTCATCTAGACGATTTCTATCCGTTACCCAGGCATCCAAAATGCTGTGTTCCAATGCATGCTGGCAAACCTTGAGATTGGACTTCTGAAGCTGCATCAGTGACCAAGATTGCATGTAATACATTAAGACGGGAATACATGTGCAATGTTCCTTTTAGCGACAATGGAAAATCTGGATGTTTCATTGGATCTCCCATAGTTCAATAGCTCCACCAAGCATTTTCAATTCTCTTTTCAATAAACCTAATATTTTTATGTGTCACAACTCTAGCAACATCTTCAGCAGGTACCTACATTACTCTCCGAGATCCCGACCTACGGAACCAAACCTATTTAACTTCACTTAAGGACGTACTGCAGTAATCTCGGTCTAGATTAACTCTACGGATATTTTCATGGAGATATGGATTCGATGAAATTTTTACTTTTAAATTCAAAGGCTTTGAAGTAGTAGACTAAAGTGGTGACTGAAGATGAGGCACGTAAAACTTTTCATGTGCAAATTCACATACAAAATGAAAGAGATGTAAGCCAATTCGTAGATGGGCTTAACATGTGGGTTAATGCAATTAATGAAGGCAGTTATAATCGTTTTTTTATAATATTTTGTTACATTTCAGCAAACAACACATTACAAAAACAGATTGGGATGTTTGTATGACATGTTTGCTTGTAAACAAACATACATACATGCATAAGAAGACTGCAGTAGCAAATGTACCTTCCTCTTTAGTATGTACGGTCGGGTAAAATAATTGTATGCAATAAAAATACTTTGAATCTTCTTAATTCAGCATTCCCAAAAATCCCCGCTTTGCTATTTTGCATACGGCATGCAGTTACAAATAATGAGCACAGCTTATAAGCAAATCAGCTAGTCAAATATTTACAGCCGGTTTCTATAACGATCTGGAACTCGTTTCTCCTTAAAAAACCGGCCAAGTGCGAGTCGAACTCGCGCACGAAGGGTTCCGTATCATTATCTATAATAAATATTTTCTTTTATTTTCTTTCACAATTTATTTATTTACCTTATTTGTGATTGGTACCGATTAAGCTAGTCCTCTAAATTGTATGATCACCCATACAACTCACAGGACTTAATTGGCGTCAACTATGTATATTGTACACCCTTTAATTTGATATTTTTATTATTTATTGGAATTTTGCCATTATTTGTGCTGCTTTTTGCTTTTTGCCAAATTTCGTGATTTTAGGTCAACGGGAACTACCATAAAGGTTTTCAACCCAAAACCTATTGGTTAATTCCGGTTGACCTAGAATTGTCAATTTTGATTTAGAAAGTACATAAAGTGTTTAAAAGTGTTTATAACTTGCCTTACTGCTCTAAATAATTATGATAATGTGCTTTAAGAGGAACAAAAACATCTTGAGGATTATTTGTACGGGTCCGAAATTTCTGATTCTGAAAAATATTAAAAGTGACCGAATGAATCTGCTTACAGTTATCGAGCTGTTTTACTCAGTCTGTGTAATGACTAAAAGGAAATTGTTAGCGTGCCTCTTTATTTGCGTATTTTCGGGTGTCTGGCCACCCCCTTTGTTTTTCGGCGTGTGTGTACGGGGGTCATTAATTTTTTAGGCTTCAGAGGAAATGAGAGGTTTACTTAGGGGTTGATTTTTGGGGATGTGGAAATTAAGAAGTGCGGAAAGTGGTGGTAATAAAATGTATAGTTTTGTTTAAATATAGACCTGGAATATTATTATACAAAATGTTTTGTTATCTACGACATTAGTTAAAAACAGATATCTGGAATCGTATGAAATGATTTTAGAGATGGGGTTAATACCGGTAGCTTTTATATTTATTCGGTCATCGATGCATTTCCAATAAACAATTTTTTACGTAGTAAATCGGCGGCGCCTTTGCACCGATGCCGCTTAGTAAGTTTAACAGGTACCTACTTACATGATGAATGAATATGATTTGTTTACCTATTTTATACTAAATGTCTCATTGATATTTTAGAACTTGATATTAAGGTTGTTTAAAAATTAAAAAAATTCTATAGGTATGAATTTGAAAAACCTATTTTACAGTAATGCTAGCCATTAGCCCTGCCCGTGTTCTCATTTAATGTTGTATTTTATAGCACTATTTTATTGTATACTCTGTCTCCACTTTGTTTGTTCAATTTGTGATAATGAATCACTGAGCCTTCAAAAAAATTACTAATTTAAAATCTTCTCCAACCCGTCTGAATGTCTCCTAGTTCACGCCTAAAAGGTGTTTTTTAGGGTTCCATACCTCCAAGGAAAATTAAACCCTTATAGGATCACTTCGTTGTACGTCTGTCTGTTTGTCAGTCAAGACCCTTTTTCTCGGGAACGCATAGAGATATCATGTTGAAATTAATATCAAATAAGTAAGCATACTGTCCCTTGGAGCTATATCGACTGACTCCGTGGCGCAGTGGGCGCATAGCCGGCTGAGACACAGGAGGTAGCGGGTTCGCTTCCCGCCGCGGAACAAATGTTTGCATGATCTACAGATATTTGTTCCGTGTCTGAGTGTTTTTCTATATATTATAAGTATGTATTTACAAAAAAAAAGTATATAAGTATTCTATCAGTTATCTGGTTCCCATAGTACAAGCTCTGCTTAGTTTGGGGCTAGATAGCGCTGTGTGAAATGTCCAGCGATATTTATTTATTTATAAGAAAACCAAACTTCTAATTCAACGCAAATAAAAAATATGGCTATTTATGCCATTTATTTTGCTCAAACCCTATAGGGTACTTCCCGATGCTAGCACAAGTTAAGGAAAAATCCGTTAAAGGTTAATTTGTAGTTATCACACTAATATTATAAATGTGAAAGTTTGGATATTTGTTTATTTATTTGTTTGTTTGTTACACAAACACGTCGTAATGGATGCACCGAATTCGATGAAATTGAGTGTGTTATTAGATTTTGATCTAGATTCAAACATAAGCTACTTTTTGCTGTCAAACAACGCGTGCGAATCCACTGGCAGAAGCTAGTATCACATAAAAAAACCGAACCCTCGGTGCCCGAGCCAGACCCACACTTATCCGGTTTTTTTAAATCACTCTGACGGCAATCACGTATACGGCCTTTGGTTAAGTGGGTTCCGTAGCCTATGGACCTTTGTAACTCATAACAACAAACAAACAAAAGCATCACTCGCGCGTTGCCGAGTACCCTCTGAAAATTATTAAGACCAAGGCAAGCCTAAAGAATATAATTGACGACCTCGGTGGCACAGTGGGCGAATAGCCGGCTGAGACACAGGAGGAACTTGATCTATTTTTTTTTTAATTGGATAGAACTTCGTTTGACCACAATCTCACCTGACGGTAAGTGATGATGTGTTCTAAGATGAACCACGAAGATCTAGAAGATACCTATTTACTCTTACCCTATTTTATTTTATTATTTATTCCTATTTAATTCCCGCCGCGGAACAAATGTTTGCTTGACCTACAGATATTAGTTCCGGGTCTGGATGTTTTCTATATATTATAAGTATGTATTTACAAAAGAAAGTACATAAATATTTTATCGGTTATCTGGTTCCCATTGTACAAGTTCTGCATAGTTTGGGGCTAGATAGTGCTGAGTGAAATGTACAGCAATATTTGTATTTATAATAATATACCTCACGACTATATTCACATCACCATGACATCCTCATATCTCTTACTCAGTACGCAGATCCGTGAAGATATCTCACAAGGGGTTAGTCAAAGGCAAGTCCAAACATTAAGTTTGTTACATGACCACTTTAAGTTAAGCATTCATGTGACTTGACGCAAATCTGCGTATCATAAGACAATTATCGACTTTATGAGTTCGTCAGCGTATGTAGTTCAAACTCAAGTACTTAAATTTGAGAAAGTTGGCCCCGTGCGATCAGATGTATTTAAAGTTATAATAGTCATTATGCAGAGTCGACTTTCAGTTATGAACCCAACTGAAGATGCTCAATAAACTCTTTTTTTTAAGTGTACGGAATACCAGCTCCATATAAAGTTTATTAGACATTTATCGCAGTGCAACGTCAGTGTCCGGGAGTAGGGTAGGGAGTTGGGGGTTCGCAATTAAAATTATAATTTTGGGCAAACTCGTCGGCCCCTCAACGTGTATCTGTATCTTTGACTTGTCCCGCCGGCGCCTAAGGTTGGGACACATGTGGTGATTCATATAAAATTGTGATGATTAATCACACTAACATTATAAATGCGAAAGTTTGGATGTTTGTTTATTTTTTTCTGTTTGTTACTCAGTCACGTCGTAACGGCTTAACCGAATTGAATGAAATTTGGTATTTATGTAGATTAATAACCTGGATTAACACATATGCTACTTTGGACTGGCATACCACGCGTGCAAAGCTGCGGGCGGAAGCTAGTATAAAATAATTAAGAAACATTTTTTATTCTAGTGTACGAGTATAAAATGTAAAGGCTAATGAGTATTTTGATTTTAAGAACACTATTTTGACCAAAAAAATAATTCAATGAATTTAGTTTACCCATGATGGAACTAAATTCATTGAATTATTTTTTTTAAACGGCGAATGCAACTTCGTCAAAATATCGGGATACTCAAAAACTCATAAATCATGGTAAATATCCCGTTTTTAATGAAAATGGATAAAAAGTTAAAATCTAAGAATGACATTATCCAATAGCACTTTTCTTACGGTTTCTAGTTAAGGTGAAGACACTTTGGTGATGTGTTACCTATTTATAGTAGCACTAACACTTTCACTACGCACACACTAACATTAATTTACGCTACACTAACTCAAAATGATTGAATTTCTATTATAAATACACATATATTGGTTTTCAACCAATGATAAAGTTTAAGGTACTCTTGACGAATTCACTTTAAAGTTTAAAGTAAGTACTTCAATGTACCCAATATTACAATTAGTGCTGATTTGTATCATGTAACAAATTTATTAAAAAAATATTATAAAAAGATGCTTTGATATAGGCGATGGGTTATTTTATCTACCACTTAACATCAGGTGGTCCATTTGCATGTTCCATCTCCGGGTTGTATAAAAAAGGGAAAATGAACCATTTAATTAAAATAAACAATGAAATAATTGACTCAGCGAGGGACAGAGTCCGTCTGTCGGTTTGTCTGTTCTCGCCTACAGGTCGCATTTTACAACCAATTTTGACGAAAATTGGCACACAAGTTCCTTGATTTATTAACATTTTTTTAGTCTATCGAGATTTTAGGTTGAGTGGTAAATAGTTGGGAAAAGGGGGGAGGTTACTGTAGCAGTTTTTCAACTACGGATTTCAATCAAATTTGAGAGGCACACTAAGGACTTAATTCTACACAATATGTGTAGAAAAAAAAATCAAAAAGGGGGTAGTGGAGTGGGGAAAGGGGGAGTGGGAAAATGGGAGAGGGGAAAGGGGTAAGAAGTGTCGGTTATTGCATGGTTATAAGGGCTCACGGGTCTACTGTTTTCACAGAAAAACCTCCGTCGACCGAGACACGTTCTCGGAGATCCAGATGACGAAATCACCTCCGCTCACACGGAGGAGATTTCTGAGTCATCTACATTAGACAGAGCAAACACTCCACAGATACATCCACCTCGCCAGCGAGGTCGAAGAGTCCCTTCAGTCACCGCCTATACAAAGTACAAACATGTACCCGGGTGTTTCTTTCCTATCCCCATCCTGGCAACGGCCTAAGCTGAGGTTCGCACCTAAATGGTGCCCTTGCGCTAGTTCCCTCATCAAAAAAAAGGGCTAAGTGCCATCTGCGCTCGCCAAAAGTTCGGTTAAGCTGCAACGGCCTCAGAGGCCAACAGCGATAATAGCCCAACCGAAAAATAAAAAAAATGTTCACATGAACCACAACATGAATATTAATTAATTTTTGACTCACAAGTTATTTTCTTATGTCTAAGCCACAAATGCAAGTTTTTTGGTGTCAACCAACATTGTGAGAGTAGTCAGTGCCTGATGTATGTAGGTCCATAGGAACCTGTATTACAGATCACCAGGCCCCACTCTGCGAGTATGGACTACATTACACTATGTAATTAAAAAGGAAGCGAGTGCTCTCAGTGTGCATCAAGTCGAAACTTGACTTCCAAAAATACGTATCTTTCTAGATTTGGGCACCCCAAACGTCATTGTCGAGTGAACTCGTAATATTTAAATATTCATTTCGCTTTTAATTATACTCTATGCATGTGAGCGGCACATTGTTTTTTACTTTTTTGGAACTTGGAACAGTATTATTTGATTTTGCATCAAAGGTGTGTCATTATTTTCACTTTTATTCATGACTGCGGATGGTGTTGACTTACAATCTCGAGATATGAAGAGTTTAGTAGAAAAGCTTTCTAATTTTGTAATGTGAATTTGCTTTTGAATTGATTAACTTATGTAATTCATATTAATGAGTTTGATGACAAACCTTAGAAATATTTTTAAACCCAGTGACATTTATGTACTATTATAAAAAGCTAAATAGGTAGGTCTAGTGGAATCAAAGTTGACTGATTTTATGTTTTGAATTTGATTGCTTAGTGAAATCATTATTGTAGAAAATTATTTACATATCTTGTCGTTAAAAAAGTCGTCTAATGTGTAGTATATGTTTTAATCTATGTTCAAATATGTTGTCGTTTTCTTGTGCTTTAATTTGTGTTGGTATTTTGTTATATACTTTTACTGCCATTACATTCGGACTCGTGCATTTTTAATGTTGATGAAGGTAGTTCCAGGTTGTACTTGTACCTACATTGGAAGCGACGTGGTAGGTCAATCTTTTTTTGAAAATATTGCGGGTACTTTCTGACGAATTTACACATTTCTAATACGTATATTGAGGTTAAAGTCAGTATTTTAAGTTTTAAAAAGTTTGGCTTACAGCTTTCTATTACCTTTATATATACATACATATGAACAGTTCCTCCGCTTCGACATTATATTTATGTTACATATTATATGCTAAGGCTCGTATTTATTTTTACACTATTTATGTCAGTCTTAAGGACCCAACAATTCTTAAAACCATATTATTCTAAATGCACCCATTGGTTTAGTCGTTGCAAGGTAATAAAGATATATACTTGCATACACGCACAAATTATAATCCTTCATTACCATCATTCACAGCCTGGCTTCATCCAATGCTGGTAGACCTCTCTTTGCCGGTGCCACTGTCCAAAGTACCAGCCTTATTCAAAAATATAGTCAGTACAAATACAGTTACTTATCTGAAACCATATTAAGTAAGAATGCGAAACAAATCTTGAAAATCCTGACGCAAATCAGCCAGACACCTTCACAGTCAATCTGTGGAACTCACTCAACCGCCAACTTAATTTCCATCTTTAAACCTACCTTCAGACGTGTGCAAAATTGAATCGCTAAGCGAAGCGAGGCGCGTATAAGTAGCGCCCATCGGCTAACAGTTTTACACGTAATCACTTTACGCGACGTCGTCTTTCCCCCTTCCTCTTAGGAGGACTGTCTACAAAAGTAGATGTAGAAGCTAATAGATTCACTGGGGCAAGACAGCGATGTGTTTTCGCGGACAGTATTCTTTAACTAACAGTAATCATTTAATTCTACTGTAGCTAGAGTACAACTATGGCCCTAACACGTTATGTAAACGAACTGATTTTATTACCTCTGGAGGCGCAGCGCCCTGTCCACACGCGGTACGTATGTGTGGGAATTCTAGTTTTTGCGAATACCCAGTTTATATATTTTTTTTCGTTTATATTTTGGTGAAAAGGAATATTTTGTTATATTTAATATTTTGTTATTTTCATTCCAGTAAAACCTGAGTGATTGAATGCTATGAATGACATACGCACAGCGAGCAACGAAGTCGTTACGGCAATAGGAGTACTACCAGGCGTATTGCTGGGTTGCGGGGGAAAATGAATGTTTTACACCCAATGACTTACACCCCGTAAGTCTCGTTTCATAACGTAGTAAAAGATTTCGTTCGCTTTTCGTTCGCCACGATTTATTTTTAAATATTTTGAAAATATATTATTTTGTTATTTTTTGTTTTGTTACAAGTGTCAAAATATTTTTTTTAATACCTTTAATAACAGAAAGAATATACAATGATTTACAATAAAATACAGAAGAAACAGTTGAATCATCTAAAGGCCGTTGCAAACAATCTATAGATAGCTCAACTGCTCTAGATCACTACCAGGCGGAAGTGTCCCCAAGACACTGGCTGCTTTGCCCCGCTGAATTGCAATGCTTATGCGTTGTGTGTCAAAATAATTGTTTTTTATATATATCTAGAAGAGGACAGAGCAAAGACGGAACATGGACGAGGGCAGCAACCGAGTGGTGGCCACGAGAAGGACGCAGACTAGTTGGCAGCCAGTCAGATGGTCGGACGACATCGCGAGAGATGCGAGAAGGCAATGGATGCGCTTGGCACAGGACCGGAGAGAGTGGCGTGATAACGAGGAGGCCAATACCCAGCAGTAGGTGGATGTGGGCTAAGATGATGATGATGATGATATCATCATATCTATATAGATAAGTATATTAGTATATTGTAGTTAAAACAAATTATTACTTTACTTTACCAAACTATGATGTCAAATTTTATATTTGACAAATCTAATATCACTAGCATTGATTTGGCGGATGATGCCTAAACGTATTTAGTGGCTAATCTAAGGAGTTGTCAAATCATACAGATACGTCAAATTTTAACATGTTATGTCGCTAAATACGTTTAGGATCGTTGTGCAAATCGGGCTAAATATACACACAAATATCTACCGCGGATATTAAAAGAATTACACAGTAATTTAATTCATTTACCCGTTCATTGCAATTTCTTTTCACTCGGAACATTTTATCGACAGTATCGGGAATGCCAGCCTCAAACAAAGTTACCTCCGTCGTGATTACTTTTCCTGTATTGCAATTAGAGTTGGGAGGCTATGAGGGATTTAGCCGGACATAATTAAAATAAAAAATAAAAAAGCCTGTATATAACTTACTAATTTCAACACATGCAATTTCAAATCTAAATTTATTTAATGAATATCTTTTTTATAGTTAATTTTATTAAAATTAATATTTGAAATAAAATTCAGTTGAATTGAATCAAATTATTGTTTTTCTAATATTATGTAGTGATTACATGTAATTTTTTTTTTACTATTGTTATTTATCAGGACCCCTCTTGGGTAAGGCCTCTTCCAGTCTCCTATTACATCGTACGTAATTTACGTTTTGTATTGCAGATTTCAATGTAAGCATTCTTTCTTCTGTTGATAGTATCTTTGCATCGTAGGTACATATGATGATGCAATTTTTCTGTGCTCTTCATTGAGTTGTTTCTCTATTTCGAGCTGGAGGATTTTTTAGCGGGGCATATCTAATAATTATTGTTACTTAGGGGTTCAGAATAAAATAATTGAAACCAATTAAACCCAAATAAACACAGTGTGTGTTACCAGTGATGATGATGACGTAGGTACAGAAACTAGGTCTTTTACTATTCGCCCCATAGAAAGGCTTAAGATCGCTCAGCGTTCTATGGAGAGCGCTATGCTTGGTGTTTCTCTACGAAATCCGTTCAGAAATGAGGGGATTCATAGATGAACCACAAAAAAGAAAAAGAAAGCGCTCGCCCGAGGAAGTACTACCATCTATTTACATACCACTATTTCCGCCGCTACGCAGCATTTTTGTGATTCGGTTTGAAGGGTATATGAGGCTTTACAGCTGTATGCCTCAAGTTGATGGACGTAAGGCAGTGCATCGTAGGGTACGTTCCTAAGTTGCGTGACCTACGAGGCAATACTTTTTTATAGGCGATCATTACCACTGTCGTTACTCATTGTGTTTTTTAGTGTTTCGACAGTGTTGCAACTGCCGTTTCCGCGGGCAGACTAAAACGTCGGGGTACTAAGTAAAAAGGTGTCCTTTTCTGTGCACGTACCCATCACTATAATCAACTATCTTTATCTTCAAAGGTTTGTTGGAAGAAAACTCTTATTAGGGTTAAGCTCGCCTTTGTACATGTCCATTTTGTAAGCTGTTTTTGTCTGTAAATCTATTTGTGTACAATAAAAAATAATGAAAGGTAAATTCGCGATAAACACCCGTTTAATATTAGTCATTAGGTATACTTGTTTTGTCTCATATATTATTTTTTAATAGATTTTCGTATCCGATTTTTAAACTAGACTTTCCGGCTTTTACTTTCGTTTCTCGAAACCGTAACTGCATTGCATTGCGAGTCGCCTATTTATTGCTCTTGGTTCAGTGGACGCTTCCATTTGCACTATATCTGCATACAATAGTAAACAAATAGGACTTCTGCTTAACTTTACCTGCATCACCGTTATTCACGTGCACTTTCACTACACTGGCTTTTTTACGGTCACAAATTCAATTCATTTATTACTTAAAAGCTTAGTCTTTATTAAATACTAGCTGTTGCCCGCGACTTAGTACGCGTTACACTACTAAATATGTAAGTAAGCTAAATAAAGCTAAACTCGTTGCTGCAACTTGACTTGACACCCCATTTTTATCACATGGAACCTGATTTATTAGATAAAAGTAGCCTATGTATTATTCTACGTACATACTAATTTTATTCAAAATCGGATGTTTGTTTGTTACTCAATCACGCCGTAACGGCTTAACCGATTTCGATGAAATTTGGTATATACGTAGATTATAACCTGGATCAACACATAGGCTACCATTTATCCCATAAATCAGTTCCCATGGGATAAAAATGGGGTGACAAGTCAAGCAACAGCGAGTTTAGTTTTATTTCTAAGTTACCTACACATTTAGTAGTGTAACGCGTACGAAGTCACGGACAACAGCTAGTAAATAGTGAAGTTTGTTACTGAAATTAATTTATCTTTACCTTATCTTTAACTACACATTTTAATGTAGGCATTCCTATAAACATAACATAGCTAACATTAAAATTTGATTGCAAAATAAATCCTCCATAAAAATTAAACTCTTAAACATTTTACTGCTATTACATAGTCAACCGTATCAGTTAATACTACTTTAAAAATCACTACACCCACCCCCACAGCCACCTATACCGGGACCATAACATAGAGATCATCGAGCAAATATCTTCATCACCATGTGAACGTTGAGGCCATCCAGCTCCTCGACAACACGGGCATAGTGAGAAGACTCAATATAACTAAGCCTTTTGAGTTAGTGTAGTGTACATGAATAAATACTACATATACAGGAACATAGAATGGACATAATTTGACAAAGGACATAAATCAATTAATAGAAAAAAACCTAAACTAAAAAAAGGATTGTGTGGTTTTATGAAACCACGGTAAAAATGAAACTTTGTTTCACATTATAGACATTTAACTAAAAATTTTCGGAATAATATTCCATTAAGGGTATAAAAATCGCTTCATCAATCTTAATTTCATACTTGGGAAATGGGAATGATAATGGGAAATGATAAAAGTAGACTAGTTCTCCTAATATTTTATTGAACTCTGTGTCTTAGAGTACGACATACATAATACTTAACAATTATTTAGATGATATACACATATATTTATGCACTATTCTTTGCTTTTTCCTCGTTGGCACAAATGAGTAATAGTCTATACACTACACGGTTAGCTGATGCGAACTATAGGCGCAGCCATATTGGCCTCGGCTGCTCTGACGAGCGCCTTTCACTTTATCCCTACTCCGCAGCCGACCGTCACGCGACATGCAACACACAGACGAAAAAGTTTGAGACGATGTAATAAAAGTTTCAATTTAAAATTACAAATAATATTAGAGGTCTTCATTAAGGAAATGTCTTTAAAACCCACGTGATTTGTAAAGGATGAGCCTGCCAGCCATTAAATATATGGTATTATAAGTTCCTTTACAAAATCAGTTTGTATAAAATATTTATAATAGTGTGTGCGTTGTGAAAGTGTTAGTGCCTATAAAGAACACATGAACAAAGTGTATTCCCCTTAACTAGAGACAGTAAAAAATGTTCTATTGGACACATTCTTCGTTTATAATTATACTAGCTCCTACCAGCGGCTTCGCACGCTCTAAATCTATCTATATATTAAATTTCATATATATGAAATTTCATATATAGATATATTAAATTTCATCGAAATCGGTTCAGTCGTTACGATGTGATCGAGTAACAAACAAACATCAAAACTTTCGCATTTATATTATTAGTGTGACTAATACTACCATACTTATTCTGTATCAGCATTGCTGTGTTTTGGTATGGTTTCCGGTGAAAAACAAGCACATGAGGCTTTACACCTGTTTGCCTCAAATTGATGGACGCACGGCAGTACATCGTAGGGCACGTTTCTAAGTTGCGGGACCTACGAGGCAATTTGCTATAGGCGATGGTTACCACTTAACATCAGGTGGGCCATATGCTTACATATGCTATATATATAGTATAAAAAACCAGCTAAGTGCGAGTTGGACTCGCGCACGAAGGGTTCCGTACCATTATCTATAAAAACGGCAAAAAAATCATGTCTGTTGTATTGGAGCCCCACTTAAAAATTTATTTTATTCTGTTTTTAGTATTTGTTGTTATAGCGGCAACAGAAATACATCATCTATGAAAATTTCAACTGTCTAACTTTTACGGTTCATGAGATACTCGTACAGCCTGGTGACAGACGGACAGACAGACAGACATACAGTGGAGTCTTAGCAATAGGGTCCCGTTTTACCCTTAGGGTACGGAACCCTAAAAACTAAAAAACTAGGTCAAAATGAAATTACATGACTAGATTGCAATCGTATTACTAGGGTATAATTAAAATGTTACACAGTGAATAAAAAAAAATATCACATAGTCAACAGTATCAGGTAATACTTTAATAATCGCTACACCCACCCCCACAGCTACCTATCACCCATAAAACCTTATAACGACTCATAAAACACACGTAAACAAAAAACCATTATTATTCATCTACGGACTGACGTGGCGAAGTCAATGTCTATCTTATTTCTTTTATAATTATTCACAGGGAGGCAGGCTTACCCCCCCCCCCCTTCCCCCTCCCCCCACGGGGTTGTGCGATAGAGAACGTCTTCGGTTTTTGCGGCGTTTGTTTCAAGTTTTTTAGGGGGTTAAACCCTTTCCTGAACATGACAGGAATTGGATCATTAAGCAGGCCTAAGCTTATATTGCACCCCAACCGTTCCTTCTATCGTCTTAAATAATGTGTTACTTCACTTGAATTTTTAAAAGAAAGGGTTACCCTCAGTCGACATAATATACCCAAATTTAAAAACTGTGTGTTGCCTTTTTAAATACAATCTTAATATTATTAAAGATCGAGGGTCTTACCAGAAAAAAATTAACACCCGCTTTAAACAAATCCTAAACAAAAATTGATAAGGAATTTTTAAACACGCGTTAAACAGTATTTAACTGTTTTTGTGTTAATGAGGTCGGTGTCTTTAAGCTGTAGTGATCCTTTAAAGGCAAGCGTGATTCACCTTCGATCTCAATATCTTCGCTGATTTTAACTATTTGGCCTCTACAAACATCGAATTATAATTCTAAACCCAATACTTACAGTATTACTAAATTGTAGGACATTAAAATGATACCAAATATTATAAAATTTCTTATTTTCTAAAACCCTTGACAGAAAATGAGCTCACAAATAACGATCAGAAAACACAAAAAAGCTAAACAGCATTTAGTTTTTCTAAGCCAAATATAAAGAGTACAAAAATACTCCATAACTCTATAGAAAATTTATACTAATACGTCCTTCCTCGGAAGACCGATTGCGCAATAAAACTAAGTAAAACTGAAATCCATTCATAACTCGATATGAGCCGACCTAATCAATTCAAATGGAACACGGGGTTAAACTTCAGAGTAGTAAATTGAACAATAGAGTGGGTTTTATCAGCAGTTGTTCATACTCAGGACTCAGGACTAAAAATCATTATAATAACTTTATTTCAGGCAACAGGCTAAAAGATAAGCAGGTACACTATAACAATAATAACAAATATTGCAGGACATTTCGCACAGCGCTATCTAGCCCCAAACTTTTGGAGAGTGTGCTGCGGAGCTTTTCAACCTGATCCCACCATCCCCATTCTATGATCGGACAACCAGACGCTCCGCGATGCGCCACCGCTACATGGTAGACATACCTCCCATACGCACAAAGCGGTACTCTTTCACCTTTATTATGCGCACCGCCAATGAGTGGAACGCCTTGCCTGAGTCTGTCTTTCCTGATAACTACAACCTAGGGATCTTCAAGTCACGAGTGAATAGGTTTCTTCTAGGCAAGCGTGTACCATCGTAGACTGCATCATCGCTTACCATCAGGCGAGATAGTGGTCAAACGCTAGCATATAATTAAAAAAAAAACTAAGCAGAGCTTGTACCATGGGAACCAGATAACTGATATAATACTTATTATATAGGTACCTTTTTTTGGTATATAGGTACCCGGAACAAATATCTGTAGATAATGCAAACATTTGTCACTAACTATTTATTAAGAAAGAAAAGAAAAGATAATACTTGATTCACAAGTCAAAATCATAATAATCTACAAAAACTGGATTGTTTCTTATAAACCAAGAGATTACAAAATACCTATAGATAAGAATCTACAAAAAAAAGAGACTTTACAAATTATATCTTATAGTTGTACATTGCTAGGGAGAGCTAAGTCATCCAAAAATTACTTACGTGAGATTTATTAAAATTTTTACAATACTTCTAAATCAAATAAATGCATTGTAGAAAGAACAAATTATTATCAAGCAATTTCTTATCTTACTTTTTGCTAAATTCCCACATAAATAAAGTTTGAATCTCTTATTTATGAGAACTTTGTACTGTCATGATAACTCTAAGTATTTTACAAATGTATAAATGCTTACAAGAAAATTAATAGAATCTTGTAAAATAAATACACAGAGTTATCAAAACAGACAAATTACACTAAGAATGAGTGTGCTATTTGTAATGGACTAACTAAACTAACTATTTGATGAAATAATTTCAACAATCCCGTTATTTTAGTCTCTATTGTTTATGGATGTTACTTTGTGGTGTTTAGTCGGACGAGGTTGCTGGCTCTGAAAATGTCAGTGTTCTTTGTTTATTTACTGGCTTCCGCCTACGGCTTCGCACGCGAGGTATGTCAATAAAAAGTTGCCTGTGTCTTAATCCAGATCATAATCTATCTGTATACTAGCCAAATACCATCAAAGTCGGTTCAACCGCTACGACGTGAAAGTGTAACAAACAATCAAATAAAATAAAGAAACTCACTTTCGCATTTATAATATGTATTAAGTAAGTATGAATTAAGGTTTGCTATTTTGTACTCGCCTTGAGTAGGAAACCACAGCTAACTACAGCCTTACATACCTATAATTTTCGCAAAAATTCTGCTTACGCTTGGCCTAAAGCTCTTGTCCCACCTTACTCTCTGAAGGAAACGAACACGCGTTGTGGTACTGCTTATGAAATTAAACCGCGGAAAATCCACGGTTCGAAATTCGAATGTCGACGAATTATTCGTTTTCTTTTTTTTCACGATGCAAGCCAGTCTGAAACGTAAATGGGTTAGAAAATTGAATGAGTTTGCCTTGCAAAGAGGTTATGTTTGAGTTATGTGGGAGTGTATGTCTGGAACATCTGTGTTTTATTGGGTTTGTTTTGTGTTTGTCGATAAGTGGCACTTTATCCTGTGTTTGTGTGAAATCGTCAATTAACTCACAACACTCAAGTGTGCAATATATATATACAGTGTGGAAATTAAACTCAGGCCCTGGAGGGAAACTACTTAAAATCCTTAAGCTAGCTCATTTTACTTAAAGGAGACATTCCTTTATTTTTAAAAAGAAACAAATCTGCATTAAAATATTTTTTTAAACTCGCTTGCTTCGCCCGGGACTCGAACCAACTAAAATTTAAAAAAATAAACACTCTTTATTTTATTATACTAATCGGTAGTATTAATATTCAGGATAAAGTTTCTGTAACAAACATTTGGTCTTAAAAATAAAAATAATCGTTAAATCTAACATCAACTTTATTTTACTATCAATTTTGTAACACTTAAATTATTTAACTGATAAATTGTTCGAAATGAGCCCCGTCGTTCCGGCTACACAACATTAGTCGCCGTTGAAATTCATTTCTTGTAGCCTTCAGCAAAGTGTTGTGGTGTATGCCCCTGATAACATTTTCTACCGCAATCCTTAGCTCTTGAACGGTTTCATAGCAAGTTTCATAAACAACATTTTTTACATGACCCCATAAAAAGAAGTCCATGGGCGTCAGGTCTGGACTTCTTGCAGGCCATCTAATCGTACCGTTTGTACCTATCCAGGCATTGAAATTTTCATTAAGGTATGCCCTGGCAATTCTGCTGTTGTGGGCAGGTGCACCATCTTGTTGAAAAATGATATTATTTCGTTCCTCTTCTGGCAGAAGGTTTAATTGATTTTTTAAAAGCTCTAATATTTCAATGTATTTTGCTGCATTCAGATGTCCTTCGTAAATGTGCAACAAAACAACCATGTTACTTTTGATTCCACACCAAACATTAAACGAAAATCTGACCTGATTGTTCGTTTCACGGACACGGAATGGATTTTGACGAGACCAATAATGATTGTTATGTCTGTTATACATTCCATTATTACTAAAATTTGTTTCGTCAGACCATACAATACAGTCCAAGAAATTTGGGTTGAGGGCTATTTCTGTTCGAATATTTTCACAAAACTGTAATCTCCTTTCACTATCTCCGGGATGTAGTTTCTGCACCAATCGCCCATCACGATAACATTTGTATTTGTATTTTTTCAGAACTTTAAGTATACTAGTATGGTTGATGCCTATCTCTTGAGCAGCTTCCCTGCTTGAAGCTTTCGGGTAACACTCGAAGTAGGTTAAAATGTTTAACTCAACATCGCTATAGTCCAAATTTTGTTGCTGTGGGCGTCCAGTCTTCTTTTTAAAACTTCCAACGGTCAGTAAATTATTCACAATTCGAGACAAAACCTTTCTAGATGGTAGTTCTCTGTCTGGATACTTCTCGCGATACCACTGCAGAGCTAAATCGTAGCTCTTGTTGCAAACAAAGTAAGCTTCTAATAAATCGAATTGTTCTTGATACGCCATTATGAGATAATTTAATTACGTAAGGGAAGCAACACTACTTAAATAAAATCTGTTGATAAAAATCGTTCGAATTTTAAAATTATTGTCCCGCCTCGCAAACAAAGTCAAACGTTCCATTTTTAAACTTCTCCACTGAACGCCTCGGATCATGTAAGAAGGAAATGTGCATAGAGGTATTACCACCATTGAACAATTTTCTTATCGAAGATTTCAACAAGGTACTTAACGATAAATAAGCAAGCGTGTACTTCATACGAAGTCTTTGAGTGTTGGAGAGATAACAGAATTGTTACGTGTCTTTTACTTGTTAAAAGTGAACAGTAACCAAATATTTTTTAGAGAAACTTTATCCTGAATATTAATACTACCGATTAGTATAATAATAAAATAAGGAGTGTTTATTTTTTAAATTTTAGTTGGTTCGAGTCCCGGGCGAAGCAAGCGAGTTTAAAAAAATATTTTAATGCAGATTTGTTTCTTTTTAAAAATAAAGGAATGTCTCCTTTAAGTAAAATGAGCTAGCTTAAGGATTTTAAGTAGTTTCCCTCCAGGGCCTGAGTTTAATTTCCACACTGTATATATATATTTTACACCAGTCCTCTAGTGGTTTGTACAACACATGATAATAATAGATACGCAGTTTGTTCAAAAATGTAAGAAAAGCTTTAGCTAAATGACATAACCAAGTGACAGGCTTTACCCCATCAAATCAAATCTTGTTCATTCGAACCTTAAACCCAAAAAAATACTAGTATCGACAAACAATCTCCACCATTTTTCACCACAGACCAAATAATTTTTAACAAAGCAAAGTATGTGACAGACGAAACGAATAGAACATCGACCTACATCACTAAAAAGTATCAATGCAATAAAGAAAATGTACAGAAAAATAATGAGGTCGCATTACATCGAACCATAATACCACAGAGTATACCAATGCTCTCAGCTACTAACAAGACGCCTCAAAGACTTCCCCACATGTGACTTATGAAAAGAGTCTGATCTGTCAATGCCGCGCAAAAGATAGGAAAATTAAAATGTCTAGACTGAGTTCGACGTTTGGAAGGCAAAATTACAAATGATCTTACATTTTATGTAGTACATGCATAGATATCTATAACTAAAAGAAGACTATACGATAGATAGAAGACTTTTTGTGAAAGTGGTATGTTAACAGTTCTCAAAATAAACTTTACAGCTATCGATATGAAACGACGTTACATTTTAATTATCAGATGCGTCGATATCTTTAACTAGGAAGACGATACGATAGATAGGCTTTTTAGTAAAAGCCACTTTAACAATTGCCAAAAATAGACTTTCTTATCAACAATTTCTTTTAAATGTACGGTTTTAGAATACTCATTATATTTAAGGCTTCCCAAATATATTGCGGTCTGTATTATCTTCTCAGGTGTTACTGTGGCAGATAATTTAATTAAGAATTCTTTTCAATTCGAATGTTTTAAAAAGTGATTGTTTTGTTATGGTGCCTTTAAAAAGGGTGCCAACACATAAAAAAAAATTTAAAGTTCGAAATATTTTTACGAAAGTAGTGGGTTGAATCACCTTGAAGATACATGATCCGAAGCAACCTGTATTTATGCGATGTGAATTAAAAGAAAGCACAATTTTAAAGATTTATAAGGATTTTAAAAGATGAAAGAGTTTTTGAAAAGGAATTCCAAGCTAATTAAATAAATTAGCAGCGGCTAGAACGCATGCTCTGAAAAGGCTTTAGTAAAAAGGCAAAGACGTTCTCTTCATTAGCGACAAGAAAAGTGATGTCATTCTGTGACACAGCAGGGAGGTGTGTTCCCCCCGGTGGTCGCTCGTCGACTGACTTCAGTTCCTCCCACTCCCGCCAGGAGGGGGTGGTCGGCTTTCTCTTTCATTTTTCCTTCGCTCCTCGGCTCATCCAGTTACATCGTTCTTATGTTTTATTTTTAATTAAAGCGTACGCAAGTCGGCGGCGTAGATCTTCCCCCCTCCCGTTGGGTGGGGGGGGGTACATACGCCGCGGGTGTTGATGATTTTTCAATGGGGAGAAAGAGTTCCCTCATTTTCTTAAGAGAAAATTGCGTTTTGTTTTCGAGTAGGTACACAGTCGAAGTCAGTTGTAATCGCTTTTGTTTTGTAGAAGTTCACCGTTGGCGCATGTGAACGTAAATTGTGTACTTTAAAAGTTTAGCGTGAAATTGTGGAGGGTAGTTTAGGTGTTATGTGCATTTCAAGTTTTTGTGCTTAAGTTTACTGTTGCAGGGAAGGTTTACGTGTCTGTCGGCAGATAAAAATGAAGATTAACTTTATGCTCGCATATACATAACAGCTTCAAACTGAAATGAACTAGTTTCATTTTTGTTTAAGTAAAAGCTTGGTTCTTTTCTAAAACTAACTAAAATATTTTAGATAAGAAAATGCCCTTTCATTACCCCCTAAAAATGTACACCCACATACCAACAACACATTACGCAGCGTCTTAGAAGTTAATGTAATGAAAAACAAAAAGGGCCAAGAAAAGGGTGCGTTAAGTTCTGCCGAAAAACGAGAATTTGTAAGAAGTCCACCCCAGGGGTGGGTAGGGAAGGAGGGGGGGGGGGGCTGCCCCCTCGTGTGCGAAAATAAATTGCCAAGAATAATAATTATAATGAAAGCGAAAGAACGTATAAATTAGTGGGGACGCCTCGAGACTCAAAACTCGCTTATTGTGTGCGTTAATGCTATTCAAATATAATATGCATGTGTGAGTGTGTAACCAGCAAGCTAGCTAAGCAAGCGTACTCCATCTTTGACCTCACCTCACTTACCATCAGGTGAGGTAGAGGTCAATCGTTTGACGATCATCAATAAATAAAAAAAATACCTTACTGTATCAGATGTGCAGATCCTTCTAATAAGAAATTGTTTTAATTACAGGTTATTTTTTTGTTCACGTTATGCATTTCAAATGTACAGTCAGCTCACTAACTGGTATGCTGCATGATTAAAGATTCGAATAATAACGTGTATTATAGACGTATATAGATTGTATTGTATTGACGACCTCCTTGGTGCAGTGGGCGAATAGCCGGCTGAGACGCAGGAGGTGGCGGGTTCCCGCTGCGGAACAAATGTTTGCATGATCTACAGATATTTGTTCCGGGTCTGACTGTTTCTCTATATATTATAAGTATGTATTTACAAAAAAAATGTATAAAGTATTCTATCAGTTATCTGGTTCCCATAGTACAAGCTCTGCTTAGTTTGGGGCTAGATAGCGCTGTGTGAAATGTCCAGCAATATTTATTTATTTATTTATTATGTGTACTATAAAATACATATAAACATCACTATTAATTGATGGTATTATTTTTTTTTACCCATCGTACCACCAACAATACCCCCAGTGATACGGTGGGTCCGAAGAGAGCTCGGTGTATGTAAATGTGTTGCGCAATAAGCCACTGTTTTACTCTTTTCTTGAAAATTTATATTAGCTAATAATAATTATTAATTATTAGCTAGGCGCCTGCGTGACGGTGTCGGGAAGCTTGTTGTAGACGACCGGACCCATGACATGCGTCAGCTTCGATGATTTAGTAAGTAAGAAGTAGGTTATCATCTTTCATGGTTATGAACACTATTTATACTAAAAACTGGATAATTACCAAGATTTGTGATTTTTATCCGAAGACTTCAGCTTACTCGTTAATTATCGTTAATATAAAACAACCAGACCCGGAACAAATATCTGTAGATCATGAAAACATTTGATCCGCGGCGGGATCGAACCCGCTACCTCCTGCGTCTCAGCCGGCTATTCGCCCACTGCACCACGGAGGTAGTCAAATATATAGTTAGTAGAATATAGTTAGTATCATTTACAATAAAAAAACTTAACAAAACAGTAACCTTTAACATTAATTCTTCCTAATTCTGAGAACAAAACGTAGCACATTACTTCTCCCCTAAATGATTAGGTACAACAAAAATCTTAATTTCTTCTGTCTTGGTGGTCTTAATTTATGTAATGCATAACCTATTGAAATAGCTTAGTTAATAATTTCCATTTGGACCAATGTTATGAAATCGTCATTTACGATTTGGTGACTTCTTCTCTTTTTAGCAGCATATTCTGTTTCATGAGCATTTTTCATTACATTCAGTAAACGCATTAAAGTGACGGTGTTCTTGGTAAGCCATTTTTTAATTTTGTTAATTTTGGCTTCTAATACATTTGTGGTACGATAACGTCCACCAAATACACTAAATACTTTTTGCGAATGAGTTTTAAACCAAAACCTTTCAATGTATTTTATAAATTTTGATATAGGAGGTAATCCATTTATGTAAGTTTTTTTGCGATGATATCTATATTTACCACAAAGAAGAGCGTTGCCACTATTTATATTCATGAACTTAAGCTCATCAGCCTCCATTAGAAATATTATATAATTTTCAATTTCAAAATATTTTTCACATTAATAAAATTATCTGTCAGTATCGTTTTAACGTCAAATTACAAGACATATAATATACTTAAAAATGCAAGTTAAGAGTTCTTCTTCTTCTAACCTAACCCAAAAGGTATATAGGTACGCCTAGTGATATTTTAATTTGTCAGTTACTACGTGCCGGAGCGCCTATGGTCGCACTCGCACTGATTTAGACTCTCCCCTCATTATGACTGCGATGTTATGAAGTAATGGACATTCCTCAACGTTTTTACGAACTTGATTTTACACTTTAGTGGCGACAAGTGGATAATCATTTTAAATTGTCAGATTGGCCCTTTTAATTTTTATCTATCAAGTTCAGTTGCTTTTGTTTTTAGCAATTTTCATTGTTATTTGACTATGGCAATAAAAAGCTATTAGCCATATACTCGTACTATTGGTTTTGTTAAGTTGGTACGACTTGAAATGAAAACACGTTTAGGGCTAATGGCTAGTATTGTTGTAAATTGTTTTTTTTAATTCATTACCCTAGATTTTTTTTTATTATAAACAACCTTAATATAATTATTATAAATACTGGATTTATCACGTACCGTCATAACGGTGTTTCGTCCGAATAACTCCGAATAACGTCTAGCCTCGCCTTATTCGGAGCGGATCGCACTCTGATGAAGGTTCACGAATTGAACCGAAACATTGTCGGTCGAAACACCGATAAGACGGTACGTGATAAATCCAGTATTTATAATAATATTTGAAATCAATCACGAAAGTTTTCTAAGTAAAACCTTAATATCAAATATTAAAATATGAATTAAACAGCCTGTATAAAATATATCATATTAATTTATCATGTACATAAGTATTTATCTTTGAAACTGATTAAACAGCATCGTCGCAAAGGCACCCTCGATTTACGTTAAAAAATGTTTATTGGAAATGTATCGATTACTGGATAAATATTCAAGCTACCGGTACAAAACCCAGCTCCAAAATTAGTTAATACGATTCCGGATGTGTGTTTTAAATGAATGGTCGAACATAACAAAACTGGTTGCATAAAAATGCACTTGATATCATTAAATTTTCATAAAACGTATAAAAAATTAAAATGTGTTTGTGTCTAACTTTGAATCATTAACAGAGCGTCTTTGCATCAATCAATACACAACATAACATCAAATATCGCGATCGCTGGGATGCGAAAAAGGGGGAACGAAAAAAAAACTAATTAAAAAAGCAATCAAGGTTTTCTTGACGGCGCTCACGTTCGCCCATATCGTCTTACCCCCTATTTCCCGGGGTGTTGTTCCCCCTTCTCCCCGCTCGCCATAACACCCTAAAGGGGTGGGTGGGGTTGGTACTAGATTTACGTAACACGTTTAAAGTGTGTTTTGATGAAGTAATCATCCCATTTCCAAGGACTGCGTTTAAGAATTTTGCGGCGTGGACGACATTTTTTCCCCTCAACTCTTTAATCTGGATTACTTAACGAGCTGTCGACGTAATTTAAGGGTAATTTGTTGGATGCTGCCTGGGTGTGTCTGTTATGAGGATATATCTGGAAATAAAATTAAACGCAAACAGGTAACTATTGGAAAATGTCATAATAATTATTGACGCTTGCATCGGTAAGTGCCATTATCATCATTATTTAAGAGTAGTAGTGTTTCCTTGTGAAAGGGCTCACCCGGGTAAGTACTACCACCATACCTATTTCTACCTATGTTTTGGTTTGAAGGGTATGGTTGCCGGTGAAATTACAGTCACATGAGGCTTTACACCTGTATTTTATCCGAATTTAATTAGAAACTTTTATTTATAAATGAATTTAATAAAATTATTGATTTATGCTATAACTAGTATTATTAATTTTATTTTAATTTTATACTATTGTGGTTATGCACCTGTAATTAAATTATTGTTGCTTTATTTATTAAAACGCAATAGGTATTATAGTAACATTGTACACTCGGAAGAGTAATTTGTGACTGGACACTTTGGTATTTTTTTTTCTATAAAAATAAGAGCTGTATCATACCACATTTACAATGAATAAAATGGTTTCAATGGTTTCAATGCCTCAAGTTGATGGAGGCAGGGCAGTGCATCGTAGGACATGTTTCTAAAGTTCATGACCCTTTCTAGGTATAGGCAACACTTTCTTATAGGCGATGGTTACCACCTAACATCAGGTGACCCATAAGCTTGTTCCATATCTAGGTAGTCTAAACAGAACTTCAGTCCGTCTGACCCACTATTGGGTAAAGGCCTTCTTATTCATACGCCATTATTTCAGATCTCTTACGAGTCTTGGCTAACTCCACATCTAATTCCAATAAAAGTAATTAGGTACAGAATAATAAATTATGCCGTTTTAAAAATATGTTATATATTATTTAGCTGAATATACATAAGTTTATTTATGGTGTATAATCTGTATGCCTAAAATAGACTTAATTATAAAATTATAAATTAGTCAAGCGCGTGTCAGGCCACGCACAGTAAAGGGTTCTGTAGAAAGTACGGCTATATCTTAGTACCTATTGCTCGTAAACAAGTTTCATCTATTCAGTTTTTTTTCTAAGAACTACAGTATATTGGCCATATAGGAGAGGTACCCTAAACACAGGGTTATTTGTTTTTGTTTAATAATAATAAAAAACATGTAATAAAAGTAAAATAAAACAGCTGTAAGTGGTCGGACAGAAAGACAGACCGACAGAGAGACGGACATATAACATAGTTCAATAAAGGAGCCCTTAAAATAATACACTGACCTGTGATGACCCATTACTAAGCAAAGGCCTCTCTCTCTTCCCTTATTCGATCCTATGCTAAATGTTCCCAGTCCCTATGAAAGTCGTCCAAGTCATCGCGCCAACGCTTCTTAGGCTTTCCACGGCTACGCTTTCCAATCCAACCAACTAGTTATGACCTTGTCCCACCCATCAGTTTACATACACAGACCTGCCCAATGCCCAATCTATAAGTAATTAATACAAAAAAATATAAATCTCGAGTTTTGCCCACAAATAATACGATTCATATTTTTGACATCTCTGAAATGTCAAAATGCGTATCAATATTACCACACAATAGGCTTGACACACGTCCGGAATTTTCCGGACATGTCCGGTAATATAGGTCTTTGTCCGGAATGCGGGGGAATCCTAAATCGTCCGAAATGTCTACAATTTAAGTAGGTAACGAATAAAATTAAACATAAAAAAACAAATATTTTGCTTCGTTCATTCACATGCACGATGCAACGACATTAATATTATATTTACAAGAAAGTCAGGAATTTTCATCAAATATCCGGAATTTACTCCGGAATTTAGATTTTTTAGTTTGCGAATCTTACCACACAACTGCTAGTACATCACGGATTTTAATGAAAGATTTATTCGAATCAGCTCAACTACAGATCAATTTTCTTTTATTTTGTAAAGACTCGGCACTTTTACTCTCATCAACTAATGAGTCGTCAGATCAGCTGATAATGTTTCACATCATTAGGTATTTATTTATTTTTCCTCTAAAAGTGGCAACCCGGTAAACGTCAAAAATATGAAATCACATGTCTGACCATAAGCTTTAGCCGAGCGTAAAATTTATACATTTTCAAGTTCTGTGTTTCAGCCATTCTTTCATATTCTTACTGAAGTCTAGCATAACTAGGTACATAATAAAGAAATTGAAATTCCTCGTGTCCTTAAGAGACATCTTGTCCTAGATATAAGTGGACAAGACATGATTTAACCCAGATACAAAAGAGAATCGACCGTACGGTTTGTTTTTAAGGTCGATTATTGTTTAAATCTATGTCGGTTTATTAAAATACTGTGGCCGTACAGGTACAGAGGTAGAAATAAAAACGAGGCAAAGCAGTTACTTTTATGAGGGCGCGAATAAGATGTTTGGACTCGGTCTAAGGAATGAAACGATAAAGATGACGTACATAGACTGGAGAAAACGCACGGCGCTATGGACATCTAAAAAGCTCGCCAATTATTAGTTTACTTGATTCTAAAGTTAAGAAATGGGTATAGAGCAATTTATTTTATAAATACCTTTGTATTCTGATTATTCTGTAGACTATTACTCGTCATTTTACCTTTAGGCCTCATTACGATCGAAGGCTTCTGCATTATCTTTCCATTACTTAACTTCAATCGTGAAACTTTGTATTGAATGACTATAACTGGAATTTGTCTAACAGGAATTGGGGTTAAGTTTAAAAAAATAAATTATTTGTAAAGCAATAGCTATATGCAGTCACATGATTATATTTATGCAAAGGACTCTTACGATGCAGTAAGAGGTGATATCCAAAACGAATCCAGATTAATTATTTTCTGCTCCAGTACCGATAATGATTGGGGTAAAATGATGGATCCAGAATAAAGTATAATAAATTAATATTACATACTTGAAGTTCATATCCAAATAATAAAATGCGTCTCCAAATATTCTTAAATAAAACTATTTATATACAAAAAAAATCATTACCGCAGCGTTTTCTCAGCGTTTCTTACAAACAATACCCTCCTTCAACAAAAAACCTCCAAATATATTTTAAAAAAAGTGGCACTTCAGGAGTGCCGACAGAAGTGAAAACATGAACAATTACTAGATACTTATATACAGAGGTGTCGGTAACGGTAACAGTGTTGGGAGTTCAATGGTTTTTTCTCATCTCAAAAACTGCCCAACGCGTCTAAAAAAGTTTTCACTTCAAAAACGATTTCCAATGAAAAAGAAATCATAACCACAGCGTTTTCTTGGCGTTTCTTACACCCAACACCCACCTCTAGCAAAAAATCTCCAAATATTCTCAAAGAAAACTATTTCCAAAGAAAACAAAATGTAACTGCAGCGTTTTCTTGGCGTTTCTTACACACAACACCCACCTCCAGCAAAAAATCTCCAAATATTCTCAAAGAAAACTATTTCCAAAGAAAACAAAATGTAACTGCAGCGTTTTCTTGGCGTTTCTTACACCCAACACCCACCTCCAGCAAAAAATCTCCAAATATTCTCAAAGAAAACAAAATGTAACTGCAGCGTTTTTCAGCGTTTCTTACACCCATTAGCCTCCTCCCCCAAAAAAATAATAAAATGCCGTTCTACAGCCGTAACAAGCGTCGTTGGAACAAAGCGGCAGCTCGCTCAAATAATTTGTATCAATTTGTAAAAATGCACCTACTTCTGTCGACCCCCTAACTAGGGAGACATCTGAGCACGTAATAATTACGTCTTTGCATCTCGGATCCGTCTTTTTGACGGAAAGGAGTTGGTAAATAGAAAGGATTTATTGTAGCATCCGAGTTATTTATTATTGTTTACGGGCTTTTAACGAGTCGTTTTGATACGAGACGATTCTGTCCAATTAGATCTAGCGCTCTTCCTTTTTCATTAAATATTCATCATCACTATAACATCACCATCATTACCAGACATAAAACATCCACTACTGAACAAAGAGCTTGCTTTTAAACCGACTTCAAAAAAGAAGGAAGGTTCTCAATTCGACTGTATTTTTTTTGTTTGTTACCTCAGAACTTTGGACTGGGTGAGCCGATTTTGATGATTCTTTTTTTATTTGAAAGCTGGTGCTTTCCGTGTAGTCCCATTTCAATTTGGTCTAGTTCTGACAATGGCTTCCATGAGAAAACCATATAAGTCTTAAATTTGCTTTAAGTATGTGCGCGACAAATGGAGGAATAACTCCTTATCACGCCAACCAATTTCGATGAATCTTTTTTTTATTTAAAGGATGTACTTCAAGGGTAGTTTGATCAGAGTTTGGTTAGGTTAACCGACTTCAAAAAAGGAGGAGTTTCTCAATTCGACTGTATTTTTCAGTGTGAATATTCCAGGTAACTTTGAAGTCGGTTGTTAGATTTTTGTAAAAATTATAGATGTACGAGCGACCAATATTTTGCAGCCTAGAAACCTTTACTACATATTCCTTCATAATCTAATATTTAAATACATAACAACCTAAGTTTACCATAATCTATTATCCCATCCCACTAATATTATAAACGTGAAAGTTTGTATGGATGTCTGTGTGGATGTTTGTGATTATTTCACGTCGTAACATCTGAACTGATTTCGATAAAATTTAGTATGTACATTATAACGTAGATTAACACATGAGCTACTTTTCATTCCATAAATCAGGTCCCGTGGAATAAAAATGGGTTGTCAAATCAAGTTGCAACAGCGAATTTAGCTTTATTTCTAGGTTAGTTATTTAGTAGTGTAACGCGTACGAAGTTGCGGGCAACAGCGAGTATCTAATATTTTCTGTGTCTAGTTATTGGTTATTATTTTCAATATGTTGTACAGTATAATTGTCAGTATATTCTATTTTTATTAAACTAAATATTAAAACGAATACAGAACCGAATTTGATAATTATTTCACTAATAGAAAACTACACTGTCCCTGTGTATTATATGTACATATTTAATAAGACAAAAATAGTTTTTATTATAGCAACTCAATACTTGTAAATCAAGTCCAAGAAAAAATCGCTGCTTATTTCATAATCCGTTTACTATCTGTAGACCTAAGTACATAAATATAGTTAAGCAACTATTCTTGGTTTTAAGCATTAATATAAATACGGAATATATCACGTACCGTCTTATCGTTGTTTCACCCGACAATGTTTCGGTTCAATTCGTGAACCTTCATCAGGGTGAGTGCGATCCGCTCCGAATAACGTCTCGCCTCGCACTACGTGCCGCAGCCCTCTGCGCGCGAGTAGACGGACGCGGTGGTGGGGATTGCGTCAATGATGGCCCAACGTGTTGACAGGCTGCATCATCATCATCACAGCTGCTCTCTTCGGTAGTTCTCGATACAGGCAAACACACAACACTAACTATGTCTCTACCATGTTCACTCACTCTTCTGTCGCTTGCATCATGAAGACATGGCCTCCAGGCTGGCGGTAAAACCTTACCTCTATCTTTGTTAAAGTTCGGCACACGACTTATTTCTATCGCCTCTCGGATCTTGCAAGGAACGAAGTACTTCGCTCTCGCTAAGACCCGGGCCTTGTCGAAACGTATGTAGTGCATCGATACATACTTATACTTGGTTTTGCCATTTACAATTAGCGTACAAACATTACAATTAACTTATCGCTGACGAAGTTGCGAGAAGAAGAAAGATTGAAAGAAAATACATTTATTTAAATTGATTTATGCCAATTGTAACACATCAACACACATAACATAAAAACAGCGAAGTAGTTAGTTATATAAATACTATTAATAATAATAAATATTGCTGGACATTTCACACTATGGGAACCAGATAACTGATAGAATACGTATATACTTTTTTTTGTAAATACATACGATTAAAAACATCCAGACTTGGAACAAATAATAATAACAATAATAGTGCATCGTAGGGCACATTTCTAAGGAGCGTGACCTACGAGGCAAACTTTGTTATAGGCGATGGTTACCACTTAACATTAGGTGGGTTATAGGCTTGTTCCATCTCCATAGGATAAAAATATATATATATATATATGTATATCTGTTGATCATGCAAACGTTTGTTCCGCGGCGGCAATCGAACCCGCTACCTCCTGCGTCTCAGCCTGTTCACCCACTACGCTACGGAGGTCGTCGTTACTTCAGAATAGTACCCGCAGCAGGACAGCTAGCTAATGAAGGCCCAAACTGTCATCACATCACTCACCACATATTATCTTCTATTTCAATAAGCCGTACTGCTGGTCATTTTCCATTGTTTTGTCGCGTTTAGCGGTCCAAAGCGATTTTATTACCATTATAAGGTAATCATCATCAAATGGGATATGGGAGCATTCAACGCATCGTTGGTTATTCGTATCAGCTATAACATCTTCGTATGACGAAATTACCATCATTGCTACCATTTTTGACTGTCTACGTAAACAACCAGAGGATTTTTTATTGATATGAAACATGTATTGGCGTATTTGAGAGTGAGACCAATAGGTATGACGTCAGAGCGATGATAAATAAATAAATGTTGCTGGACATTTCACACAGCGCTATCTAGCCCTAAACTAAGCAGAGCTTGTACTTATATACTTTTAAATTTATAAATATATACTTATAATATATAGAAAAACATCCAAACCCAGAACAATTATTTGCAGATTATGCAAACGTTTGTTCCGCGACGGGTATCGACCCAGCTACTTCCTGCGTCTCAGCCGGCTATTCGCCCACTGCGCCACGGAGGTCGCCAATGAGATGATGCCATGAAACGATATCATCACCTATCAATCAAATATCAAAGTCGTTGGGCGAGTGGCGAATGGCGCAATGAATCAGCGGCCGTATCGTTTCTTACAACTCGCTACTTGCCTTAAGCCACTCGCCACTCACCACCCGCCACTCGCCTCACGCCAACGGTTTTCTTTAATTATAAATTCTTTCAATAACCACCAATTTAGATGTTCCAAATCAATCAAATAAAATCAAATAATTTTTTTTATCACCTCTTTACCTCAATGGCTAGTACCTCTAAAATTATTTCATCCAATGAAACTTAAATGGGACCGCCTTGGAGCTATATATATATATATATACTGACCCCAATGCAAAAAGAATTATTCAAATGCAGCCAAATCTCAATTCGCGGAGGTTCTAAAGCCTCCGCCTTTTTCGAAGTCGGTTAAATAAAGGTCAGTGAGAAATGTCACCTGTAACTTAGCTGTAACACAGTGGGAATCGATCCCGCAACCTCTTACGACTACGCTACCGAGGTCGTTTAAAATCTTGAAAAGCGTTATTTTCGAAAAAAAAACACTGGTGACTTTGGTTCGTCTACGGATCTCCTCATTTCTGATTCGATCTCGTAGAGAAACACCAAGCACAGCCCTCTCCATAGCACAGTAATAAAGTACCTAGGTACCAATAATTCATAGGCTCACATTAGCATAACCGTGTGTGTCTTATCAAGATGTGCTTTTAAACTTGATTGTAGTGTGGCGTGTAAGCTTGCGTGTAGAGTGGGCTTAATTCAGTCTCGTGTAGCACCGGCCTAATTTAACCTCGTGTATTCCGCTTACGCTAAGTTCGCATAAAGCTCAGAAAGGTTTTTAAAATATATGAATACGGATGGAAAGAGGGGAAGAGTGGAAAGAGTGGGGTGTTCTTCCAGTCTCTGGAATGAGTGGTGTGGAGGCCTTTGCCCAGCAGTGGGGCATAGTGGGCTAATAATATTAATAATAAATACGGGTACCCCGGGTCGATGATAATGTTGACTTGATGAAGCCCACTACCACTAGATGGAAAAACCTGATAAAGGTTGCTGGGAGTCGTTGGATGTAGGCCGCACAAGATCGGACGCTCTGGATATCTATGAGAGATATCTATGTTTAACAGTGGACGCTGGAGTATGGCTGAGATGATTCGCACTATATCGGTCGCTCAGGAAATGTATGGGGGAGACTATGTTCAGCAGTAGACGTCCTATTGCTGAATGATGATGATGGGTTCACCCGGGGAAGTGTTGCCACCGTACCTATTTCTAGCCAAACAGCATTGCTATGTTTCGGTATGAAGGGTATGGTTTCCGTTAAAATTCCAGGCACATGAGGCTTTACACCTGTATGCCTCAAGTTGATAAACGCAGGGCAGTGCATCGTAGAGCATGTTTCTAAGTTGCGTGACCTATGAGGCAATACTTTGCTATAGGCGATGGTTATCACTTAACATCAGGTTGCCTTATACTTATTCCATCACCAAGTAGAATAAAAAAAAACTTCTATAACGTAAGTAAGGTTTATACTCACCAACATTAATATCTACTTGTCTTACAGTTATGCAGACTTACTGTGGGTGAGAATGGAGCCTAATTCAGCTGCGGAAGTAGTTTGGAGTGCGCTTCATTACCCTCGAGAATTGTGTGAAGTTAGGAACATGTGAGTGGACGCTTAAATTGACGTTTCAAAGTGATCCTTGTATTTATAATAAATTAATGACTATTAACAGCTTAGTTATTAGTTCCTTAATAATAAAATATAATAATATTGATAAAAAAAAAATCTAGACCTCAAATAATTCTAAGTGACATTAACATTAATATCCATATCATTATCATTATGTCCCACAGGGCACGCTTGTGGCGAGCGTTCGGTGCGTGGCGACACCGCGGAGCTCCATTACTTCCTGGGGTTGACAGAAACCCCTGACCATTGGTTTGCCTTAGTTGGCCGATCAAGGGTGGAGGCGCAAGAGCGGAAACTATGCTCCAAGGGTTGAAGTGTTAAAGGCATAAAGTTTCACTAAGCGCTACTCCCGGTACATATCCATCTAGCTGTCCATCGATATTTATCTATATGTCTTCCTACCTTTATATCTATCTATTCATCCAACCAGCACCTCTCATGTTTCATTGCTTTAATAATGTTATGTTGTTTAAGATATGATTTTTTAGTTTTTTTTAAAGACACCGAACGATTCCGCATTTTTCACTTTTTCAGGCAGTAAATAAATACTTAATGTCAGTGGATCGATCAGGTGGTGAGATGGCACCCAGATCACGATCTATATCAGGATAACACGAATTATGTTGCTAAGGTTTTTTTTTTATACGACTCGGAGCTGGAATAAGCAGATACCCCACCTATTCTCGTAGGTCACACACCACCTGGACTGACCTGGTGCACTGACCTGGACCCATATAAGGCATACAGGTGTAAACCCTCACGTACCTACCAATTTCACCGATAATCATACCTTTTAAACTGAACCACAGCAATGCTGCTTGTAGGCAAAATAGGTATGGTGGTAATACTTTCATCTAGGCGAGCCAATTCACGAGGAACTCTACTCTTCATTTTTGCAACACTAATATGGACCACAAATTTTCTTGGTCGCGAAGGAATAGGCAGTAAAATTGACGTTTCAGAGTGATCCTTGTGATTTTAATGAATAAACACATTTTGGTTAAAAAAACACATGCGTTGACCCAGATAAGCGCCAGCTCTCTGATCACACGTCGCTTTGACCAGGCGCCCAAAAAGAGTTTTGAAAACGCGATGGGCCCCGGTACCCCATGGAGCCAGGGTCTCGACCCCAAATTGTTCAAATACGTAAGCTCTGTCGAGACTTCCACATTTGCGCCGCTTGAGATCTTCGGCTGAATTTACTGCTGCAACTGCTGTACCAGACAGATGACAGATAATTTTTCTGTATTTTGTATATTTTTTGGTTTTGATTTTGAATTGCAACACGCGGGTGACTGATTAGATTCCAGCTTTGAAAATCTGAATGCTAGAAATAGACCAGCTTTTTCTATTATACATACTCGTTATTGCTACTAATCTTTGAGGGCTCCATAGTCATCACGGAATGATTATATGTGGGTCGTTAGGTCCATTGTTTTGATTTAAGTTGAAATATTTTCAAATTATCTTTGCTTATCTGGTTAACCACTGTAACCGATTGTAAGTCATACATCGTTACAATGCATAGTTAGATCAATTAACTAAAGGCCGCTGCACACCATATGCATACACACAGACGTGCACGTGCGTCCACTGCGGTGTAATGTATCGGGCTGTTTCAATTTGTTCCAATCGAGAATCTTTCTGCCCAACGGCCGTTTACTCCTTCGGTAGGTATTTCTAGTAAATTTTCCTAAAGAACATGTGAATCAAGATAAAATCTCGCAAAATCAACATCAAAAAAAGTCTAGTTTCCCAGAATTGTGAATGTAAAGTGGTTAATCAGTAATGGTAGTGTGATTACCGCAAATTGGCCTGCAGGGCACGGCTGTGTCACGTTCGAATATCAAACAGGCTTGGGCAACGCCACTTACTGGCCAATGCGTGATGTGCTGACTAGACCTATGGCAAAATAGGATAACCCAGATTCTTTAAAAAAATACTTTATGGGTCTTCATTTGTCCACAACCTCACTTGATGGTAAGCGATGATGTGGTTGATATTGTTTGATAAATAAAGTTTAATAAAAAATTAAGCTTCTGAGAGTTGTTATGGCACTAGTAAATAAAATAGTGTTTTTTCACTAGTATATATATAAAGTAGGAAATAAACAAGATAGTCAGTTAGATAGTTACACGACTATTACAAGAATTGTCACTTTGAAGCTTCAATTATAAAATGATTATTGTATCGAAAGTATTGTATTGAAGTCGAAGAAGACCTATCCGGCGATATCTTACAAGAGTAAAAATTACTTACAACTTACATGAAGTAGAGGTATCCTAAAACAATCTTTATTAAGTTTATTTTATTACTAAAATGTATCATTATAATGAAGTGATTAGCCATTGTGGTAAGTGCTCTGGAAAAGAGATTACGATTAGGCAAGCGAAGTGTAGGACGTGTAGATGTGACGATGTGCGCGCTGTGGCTGGCAAAGATTGGATGAGAAGAGCTGAGGATTGGGCTCAATGGCACACCCTGGGAGAGACCTACGTCCAGCAGTGGACTGTTATAGGTTGGTGATGATGATGATGATGAGCATTATACTATCTCAGCTTTACAACATGAGAGTACAGCTACTAATGTACAGCTTAACTAAAAGTCTAACGGCTGTAACAACGGACAGGCAGACATACAAACGCATATGGTGACACTTATAACTAACTCTTTAAGTTTCTTCACGTAAACTAATTAGCCTAGGGAACCTTAAAAAGCTACAGTCCCTACACCTACAAAGACAAACAAAAGTTAAAAATATAAAAGTATGGTGAATGAAAAAATGAATGAAAAATTATCTTCCAGTTAACCTTTGTGTAATGCAGAAAACAGTTACTAGAGGTAGTGCATATTTGGTAGAGGGAGAGGCTTAATTTAAATTACAAAACAAATAAATTTAACTGATCCTAGACAAAAACATGGTATTTCAATAAACATACTTTCTAATATATAAATATCAATAAACCCTAGTAATACAATTCATAAAGTAATAAATATCGTTATAATATTACTACATAGACTTAATCATTGAAACCATATAGATATATAACGTATAAATGTTATAACAGAGTATTACAGGATACCGCTCATTTTGTAGGTTTCGTTCATGAGAGTGCAGTAGTGCTTGTACATTTTAGATCAAGTATCATGTAGATGATCTGAAAATAACATCTTACGAGACTTACAAGCGTTTGCCCGCGTGATCTTTGAATTGTTTTACCCAATCTGTCGTATCCATCCAGTTCATGTTCTGTGATTAGCATAATTCTTCAATAATCCACGGATCGATGTGAGGTCGAACGATTTGTACGTAACATTGCAGGGCTGGGGTAATTATTGTTTGTCTAAGTTTAAAGCGTTGATAGATTTTTTGAAGCTTTTATTTACTTACTTGATTTTATAATCAGAAGTTCAGTAAATGCATAATATAGATTAATGTAGTCAGTATCAAACGAAGCCGCGAACAGGTTTCTTCTAGGTTAAAAGTAGTAGACCTCCATGGCAAAGGGCTCGCCCGGGAAAGTACTACCATCATACCTATAACTGCCGCCAAGTAGCATTGCTGTTTCGTTTTGAAGGGTTTGGTCGATGGTATAATTACAGGCACATGAGGCTTTACATCTGTATGCCTCAAGTTGATGGACGCAGGGCAGTGCATCGTAGGGCACGTTTCTAAGGTACGCCAATCTCGATCACTCGATCAATGGCCAATCCGCCCATTGATCGAGTGACGCTAGTCTTTTGATCGAGTGATTAAACATGATCAATAATTTAAACGTTCAAATTATTGAACCTTATGATCGACTAACAGTCGGCGACTGTTGGTGTGATACAAACTTTAAATAGTATTCAAACTTTCGCGATCACTACACATAATTACTGATTTAAACGGGTATTTATCGGGCATGTACCTTTTTTATTTGATATCCCGACGTTTCGACTGCAGTGCAACAGCCGTGGTCGCGGGCAGACAACAATTAAATAGCAATTAAATAAATAACGTCGGGATGAAAAATAAAATAGGTACATACGCGATAAATAATACCCGTTTAAATCCGTAAATTTTAAAATGTAAAAATACATGTAACATAAAACTAGTTTCTTTTCGAAATTCGGGCTTACGGTTCAAAAAGGTTTTTACTGAGCTTCTTACTTGCACTAGTCAACTCTACAACTTTTACAAACCCAATCAAAACTACACATTCCCACCACTCTCATGTTTGTTTTATCTTTTTGCTATGAAGATGTTACTCCATAGTTACCCATGTCAAAGGTTGATAAATATGCAATATCCTCGGCTAGATCCAAGATCGATCGAGCGTGTACACTAAAACCAGTCAAACCTGACCTTCCCTTCCTCTTAAACTGCATCAAAATTGTTCGCAGTCTTAGGATTTATAGTGAAAAGTCGCAGGTCAGGGTTATTTGGACGCGTTGAGTGCATTGTTAGAAAATTATAGATGGCGCCTCAGGAGACGAGTTGATGTTTACATTCCATACTGATGTGGTTGAGGGTAGTTTAGGAGGTTAAGGGTCAGTGGTGATTACATGTTGGCTGTTTGTTCGGTTTGATTTCGATCAGCAATCTAGATCGCAGTTGTTTTGCTCCAGGATTTTGTGTAATTGGCTTCAGACTCTTCTCTAGTCTATTAGCATAATGGTTTTTTTGACAAAATTAATTTAGAATTTTAGAGAATTACTTCCATTGAGATTTGGTTTACTTTTGAGCGAGTGTGTACAGTTGTTAAGGTTGCTGGACCAAATGGTGAGAACATGCTTAATTATGTAAATTTTATGATTCCAGGTCAACGGGAAGCAGGTGTTTTTGTTGATGTGATGAGTTGAAATTAAAATCAAATACTTAGGACAAAAACAATTCGGGAACGCGCGCGCTTATGAAAAAAAGGGTCATGGCGGAATACAAACAACGAAGTGATCTTTTTATTTTTATGCCACTAAGGTGGCAAACAAGCATACGGCCCACCTGATGGTAAGCGGTTGCCGTAGCCTATGGACGTTTGTAACATAAAAGGTATTACTCGCGCGTTGCCGACCCTTTAAAATTTTCAAAACGCCTTTTTTGAAGAACCCCATACTGTAGTCCCTAGGGAAAACCTCGGCAGGGAGACCATTCCACAAGCGAAGTATTTGCGGGAGGAAATTCCTCTGGAACCTCACGGTACGCGACCAGATCGTCTCCAAGGTGTGGGGATCGATTTTCTGCCGATGGCGAGCGGTGCGATGATAGAACGTACTTGCAGGCACCATAGCAAACAACTCCTCAGAACACAACCCATTATAATATATAAATATATATAAACCATAAAATACAAGCGGTATCCTATAAGGGTTATTTTTTACCTATTGTGGTACGGAACCCTTCAAACCTAAATTTGTCTTATGAGTTTTTATGTGATTAGATCATATATTTATACCAGACAATCTTCAGATTTAGAGAATGATTGTTAATATTGAAATAATGTTAAATTGGTTCTTAACCGTTTAACAATTTGTCTAAAAGATTAAAGTAACCATAATTAGAATATCTTTAGAAAGAAAAACATGGGTCACTTTTTACATACATACATACAGCGTGAAGCCGTTGGCAGAAGTCAGGGTTAAATATTTATCTATCTTGATACATCGTGATTCAGAGCAATGCCCAAGGACTGACGCCTCGCTCGTGACGGTGTGATGTAGACCCTAGGGTCTATGTAATGTAATAACTGCACACAGGATGAACTCATGTTCTAATAATGGTGTTGGTAAATTGTTTATACCGGTACTTTACGGCTTAAGTCTTCACTGAACGAGACGTTAGACCCGATATCACATCACACTAATATTATAAATGCGAAAGTTTGGACGTTTGTTAAATTATTTATTTGTGTATTAGTTACGTCGTAACGGTGGAACCGATTTCGATGAAATTTAATATGTACGTAGATTATAACCTATTTTAACACATACTTTTTATCCCATAAATCCGGTCCCAATGGATAAAAATGGGGTGTCAAGTCAAGTTGCAACACCGAGTTCAGCTTTATTTCTAAGTTACCTACTCATTTAGTAGTGTAACGCGTACGAAGTCACGGGCAACAGCTAGTAAAATATAACATTACGATGAAGAACCCATTATTCATTTTATTTCTGGAATTCTTTTTACAAATATTTGTATTCTTCTTCTTCTCGTCGCAATGACTCATTAAATCTATCAAGATTTAATTGATATGGTCCAGTAGGATGGCCATCTCTAAAGCCTCATCAGTTGCCCCATTGAGCTGTTCCTGAGTGCAGATGGTGGGGCACTGGGGGCAGAGAAGCAAGTGCGGCACTCACACAGGACATGTCACTCGGATAAATTTTGCCCTATTTTGCGAAGTTACATCAACGGCAGACAGTTGAAAAAAAAATTTATTTCAATGTTAATATCAAATAGTTTCTCGAATTTCCACCTTGCTACTTCGATACAAACTGTTTTACAAGCTTTTTATTAACTTGCAATGTATGTATGTTTGTCCGGGTGGAATCTTGCAACTGAATTTTAAACCCGTTCCCCTCAACCGATTGAGCTGAAATTTGGAATACATACATATGTAACTTCGATGACAATGCAATAATGTCCTTGGACATGGACCTCCATGGTACCACGAAGGCGACATAGACTGGGACGTTAAAAAAACAATAAATGCGAGATGGATGAAATAGCGACAGGTTACAAGAACAACGTGCGATCCTCAAATACCCCTAAACTTAAGGGGAAAATTTACAAGACGATCATAAGACCTGTCGTAATGTATGGTTCTGAGTATTGAGCCACGAATGAAAGGAACACATGAAAGAAGAGTGCACGCGGCAGTAATGCGAATGTTGAGGTGGATGTGTGGGGTAACGAGCATGGATAAGATAAGGAATTAGTATATTAGAGGAAGTTTAAAAGTAGCGCCTGTGATAGTAAAATTGAGGAGTAAGAGGCTAGCGTAGTATGGGCATGTCATGCGTAAGGAAGAAAATCATGTGACTAAAAGAGTGTTAGATATGAGTGTGGAGGATTATAAAAGTAGAGGAAGGCCGAAGAAGAGATGGATGGACTGTGTGAAGAATGATATGGACGGGAAGAAAGTGACAACGGAGATGACGGCTGATAGAGAGATGTGGAGGAGGAATATATCTTGTGCCGACCAATGTGGGAAAAGGGCAGGAAGAAGAAGTGATTATACGAGCAAAACAGTTTTTTTTTAGTTTTATTCATTACAGAATGCACTTGATATCAATATAAACAAACTCTTATAGCTAATGCATAATGCCAATAACAGATTCAAATACGGTAAAAAAGTCGTTCACTCTTGTAAAAGTAAAACGATGAGCACCATTGTAACTAATATTTGCTTCAAGCAAACACCAATTTGATAGCAAACACTGAGCATAAACATCGTGAAATTCGTGTTTAAGTCTACAACTGACATTGAGCCACTTAAAAGCCTTGCTATCATAAATATAGTCATATTTATAGTTTAGAAACAAAAACACGACTGCAATACAAACTGTGAAGAAGTAAACATGCTTCGCTTTTTTTAGTGCGTAAGATAGATATCTAGCACATTAAGTTTTTGGGGATTTTTGATATGTAACATCTTTCCTCTCAGTTTGTGGGAGTGATTTTAGAAAAGGGACGGAATGTGTAACAGGAAACCGGGGAAGCTACCACAGCAGTGATGTGGCAGCAATACTGGCCCCCATACAATTTCTATAGGTTTATATGAGATTACATTTCGATCTCAGTAGCAATGCCGCGGCAGCAATGCAGTGGCAGCACTGCTGCGCGACAGTGTCGCCCTGCCGCCGTAGCAGACCAGTAGTGACGCGTCCGACGCCACAGCGATAACACCTACGTGAATGTTGACAAATAAGTTAGCAACAAACATCTTCTTCCTCTTCCAACAATGTAAATAAAAGTTGGTCATCAATCAACATCTTGTCAACTCAAAGCAAATAAATGACTACAGAACAGCGCATCACCACAAACAGCGCAGCCCTGCCGCCTTGGTTGGAATCAGCGCGGCAGGCTTGCTGCCGAGATCGGAATCATACCTTAAGGTTCGTAGTTTTTTGTCAGACTATGGGTGGCGAGAGCGGAATATCTATCATTAAACAATTTTTACTAACTATTACTTTTTATCTGTACTTACTATCTATATTTTTGGAATGGTTTTCGAGAGAGGTATCATAATGAAGGTATTATTTATCACGAGTATGAGCAATACAAAAATAGATAAAATAATTTGTTGTCTCGCTCTAAGCTTGATTTTTTTTACAGCTCTAAGGGACCGTAGACAATTTATAGAGTACTGGCTTCCGCCCGCGGCTTTCCACGCGTGGTTTGTCAATAAAAAGTAATATATGTGTTAATCCAGGCTATAATCTACGTACGTATCAAATTACGTCGAAATCAGTTCAGCCGTTACGACGTAATTGAGTAACAAACAAACAAACAAATAAATAGTCTACAACACTTGCAAACACTTTCGCGTTCATAATATTAGTGTGATAGTGTGATTTGATACTAATTTCAACTTGATCCTAATCCTATGACTTAACAGACTATGAAGAGACCTGGAACAAATATTTGTCAATCATGCAAATATTTGTTTAATTCCCGCGTTTTAACCCGCTATTCGCCCACTCAACTACGGAGTAAAATCGTATGGTGAATTGGTGAGTATGAGGAACAGCCACATTATCATAATAACCAGACTGAGAAACTAAAAACTTTCCAGGGGCATTTTGAAAAAATAAAATGGTTGTTGAATATAAAAAAAACTATTATATTACTAATGATCCCTACTATGAATAGGGATGAATGAGAGAGCAATATGTATGCTCCCGCGATTGCTGCTACAATATCTACGTTATGGAACCTTCGATAAAAGAGATTGCATCAAAGCATTTAGCATTCTTTCAAAATGTTAAAATTACAATGATTTTGAGGATAACATTTTAAATTAAATTTCTGTATATTTTCATTATAATAATAGTTGTTACATCGTTTAATCTAAGGACCTATGCACACGGTGCATTTAAACGCAGACAACGCGCGTTTTCAGCTAAATACCAAAGGTTCTGTTCGTGATCCATCCACAAGTATTAATACTTTTTTCACGCCACCTGCTTGACAATGTCAAATTATATGTCATGTAAACCTCATCGAAAGCAGGTGATTAAATGCCTACGGTTGAGCCGGGATTAGAGTTATACTGAATTTCATGATGGCCTTGCCATCATAATGTGATTTGAATTTGGAACCTCATCTGTATTAAAATTTAAACCATAGAGACCCACACAGTAAGATTTTATTCGTAAATCAAACTAACCTCTGCACAGAATGCACTAACCTAGATTTGGGTTTTATCATCTCGCAGAAAGTGTGAAAAGTAGAGTATTCTCCTGGTGGATAAAGTAGCTTCTTGGGTGTGCTTATATCCCTCTCTGCACTCAGGATTTTAGCAACTCCCTCGCTCCGTTCGTGAGTTAACTCTAGAATCCTTCGTTACGTTCGGGATTCAATATATCGCCCGTGACGCAAGACACTGCTTTATCCCCTCGTTTAATACTTTACTATTGTATAGTTTTGACTTTAACAAACAAAGATAGTTAATTACACAGAAAAAATACTAATAATAGGCTACATTTAAAATTATACCTTGGTAGTATCTACGTAAACGTATCTGGACTACTTTTTTTTTTAATTGGATAGAACTTCGTTTGACCACAATCTCACCTGATGGTAAGTGATGATGTGGTCTAAGATGAAGCACGAAGATCTAGAAGAAACCTATTTACTCTTACCTTAAAGAGGCCCGGATTGTATTGTTCGGATTGTATACCTTAGCTGTACCGATCAAGAACGTAGAACCAAAACGCTGTGTGCGAATGGGTGGTATATTGACTAGGTACGGGTGGTACTGAGCCGTGCGCCTGCTTGTCCTTTGATGGAAAGGAGATGGCGGGATCAGATCGTATAGTTCCTGGGCACATTCCCCAAAATTTATTCTATAAAAGATCGATAGGCTTGCAACTTTACGGCGGTGTTCGAGACTTTGGGTCTTAGTTTTTTTTCTTTTTTTCACTTTTTATCTTCGTAGAAGCTTCACTTTCGTAAAAGATACCCTCTACGAAAGTGAAGCCGAAAATACCACAAAATCTATAACATGTTCAAATGCCTTCAAATTCGTTTATTACTCCAGAAATAACCTGCGTTCCTACCAGTTTAACACTTGTTGCATAATTTTTTGTTTCATTTTTATCTAGCAAAGCCTACTTTTAAAAAGATGTTGTCTATCAAACGCCTTTTCATATCGAAAGAGAAAACGTGTATCCGATCTCAATGATATAATACCATTAAAACCCTCAACCTCCAAGCATACTACGGCCAATGATGCATTTGGTGTATTCGAGCCGTTATTCTCATCTGAAACATGAAATCTACAAATTCAAAATTGTTCTTCAGCTAAACAAGAAATAATTGAGTACTTATCCTAATTATATCTAATCTTAGAGTTAAACATAAACATTTAACATATTAATATATAAATAGAACTAATTTATTATAAACTAGTGGTTCGCCCCGAACTGAGATCTCGCGAGTCTACCATAAAAACAAAAAAATATTATTCGTAATCTTTGACCATCAAAATAGTACCACGAAATATAAACCAAATAACTTGACCTACAGTTTCATTCAAATTACAGGTAACGGGAGTTCATGTTAGTTGGTTATCCTTTTTTGGGGTACAAATTGCAGTAATTTGCTACATGCATAGCAAATTACAGAACTGTGGAGTCACTGGTGTACCCTGTGAATTTTGTCAAAGTTTAGTTTTTAATATGGCTAATAACTCAAAAACTTTACTAAAAGTAAAAACGGGGTCGAAATGTACTAATAAGACCTTTCATTTGACGTCTCACGTAATCTAATAGTCTCATTTTCATTTTTTTTACCCCTCTTGAACCCCAATATCTCAACAACCCCTCAAAATGTTTAGCTCATTCAGTCACACCAAAATTGTGCCATCACTACCTACCTATATACCAAATTTCTCGATGACCGAATAAACGCTTCGAAAGTTATCCTCGGACAAACAAACATAAATACATACAACGCCGATTTTCCCAAGTTGATTTGGAGATCTCGCTTCGCTAGATGAATAATAAATAATAAATACATATTGCTGGACATTTCACACAGCGCTATCTATTGCCAAACTAAGTAGAGCTTGTACTGTCGGAACCAGATAACTGATACTCGTAGAATACTTACACTTTGTTTTTTGTAAATACATACATAGAATATGTAATCAAACAACCAGACCCAGAACAAATATCTGAATATCATGCAAACGTATGTCCCGTGGAGGGAATCGAACCCGCTACCTCCTGCGTGCCAACCGGCTATTCGTCCACTGCGCCATATAGAGGTCGTCTATATTGCTAAGATTGTTATAATAATGCTATTAAACTAATATTTGTACCTAGTTTAGTTTAAGAGAAATGAACTGATTTTCTGATGGCTTGTCGCAGTTTAAACCAGCGTATACACTTTAAAGGCAAGGCACAGTCCTGCAGCATCGGTAACGAGTCGGAACGCCACGATTTTGCGTGAATTAGAACAACAATAAATAAATTATCCGAGTCGGCTGCACCGCGGATGCAATTTACCATCTGGGCGCACGTGTGTTCTGGCCTTTTGTTTTATTTTTTAATTTAATAGTACACTTTACTTTGCCCGACTAAGGGGGGATATGCTTATTGTTATTAGTTAATTGTTTTTCACACCACCTGCTCGACAATGTCAAATTATATGTAATGTAAACCTCACCGAAAGCAGGTGATTAAATCCCTACTGCTAAGCCGGGAGTAAAGTTGTACTGAATTTGATTATGCCTCGTGGTTATAATGTGATTTAAATTTGGAACCTCATCTGTATTAAAATTTGAACCACAGAGACCCACACAATAAGAACTTTTTTGTAAATCGAACTAACATCTGCACAGAATGCACCAACCTAAATTTGTTTTTTTTTTGTCTCGCAGAAAGTGTTAAAAGTAGGGTATCCTCGTGGATAAAGCTGTCTGCATCTTGGGCGTCCATATATCCCTCTCTGCACTCAGGATTCTAGTAACTTCCTCGCTCCGCTCGTGAGTTAACTCTAGAATCCTTCGTTACGTTCAGGATTCAATATAGCGCCCGTGACGCAAGACACGGCGAGTGTGGTCCACTAATGCGCAAACGTAGGATTCTTTTAGGCAAACACATCCTCAGCCCGGAGCAGGGCCGGATTAATCCTATCGGGGCCCCTAGGCAATGTAATTCTCGGGCCCTCTTTCCTTTACCCTTTTCTTACTTATTAATATTTTTAATATTTTTTAAATTACAAAAGTCGAATTTTCGATCGGCTCCTGTTTTTTGCTTTCATTTTAATAATCTTTTATTGGAGAATGTGACGAATGAAACGTTTTTTGAAGTGAAAACTTCTTTAGCATCGTTGTGATTTAACAGTCGATGAAACGAAAAAGCGACGGTAAAAAGAGACAGACACATAAATTCATAAGATTTAACGTAGGAGAAAATGAGATAGGAAGCATTATACAGTGTTTCTTATGTTCGTGGTTGTCTTTGTGCTTTGCTTCGTACTCCCTTCACTCGTGTTAATAATTATCTAACGTTGCATCACTATGATCATTACTAAAACCTACAATTATCATCTTCCCAAAATTTTACATTCGTCTCATTATCTTGAAACCAAAATTTTTGAAGGTTTCACTTCTACCACGTGTGAATTGCACACATGATTTTTTTTCTTGCTGCGTGGCCCGCATCGACTAGGCCCTCGTGGGCCCCTAGTCGGTGCGGGGCCCCTAGGCAGTTGCCTAATCCGTCTTATGGATCCGGCCTTGGCCCGGAGGAGCTAACAGGTATCCCCCCTAAGAATATCCTTCAGTTTCTAACAGCTGTAAGGTTTAGTGGTTAACTATGAATGCCCTAATGAATAAGGCACAAGTGGCGATCACAATAGGCCTCAATGTCCGCAGTGATACAAAAGCCGCAAAAGATAAAAAAAATACACATGTAAACTTATTTTTATTCCTAATATAGGGAAATTAATATCAAAACCAAGATTTTGATTACAAAAATAAAAAAGCTATCAAAGTGAGAAAATTAATCCGAAGTAACTGTAATTAAGATTTTTTTATTAAATTTTAAACTTTTAGTCTAAATGTTTCTTGGAATAGTTTGATGATAAAAATATGTGTTTTACGGCTGAAGGGGCAAAAAGGTTCTGTACCATACAACAGAAAGCGCAGCGTGTGATCATCTTCCACTATCTTTCTCCCTAAATACCGGTCGCAGACCCTATTCGAGTGTAGATCACTTTCGTAACGAGCGCTCGCACCTGAAGATAGAAGAGCGAGTCGTTAGCGAGGTCCACTTGAGGCCTTCCGATCACTCTTGCCGAAACCTACTCTATAGTAGACTTATGAAATTATAGAGCCGTTGACGTGACGTAACGCAAGCCGTAATTGGCCAGGATACTCATATGCCAGAACTGCACTCAAAACTGAATCAAAACTCAACAATAAATATTTGTACTTAAAACGGGATATTTATCATGATTTGTGAGTTTCTGAGTATCCCGATATTTCGACGCAGTTTCATGCACCATGATCACGGGTAAACTGAAGTATTTGCGAGTGGGTGGTTATTAAGTAATCTCAACTGAGCGACATTACATGTCAAGACTGGTTCAAGAGGCAATTGAGATTACTAAACACAAGAATTTTAATCGTGAAGATGGTTTTCAACTATCTGGAGCCCGGAATCCTGTGGTGAGAATGTGTAAGAACCGAAGAAGTGTAGTGTCAATTACGCGTCCTGATACCGTGAGCGTTGTGTGTCGGAATCGAGTTATGATCGAGAATTAAACCGTTGGTAGTAATAGTACCTATTAGTGAATTAATTCCTAGCAAGAGACTGAGAAAGGGGGTTAATCGTTATATCTGCCAATAACCACCCACTCGCAAAGACTTCAGTTTACCTGTGATCATGGCGCAACTGCGTCAAAATATCGGGATACTCAAAAACTCACAAATCATGGTAAATATCTCGTTTTTAGTACAAATAGTGTTTATATCCATGAGTTCCAAAGTTATATAATAAATATTTGACAATTGTTTTTTGATGACAGCTGTCAAAAAATCTAAGTTGTAATCACGATTCATGCTTGCCCGATTTTAGATATGCGGCTAAGAAACGCAAAATTATGTAATCTGATTATATACGCTGTAAACATTCGATGGATGCTTTGAAACATTGTGTTTAATGCTTGATGGGATTTCTGATCCCAGTTTGGATAAATCGTCATAGTCGTCATGGGTGGCCATTCTGTTGTTTACGCTGACTAACTAAAATTGTGTAAAATGGTCTTATTTAGTTCACATTAAAGATCAAATTAGAATGAAATTTAAAGTGACATTTCTAAAATTAAGTAATTTTTGTTATGATGGCATGTTTGCGGGCTAGTTTTAGTAATAAATCAAACTGGTGTTGACTAAAGCAAGCACGCAAACACGCCTTCTTATTTAAAAATACTTAAATTTATAATTGTCACTTTAAATGTCATTCTAATTTGATATTTAGTGTAAACAAAATAAGACCGTTCGTATTTTACACAATTTTAGTTACTCAGCTAAACAACAGAATCGCCACCATTGTCTTATGCCGGGTGCCTATATCCGTCGGTAACCAGCTACGCCTCGTTTCTCCTTGAAAACGTGTCAAAAGTTTGACATTAGTTTGACATTTTTTCAAGGGGATACGAGTCGTAGTCGGTTACTGACGGATATAGGAACCCGCTATTAGTGAATCCTAAATAGTCACCAGACCCAATAGTTCAATAGACTGAAAAAATATTATATTAGGAAAGGCAATTTTAAAAGGAAGGATATCTTTTCTTTTATTTCTCTTTATTTACTACCTATAAATAAAATATTTTATCCAAGAATAATATTATGATATACGATTTGAATCATTTCTTGTTACCTTGAAACTTTTATCTGTTTTATTTGTGATAAAACTATTTTGTATTACAGTAAATTTGTTTTCTTATGTGGTGATTTTTAGTGAGTACACTTCTATATTTCACTATCTCTATATCTTAACTTAAACGGCGTAGTAAGAATCTCCAAACTGTAGTTAAGTATACAAATTACTTAATTTCAGGTTAAGTTTGCGTCGATCAGTCAAGAGCTCTAAATGGCCCCCGTTAAGTTGGAACTAAGATCCGACTCGAAGGTCCACACCCCATATCAATTTTGCTACTACACAATTATGCTATTTTCAGTTTGGATTAACTCTATTAGTATTTGTAAGGTGTTTTCAGAAATGTTCATGAAATTAACCGTCACATAAGAGATCACCAACATCAGTCTCGAACCTTCTTTATTACTTATTGTACAAAAGAAAATACATAAAAAAGTAGAAAAATAGAGTACTTACCTACATGTACAAAGGCAAGCTTAACCTTAAAAAGATTTTCTTCTCGCAAACCTTTGAGGCTAGGGAGAGAGATGATTTTAAAGGTAGGTAAGTGTACAAAAATCAATATATATCTTAAACAAATATAATGAAATAGACCGGAATTAAATATTAATATGATAATTGTAACCCACCCCCGAAGTGACGAACACGACCATTCTACCAAGAGTGTAACGACTTAGAAGAAGAACCTGATGATAAATGATGATGATAATGAACTTCTGCCAACACTAGTATTAATAACCGTTTATTTATTTGTGAAATAAATTATTTTATTTATTTATTATTTATTTAATTTTATACACATTTTTATTATAAACAACCTTCCGCAATATTCGCACGTGTGGTTTGCCAATTAAAACATTACCCTTCTGCGCAGTCAGGTATGTCCGAATCCCGGTCATAATTTATCTACAAATTTCATATAAAATCGGTTCAGGCGTTTAGTTGTATAACGCAACAAACAGACAGACAGAGTTAATTTTGAATTTATAATATTCGTGTAGATGAATATAAACATATATATATAGTACGTACAGACGTTCACCCTTTGTACCTTCGTCCTTATATAGCAACCTTTTTGACATCTAGTACTACATTTTGTTAAGATCAATGCACCTTTGATGATTGTAGAATAACATAAATGTTTACAAAAAGCCAACATTTAAGTAGGTAAATATGTGTTAATAATTGTAAACACTCATTTTATTCATTTACATAATATAGTAGATAATCTTTTCAATTAACTTATAAACATGTTGTAGGGTTGTCATAAACCTATCATAATTATTTCAATCAATCAATAGATTGCCAGAGTGATTGATCTTGAGTGACCTGCACCCTACGATGCGCTTTCCGGTGCGTGGTCTCCATTCGAGAACTTTTATGCCCCGACGACGGACGTGGCCAATCTTCGAGATAGGTGCCTTTCCCACTGCGAGTTTGGCTTGACAATTCATTTGCGATTCGATTATGCAGATAATTATAAAATTCTTTATTATCAGACAACGAGATCTATAGTAACAATAACGTTATAAACAGAAAAAAAAATACAATAAAGACTAAAATTAAAACTAAAATTATGTAATAATTTGAACCCAATGACATAAAATAGGGCAGTCATATTTGTCAGCCATGACGTTCTGTATGGTATTGTGACAGCTTCTTACTCTGCGCAATAGGGATGGGATTCGTTTACGACGTATTGCCGCAAACCCGTCGGTCAGCGCATTCGCAAACATTTCTGACGCACTGCAGAATTGAGGCAGACCCAATATATAACACGCGATGGGTTTTTGGTGATTTTCAAGTTCTTTCTTCAATTACTACTTGTTAATTCAGTGCATAAAGCTGACAGTTCCCGAGAACCTTATCTGTGGCGGCGGCAGCAGCAGATGTTTCTGCCAAGCCGAGGCTGAAAACCAGCGTAGCTGAGCCCTCGACCTATTTACCACCACCCTCTACCTTAGTGCTACCCACGATAATGTACTTATGTTTCTTAGAATGCCTACTGTTAAACTTACCTAGTTTTATTTAGTACTTATTGTATCTACCAACTTCTGTAAGCATAATAGGTGTGTGTGTAACTAAATGCCCTTTTATTTTTATTTTTTATTTTAATAGCATTCTGAAGATGTTATTGTATTGGACTCGAAGGGCGCTGAGAGACTTCTGTGTGTACTTAACCCATAGGCTGTAATGGTCCAGCATATTATAAGTTATATCGATCGATAGTTGAGCTACATTGTCCAAAACTATTCTGGGACAATTCAGAAAATTTACAATTTGTGTGCCAAGCCTAGAAGTTAAGTAGGTATGCCTATCCGACCTGCAATTTCATGATCTGTAAAATGTTGGTTCCAGGTCTTAGTACTGTAGTACAATGGTACTTATAGTTTTTGATAGTCATAAAACGGAATATTTGTTTTTTTATTTTATTTTACATTATAGTCTTGCGTTTGATCACGATCTCGTCTGATGGTAAGCTATGATGCAGTCTACGATGTATAACTTTTGCTTTTAAAAATTGTCTTGAATATTGTTTATATCTACTAACAACCCTAACTAAACTAACAGTGTATTATTATTTTATACTAACTGTTACCCGGGACTTCGTACGCGTTACACTACTAAATGTTTAGGTAACCTATAAATAAAGCTAAACTCGCTGTTGCAACTTGTCTTGAGACCCCATTTTTATCCAATGGGACCTGATTTATGTAATAAAAAGTAACGTATGTGTTAATCCAGGTTATAATCTACGTACATACAAAATTTAATCGAAATAGGTTGAGCCGTTACGACGTGATTAAGTTACAAACTAACAAATAAATAAATAAACATAGAAACTTTCGCATTTATAATATTAGTGTGATTATTTTATTTACTCGTACCTGATCTATGTTCTTGCTTATATAAAAAGGCTGCGTTTAACCAATACTTTGTCAGTTGAGGGATCAATTAAAGGCACAGTCAATAATAAAATGAAATATTTGTTCGGTAAGAACTATGAATAAAATACATTATATTATCGATAAATCTTGAATTAAGCATAGATCATGTCCATTCAAAGATCACTTTCTTTAGCGGTAAGACCGTACATAATTATTAAATATTATTTATTAATCTAAGGCTTAGTCTAAGTGTTTGATTTATTTTCAATATTTTATAGCGAAAAAAACATATTTTTCTCACAAGAAATGACGACTTTTCTTATGATTATTTCCTTGTCCGGATCCGGCATCCCAGGTCTGTGTTTTTGCAATCTGCAGCTTTTTAATGAGTTTATCAATTACTATGGTCAATTATAAGTAGTAGATGGAAATCGTAAAAACACTCATAAAAAGATGTAGCAGTAATCATAAAAGCACTAAAATAACAATTGTAATTTGATTTTTGCATTTTTATTGCAGCTTTTTGATACGTTAATCAATTGCTATCGTTTTTAGGGATCCGTACCTAAAGGGTAAAACGGGACCCTATTAAAATAAATAAATATTGCCGGAAATTTACACAGCGCTATCTAGCCCCAAACTAAGCAGAGCTTGTACTATGGGAAGCAGATAACTGATAGAATACTTAAATACTTCTTTTTGTAAATACATACTTATTATATATAGAAAACATCCAGACCCGGCACAAATATATGTAGAACATGCAAACATTTGTACCGCGGTGGGAATCGAACCCGCTACCTCCTGTGCCTCAGCCGGCTATTCGCCCACTGCACCACGGAGGTCGTCAAACTAAGACTCCGCTGTCTATCTGTCCGTCCGTCTGTTCGTCTGTCACCAGGCTGTATCTCATGAACCGTGATAGTTAGAAAGTTGAAATTTTCACAGATGATGTATTTCTTTTGCCGCTATAACAAACAATACTAAAAATAAATAAAATAAATATTTAAGTGGGGCTCCCATACAACAGACACGATTTTTTTGCCGTTTTTATAGATAATGGTACGGAACCCTTCGTGCGCGAGTCCGACTTGCACTTGGCTGGTTTTTTATAAGTACTTTCTGCTAGAAAAACCTCTGGAGTAGCAGAAATTAGAAAAACTTTAAAATAAGGAATTGTATGTGATATTAAATGACAATCGTGTTTAAGGGCGGCTAATAATCTTTTTTTTTATGAACGCACCTCTTTCGAGGTGCAATTGGAGAGGATATGTAACGAAACGCAACCTTCTCCTCTTTATTAGGTAACCTACCCTCACTCAACCTTAATTATTTGTTTTGAATGTTTTAATAGAACTACAAGTGTTTATAATGGTCCGGAAAAACATACGCCGGAATCGTTCGGTACGGTGGTGGTTTGGTACGCTGCGTCTTCTTTTGGGCCATTCGTTGACTGGATTAGTAAGGTGTTATATTTATTTTGATTTCTGTTTCAGTGGTAGTTATATATGTCGTGGCTGCTACAGCTCACCGGCAACAGTGTCAACCAGAACCAGAGCGTAAAGAAGTGAACATTTTAAAAATCAACAGAATAATAGCATCGTGCGATCCAAACACCATTCAACAAACTTGTTTTTGTAAAGCAAATGATCTTCGATGGACGTCGTGCGTGTAAGTGCTTTAATCTCGATGCAATATTAGGGGTGTTATGAGTTTGACGCCTATGTCTGTATGTGTGTCTGTCTGTCTGGGTCATCGTTGTTCCCAAACGGATGGCCTAATTCTGACACGGATAGTTTTAATAATAATAAATCTTTATATCAGCAACAAAAGAAACGTACAAGATGTTAAAACTTAATTCTACGGCCCATATACTGACATATTTTATTACTTAAAACTATTTGCTGACTCGTAAAGTCTGCGACGTATGACGCACTTGCGCTGTGTCGTATAGTCGACCGCAAAAACGACGAAACAACGCACTTTTTGGCCAAAACTTTGTTGGGACACGCACCACAATAGATTTGAAATCATTGTGGCGCGATTCCAACTATTCGACCCTTAACTGCACATTGGCGTTCTTCTTCACATATTCCACCACGTCCTTCACCTTCGTGGAATTGTGAAGACGCGACACGTAGAGCAGCGTAATAACTATGAATCAGGTCAGCGATTCCGAAGATTATCAGTACTTTTTAATTTTAGGTGAAGGGACCTCAATTGAACAATGAAGATTTATTACGTTTCTTTTATATGTCAGGGATTTCAAAGCATTTTATTTTAACTTGTTCTTTTTATTCTATAGTGACAAAAAGTTGAACATCACCGACGGCCCTAAAGTTGACAGTTGTGTCTCTATGATGGACGTCCATAACTTGTGCGCTAGATACGAAGATAAGAACGAAATAAGGGTATGCCCTACACCGAATCCAATTATATTTCATGTGCTCAAACTGCAGAGAGAGGTTGAGAAGTGTGGCCCTGACACTATAGTTGATACCTGTCATTGTCGAAGGAATCAACTTTACTGGACTAAGTGCCTGTAAGTATGCTATACTAAAAATTTTGAATATCGGTTTGAATTTCATAGGGTAGGTATTCTAATAAGAGGCTTGCAACCTAGTTATAAATGCCTAACCTCTAAGTGCAAATCGGGCACGTATCACACGTAATGTTTTGTCTTGCTTGTGAAGTCAAAGTCAAATATTTTATTCATTAAAATATTTGACTAACACCTTATGAGATATCTGCGTGCTGAGTATCCTAGTATTTCTATCAGTGGGTTTAACTACACTTTATTTATGCTGCTTGGAGATAGAACAAGCTTATGGTGGGCCACCTGATGTGAACTTGTAACCATCGCCTATAACGTAAAATTGCCTCGTAGATTACGCACCTTAGAAATGTGCCCTACGATGCACTGCCCTTAATCAACTTGAGGCATAAAGGTGTAAAGTTTTATGTGCCTGCAATTTCACTGGCAACCATATCCTGCAAACAGAAACCTGAGCTAATTATTATAAATACGGGATTTATCACGTACCGTTTTATCGGTGTTTCGATCGACAATGTTTTGGTTCAGTTCTGAATCTTCATCAGGGTAAGTGCGATCCACTCTGCACTGCGTCTCGCCTCGCAATGATGAAGATTCACGAATTGAACCGAAATATTGTCAGTCGAAACACCGATAAAACGGTACGTGATAGATCCCGTATTTATAATAATAATTGAAATAAATCACAAAAGTTTTCTAAGTAAAATATACGTAAGTTGTTATTTTTATTTTATGTTATTCTTAAATGAAAAGATGTAGTTATATTGTCGATATATTTTCAGCTATGATCGTCTGCAGTTGGATCCTAGCTACTGTCCGAAACCGTATTCCTGTGTCCCTCTTAAAGGGATCAGCGCATTATTCAATTTCTACTCAAACAACGGCAGAGAAAACTGTCCAGCTGACCATTCAACTACAAAAAAACCACCGAAGACACCACCAACTCAATGACTGCAACTAAAGCAGGCTGTTTAAGTTTTTTCCTAAATTAATATTTTAAATTTATTTATATAAAGATCCTGACAACTGCGATACACAATCAGTTGACTAAAAAGAAGATTGTTTTCTTTGCTGCGCAGCCAATTGCCGAAGAAGATATCCTATTATTGTTACGCAATCAGGGTAGTTGAGAGCTGAGTTTCACAACCAGTAATCTGAAAAGAAAGAAAAAACTGGTTGTTTTTTTATTTAGAGCCTCATCAAAACTGTTGGTTGGCTAAAGTATTGAGAGGAACGAGGGAATTAAATTGCGATAAATAAAGATAAATAAGCATTTAAATTTTATTTTCCGACTTAAAAGGTTTTAATAAAAAATCAATACTCTTGACACGCTAAGAAGAAGAAGAATAAAAAATCAATGAGTCCTACCAATTTACATTAATTAATGGTTTTTTATCTTTCATAGGTTTTGTCTCATTCTCGCCCACCCTTTTTGGTTTTTGTTAACACAAAATAGACTAAAACGCGGCTTTGCCCGCGTTTGTCAATAAAAACATTACTCCTCCTGCGCAGTTTGGAAAAGGAAGCATATGTTTTAATCCCAGTCTTAATCTATCTATCTACTCGTGAAAACGTAACAAACAGACAGACAGAGTTACTTTCTAATTTATAATTTATAATCATTTTTTTATTTTTGTGTGTAACGAATAAACTCAAAAACTACGGGTACGATTTCAAAAATTATTTCACCATTAGAATTCATAATTATTATTAGAACACATTCGTTACATTATCCCTGAGTAAGATCTAGGCTACTTTTTACCTGACTGCACAGACAGAAGGAGGGTAAAGTTTATTCACAAACCGAAGAATGAAACGGGAGGCAGGTCAGCTAGTTTACAATATTAGCATGGATATCCATCGCTGTATCATGGTCATACCTTCATAATATCGTTAAACATGTACACAAAAACTTGGACATCGCCACCTCTGTATCAATTGTCCGATAAAGTCCAACTTGAAAATCCATTTCAATAGCTTTAGAATATGCACAGATAGATTTATTAATAAAGGGTGGCTGGGGGTGGTGTGCCCCAGGGGATAGGGGGTAAACTTGGCAAACGTAAGCTTGTACTGGACAGGAGTGGTCATAACTAAGATATTTTGACCGTCAAGCAATTTCTTGGGCACGTTGATGGTACAGGGTGTTGTTTACATTGTAACATCAACAATGAATTAATTCTGTAGCAATATGATTAGGTGTGCTTTGATTTGGGTATCGGTGGTTTGTTGCTTCAACAGTTCTCGGTATCTAGTTGATTTAATTTATGATAAATCCCCACTTGCACATAATATATGCTCGACGTTTTTGTGCCCAATCGAGCAAGATAGAACATTTTTTTTTGGCAAACACACGAAATAGTGTGACGCCAAAAAATGAGAACCAACGCCATCATCATTATATCAACCACAGGACGTCCACTGCTGAATATAGAATAGATTTAAAACCTTTATCCCAGCAACCTTTTTTAGGTCGTCTTTCAATCTAGTTGAGGGCCGTCTTTTCTGCCCCAACGACCATCAGTTATTCGAGTTATGTACCCTGCCCACTGCCACTTCAGCTTGCTAATCCTTTGTGCTATGCCAGTGGCTTTGTTTCATCTACGAATCTCCTCATTTCTGATTTGATCTCGTAGAAACACCAAGCATAGCACACTCCATAGCACGCTGAGCGACCTTCATATACGCCCTGAGAGAATACGTTTTAGAATACAGAGTTATAATAGAATATAGGCTAAATATTAGATATTAAAAAATATGTTACTAAAAATACCACCCTGTATACAAGGGATGAGCCACCAAAGAGCGTTGAATACGTTTGTAGCCGAGATGTCTGTGTATGGGGTGATATTAAATTCCGACTGACCGAGACTCGTAATATAATATGCTAATTTGAGTTACCGTCTTCAGATGTGCAAAGCAATTTGAGCGTTAAACTTGATTAGGTAAGGTAGTAGTGATTTCTTAGTAGTTTTTTTTAATCTGACGTATCTGTTAGACCAGTGGTTTTCAAAGGTTAGTTACCGAGAGAGCGTATGATTATGCAAATAGCTCTTTGGGATCACTGGTAAAAATGTGCTATTGCATACAAGGTGAATTTGTAAACGGTTGAAAAAAAGCATGTGTGCAATTCACACGTGGTAGAAGTGAAACCTTCAAAAATGTTGGTTTCAAGATAATGAGACGAATGTAAAATTTCGGGAAGATGATACTTGTAGGTTTTAGTGATCATAGTGATGCAAAGTTAGATAATTATTAACACGAGTGGAGGGAGTACGAAGCAAAGCACAAAGAGAACCACGAACACAAGAAACACTGTATAATGCTTCCTATCTCATTTTCTCCCACGTTAAATCTTATGAATTTATGTGTCTGTCTCTTTTTAGTGTCGCTTTTTCGTTTCATCGACTTTCAAATCACAACGATGCTAAAGAAGTTTTCACTTCACTTATGAATTTATATGTCTGTCTCTTTTTACTGTCGCTTTTTCGTTTCATCGACTTTCAAATCACAACAATGCTAAAGAAGTTTGACTTCAAAAATACAAGAACCACTCTGCGAAAAAACAAATAAACAACAAACCACTCTCTCTCTCTCTCTCTCACGTCATCCAGAAAATAACCTGTTTTACTAAGAAAACTTTTGATATTAATTTCAACTGACAATGTTTCGGTTATTCGTAAACATTCACGGTGAGACCATCCGGTCATAACTCCGATTAAACTTTACGAAATCAATTCCGTATGACTAATGACCATATTTGTTTATTTTAATCCAATATTGAATTTGAAAATAGATTGTTCCATATAAACCACACTGCCTGAAGACGGCGCAATGCATGATAAGGCAGATACATTCACAAACCATGTAAGTATAAGTTTATTTTTCGTCCACGGTAGATGCATATAAGCGCCATTTGCATTTTTTTTGCGAATCGACCTTCAGGTGGTTGGACAAGAGGATATATTCTTTAAAAGTACAAACTTAGAAGATAAACAAAACCCAACTCCAATTTCTCCTTGAAACCTCATTTCCACATGAAACGCAAATTGAAATCAGAATTCATCACACATTTGTATAACTGAATCAGTGCGCAGACCAAGACGTCTGCTGCCCTGAGATTCCTACAGACGTTAATGGTTCCTCCATTGAATTCAGATTATTTCGCTGGCCTGGATTGAGTGGGAGGTTTTAGATAAATATATCTAAAATATATATATCTATACTCTATATTGCACACCTAACAAAGTTACAAGGACAAAAAATAATCAAATGTAAGTTCAGTGGTCTTATCGTTAGAGGCGATATAAACTTAATGATTTTTTTCCTTATCTCATATGTTAAAACAGACCAGCTTGTAGAGGGCATTGTAAACCACGACCTTATAATAGAAGTGGTTTTAAGAACTTTTGTTATTGCTTAAAATCTAAGTGAAAAGTATGTTAATAGGTTAGAAATATCGGTTATTCGAGCACTAACTAATAATTGATTAGTCATGCTAATTTTAAGTAAAGAAAAAAGGCCCTCACTTTAATCTTAAATTTTGAATTACTCGTTTTTATTACTTATTTATACAAATTCTTACAAAATTGGTCATTATGACCGAATAGAACAAATATACTTTTTAGGATACTACATAGAAAAAAACATAATAAAAGAAGTACTTAAGTAGGTATACTCCAAACTGACCTTACACATTATAAAAAATCATGCACCAAAAACAAACCAGGAAGGCATTGCCTTCAGAAAATCAAAACCATCATCTAATATTCCGAAGAGGTTAAACTCATAAGCACCTACCTCCTTGCACAAAACTTTACCCCCAGGTCAGGGGGTGGCGCGGGGGCGGTCAAGGAGTCAGCTCATCCCAATACATTTCATATTCCGTTGACAGAGGCGCAATAATAACGCGCCGCTGTCCGTGTGAAGCTGGACCTAGTTCATGTACAACGATAGAGTTGGACTAGATGTGACGATGTTTGTTGTTTGAAATACCATGTAAAAAACCTAGATCCCATATAATACACTGGTAATTAGTGTTATCGATAGATAATCGAAGCATCACTACGGCTCCCGTAAAGGCTGCACGAACGAGCGAGATAGCAATATCATCGTTGGGTCATAAAACGTGGGACAAGCGTCAATAGGCACATGAGCCTTCTCGTGAATGGGAATAGAGATGTTGAGGGTTATTCCTTATTTGCTGGATAAAGAAACCCAAAACTCTAAAGTAAAAAAAAAGCAGTAACATCTGATACATGGCTACTGATTTCATGTGAAAAGTTTTGATTTGCCTGATGGGTTTATGTTTAAATAGGTGATGGGTTATCATGGAGAATGGTAGCAAACAGAAGTGTCGAATGTGAGAAAGGTAGAACATAATCAGATTTCCAAAGTTACCAATCTTGTGCGGCCTGTACCTGACGCCAAACTGTTGCCAGTACCTATGAGAGGTGAATCATCGTGGGGACCCTTACAGGACATGGCCCCCTGAGCAAATACCTCTACACCATCGGAGCAACAGACAGCCCACTCTGCAGGGCATGTCTCACCGAAGAAGAATCAGCTGCCCACGTAGTCCTGGAATGCGTGGGGGTAACAGCACAACGTGCAGAAATCCTGGACAATCCAAGGTCACTCCGTAAAGCCTGCGAAGACCCCAGAAAACTTCTGCGCTTCTGGTTGGAGTTAGGCTGGCTATCCATATAGTCAACTCTCCCACGCATAATGGACCACATACAGAGTTTGAATGCGGAAAAGGGAGTCCACCAACATAACATAACATAACATAACATAACATAACCTATGAGAGGTCCTATGATAGGTCTTGTTTCCATCTAATGAGGGGCAGCAGGACACTTTCACTCCACTCGAAAGTTGTTGTGCACTATCAGCCTCCAGTTCTTCAAGCTACTTTGTTGTAAGAACTAGCTCCTTCGTCATTATAAAAAGAGATACAACAAATAAATTTACCATAGTTAACATGTTTGTTTCTTGTTCAATATACTGGTAATTAGTGTTATCGATAGACACTGGGCGCATCACTAATGGCTCCCGTAAGAACTGCAAGACCGAACGAGATAGCATTTACATCGTCGCTTGTCCCAAAATTTATGACCCCGCCCGTATCTCGTCTCTTCCATCTAACGAACATCCACAATCAACCAATAGTTGGACATAGTTGAATTTGAAGATGCTCGGAATTTACGAGTCCGACCCATGGGCGCTCGGACCATAGAGTATTCTAAATTCGCTAGTCTATTGCCTAGCAACGAATATCTCAGTTAAATTACCTGAATAACTACGGACTGGAGTAAACAGTTGAAGCTGACCAATCTTAACTTGTGTAAGGTGAATTCCAGGTTGTGGGAAATAGAATTTACACTTGAAAAATTGTTAACAATGTGCTCTCAATATTAAAGTAGTATTTATTAATGTTTGGTTAATGTAAGCAAGTTAGCAAATAAAAAATAGGCTACAAGAAGTATACGAGTAACTTAGATCAAAAATGTTGATGACTGTTGCATAATTTATGCAATTGATAATCATGTACAGATTCTTAGGGAAATCCTCATAGGTTTTCAACATCAGAGGTTGAAATTGATATCACAACCTCATAACAACGTGAAGATTACGGGCTCAAATCTCGGCTAGTTCGTAATTTTAAAAATATTTTCAACAGTTTCTTCATCCTGTAATTTATATAGTCTTGATGCCTGTCAAAGCAACATTATAACGTTATCTAAAAGGTCGTGATGGTACCGAAAGTTGACTAAAGTTAAAATTACAAAATTAGACATTATGATGATGATAATGATGAAATGTGTACACCTCTGATATATATTGTGTCGGGTTATATAAATATTGGACACAAAAATACTATAAAAAAATATAAAAAAAAACTACATATAAAAATCGTAGAATGGGCGTGATTCGGATAGCTCCATCGATGGTGATTTTTAGGGCAACATGAAACCTGACAATGGTATACTTTTTATATAGTAAGTGCATTTGATTTGTTCGTTGCAATAAACATATAACTTATACTAGCTCATCGTAGATTTCCAGAAATTAAATTATATTCCTCATAGGTACCAAGTTAGTTTCCAACTAGATACTCAACTTATCCATTTGAGATTGGAAAATAGCTCGACTTACCGTGTACAACTCCGTCCAGCTTGATGTTTGAGTTGCTTTGCGCTACTTGTGATGACCGTGGTCTAAGGTGAATACTGCTAGCGTATCCTTTATCTGAAGTTCATCAACATTATCATCATATCAACCAAAAGACGTCCACTGCTGAACATAGGCCTCACCCATAAATTTTCAGAGCGTACGATCTTGTGCGGCCTACACCCAAACGTCTCTCAGCAACCTTTAGCAGGTCTTTCCATCTAGTGAGGGTCCTATACTGCGCTTTCTAGTGCATGGTCTCCGCTCGAGAATCCTTCTGCCCCAACGGCCGTCAGTTTTTCGAGCTATGTACCCAGCCCACTGCCATTTTAGCTTGATAATTCTTTGTGCTATGCCGGTGACTTTCGTTCGTCGAATATCATTTCTGATTTGATCTCGTAGAGAATCACCAAGTATAGCCCTCTCCATAGCACGCTGAGCAACCTTGAACCTTCTTATGAGGCCCGTAGTGGAAGACCACGTTTATGTACCATACTGGTAACACACACTGATCAAAGACTTTCGTCTTAAGATACTGAGGTATTTTGGACAAAAAGAATAGAATAGAATACTCTTTATTGCTCACCAACAAAATTAAAAATACAATAAAAATACACAAAAATTAAGGTAAGTAGAATGGGCGGTCTTATCACTAAAAGCGATCTCTTCCAGACAACCTTTGTATGGACAGGACAAAACAAAATCAAAAAGTCGGCGGTGTATCTACGAGTAGGTTCATAAACCTACATAAACTACTAATAAACTAAATATATATGCTTACAAATATAATAATATATACTTATATACATATAAACTACAATAAAGGAGATAAACATAACGATAAACTAGCAGTGCGTAGACAAAGAAAGCAAATGATTGTATACCTTAGCTTTAAAGATAGGAAGAGATTTAGATGATCTAATAGAGAAAGGTAAAGCGTTCTACAGCCGCACAGCTTGAACTGTAAAGGAGTCACCATAAATTGAGAACTGTGGACAGGGGTTTGGAGACTTAGAGCTTCAGATGAGCGTAGCTTTCGATCATGCGCCTGATGCAAGAACACAACACGCTCCTTAAGATAGGATGGTGAAGAAGGATTGAAAAGAATGTTAAATAGAAGGGACAGAAAATGTGCATTCCGGCGAAGACGGATAGGGAGCCACTTGAGTTTTGCACGAAATTCTGAAACATGGTCACAAATACGAACCGAATACAAAGATTTTGAAGGCGTTCAAGTTTGAGCAATTGTACTTCGGAAAGGTCCAAAAGACGTGACGAAGTTTTCCGAACGCTACCCAGCCGAGTTGGATTCGTCAATTGATCTCTTTCTCGAAGTTGGACCTACCTCACTGGACTGTTTACATCGAGATTAGAGGTCCCAACTGATACTCAGAGTAGGCGCGTGTGTTATCTGCTAAAAAAATATCTATAGTGGTTATTTTGCGATAAAACCATAAAATCAAATTGGTACCTTCAGAATATTGTATAACTAATAACTTGGCAAGAAATCTGTTGATAAACTCCAGTATAAGTCAAAATCTGTTTTCAACATTTGTATCATACAGAAACCTACCGAAAATATATGAGTAAATCATGTCACAAGCGTTAGATATTAAAGAAATGTGTTATCCACTTTACACGAAGTCTTAGGGCGACTTGCACAACGATGCTTAAACGTATTTAGTGGGTAAATATGATATAAAGAGTTGTCAAACCATATAAATACATCAAATATAAACATGTTTAGTCGCTAAATACGTTTAGAGATCGTTGTGCAATCCGGGCTTAAGTATTATCCCCATAACACGAAGCCTTCAGTTTTTAACGTAAAACCTATAGCTTGCACCAATCTAAACTAGATTATCTAAATGTTTGAATTTATATGCGGTCGAAGCTAATTTTCGGACAATTACTGCGGTCTCCAGTTTGCTTAGGGTTGTGGGTGAGCTCCTTGGCCGTTTGTGTGTTATATCTTCGTTTTGATAAAGCTATTGTACATTTCCTACGTTTAAATGTATAATTTAGTTAAAGAGCTCAATGAATACACTTGGGAATCTCATATTCTAGTACCTTACTCAGATCTTTATATCGATGAATTAAAAAAGATTATAAATAATAATAATAAATATTGCTGGACATTTCACACAACGCTATCTAGCCTCAAACTAAGCAGAGCTTGTACTATGGGAACCAGATAACTGATAGAATATTTATATACATTTTTTTGTAAATACATACTTATAATAAATAGAAAAACATCCAGACCCGGAACAAATATCTGTAGATCATGCCAACATTTGTTCCGCGGCGGCAATCGAACCCGCTACCTCCTGCGTCTCAGCAGGCTATACGCCCACTACGCCACGGAGGATTATGCAGGGTGTAACGGAACTAGATGGACCTATGATTTAAAAATGTAGTTTCTTACATTTGTTTATTTTTAATGGTGTGCAATAAATTACCTATTTAGTATTTTAAAACTGAACGGGGTGATTCAGACAACACAAGTTACAAAATCGAATTTCAGGAGTCATGGAGTTAGAAGAAATTGAGAGAAATCAATGACTTTAATTGAAAAATCGGTTAAAACTACGCTGATTTTGGTTAACATTTTGTTTATCAGCTTATTTAGGTCAAAACCCTTAAATCAAACATTACGTTTGTAAAAAGTTAGTTCTCGGGAAGGCGCAAAATTTAAAATACAGCAGATTTAAAGATAAACTAAAAACAGAAAAATAAAATGTTTATTAATGTATGTTATATTATGTAGACAATTTCCTCCCTCCCTTTCATTCATTCAAGATTAAATAATTTGGAGCAATAGGTTTGATACCTACAGATACCTCTTCAGCCTCAGTTGCCTCATTGAGCTGCTCCCGAGAGCAGGTGGTGGCGCCTGCAGTGCGTGGCGTTATGATGCGCACGCCACGCAACCTGCGAGGCGTGTGGATAAAAGACGCAACTGCCTGAAATTACAAGAAGTCAAGTATTATTACAATTTAAACATTTCTTAAAACGATCTAAGAAAGCTTCCAAAATGAATGACCCCCACATAAATAAACCTCACACTATCAACACTTTCAGTTCCCTTCAGCAAACATTAACCCTTTAGACAGTGAAAAATACACAGGACTTGTCAAGTAAAACGCAGCTAATTTAAGGAGCCTACGTTATCTTTGTGTAAGTTCGACGGGGAGAGTCATTTGTCTTCGTCAGTGTTGGTCGGTGATCATTTATGCCATAGCACACCCTACCCTTTAGCGGGAATTTACGGGAGGGAATTATTGCGAGCTTATAGTCTAGCTTATTGGTTAGGTACCTAGGGTTCGCCCGGGGAAGTACTACCATCATACTTATTTCTGCCACCAAGCTGCATTACATTGTTTCGGTATGAAGGGTGTGGTTTCCAGGGAAATTACGCCTCAAGTTGATGGACACAGGGCAGTGCATCGTAAGGTACATTTATAATGTGCGTAACCTACAAGTCAATACTTTGCTTTAGGTAATGGTTATCACTTAGCATCAGGTGGGCCATAAGGTGGTTTCATCTCTAGATAGAATTAAGAAAAAAAAGGAAAACAAAACAAATATATATATGTACTAATTACAAAAATGCCCAACTGCATTTTCATTGACTTGACTTTTTTAAGAATCATCTATACCTACCTACTAATATTATAAAGAGGAAATATTTGTATTTTTGTATGTTTTAACGAACAAACTCAAAAACTACGGATCCGATTTCATAAATTTTTTCACCATTAGAATGCCACATTATCCCGGAGTAACACAGGCTAGTTTTTGCCAACTACGCAGAAGGCTGAGGATTGGTCAGCTAGTATTATGTAAAGAAGAAATATTTTAATACGCATTTCTTCTTCTTAGTCGTAGCACTCTTGGCAGAGTGGTCGTGGCGCGCTTAACTACCCTTTGCTACTCTCATCGCAGCACGTTCATTTGAACGAATGTGTCAGAACACATTCGTTCAAATGAACGTCTATAACACCCTTTACTTGATCCATCTCATAGGCGATCTATCACGCGCTTTTATGTGCCTATAATATTTACGCGCGTGTAAATAATTCACGTCTTCAAAATAGTGAGGATACCCTCGGCTTAGTTAGTTGTACACAAATTGACGATGTCTTTCTTATAATCATCATCATCATCACTGCCACTGGCCACCAAGAAGTGTATTTTTTTTATTAATAATAGTCAATCGCTGACTATAATCGAAGATGGAGCACGCTTGCATAAAAAAAACCTATTCTACTTTTACTTTATTTTACCAATCTACTTCGGTGGCAGAAATTTTATTTATGTAACTATTTTAACCATTTTTCGCTCTTAGACGAGTTAAGAAAATATCAATCACAAAAAAACTTTTACAAAGAAATTGAAGGGCTGGATGGAGTCTAATCATGCTATTCGTACAATAGCATGATCCAGTATATTGGTTTTCTTAGTTCCAACCAATATATTTTGATATATCTCTATCTCACAATGTAATCCAAAAAAAATTAAATAAATACCTATTCCAATAATCTCAAAATTCAATATCAATTAATGTATTGTATTTATTTATTATTCGAAATTAGTTACATACTAACAGTATTACATAAGTAAAGCACTAAGAAACCCTAGAAACCTCTAGGTGTCTTATTAAAATCACAAACGTCACTTTGACTTGTCAATTTTACAACCTTTTCCTATCGTTTAAAACGTCAATTTAGAAGTCGTCAAGTTTCTTTGAACTTTGTTTTAAACAGCTTGACGAAATATTCTACCGTGTATTCTAAACCACAGCCATTTCAACCACGTCAACTCTATTCTTAAACCATTAGAGACGACTTTTCTGTGACGTGTGTGGTTGACGAATGACTTGGATTTTTTCTCGAAGGAAATTGCAGACACTTGAGTGGGTGTGCAGTGACGATGCGCTTTTGAGTCAGTCACTAGATTCTTTCGTACTATTCGTTCTGTTTTGGTTATCATCAGATCCGGTATAGTGACCTTCGATTAAAGAAAATGGTGACCTTTATAATGGTCGATGTTTCGATCAAAGAACCGATGTTTTAAAGGATTAAGTTTTTTTTTTGAAGGACTAACTTGCTCTTGGTCTCTGAGGTCGATCCAGCTTAACCGAACTTGTGACGAGTGCAGAGGGCGCTCAGCCTAGTAAGTTTTTATAAATCAGCGCAAGGTCACCACTTAAGTACGAATCTCAGATTGGGCTGTTGCCAGGAAGAGGATAGGAGAGAAACGCCCAGGTACATGTTTGTACCTTGTGTAGATGGCAACTGAAGGGACTAGTCGACCTGGCCGGCGAGGTTGGTGTATCTGTGAAGTGTTTGCTCTGTCGAAAGTAGATGACTCACAGTAGAATCACTTCCGTATATTCACTCATATAAATAAATGAAATGAAAAAACAGAATGATGTGACAATTTTGTATCAGTAACCTGAAAACGAATCGAAGGTCAACTTCGAATAATCCTGATCTATTATAATCCCATTATTGCTCATTTATCATTACTTAGTATGCACCTACTTACTTGGTTAATTGTATAGGTATATATAACTCACTTGTTATGTCTGTTGAGTGCTATAGGTAACTTAAATTTTTATTTATATTATTATGATATTTTTATGCACTTTAACGCTTTGGTCTTTTTAAACTGTTATGTTATTTCAGAAGTACCTATTAAACGAATTTTGTATTATAAATTTTGAAAAATGGAAATAATAAATCAAAATAGATAATTATATCAACCCCCTCACTATTATACAATCTGCAGAGTTCTAACCACCTACCTGCAGGATGAGAGGGTCAAACCCTTATCAAGGCAAAGTAAATTAACTCCAGAACATCTTGACCAAGTTATTGTTAGTCGGTCGACCGAGCTAAATCCGAAAAACAAACGGGAAGGGGGCAATGGACGTATGCAAATACTACCCAATTATTAAGGGTGTTGGTAACTTGTTAACTTAACTACGTGATAACTTGTAACGTAACTTGTTATTTTGAAAGCATCAACTAAACTTGGTTTTGTGAAAACCACACTGAAATATCTCATTCTTACATGGCAGAAGGAAATAATTATTATTAAAAACAAACAAATACCCAGCCATGAAAAAAACTGAAAAGAGTTAACTCGCATATTTTGATGGTTGCAGGCGGGATATTCCTTCAAATTTCATACAGATTATCACACTCGCGTGATTCAAACGATTCCAATGATATTTCATTTGTCAAAATCCGTGAAGATGTAAACGGCGCCACGGCATACAGGATACAAGCCGTTTAGCCTGGAAGCAAATGAACAGACATCTATAAGTCCACATACAAGACATTGACACATTGACGATCTCCATAGCGCAGTGGGCGTATAGCCGGCAGAGACGCAGGAGGTTGCGGAGTCAATTTCCGCCGCGGAAACTTAATTGCATTATCTACAGATATTTTTTCCGGGTTTAGTTGTTATGTTTATTTTATTCAGCTCTTAAATCAAATGCAAAAATCACTTACTAAATACGGTACCCTTCCTGTGTGTGGTCCAACTCGCGCTTAGTCAATCTATTTTTAGTTGTGTCCTTCGCATTTATCAACGATGTATTAGATCCGCGTCTCAGCATAATTTTTACTTATGTATTTAGGGGGTAAATCAATAAATAATACTTGACATTTAATACCGCGATATTTAGCTCCAAACAGCGATAGCTAAGCCCAATCAACGATATAAGTGATACCTATTATGCGCATGCACGATATTCATTTTATTGGCATCAAAAATAATTGTATGTTATTTCTGTTCATAAAATGTACATTAAACCTATAAGAAAGGAAGGAATTAAAGGAAATGGGGGAGACCTTTGCCCAGCAGTGGGACAGTATAAGTTATTAAAACTAAACCTATAAAGTTTCTAAAAAAAGTATAACCAAACAACATTCCCACTTTGATTCACAATTTAAATGACACCAAATCCAAATAAATTTCCTAGCACCCCACAGGTACCTACTCCAATTTTTCACGAGAATCCTATCAAAAAGTCAAACACGACCCAAATGACACATTCAAAGATCGCCAAAGAACCACAACAGAGTATACCAGCATAATTATAAATTCCTCGTCACCCGGCAACGGTGGAACAATGTAGTGTAGTTAATCCATCAGGCCAAGTCCTACGGCGAGGGAGATAAGACAAGGGCCGGTCCCACCCTGTTCTTGGCCTTCTTGGCCACCCCGTGTAGAGTTTAAGGTAGATGGATCAGTGGCGGAAGATTACCTACGATTATAAATTAAATTAAATATTATATTATGAGAGATTCATTAATAATAACTGCAAATTTTACCCTAAAAAGAGTAAGCATATAGTGCGAGGCGAGACGTGGTTTAGACGCACTCACCCTGATGAAGGTTCACGAATTGAACCGAAACATTGTCGGTCGGACACCGATAAAACGGTACGTGATAAATCCCGTATTTATAGTAAAGAGTAACCATATAACTCCCGTTACTTGTAAATTGAATGAAATTGTAGGTCAAGTTATTTGGATATTCATTTCATCTCACTATTTTATTAGTCTAAGATTATCAATAATTTTTTTTTGTTTTTAGGGAGACTCGCGAGATCTCAGTTCAGGCTGAACCTCTAATTTATTTCAGACTACAAGCGATCCTTAAAGTGTTAGTAAATAAATAAAGCTATATGTGTTTAAAAATTACATTAAAATTAATTAGGCAATGGTAGGTAACACGGTCTTGTAATGACGATGGAATAGTTTCCCATGTCATCATTGCTCGAATACAGTGTCTGAAAAAGGGGTTATCCCATTTCTAAGCCATGGTGTTTATGATGGTGTTGGTGGTCGCGCGCATTCTGCTCATCAGCGACGCGACTTTCTTCTGCATGCAGGCGTGAAAACCATCAGCATGCGCTTCAGCGAACATGCCGGATGCCGTAACCGTGCAGAACTGATTATACAAAAGCTCCCACAACCATCTGTTAATTCGTATTACACATCAAAAGTTTTACTTTAGGGTGCCTACGACTTTGAGTCATAGGTACCATAAAATAAACATGGTCGAAAAAATAACGAGTTAAAAATTCTGGAATTATCAAATTATTCTGAACCTGACATTATCTGTAAAAATATAACCTAAATGATTTCAATGATAGCCAAACGGTACATTTCACGCTCCTAGAGACAACCCTGTAGGCATAACAACTTTCTTGTCTCATCTGTACACTTTACAACCGTCAGAATTCAATGCGCATTGACCACTCCTAAGTCCACCCTTCTCAGATTGTGACGTCCACCTGAGCCTGTCGTATGAATATTAATTCAACCATATCTTGACCCCCGTCCTCTAGATTTAATGTAAAATTAGAAGTAGTAGCACACATTTTAAACCGTCAAATAATTTGATTAATATTTTTGACGTTTAAGAAATTCAAAAGGCGTAATAATGTTAGCTAGCTACCTCTTTAGCTAGACTAAGCAGAACTGCTCTAGAATTGTCATACTGTGTACACCTGCTTATGGATACAATCTAGGTCGTTGATAATTATATTTTGTACCTATTTGTTTGGTTGTATTCTGTTTTGTGTGCCATCTCACTAATATTATAAACGCGAAAGTTTGTATGGATGTATGTGTGGATGTTTGTTACTATTTCACGCAAAAACTACCGAATGAATTTTAATGTGATTTGTTATGTACGTAGACTACAACCAGGGTTAACATAGGCTACTTTTGATTGACAAAACATGCGTGCGAAGCCGCTTGCGGAAGCTAGTAATAAATAAATTAAATTAAATTTGACCTCGACAACAGTGTTTGACAGCACAAATTTTAATGAATAAGTGAATTGTTTCAAGTCAATTTATACAATTAAAATTTCTTGATACATATCTTTTATTAACAAAATCTACAACACTCTAGCTCAACTAGAGTAAGTCACTTCAACTCTCAACTCAATAAACCATCATTATTTGGTTGTTATAACCATATTATGTGGATATGCGACGTGAGTTAGTTGTATTAGGAAACTGTAATATTAGATGTAATGTGTTAATAAATAAACAAATAAAAACCAATAAAATAAATCTTCAGTATAAGTCATCAGTCGCAAACCGGCTTAAGGCATAGCACACATAGCAACTCGGAGAGGGATCGTCACCGTATCGCCTTTCGCCTCGTCGTCAACCAGGCGTCAACCAAACGTAAGCACGTAATCAAAGCGGATCAGCAGCTCCTTGGCTACGGCTAGGCAACGCAGGGCTTACGGCTCGCCGCCCGCTGGTTGACGGCTAGGCGGCACCAGTTTCACCGCTCGGGTACGGAGCCGCAAGCGCACGGCACCGCGGTTGTGAGCTTGTCCCGAGGCGAGGCGATTACGTTACGATTCCGATTAGTGTGCATTGTAGTAGGGAGTTTCATACAAATAATACTGAAGGGCTCGAGTTGATACGGTGACTATTCCTTTCCGAGTTAATATGTGTGCTACTTTAAACAGAAACTTTACGAATCCCAGCCAATCGAACTTGACCATTGATCATATCCACACGGTGATACAACCAGCCACTTGGTACGGCCTTCGCTGACTACGTTTATAGAGAAAAAACAGTAATAATTTTTTTTGATGACCTCCGTGGCGCAGTGAGTGAATAGCCGGCTGAAATGCAGGAGGTAGCGGGTTCGTTTCCTGCCGCGGAACAAATGTTTGCATGATCTACAAATATTTGCTCCGGGTATGGATATTTTTCTATATATTATAAGTATGTATTTACAAAAAAAAAAAGTATATAAGTATTGTTACGCCGAGGCTGTTAAACAATGAGTAATAATCGTAACTTCTCGAACGCTTTTGTCTTGCTGCGTTATTGTTGTTATTGTCTGCGGTTGCGCACAATGGAGTGGCCATTGTGTCGAGGGACCGACCCTTTTCCTGGAACGATCGAGATCCTTCTCGAACAATCGAAATGTGTGGATATAAATAGGCCGGAGAGATGGCCGGACAGTCAGTTGTGAGTTAGTCGGAGTTAGTCTGAGTGAGTGAGTCTCAGCGAGGCCCTGGAGGACTGACGTGGAGCAGGGTCTCGCGTGAACAGTAGTTGCTCGCGAGTCAGTCTGGATTCAGCTATACGTGTGAACATTTCGGAGACTTTAAGTGGTGCAACTGTGGTGTGAATTAGTGTGTTGTGATTACGTGAGACCAAGTTCGTGTATTCATCGTTTAGTGTTGAATAAAAGTGTTATTTTGGTTAAATCGATTCCCATTATTTTATCCCGAACCCCTCAGCTCGTAACAATTTGGTGTCAGAAGTGGGATAAAATAATGCCGGTTCTACCAAAGGATAACGTGGACGGTGTCAGGACGAGAGGTCAACGACAACAGGAAATGTATGAAAGGCGGTTTGGGGAGTCTCCGGTTCAAGAAGCTCGGCAGAGTCGTCAGCCGATGGAGATGGAATCAGCCGCCACCGAACCATTTGGAGCTTCATCATCATCACCCGTGGGCAAGCTCCTGTGACAGGCGATCTTGCTGCTATTATGGCCATGCTTTGTCGTCAACAAGAAGAGCAGCGACGTAGGCAGGAAGAACAGCGTCGTCAGGATAAAGAAGAGCAGCGTCGTCAACAGGAATAGCAGGCTCAGTTGCAGGAGGAACAACGCCGTCAGCATTAAGAAGAGAAGCGTTGTCAACAGGAAGAGCAGGCTCGGTTGCAGGAGGAACAACGCCGTCAGCATTAAGAAGAGAAGCGTCGTCAGCAGGAAGAGCAGGCTCGGTTGCAGAAGGAACAGCGACATGAACAGGTAGAGCAGACTCAGTTGCAAGAGGAACAGCGACGTCAGGATAAAGAAGAGCAGCGTCGTCAACAGGAAGATCAGCAACGTTGGCCATAAGAGCGTGCTCGACTGATGAGGGAATTGTTCGGTTCATCTGGAAAAGAATTCCAGGAAGTGAAAGAACAGATAGAAATCATGAGAGCCGTGTTTTGGAGGCTGGAATTGGGATCGCTGATGAGAAAGGGACTCTGGGTGTCCTGAAGTACTGGAGACGGCAATGTGGCTCCTCTAGTTGCTACATCTTCAGCACGAGGTGCGCCAAAATTGTTCGTGTTGATCGGCTGCCGCGATATGGGGCTAAGAATGCTCGGGACGAGCATGTTTTAGGAGGGGGCAGTGTTACGCCGAGGCTGTTAAACAATGAGTAATAATCGTAACTTCTCGAACGCTTTTGTCTTGCTGCGTTATTGTTGTTATTGTCTGCGGTTGCGCACAATGGAGTGGCCATTGTGTCGAGGGACCGACCCTTTTCCTGGAACGATCGAGATCCTTCTCGAACAATCGAAATGTGTGGATATAAATAGGCCGGAGAGATGGCCGGACAGTCAGTTGTGAGTTAGTCGGAGTTAGTCTGAGTGAGTGAGTCTCAGCGAGGCCCTGGAGGACTGACGTGGAGCAGGGTCTCGCGTGAACAGTAGTTGCTCGCGAGTCAGTCTGGATTCAGCTATACGTGTGAACATTTCGGAGACTTTAAGTGGTGCAACTGTGGTGTGAATTAGTGTGTTGTGATTACGTGAGACCAAGTTCGTGTATTCATCGTTTAGTGTTGAATAAAAGTGTTATTTTGGTTAAATCGATTCCCATTATTTTATCCCGAACCCTCAGCTCGTAACAGTATTCTATCAGTTATCTGGTTCCCATAGAACAAGCTCTGCTTAGTTTGGGGCTAGATAGCGCTGTGTGAAATGTCCTGCAATAATTATTTATTATATTGATAAAAATACTAATGGCGGGATCCTATATCCGTCGGTAACCTATTACGACTCGTATCTCCTTGTAAGTGTATCAAACGTTGTCACTAGTTTGACACTTTTTCAAGGATAAATGAGTCTTAGCTGGTTACTGACGGATATAGGATCCCGCCATCAGTATTTTTATCAATATAATAAATGCTACACTTGTGTAGATAGATTACTGTTTTTCTCTATAAATGTTTTAAGAAACTGGCTTGACTTATACCTTGTATAATAATTGATTGGATGGTTTGACCGACTTTGATTCAAAATGAGGAGCTATTTAACATAACATTTGCTTTTCCAATTATTCAGGGTTTATGAAAGAGAGTCAGTTCTACTCATGTCTCATTAATATCCAGAAATATCTATACAAGTGAGATTTTCCGAGATATTTTTAGGAATTGGTGCGAAAGGGTTGATGGGTAAGTCAAAAATTATATGCAACTGAACTGATACTAAAATTTTAGCGGTCTAATCTTTCTGATTCAAACTTTCAGTTTTTATATTTTATGCTTACTAGAGTTTTCAGGATAAAGATAATTGCCACTGCTATGCGCCGATGAAAAATAGTGTTGCAGCAATTGCTACGAGTAAGTGTTAGTCCACTAATTCGATGTTTGCTTGTCTTATGCTGGTTTATAGAACTTCTTTTTCTCTTTTTTAGGACCTATTTTTAGGATTTTGTTTTTTTAGTTACTAGAATAAAGACCATAGCTTGACATATACAGTGACTTTTCTAAAATTAAGTTGTTTTAGTTATATTGGTGTGTATTGGGTAACGTCAACTCAAATTTTTCTTTGTGTCAACGAAATATTTTACGAAATGTTAGTATATTTTTTATTCCACCTGGAGGTGGAACAAGCCTATGGCTCACCTGAATTTAAAGTGGTGACCATCGTCTATAGCAAAGTATTGCCTCGTAGGTCACGCATCTTAGATACGTGCCCTACGATGTAGTGCCCTGCGTCCATCATCTTGAGGCATACATAATAAAGCGTCATGTGCCAGTAATTTCACCACCAACCGTGCCAAAGAAATGAGTATGGTGGTAGTACTTCCTCGGGCGAGCTTTTCACAAGAAACTCTACTACTCTTAAAACTTAAACAACAAAAGTAATTGTTTATAGATATTTCTACAGTAACCATGAATATCTAAGCTTGTTATTTTTCACCCTCTACCAATAGCAACCCCATGCTACGGCGCCGGTGGTCAAGACACAAATATTGTTATAATTGATTAGCTTGATTGATAAGGGGTGGTGCACATTGGGTAACTTTTAAGGTGATTTTATACTAGGTACGTGTTTTGTTAGGTATGACATTAAATGAAAACACGGGTAATGCTAATGGCTAGTATTGTTGTAAAATAGCTTTTTTTCTTTTGCTTTAATGTTGTTAGAAAATTTTCTATGGGAATCCCATAGAAAATTTTCTAACAACATTAATATTAAGTTCTTAAACATAAATGAAACAGTTTGTATAAAACAGATAAACAAATTATACTAATTTATAATGTAAGTAGGTACCTGTTCAACTGACTAAGCGGCATCGTCGCAAAGGCGCTATCGATTGACGTTAAAAATGTTAAAAATTATTGATCGGAAATGTATCGATTACTGGATATGGACTCATTGGTATTAAACCCACCTGTAAAATCAGTTAAAACGATTCCGGGTGTGTATTTAAAATTAATGTCGTACATAATAAAATAGGTTGTGTAAAAAAATAGATTTTCCTATTTATTATTTTAATTAAGAAGTTAACTTAGTGGCATGCCAACCAAGGCTGAAGTGGGCAGGACATGTAGCTCGAAGAACTGACGTCCGTTGGGACAGTATGGTTCTAGATTGGAAACCACGCGCAACATAAGACGGCCCACTACTAGATGGAAATATAAACTGATAAAAGTTGCTGGGAGCCGTTGAATGCAAACTGCAGAGTCGGTTACTCTGGAAATCTATAGGGCCTATGTTCAGTAGTGGCCGTCCGATGGCATACGATGATGATGGTGATGTAACTTAGTGTAACCAAAATTGGCTGACCTCGCATTATGTAGGCTTTCTGTAAAATGAGAAGTCAGCTTAAACTGGAAATATAAAGCTTTATGTGCCTCGGTATTTTTAGCAGTCTATGTATGTATGTATGTATAATTATTATAAATACGGGATTTATCACGTACCGTCTTATCGGTCTTTCGACCGATAATACCTCAGTTCGAGGCGAGACGTTATTCGGAGCGGATCGCACTCACCCTGATGAAGGTTCACGAATTGAACCGAAAAATTGTCCGTCGAAACATCGTAAGATGGTACGTGATAAATACCGTATTTATAATAATGATTGAAATCAATCACGAAAGTTTTCTGAGTAAAATATATATGTAACATACATATATATTTTACTTAGAAAACTTTCGTATTACCTTCGTTTCGTTATGTATTTACCTATGTTCCACCGTAGCGCATCGACTACTCGTTCGATTTTGATGCATGAGGCTACCATCGACATGGACATCGGAGTCAGGTTTCAGTATTTAAACTTATATAGCTTGTTATCCAAGTAAACCAAGACAAGCCAGACAAACATTCCAATCCGTGGTTCATATAATTTTACCTAGAGACTGGAACTATCGGCCAATTATGACGTCACTAATTAGTGGTGTCCACTTGACCGAGTCGAGACCTGTGGGTTTAGGATCAAATTTGAATTATATTTGTACTATTTTGTGTAAGGAAATATTATATGTGAGATAGTATGTGTGCCGGTTAGGGTTCATTTAAATTACTGACACCATGATGTATATAACGTTTGAAACTATCTTGGTTATGAACACTATTTGTACCAAAAACCGGATATTTTTAAGATATATGGGTAAAGACTGAGAAAGAGGGTAGATCGTTATATATGCCAATAACTACCCACTCGCAAAGAATTCAGTTTACATCATTTCATGGCGCATGCAACTGCGTCGAAAACTCGGGACACTCAAAAACTCACAAATGGTAAATACCCCGTTTTTAGTGCAAATACGAGGGATACACTAAAAGTTTTCGGAATCATAAAAAAATACTATTAATTGTCAATGTTCATTTTAATAAATTGTTAAAACAATTACATCCCAGGTAATGTCCACACAGTCCATTCCATCCAAAGGTTGTCTGGTAGAGATCGCTATTCAGCGGTAAGACCGCCAATTGTATCACATAGTTTTACGGTGTTCTTTGTAGTTGTATTGTTATTAGGTGTGCAATAAATAATTATTAACTCTAATCTAATCTAAAACTAATTGTGTGTTCAAAAAAAAGTAAGTATTCTATTAGTTATCTGGTTCCCATAGTACAAGCTTTGCTTAGTTTTGGGCCGGATAGCGGTGTGTGAAATGTCCTGCATTGTTTATTTATATTTATTTATTGTTTTTGAAGTTATAGTTTGTTCTGAAAATATAAATTAAAATCAATTTTTAGATAGAAAAACTATTGGAAAAGGGCGTGGAACAGTTTTTTATTATTTAATGTTTTTTTATAATGCTTCCTTTTTAATGGTTTCGTAACCAGCCAGGGACCCAATTCTACTAAACCAAAATCACTTCACTATGACAATTGTATCGTCGCCAAATCACCACTATGGGGTACCTTTTGGTATTCAACTAAAACAATATTTTTTCAATGACCGCTGTTGCTATGACAACTCCATTCAAATTTGGCAGCTACTGACAGAAACATCAATCATAATCTTTAAATAAATACCAAAGAGATTTGATTACAACTTCATACATACAAAACACGAAGACTTTCTCCTCGACCTAATATCTCAGGGATACGGATGCAAAACTACGCCATTTAGCACTTAGATAAGGACCAAGCAACTGTAATGCATCAAAACCTAATGATACTCTTCCGGAAGACAAGAAGACTTCTAATATCTCTGCTTTTTGATGAACTTTTCAACAGTTTAGTTGAGAAAGTCGAGTGTGATTAACACTTCAATTGTGTTCACAAATATTAACAAACAGATTGGACCCAGGAATTGTGTGTCAAAGCCTCCATCTCATTAATTAAATCTCAGCCATTTGCGCCCCGAGAGGGCTGTTCCATATGAGCCGCACAGCATAATCTGCATAATCAGGGCCAGTAGCCAAGTTACATTTGCTTCGAATCGATTCAATGTTTACATAGGTTTGTTGTCGATATATCACGTGATATTTCCATGCATGTGTCAAATCCCATACATTTTCGGACTTATCGACTAGCGTCATCGCTAATCGAATGTAACTTGGCTAAGCTCTCAGGTACAAGCAGTCAATTTTACTCAATAGGTTTCCAGTTGGCAACTCATGACTTTGAAACCCCTAAATCCATTAAAATAAATCATCCTAAAATGAAAGACTGAGTCAGTCTAGTAACAGCGCTAAAGCCACCAGGTTTTATCTCACTCTTAAAAGCACCAATAATAATAAATATTACATGTAGGTACATATGTAAATTGTTCCAAAACTCCGGTACTTATAAGATATTTAGTGCAATTTTTTTCTTATACATTTCACCGACTTCAAAAGGAGGAGATACCCTCAATAAATCGTTTTTTTATGTGGTTACTGGATAATTGTAGAATCAAACAATTGGGGCGTTCCATGGACTTGTCCATAATAGACATAGGCATACAAATGTATGTTTCAAATATTCAAACTTTAGGATCGAAAGAAACTCTTAGTTAAGTCAGATTACAAATAAATGAAATGCAAACAAAAAGCAGAAAGTGAAAGATGCAGCTGTATCTATAAGGGCTTTGTCAAATAAAACAGGAAAAACAACCTTAACAAATGATTAAAATTAGAGCGGCTGTAAAAAGGCCTTGTCCAATAAAATACAATTTTTTACAGCTGTACAGGGGCTTTTTATTGTTAAAAACTATCCCTTCCAGACAACCTTTGCCATGACTCAAACACAGTTAATTTATTGATTAAAAATGGATAGGTAGTAAGACTGTACACTCGAAAGTGTAATTTGTGTCTGGATCCGTTAGTATTTATTAAACAACGGTGCAATGAATAAAATGGTTTAATTGGTTTCACAAACTCAAAATTAATTTATTGATCGAGCGGAGCGAGATCTCCAAATCAACTTGGGCAAATCGGCGTTGTATGTAGGTATGTATGTATGTTTGTTTGTCCGAGGATAACTTTCGAAGGGTTAATCCGATCATCATGAAGTTTGGTAGGTATATAGGGTAAGGTAGGTGATAGTTATGGTAAAATTTTGGTGTGACTAAATGAGCTAAAATGTACGGAGGTTGTTGAGATATTGGGGTTCAAAAGGGGTAAAAAAAACAAAATAGGACTATCTGGTCAAATGGCACGTCTAATAAAAGGTCTTTGTAAGTACATTTCGATCCCGTTTTTATTTTTAGTTTAAATCTTGTAGTTTTTAAGTTATTAGCCATAATAAAAACTGAACTTTCTCAAAATTCTCATTGTACGCCAGTGACCCCACGGTGCTGATATATGGTATGCGTGTAGTTTTAGTGACACAAATATAGGCAAAAGTCTGAAATCCAGAATAAATGCAATTTCTACCCCAAAAAACCTAATTAACATGAACTCCCGGTACCTTTAATTTGAATGAAACTGTAGGTCAAGTAAATTGGTATCATTTCGTGGCACATTTTGATAGTCAAAAATTACAAATAATATTTTTTGTTTCTAAGGGAGGCTCGCGAGATCTTAGTTCGGGGCGAACCGCTTGTTAATTGAAATCACAAGGAACACTTTAAAACGTAAATTTTACCGCTAGTTCCTCCACAACTGCATTGAAAAGAATGGTAGGAAATATTATCTCCTGATACGTTTAAATCCTCAAAAGCCTTATCCCAAGTAACAAAAGCGATTTGAAATTCGAAATGTATGTCGCCACTCCACGTACATCCGGTCAAGTTTGAATATCCGTCCAAGTTGGACTTCCGCCGGAAGCGGCCGAAGCAACATGGCCGTCTTTATCTGAAGAATTAAGTGGCGATAGTTATTCAAATGTGTAAATGGTGCTTGTGATAAGGTGACCTAATTTAGTTGTGTGTTTATTATACGAGTTTAAAATTAATGGTGTGGGCATATTATCATTTACACATACAATAGTTTTCACTAAAAACGGGAAATAACTCGTAATTTTTTTTTTTTTGGAAATATATAAGTTGAGTTTAATGTATTACAATTGAATAAACATAGTATAAAATGGATACATTTTTGCATTTTACTCAAACTTCTCAGAGTTTTGTGGCCAATATAATTTATACTTAGTATATATTCTTAGTCTTAGACTTTCGGACATTGTACTTCTATTGGTTAAATCTTTTTTATTGTTTCTTTAGTGTCTTAGATTACCCCTAAAAATAAACAGAATACAAAAAACCTTTCATCTAGAAATCTATGGGGCCTATGTTCAGCAGTGGATGTGTTGTGGCTGATATGATGATGATTACCATAACAGGAGGGCAATTGCGCTAATTTTGAACGTGTCTAACGTTGGAACTCACGTTGGTTTGACTGATGTCCCTAGTGTTGCCAGGTGTCCCGATTTACGCGGGACATAACGATTTTCAGGAGTCTGGTGACACGTCCCGATTCACCCTTGATCGTGACGCCGAATGTCCCGATTTTTCACTAACCCCTTAGTCCGTATCAATTTATTTAGTCCATGTTCCTACCTAAATTGTTGGATAGGTCTGTGGAATAGAAATACTTACTTTTTTATAAGGGTACATATAATTTTATTAATAGAAATATTATACAATGATTTAAATGACTATTAAAAAAACTGACCCGCAGATAAAAAAAGGATTGTGTGGTTTTATGAAACCTCGGTAAATGTGAAACTTGGTTTCACATTATAGACATGTAACTAAAAATTTTCGTTGGCACAAATGAGTAATAGTCTATACACTACACGGTCAGCTGATGCGAATTATAGGCGCCGCCATATTAGCCTCGGCTGCTCTGACGAGCGCCTTTCACTTTATCCCTACTTCGCGGCCGACCGTCACGCGACATCACACAGACGAAAAAGTTTGAGACGATGTAATAAAAGTTTCACTTTAAAATAAATAATGATTTGAAAAACTAGTTTTTTTGTAGCCATTGCAGCTGTTCCTATTTGAAAACCAAAATCCCGATTATTTTAATATTCCGTTCCGAAATTTTATACACTGGACCTAGCAACACTAGATGTCCCTCGTGTCAGCGCGATACGAAATGTGCATAACGTAACATTTTTATTTTGGTTTTACCTCTTACGTAATTTTACTCAACGACCAGAAAGTATAACGGTTTGGTAACACTAAAATAGCAAGTTTGTACATATTTGCATATACATTAGCTTTCTGTAGATAAGCATAGGCAATACTTATTTGCCATCTAAGCCACATACCACACGTAACATTAACATATTTACAACAGATAAATACATATAATATTGTTCAATAATGCATGCTTAATAGCTGTTGTGATCTTAATTTTAGTTTATTTTGTCATCTGCTGCTATGTTAGTAATTGTACCCATTTTCGCATTGAATAAATGAAATGAAATAAAATATGTTAAAATGTCGCTACAAAGTCAGAGGTACAATACTTATAAATTCAGAGTCACACGTCTTAGATACCCAGAACAATTAAACTCGTCGAAATCCGTCCATATTTCAAATCGCAAGGTGAGTTAGAAAGGGTTGTATAATTGTCCGGAGGGGGTGGGGTGGTCAGTGTTTGTGATTTGTAAATGGGCTCAGACCTTAGCCCTTCCTGAAGATGGGGATATATCACGTAGCCGTGCGATAACTTTGTTTAGGAATGATATAGAGATGTTTATACATATAGGATTAACAAGAAAATTAAATGGAAAGCTCATTATATTGTATATATTTTCAAATGAAGCTTACTCATATCGATCGAACTTCACTTGCAAGTTCGTTTGATCATATATAAAATAAATAAATACTGCTAGACATTTCACACAACGCTATCTAGCCCCAAACTAAGCAGAGCTTGTACTATGGGAACCAGATAACTGATAGAATACTTATATACATTTTTTTTTGTAAATACATACTTATAATATATAGAGAATCAAGCAGACCCGGAACAAATATCTGTAGATCATGCAAACATTTGTTCCGCGACGGGGATCGAACCCGCTACCTCCTGCATCTCAGCCGGCTATTCGCCCACTGCACCACAGAGGTCGTCATTATTGTACTATTGCTCAAAGCGTTCTGAAATGTTTAGTCCAAATCCTTCTTATTTTGTTTTGTGTTCAGGGTTTCTGAGACTTTTTTATTTTGATTTGATTCTTATGATTTTGTGATTATGTATGACTGTGTCTGAATAACATCTATACTTTTATATTATAAAGAGGAAAGATTTGTATTTTTATATGTTTATAACGAATAAACTCAAAAACTACTGCTCCGATTTGAAAAATTATTTAATTATTAGAATGCTACATAAACCCGGAGTAACATAGGCTACTTTTTATTCATCTGCGCAGAAGGAGGGTAATGTTTTTATTGAAAAACTACGCGTGCGAAACTGCGGATTGGTCAGCTAATTACAAATAAAATACACTTAATTAAATGAAGTTGAGAAATTTAATTTCTGGTAGCTATTATTTGTATCATTTTTATGTTATGTGTATTGTGTGTATCGCGATCACTATACATAATTACTGATTTAAACGGGTATTTATCGCGAATGTACCTTTTTTATCGTAATATGAACGAGGACATTTCTAATTCTGAAGTCCAAGTGAAGGTAGTTGCTGCAGCTGCCATCACTTCTCGACGGTAGCTCCAAATACTCCAGTCTAGCCGCAACCACGGCTGTTGCAACATAGTCCAAATGTTGGGATAACAAATAAAAAAGGTAGATACGCGATAAATACCCGTTTAAATCAGTAACTATCACATTAAATCGACACGGTCACACCACTGAACTCTATATATATCTGAATTCCAAGCACCCCGTACAATAGTCTGACGAGATATCTTAGAGGCACAAAGGTTCCCGCAAATTGCCAAAGTAAGTGTAACGTCCGAACAGAAATACATTATCTGGACTTGAAGGCAGTGGCGATCCTTAAATTTATCGTTTCGGCCCTTCGTGGCCCTGTTTCATTTCCGACGGTATTGTTTTGCGAAGGGCCTACTGTTTCTAGGGTAGGGTTATGGCACAGTTATATAATATCTTAAAAGTAATACAATACTTGTTTTTCAAAAAAATATGTTTGTTATACACATAAGTACCTACTTATCGAATAACAGAGTGAAAACTCAAACTGGGTAAAATAAGTACTGAATATCTTATTGCAAAAATGGACGCAAAATATGATTGATAGAAAACTCTATAATGCGCAAAATTAACATTATCTGTTCATAGGCGAACTTAATGCCAGCAAGCATTCTCTTCCAGTTATGAGTAGTTTTTCACATTACTTGTAGGAATGGTTGGAAGGTTTTCGTTGCTCAAAAACATTGGAGAAGCTAATCTAGCGAAAATCTTAGTTTTTGCTTAGATGTTATGTAATTAAAAACAGGCTTAATATAGACAGGTGCTCTAGTAGGTCATAAAAACATACCAAACAATATGTTCCAAACTATATCATCATCATCATCATCATCATCATCCACAGCATATAAGTACCCACTGCTGAGCATAGACTCCCTTTGTAAACGTCACCCTTCCAGGGTCTGTGCTGCGCGCATCCAGGAGTTGCCCGTGAGTTTCTTCATGTCATCGAGCCACCGAGCCGTCGGACATCCTGGACTCCTTAGGTCTGTTAATGAAAAAAATATACCTATATAAATAAATAAATTACAGAATAGGGAATTTGGAGTACAATAGCATAATAAGAGCACCCTTGATATTTTTTATGCCGCATTTTGGATTATTTGCACAAAAAACTGCAATAAGTAAATAAAGGAAATCGATTTCTATTGTTTGATGGCATCTTATATATAACTTCCGTAAAATCCATCAAGTCACTTCCAAAAACCCCACAAAAAAGGTATTCTATTTCAAAACAAAACACCGGTTTACAAGTAAGGCACCTTCGTTAAACAACTACACCATCTTTACAAAAGCGATCCAGATACATCCCCTGCGCACGCGCACTCGCTCACGCGCTCGTGACTCTCCCAGACATTTTATTACCATAATTTAAAACAAATATCTGATTGTACCGCATTAAAGTGTTGAAGTAGGGATGCGCATTAGATGCAGAGTATTGTAAGTAAAAAACGTTTTCACACATCCTGCTCGACAGTGTCAAATTATATGTCATGCATTATAATGGCATGCCTCAGCGAAAGCAGGTCAGTAAATCCCTATGGCTGAGTCGGGAATAAATTTGTACAAAATTGCATTATGCCTTCACGGGCGTAATGTTATTTAAATTTTGAACCTCATCTGTATTAAAATTTGAACCAAAGAGAACCACACAATATAAACTTATTCGTAAATCTAACTAACCTAAACAGAATGCATCAACCTAGATTTGGTTTTTATTGTCTCGCAGAAAGTCTGAAAAGTAGAGTATTCTCCTCGTGGATAAAGCTGTCTGCATCTGGTGCGTGCTTAAACCCCTCTCTGCATTCAGGATTCTAATAACTCCCTCGCTCCGCTCATGAGTTAACTCTAGAATCCTTCGTTATGTTTGGGATTCAATATAGCGCCCGTGACGCAAGACACTGCTTTATCCCCTCGTTTAATAAGCTACTATTATTTTGCATCACATGTAAATTAAACATAATAGCTATGAATATAATGGTAATGTTGTGAAAGCAAAAACTGTCACCACTCAGCATTATGCTGTAGTAGCATAAAATTTACACCACTACAGCGCTGGTCTTCCGTGGTGCCATTGCCATGCGTGTAGGCAGCAGCTGTGTCAAACATCAGTAGTAACATTGTTTTGTTTATTTATGTATACGCAGAAAAAAGTATAGAGCAGAATACGCTTTTGCTCCTTAGGGAGGAAATGAAATGGCCGGGTAAAAGATCTAGAGGGACACAAGTCACGTGGACAAATGTGTTGCGCAGAGACATGGTGGCATAAAATGTTTCCGAAGAGGATGTCAAGGAAACGAAGTGAAGAAAAAACTGCCTGAAAGAGAGAGAGAGAGAGGGAGACAATATAAGTATAAATTAAAGTTAAAAAACTCCTAATAAACTATTTCACAGATGAGATCCCTTCACCAAAATGGAGAAGTACTGATAATCTTCGGATCGGCTGATCTGATCTTAATCACACATAGCTAAGAACCACCTCATTTAAACTAGCTTACTAATAAAATAGCTATTCGTTTGGGAACTACGATAGAATTTACAGACACACAAACACGAAGGAGTTAAACTTATAACACTTTTGCGTCGAGGTTAAAAATGGTTGGACACATCGACCCCTAAGTTTGTGTTCAATTTTCAATCACATATCAATCGCAATCAGTAAAAACTTGCCATACGTTAACTACAAACTGACACGCCTGTTTTCCAAAGTACAAGACCAGTGATATCCACTAATAAGGTGACAGCATTCTGAATGTTTGACAGTCCTTAGCCGCAAAACCTATTTGTGTCTATTTGACGACCTTGAGTTATTACGAGTATAATTGACGGATTAAAATCATTCGTTATCTGTTTTCATGTCAAAACACAAGACATATATTTTTTTTGTTATTTTATTGCTGCAAGACGTTATGATAGTGTTTTAGTAAAGATAAATGTACCTTTTACAGACAAGAGGAAACAAAGTATTAGCAGTCTGTAGCACTGGTTCAACCTAGCACTAAGGCTGCTACGAATTTTTTTGAATTGTCTTTAACCTGTTTAAATATTTTGTGATTTGCTTTGTTTGCTTGTTATAAATAAAATTTTTTTTTTGTCCGTTGGATAGCGTTACTCAGAGGTGGTGAAATAGGCACTTAGACCGCCTTAGTCACGGACGCGGCTAGTCACTCTAGTCTCGCAAAACTTGGTATCAAAATACGATACTTTTAAGTAAATATCGCAATTTCATAGAATATTTGCAGCCCTGGTCTGTCCAATAAACATTCCAGCGAGACACGGGCTGGCCATCACACATGTAGCTGTGCGATATGTTCACGTGTATACCTCGCCTTATTAGTCGAAGAGCTGACACTAAAATAATATTTATATGTACTTTTAACAGACATTTGAAACATATACATTTTGACAGTTCAACATAAAATTTCGGATTTTTTATTTAGTAAGGACAACAAAAAATTTATAGAAAATCCAAATATTAAAATCGCGCAATTATTCTTACTCTTTTAGAATTAAATAAAGTATGAAATAACATGCAGCGTGAATCACTAGTCAACAAACAGTACGCAGACATCAGTCGCATTTTTTGTGGCGGCTGTGTTCTTCTCTCCTCCTAATTCAATGGTTCCCAAGTAGAAATTTAGTGGTATTTTTGTAACCATGGTAAATCTTTAATAAATTAACGAATATATAGTAATAATATTATTTATGTAATGAGGGGTTTTCACGGCCATGTTTTGAGAATTGATAATAGATGGCGCTGCTGTATCAAGAACTAGGGATGGAACGTTTCACAAATAGCATGTGAAAAATCATATGTCAAATCACACCTGTTATTTTCCTTCGCGCTTTTTCCTCTTTCGATGAATACTGAAAGTGATTTAATTTGAATGAGTTTTAACAGGATACCCTGTTATCGGTGTATATCGGTTGTTTTCATTCGAGTCTGCTACAAATCAGTCGTTCGCATTTCTGTGAAAAATCATATGTCACATCACACCTGTTATTTTCCTTCGCGCCTTATCCTTCTTTCGATGAATACTGAAAGTGATTTAATTTTAATGAATTTTAACAGGATAACCTGTTATCGGTGTATATCGGTTGTTGTCATTCGAGTCTGCTACAAATCAGTCGTTCGCATTTCATCAGGCGTTATCGTGATTTGTCACATGTGAAATAGCACTAGCAAGAATAGCGAGTGTGCCATTACGGCATTTTAATGAAAAATCATTGCCTGTGATTTTTTACATGTGAAATAGCAGTGATAAAAAAATAATCATTTAATCATAAGAAAATGATGTAAAAACCAATCATTTCCATGCGTATCATGCACTTGTGTGTTTTGTCTGTGTCCAAAAGAAAGTGAATTTTCAATGTCAATTGCCGTATCAGTTAAAACTTGAATTAGAACAAAATCATATAAAATTGCTTACGAACAGGAGGGTATGTCTATGTATAGAAGAGATGACTAAACCGTGCGGCGTGCGTTGTCTCCTATTGCGAAAACCACGGTAGACACCGTTTTCTTAAGGATGGAGTTCGCAAAATGAAATGAATAAGTACAAGCAATTAAACATGTAAACCCTAGTTCGTACATATTGAAGTCTTCTTTATATGTTCAGTTCACTTTCGTGAAACTGATTTATCTGTGACGTCATCTTATTGGAATAATTACCGTAAGTTGTTTTAGCGATATTTTACGTACTTATCTACCTAGGTACTTATAAGTTAGTTGGTGTGGATTAGGTACTTATTGTTAGGGTAATTATAATAATATAATATTTATTATGAATATCTATGTTATTCGGTGTAAACATAAGCATTTAACGTTATTCAATTGGTGTCATGACTTCCAACCCGATAAGATTCGATATTGTTTACCGCGAGTTTTTTAATATTAATAAATTTATATATTGTTTTGAGGAGCCTAAAATTATTTTTAGAATTAATAATGATATTTCTGAAGGTTAAGGTTTTTTTATGTTCAAGTTTGTTCTTTATGGGACTTCGGTTCCGGTCGTGCTACACACGCGGCGGATATATTTTGGGTCTGTGGTGCGCGGGTCGCATTGGTGGGTTGATTTTAAAAAAGACAGAGAAGAATAAACAAATGCGTGCGCACGACGCGAATGGAAGTCCTGAATAAATTAAGATGGAAAAAGGGGTTTTTCACGTGTAAATAAGTCGATGTGAAACGTAAAACTTACAAATAAACTGGTGAAAGGCTCAAATGTGTTTGGATTTTGGCATGTGCCAACATTATATACTTGTCATTTTGCCTCCTAAAAGTCATCTTTTTTCAAAAGATACTACATGAAAAATATTGAAGAAAACTGCTAAATTTTCAGTGTTCTTAACAAACAAAGCTTTTCCGGAACAACCATCAACATCCATTCAAGATACAGTGTATCGATTCTTCAGATTCCACATAGGGCTAAAAAATAATACGATCACAAAAAACATTGATTGCCACACACAAGACGAAACAAAATTGATGTTGTCTTTGCGATTTTGATAGTTTGGGAAGTTTAGAAATATATATTTTTAGCGGAGCATGTCTCGGGTGCTTGTTTAGACGGCGCCATCTATTACGCTAGTTGGAACTACTTTTTTTTTAATCGAGAATGAAAAACCTTCATTGTAAATCTCCAAATCAACTTCGATGAGTCGCCGTTGTATGTACCTATGTTTGTTTATCCAAGGATAACTTTAGAACTTTTGATCCGATCATCGTGTTTGGGATAATAGAACTATCAGGCAAGTGAAACATCATTATGAAAGTTTTTTAGCAGTGAATTTCGTCCCCGTTTATACTACTAGTTTAAGGCTTGTAGTTTTTGAGTTAAGAGCCATAAAAAACTGAACTTTAACGAAATTCACAGGCTGAAATTTGGTATGCGTGTAGTTTTAGTGATAAAAACAAGTATTAGCTATAAGAGTTTGTATACATTGATATCAAGTGATGTTGATTCTGTAATGAATAAAATAAAAATATAGGGAAAAGTCTGAAATCCAGAATAACTGCAATTACTACTCTAAAAAAGAGTAGCCGATTAACATGAACTCCCATTTCTTGTAATTTGAATGAAACTGTATTTCAAGTTTTTTGGTTTTGTATTTCGTGGCACTATTAACAGTCAAGATTATAATAATATCTTTTGTTTTTATGAGATACGTGAGATCTAAGTTCGAGGCAGACCACTAGTTATTACTAAGTTTAAACTTGAAATTAAGTGATTATTGAAACTCATGGAGAAATACAAGCCTAGCTCCTATACTACAAAGGCGCAAGAACTGTCGTAGACGCAAGTGCTTCGTGCGGCCCCGAGCGCATCTTCCAACGATCTTTATAAGGTGGTAAAACATATATTTAATGCTAAACGCCCGACACGACTGTGAGAAACGCTAGTGTGATCCAGGTTTTACATTGTGCACTTTTGTTAGTTTCTTTTGTCGAGACAGGAACTTATTGCTAGTTATTGAGATTAAAATAACACATTATTAATATTATGTGTACAAGTATAAGTCTCTTTATGGACCCCACCAAAAATGGTCTGTTGTTAAAGATTTTGAAGTGAAACTTCTATAGCATCGTTGTGATTTGAAAGTCGATGAAACGAAACAGCGACAGTAAAAAGAGACAGATACATAAATTCATAAGATTTAACGTGGGAGAAAATGAGATAGGAAGCATTATACAGTGTTTCTTATGTTTGTGGTTCTTATTGTGCTTCGCTTCGTACTCCCTCCACTCGTGTTAATAATTATCTAACTTTGCATCACTATGATCATTACTAAAACCTACAATTATCATCTTCCCGAAATCTTGAATTCGTCTCATTATCTTGAAACCAAAATTTTTACAATTTTCACTTCTACCACGTGTGAATTGCACACATGCTTTTTATGATAATGAACTAACTGTTGTCCCCGACTTAGTACGCGTTACACTACTAAATGTGTAGGTAACCTAGAAATACAGCTAAACTCGCTGTTGCAAGTTGACTTGACACCCCATTTTTATCCCATGAGACCTGATTTATGGGATAAAAAGTAGCATATGTGGTAATCCAGGTTATAATCTACGTTATAATGTAGGTACATACTAAATTTCATACACATCGGTTCAGCCGTTACAACGTGATGGAGTAAAGAAAAACAAACAAACAAATAAATGAACAAGCATCCAAACTTTCGCATTTATAATATGTATTAGTATGATAGGTGAAATTATGTGACAACTATCGGTCCCAATAAGCGACTGGTAGTGATTGGAGCAGTTGAATCGAATCAAATTTAAATGTTTATAAATATCACAAGGATCACTTTGAAACGGCACGTACACAATATAAACAAAACAAAAAAATATAAACAAAATATAAAACACAAAGCAAATAGTATAATGGGCGATCTTATCGCTTAGAAGCGATCTCTTCCAGACAACCTTAGATATTTAAGATAGATATATGTAGTTTGCAATGTAATGGTCTTTAAGTGATTCAAAATTGTTTGTTTTGTATTTGCTACCCACACTGCTACAAATCCAAAAAAAATTATAACTATTTTGGACTGACCGAAAAGCTCGGATACCTTTCCGATACGGATTCAAAGATAGTTTACAAAATAGCGTTTTCGGACTCGATCGAATCGGACGAAAAAAGAGGTTTCCGATCCGACAGTTTTATGAAGTTTTAAAATAAATCTTGGTATAGTCGATCATAATCGAATGCCGAAGACGAGATACATGCTGGCTGACGCATACTTGGCGCAGAAATGCGGAGATAAGCCGAGCCGAGGCCGAACGGACTTTGTGATGTCTACTGTCCGCGCGTCTCCGCTTACGAGGACTTAGTGTGGACATACACCAGCTTACATCACCACACTGTGAAAACATCATTACTGATTGTAGAATTCTACGGAGTGAGAGGTAATGTATTTAATCTTATAAAATCGTATTTATGCAATAGAAAACAATTTATCGAAAAGATATTGTAAGTGGTCAAGAAGTCTTGACGAAATTTAAGTTAACTAATACTAGTGGTTCGCCCCGAACTGAGATCTCGCGAGTCTTCGATTAAAATAAAAAATATTATTTGTAACCTTTGACTATCAAAATAATGCCACAAAATAAATAACCAAATAACTTGACCTACAGTTTCATTCAAATTACAGCTAACAGGAGTTCATGTTATCTGGTTACAGTTTTTTGGGGTACAAATTGCAGTTATTCTGGATTTCAGACTTTTGCCTATATTTGTGTTACTTAAGCTACCCGCATACCAAATTATAGCATTGTGGGGTCACTGGTGTACTCTGTAAAATTTTCGGAGTTCCACAGGGCTCAATATTAGGACCAATTTTCTTAAACGATATCATTAATTTTATTATTAATGCTATCCCAGATATTAAATCAGTTATCATGTACACACTGGCAATGTGTGAAAACACATTATAATTACACTGATAAAGTTAGCACGCCAACCTCTTTTGTTACCTCTAAGGTTGGCAGGTAGAAAACGCTATTAGCATTAAGTCCACCTTTTGTACATGTAATTTGTATTTTTGTGCAATAAAATATTAAAATATACAAATAAATAAAGGTTGCTGGGTGCCATTGAAGCTGCACAAGATCGGTCGCTCTAGAAATCTAAGGGGAAAGGCTGATGTTCAGAAGTGGACTTCCATAATGGTGATGATGACTATGAAAACAGCACCTATTAAGTAAACCCATGGAAATATCGAGATCGTATGGTCGTATTTGACAGGTTTCAAAATACTACTAACAAACAACAAAACGCATGTGGTTGATTTTTCGGATTTGTTCTGAAGACTTGTTGGTAAAAAGTTATTACGCCATCAAAAATGATAGTCGTCAAATCTAACCAATAAGATTTCCTTATGTGTAGGTAAAGTGGTTTTTGCTGTTTTGGCGCGTAGAGCAAAAGAAGCGTTGTTATCATCTTGCAAAACGTTTGATAAGTTACATAAAAGGTACGAATATTTAATCAAACCAACTATCGACAGTATCGTCTGTTATTTAGCGGACGGAAAATTTACTAGGTGCTTAAACTGGTAATCGGGCTAATGTGCTACTTTCGATCACGATCCAAAAAAAAATATAGTTTAATCCACACTATTCCAACGTCCACCTACAAGCAAATCAAAGCATCCCATTGCAGTAGGCTAATCAAACCAACTGGAAACCAATGGAGAAGGGCAGCTATTGATAGAGGTGAGTGGAAACAAATTGAGGAGGCCTATGTCGTAAAACAAATTATTCAGTAAAATTAATATACATAATTAAAGTGAATAAAATTAGAATCTATGTATTTATGGATACGATTATAATACGGAAATAAATGCTGTTTTTTATTATTATTATAATCAAACCAACTATCGATAGAATCTATAGTGATCTAGCTAATAGAAAACTCGCTAGAGTTGAACTGTAAAATATGGTGAGCGGGTTACTTCAGTTCACGATTAAAAGAAAAATTGTCCTATCCACACTATTCTAACGTCCACCTACAAGCAAATCAGAGCATCCCAGCATTGCATTGTTGCACTGATTTAGAACGGCAGACATCTCCAAACTAACTCCAACTGTTCCCACGTATTAATATATTCTATTCGATTCTATAATTCGCAGACGATGTATCGATTAGTGGCGATTATCGAGAGAGGAGATTAGAGTTCGGACGTTGGGAAAGTTTCGTTGGATTAGATTTGTATTTGTTTACAAGTAGTTGTACCTGGATTTGTGATTTAGTAGTACCTGTCTGTGACTTCGGTTGCGTTTACGGATAGAATCGAGCCTGGAATTCAAGCTTTGTGAATCAACGACATAAGTTGTTAACAAATTGACGTTGTAAACCTTAATCAATCAAGCAGTTTTAGGAACAGTAGGTAATGTACATGCAATCTTGCTAAAGTATTTTTTTATACGACTTGGGAGTTAGAGTATGCATAAGCACACACCTGATGTTAAGTAGTAATATAGCAAAGTATTGCCTCGTAGGTCACGCATCTTAGAAACGTACCCTAAGCTTCACTGCCCTGCGTCCATCAACTTCATTCATACAGGTGTAAAGCCTCATGTGCCTGTAATTTCGCTGAAAACCAACCCTTCAAACCAAAACAATGCAATGTTGCTTGGCGGCAGAAATAAGTATGGTGGTAGCACTTCCCCGGGCGAGCCCTTTCACAAGGAACTTCTTTTTTTTTTAATGGGTAGAAATAGTTTTATTATCTAAGTACTGAAAGGCCCTTAATACTTTATTAGCAGACACCCTAGCATTCGAATTTAAAATCAAACCGTTCGATTTTTAAAACCAGGTGTAACTTATCAAGGAGGTCACAGATCACGCCGTGATGCTGGCCGAATGCAAATCCGCTACCGAGATACGCAAGAGCAACACTGTTTGACGCAGTGGTCTTCAACCTTTTTGGAATCAAAGGGATCTGTTTATGTGGGAATTAGTATAGTCATAAGCCTCTCTAAATAAGTAGGAGTTCATTAAAAAAATTGTTACATTGTTTGAATGTTGTGTTCTACCCTACCTTGCTAAAAGTTAGTGCAAACCGAATGCGTGTGCAAGGCTTGTGCATGACGTGAGGGTGCACGCAGCGCGTAGCGGTTGTAAATAATAAATAAATAAATATTGCTTGACATTTCACACAGCGCTATCTAGCCCCAAACTAAGCAGAGCTTGTACTATGGGAACCAAATAACTGATATAATACTTATATACATTTTTTTTCGTAAATACATACTTATAATATATAAAGAAACAACCAGACCCGGAACAAATATCTATAAATCATGCAAACATTTGTTCCGCGGCGGGAATCGAACCCGCTACCTCCTGCGTCTCAGCCGGGTATTCGCCCACTGCACCACGGAGGTCGTCATGTATGTAATGTATTAAATTCTAATGGGCCTAACTAAAACGAATCTACCCTTGCCATCCGTTCATAAAATGAAAATTTTGTACATAAAATGATGATCTAATAATGCCACTACGCATTAATTAATTTAATTAAAATTAAATAGGTATGTACTGTTGATTCTAGAATGAATCTAATATACTCGTATGTATACTAGTGGTTCGCCCAGAACTGAGATCTCACGAATCTCCCAAAATAAATATTATTCATAGGGCGACTTGCACAACGATGCCTTACGATGATTTAGTGTCTAAATATGATTTAAGGAGTTGTCAAATCATACAAATACTTCAAATTTAAACATGTTTAGTCGCTAAATACGTTTAGTGATCTTTGTGCATGCCGGCTTTAATCTTTGACTAATAAATTGGTGCCACGAAATGCATAACCAAACACTTGACCTACAGTTTCATTCAAATTAGATGTAACGGGGGTTCTTGTTAATTGGTAGTTTTTTGGGGTACAAAGGGCAGTTATTCTGGATTTCAGAATTTGCCTATATTTGTGTCACTAAAACTACACGAATACTAAATTTCAGCATTGTGGGGCACTGGTGTACCCTGTGAATTTTGTCAAAGTTTTGTTTTTATTATGGCTAATAACTCAAAAACTACAAAAAATAAACTAAAAATAAAAACGGGGTTCAAATGTACTAATGAAGACCTTTCATTTGACGTCCCACTTGAACTAACAGCCTCATTTTAATTTTTTTGTAACCCTCTTGAACCCCAATAACTCAACAATCCCCAAATATTTTTAACTCGCAGAGTTACACCAAAATTGTGCCATCACTACCTACCTATATACCAAATTTCATGATGATCGGATAAACGCTACGAAAGTTATCCTCGGCCAAACAAACATACATACATACATACAACGCCGATTTGCCCAAGTTGATTTGGAGATCTCGCTTCGCTCAATCATTAAAATAAATATAACCCGTGTTTGAGCTGCTCCAAGAACGGCTGGACCGATTTTGGTGATCTTTGATTTGTTGGATTTTTTTCCGCCCTGAATAGCAGAATAACTACATATAAAAATATCGGAAAAAATATACTGAAAATTCATTTTCTCATACATAGATGTAGCCAATGATGGTCGATTGATAATTCTACCGGGGACGTACATACATTGACAGCCCGCGTCATATGCATGTCAAGGCGGTACGAAGTTTGCCGGGAGAGCTAGTATATTAATAAAAATAATAAAATTAGGTAGTAAAAATCATAGAAGCCCACAATAAGATGAACACAGTAACTATATTTATTTATTTGATCATGGCCGCCAATATACTCAATTATTGATATTATTTGTTCCAGGTCTGGATGTTTTCTATATATTATAAGTATATATTTACAAAAAGTAATGTTTTAAAGTATTCTATCAGTAATCTGGTTCCCATAGCACAAGCTCTACTTAGTTTGGGGCTTGTTAGCGCTGTGTGAAATGTCCAGCAATATTTATTTATTGAAGACTATTTCTTGAAAGATTTTATTAGATAATAATCTGTGATGTTAATCTTAGCACTAAGACAATGAATAAAGATTTATTTATTTATCCCTTACCCTAATGACGGAAAAAAGGTATATACCTATAGGTGTTTGATAATATACGCACAAAAATGAAAATGGTTATTTTGATGAGTATAATAAATACATTTGTGAAATATTTACCATATAAATGTGTATTTTGGCATGTAAAAACAAACACTTTATTAAACTTATGTTGTGCTATTGCATAATGCTTGCCATCTAACCACAGATACTGTAGGTATTGGTGACGTCTCGAGATATCTCTTATTGTCCCTTCTAACCCAAAACCCACAGCCACTTCCGAAAGAGATATCAAATCGGCCTTTATTTTTGAATGTCGATTGCAAGAGTAGGCAGTAAGTTTTATATCGAATTAATCGCTAAACTTAGTCGATTTTCTTTAAAATTTGATTTGAACTAGTAGTTTTTTTTTCAAGAAGTATTTTTTTATGTTTTGAGAATCTGTCACTTGAATATGATCAGTATATTACCAAACACCCTGTATGTAATTTTTTTTTGACAAAGATTTCGATGAAAAAGTTGCAAAGCCCTGAATACCCTGAAAGATAAACGGAACCGCTTAAAAACGTAATTATACACACCGATGCGCATGATTCACGAAATATTTGAATACAGTATTGCATACAACCTGTACATCTAGAATAACCTAACAAACCAAACCTCTACATACTAAATTTTATCTTAATTCAATATAAAATAAAGTATACTTTAGCTTAGCGATACCAAAGCAAATGAATTTTAAAATCTGACTTCATGTTTTATAGAGCGCATCTCTAACAAGCCAATGTTAAGGAATTATAATCTTTAGCGCTTGTGATTAAGGTTGATGTTTCTCTGGACGGATGTGTGAAGAAGAGTGATGTGGGAATGCCGTGGGAACATTCGATTTGGACAGTTCTTGGACGAGAGCGCGAAATAAAGATTCCTATAAAGATACTGAATGGAGCAAATACTTAGCTTAGTGTTAAAATTGTGAAAACAGACTGAGTTTAACATAGTAAATACTACGTGTTTTGTTATGTACGACATTAAATGAAAACAAGGGTAGGGTTAATGGATAGTATTGTTGTAAAATAGGTTTTTGAAAATCATTACCATCGAAAATTTTCTAACAACCTTAATATCAAGTCCTAAAATATCAATTAAACAGCCTGTATAAAATAGATATAAATAACAGAAATATATATTACATACTTACATAAATATATGTATATAAAATAGGTACCCAAACCTTATTAGATTTCCTTTAGTATGTAAACAGACAAAGGTCAAAATCTACAAAATCTATCCTCCTTTAGTAGTCCTGTAGAAGTAACGACAAATCTTGACTTGTGGCTCTAAGAAGTAGGTAGGTGTATTTACACCTACCTATTCTATTTCTTCTATAATCTATGACTTTCTATTTAGAAGACACTTTTTTTACTTCGAGCGTTACTAATGTTCGAAAAAAGAAAACTGTGTCATTCTCACATTGTCTCAAACTAAAAGTAATCACTACAAAACATTATCATCACATCTCGTTAATAACACGTCAACATGTCAAAATATCTAAACCGTTTTCGAGCAGGTTCTATTGTTCTGATAGATCAATATCTTGTTAATTGGGATGGTTAATCATGTTTGGACGTCTATTTAAGGTTATCCAGTGTAATTAGTACTAGCTAACCCGACCTGGCTTCGCATGGGGTTTTATCATAATGATATATAGCCTACACCTATATGGATACTGTAGCTATAGATTTATAGTATAGCTTTTTATCACTTTAAAGTACGTAGTAAGTGCTTTTTATCAGCACCGAGCTGTGAGGTGGCGAGGCATAATGCTGAGCTGAATGAAACCCATTTGCTGCAGTACCACGATCTACGATCTGCGATCTGATCCCGCCATCTCCTTTCCATCAAACTACAAGCAGGCGCATGGCTCAGTACCATCCTTACTTAGTTGATATACCATCCATTAGCACACACCGTTTTGGTTCTAAGTTCTTGATGCGTGCAGCTAAGGTATGGAACACTTTGCCGTCGTCTGTTTTTCCTAAAGAATACAATCGGGCCACTTTAAGGTAAGAGTGAATAGGTTTTTTATAGATCTTCGTGCGTCATCTTAGACCACATCTTCGCTTACCATCAGGTGAGATTGTGGTGAAACGAAAATATATACAGTTATAAAAAAACCACACTCTAATATTTACCTCTTTTAAATTTTTCCTTGGTTGCATTGTATAATTATCATTAATAATAATAAATAGTTAAGTGTTTGGTATTTATATTGTTAAAGATACTTTCATTTTAATGTTTCCAGTAGAAGTTCAGATTCAATGTAATCCAAATTTTGGATATATCCAATCCATATACCCATTGAAATCAGTTAAACTCGATTGAACTAATGTGATTGGGAAACATATAAACAAACATCCAAACTTTCGGATTTATAATACGGGACTGATCGGGAAACGTTTTGTCGGTATTACGGCCGACAAGGTTTCGATTCAATTCGTAAACCTTTATCAGGCTGAGTGCGGTCCGCGCACTGCGTGCTCTTTGCGTGCGTGTTCCTATGTATGTTGTATGTAATTTTATCTATTCTCTTACTTTATTTTGTGATTTTCTTTGATGTTCTTTGCTGTCTTTGACTTTGACCTTTTTAAAGAATGCCCCAACGGCCGTCAGTTCTTCGAGCTATTATGTATTTTCAAACAAAATTCATATTGAATTAGATTCATCCATTTTATACAAAAGCTTCAACAGTTAAACTATGCCTATGCGTTAAAAAAATGACCCGGTGAAGCAAAATGTAAAAAAATCTTACCCGAATAACTGTATTGTATCGCCATCTAGCAGTGAGTAGCGGAACTTTCGGTCGACTAAAACGAGAACCTTCATTATGAGAACCCAATGAGATTACTTTTCGCTACTTTTCTATGATTCTGATTTTATTGGCAATGTGTTTGAACTTTGGATTTGCACACGTTAAATTATTTTTTTAAGCCTCAAAGTATGTTGCAAACTTAATCTTTTCTCTTTTTACCCCGGACGGAAAACGAGGGGTGTTATATTGTACTGAATATGGACTATGCTTTATCCCTCCTTCCCCCTTCCACCACCTCGGATAAGCAGACGTACCGAGAAGTATCACCCATACCTGGTCGGCATACCACCTTGCCGTACCAAACAATTTGCTTCAACTTTTCTTGTTAGCACAAGTAAGGAGTGGAACTCACTTCCAGCGTATGTTTTTCCGGACCAGTATAATCTCGAAGTCTTCAAGTCCAGAATGAATAGGCAAGTTTGCTCCATCTTCGATCACACGATCACTTACTATCCAGGTGAGGTTGTGGTGAGGTCAAGCGATTGTCTATAATATGTATATATATACATATATTTATTAATGATAGACAATGTTATATTTTTATTCTGTACAAAAATAAAAACATTTTGATCATTTGTTTTTTTTTAATTAGTAAATTAGTAGGCCTATGTTTGACGCCTATCTCTGTGAGTGGAGGTCTGTGGCATCGTAACTCAAACGGATGTTCCGATTCGGACGCGGTTTTTTTAAATAGATAGCTAATTTAACTGGAGTGGTTTTCAGTAAGACATTTTTTAACCCCCTGGCGCAAAAAGAGTGGGTCTGGGTTTTTTAAATTTTGTAAAAAATTTATGTCCAGGTCTGGGCGTGTGGCCGACTGAGGCGAAAGACTGTGGTTTCGATCCTCTTTGCGGGTGAAATGTTTACATGATCTTAAAACATTTGTTATCACAACAAATATTGTGAAACAAAACAAACAAACTCGCGCGCAAAACACAGCGCGCACAATTTATCATTTTATTGACAAACCACGCGTGTGAAGCCGCGGGCGGGTCAACTAGCAGTAGAACATATTGGTTTATAATAACTAGTGGTTCGCCCCGAACTAAGATCTCGCGAATCTCCCAAAATAAATATTATTCTTAGGGCGACTTGCACAACGATGCCTAAACGTATTTAGTGGCTAAATATGATTTATGGAGTTGTCAATTCATACAAATACTTCAAATTTAAACATGTTTAGTCGCTAAATACGTTTAGTGATCTTTGTGCATGCCGGCTTTAATCTTTGACTAATAAATTGGTGCCACGAAATGCATAACCAAACACTTGACCTACAGTTTCATTCAAATTAGATGTAACGGGGGTTCTTGTTAATTGGTTATTTTTTTGGGGTACAAATGGCAGTTATTCTGGATTTCAGAATTTGCCTATATTTGTGTCACTAAAACTACACGAATACCAAATTTCAGCATTGAGGGGCACTGGTGTACACTGAATTTTGTCAAAGTTTTGTTTTTATTATGGCTAATAACTCAAAACCTACAAAAATTAAACCAAAAATAAAAACGGGGTTCAAATGTACTAGTGAAGACCTTTCATTTGACGTCACACTTGATAGTCTCATTTTAATTTTTTTGTAACCCTCTTGAACCCCAATATCTCAACAACCCCCCAATATTTTTAACTCATTGAGCCACACCAAAATTGTGCCATCACTACCTACCTATATACCAAATTTCATGATGATCGGATAAACGCTACGAAAGTTATCTTCGGACAAACAAACACACATACAATCATACATACATAAACGCCGATTTGCCCAAGTTGATATTTTGGAGATCTCGCTTCGGTCGATCAAAAATCAGTGCAAAGTCGGGTTATGTAGCTTGTTCTAAATAAAATAGAGTCTTACTCAAATAATTCATTTTGCTTGAGTACTAATTCAAATAAGCGAACAAATCCGTGCGTGCTACATTGTGTTAATTGCGTGCTCACCCGTTCAGAATGCGCCGTCTGTTCTGCGGTTTCTACCACCATTAATAAGTACAGGATGTGTTATTTAATTGAGGACGCGATTTTTTTTAAAATACTATCTGATAAAGGTTGCTGGGAGCCGTTGGGTGCAGGCCGCACAAGATCGGTCATTCTGGAAATTTATGGGGAATCCTATGTTCAGCAGTGAACGTCCAGTGGAAGTACTGAGATTTTGGTGAAGTTTTTGGGTATTTTGGATGCTACCTAAGTTAACCCCCTGAAATTAAATGAAATGTTTTTATTTTTGGTTAGGTGTGATGGTGTTATTTAATTTTTATGAGGCTGTGACGCAGGAGGTACCGGGTTCGATTCCCAGCGCGGAACAAAACAAATGATTGCACGTTCTACACATATTGGTTTGGTGTAGGGTCTGGGTGAATTTAAATGTATTTACATAAAGTAATAATGTATATAATTTAGCTATATATCAAAAGAATATTAGTTTTTGCGACCGTTTAATCGTGAAAAAGTAACAAACAGACAGACAGAGAAACAGTTACTTTCGAATTTATAATAATAAAATGGATTGACTGAAGATTTCTGAGAAAATATCTTTAAACCTGCGTTAAAAAATACTTTTTACCCGCATACATAAAACATCCTAAACCATGAATTTCAGGCTAAAGAATAAAGATCTGTGAAGGATAATTTTATTTATTTTTGTTTGAGAATGAATTTAAAGCGCCCTGTGGATCGGTGTTTTCTTAGCGTTAACGCGAGGTAGGCGTTCGCTTAAATCTCGCGATTCTACATGTTAGGGGTGGCACTTACATTTTTTAAAGTGTTTTCTATTCAACCTGTTTTGTTATGTAAACACACATCCGGAATCGTATTAACTAATTTAAGAGGTGGGTTAAATACCCGTAACTTGAATATTTATCCAGTATTCGATACATTACCAATAAACAATTTATAATGTACCTAAATCGACAGTGCCTTTGCGACGATTCCACTTGGTCGTACCCACTTACATGATGAATTAATTTGATTTGTTTAAATATTTTATACTGGCTGTTTCAGTGATATTAAGAATGTTTGAAAATTTAAAACTTCTATGGTAATGAATTTGAAAAAATCCTATTTTACAACAATACTAGCCCTACACGTGTTTTCATTTAATGTCGTACATAACAAAACACGTACATAGTTTAAGATAAAAATATTAGATTTACATTATTTAAAGTTTTTTTCATAGATTTTAGGGCACATAATATAACAGGGCTGATTACCGTCGCTTATCTTCTTCTAATTCTAATATACGTATAAAAATCTCGTGTAACCGTTTTTCTCCTCTGAAACGGGTCGACTGATTTTAATGTTTTTTTTTTGTATTTTTGATAGGTTTGGGAATAATTTAACCGTCGTTCATTGACGTGAAGTCATTTACATGAAGTGTCGCGCCACTTTGACACGAGTGTTTTATATAGTTTTTATACCGAAGTTCCCACGGGAACGGGAAATTTCAAGCGTGTGAAGCCGCGGGCGGATCAGCTAGTCTTATTGTAGAAAGCCTCCTTATATACCTATCTTGGGCGTCCATGTAATTCAATTGGTAATTCCCCGACTGAGATGATAATGGTGATGAAGCAAACATAGGTTTTTATGGTTTTTTTGTCTTTGGCTAGGACAAGTCAACACGTCTTAATCGTCACCATCATTTTAACCATAGTTTCACTGCAGAACATAGACTTCTTCCATAGATTTAGAGAGTGAGGATCTTGTGCGACCTGTACCCAACGGCTCCCAGCAACCTTTGTCAGATCGTCTAGAAATCCTACGTTGCGCTTTCCAGTGCGTGGTCTCCATTCGATACATTTCTGATCCAACAGCCGTCAGTTCTTTGAGCTATGTGCCCTGCCCCCCACTTCAGTTTCTAATCCATTGCGCTATGCCAGTGAATTTGGTTTGTCTATGAATTTCCTCATTTCTGATTTGATTTCGTAAAGAAACACCAAGCATAGCCCTCTCCATAGCACGCTGAGCAACCTTGAGCCTTCCTATGAGGCCCATAGTAGAGAGACCACGTTTCTGTGCCATATGTCATCACTAACACACACTGATCAAAGACTTTCGTCGTAATACATTAATGTATTTTCCATGTATTTTTTCACTTACCCACCTTAGTTTTGTTTATAATCACAACCATTTCTGTAATCAGACGTTTATAAAGTCACCAGCTGACCCGCCCGCGACTTTGCAGTTGGGTAAATAATAGCCTATATCCTAATTCTGGTCATAATCTATCTATGTACCAAGTTTCATCGAAATTGGTCCAGCCGTTTAGTCGTGAAAAGGTAACAGACAAACAGAGTTAATTTAGCATTTATAATATTAATAGTGTGATTTGATTACAAAATAAATAAAAAATTGCAAGTTGTTTGCCAACCCTATATTATTATTTGGGCACTTATTCCGCGTCGCCTCCGCACACAATACCACTGTATGTTATAATTTTTGCCCCCAAAATATATTTGCAGAACAAAAGGGCTTAATGAATGTATTGCAAAATTCGCAAAACCATTATTAAGCATTGTGTAAGGGTTTTGGGAATGGGGTATTCTTTTTGTGAAACTTGACAGTGCGATTTTTGTTTGGAAGTTAGTTGCTTTTTCTCACTAGAACTTATGAATAGGAGGGACTTTTAAGCGCTTTCTTATCAGAAGACAGCAATCTAGAATTTTTGAACATAAGGAGAAACTGACACGGCTTTCATTGCAATAAAACAAAAGTTCTGGAAGCGTGATTAAATATGCTGTTTCATACCTTTTGGCATCGTAATTTTTTTTCTTTTGGATGTAATGTAACTGCTGTCAATTTTTTTACGTTAAGTGTTAACCCCATTAAAAAATATATATTTATTGTGAGCTGTTTCATCTATTACTTTCGCCTGTTACTTTATAGTTTGCTGGAATAGTGTTTTTACACCAAGTTACCCCATTCCGGTTTTGGGTTTAATTTAAAGAAACTAGCTTACAATGAATTATTTTTGTTTGAGTAATGTACCTTTAAATACCTATAATATGTAACCTACAAGTTGGAATGAGTTTATTTATCTATCTACATTTAGAACTCTTAATTACCTCTACATATAAACCTGTTAAATCTTATTAGCAATTCGGCAACACGCAGAATATGAGAAGCAGAAGGCTCGTAAATAAATTAAAGGAATAAGCTTCATCATTCGTACTTATTCATTAATTAAGATCACATGCGACTTAAACCAATCTGTGGAACAATTGGCTTCATACTCGGTGTAGGGTGGCCTAGCAGGCGAAAATTATGGAACAAATATAGCAATAAGTATTGAATATCGAATCAGAAATGAGGAGATTCGTAGTCACTTATCAGAGAATTAGCAAGCTGAAGGAGCAGTAGGCAGGGCACATCACAAAGATATGATGGCTAAATCACTCACTGGAAATGCTGCGTAGGACGCCCCCTCCCCCCACCCCTACTAGAGGGAACTACTACTAAAGGTTTAACACTCAAAGCTCAGGACTATGTTTTTTTTACTATTTTTGCTTACCTCTTTACTTACTTTACTTTACTAAATAATCAGTGCATTTTTATTATAAATTGAACAAGTGTTTGCATCATCATCATCATAAGCCATAAGACGTCCACTGTTGAACTGTTGTTAGGTCTAATGGGGGACCAAAGATTTCCAGAGTGACCGATCTTGTGTGGCCTGCATCCAATGGCTCCCAGTATAAGGTTGTATTTCCAACCAATAAGGAAATTGGTTTTGTGTTAGAAAATATTTTTTCCGTTTAAAATGACAATTATGGACACCCTACTTCCAAGACAAGACGTGTATTACTCTTATTCAAACTTTTGTATAGAATTTGCGGATAAGGGTGTTCTTTCAGCCGTGGGGTGTAGGCGGGAGGGAGCGGGGAGTGCTAATGATAACACACACAACTTTCTTTTGTATAGAAGACGCTTGAGGAACGTCGGGGTAATTGTGTTATGTTAATCTTAAGTTTTATTTAGCAAAGGAAATACTGCAGAAATAAACGGGAATCTAGTATTTTAAGGGGAATTGTCTTTCTCAGAAGCTCAGATCCTGCACTTAAAGGCACCTTGTAACCTTGATTGGGTCGTATTTCAATTTAGTGGATAGCCGTCCTCTTCTGGGTGTGGTCTCCGCTTGAAAACCTTTCTCTACCACGTCCACCACGTCATTTCTGATGACCAATAGTCAGAAATGAGAAGATCCGTGGACAAACTAAGGTACATAGCCTAGAGCTGGAATTCCCAAACTATTTTGGGCAAGAGACCCCTTTTCCAAAATAAACTGATACCTCAGACCCCTATATAATAACCGAATTACTTTAAAAATCCTATCTCTACTTATTTTCCTATTGATATAAAATACTTAGGTACCAAATTTAAAAACTTTACGTTTGGTTAAATATGTGACTAAACATGACATCGTTTTCTCATCAAAATTCAACAAAATAATATGAAATATTTTTTTATAGTAAAATAAATAAAATAGACATCAATTCAGTAAATATCAAGTGCAATTAACAATTAATAATACAAATTACGCAAAAAGACATTAAAATCGCAAAGTTAAGATAAACAAATAATATGTACCGATATCGACCCCTTGGTGTCGATATCGGTTTCCCAGGGGTCGACATATTGACTTTGGGCCACTTTGGGAATCCCTGGCCTAGAGGAATAGCAAACTGAAGTGGCAGTGGGCGGGGCGCATAGCTCGAAGAACTGACGGCCGTTGAGGCAGAAAGGTTCTAGAGACCACGTACTGAAAAGCGTAAATTTCCGCTCTAGATGGAAATACCTGATAAAGGTTGCTGGGAGCCATTGGGTGCAGGCCGCACAAGATCGGACGCTCTGGAAATCTATGAGGGATACCTATGTTTAACAGTGGACGCTGGAGTATGGCTGAGATGATGATGGTGAGTCAAATCTACGAAGTCCAAAAATTTTGTTCTATTACTTTTATAAACAAGAAACTAAAAATAAAATAATTCTCTAATAGTAATTGCAACTTAAATTTTATCAGTGCACTAGAAAATCCCAGACGACCGTGCTGTGATAAAGCTTCATTGAACATTAATGCTTTCTAGTTAACGTATGAATATTTCAAATGTTCTCGATGTACCGATAATGTGGGCGAATATTTGCTTTGCGGACCGATGGCAGAATAAATAAGATTATTACGGATGACCAACTTAATGTTTTGGAATATTTATGTCAACCTAATGACTCCGAGATTATAGTGGTAAAACTAGCCGCTGGAAGTGAGCTCCATTCTAGTCTTACTAACAATGAAATTAATTAATATTAAGATAAGATAATGTAGATAAATAATAATCACACTAATGTTATCCCATTATTCCATTTCCCATTAATATCATAAATGCAAAAGTTTGTATGGATGTATGCGTGGATGTTTGTTACTCTTTCACGTCGTAACGGCTAAACCGATTTCAATGAAATATGGTATACGTAGATCCTACTCATTGATGACAAACCACGCATGTGAAGCCGCTGGCGGGAGCTAGTCACACTAATATTATAAATGCGAAAGTTTGGATGTTTGTTTATTTATTTATTTGTTCGTTTGTTTGTTACTCAATCATGTCGTAACGGCGGAACCAATTTCGATGAAATTTAGTATGTACGCAGATTATAACTTGAACTAACACATAAGCTACTTTTTATCCCATAAATCAGGTCCTATGGTATAAAAATAGGGTCAAAATAGTCAAGCTGCAGTAGCGAGTTTAGCTTTATTTCTAGGTTACATCATTTAGTAGTATAACGCGTATGAAGTCGCGGGTCGTCAGCTCGGTAATATATAAAGTTTGCGTGTTTCTTTGTTTGTTACTCAATCACGTCGTAACGGCTAAACCGATTTCGTTGAAATTTGGTATGCACGTAGATTATAATAATATTTGGATTAACACATAAGCTACTTTTTTTACAAACAACGCGTGCGATGGTCTGTATACCAAATTTCATTGAAATCGTTTCAGCCGTTACGACGTGACAAACATCCAAACTTTTGCATTTATAATATTAGTATGATGTGATAAAAACACAAATACATTATTTAATATATTTTTTTGCGATCACTCCAGGCAGCAGACTGTATGTCTCCGCACGATAAGAAGTGCACACATTATACCGTCTTCAGATCTCGAGGGTAAATATTGCAGTTCGCTGGGGTCTTGCCAGTCTTTCCTGCTTTTATTTGAGTAAAGAAAGAACTCTTTTTACTGTATTTTTTCAATATTTTTTTATATTTTGATTTTCAATGTATTGTGTAGAGAGTCTATTTTAATTTAAAATATCCTGTTGTTGAAAATATTTATTGCAAGTGTTCATTCGTTCAAACAATCAAGCTTTAATTCGTATTTTATTTTTATAGTGTTATCCGAACACTTACAGAAAATTTTAATATTTTTGAATACATCTCACAAATTTTCGAGTTGAACAATTGGTAGTACATCCTCTTATCAAGGGGAAGGTTGCGAGTTCAAGTCCCGTCTAGGATTAAAAATTATAGAGATGGTTGTAAAAAATTTAGAATCAAGCTTTAACTTCATTAAAACTAGGAAGGTATTCTCAATAGTCTCTTGATAACTACACATTTTCTAAAAGGAATGTATGTTTGTTCGCTCAGGAACGCGATTTTATAATTTCATTTAAATTATCTGGGTCACGCCACAAAAATATTAAACACTATTTAGCGGGTGTTTAAAAAATTCCTATACATTAATTGGTAAGGATTTTTTTAAACATGCGTTAAACAGTTGTTTAACTTGTGGTAGCAAAGTTACAGTTCATGATTTCCCCCACAGATCCATCTAGCCAAGTAAGCCTTCCTAGGCTTACTTAGAGTTAAATGTAATCTTATAAAGGCAACCTTCAATAACATCCTCCTCTCCATCAAATTGTTGTGCTCATAAGGGTCCATAAGTATTGAGTAAACTTATAACCTACGACAACACCGCACAAGAGAATTCTAATAAAATTACTCTGAAGTAAAACGTATAAAAACAAAACGCAATTCTGCAGACAATCTGAGTCCCACAGACTGAACAAAATCTAATAATGTCTGTCTGATAAAAATTCAGTGAGACATACGCGAGTCAGGAATTACCGTAATAGGAACGAATGAGGTATTGAATAGGGGGTTCCCCGGTGTAGTTGTCAATTGATTCTTCAGGTAAAGGGTGGTTTTATGAATTGAAAATGAAATGTATGTATCTATACGTCGGAATACTGAAAGCTTCTGCAACTGGCAACTAATAATATAAAAAAGGCAATTACTGAATTCGAAAATGGAACTCTTAATAAATCATAATTCATAATTCGTTTATTGTCTGCAAAACCTTTCTTACTTCTTTATTTTCTTCTTCGTTTTTTTTTACTTAAATGTTAAGATGGTTGAGCTTAATAAAGGACTATACTAGGTTTCGCTATGTTAGAGTACAAACTTTACAATAATTAGTCATATAAATTATTATTATTATTATTAGCCCGTAGAGTCCCACTGCAGGGCAAAGGCCTCCCTTCCCTCCTTCCACGAATCCCGGTTATTGGCTAATTGAGGCCACTCTTTCTGATATGCATCCAGTTCATCCCTCCATCTCCGCCTGGGTCTACTACGAGGCCGCCGCCCGTTTGGAACCCATTCTGTAGTGGCTTTTGGCCATAGTTCCTCTGGCATACGACAAACGTGTCCTGCCCAGTCCCACTTCAATTTTGCGGCTGTCAGAGCCACGTCAGCTATCTGTGTTTTAGAGCGTAGTGTCGAGTTTCGTATACGGTCTGTGAGCCTGACTCCGAGGATGCTGCGCTCCATAGCTCGTTGACAAACACCGAGGCGGGACTTTTGAATATTGGTGAGGGACCAAGTTTGTGCACCGTATGTGAGAATGGAGAGAATGCACATGCCCATTAGTTTCCGTTTTAAAAATAGTGGCAGATTTCCTTTTATGAGGTCTTTCATTGACCAATAGCTTTTCCAGGCATTTTCTGTGCGGCGAGTTCTTTATCCTGTCTCGCCTGGAAAGAGACTATTTGGCCCAAATAGACATACTCCTGGACATATACAATTTCCACATCCTCGGCTTTTATTTTCCTCTCCGTGCTATTGGTCATTGCCTTTGTTTTTGCCATATTCATCTTGAGTCCCACCTAAACACAAAACACATAAATTAAAATAATAAAATTAAATCAAATACATAACTCGTGTCACGGTTTTTGTGGTCACACTCCTCTGAAACGGGTCGACCGATGTTAATGTTGTTTTTTCGTATATTTGATAGGTATACTTTCTGAAAACCAGTTTCTTTTTAATTTACGAGACTGTCGTTAGATTTTTTCATTTACAAAAAGTATCTTTTTCACAAAAAATAACTGAGTTCAGATAACAGAAAACAAAACAAACTACAGAACCGATTTCGATGAAATTTGTATGGGACCAATCTGAATTATTTTAAATAAAAAAATAATAATCATATAATGAAATTGTCTATGAAATTTGAATTTTCAGAGATTATGATGTCTCGAACATCAACCGTCGTCGGCAATACCGAAAATTGCGCAGTGATCCTTTTAGTGATGACTCATCATCATCATCCACAGCCCTACTTCACACACTGCTGTGTATAGGCTCTCTCAAGATAAGATAAGATTTCTTTGCCTGTGCCATTCTCCACCCATGACACAAAAAATGATAGTAAGTAACTTTCGTACAAGTACAAAAATAAGTAAACTAATAAGTAGATATTTCATTCAAGTTACAAAACAAAGAATAATTTTAATTTCCTTTGTGTCGCAAAGACATCAGTCTAGACACACTACATGTCACGTTTTCCATTAAAACCCTCATCAATTCACACCACCTTTATTACTAACACACAAGGTTCAAAATCTATTGGCAAGTGCATAATTTGTAGGGTTTAAACGTGTAGGATTACTGCATTCGGAATTACAGCTGAGTGTTGCGGTTTTGTGAGTTCTGCAACTTGATAATGGTAAAAAGTTTACGCGACTTTAATTCAGGTGGCAAAACTAAGGTGTTTGTAGACGAGATACAACCAGTGATGTAGAAAAGTCGCTTCGCCAACTGTAGAAAAACAAATGAATTAATTGATCGAGTGAAGCGAGATCTCTAAATCAACTTGGGCAAATCGGCATTGTATGTATGTATGTTTGTTTGTCCGAGGATAACTTTCGAAGCGTTGATCCGATCATCGTGAAATTTGATACATAGGTAGGTAGTGATGGCACAATTCTGATGTGACTGTGTGAGATATTGGGGTTCAAGAGGGGTAAAAAAAATGAAAATTAGACTTTTATACCAAGAGGGACGTCAAATGAAAGGTCTTTATTAGCACATTTAGACTAGGTTTTTATTTTTAGTAAAGTCTTTATAGTTTTTCAATTATTAGTCATAATAAAAACAGAACTTTGACAAAATTCACAGGGTACACCAGTGACCCTCCAGTGCTGTTATTTGATATGCGTGTAGCTTATTTAACACAAATATAGGCAAACGTCTGAAATCAAATCCAGAATAACTGCAATTTGTACCCCAAAAAAGTAACCAATTAACATGAACTGCTGTTACCTGTAATTCGAATGACACTGTAGGCCAAGTTATTTGGTTTGTATTTCGTGGCACTATTTTGATAGTCAAAGATTACAAATAATATTTTTTTGTTTTAATCGGAGACTCGCGAGATCTCAGTTCTGGGCGAACCACTAGTAATAGAAAATCAAATGCTAAAGTAGATTGCTAAAGCGCCAGGGAGGTTGTAAGAAATTGTATATTCGTTGTTAAGCGTATCACTTGTGAACGCCTAGGCGCCTGGACTACCTAGTCCGTATGTTAATAACTAGCTTCCGCCCGCGGTTTTTCACGCGTGATTTGCCGTTAAAAAGTAGCTTATGTGTTAATCCAGGTTATAATCTACGTACATACCAAATTTCATCGAAATCCGTTTAGCCGTTACGACGTGATTGAGTAACATACAAACATCCAAACTTTCGGATTTATAATATCGTATTAAGCAATTTAAGTAATAATAAGGTATGAAAACTTTTAAACGTTGCCCGGCAAATTGGAAAGTGCTTTTAATCAATATTTGCTGACATTTCGATACGCATATGTTTAGAAATTTCTCCTGTTAAATTTTATCTAGTCAATGTGTACTGTAATGTGTCCTCTCTTTGTGCTTACATTTTTTTTGCACTAAAGATTTAAATGAATAATGTTGCCCGCATAACTAGCTCCTCAATTTGTACATTTGTGTGTCGTTGCTGAGTGTTCATCGGAGTCCCGATTTGTGGTAAACAAATAATTATGTTTGCAGTCATGTGAGATTGCACGTCTACGCGTCTGCCGGGGCTATTAAACCTCTGTGAAATTACTACACCGAGTAACATGTACCTATTAAATTCATTTTCTATTTATTCACAAAACAATTAATTAATTGTATTTGAATCAAACAAATAATCATGCACTATATGTATATACCTAATAATCAATAGAACTCTTTTCTTCTTCTTAGTCGGGCACTCTTGGCAGAGTGGTCGTGGTTATGTCAGGTCTTGGCTCTTGAGTAGCGGCTCTAGTGATGCGTCTCCATTCAGCTCTATTGAAGGCATTGCAAGAACATTCAGTCATGGTAGACTGTGCGATGGACTTGATGAGGTCTGACCATCTCGTTGGAGAGCGGCCACGCGGTCTCTTGCCCTCTACTCTGCCTTGCACTACTAGATCATTGAGTCCTCTTCACGGGTAACGTATCCAAAGAACTTAAGTACCCGCATTTGCACAGTCGACGATAATGTTTCTTTTATCTTCAGTTCTTTTAAAAACGAAACATTGGTAGGGTGCGCCGTCCACGAAACTCTCAAAAGACGCCTCCAGCACCACATCTCCAGTGTATCGATTTTCCTCCGTTCCTTCTGCCTCAACGTCCACGTCTCAGCCCCAGGTAGCAATAAAACTACATCCACCGAATAAAACACCCTTCCAGTAAAAGCTTTTTTAGCCTAGCCTTAAATATAATTCATCATATCATCATCCCCATCACAATGATTATCTCAGCGTGGCATCACCCCTGGCCTCCTTTATTTTCTGCCAGCCAGGGGAAAACATACTGGATGAGAGGCCCACAGATTAGTCCTGTGTGTATTTTACAGGATCTTTAATATCCGGGAAATAATCTACCTTTTTTTATACATTACAGGCTTGCGTTTGACCACGATCTCGCCTGATGGTAAGCGATGATGCAGTCTACGATGGTACACGCTTGCCTAGAAGAAACCTATTCACTCGCGACTTAGACACCCAGGTTGTAGTTATCAGGAAACAGACTCAGGCAAGGCGTTCCACTCTTTGGCGGCGCGCATAATAAAGGTCAAAGAGAACAACCTCACCAAAAAAACAATTTCTTGTCATGTGAAAATAAAAAAAGTTATCACTCACTTACCCATATTGCTAAACTTTTAATATTGAGACATCTACAGGAAAACACTAGAACTTTATTTAGCCACAGCTTTAGCTCGACCAAATCTTCGTTCGGGGCTCTGCGCTACGAATGAAAGCTCGACTGTGTTTTAGTACTGTACACTTTTAACAGATGGCGTGGAAAACTAACGCTGAGCAAAAGTTCGTATTCATTTTCTACTCTCAAAGACATCAATCAAAGCTCCAAGAGGAAGAAATTTTTAATACCATATAATTAAAATGGGACTTCATCTAAGCTCTGTATTTCCGTTGTGAGAAATTAAAAAGCTCAAGCGATATTACCACCCATATATAGCTCTTTCAGTAAAGGTTGTGGGATAGTCTCCCCAAAGAAAAAGAAAGAAAGAAAATATATTTATTTGCAGACATAACAAAACAAAGATAAACACAGTACCTATATAACAAAGATAGTAATATAATAAACTAAAATTATAATAAAATGGAAAATATAAATTAGGGCCTACGATAAAGACTACAGAATAGGATTCTACAAAAAGGCATTTTAAATAAGGATCGGCATCGCGCAAATGATTACTTTTTATGATCCTGGTCGTCTATCCGTCTTTTTCTGGGCCTACCACGGCTGCGTAGCGGTAGGTATCCACTAACGACAAGACGAGACGACCTGAATGTACCTATTCGAACCTTGGTCAGAATTGTCTATGGATGGAGAGGAAATAGGGATACCTTTGCCCAGCAGTGGGACAACGTAGTTTGAAGGGATAAGCAAATATCCCAATTTTTTTCCAACAACTTTATAAGCATTAATCTACAAAAAATCTGGGTTTTCCCTCCAATCCTAATCAAAGCTTCTAATACTTATGACCTTCAGACGAATCTATCGGACTATCAATCAACACGATAAAAAACCTTTCAGGATAATGGACTACTGCAACTGAAGCTTATCTCGAGTAGTATGGAAAACCTCGTGTACTTGTTAATCGCCCCGACTTTACTCGACGCGGGGAAGAAAATCATCGAGAGGAAACTCACAACATAACTTCTCTTTTATCTACAGCCTCATCAGTTGCCTCATTGAGCTCCTCCCGAGTGCAGGTGGGCATTAGAGGCAAGACCTCATCGATGGTAAATCCAAATAAGTCGTTGTGTACATTCACTTAGCTAGCAGCGAACTTGCCACCATACACTGGTATGTAATGGTCTACGTGGTTTTTCTTGAGTCCCCATTTAGGATATCCTCAGATCTTTAAAATGCTGATCCGTGAATACATCTCACTATATGCAGTGGGCGAATAACCGGCTGATACGCAGGATGTTGCGGGGTGGATTCCCGCCACGGAACAAATGTTTGCATGATCTATACAGATACAATTTCCAGGTAGTTTCTCTATAAGTATAAAAAAATGGTTCCCCTAATAGTACGTACAAGCTTTGCTTAGTTCTGGGCTAGATAGCGCTGTGTGTGTTATCCGTTCAACATTTTTTTTTGTTTAGTATTTTAATAATCTGACATACAGACACACCAGTAGGCTTTTATAATACACAGTTTATGAAGGTTCCTACCGCCCTAACAGTACCTAATCATAGTGATTCGGCAAAGCCATACGTACAGTTCTGTAATAAAAGTGCGTAAAGGGTGAATAATCTATAAATATCAATATTTGGGGATGTTGAAATTATGGAAGTGGATGAAGATGGAGACTTTGATGACAGCAGACAGTATTGGAGTAACTGGACTACCGATTATTTTGAAAATGTAAGTATTTTGTAGTTAGAGTTCTTTGTTAAAGTTCCCCGTGGAAGTATCACTATATCTATTTTTACCGTCAAGCAGCATTGCTATGTTTTGGTTTGAATGGGTGCCCGTAAAATTACAGGCATATGATGCTTTACACCTGTATGCCTCAAGTTAATGGAGGGCAGTGTCTGTTACGTCCTACCAAGCAATGCTTTGTTTTAGGCAAGATATCATTTAACATCATTTGGGCTATTTGCTTGGTCCATCTCCATGAATAAAAAATGATTGAGAAAATATCACACAAAGGAAGGCTTATGCTATATGTTCCTACTGCAATTAATTATACGGAAACGAGATATAACTTGTATTTCAAAGTGATACCCAATTTACTGTAGAGTTATGAGTAGGTATAATACTCGTATCGTAGAGTATCTAGGTCTAATCAAACAAGTTTGACACACATTGGTTATCAGTCAGGCACCACAAAAATATATGGGCGTGATCCTTGACGGGTTAAACCGGTTGTGAGATGAAAACATTTGCAATAGGAAAAACACGTAAGACTGTCTTACAAAATTTTAATGATGTACTCGTAAATAACTGTGTGGCTTATTATAACTTATCACGTAATCACACTCGCGATTTGTGAGCGTGTTTCCAGCGAAGCTATCAGGCGCGCTCGCTGCGTGTGCTTAGCGACCTCGCCGCCTGTGCGTAACGAGCTCGCAACGAGCTCGCAACGTGTAGGCGACTTTTTCCTACAATACAATACAATTCACTAAAAAGTGGCGCAAGCCAGGCGTGCGAGGGTGACAGGTCGAGGCAAACACGTTTACAAATCGCCTCGCTGGAAACACGCTTGACAATCGCCAGTGTGATAACGACGTTAGCCCTAGTTTTCACAACATTGTTCGTTAATTGCATCATCATTTTCTTTTCAGCTTGACACCTCCGAATATCCGTTCCCAAACACACTATGGCATGTCAAGTCAGCGCCAGAGATAGCTATCAAGACCACATCCATGCTCATTTCTGGAGTATTAGGCCTCTTCTTCAACTCAGTCATCATCCTCATCATCTACAAGAACAAGTGGTTGTGGAGTGCTAGCAATTTTATGGTCTTTAACATGGCGTTTATAGACATCCTAACCCTAATTTCCTGCCCTTGGTTCATGCTCGTCAGAGATTTTTACCAGAACTTTGTACTGAAGAACTTTGGGTGCAGATTTGAAGGGTTTTTACAAGGTACGTTTATGTTTTAAAGTTAAACATGGATATCCTAGCTACTGAAGAAGTTTATCAGTTTCTTAGAGCAAACAACTTTAGCCATGTCTAATGAAAAATAGAAACTTTGAATTAAAATCAAAATTCTGAACATGTCTATTTGACTCAAATCCACCCGCTGCTGGGTCATGTAAAGGAAAACAGACGTAACGAACTGTGATTAAAAATATACCTTATTCAACCTTATCTTCTTTATATATAAAAATGAATTGACGTTTGTTAGTCTCACAAAAACTCGGGAACGGCTGAACCGATTTGCCTAATTTTGGTTTTGAAATATTTGTAGAAAACCAAGAAAGGTTTAAAAGTTGGGAAAATATAAATAAATTGCAATGAAAGCAGTAAAAAAGTCATCATACTTGAAGCATCCTTGAATACCTTCTTTATTTAACCGTCGTTAATTGACGTGATGTGTTGCGTCACTTTGACAAGAGTGTTTTATATCGTTTTTATCCCGAAGTTCCCACGGGAACGGGAAATTTCAAGCGTGTGAAGCCGCGGGCGTGTCAGCTAGTAATTAATAAAAATATCTAATATCATTCAAGTTGATGAGTTCACAATGATGATGGGGTAAAAATACATAGTCATAACGTCACCATATTATAAAACATGACAGGAAGTGTAATATTTTTCAGCTACCCTCCTCCTAGCCAATGTAGGAGCTCTATTCCTCGTCTGCTACGATCGTCTCGCTGCTGCTGCGCTGACTGCCGACGCGAGGGTCACCAAGAAGGCAGCTCCAAAGCTTATCGTCGGGTCATGGGTGATATCTGCCTTACTGTCACTGCCTTGGATTATCAATAGGACTTATGTGGTAAGTGTTTAGGTATTTCACTAGATTAAGCAACTCGAAGCTAACTGTTTCGTTATTATCAATTGTTACCTAAAGGTCTTTCGATGTGTTCACCTGGGTATCTGAACACCGGGAATGGGCCCTTAAGTGTCCTTTGTTGATCTAATACTATAATAAAGCATTAACGATTTTAAACAGGCACCAAATACAATAACAGTAAGAAGCACTGAACCTATCCAAAAACATTATAACATAGGTGTAATTGTTTTCAGGAAAGGGTCTGGCTCGACTACTTAGAAATGTACTGCGTAGAAGACGTGCGTGTTCTTGGAATTTACTGGCATTTTACGCTGACCTTGCTGGTTTGGATACCACTTGGCCTCATGGGTTTTACTGTAAGTATTTAACAGAATATTGCACAAAGTAATAACCGGCTCCACCATAACAAAATGTATCCGTCGATCCCTGAGGCAATTGGCGCAAATTATGTAGAACATCAACCTAACAGTTGACTTTAAGCATCTGGTTTACTTCAGCTACTTCCACAGCATTATGTCATGCGGTATACTGCTGTGGGGGAGTGCTGCAAATATAAACACCGTTTTTGTGCTGCAGAGGGCTGTTTGTGCAATTTATAATATGGGTCCAGAGAATCATTACGCCATAAGTTTAAAGAAATAAATATTATGATATTCCCTTGTGACATCTATGAAAATCTGATATATGTTCACAAACATATTAATGTGTAAGAAAAATAGCGATGATTATAATTTTAATACTAGGAATAAAGATAAACTCGCTGTTGCCACTTGTAGACTCAATAAAGTTAGTAAATCGTTTAAAGGGCAAGTTAAACGCTTTTATAACAAATTCCCAAGTGGTGTACGAAAATTGACAGTTAACAAATTAAAAAACGTAAATAAACAAAACCTTTATAAGAAGCCTACTATTACACAATATCGGATTAGGTATTTAGATGATAGAAAAGCTTGGGATTGAAGTTTCTCCAACTCGTTCAAATTGTTACAATTTAGACGTAATTTATTTTCTTTATTGTATGTATTCTAATCCACGCATATTCCACAATGTCTTAAAACACGTCTCTATAACCAATGTGTCCTGCCAACTATGACTTATGGTGCCGAGACATGGAGGTTCACGAAGGAGGCTGTGCACAAAATAAGTGTAGCACAGAGATCCATGGAGCGCACCATGCTCGGCCTCACACTCTTAGATCGAGTTCCCAATACCGAAATTCGCAAGCAGACTAAAGTACAAGACGTCAGCAAGCGAATATTGGGGCTCAAGTGGAGTTGGGCAGGACACTTGGCCAGACGTAGTGACGACAGGTGGACTAAGGCACTAACAGAGTGGAGGCCAAGAACTGGCCATCGAAATAGGGGACGTCCACCAGCGAGATGGGTCGACGACATCCATTAGACCGTGGGTAGTACGTGGTTCAGACTGGCACAGAATCGGTAAGAGTGGCAGAATCAAGGAGAGGCCTATGCCCAGCAGTGGGTCGACACGGGCTGAGAATGATGATGATAAAATATAAATAAATAAAATAAATATTGGTGGACATTTCACACAGCGCTATCTAGTCCCAAACTAAGCAGAGCTTATACTATGGGAACCAGATAACTGACAGAATACTTATATACTTTTTTTTAAATACATACTTATAATATAATATATAGAAAAACATCCAGACCCGGAACAAATACTTGTAGATCATGCAAACATTTGTCACGAGGCCAGAATCGAACCCATTACCTCCTGCGTCACGTCCGGCTATAAGCCCATTGCGCCACGGAGGTCGTCCAGATGATGATGATGTTGTATTCTAAAAGGGTCATTAAAAAAAGAACAACCAGCCTTGTTTCTTGTTCTTTCCTGGCTTGGTCGCGAAGGAACAGGCGGTAAAATTGCCGTTTTAAAGTGATCCTTGTTATTTTAATGAGTAAAAAGATTTTGATTTTGATTGATTTTGATTTTGGGAAAAGCTACCGTTACTTGGTTTGCATAACATATTATTAGACCGGACACTGCCTAAAGTTAAATTGCGCTCAGACTTTAACTAAATAGGTAATGTAAGATTAGGCAAAGAGGTAAATATAATTATACCTAGCGTCTTTGTTTCTTTTTCAGTATGGAGCCATATTGTGGCGTCTAGAATGCAGTGTCCGCGAGCTCTCGTCCCGTGGAGGCGGAAGAACTGTTGCCAGGGTCAGAGGAAGGGCTATGAGGATCACAGCATGTGTGTTACTGGCTGGAGTGATCTGCAGAGTCCCGTATACTGTGCTGATGTATTGGAGGAACAATATGGCTATGGAGATCAATGCGGTAAGATATTTTTTAACATTAAGAATAAAGAATTAACTGCAGATGGTTCTAGAGTGGAAAATAGTTAGGTCTTAAGAAAATTCAATGAAGCTAATGAAAATCCAAAGATGGAGTAGTCATACAATTTTACATGATTTAAGTAAGTAGCTATGACTTGTAAATAAAATAAAAATTGTATATTATCATAGGTTTGAGGCTCAGAGTATAAAAGTACCTGTTCAAGGCATTTCGGAAGCCTTATTACTTTATCAACCTTCTTTCTTTCTAATTTTAGGTGGAAGGCAGCTTCAACAGTATGTGGTTTGCCGCTAACTACCTGATGTACGCCAACTCAGCCATTAATCCCCTTATCTATGGCTTTACTAACCTCAGATTCAGAAAAGCAATGGACAGAACAATGCCAGTGGCGTTGTGCAAATTTGGATCTTGGTGTTGTGTTTGTCCCACGGTAAATATTTTCAGATTATTTTATGACGAGATTACATTAACTAAAGTGAAAACCCATAGTTATACTTGCAAAAGGCAGAGTAATGGACAAAACAAGTACACTAATGTGTAATTAGGTAGGTACAGACAGCGTCGCTAACTGGTAACCCCTTAAAACATGTAGAAGAATGATTTCAAATAAGTTTTTATTATTCGTCGTGTGTATAATCTATTATTTATTAGACAATATTTTTGGAAATCATCCTTCTACAAGTTTTTATTTCAATTTTTAAACATTTAAGGGGTTACCAGTTAGCGACGTTGGGTGTACATTATCTCAAAAAAATTAGTACACATAAAAAAGTGGTCTGGTAACCTGATAGGTGCCATACCATAAAGTTATTCAAAAGTTTCAATTTGTGTAATAATATGTATATAATTTTTTTTTAATCTAACCTATCTCGTCCCACTGCTGGGCAAAGGTCTCCCCCAAGTCCCTCCAAGTATCCCTATCCGTCGCTATCTCCCACCATCCTCTTTGGAAGGTGATCAAATCGTCCCGCCAACGCTTTCTCGGCCGACCCCGACGTCGCCCTCCGTCTTCAGGCGTCCATGGTGTCACAATATGGGCCCATTTCTCGGAGTGCATTCGGGCAACGTGGCCTGCCCAGTCCCACTTAAGTCCAGCCGATCTCCTCCCTACATCTGCAATGCCGGTAAGTGAGCGCAGAATGGTGTTACGAACTCGGTCGACACGCTTAAAGCCGAGAATGCTGCGCTCCATTGCCCTTTGACAAATCTTGAGCTTTGACTTCTGGGCTTCAGTCAGAGACCATGTCTGCAAAAATTCTATAAAGTTCTATAAAATTTATGTACAAAAAATTGCAGTCACATTCTATAGCCCTTATCTATATAAAAAAAAAGTATCTCATAAATGTATACAGAAGTGAGGAAGGATCTTTGATGCTAATTTAACGTAATTTATTTTAGATCAAAAGAAAACAGATCGAAGTAGAGGACAAGAACACAGAGAAGATCTTCGTAATAGAAAACTCACCTAAACCAAACAAGAAATTGAAGACAGTCATCAAGCATATCCTTCACATTAACAGAGACACAATAGAACTTAGTGGTAATAAGAATGATGAAGTCACAACTAAGCCAACTAGAGTTACACCTTTGAAAACCGAAAATGTGTAAATTTAGATTATATTAATTTGGTTATAAGCAGTCTAGTGGAGAATTATGTATCAACTTTGACTTTGAATCAGGAAGTAATTTATGAAAATGTACTTGCTTTTACTACGTCGTTACTTTTTATATGATCTAAATAATTAGCTAGAAACTTAAATAGTTAATGTCTAATAAAAGATTCTTGAAGTTATAATTTGTCTTTTTATAAGGTATTTGCTACATCATTACATTTCTAATGTCTTTTGATTATTTTAATAAATAGTTTAGATATATCATCACATCATATCATATCATCACATCACACATACGAATTGTACTTTTTACTCCAAAACTACCACGTCGTTGCCATTTTCAGCCATCTCAAGTTGATGCGACAGCTCTTGGATCTTCCGTTCCAGTGTCTCCCTCATGAGAGGTTCTACCCGCAGTATGTTGGTAGCTTCTTGCAGAAGGACCATGCTTTCCATAAGCTCGTCCTGAAATTTACCATAAATAAATATTTTGAATGATTGCCAATTTCAGTTAAATGTAGTGGTCAACAAGTATTATTAATTTTGCATTCTCCACACTTCTTAATAATTATCCAATAATTAAATAATTTTCTTTTAGAGTACAAATTTTAATCCATTTATAGCACCATTCATATTAACAATTTTATTTATTTCTTCTTCACTAAGGCGCAAGTTTCAATGTCTCGCAACTTGTAATTAGTAACATCAATTAGTGTTGTACAGTTACAAATTGCCCGGTAAAAATATCTATAATTAGCTACCAATATATACCTGGGCACCAGCCCTCGTTATCTTTCCAATTTCAAACTCGCGTTTAGTCATCAGGGTCATAGCTGCCTGAAGGTCTAGCAGCAACGTGCCTCGGAACCTCGACATGCCAGGCTCCACCTTATCAGCTATTTCCAACAGATCGTGGCACAAGTCAATCTTACGTTTAAGGTCGTGGTCTGAGAGCTCTGAAAAAGGCAAGTGTTATTAAAGGAAAAATGGAACCACATTCACTTGGATATTGACAGAGTTAAAACAAAACCATTTTTGTATTATCGCTTATGGAGGACAGACAAACAATAAACTGAAAAGAAGAGGGAAATAACAATATAGTATACAATAGTTATATGGTTCCCATAGTACAAGCTCTGCTTAGTTTGGGGCTAGATAGCGCTGTGTGAAATGTCCAACGATATTTATTATTATTTATTATTATTAATTACCTGATAAAGTATATCCTTTATAGTTTCCATAAATCTGTACCAAAGCCAACTTGGCTTGCACCACCAAATGATTACTAGGATGCAGAGTTTGGCTATATTTTTGAATAAACTCTTCGAAGCCCCTCGGAGAACTCTTGTTAATTTTTTTCAAGTCTTGTTTCAAAGCATTGTTGCCCCAGACCATCTGTCTGGCCAGTATTACGTGTTCACACTTCTCACATTTCCATGGAGCTAATTCGTCCAAAGGATTTGTTGAAACTAACATAGCACCTAGAGATGCAGGTGTGCCTCCTGGTCCATTGCAAACTGAACAGTAAATATTTCCTATATAAGTGCCATATTCGGTTGGATCTTTGCATCGCTCACAATCGCAGTCAAAGCACTTGTTTATTTTGAGTAGTCTTCTCCTATCGAGCGTGCCGTACAAGGTTTGTGTATATGTTGCAGTTATAAGGTCACCTTTAGCAATTGGCACTGTCGCTATATAGGCTATATGGTAATCGTCTCCTAGGAATAAGTGTCGGGTGTTCGGCTTACAGCTGTGATTGAGCATAGAGGCAGTGACGTAAATAGCTCGAAGTTTTTTCGAGCCGTCTGAAGTTCTCACATCGTAGGAATTGGTATCTAATATAGAAGCTATCTTTAATATGGTGTCTTCATCAACAGGCAGCCCAAGCACTTGCACTATAAAAGTAACCAAATTTGCCCTTAGAACGATGTAGAGTGGCGTGTTAATCCTTTCTTGTAAATGGGACTCCAAGTTGATTATATTCTCGTACTGCATTGGATTGGTATCTTTCATCAATAGCGCTCTTAGTGGTGATATGACACAATATGCTGCTTCTACTCTATCAGGGCCATGATATTTTATAGTGCACTTATACTTTCTTTCACTCATAACTTTGCACTCTGCTTTATGTATATCAGCTTTTTCACATTTTGCGTCACACATGGGCCAGTTGCACACAGAGCATTTGTAGAAATCGAATTGATCACCAATTTTCTGTGGCAACAGCCTTTTTCCGCAGCCCAAGCACTCAGCAGGACCGGTCAATTTCGGGCCTACGATAGCCGGTTTTTCTTTCATTATCATTTCACCTGGTTCTATGTCTCTGGTTGCAACCATATGCCGTCCCATGGCGTCTGAATATTGAATTTTGAAGGCGCAGCATCTGAACTTGTGACCTTCTCTCCAGCCCAGTTTTTGGTGAGCCTTTGTGCAGTAGTAAACCAGCTTACATCCCCCACATGTTTGGTTAGCCGGTTGTTGGCAAACTTCGCACTGTGGTATTTCACGCTTTTGATACTCCATGTTGTGTAGGGCGTGCAGTGGGCAACCACCTCGGCTGAAACTCAACACAATACTCGTCGTAAATAGACATAATAATTAGGTGCGGTAACATTTTGGGAAAGTTGCCAACAGAGTAAGTAGGTACGCTATGTTCTTATTGTTGTAGGTGCACTGGCTGAATGCATTTAGATTACCACAAAAAATATTTATAGGTACTCTCTTATTTATTTTGCACTGTTGACTTCCATAAAGTTTATAAAGTTGGCAAGGCAACGCAACAACTGGTTGGCACCACATATTGCAGTAAAGTTTAATTAAGGTAGCATGTCAGCTATTATCAAGAATGTAATGATGTAATTGTATTTATAATTATAATTGAAACACTATTGTGCAGTGAAATAAATTTACAAATTTTGCTACTTTTAATTCAACCTAATACAATTTTTTAAACTAGGTTCCTCAAAGTATTGAGATAGGTACTTCAAAACGAAAAAATAATAGCCAAAAAAATTGTATAGCTTGCGTTTATTTTTTAGCTAAATGAAAAATGTATTTAAAAAAAGCGAGATCACTCATCGGTTTTTTTCAGTTCATTCACATTCGACTTTTGGTTGCGCAACAGAAAGCTATTTCTTCAGTCCTTGGTAGTGCGCACCTAACCGCTGCGCGAGCGCTATCGTCTTACAAACTGCTGTATATTTTGTGCTTTTATTTGTGTGTCTGTGTTGTGCTGTGTCTGTTCTAAGTTGTCCTTCTGTTTTATAAATTGTAAGTTTCTGTTTTTATAAGTTTGGGTACGTTTAAGAGTCAAACAGGGTGTTATTCTGATAACAGTTTCCGGCAGGTTTTATAGGGTTTTCTAGTGATTTACAATTATTGATCCAAAACAGTTTCCACGTATTTTTTGACTATTGTTGCTCAATGGTACCTACTTTATTTACCTATTGCAGTTAAATTTTTTTTTTATTTTGTCTTTAATAAAATAAACAAGAAAACTTTCAAAGCTTTATTGAATTACAACATTACTATGTAAGTGTCGCATATCAGAAAGTTGTAATACAATATCACTACTTTTACATACATGTACTTTTACTACCTAAAGCTTCTTTTAAAGTACATTCATATAACGAAACACCTGTTAGATGAGCTTATACGAAAATAGATCGCCCAGTTCCAATTTCGCGTGATATATCGAGAAGCAGGAATTCAAGCGAACTTTGCGAATTTTACGTAGGTAGCGTAGATGGTAACTGTGCAGTATTTTCATATAAAGTGCAGCATCCAATCTTTCTTTCTGTTTTTCATACTACTAAGATGAAAAACAAGCTTATAGCCCACCTGATGGTAAGCGGTAACCGTAGTCTATGGGCAACATTTGTAACACCAAAAGCATAAATTGCGCATTGCCAACCTTTTAAAAAGTGCAATTAATTCATATTTAGGATTTCAAGTCACGAGTGAATAGGTTTCTTCTAGGCAAGCGTGTACCATCGTAAACTGCATCATCGCTTACCATCAGGCGAGATAGTGGACAAACGCTAGCCTATAATTTATACAAAAAAAAATAGGATTGATTGAAAACCGCGATGAGCTTGAAACAACTATGTATAGGTAACTATGTATATTTGAAAGAAAATAAGAAAAGAAAGTCTTATACGAACAGATAAAAAAACACTTGTTTCTTTCTTGGAGCCGAATAGAACGAACACCTAGAGGCAAGCCTTATTATCGGTACCCCATAAGGCAAATCTTTCTGGTATGTAGGTACCTTTCTGTAAGACGCAAAACAAGAATATTCGCCGTAGATCGACAATATGGGACCTATAGGTAAGTAGATAAATAGGACTCTAACTTCACTTTTATGATGTAATATTATAACTGCTGATACACTGCCAAATGCAGCGAAAACTATCGCCAACGATGACACTTCCATTAATAATGATGTGTCGATACCTACCTAAGATCATTGAACCATTTATCCGATCGGGGACCTTGACACAACAACTGATGACCTGCCAAGAACTATTTTTATGTAGGTAGATTATAGACCAATCAATAATAAAAAATCTTATAATGTCAAAAAATAAAGATTACATCTTACATGAGAAATATGGTAAGTATGACAATACAATGAAATCTTTTTTTAGGAATTTCAACCTTGCAATGTAATTATGCTTCAAATTTATTTATATGTTCATGGTATATATGGTATTTATCATATAGATATAGATGATTGCTATAATTAAGATATTCTCGAACTTGCTGCAATATTAGTAATTTAGGAATGCCTAGATTGAGTTTATATATTTAGTGGCACAGCTATTTATTAGATTCTATATTTATATATATTAGGAGCTATTTGCTTCAAAGCTGCAATAGCTACGAAAATTTAATTTCTTTAATTTAGACTAGATACTAAAACATACAGGTCATAAAAGTAATCATTTGGATTATGCTTGCCTCCGTTAGTGTCATATTTGTATTTTTTTGTTTGAAATCGATCTACGTACAGTGGAAAAAAGAAGGACAACATCTTCCTAAATGTCCATTCCTAATTTACCATCAAGTGAGGTAATGGTCAAGCGCTTGTCTAGCTATACATACTTAGGTACCAACATAATTATTTATTAATTTGCAGAACAATGGGTCTGGATAATGGTACAACCGAAACAGCCTATCAGGTAAATATTAACGAAATTTATAAGATAATACATAATAAGACAGAGATAAATAATTCTAGAACGATTACGAAATCATTAGTCTATTTCATTCTATTCATAACAGCACCATCTATTGAATTTTCCAAAAACTTTATCAAGAGCTGGGTCTCTTTGAGGGTGAAAGATTGCAAGAGCTATCACTAGTTGCTTTTGCATACATCCGCTAGATGGCACGCTATGAAATAAAACAATTTACGATCAATGATAACAGATGTCGCTAACAGTTTCAATTGGAAGTTTTAATGGGTTCCTACTGAAAATTATATACGGATGTCCAGCTATAGATCATTATCATTATATCAGCCCCAGGACGTCCACTGCTGAACATAGGCCTCCCCAGTAGATTTCCAGAGCGACCGATCTTGTGCGGCCTGCAACCAACGGCTCCCAGCAACATTTATCATATCATATTTCCATCTATTGTGGGGCCGTCCTACGCTGCGCTTTCCAGTGCGCGGTCTCCACTCTAAAACCTTTTTACCCCAACGGCGATCTCTCACTATGGGCCTCATAAGAAGGCTCGCGGTCGCTCAACGTGCTATGGAAGAGGGCTATGCTTGCTGTTTCTCTATCCAACTCAAAAATGAGGAGATCCGTAGATACGTCAAGGTCACAGCTGTAGATATATTTAGACAAATAATGATTATTATATTCGACAACAATCCCTGTGGCGTGGTAGATCTGAGACACAAGAGCAGCTCTGGGGTTCGAATTCCGTCGCTGTTAATTTTTTACTGGAATATTGACTGCCCATCAAATCTTTGCTTGCATTATGGTATCTGCATTCATAATACCAATATTTTTTTTGCCGAGTTTGGGGTTTTACGGTACGTCAACACGAAAACCGAGCATGAGGTCACGTCTAATACATGTGAATGTTAGATGAATGTGAATGTTAGAATTTGACGACCTCCGTGGCGCAGTGGGCGAATAGCCAGCTGAGACACAGGAGGTAGCGGGTTCGATTCCCGCCGCGGAACAAATATTTGCATGATCTACAGATATTTGTTTCGGGTCTGGATGTTTTTCTATATATTATAAGTATGCATTTACAATAAAAAGTATATAAGTATTATATCAATTATCTGGTTCCCATAGTACAAGCTCTGCTTAGTTTGGGGCTAGATAGCGCTGTGTGAAATGTCCTGCAATATTTATTTATTTATGTTGTTATTCAGTGCTTCATCAGATCCTTACTTTGACTATTACTCCAACCGATATCAAGCAGACTCTTCAAAGAAAAGTGTTCTCAATTCCAGGTTAAGTCCTCTGAAGAGCTAGGCCGGTACATCACCGCCGCCAGAGACCTGAACCCTGGAGACCTGGTGCTGACCGACCGGCCCATCGTCTTCGGGCCAAAGTCCATGCTGGATCCTGAAGCCAGCATGCCGTGTGTGGGATGCTACAAGCCTGTAGTGGCTGAGGTCGGAGAGAGATGTGCTAAGTATGTCCTACTCAAGAAATTTCCCTGTTAAATGATTGCTACTAATAGGCTATTATTCCTTTCTTAGTGTGTATCTAAGAAGTTAGGCGCGCACTCCATGGTAGAAATTTAGCTCATATCGCTAACATCATCTCCTTCCACGTGGTCGCCGAGCGTTAGGGACCCAATCGTAAAAACCTCGATAAGCCATTGTGCTGATCACTCAATTTTAAAACAAATTCGAGTTATAGATATTTGTATACCTGGAGCACTTAGGAACCTACAAAGTAGAAAACGACAATTATTTATCTAAACCAACGTCTTCGCACGCGTTGTTCTGGGATGCAAAAATACATATAGACACATTGACATCCCATTTTTATCCCATGGGAACTGATTTATGGGATAAAAAGTAGTGTATGTGCCAATCCAGGTTCTAATCTAGGTTTATACCAAATTTCATCGAAATCGGTTATGTAACAAACAAACAAACATCCAAACTTTCGCATTTATAATATTAGTGTGATTGCGTGAAACCGTGGTACGAAAAAAATATCTATTGGTAAATACCATTTTCTATATCGATGTTCTTTTATGATTTTTCGTTTTCATCTTAGAAAATCGGAACAAAATTACTCAGCATACTTTGGGCAGATATATGCCCTGTCACTGATATCGAACCCGCTCTTTCAAGTTTTATAAATGATCTCGCTAGTGAATCTCGCTAGTGAATACATACTATACATAGTGAAACAGAACACTGTTTCTTCAAGTAGACCGCTGAGGGTAAAGAACATTAATATACGCACGACGGACGTACAAGTCGTATACCTTACGTTAGATAGTGACGCGTAGACTCACGTAGTAGGTGGTCACGTAGTAGGATAGGGCTGTGGTAATAGTTAATCTTCTTTGGTGACTGTATCGACGCAGCCCACATCCACCAACTTCTAGGTAAAAAAACCTCTTCTTTATCATGTGACACTCAAAGTCGTTTTTTTAAATCGTGGTTATGAAAAAGCTATTTACATACAGTTTTCGTATTATTTTCAGATGCGGCTGGCCTGTTTGTTCCGGCAACTGCCCTGGCCTGAAAGACGCTAGACACCATGGACTTGAGTGTGAAATTCTGAGTACCCGACCTGAGTGCGTTCTGGACAATATGCCAGAGTATTACAGGTAGAATCTTTATACACTAGTGATTCTGGGAGAACAGTAGACCTTGCGTCCCAAGTACAAAAAATAATTTGCACAACAAAATTAACTAAGAAAGTCCATTTTTAAATCGAATTTCAGGTGCTTGAATTTTCCAATAGGCTATGTAGACTTTTGAGCAAAATATTGGTATAAGCTTTAGCAATACTCGCGTTCCCTTGGTCCTAAGAGATTTAATCTGGTGTTTAAGGGTTCGTCTTCTGAAGGCGGAGAGGATTGCGTAGTCTGATTGGTATAGGTAGGTAAAAATTTTACAAAAAAAAAATCAAAAATGGAAATCCGTTCATATATAACGTTACAGCAAACTTCCCCCCCACCATTTCTCCCTTCCACTCCAGCCTTTTGAAAAAAAAACACAAATCTTGTATAGAATGAAGTCCTTAGTGTGCCTCTCAAATTTTATTAAAATCCGTCGTTATATAACGCTACAGCAAACATCCCCTCTTTCCCCCCCAGTCAAAAATCGCGATCGACTAAAAAATTTAAATAAATCAAGGAACTTGTGTGCCAATTTTCGTCAAAATCTGTTGATAAGTGCGACTTGTAGGCAAGAACAGACAGACAGCCGGATCAAAGCATTTTTGGCGACGACGCTTCGCTCGCTTCGGTCGCTAATCAATCGCTCGTAGCTTACTGAGTGGTTTTTCACAGATCAGCTCCGTTCAATCATTACTTAGATTCTTGATGATTCCGTGCTTTAGAGGACAGTGAAAGTTGATCCCGGCTAAAATCACTTAACAAAAGTACTTTTTATGAAAAAAATTAACAGTATAATTTGTGATCTTTATTCCCGAAGTTTGGACCTACTGTATTCAGTATTCATTTATTCACCATTTCATTACATACTATTGGTAGGTATATCAAAACTATATTACAAATGTCAGATTATAATAGAAATAAAAAAAATAAACAAATTAAAATCAAGCAGAGCATTGAAAAAAAAAATTATACAACAGAGACTACTCATACAGATGAGAAAATGAACAGCTCATGCATTCATTTAAATGATAAAATGGGTGGTTTTCGTACAAGTAACGTTTTTAGTTTTAGTTTAAATCCTTTCAAAGGAAGTCGAGTTGTAACGGAAGCTGTACATAGCGAGCTTTATGCGGATACCTTGTTTATAGGTTTTGCTACAATATCCACCAAACGTGGACCCCTTTTACAAACACCAGCTGTAAAACTACATTCTTAACTCAAAATCGTTTATTACCTACTCCAGAAATACCGTTTATAAACAAAACCAAAGAATTGAGATTGTTCAGTATCCATATCCATACTTATATTATAAATGCGAAAGTAACTCTGTTTGTTAGTTTGTTACATTTTCACGACTAAACGGCTGTACGGATCGTAATGAATAATTGAAAATTCTTTATTATACCTTACAAGCTAAACACAACATATATAAAAATAAAAAATAAAACAAATCAATGTAAGCATAATGGACGGTCTTATCGCTTAACAAAGCAATCTCTTCCAGACAACCTTTATGAAATTTGGCAAGAAGATTATATCCTGGGGAAGAACATAGGCTATATTTTGTCTCAAAAAACAATCTTCAAGGGGGTGAAATAGGGGTTGAAAGTTTGTATGAGCAGTTCATAATTCCTCAAGTTAGGGATCTGAAAATTTAGATCTAGGCTTTTGATAAGAAATAAATTATTTACATGCGTGCGAAGCCGCGGGCGGGTCAGCTAGTAACTGTATTGCCACGAACAGACAGAACTTTCAGACTTTGAACAAAAATAAGAATAGAAACGCTTTATTGTATACCACACTAAAATTAATATTATATTTAAAACATATAACTAGATACGCAATAGTACAATTGGCGTTCTTATAAGCGATCTTTTCCGGACAACCTCTGGATGGACTGGATGTTACGAAAAAGTTAGAGGACGTTATGGGGCCTCAAGTTACCTCTCGGTTAAAAATCACTTACAATTATTTTGGGCACTTATAGTAGCTAATTTATACTTTCCAGACACGACGCGTTGCTGCCCCTAAGATGTGTGCTACTCCAGAAGACAGATCCTGAGGGCTGGAAGATACTGCTGGAAATGCAGTCTCATATGGAAAGCCGTACTCCTGGCACAGATGCTTATGAGTAAGTATATTTCACTCTAGTAAACTTGGCATTAAGTAGACTTGACAAGCTAAAAGTACACATAATAAGATATCATAGTACCTGGTGCGGGCATTTTTATATTACTGACACATTTTGTACTCTAGGTCACCGTCAAGGACTCAATGATTCTATATATTTGTCTGGTTAGACAAATATATTGAATAATGGTCTTGTCTTGAGTCTTTGTCATTTAGTTATTTCGTAGTTGGGCTTCGTTAGTCAAACAAAGGAATCCAGTCGTTTATGCTTATATTGATCGAGCTTGGACAAATCGGCGTTGTATGTACGTATGTTTGTTTGTCCGAGGATAACTTTCGAAGCGATTTTATCAGATCATCGTGAAATTTGGTGTATAATTAGGTACTGATGGTACAATTTTGGTGTAACTAAATAGCTAAAAATGTAGGGGGTTGTTGAGATATTGGGGATCAAGAGGGGTAAAAAGGTCTTTGCAAATACACCTTGACCCCGTTTTTATTTTTAGTTCAAACTTTGTAGTTTTTCAGTTACTAGCCATAATAAAAACTGAACTTTGACAAAATTCACAGGGTACACTACAGTGCTGAAATTTGGTATGCGTGTAGCTTTAGTGACACAAATATAGGCAAAAATCTGAAATCCAGAATAACTGAAGAATTACTACCCCTTAAAAGAGTAACCAATTAACATGAACTCCCGTTATCTGTAATTTGAGTGAAACTGTACGACAAGTTATTTGGTTATGCATTTCATGACACTATTTTGATAGTTAAAGAATACAAATAATATATTTTTTTTTATGCGAGACTTGCGAGATCTCAGTTCGGGGCAAACCACTAGTTAGATATGATTATCTCTCTAAATTTTTAATGAAATACGGATAAACCACTCGAAAACTATTGTAAAAGATGAAGATCGAAGATCTCAAGCGTCGCAAATATGGAAGTCTCGACAAAAATACGTAAATACGGTGTACATTCAGTTAGAAATTGTAAAATTTAATGATTTGATCTCAGAAGATAAAGCAAATATTATTTGCGAAGTTTTGAAAACTTAGAAGTCAAAGAATTTATGGTAATGACAGAAAAAGGATCTTCATTATGCTACACCGTATAAAGGTAGAAAGGATAATCTAATTTAAGAACAATGGAATAAAGAAGTTTCGAACGTTCTGTTATTCGAACCTTACTGTTTTGTTACTCTCAAATAAAGTATTTTACAGAATAAAAAGCTTCGATATTGCAATGTCATTACCAACACAAATACAAATGTCTTTATTTCAATAACTTGTGCTTACAATAGCTTAACTAGTAGTTGAAACCTCCTTTTAAGTAAATAATACCTGTATTAGGAGATTTCACTCTTTAGTAATATAAATTGATTAACATAAAAAAATAGGCGCAACTTATAAAAATTTTAAAATATATAAAAATTATAAACATTTAAGGATTACAAATCTTCCAAAAAGTAATGAATTTAACTTACTTACTAACATTTTATATATATTTATTTTATCAAACAGGTAATAGTGTAGTGTACACTATAATATAAGTGAGTGTGTAAGCATGCGTGGAGTGTGAGTGGGTGTGTGTGTGCGTATGTGAGTGTGGTACGTGTGTGAGTGCAATGGTGCATGAATGTGTGCACGTGAGTATGTGCACGAATATGTATTATGGTTGTATTTGGGCGTAAACAAAATGTTGGTACAGTACAGGCGCTTCTATGTGATGGTTATGGTAGGTAGGTTTTAGATTAGCCTTTCAACTCGATTTATATTATAGTAGATTAAATTAGATTAGATAATACTTTATTGCACACCACGAAACAAATACATGTAAAAAACAACTACGTAAATCTATGGATACAATTGGCGGTCTTATCGCTAAATAGCGATCTCTACCAGCCAACCTTTGGATGGAATGGACTGGGTGGACATTACCTGGGGTGTAATGGTGTACCTAACATACTACATGTACATACATACTAATACTAATTATAAAAAAAAATATAAAACTTACATAAATTAAAATTACATGAATTAACCTAAATAATAACTACTCATAACAGTTATATATACATACTTAAACTTATTTAAGAAACAAATAATTAATACATATATATTTAGCGACAAATACTCAGATAGTGTTCTCTGAGCATGCGTTTAAAAATGACAAGTGACTTGGCACATCTGATAGCTACCGGCAGCGCGTTCCATAACCGGACAGCCTGCGCTGTAAAAGACTTATCAAAGTATGAGGAGGAGTGTACAGGTGTCCTGAGTTGGAGTGTGTCAGATGAACGCAAGGATCGAGGATTGGATTGATGGAGGAAATGGAAGCTTCTTTAAGATAGGAAGGTGAGGAATGGTTGAACCGGGTGTTATATAAATGCTGAAGGATGTGAGTATCCCGGCGAAGGCGTATGACGTAGAACTAATTACTTAACAATTTCTAAAATTGTCTCTGTCTCGTCGTAATTTATTTGCCGTTCAGAAACAATTTCTTTTATCATTAGGCACTATAAATTGGCGCTGGATAAGATGATCGGAAGCCAGTTAAAATACAATTACTAGATTTGATTTTCAAACAGAGTTAAAACTTTATAAAAATAATGTATATTGTACTAAAAATGGGATATTTACCATAATTTGTGAGTTATCGAGTATCCCGATATTTCGGCGCAGTTGCATGCGCCAAGATCACGGGTAAACTAGTTATAAAAATAATGTAATAATCCTGTTTTTAAACTCAGATACCCAACATTTAATTTTTGTTTGTAATTTCAGCGAAGCCAACGAATTTGTTGTGGAATATCTCATGAGCAACTTTATCAATAGTTTAGATGCCAGTTTGAAGAGCAAATATCTACCAGAGGTATCCTCAGAACTGCTTCACAGAATGTGCGGCATTATCGATACTAATGCCTTGGAAATAAGGCTGCCTGAAGGAGCAGAACTGTTTGCTTTATATCCCAAAACTTTCTTGGTAGAACATAGTTGTCTGCCTAACACAAAACATACCTTCAATCTCTCCAGTAAGGATAAGAATGAATTGTACGCAATATTGATGAAAACAGTAGTCCCGATCCAAAAAGACGGCCATATCACTACAATGTATAGCCACGCTCTTTGGGGCACCCCAGCGAGACGGCAACACTTGAAAGATACGAAGTATTTTTCGTGTAAGTGCATAAGATGCAGTGATCCTACTGAATTGGGAACTTATTTGAGCGCTGCAAAATGTCTGGGACATGACGGAAATCCTTGCGATGGAATACATTTGCCCGAAGATCCATTAGATGACGAAACAGACTGGGCTTGCAGTAAATGCCCAGCTAAAGTCAACAGCAATGAAATCAACATGGTGATATTCCAAATGGGAGAAGAGGTAGAAACTATTCAGATGATGGGAGGTTCTATTGAATTGTTAGAGAATCTTTTGAGTAAGTTGTCTACATTTTTGCATCCAAATCACTATCATCTATACGCGATAAAACATTCGCTAGTCCAGTTGTATGGAAGACAACCTGGATATACGTCAGAAGAGGTACTAAGCAAGAAGATCAATATGTGCAAAGATTTGTTAGGAATCACGAAGACTTTGGACCCGGGGAATGCAAGGCTTAGTTTGTACAGTAGCGTTTTACAACACGAACTTCACTCGGCTTTAGTCATGAAGGCAAATTTAAAGAAAGATGATGGATCATTCAAACCAGTTGATGAAATGAATGCATTGCTTTCAGAAGCAAAAACAGCTATAGACGAGGCTTTAGAAGCTTTGAAAGATGATACACAGGAAACTTCGGGTGTGAAATTGTATTCGGTGATTGAACAAACTAAAAAATGCTTTGAGGGTTTGTGTAAAGAAAAAAATTTACCGCTTTAACGTTTAATGCTGCTTTTTAAGGCTTAAAAAATAATATCACAGTTTTATATATGTTAAAAATAATAAACATTTTATCACACTTTTTGTCAGTTATTGGTTGATGACACAAATAATATACAGTTTCAAATAATAAAGTAAACATAACAATCAACATTAAATAAAAAGCAAAAGTATACAAAAATAACAAACAAACCGAGTGAATAATAAAATAAATTCTTCTCTAAACTTACTAATCAAACTTTCTGGATGAACATTACAAAGATATTTTGATTTTGTTAGTAGCGTACAGTTCACTATTCATGCCAAGTCGGTGATAAATGTCAAGTATCAGAATGAAGGTATCTACTATTATTCAGCCCCTGAAAGACATGTACTTCTGAACCTAGGTTTCTCTCATTAAACAATTATGGCGAAAGTTTTTGAGCCAGCATCATCATTGCACACTTGTTTTTAAGGTTTCTTGCCCAAAAAGTGCGAATGGTGCTCATTTCTATCCCTATGCTGTTTGTGTGTACGTCTATCTATTCGTATGTCATTGGTGTATGTTTCGGCAATTGTAAGAACAAACAACAAAACACAGCTGAGACAAATAACAAAACATGAAAGAAGGGAAATTACAGAAAATATAATTCCAGCCATGAGAGACTTTCACACGTAGTCTCACGTTGACGGATGCAATGTAATGCCATATAGGTCAAGTCTTAGTTAGTGAGGTATCAGCCTGTTCCAACAACTAATTGAACAATAATATAACATATTAAAATAAAAACGATTATTCGTATATTTTCTCTGTTGCATCTCAAAAATGGTAGATGGGTACTTTACTTACCATACATCAACTTGGTCACACAAAATGACTAAAACGAAACATAAACATGGCTTCCGAATAACCAAACACCAAGTATTCTCAACCCCCTACCCAAACCTGCGAAACCAACTCAGTCCAGACCTAGCCTGGTCATTATTAATATTGTCGACTATCCAGTCGGTATACCTCGAGACCCTGGTGTAGACTCCTGGCATTCTGGGCCTGGCGCAGCCCGATCCTGTGGATACCACCCCGACGACCATGACATGGCGTTTGTCTCTGATCATCAGGGGACCACCGCTGTCGGCCTGTAGAAGGATTTAGATAGTGTTTATCATCAAAGTTTGAGATATTTAAATACCTATAATCTAAACTCTGTAACCAGCAGTTTAGAAGTTTAAGGATGAAAATGTTAACTGGATAAAAACAGTTTTGTGAATGTACGCTAGGTCTTCATGACTAAATCCCTCTTTCCTCCTTCCACCACCGGACATGCAGATGCAGACGTTTTGGAAAGTACCACCCCTGATCAACATACCATGATGCTGTACTAAAATATTTATTGCGAGCACGAGTCAAGAGTGGAACTCGCTACTGGCGTCTGTTTTCCTCGCCAGTTCCGGAATCTTCATCCTGAGTAAACAGATTTTTCTTAGAAAAGCTTGCTCCATCTTTGACCACACCATTTCTAACCATAGATGACGATCAAGCGAATGACAATTCCGTATAATCTAAACCATATCAAAAACAAAAAATTCAGTTTATTCTCTTACAAACTGTAAATTCACTTAAGTCGCTGACGGCACGTGAATTATAGTTATTTTCGCTTGCAAAACGGGATATTAACAAAGTTCGTCCACTATTATTTGTTTTTGTTTCTCGTCTCTATACTTTATAATCTAAAGTTTTTACATCCCCATTTACATTTTTGTGTGACATCACAAAACGACCGAAATCTCTTACCTGTGGGTTTGGCCTCACAAATGATCTGGAATTGTTCTGCCCGACGAGTTGATGATTTACATAAATATAATATACCTACAAACGGTAAGCAAGTAAGTTCGTATGGGCCAATGGTCAAAGCATTACAAGTTTTGCATATCGACTTTTACATAATTACAATGCCAGAATCATGATCAACTTAAGGGTTCATTTAATATTTTGTAATAAAATTAATTATGAACTGTTTACAAACCCAACTACAGACAAGTTGGTCGACTACGGCTCGTAAATTAGTAAAGTTTATTTAGCTTAGATCTTCTTTACACATATATATATATATATCATTCTACTGTACGTGTGTATGTCATTGAACTCCTCTTAAACGGCTGGACCGATTTGAATGATTTTTTGTAAGTGTTTGTGTGGGTTCCTGGATGGTTCACATTCACAATTGAACCCGGTAGGTGGTGCTGTTGTCCAGATCCAAAAAATTGGGGACGAAGTCGCGGGCATACAACTAGTTAATTATGAATTCTTCTTTCTTACAACTAGGTATACACCGTATACGAGTATGCTACTATTGTGTACCTATACTTTTAAGGTATCTAATAAAAGCGGTTTAGCTGATAGAGGGACACACACACATACACACACGCACAAACACGTATATTACGACACTTTGAAGTTATATATATCGTCAACAGATTCTCGTACCATAAAAAATTCCAGAAAACCTCATAATGTCTTTAGAAGACCTATTCAACGATAGCCAAAACGACGGGGCACGTGAGTAATAAGAAAATCATCCCCCACTTTCATATAAAGGAGAAAACCTAAAAAAAAAGGTTTTTATAATTTTTATTTCTAACCTTACTAGGCGTCGTCCCTCAAACCTATCTAACGGTAAATTTGAGCTCTACGAGTAAAGCGGTAAATGTTTTTTATATTTTTCATTCAGATTTCTAACCACTACGCTTATCATTAAATCCATAAGAGAGACTCACCCAGCAAGAATCTCTACCGCCATCTTCAAACCCTGCGCACATTTGAGTATTGATCACCTTCACCCTGCTCCCTTGAGAGCGGTACCAGGAGTTGCACTCTTCGTTCGTCACAACTGTCACTTCTGTCTTCTGAAGCACACTGGGTCTGTCACCTGTCGAATTACAATCACCATCATCATCATAAGATCTGCTATAGGAGGTCCGCTGCTGAACATAGGCCTCCCCCATAGATTTTCAGAGCGATCGATCTTGTGCGGCTTGCCCTATAGAATTAAAATACAAGTAAGTATGTCAGATAAAACAAACGGTAACAATGGTCAAGTTTTATCTACACCAATCCATACTAGTATAATAAATTCGAAAGTAACTCAATCTCTCTGTTCTTCTGTTTATCTGTCTGTTTGTAATAAACGACCGATTTAGTTAAAAAGTGTGTTACAAGTTACAATATATTTATTAGATATATAGATAACTCTATTTAATTACTACACAAACAGAAATAACACAATAATAAGTACTAGGCTAGAATAAATAAGGCAATTCAATGGGCGGCCTTATCGCTGAAAGCGATCTCTTCCAGGCAACCTTTGGATGGAGCGAAATTTACGAAGATACGGAGTGCGGTGTACTTAGGAGGATACATTTACACATGTATTCTTAGGTATAATAAAAAAAAATATGATAAAGTTTTAATACTAATACTTAAATATTCATACAGCAAACTATTAGCATAAACAAGAGTACAATAAAGTCTTAAAAACTAGGTCATGCCACTTTATTCTTGTTTGCCCTTTACGAGCATCGCAAACTAGGTATGTACTGATTTCTGGGATTCTTTTTACAATAAAATAAAATATGATAGATTATGTCCTGGATTGAGACAAATGCTCACTTTTACTGAAAAACAAAGAGCGGAAGCTTGTATACTATTTTATACAAGCTCTTTGTTTTTTCAGTAAAAGTGAGCATTTGTCTCAATCCAGGACATAATCTATCATATTTTTTTTATATTATAAAGAAGTTAATGTTTTTGAGTTTGTTTGGATGTAGGTCGTAATCTCCGAATCTAATTCTGAAAATTCTTTCACTAATAGGAATCTACATTATTCCTGAGTGCTTTAAGCTATATTTTATGTTGATAAAAATCCGTGGGAAGCTTAGGCGAGTCAGCTAGTTTGTTTTATGATAAAATACTTAAAAATGCAATAAATGTAATGAGCATTGCGCTCTTAAGAGTTACGCGACTGTTAAGTTCTAAGTATTAGGGATCTAAGTGGATGGTGTAAGTTTCATACCAATCTCTCTATCTTCATGCGTAAACCCCCACCCGGCGACTATAGCTGATGTTCCACTGAAGTCATCAGCTACCGGCTGTGGCAGGCAAGCTGGGCGCAGGTTCTGCGACCACCTGAGCTGCCGCTCTGTCTTTAACAGAGCCACGTCGTTGGACTTTCTGTTGCATCTAGAACAAAGAGCTATGTTTTTTTATGCTACATGCAGATGGAACTAGCTTATGGCCCTGGTAACCATCGCCTATAACAGAGAATTGCTCGTAGGTGATGCACCTTAAAAATGTGCCCTATGATGCACTGCTTGCGTCCATCAACTTAAGGCATACAGGTGTAAAGCCTCATGTGCCTGTAATTTTGTTAATTGATTGAAAATACTTTATTGGAACTATAAAACTATAAAACTTAATGCTAAAGAGCATTCTCTTCCAGATAACTTTTGTGTATTGTAGATGTGTATAGGAAAGGAAAATAATTAAAATTTGGACAGGACTAATAAATAGCATAATATAGGTACACTCCACATAAATAAACATACTTAAATACATTATTTAATAGACTAAACAATACCGATATCAAATAAAAATACATGCTTGACAAATAGAAGAAGAGATAAGGAAAGATTAAGTTGCTCATTTTTGGTCAGTTTGACTGAGAAGGTGCCTATAGATTTTTAATCTGAATGCTTCCACTGAAGTAGTTTCGAAATAGTTTGTTGAGATTATTATTTAATTTTCATTTCTAACAACAGTATGTTTGGAAGATATAATTTCATTTAGCGATAAGACCGCCCATTATACATTTATTTGTAATTAGCTTTTGAGGTAGCTTGTAAAGAATTTTCTTTTCTAAGTAAGCATGCTCCATCTACGACCACTTCATTGCATCATCAGTTGAGGAAGATTCAATTAAACGTAAAATTCCAACCCTTAAATGTGTACAAAATTTCCATAAAAATATTCAATAAAATACCTGCAAAACTGAAAATACTGCAAGTAAATACATTTAAGAAAAAACTGACGGCTTTTAGACAAATGTTTTTATGTATTGATGCTTTTTTTATATTTTAATATTAGATATTGACATTGTATAAATACCTACTGACAAATATTTGCACGCTTGCATGCAGGTTAAATACATTGACAAGCAATTACATTACAAGGGTTAAATCTAAGACCTAAGAACTTGTAATGTCATTTTTGTGTATTCTAGCAAATAAATAATTGTATTTGCATTTGAAAGAGGGATCCAGAATCAATTAATTTATTTCTCATTCAATACACAAAATTCAATAATGATATTTCAATGTAAACATTTAACTTTTACAATTCTCATAAAACCATTTAAATACCCATTAGAGTCCCAAAGTAAATTAACATTTATTAAGTAGATTTCAATTTGTTCTATGAATTTACCCCGGTCCGAAGTTTGTCGAATCCAAAGAGTTACAATTATAAGAGGGAAGACGAAGGCAGCGTAAGCAGTGAAGCGCTTGAAGTGTAAAGTACCAGGGTAAAAAGCAGCTTAATAACCATTTTATTCATTTTAATAGTGTATGTACAGACCGGTCGTATAATTGCTTTTCGAGAAAACTAAAAAAACCCGTAGAAACACGGATTAAAACAGAAAACAGCGGAAGACGTCGTTGAAAAAACAGTAAACCTACCGTTAAAACAGCATTGGGAACATTGGTATAGTATTGCTTAGACGTTCATTTATACAGATAATTGGGAAGCTATCGGATAAGTTCGACAGTTTTCTGATTCGATCTCAACTCAGAGAACGCTATTTTGTAAACTATCAACCTTTGAATCCGTGTCGGAAAGGTATCTAAGCTTTATGGTCAATCCAAAATAATTTTAAAATTGCGTTTTGGATTAAAAACCGAATCCAAAACAAAAAAAAATCCGAGCTTTCAATCGTTTTAAAATAACCCTGCAGCTATGTTAGAAACGTGGTCTCTCACTATGGGCCTCAAAAGAAGGCTCAAGGTCGCTCAGCGCACTATGGAGAGGGCTATGCTTTGAATTTCTTTATGAGATCGAATTGGAAATAAGGAGGTTCATAGACAAACCAAGGTCACTAGCCCAGAGGATAAGCTGAAGAGACAGTGGGCGGGATACATAGCTCGAATAACTGACGGTCGTCGGGGCAGAAAGGTTAAAGCGTCTAGAGAATTCATATGCGAATATTTTCCAATTTTGATTCATCCCAACAACATGACAAATATGTCCTTCATCCAATTTTTTGATCGCTTTTTGACAAAGAATCAAAAGATAAATATTTTTAAGACAAACACCTCACAAACCATAATTTTCTTCCCGCTATTTTTTTTCTGAATTGCTTTCGCGTATATTTCTGCTTCGCAATCTGTTTCTACTAAAATTTTATTTGCATTCGTATTATTAACTACACCTCCCATTATTTTGAAGAGTGGTTGAATAACCACTTTTTATTCAATACCATTATTTTGTAGGTACCTACAACTGAACGACTATTGATCTTTCTATTCATTGGGGCATGTTGCGATTGGATAATTATTTTCTCTTCAGTTGAGTTGGCGATGATATCAAATGTTTTGGCCAATGAACTGAAAATCTTCTTCTGAAAACCTTTAGCGCTTATTTTTTAAGAAGCGATTACCGTTATATGAGGGCAGTAAAATAGCGGTGGTGAGCTGATTATTTTGCTAACAGGCACTATATAAAATGTGTAAAGGATTCGTCAACCTCGCCGGCAAGGTCGACGAGTCCCTTCAGTTACCGCCTACACAAAGTACAGACCTGGACGTTTCTCTCCTATCCCCATCCTGGTAACGGCCCAAGCCGAGGTTCATACCTAAGTGGTGCCCTTGCACTAGTTACCTCTTCAAAACTTACTGGGCTAAGCGCCATCTGTGCTCGCCAAAAGCTCGGTTAAACTGCATCGGCCTCAGAGGCCAACAGCGAGATAGTAGGTCAGAAAAAACACCATCCTGGCCTGTTCAAACCTCACGTGATACATGAAGACCACCTTGCAATGGTCTTCAGATAATTCAACTGTTTCTTTTAGTTTTAAAATTTGTAAATATTTTTTTATTTTAATAAGTTATTGTTGTTACTTACATAAAAAAGTAAACTTATCGGCACATTGAAAATCAGCCAGCAAAATAAAGTTGATTATGATGGTCGACGGTTTTTAGAAGACTCTTAATAGATATACATTTTTTTAAACTTTACTTTGGAATCAAAATAAATTTATGATATCGTTTATCGTTTCATTAGGGAGACGCACTTTGAATTTGAGAGACCTTTGACGGTCTTCCATTGGAATTATTTTTTGCGTGTTATTAATGTTATATTTCAGAAAATAAAATGCTTACTTGGTTTGGTTTTGGTTATGCTATGCAGGGAGTTACTAGTTAGCGACACTGTCTGAACCTAGTATGAATTTAGGTATTTATTTTAACTACGTACGCATATAAAAGGAATAACTTTATTAATAATTATTATTTAATTTTATCTATATACCAACTTGATTTTTTCTTAAATAATGTAACTCTTAGGTACCACGTAAACATAAATTAAACAGGGGACAATGTTTAGGAGGAAATCGTTAATATTATATATCGATGATCTCTCGTTTGTAATTGTGTTAATTCTAATAAAACATATAAACATATACCTAGTTACCACAAAAACATTAAACACTGTTTAGCGTGTTAATAAAAATCCTATACTAAAATTGTTAAGGCATTTTTTGGACACGCGTTAAACAGTTGTTTAACTTTTTTATGGTAACAAGGTATATGTTTAATTTTTTTAGAAATGACACATTTACAAAAGAGTGATCATCGATTTATGATATTAACGATTTCTTACACATTGTCCCCTGTTTAACGAGAAGAAAAAACATTGTTTAGCACGTGTTTAAAATATAGATTTTATCTAAGCACATGCCATGTAAGTAATAAAATTTTTTGGAAGTCATCCCTTTTATTATTTTATATATTATATCAATAATAGTTTTTATTGAAATCTCTAAACATGCAGGGGGTTGCCAGTTAGCGACGCTGTCTCTACATCAAATTGAAATAACTATTTTTATTTATTTTATTTTAAGTGGATATCCATTGCTGGATAAGGCCATTTGTACCCATGGTCTTTCCAGACAGTCTGACCGACCGCGTTCTCTCTTGAAATCTCGAGGCCACCTCAAAAAAATCTAAGGGTGTGTACAGAACTAGCGAATTCGTGATGCACGCGTACGGCACGCGCGTCAATGTCATTTCTCTTCTCTCTGATGAAATCACGTGCGCAGCACACACACCGCTCGCGCGCGACACGCAAGCGGCGCATTCGCCAGACCTGTACACACCCTAATGCTACCTTAGCTTAACGGTCTAAGTCTGCCTTTCCACCAGATATGATCACCACTAAGATTAGCAAACCACGGATGTGTATCAAATCTACTAACAGGATAGCTGCGCTGTACGAGGCTAGGAAAATATAGTGTTCCTATTGATTAGCTTCCTCGTATAGCTGTGGTGAAAAGCCACCTTAAAGCTTCTGTACAGTTTAATACTTACCTGTAATCAGGATGAGGTAGAATCTTGGAGACTGGCTCATTTTGTTCTTTAATCGCGATATCTGTGTTACCAGCGACAATCGACAACTGTTTTGATTTGTAGAAGTCGTGGAATACACTGAAACAATTATGTGATGAACCTTCTTAGATACTGTTTCTTCATCAGGAAAAAATTAGATACTTTTCAGATCTTTTTGGCCACGTCATAGCTTACCAGCA